>OY755212.1:1016512-2496270 GCA_963576765.1 Draba incana | reverse complement strand
TTTGTTTTTTTGGGTATTCAAAATAAACATTAAACAAAAATAAGTTAGAACGGGAGTTATAAGATTTGAGATTGAGTTTGAGGGAGACACGAGACGATTTCTCTTATCTTTTTGCTGGTTTTGTGTTTGTAAAAGCAGAGTAGAGGAGAGATAATGAGTACGTTAAAGCCAAGCCGGAGCGACGAAATAATCGACCAGGATCAACAAATCAAGAACACGAACCAGATCAGAGCTGATTTCGATTCCTTGGCTCCTAAACGAACCACTAAACCCACCCGGAGCGAACCGGAACCAACCGGATCTTTCTCTTCTTCGGACATAACCACCGACAATCCTGAAGCTGACAAGTTCAAATCTCTCCAATCACAAACTCAGGTTCGGTTTCTTTATTCTTCACACTAAAACCTAATCATTGTCTTCAAATTTGATTTTTTTTTTTAAACAGAGTAAAATTGGCGAAGGAGATTCATCTGCAAATCAAGATGAGTTTTTGGAGACAGATTATTACACAAATCTCACTTCCATTGATAAGCAACATCACACGGTTCTTTCTCTCTCTCTCTCTCTCTCTCTCTCTCTCTCTCTCTCTCTCTCTCTCTCTCTTAAATTTATTATAAGGAGAAATCTTTTTTTTTTTCTGTAATGGTGTTCTGTTTCTTGGAAATTAGACTGGAACTGGGTTTATAAATGTGGTGAAGGAAGACGGTGGTGAAGAAGCTGTGACCGGTGTCGCCGGAATCGACGACGGAGGAGGAGAAAAGGCGGTTTATAGAAGTAATCCGGCGACGAATGAGTGGATTCCTGCGGCGGAGGAAGATCTTGTTTCTGAGTTTTCAGCTAAACCGAACCGGAGTGAGAGTTCTTGAATGGATTATAGATATCTTCTAAAATCCAGATGTTCTGTTTCTTGATAATAAAATATTTAATAAATATTTTGTTGGTGTTTGTTTTCAGTCTGAAGTAATAAATTAATATTTGATAAGAACAACTTTCTAACTTTCAAATATATATGATAAGAACAAATTTATGTGGACTCCATGTTCAACAGTTGCTCTTAGGTGTATTCTTAGTATATAAAATTATTAAAACACACATTCTTTCTTCTTTTTATTCAACTTTATATATTCTCTTTCATCTTTTTACTCAATTTTTATTAATTTTATATTTAAATACACCCCACTATCTCATAAGAACACTTCCAAAAGTTCCAAAATAAGAACAACTCCAAAACTATCTCTTTTTTTATTCAAAATTTATTAATTTTATATTACCAAAAACACTCTCTCTTTCTTCCTTTTACTCGACTTTATACCTTTTCTTTCTTCCTTTTACTCAAATTTTAATATTTTTTAATACTAAAAACACACCTAAGAGCAACCGTTGATCATGCCATATGGCAAGAAAATGGTTTGAGACATCATATCTTCTCCTATTTTTTTTTTCTTGTCCCAAATCCAATATAATAGAATAATATTTTTGTTTTTGTGTGTATCCCAAAATTACAATGTAATATAATATATTTTAAAATTTGTGTGAATAGAGAATGACTAGGGATAAAATATCATTAAAGTGCATCTTCAAATGATTATTCTCTTGCATTTGAATAATTCTATTTAAACTCGGCTCAATCCTTTTAGTAAAAAAAAAAAAGACGGAGCATACAATATTTTCATTTCATAATTTTTTGGGCAATTCTCAAAAATACTACAAAAAAGTTTTTGTTCCAAAAATACCACCAATTTTCGAAAGTTCCAAAAATACCATTTTTTTCTAAAAGTTTCAAAAATACCACAAAACTAAAATTAACTTTAAATATTCAAAACTAAAACCTTAAACCTCAAACCTAAATCCTACCCCCTAAAACTATACACTAATTGTACAATAGTTAACCCAAACCAAAAAATTTAAAATTATAAACTCTTGAAAATCAATTTTTGAGGTTGTGATATTTTTGGAACTTTTGAAAAATTGTGGTATTTTTGAAACTTTTAGTGGTATTTATGAAACTTTTGAAAAATGATGGTATTTTTGGAAAAAAAAACTTTTCTTGGTGGTATTTTAGGAAATTTTTCTAATTTTTTCTGTTGCTGATTTACAATTTATAATAAGTTTCATATACAAGTCGAAATTACCACAAGTTATAACCACATAAAAAGATAGATAAACTCCAAACCTTTTTTTTATTTTCTTTATAACAAATCAATAGCGTATATTGTATATTATTAACATATAATTTCTTATTAAAATCCAAACCTAGACATCTTTGGCTCTTAAGAACATAGCAATTCAGAAGCTATCTCACGTTGTCTACACGTGACAACCAATGGTTCAGCCTTAGGCATACTAAGTCCCGGACCTTCAGTCATATCAACCAGACCACCTGAGCCATTCTCCCATAGAAAACATTGAATCATTGAACCCAACAACAATCCAACAACCCGGTTAGCCAAACCCATCCCGGGACAAACCCGTCTTCCTAACCCAAACGGCATCATCTTGCCACAATAAGGTCCAAACTCTTCAAATCTCTCCGGCTTAAATGAATTCGGATCATCCCAAATGCTTGGATCTCTTTGTATAGCCCATATATTAACCAACACGCTTGTATCGCGTGGAACATCAAACCCGCCAATTTTACAATCAGAAGATGAATAGTGAGGTACCATAAGTGGTGCCACAGGGTAAAGCCTTAGTGTCTCGGACACAACATTGTTCAAGTAGTTCATTTTCACCAAATCTTCTTCTTTCAATAAACGACGATTACTTGATGATTCCATATGAGTATCAATGTTTCGTCTCGTGGTCTCTAGTACATGTGGATGGTTCAATAGATTTGACATTGCCCATTCCAAGGTTAAGGCAGATGTATCTGTACCTCCTATTACCATCATCTAATAGTAAAATCCACTTAATTAATAATATGGGACCGTTAATATTGTGACATAAAATGGTAGTGGACCTACATTGAATTGATTTGTTTTTGTTTCGTATTTGTCGTGGTTCAATTGGTTTTAGTCTATTTCCAGCTGGATTTGGAGATAACAATCAAGATTGATGATTCGGTGTCAATATCAGTATTATTATTACTGTTTTTTTTTTTGAATATCTAGAATGGGAAATGAGATGACCTTGAATGATAGGAGAAGGGTTAAATCTATTCATTGTATATTTGTTTTATATAGAAAATTCATAATCTCATATTGTATCAAAACCATGTCAGTCCAAACGGGTATATCAATAGAAAAGTGAAATCTCGTTTGAGAAACCATGTGTTAATATGTTTCGAATTGAAAGTAGAGTTGATTCATCACTACTATATAAACTATATTAAGAAATATGAATATTTTCACTCTTTACCAATTGATTTTGAAAGACAATTTCAAAGGTTATTCAATAGTGATTTCATTTCAATTTGGTTAAAATTTGCAAGCCATTATTAGTTGGTGTTTTCTTAATTAATAAAAGTTACAATAAAAGTTAAGTTGGATACTTTTTTTAAAAATGTTTTGTGTCGTTTCATCTTTTTAGATATGTAGGGGGGGGAAAAATCAAGCTTAAGTTTATTTCGACATTTACATCCATTTTTTAGGGTTGGATTGGTATCGCTCGATCCAAATGACTACTTTCACTATTAGCTATTCACTAAAAAAAACACATTTTAGCTGAATTTAGATGTTCTAGTTTTACTTTAGGAATCAGTTCGGTTTATTTCACTTTCTTACTATAGTATAACCAAGCAAATAAGATCAAGGGATTTATAGAAAAACATACCAGAACGAGACCTTTGATAGCAACATCATTGTAGTAATGAGGCTCCTTTTCTTGAGAATCAAGCAAATGAGCAATCATGGTGTTCTTAAACTCCAATCTTTCTTTGTTAGCTCTATGTTCATCCAAAAAACCTTGTAAGAAACTATCCATCTTTTCTCCAATTCTTTTTGCTCTTTTGATCAAACCATTATAGTCAAACCACCGTAGAGCGGGCAAGAAATCCGCGGGATTGCCTACCCCAGAAAGTTCTAATATCTCCGCAACTAGCTCTCGGAACTCTAGGCTTATCTCCACCTTTCCCTTTCCGCCTTGTTCATTTCCTTCGAAAAATCTTTTTCCGGTCATCATTCTCATTATCACGTTTAGGGTTAGACCCGTGAGTAATGGTCTTAACTCTACCTAAGAAAATGAATTTCTTGTTAAGAGTTGATATGAATGGTTAATTCTTAACTGGATGTAAACCAAATTGGATTCAAGGACATAATAAATTGTCTAGATTTTGATATAGATAGAAAACGAAAGAATACAATTCGTGTTAGATTGTTCGACCTACCCAATTGGGAACTTTTTGTCAAATAAATATCTATATATGGTTCAAAGATTTTTTTTTTTTTTGGTCACCTTGGTTCAAAGATTTTTTTTTTTTTTTTTTTTTTCGTACCTTGGTTCAAAGATTTAAGTACGCAGTATTGAGGCTTGACTCTTCCACCCATTAACATCAATGATTTGTATTTTTCTCCTTTGTAATTAATTTTGGATATACAGTATACCACCACTAGACATTTCCCTTAATCATATCTAAATCTTAACTACGAAAAAAAAATCTATAAGCAGTATAAATTTTATTAATTCAAATATAACGTAGACTAGTTTTTCGTAGAATAATATAAAAAAAAATAGAAAAATCTGAAAAAATATTTCGACGTCTACAAATATTTCTCATTGAATTCGAGAATCATTTGTACGACACATAGTTAACTAAAAACCGACGTGAAAATATGCCCGGTTTAGGGACTGTGCAAACTTGACATTTGTACATGGTCCCACGTGGGATTCACAATTTTAGTTAAATTATTTTTTTGTAAAAAACTCAAAATATTCATATAGTATTTTGCAAAAAAGCCCTAATTTTATAAGTTTTTAGAAAAAACCATATATTTTCAAAAAAAATTTTAGACACAGGGCCCCTTATGCAATTGAGCGGGGCCTGCTTGAAAATTAGGGGTGCGCAATTCGGTTTATTTTCGGGTTCGGTTCGGTTTGGTTTGTTCGGTTCTAAGAAAACAAGAACCGAACTAACTTTGGTTTGATTTGGTTCAGTTTGGTTCGGTTGGTTCAGTCGGTTTGGTTCGGTTCGGTTAATTTGCCCACCCTAGTGAAAATACATGAATATATGCCAAAACTAGATAACGATTATTTTAATCATTTTATTATTATTTTTCTCTTGGTAGTGATTTTAATCATTTTATTGGTATCACGTAAAGTAATATAAACATGTGTAAAATAACAGCCAATGAAATAGATATAAAAAGTAAGATGAGATATTGTGTGAACGTACTTTAGCCGGACGTTCAAGGGATAAACCGTGAAGCTTTTGGAGAAGCCTCTTAACTTCGTCTTGTCGGATTTCCGCTGAGCCGTTGAGTCTATTCGTAGAGAAGACTTCCAAGGCGGTGATACGACGGAGGTTTCGCCAGTGCTCACCATAAGGAGCCGTAACCATGGAAGTCCATTCATAAGCCACGTACTTCCCCATGGTGTAGCGAGGCCGATTTGCCAAAACGACGTCGTTTTTGGTCAGAAAACATTCTTCGGCTGCAGCCGGTGAGGAAACAACTACGGTTAAGCGAGAACCGAGGCGAAGAGAAAAAACGGGGCCAAGGGAGTGAGAGAGATCGCGGAGAGTACGGTGAAGTAACGGTTGTTTGAGGAGCTGGTGAAGGTGCCCGATGATCGGAAAACATACACGTGGCGACGGTGGAAGGTTCTTGTTTGGTTTAGTGAATCGGAGACAAATTTTGGTGATGAGAATCGTAACAAGAATGGTGAGAACAAGTAAAATATAATCCATGACTCTTTTTTATCAAAAGAAAACTTGAGTGTATTTTCTCTTCCTTCACTATATATATGCACTCCCTCTCTCTTTTTGTCATTAATATATATATGTATATATATATATATATTTTTTTTTTGTTAAATTTTTTTGTCATTAATATGAAAAAGACAAAATGATATTTTTAATTTAATTTTAATTTCTCCCCAAAAAAAAATTAAAGATTTTTTTATAGAATACTTATTGTATTTTTCTTAAAAAGAAATTTATATATATACATTTTAAATAACGTATTTGTTAAAATCAAAATGTATTTGAATCAAGGGTTTATTTGCTATAGTAACACTTTACTAAAAAAAGCATTTGATTTTTGGCATTTTATCCAAAATGGTGTTATTTTGACACTTTTTATTTTTTGAAGGAAAGGTGCTGAAGATTAGTAGAAGCTCACTCAAGATAAGTTCTGAATCGAAATTCAAAGGCTTGAATGGAAACATTTCAAACCTAAAAAAATAAATAGAAAAAAAAATATATAAAACCAAATATCAAATATCAAATAAAATATTTCAATTATTTCAAACCTTTGAAAAACAAAAAACAAAATCAATAGCAAAATAAAACTAAATTATAGATACTAACACAATTGTAACAAATTTAAGTGTTTTGGTCTAAATTTTACGCGTTTTATAATTTTCAAATATTTTATAGAGAAAAGTTTACTATTTCATTAGTTTAATCAAAAATTTTGACTAAGAACTTATAGCTAAAAAAGATAAAATAAAAACAAAAATTTTAATTAAAAAAATTATTGCTCAGGTATGAATCCGTACAAAAAACTAAGTTTGGATATAAAATACAAAATTGTCTTTAACTGAAGTATGTTTTCGCACCGTAGTAAAGTTCATGTATGTATTGAACATAGTCGCATACCTCAGATATGTAATAGCCGACTTTCCGTGTACGAGTAGGTGTACGTGTATGTGTGTACACAATTTTTTTTTTTTATATATACGTGTATGTATATGTGTACACATATGTTTTATATGTGTATATATATATATATATGTATGTGTGTGCGCATATGTTTTATTTGTGTACGTGTGTGACACCCAGGTTTCACAACATATATGGTATATGCGATATATGCAGAGAAAACTCTAGAGTTAAGCGTGCTTAAGCTGGAGTAGTTTTATGATGAGTGACGTACTGGGAAGTGATTTTCAGTATCGTGTGAGTGAGGTCAAAAAACGAGAAAAGATCGCGTGGTGATTTGCAGGGTTAGTAAACATGACTTCCGAGCCTTCCGGACTAACGCACCGACCGTCTGACATGGGTGGGCCAATGTGCCGAGAGTGGACGTGGACCCATTGGGAGATGAGGATTTCTCTCGAGGGGATGAAGATTTCGCCTATGATGGCGGTCGAGGCGTTACAACGTGTAGGTGTATGTGTGTACACATATATTTTCTATGTGTATATGTATGTGTATGTGCATATGTATGTGTATGTGTGTACAAAAATTACTTTGTGTATATGTATGTATATATGTTTTGTATTTATGATTCATATTCATATGTGTATATGTGTATCTTGATTTGTATGTGTGTGCATATATTATATATTTGTACGTATATGTTTATATAGTTTTGAATGTGTATATGCATAATATATTTTTTTCAAACAAATTAATATATAATAATATGAATATTAAATTGTAAAGAAAAATAAAATTTAATGAAATCTAAAATTAAAATATTTTTTTATTAAATTATAAAATATATATGAATGTAAGAAGAGTAGCAATGTAAGAAAAGAAGAATAAAAAAAACAAAAAAAAAACCAGATGCATCACGTTAGTAAGGCCATCCTCATTGCAGACACCATCGTGTCTTAATGTGATAGTCTCGAGTTTTAACCCAAAATAATGCTGCAAGTGCACAGGCAAAAGCAGTAGTATATAAGGTATCGAATCCACAGAGACCAAGGTTACACTATGAATCTATAGATTTCAAATAAAGCTAAGATAAATTAAATGAGTTGTAAACTGACGTGAGCAGGTGCTCAATGTAAATGAGCAGGTGCTTGGAATAAAAATCGGTAATAAAACAATGATAAAAGGCACTAAGCCGAGATGAATCTCCGGTGATTTCGGGTACTTGGGTTGAGCAAGCTATTCAGGGTCTATTTAAATGCGGTCTAGAACTCAAACATAAATATGTATTGCCCCGCTTTTGGCGATGTATCAACACCTTTGCCTACAGCCTAAATACCTACACTTTCGAGTGGATTTAGTAATGAAGTAAGCAAGCTTTAATGCAATGGTTCAATATGTTCACATTCAATGGGAACGATCAATGGTGTTTTGGTTACCACCGAATGCTCATCAAAGGTAATTCTAGCAACCTATATCATTTTTGGTGAATAGATTAAACCTAGAGATCATAGACTAAGTGATCAATTTAGCCTAAGCATTGAGACTTCCTAGAGATGAAGACATAAGATTACCCTATTTGGCTCAACCATCTAAGATCCTAAATCACCATTGAAATCACCCCAACTTAGTTATGAAACTACTCACACATAAAGAATAAAATCGCAACAATCAAATAGAGAGAATTCATCATAAAATTATTTAAAAGGTAAGAGTTTAGAATTCTTCTCCAATAAGGAATTGTTGTGGAATGATTCAGAATGTAATGATTTTCTCCAAGGCAGAGACTTGATGATTACGCAACGATGGAACCAAACAAACGTTCAATAGAATAATGAAAACTCCAAAGTCAACAATCTCAAGCTCACTGATGAAGAAACAAAACGTAGCAAAAGAAGAAAAAGAGAATAAAATAAAAACAGAGAGTTTTCAAGTGTAAAAAAAAAAGAGTCTTCTCAAATTTTTGAACGTAACAAGTCCCCCTTTCAGGAAGGAATAATCCTCCTTTTAATACAAAGGAAAAACATTAAAACAAAATATCAAATCCCTCTAAAATAGGAAATAAGTAAGATTTTCATAATAAATTAAAGGAGTGATCTCCTCCCTAATGAATAGGAGGTGATCTTTGACTCATTTATTTAGCAAATCTTGTGGGCCAGCAATTTGGATTCGGCGGCCACAGCTTTTAGGTTTAGGTCTGGTGCTTCCCTGCGAGCAGGTGCTCGCATGTACCGAGCAGGTGCTCGGGAGAGTGAAAAGTCTCCTTTTTGCTCCAATTATTCTCCTTTTCTTCATAGAGCTCCAGCAGCTCCAAATGGTGCTCCAAAGCATTTTAGAACCTGAAAAGACATCAAAAGGAAACAAAAAGACAAGAAAAGCAACACAAAACCATGGGTAAATTAGGCTAAAATCCTAACATATCAACTCCCCCGGACTTGCCTTTTGCTTGTCCGCAAGCAAACAAGAAGAGAGGAATCCGGAGAAGTGTTTGAAGGTGGGAGCTCAAATGCAAAAGAAACATCGAAAGATTCAACAACATGTCCTAAAGAGAACTAATGCGATGCATAACAAATCTTACTCAAGAAGCTTTCGCCATACTCATCTCTTATCAAAATAATTACTCCAAATCCTTAGACTTAAAAGGAAGCATGCAATCAACTAAACTCAACTCTTTAATATTCATTAATGTGTTTGGTGCGGTCTCACAATTGGACAATGAATCAATACCATTTGGCTCGGTAGAAGAAGGCTTTTAGGTGATGTAAAGAGGCGGTTCATAATCCTTTTGGGTGGCTAACTCTCAAATGCAAGTGTTACATTTAGCAAAAGCAAGAAAGAAAAGAGACAATTGATGCATACAAGGCTAGGAATCCAAAGTTCTACCCATAACCCCATTGTTGCAATCTTTCATCTCTCTTTTCTCACTACCCATTTGTTAAACCACTAGCCAATTTCGGCTAAACCTTTCAAACTTCCTCTTTCTTCTTTAAATTTTCCGAATCCTAGGGAATTTCTTTTCTTAACTTTAGCTCTTTCTATCCTAGCATTCTCTAACACATTTTTCTTCTTTTTGATTTATTCTAAGAGAATGCTAAGCTATCATTTTTCTTTTAAACACTTAGAGCCATATACTTTTCTTTTCAAACTTATTCCCTAGAACTCATCCTTCCTTCTTTTTTTTCTTTTCACACTTAACCACAAACCCAAAGATAATCAAGTAAACGCTTAACCAAATCGGTTTCATACCCCACCTAAGACTAGTCTTAAACTCAAGAAACTAGCCTAATGGAAACTTTGCCTTGTCGTCTCTAATGCTTGCAAGATTTTACCAATGCAACACAAAGAAAAAGGCCTCACTCGGAGAACATATGCAAGGGTTTGAACGAAATGGTTGGGTTAAAAAGGTGTGGTACTATCCTCATCTAAAAGATGAACTTAGATCGGGATAGCCATTCAAATCAAGATAAGAGTGGTAAAAATTAGGCAAACATGATTTGAATGTAAGGTGTTTATCCATAGTTATGATTCAAAGTCCAAAAGTGAGAAGAATTAATCAAGCTTAAGTTCAAGTTGATAGAGTTGAATCTAGATCATGCAAGTTTCAATTGAGTTGGGATTTTCAAAGAAATAAGATTCAAGTATGGATGAGCCTCTAATTCATGATTGTTAATGCATCGAAAAAGTTCTAATGAGGGCATATCATGGAATCCTAAAATGAATCTTTACAAGGAAATTTCATCATTGCTCCCTATGCAAATGCAATCCTAAAATGCTCTAGACTCGATCCTAGCATGAAAAAGATAATAAAAATGTTTATGCCATGAGAAACTATATGCATTTTTTTTTTTTTTTTTTTTATGCATCAAATGCAAAAGACTCAAAGCAAAAACAAACCAATTAGACATTAACCCACTCCCCCGGACTTAACTTTCACCGTCTCGGTGAAAGAAAAGTGCCAAAAGAGTAGATCAAAACAAGTTCAAATGAAAATGAAATAAAACAAAGATGATATAAACAATGAAGATAGAAGGGTGAAAGTAGATATCACCCGGAATTAGCGTCGTCAGCACCGTGATCTGTCCTTCTCCTCCGTTTGGCAGGTTGGTCCGAGCTCGAATGTGAGCGAGCAGGTGCTCGGTCGTTCCGAGCAGGTGCTCATAAAGTTTTTACCCTTTTTTTTTTTATAAGTGCAAAAGACTCAAAGCAAAAACAATTAAAACATTAATCCACTCCCCCGGACTTAACTTTCACCGTCTCGGTGAAAGAAAAGTACCGAAAGAGTAGACTAAAAACAAGTTCAAATCAAAAACAAAATAAAAACAAAATAGAAACAAATGTGATATAAACAATGGAAATAGTAGGGTGAAAGTGGATATCACCCGGATGTAGCGTCGTCGGAGACATGATCAGACCTCTTCCTCCTTCTCCTTGCTGGCTGGTCCGAGCAGGTGCTCGAATGCGTGCGAGCAGGTGCTCGGTGCCATTTTACACTTTTTCGCAGAATGTAATTACTGAAATCACAAGTGAAATGTTAGTAATAAAAGGAATTAAAATTCAAAATTTATACAAAAATCCTTACCGGTGGGTTGCCTCCCACCAAGCGCTTGTTTTAAGTCGTTAGCTCGACTTTGGAAACCCTTTAGGCTCGAGGAGGGTCACTAAAAGTGACTGATTCAATTTCTCCCACGTATGTATCCGCAAGGTATGGCTTGAGACGTTGACCATTAACAACAAAATCACCTCCTTTAGTGTCTAGCAACACTACGGCCCCGTATGGTTTCACCTCTTTGATGGTGAACGGACCACTCCATCTCGACTTTAGCTTCCCTGGAAACAACTTAAAACGAGAGTTAAACAATAAAACTTGATCGTTAGGAGCAAAGTTTCGAGGGATAATCTTCTTGTCGTGGTAAGCTTTGGTCCGTTCCTTGTAGATTCGGGAATTGTCATAGGCGAGATGCCTAATTTCTTCCAACTCATGCAGCTGCATGGATCTCCTCTCGGATGCACTAAGGATGTCATAATTAAGTCGCTTGACAGCCCATGCCGCCTTGTATTCCAATTCTACCGGTAAGTGACATGCCTTCCCATACACCAAATGAAAAGGCGTTGTCCCCAACGGAGTCTTATATGCTGTCCTATATGCCCACAAAGCGTCATCTAGCTTATTCGCCCAATCCTTACGCGTTGTACCAACCGTTTTTTGCAAGATACTCTTTATCTCTCTATTGGAGACCTCCACTTGTCCACTAGTTTGAGGGTGATAAGGAGAGGCTACCTTATGCGTGACTCCATTCTTCCTTAACAAGTTCTCAAAAACCTTGTTAATGAAGTGTGAACCTCCATCACTTATCACAACTCTCGGAATTCCAAACCTAGGGAAAATCACCGTCTTGAGCAACTTGGTAACTATCGCAGCATCACAAGTCGGGCTAGCTTGTGCTTCGACCCACTTGGAAACATAGTCAACGGCTACAAGTATGTACTTGTTCTTATAGGAGGAAGGGAATGGTCCCATGAAGTCTATACCCCAAACATCAAAAACCTCTACTTCTAAGATGAAATTTTGAGGCATCTCATTGCGCTTGCTGATGTTCCCTTGCCTTTGACACGCGTTACATCGAGCAACAAACCTATTCGTATCCTTGAACATCGTTGGCCACCAAAGACCCGCTTGTAGCACTTTTGTAACCGTCTTGAATGTGGCAAAGTGTCCGGCATAAGATGAACCGTGACAATGGTGCAAGACCCCAGGGATCTCCTCCTCCGAAACACATCTCCTATACAGCCCATCCGAGCATTGCTTGTACAAGTACGGCTCGTCCCAATAGTAACGTCTAACATCTCGGAAAAACTTCTTCCTTTGGCTTCCCGTTAGGTTTTCCGGAACCTTATCAGCTGCCAAGTAGTTAGCAAAATCACCAAACCAAGGGAAACTCGCAGGTTGGTCATTCTGGATAAATCCGCAAAATATCTTCCGAGCAGGTGCTCGGTCGTTCCGAGCAGGTGCTCGCTCAGCTTCTGGAAATTTTTCGCAGATCGAATAAATTTGCTCATCTGGCAGACTATCCTCCATAGGTGTTTCATCTTCAACTTGCAGCCTACTCAAATGATCAGCAACCCCATTCTCGGACCCTTTCTTGTCCTTGATCTCTAAATCAAACTCTTGAAGCAAAAGTATCCATCTCAATAGCCTAGGCTTGGCATCTTTCTTGGTCAACAAGTACTTCAACGCAGCATGGTCGGTGTGAACAATTACCTTAGAACCGACGAGGTATGATCTAAACTTCTCAAAAGCGAAAACAATCGCCAATAACTCCTTTTCGGTGGTTGCATACCGACATTGAGCATCATCCATCGTCCGGCTAGCATAATATATCACATGGAGCTTCTTGTCCTTCCTTTGACCAAGAACAGCCCCCACAGCAAAATCACTCGCATCCGTCATAATCTCAAACGGTAAGTCCCAATCCGGTGGTTGGACTATTGGTGCACTAACCAAGGCACCCTTGATAGTATGAAACGCAGCCAAACAATCTCTATCAAAGTCGAACTTGACTTCCTTACACAGCAATCTAGTGAGAGGCCTAGCAATGTTGGAGAAGTCTTTGATGAAACGACGGTAGAACCCGGCATGCCCTAGAAAGCTTCGGATTCCTTTGACCGTAGTAGGCGGTTGTAAACTCATCATGACCTCTATCTTAGCCTTGTCAACCTCTATCCCTTTCTCTGAAATCCGGTGTCCAAGTACTATCCCATTTTTGACCATAAAATGGCACTTCTCCCAATTCAGCACTAGATGCTTCTCCTCGCATCTTTGTAATACTCTGCACAAATTAGACAAACAAACAGAAAAAGAACTCCCATACACAGAGAAGTCATCCATAAATACTTCCATAATATCTTCAATTAAATCAGTAAAAATGGACATCATACAACGTTGGAAAGTCGCTGGGGCGTTGCACAAACCAAATGGCATCCGGCGGTATGCGAATGTGCCGTATGGACATGTGAACATTGTCTTTTCCTGATCATCGGGATGGATGGGTATCTGAAAAAATCCTGAGTAACCATCTAGGAAACAGTAGTAAGGGTGATTAGCAAGACGTTCAAGCATTTGATCAATAAAAGGCAAAGGAAAATGATCTTTGCGAGTAGCAGCATTCAATTTCCTATAGTCTATGCACATTCTATGACCCGTTACCGTTCTAGTTGGAATCAATTCGTTTTTCTCATTCCTAATTACCGTGATACCTCCCTTCTTAGGTACAACATGCACCGGACTTACCCATTTGCTATCAGATATAGCATAGATCACACCAGCGTCTAGAAGTTTCATTATCTCTTTCTTTACAACATCCTTTAGATTCGGGTTTAACCGTCTCTGATGTTCTATAGAAGTCATCGATTCATCCTCTAGATTAATTCGGTGCATGCACAAGTCGGGAGATATACCGGTTATATCATCTAACGAATATCCCAAGGCCTTTCTATATTTCCTTAACTCACACAAAAGCAAAGTGATCTCAACATTATTCAATTCCGCATTCACTATAACAGGATATGTAGAGTTAAGACCTAGAAATGCATACCTGAGTCCTGCTGGGAGGGTTTTTAACTCTACCTTTGGAGCTTTCAGCTCGCTCCATGATCCGGTGATGTTCTGGTTTGTCCGAGCAGGTGCTCGGTCGGAGCGAGCAGGTGCTCGCTGGGAATCTGGCAGAACATCGTTTTCTGTGCCCTCGGTCAGACTCTGGAACTCATCTTCTTTCTCTATTCTGGTGTTGGAATCCAGAAACTTGGCAAACCCTTGGGTGTCTTCACTTAGAAATCCGTGTTCACTTTCGGCTTTTGTCAACGCAACTTCGAGAGAGTCCTTTGCTAGGATCTCTTCAACCACATCTTCCGACATCTCGGAGTCATCGTGGATCACGAAGGTTTGCCCATCTATCATCGGCCTCTTGAGCATCTTACTCATCTCAAACCGGACCACCATGTCTCCGAGACGGAGGTCTACTATACCTTGTTCAACATCGATGATTGCACGCGCCGTGTTTAGGAATGATCTCCCCAAAATCAGTGGGTCCTTTGGTTCTTCATCGAGCTCTAGAACCACGAAATCGGTTGGGATTAGAGTGTCCCCTATACGGACGTGTAAATCCTCGATTATACCTACAGGAAGTTTAGTGGATCTATCTGCAAAAATCAAGGAGATCTTAGTTGGTTTGAAATCGGTAAAACCTAAACGTTTAGCAACGGAATAAGGCATTAAATTAACACTTGAACCCAAGTCTACCAATGAGCATGCAAACTTGCAAGGCCCAATCTTTACCGATATAACAAACCTCCCGGGATCGCCTTTCTTAGTCAACACCTTACTCTGAAGTATGGCGCTACATTCTTTGGAAACCATCATCACACTCTCCTCTTCCACAACTTTTCCAGAAATTAGCTCCTTCATGTACCGTTTGAGAGAAGGTACCATTTGAACCGCATCGGTTAAAGGAAGCTTTACCTCCAAGCCTTTAATCATTTCCTTACACTTAGCATCCTCCAAATCCTTCTTAGATTTCTTGGGAGGCACTGGGTAGGGTATCTTAGGCACATAGACTCTCTCGGTCTGAGCTTCTGGAAATTTCGCGGGAACATTCTGAGCGAGCAGGTGCTCGGTCGGCTGAGCAGGTGCTCGCTGGGGTGTTTTCTCCAGATTGATCGGAACAGTAGCTGGTGTGGTTTCTGAGCTAGAACCAGCCTCCTCATGCATCACATCCTCTGCCAAGTCATCCTCTTGTGCCGGTTGCTCAACAACTTTCTCTTTGGCCTTAACTTGAGGGGTTGTGGCCGTAGGCTGTGCCAACGCTCTTCCGCTTCTTAACTCAACAGCATTGCATGGCGAATACTCCTTCCTAGGGTTCACTTCACCACGGCCAGGAAGAGCACCAATCGGTCTTTGAATAGCTTCGGCGGTTTGAGCTACTTGTGTATCCAACTTCTTTACATGTGCGGTCACGGCCTCATACTTTGCATGGAGATCCTTGTACATGTTGTCCATCTTACTGCCCAGCTCGGATGATGTCTGCTGTTGGTTGGCCAAGACTTGATGGATGAGACCTTTCAAATCATCTTGTTGAGGTTGAGGCGCGGAAACGGTTTGTTGTTGGTTTGTTGCTTGAAACCGGTTCTGATTTTGGTTGGGAATGAATTGCTTCCCTTGAGTGTTGTTGGAGTAGAACTTCTGATTTGTACCCCCTTGTTGCGGATAGACTTGGTCTTGGGGGTTTTCCACGTTGGTGTTACGGTAGGAGAGGTTTGGATGGCTTCGGTAGTTGGGGTTAAACCCTCGGTTTTGGTACCCTTGGCCATTCACATAGTTGACCTCTTCTAAACCATCTTCTCGATCTTCCACAAACTCTTGAGCATTAGGGGCAGCCCCATCTTCTTCCATGAACTTAACCGGCCTTTGAGTCTCTCGTAGAAGCAAGTTCACTTTCGCGGTTAATTCATCGATCTTTTGAGAGTCCACACTATTGACCTTCTTGGTTCTATCGTACTCGGGAGCCTTGTTGTTGGAGCTTGAGGCAAGGTTTTCGATGAGCTCAAATGCACCTTCCTTAGTCTTGGTCATGAAGTCTCCATTACTTGCGGCATTCAAAGCATTACGGTAATCCCAATCGACTCCATCGTAGAATATGTTCAAGATTTGCTCATCCTTGAAACCGTGATGAGGACACTCCCTCTTGTACTCCTTGAGTCTTTCCCAAGCTTCACCAAAAGCTTCTCCGGAGTGTTGTTGAAAGGATGCAATCTTGTTCCTCAAAGCGGCCGTTTTGGACTTCGTATAGAAATGATCCAAGAACGCGGATCTAGCCTCATCCCAAGTCCTCAATGAACCAGCCGGCAGCGACTTCAACCATCTTTGTGCCTTGTCCGCGAGAGAGAACGGGAACAACTTACACTTCAGAAAATCGGTTGGAACACCATTAGAACCCGTAGTACTACAGATTTCCTCGAAGTTCTCAATGTGGTCCATAGGTATTTCAGCGGGTAGTCCATGAAATAGATGCTGCTTCACCAATGAGATCAACTGAGCCTTGACCTCATAACCTTGTCTCTGGATGGTAGGGATGACGATGACCGAACGGTTTTGATAAAACGCATGGGGATTATCCGAATCCCCTATGGTTGGCTGACCCCGCGGTTGTTGCCTTTGCAACTGGGTGATTTGATCTCTCAAAATCTGTAACTGAGCATTCATAGCTTCCTGATCTGCCATGTTTTCTGAGCGAGCAGGTGCTCGTTCGGTTTGAGCAGGTGCTCGGCGGCGATTCTGACGTTCGAGACGAGCTAACTCTTCGTTCGTATGACTAACTAGATCTTCGTTCAGATTTCTCCTCGTTCTTCTACTGGTCATACACCTGAAACATAACAAAAACAAAAACAAAAAACAAAATTAGCAAAATTCTTAGACTATAAATAAAACCAAAATTCAAAGGTAACGCTATTGGTCCCCGGCAACGGCGCCAAAAACTTGATAGTCTCGAGTTTTAACCCAAAATAATGCTGCAAGTGCACAGGCAAAAGCAGTAGTATATAAGGTATCGAATCCACAGAGACCAAGGTTACACTATGAATCTATAGATTTCAAATAAAGCTAAGATAAATTAAATGAGTTGTAAACTGACGTGAGCAGGTGCTCAATGTAAATGAGCAGGTGCTTGGAATAAAAATCGGTAATAAAACAATGATAAAAGGCACTAAGCCGAGATGAATCTCCGGTGATTTCGGGTACTTGGGTTGAGCAAGCTATTCAGGGTCTATTTAAATGCGGTCTAGAACTCAAACATAAATATGTATTGCCCCGCTTTTGGCGATGTATCAACACCTTTGCCTACAGCCTAAATACCTACACTTTCGAGTGGATTTAGTAATGAAGTAAGCAAGCTTTAATGCAATGGTTCAATATGTTCACATTCAATGGGAACGATCAATGGTGTTTTGGTTACCACCGAATGCTCATCAAAGGTAATTCTAGCAACCTATATCATTTTTGGTGAATAGATTAAACCTAGAGATCATAGACTAAGTGATCAATTTAGCCTAAGCATTGAGACTTCCTAGAGATGAAGACATAAGATTACCCTATTTGGCTCAACCATCTAAGATCCTAAATCACCATTGAAATCACCCCAACTTAGTTATGAAACTACTCACACATAAAGAATAAAATCGCAACAATCAAATAGAGAGAATTCATCATAAAATTATTTAAAAGGTAAGAGTTTAGAATTCTTCTCCAATAAGGAATTGTTGTGGAATGATTCAGAATGTAATGATTTTCTCCAAGGCAGAGACTTGATGATTACGCAACGATGGAACCAAACAAACGTTCAATAGAATAATGAAAACTCCAAAGTCAACAATCTCAAGCTCACTGATGAAGAAACAAAACGTAGCAAAAGAAGAAAAAGAGAATAAAATAAAAACAGAGAGTTTTCAAGTGTAAAAAAAAAAGAGTCTTCTCAAATTTTTGAACGTAACAAGTCCCCCTTTCAGGAAGGAATAATCCTCCTTTTAATACAAAGGAAAAACATTAAAACAAAATATCAAATCCCTCTAAAATAGGAAATAAGTAAGATTTTCATAATAAATTAAAGGAGTGATCTCCTCCCTAATGAATAGGAGGTGATCTTTGACTCATTTATTCAGCAAATCTTGTGGGCCAGCAATTTGGATTCGGCGGCCACAGCTTTTAGGTTTAGGTCTGGTGCTTCCCTGCGAGCAGGTGCTCGCATGTACCGAGCAGGTGCTCGGGAGAGTGAAAAGTCTCCTTTTTGCTCCAATTATTCTCCTTTTCTTCATAGAGCTCCAGCAGCTCCAAATGGTGCTCTAAAGCATTTTAGAACCTGAAAAGACATCAAAAGGAAACAAAAAGACAAGAAAAGCAACACAAAACCATGGGTAAATTAGGCTAAAATCCTAACATATCATAATGCCATATAAAATTATTAAAACACACATTCTCTCTTCCTTTTACTCAACTTTATACCTTCTCTTTCATCCTTTACTCAATTTTTATTAATTTCATATTTAAACATTTTTTCTTCCTTTTAAAAACATTCTCCAAAAAATCTAATTTTAAACACTCCCTCTTCCTTTTAAACACTCTCTACTCTCTTTACTCAAATTTTATTAATTTTATATTTCAATATACCCCACAAAAAAATTCTCTTTTTTCCTTTTACAACCATTTTAATAATTTTATATTATAAAAACACCACATTTAGATCCCAAGGGGTTACCAATGAGAATGCTCTAAGTGTAATAATGGATTAAGGGTAATAATGTAATTTTCTGTTAATAAGTGTGATATGCTTTTGTTAAAATTTTGTGTTAAAATTTTATGTGCCTAAAAACGAAAAAAATAAAGTGCTAAAAATGCTTTTGATTTCTTGATAAAGTGTTATATTAACCAATTATTTCTTTAATCAAATCCAAAAGATTTTGTTGAAAGTTCCTGCTAATGTCTATTAACAAAACAAAAAAGAGTTATCTCTTAAGTACTTTTTGTTTTTTAATCGGTATCAGACGCCAAAATTGACAATTAACTATGGGTTTGTGAAATTTCGAATAGAAAATTTCTTATGGACCACTCAATACGTTTATTTCTTATAAAATTTCAACATGTAAAATTGTAAACACTTGTATGAAAAGGAAAAATAAAATGTGACGTGTAAGAAAACAGTCACTTATTACACAACACTTTTACATACATATTATATCATTTTACCATCAACGAACCGTGCCTTACACATAGCTCGCAAAGGAATTGCTTTGGGCATAGTGATCCCTTTCTCTTCTTCAGTCATATCCACAAGTTCTTCACCAACTCTCTCCCACTCAAACCTCTGAATCAAACACGCAAGAACCCAACTCACTAACCTCTTTCCAAGTTCGGCTCCAGGACAAGCTCTTCTTCCCATCCCAAACGGCATTAGCTTTAGAGCTTCTCCTTCTTTCTCAAATCTCTCCGGCTTAAACCTCTCTGCTTCCTCCCATAAACTTGGATCTCTATGCATAGCCCATGCGTTTGGTAACAACATTGTACCACGTGGCATATCGTAACCCGCAACTTTACAATCATCCGATGAGAAGTGAGGTATTAGTAGAGGAAGCACAGGGTACAAACGTAGTGTTTCAAACATAATGTTTTGGAGATAAGGAAGGTTTACAATGTCTGATTCTTCAACTAACCGGTCTGAACTGATTTTATCATCGACTTCTGCTCTCACTTTCTTAAATATCTCTGGATGATTCAATAAATTCGTCATCGCCCATTCTATGGTCATTGATGCTGTGTCTGTCCCCGCAACTACTAGAGCCTGTATATATTATCATTAATATTTAATAAGTAATCTATCAATATATATAATTTAACATATTTATATTAATATCTAAACGCGATTACAACTCAAAAATGTAATCTGCTAATAGACATATATTAGTTGAATATGTACGTACGACTATGATTCCTTTGATGATGAAATCAGTATAATACTCGGGTTGAGTTTCTTGGAGAGAAAGCAAGTGATCGATCAAAGTTTGACTCTTTCCTTTCTCTGCACGTTTCTCATCAACTAGTCCTTGTAGGAATTTATCGAATCGTTGTCCCAAAACTTTAGTCTGTCCTTCAAAACCTGTGACCCAACCTATGATTGGAAGATAGTCATCTAGGTTGCCGGCGCCGGATCCGGCCACCACCTCTGCTATAAGCTCCCTTACGAGTTGAGCCTCGTCGTTGTCTTCTGTTACGCCACCGTAATATCGCTTTCCGGCAATCATCATGATGATGTTGTTGAATGCCAAGTTGTCTAATTGTGATTTCATCTCCACTTCAACAAATCCCTGTGACATCATCAAATTAGTAAAAAGATATGTAAATCGATTGAAATTATGCCCTTATAAGGACCTGCCCCCATTTTTATATCAATATATGTAGTTTAGTTTCATCTATATATCCCGGAAATTTAAGTTTAATTAAAGTAAGATTTGCACACCAAAAAAAAAAATGCTTAAAGGCCAATTTTTTATTTTATTTTAAATAGCATATGTCATACTGACATACCTAATCACAAGGACAACTAATTAATAAACAAATAATCAAGAGAATATACATATTGATATTTAAGGTGACTTACTTGTGAGGAGATTGTGGATAGGTGTGTTACGAGTCGTCGAATCTCGTCTTTACGTATAGACATAAAGTTACTAATCCTATGAGAAGAGAATATTTCTACGGTGGCGATGCGGCGAAGATTCCTCCAATGGTCACCGTAAGGAGCTGAAATTATGTTGGTGGAGTTATAGCCTACGTGTTTGGCCATGATTAGCTCAGGACGGTTCGCAAGAACGACGTCGTTTTTAGTGAAACATTCTACAGCGAGTGCATGGGAATTGATGACGTACACGTGGCGGTTTCCGAGGCGGAGACGGAAAATTGGAGCGTTGTTTAGGGATTGAGAGAGGGAGAGGAGTGTTCGGTGAACCGGGTTTTTTAGGAGGTGGAGGTGACCGATAAATGGTAATGAGTAAGACGGACAAGGAGGAAGATTTAGTTTCCGGTTTGGTTTTGTGAACAAGAGTTTGATAGAGATAAAGATAAGGAAAAATGAGAGAAGTAAAATCTGGATCAAGTCCATTTTCACTCTATGTTTTTGTTTATCTCTTTATCAGATAGTGAAATTGTGTTGCAGTGTTTTTGTAGACTTAATTTCTGATTATATAGAGTGTCGAGGTTGAATTTTATTCATTTTTTTAAAAAATGATTGAATTTTATTTTTCTTTATTTATTATTTTTTTTTTTTTTGTTAAATCGAATTTTCAAACACGGGAAAAGTATGTAAAGTGTAAACTATAAAGTTACACATATATACCGGATACCGGTAAAGGGTTCGGTTTTTACTTTTTACTGTTTTAGTTAAATATTGGTTCAATATTTTTAGTTTCTTTTATTTTACTGTTGGGATAATATTATTCGCTTTAATTTCAGCGAATCACCCTATGCACATACCATATGGCACGGTCGAGTTCTTAACATCTCGGATAGAACTTATATTCTGACAAAACCCCCCAAAAAAGGTTGAACTTAAATCCACAATGATCCAAACTTACACGTACAATATCCGGATTGAACTAAAAATATCGGGTAGCAAACCTCGGCACCCGATGAAAGTGGGGACTTGAGCCAAAGATATTCAAAGGAGTGAAGGACTGGAGCCGGACATCGCCATCCGGAGACGGAGCATGTGGTCCGAGTTATTGTATCAAGAACTCGTATCTTTATGTTACGCCAAGTTTAATTTCTTCTTTCATTCAAATGTTTGAATTCGTAGTCAAAGGATAAAACCATTTTTACCTTATGTTGCTAAGGTAAAAATAGGCGGTTCATACTTGAAAAACGATTAAAGCATAAAGAAATTAATTCTGAGGAGGTATTCCGGCGTCCGATTTGGCGTATCAGACGCTGCCAATAGTATGAAAAGTAAAATGCACCATAGAAAAAACGTATGATCGGCCAAGTAACATGAGAAAGAAGGAAATTAGGTGAAAATTAACAGTCGATTACGTCGTCCCGGTTTAAACCCACAATCTCATATTTTACAATATGTTTAGTCTACATTATGACTTTTCGCATTTTTCTTCTTTTTACAGACATTAAAACGTGTTATTGAAACAACCAAGACTTGTAGGCCTTTGGTATGCTTTTTAACCTTGCCATGTCCTCCTCTTCATTTACAATTCATCTTGTTATTCTTTTTTCTGTGGAAATTTATTACTTCTTTATTTGAAGGGTCCATCATGATTACGAAATTCGACACATTCTTTTGATAAGTACATATCTCCAGGGGCGGATCCAAAATCTATTTCAAACTGGGCGCAAATACTAAATCCATAAATATTTAAAAAAAAAAAAATTTGTGAAAAGAATAGGTGAAATTAATGAAAGACTTTTAATAAAAATTCTAGGAATACATGAATGGGCTTCAATACTCAAGTTATTTCGTTTGTTAAATGAGTTTAATTTATTTGTTTTTTCATTTGAGCTTTATCTAATTTCATAAAAATTACATAAGAAATGCATTAACTTTTTAGAAAATTATGGGGGCACGTGCACCCTCTTCCTCTATGCTACGTCCGCCACTGCATATGTCTCTATTTCTAACCGGGATAGAAGTAATGATAATTCCATGTACACATGCATTTAATCTTCTGGGAAGAGAGCAAAAGCAATTGTGGTTCTGCACAATCTCTCTCGTCTACTTTTCTCAACTTGCATAGTTGGAAAGAACAGATTAGAATTATATATGTCATTAGAGGATTGTATAATCATTTCTCTTATTTGTGGGTGAGTAGAAATATGTATCAGATCCACAGACGGAACAACTACTCTTGTTTTATATTTTTGAAACAGATAATGATTCATGCTATAAGTCTGTGGCTTCAGTATATGCCGATTGCTTTTGATCTTTCATCTATGTTAATTGTGTTAGTATCCTCTTCAATCTTATAATAATTATATTATTTTGAATATTAGACGATTGTAATTATGGTGGAAGATGCTGGGAGAGTGAAAATTGTGTTATGAAAAGTCGTCTTATGCAAGCATGTAATTAAATATGGAAAAGTCTTCTAACAAACTAACAGCATTTGTAGGGTCGGATTCCACCCATGCGAGATCGTCGGATTCCATACATGCGAGATCGATGCAACGACAAGAAGAATTTTGCCAAGTTGAGAAAAAATCCTAAACAGGCTTACAAGGGCCCAATTTGTAATTAAGCCCATAATAGAGTTAGATCCATATTTAAAATGAGTTTAATTAACTTATGGGCCTAAAGGCTATTTTATGGCTTAATGGGCCAAGCCCAAATCTAGCACTTAGACCTAGAATTATTTAGCTATATATAGCTCATTGTATTCACCCAGAAAGAGGATCAGAACTTTTTCAGAGAACAAGATTAATAAGAGCTTTCTTAACAGCAAACGCAAGTCTCAACATCTTTCAGCATTGTGGTTCACTCAGAAGTCTCGCACCTCTCCTAAAACCCTTACAAATTTAATTGTGCGAGTTACGACTATACAAATTGGCGCCGACTAAGGGGACACGTGAGACGTTCTTACTCATAAGAATCACAACGCAAGTTACATCAGCAAAGGTGATGTCAGTAAGTTTTAACCCAAAATAAAGCTGCAAGTGCACAGACAATCACAGTAGTATAAAGGGTATCGAATCCACAGAGACCAAGGTTACACTATGAAATTATGGATTTTAAATTAAAGCTAAGATAAAATATGGGTTTTGGTTGTAACGAAGCAATGAAAACAGCAATTAAACGATGTGAAATTCAATAAGGAAAGGCACTAGATCAAGGTTATTCTATGGTGATCTCGGATTAAGGACTAAGCTATTATTCAGGAACTAATGCAATTCGGTCTAGAACTCAAACATTAAGATAATATTGCCCCACTGTCGTGATGTATCAATATCTTTATCCAGCAACCTAATTGCCTAAACTGTCGTTTGGATTTAGTAATGATGCAGACAAGCATTAAGAGTTGGTTCAATTTGTTCACAATTGATGGTAACAATCAACTTTCGTTGGTCACACACCAATTGCTCACCAAAGGGTTATCTAGCAACCTAGAGCACTGTCGTGAATAAGTTAGACTTGAAATCATAGATTAAGTGATCAATATCAATCTAAGCATGAAGAACCCCTATTGATGAAGACGTAAGATTATGCAATTTGGCTCAGTCACTAACAGTCCTAAATCACCATTGAAAACCTCAATCTAGCCAAGGGACTACTCAATCATGGAGGAAGCAAACACAACAAAACAATAGAGAGAATTCATGATGGAATTGAAATAGATAAGGGTTAGAATTCTTCTCAATAGATGTTGTGAAAATGAATCTTCAATCTTTAATCCAAAAGCAAAAGAACAAAGCAAAGAGTAGCCAAGAGAGTCTCCGAAAAGTAACGAGTGAAAATGAAATGAATCGTGATCCTTATTTTTGAGGCGGCTACTCCTTATTTATAAATAAAAATAGGTTAAAATCGGATCTGGGTGGCCGACCGGTCGGTCTGAATTCGGACCGGTCGGTCTGTCTTCAGGCATCTATGGTCTTTGAGTGTGGACCGGTCGGTCCTGTGGGTGGATCGACCGGTCCGGTTTCCAGGAGGTTCCAAATCTTTGAGTCCTCGGACGAGCGGGTGTTCGCTCCAAATCGAGCAGGTGCTCGGTCCTTCAAAATGCCATCTTTTTCCGGATTTGTCCCGTTTGCTTCAATGACTCCCGAATGCTCAAATCCATGTTCCCAAGCCTCCTTTAAACCTAGAATGACTCAAAAGAAGAGAAAAAGACTCGATAAAACCCTACAAAAAAAAGATTAGAATGTGCCAAAAACGCATTATATCAAAAGGTGACCAGCAGCGCAACGTCGATAGCACCAACACCACAATATTGACATATCCAGCAATGCTCAACAACGCAACATAGACCGCATCAGCGACAATCAGCAACGCAACATGGATTGCACCAGCAGTGACCAGCAGCGCAACGTCGACAACAGCAGCGGTGATCAGGAGCGAAACATTGATAGCAACAGTGGCGACCATGAGCGCAACTCCACATGAACAGCGGCGATCAGCAATATAACATCAACAACACCATCAGTGTCTAGCAGCGCAACATGGATCGCACCAGCAGAAACCAACAGACAAACCTCACATCGACTACCGCCACTACAACGCAAAAACCTAGGGTCGAGAGCACTACAAAGAACGCACATGCTGGGATCATATCGAGTAGAGTTGAATGAAGCAGCGCTAACACAAAGCAGGAACACTATTCTCTCAACCAGATCGTCGCTTCCTTTCGCAAACGGATTATCGTTCTTCTCTCACAAACGGATCGTTGCTCTTCTCCCCAGCAAATTATCGCTCCTCTCTCACACGCATCGTCGCTTCTCTCTCATACATCGTCGCTCCTCTCGTAAATGGATCGTCAATCTTGGCTCAAGCACATCTTCGCTCCTCTCGCAAATGGATTATTGCTACTCTCGCAAACAGACATTCACTACTCTCGCTAACTCTCTTACCGACTCTCCTAGCAACCTAGCTCGTCTGCTGTCTAACTTATCTACTTAATAGTTGCTGAAGCTGCTTAGCTCGTCTACTACATGACTGACTTGCCTAACTCTTCATTTACCTGCTCTTCTACCTGCCTGGCTCACTGGCTCACCAGCTCATCACTTACAAGCTCATCACTTACCGGCTCGTCAAATGTTAAGCTTATTTGCTTACCAACACTCCTAGCTGCCTAGCTCACTCGCTGCCTAGCTGTCTTGCATACTAGTTCTTCTAGCCGCCTGGCTCGTAAACTCGCTTACTGACTCTCCTAATTCACCACCTAACACATGCGCTCAAAGTCCTACCAGAACGGACATATCGCTTACATCCTTTGTGGATCATTCAAAGTCCTACCTGAACGGACATATCACTTACATCCTTGATGGATCATTCAAAGTCCCACCTGAACGGACATATCACATATATCCTGAACGAATTATTTAAAGTCCTACCTAAACGGACATATCACTTAAATCCTTAACGGGTTGTTCATAGTCCTACCTAAACGGACATATCACTTACATCCTTAATGGATTATTCGAAGTCCTACCTAAACGGACATATCTTTTACATCATCTACTTATCGTTCGAAGTCCTACCTAAACGGACATATCTCTTACTTGACTTTCTCGCAAAAAATCAAACAAAGCTAACTTATCTGAAACAGTTTCGCTTGTAAAACCTAAGTCTTAACAAAAGCAGACTTCTTTCAAATCAATTTGCAGTGACATCCCCTGTGGATAACAAAAGTCTTCTCAAAAACAGACATAACACCTCGCTGCTGGCCACAGCGACGGTCTACTTCACAAGCTTCAGATCTGACTATTACATCCTTAGCAGGAACTTATATTTTTTTGTTAAACCCGCAAAATCGTGTGTTCTCATCAAAATTGTAAAATCTTAATTTCTCGCCAAAACCGCAAAAATGCATATCTTTCACCGGAATTGCAAATTTATTTTTATTCGTCAAACCATGAAACCGTAATTTTCCACCAAAACCGCAAAATTTTGTTTTCCCGCCACAACTGCAAAAATTATGTTTTTCCGCAAAACCCGCAAAATCATGTTTCTCCGCAAAAACTGCAAAATCTTATTTTTCCTGCCAAAACCGCAAGATTATATTTTTCCTCAACACCTGCAAAATTGTGTTATTATCTCGATTTGCATCATATAATAGAGTTTTAGACTCAATAAATATTTTTTTCACTTTGAGTATTATTATCTTATCTTTAACTTTATCGAACTGGAATCGTAATTTCTTCTATACTTTACACTTGAGAATATGTATCATTTTCATCCGGATAGTCAAGTAAATTATCGACATATATTCTATTATGATGACTGGGATTATTAGCATAAAATGGTTAAGATAAATATATGAATAATAAAGTATATAAATGTTTAAATAAACAAACTCTTATAATAATTCATATAAGTTTTATTGTTTTAAGGTAAATTTTTCATTTTAAATAACATTTTTTTACACAAAATATAGAATAGAAAAAGGGACAATTGGTAGGATAGCTATAAAAAAATTATATTTTAAAAAATAACCAAAATCACCCTAGGTGGCAACATCTTGACCATTAGATTTATGTTTTTTGGTTACTATTTTAGATATAATTTTTTTTGTGCTATTCAACAAATTGACCCATAGAAAAATCTCTCTATAAATTAATAAATATCGATAATTAATAAAATTTCAAAGTCCCAATACTAATTTATAGAGGTTTTTCTGTATATTGGACCATAGTCAAGTTGAATGTGATCTATTTTTTCAAATTTCCCCAAAACAAAAGCAATGAGTACATTTTCCCCAATCCGCCACTGATTATACCATCTTTTTGGCAACGGTACGTGACTTGCACAAAGCTCGCAACGGTGTAGCTTTAGGCATAGTGATCCCTTTCTCTTCACTCATGTCCACAAGTTCTTTACCAACTCTTTCCCACTCAAAACATTGAACCAAACATCCAAGAGCCAAACTCACTAACCTCTTTCCAAGTTCGGCTCCAGGACAAGCTCTTCGTCCCATCCCAAACGGCATTAGCTTTTGAGCTTCTCCTTCTTTCTCAAATCGCTCTGGCTTAAACCTCTCTGGCTCTTCCCATAACTTCGGATCTCTATGCATAGCCCATGCGTTTGTTAACAACAATGTACCACGTGGCATATCGTAACCCGCAACTTTACAATCATCCGATGAGAAGTGAGGTAGTAGTAGAGGAACCGCAGGATACAAACGTAGGGTTTCAGACACAATGTTTTGAAGATAAGGAAGGTTTACAATGTCTGATTCCTCAACTAACCGGTCTAAACCGATTTTATCATCGATTTCGGCTCTCGCTTTCTTAAGTATCTCTGGATGGTTCAATAAATTCGACATTGCCCATTCTATCGTCACTGCTGAAGTATCTGTCCCCGCAACTAACAGAGCCTGTGTATATAAACAATCTTTAATTAGTAAACTCTCACAATATATAATAGACATATATATTAATTAAGTATGTACTTACGACTATGATTCCTTTGATGATCACGTCAGTATAATACTCGGGTTGAGATTCTTGTAGAGAAAGCAAGTGATCGATCAAAGTTTGATTCTTTCCTTTCTCTGCACGTTTCTCATCAACTAGTCCTTGAAGGAATTTATCAAATCGTTTTCCCAAAATTTTGGTCCGTTTTTCAAAACCTGTGATCCAGCCTATGATTGGAAGATAGTCAGCCAGGTTTCCAGCACCAGCTCCGGCCACCGCCTCCGATATAAGCTCTCTCACGAGTTTTGCTTCGTCATTATCGTCTGTGCCACCACCGTAATACCGCTTTCCGGCGACCATCATGATGATGTTGTTGAATGCCAAGTTGGCTAATAATGATTTCATCTCCACTTCAACAAATCTCTGCCAAATATGACCAAATTAGTAGATTTTAATAGCTCAATACAAAAGATGGATGTGTTAAGTGATTGAGATTATAAGTAACTACAAACAAACGCAATAAGATTTATATAAGTTCATGTAAAACAATATTTTTTGTTTAAATATAATTTAACATTCATTTAAAAAAATAGATTTTTATAATTTTTGTTGATAAACTAAAATGATATTATTAGTTTTCTTTGTTTATTTTAGAATTATTATTTTAAGTTTAACAATGTAAAGGTGCATTATCTTAAATTTCAAACTTACTAGGGGATTTATCATGAGTAATATATTTAGCTACTACTTCCTTTGTTTCATTATTATCGATGTTTAAGCTTCATTTTTCCTTTTTAAATGATGCTTTTACTACATTCTACGTAGAATTATAACACGATTACTAAGTTGCCCCACTCAATCATACAACGAATTTTTACCAAAAAAAAAAAAAGCCATACAACGAATAATAAATAAGTTGTGGAAGGTAGTAGTCATTTTAATTATATTAGTATTTCTTAAATAGTTTGCGGTCAACTTAAAACATCAAATAAAGAATTATATATATGTGGGTTATGTAGATGGAAAGCCGGAAAATACGTAATCACATGGACAACAATAAATGCTCACGGAACATACCTAGTGGGTGTATTCAATCTAGTATTTGAAGCTATTTGTATTAATTTGTCAAATCCTGGATTTTAAAAAATCTATTAAAATCCAGTGTTATTCAACTAGAGATTTACAAATATACTTTAAAATTCACTGTTATTGGAAGTAGAATCATGATTTGACTTTTAATGATTTGAAGAGATTTCATATGGATACTAGAGGCTTGTTAAAAATACAAAGAATCAAATTTTATAAGTTTAGATGAGATTAAAGAGAATTTAATGATAAATCCCATAGAATCACACCAAATCATTAAAATTACTTAAAATCTTGTTAAAACTCAAATCTTTTTAAATACAAAATTGAATACATCCCCCTAATCACATGGACAAGTAACAAACAAAATACACTTATTGATTATTTATGGTGACGGTAAAATAATAAATAAAAAAGTCTTACGTGTAAGGAGACTTTGGAGAGGTGTGTTATGAGCCGTCGGATCTCGTCTTTACGTATAGACATAAAATTACTAATCCGATGAGAAGAGAATATCTCCGCGGTGGCGATGCGGCGAAGATTCCTCCAGTGGTCACCGTAAGGAGCTGAAATTATGTTGGTGGAGTTATAGCCTACGTGTTTGGCCATGACTAGCTCAGGACGGTTCGCAAGAACGATGTCGTTTTTAGTGAAACATTCTACGGCGAGGGCGTGTGAAGTGATGACGTACACGTGGCGGTTTCCTAGGCGGAGACGGAAGATTGGAGCGTTGTTTAGGGATTGAGAGAGGGAGAAGAGTGTTCGGTGTATCGGGTTCTTGAGGAGGTGGAGGTGACCGATAATCGGTAAAGAGTAAGCCGGAGAAGGAGGAAAATTGAGTTTCCGGTTTGGTTTTGTGAACAAGAGTTTGATAGAGATAAAGATAAAGAGAAGTGAGAGAAGTAAAATTTCGGTGAAATCCATTTTTTTGTTGGTTTGCTTATTTGTTTTGGGTTTGTCCCTCTTATTGTATTGTTATGTGTGTGTGGTGAGATTGGACCAGTTTGGTACTACTGAGCATCAACATTGGTGATCGTTTGGGATCTTAAAGGTGGGTCTTAAAATTGAAAAAACAATTAATCTATGATTTGAGTATCTAAAACTGAGTTTAAGGGTCTAATATTAAATCTTTTTGTGAGCATTTGACACGCTGATGTGTCCTTCTCTGATTGCTCAAAAAATAATGAACACGGAGAAAAAAATAGGGTCCGAACGCGTCATGTTTCGTTCATCTTGGCTAACTCTCGTGTCGATCGACACACCTCTGTAACTGCACCAGAATTGAGTTCATCCTCTCTCAACTCGATTCCGGTGATTACGAGTCGCAAATCTGCACAGTAAAAACGTATCTCACGATGGCCCAGGGAAACACGTAACCCTAGGCACATTTATATATGTTTAACCGAGCCAAAACCGTGATTAAAAAAAATCAATTTGGTTCGGTTGTGCAGACTAAGTGTCGAGCAACACCAAGCACGTGTCGATCGACACCCTCAAAATCCTTCATGTCGATCGACACACACCTTGTGTCGTTCGACACGACCACCAGAAAACGCCTTTCTGGTTTACGGATGTTACAATTGTCCCCCACTAACAATGGATTCGTCTTCGAATCCGACAAAACCGTCTATCAAAGACCTAAACCTGGCCCAAAACCGGCCAACACCCCTCGAGATCCACGCATCCTTTGAGCTATCGGTGTCACGTGTCCTATCCGCTCTTAGGACGCATCCTTTGAGCTCCGGGTACACAGAGGAACTAATCATCCCCTCGGGAGAACTAATCATCCCTCGATACTCCAAATGGGAACTAATCATCCCGAAGAGTATACAGGAGAACTAATCATCTCCTTTGAGGAACTAATCATCCTCACTGAAGAACTAATCTCCAAATAAAATGAATGAGTTATTCGAAGCCGCAACCCCTAGAGTAATAAATTCTAAAACGTCTATAAATATCTATCGACTAGAACTACCTCACGTGGCCAACTCGATACTCCCTAACCCAGAATATCACCACAAAACACATATAAGAGCTAATCATCTTATAAACACAAATAATAAGGAACAACTCCATCTTGTAAATCTCCAAAAAGTATAATCGTTACCACGAAAAACGAAAATATAACATAAGCAATCATGCTAAACATCGGAAACTAGAACCACAAAGAGAAATAAAGCTCACACGGCGACCTGCTTGTCGAACCATTTCCTGAACTTTAGCTTCATCTTTGCCTCAAACTCCCAAGTCTCCTCCTCACAACTAGTGTAATCCCACAAAACTCGCAACAACATAAACTTCTTCCGACGCAACTTCTTGACTCTCCTCACGAGAATTCTCACAGAAACCGCCAGAACAGTTAAATCAGGTCGCAGATCCTTAGGGATCTTAGCCACCAACTCCTATGATTCATGTAAGCACTTCCTCAGCATCGAAACATGGAAAATCTTATGAAATGCCTTCATAATCGGAGGTAACTCCCGCCGATACGCAACCGGTCCAACCCGCTCCACTACCGAAAACGGACCCATAAACCGCAGACTCAGCTTGTTCTCTACTATGGATCTGTTAGGACCCCTCAACATAGCCATCTTGAGATACACAAAATCTCTCACCGCAAACTCAAGCTCTCTCTGCCTCTTATTCGCATAACTCTCTTGCCTATCCTAAGCTTTCTTCATGTTCAGTCTCACAACACGAGCCTTCTCTGTCGTTTCTTGAACATAAGAAGCCCCATGAATGCTCCGCTCCCCCAAATGGGTCCAGCATAGGGGTGTCCTGCATGACCTCCCATACAAAGCCTCAAAAGGAGCCATCCCAATACTCGCCTGGAAACTGTTATAATAGGTAAACTCTGCTAAACTCAAATGATCAACCCAGTGACCACCCCAATCCAGTACACACATCCACAGAAATCCTCAAACGTCTGAATTGTCCTCTCTGACTGCCCAATAGTCTGCGGATGATAAGCTATACTCATATGCACCTTAGTGCCCATCTCTGCCTGAAATTCTCCCCAAAACTCTGAAGTAAATCTCGGATCCCGGTCTGATACAGTACTAATTGGCATTCCATGCAGCCTTACAATCTCCTTTACAAATTTCTTAGCCAACACAGCCGCTCCGTCTGCCTTCTTGATGGCCATAAAATATGCGAACTTAGTCAACCAGTCCACAATCACCCAAATAACATCAAAGGTTCGCGAGTTAGATAATCCCACCACGAAATCCATCGTGATCATATCCTACTTCTACACTAGAATGGGTAAACTCTGCAATAAACTGCTCGGAACCTTATGCTCAGCCTTAACCAGCAAACACGTGTTGCATTTTGCAACCCAAACAGCTACATCTCTCTTAATCCCGACCCAATGATAATACCGCTTTAGATCATGATACATCCTAGTCGCTCCCGGATAAATCGAGAACTTGCTCGCGTGAGCCTCTTGCAGAATATCCTGCCTCAACTCCTCAACCTTGGGTACACAAACCCGACCACGAACAAGAAACGTCTCATTCGAGGAGACCTGATACACACAACCCTCTGCGATCGATGCGGTAAAAAAACTCTGATCACTCACCTGAGCCACTCGAATCCTACTCAGAAGATTTCCCTGATCAGCCGCCCCCAAACCCAACGGCTTCTCCAAAATAGCACATAACTGCAAGGTGCTAACCTCGCTAACAAGGGACTTAATATCCTGCTCCCGAGCCAAATCTACTCTCCGACGATTCAGAGCATCTCCCACCTGATTCGCTTTACCAGGATGCTAAACAATATCCCATTGAAACTATTTGAATCATAAACCAAGGTCTAAAATATCTTTCGAAAACTCCAACGACTTACCACGTAAACCATCACCACACATAAACCACTATTTGACACTTACCACACCCTGCGACCCTCTGGCCGGTCTTACACGGGATTATACACTCAAACTCCGAGATCCATATCTAGTCTCGCATCTATGCCACAATCAGACATTGATTACTCGTATATATATTATCATCATCATACTCTCAGGACGTCTCCTTCGAAGTAACGAAGTCGATACCACTCCACTCTCGGGATGTCTCCCTCAAGCTTTGGATCTAAACAGGAAAAATGTTTCCTTTAGAGTAATCAACTCATACGCATGCAAGCGTCTGAAAATAGGATTACTTCCCGTGCTATAAATCTCTATTTCTTACAACATAACGTCTCTACTTCAACGAAACCTTGGCTAACACAACCGATCTTCCTCAAGATCCAAACTTAACCTTTGAATTACATTCCTAATCCTAAGATTATTCGCACGATACAACTACCTATTTCCCTTAACTCTTTTCACTACCTAACACCACATGACACATTCCATGGTCCATCAGGATACATGCCGCTCGCACAATTGGGACGCATCCTTCGAGTCAACGGTAACAGGGGATCTCACATCCCACGAAAGATCTCGCATCAATCTCAATAACTGGAGAACTCACATCTCCGAAATAAAAGAGTTATTCGGGATCGCAGTCTCTAGAACAATAAATACCATACGCCTATTACCTCAGAACTAACGCCGATGTAGGGGGTTGAAAGCGAACCCCTGACATCATAGTGAACACCACATAAGGCTTACCCAGCTCTGCAACGCCAACATAGGTGTACACACAATAAGTCCTTTAACAATACAAATTCAACGCAAATAAGAACAAAGGAAAAAGCCTTATCCCTCGGCGAAGTACTGGGTAACTACTCGTACCCAATTACTGTAAAACAAAACACTACCCGTCCAGATTCGCCCAGAACTTCTCAAAAGCAACGTTTCTAAATCCGAACTAGGTCTGCGGGACTGATCGCACAATAATCAAACAAAAACTTGCACAACGAACTGTAGACCCATAATTAGATCAATCAATTATGCAATAACCAAGCAGGATATGCACGACTAAAGGATGCTACATCTGTTACCAGGGTTGTCTGAACCGAGTTACCAATGCAGGATCAACTCTAGACTTGACGCCCATCAACATGTCTAACGACAATCAACACTTGACTACAACCTGGTCCACAACACTCGCGATCCGACTCGATCCTCATAAACTATCCAACATTGACCAAAAATCAAGACACCACCCAGTCAACATCTCCCGAGATTACCACTCGAGCCCATATAACCGTCTTGCAAAAGAATAACCTCTTGACCCCACTTGGCTAATACCGCAAGAGATCCTCACATGATCCTAGAGGCTCACGTATAATCCTCTCAAGAAAATATACCGCTCGCACTCTCGGGACGCATCCCTCTAGCCAGCGGTATCTGGGGAACTCACATCCCTGCGAGAGAACTCACATCCCTCACTACTTACTCTGGGAACTCATATTCCAAATAAGTATACATGAGAACTCACATCTCCTTTGATTAGACTACCTCATGCGGTACAATCTTGATATTCCCCGCCTGAAATATCCTCATAAAAACGACCAGTCCAACACTGGTCAACACAAACAAACACCTAAGAACCACGCGTCTTATAAATCATAGGAAAATGAAAAAGTAACACCATCTTATAAATTTCTAAAAAAGAATATCGTTTCCAACACCATCGACAATATCCAAAACCACTGCTCATATAGACCACTAGCTTCTTCAGCCCCATCCCCATCCAAAGTCCTGCCATGAACTTGTCCATGTAGGCCCGCTCTCATCCATGCCACTACTCATATAGACCACTAGCCAACTGAACTCCGCATCATACTCACGAACGGACCGATTACCCTGAACTAGACTCTTGAACTGCAACTCTAACTGCTCCACCACCTCTTGAGGGAAATACCTGGCATTAAATTCGCTCAAGAATTCACCCCAAGTCTACACTGTCCGCCTCCTTCTGGCTTGAACTCCCGTCCACTAGAGATAGGCATCACCATCCAAGAATCCTACTGCCAAATACACGCGGTACTCCTCAGGACATCTGATAGAACGAAGCCTACGTTCTACCTTCAACCTCCACTCATTGGCTGCCTCAGGCCCCCCTCCACCCTAGAAGGACAAAAGACCCATGCCCCGCATCTCATTGAACATCACTAGATACTGCTCCTTTGGGTTCATTATTAGAGCTTGCGCCGGTACCACAACTGGTAACCGCTCAAAAATCAAAGCTAGTGTCTTCGCCAAACGATTCTCCGGATCCTGACTCCGCCCATAGCATAACCTAAAACTGGGCCTCTGGCCACACCAGCAACTCCGATACTACCTCTGGCACCCGCAGTCCTAATCGCCACACAGACAGTGCTCACTGAGTCCTCCTGATTCGTCGGCGAAACAGCCTCCTGCTCTGACGACTCACTTTGAGTCACCTACTCGAACGACGTAGTCACACAACCCCAACCACGACTTTGGCCTCTGCGGCCACCAACTCTATCACCATGACCTCTCGGAACTCTAGCCATCACACACTGCACTTACCAAAAGCACATTCTAAGATACTAGAATTCACAGAAGTCATACTCAATCACAAACAACTTACCACGGAATCATTTTAAAAGGTCGAAGAGGATGATACTAAGACATTATTAAATTGACTAAGCACACAAAAATCAATGTAATCACATAGTCTCAGAGATCCAAATTCCAATGTCCTAAAACCGTCTAGGCTCTGATACCAAAATGAAACAACCAAACTTTTTTTTTTTTTTTTAAATAAACATTTCTACTGCGGAAAACATAAACATTTAAACCAATATAATAATCCAATAAATCCATAAAAATAAATAATTCCTTTAACCAAAATAACTCAAATACCAAATTCAGAAATGATCAAATAAATAATCTAGCAACCTAAAACATCTGGTTCACTAGACTAAACAACAACACATGATATCCTATCATCCTCTTCCTAAGGCCTCGATTTCGCGATCTCATTTTTCCTTTACATGCAACATATAGGAAAGAGTTGAGAAAGTATTTCATAAATACTTAGTGAGTTGCTCATCCCGCCTACTGGCGTAACAAGCAGGCTTAGATAACAGCACAACAAACCAACAAACCAACAATACTTAACAACACGAAAACAACACATTCGGGAAAAACAGACAGCGTGTCGAGCGATACCATGAAGGCGTCGATCGGCACGACAAAAATTCTGGTGTCGAGCGACACCACAAAGGTGTCGATCGACACTTGGCTAACTCCCATATCGAGCGACACTCTCCTGGTGTCGATCGACACACCTCTGTAACTGCACCAGAATCGAGTTCATCCTCTCTCAATTTGATTATGGTGATTACGAGTCGTAAATCTTCACGGTAAACATAAGAAAACTACAATTGCAAGCCACAAAAACCGTATCTATCCACATCACACAAATTAACCCAAAAATCAACACGAAAACGCAACGTTATCATCATCACCTAGAAACCAACGGTCACAACTCACCTTAGCCTAAAAATTAACGAAAAGGGAACGAATGATGAACGAGAACATACTCTCTAACCCCAAAAATCCACTGATCGGATTGAACCAAACGATCAACGCAAAAAACGGATGATTCTACGCCTCTAAACACCCGAATATAACGATGTTTCGAGGAATTCTTTGCAACAATCCTCAAGAACGATCAAATCCTCTTCTCTCTCCCTAATTCTCTGCTAAAAACGTATCTCACAATGGCCCAAGGAAACACGTAACCCTAGGCACATTTATATATGTTTAACAGAGCCAAAACCGTGATTAAAAAAAATCAATTCGGTTCGGTTCTACAGACTAAGTGTCGAGCAACACCAAGCACGTGTCGATCGATACCCTTAAAATCCTTCGTGTCGATCGACACACATCTTGTGTCGCTCGACACGACCACTAGAAAATGCTTTTCTGGTTTGCGGATGTTACAATTGTTCTCTCCGAAGAGATTCGACGACGATTCAAGATTTGTCCAAAAGAATCGTCGAGAAATTCATATTTTAGTGGAGAAATCACTGGGAAGTCACAGGTAAATCACTTAGAAATCACTAAATCTCTCTGTTATGATTCTGAGTGGAAATCAACAGGTAATTTCCTATTCGGAATAATGAGGCGGAATAGTGGAAAAACAAAATGATCTAGTATGTTTTCTTCGATTTTCTTTGTAGATATCCGATTCATTCGTTTTCGTTTCCGATGATGATGATGATGACTTCACTCGGTGATGAATTCTCTGATGGGGTTTAATTTATGTGTTCATTTGATTTTGGGTATGTTATAAGTTTGATTCTTTTTACTCAATTCATTCAAATTTTGCTACTTTACTCTGAAATTCAATTGCCTTATGTGTTCAGTGTTCATTTGTAGTTTTGTTTCTAGTCCTCCTCTGTAAATTACTCATCGTTCTAATCTATCTTTATGCTTTAGAAAGAAATAGAGTAATATGTATATAAAGTTTGGATATGTATACCGTATATGGTTAGGTTTAAAGCTGCTTTAAGTGTGTGACTTACTTATCATTGCAAATTATTTCCCATTTGATGTAATTATCTCGATTTCATGCTTAATCTGAATTTGGATGGATTTATAGTATATGTTTAGGTGTAACGCTATTGTTTAAAGTGTGATGAATATGTGTATTCAATTTTATTGTTGTTGTATTTGCATATTACTGTTCAAATTGCGAGGTACATTGTGACAATGACAAGTACTGGAGCTATTCTCTTGATTGGGTTTCAACTGTCAGGGTAGTGATAAAAATCATGTAGAACATTTTTGTATTTTGACGTATTTTCATTGGTTTGAATCAATAGTGTGTGTATATGTTGCTATGTAAAGGTGGGGGTAGTTCGATGAACTCATTGGTTTGGTATAGCTAGCTTAGTGGAATTATCATTGGAACTATGACTGTGCAAACATGGTTTTGGAAGATCATTTCCAAGCTGGTCCACGCAATGTTGTAATTTCCGATGAAACGCTAAAGAATTGGTTTTATATTGATTTCAATTTTTTCAGGCTTTTGACAATGGTGTTCTACTCTTTTTCAGGCTTTTGACTCGATGAAACGCCAAAGAATAGGTTTTAGATTGATTTCATTAGGCTTTTCTATGCTCAAGTTACTGACTCACTCGTCTTTTGCTTTGAAACTTGTAGATATATTGTTTTTTTTATGCATTTCGAATTAGAAGTTGTGTGTAGGATATTGTGTCTCTTATCAAACTAGTAAGTTTGGTCATATTGCTATCGAGAATACTCAGGAAAGTAGGCTTGGTTATTTTTTTTTTAGACTTCCGAGTTTAGGTGTCTCTATTGAAACGGTCCCTAATCGAAAGTGTCTTAAATACAAAATTTAATTAAATAATAATTTAGACATTTACTAATTAGATCAAAAAATCACCAATACAAATGCTGATGTGTCTATGTGGTCTTGGAAAACGTGAGATATTAATTGATTTGCAAACTAAAAAATTGTTAATTTGACTTGTTAACGTGGCTTATCTTTTGCCGTTCTAAATTTCACTGTAGTGGAATTCAATATATGTCTTTTATTATTATATAGTTTTGGGTCCAATGATGATTCGATTAGTCAATACTCAATACCGATTTGGTGAGAGAACACTATTTTCTATCATAAGGTGTAATTTTATATGTTTTTTGGGTGAATTTATGGAATAACCAAAAAACACTGCTTAGAAAGTGGTAGGAAGAGATAGAGAGATTATAATTTTTTTTGTGTGTTAGTTTTGCTAATTATCCATGTTTTTTTTTTTTGGTCAAACAATTACCCATGTTTCTTATTATTATATAGTTTGTCTGATATTAACAAAAAAATATATATAGTTTGTCCGATCCGGCAATAACTCAAATTACAGCACTCAATTACTTTAATATTTATATGTTCCATTATTTTAGATGCATTAGACCATCCTTATTGCAGAGATTTAAATATATAATTACAAGATCCTATGAATAAAACTGAATTTTTTTTTTTTTTTATCAAGAATAAAACTGAATTTAATTAAATAAATTAGAGTTTTAAGTTTAGCATAAGTGTCCAATATAGGATTTTAGTTTCAGAGTTTGGACCCTTTCTCTTTTTTTAAAATACTTTTTTTTTGGTCATTTAATTAAAAATGTTATTAGAGTGACCAATAAAAATTCCTTATTACAGCCACGGGTCCATTAATGAAATAGTGACCAGTTGGTCGTTTTGTCTTGTCCTCTTTGGTTTTATCTAATTTGATATCTCTTTTTTAGGTTTTTTCTTATACATGATTTCGTTTTTTTATCTTTTTGTTATTATTCAAAAAATTTTAAAAGGTCGTTGTTGTTTATCTGGGTCAATTTGTTAAATAACTATTAAAAAAATTATAATTCAAAAACTAACAAAAAACCCTAAATCTAAAAGATGAGATTTTGCCACATAATACCATTTTTGCTAGTTTGTGAATTATAATTTTATTTATAATTATTAGCCTAATTTCCCTTGTTTTATCACTTACCATTCAAACATACGAATTTAAGGGTATCACATTTAAAGATGCTCTTATATGAGTTTATCAACAATGGAACGTGCTTTGCACATGGTTCTCAAGGGCATTGCTTTAGGCAATGTTACTCCTTTGTCTTCGGTCATATCCACCAGTTCTTCACCGACCCTTTCCCACTCAAAACATTGAACCAAAGTTCGAAGAGCCAAACTCACTAACCGTACATTGAGCAAGTCCGGCTCCAAGACAAGCTCTTCTTCCCATCCCAAACGGCATTAGCTTCTCGACTTCTCCTTCTTTTTCAATTCTCTTCGGTTTAAACATCTCTGGATCTTCCCATAACTTTGGATCTCTATGCATCGCCCATACATTGGTCAAAACCATAGTTCCACTTGGAAAATCGTAGCCTCTAACTTTACAATCTTATGATGACACATGAGGAACTAGTAGCGGAGCCGCGGGATAAAAACGTAATGTTTCCGACACAATGTTTTGGAGATAAAGAAGACTCACAATGTCTGGTTCATCTACTAACATCTTTTAACCGATTTTATCATCGATTTCGATTCTAGCCTTTTTAAGTATTTCTGGATGGTTTAACAAATTTGACATTGCTCATTCTAGTGTTCCCGATGATGTATATGTCCCTGCAATGATCAGAGACTGCGCATACTTGGCTATTAATAAACTTTATGTATATGATATGCTCAAATTTACGCTGAGCTACTCTCTCAAATTAAGAGATTGTAATAGTACTTAGGGATCAAAATCCACAAGGAACCAATGACACAATAGATTTAAAATTTCGGATTAAACTAAGCAAAATAAGTTGTAAAGTAAATTGCAGAAATAGTAAACAAGATGATTGCAAGTAATTTAAATTCAAATAAGAGACAAACGCTAAACCTTAGAGAATTCGCATGAATAAATCTAAATTGAAGAATAAAGTTACTATTGGGATTGATCAAGTGCATTTCTAGAACTCGAAACTAATGTAAAACAAACCAACTGTCGTTTCGGATATTATCTATGTTTAAACCCTAGAAAACCAAATGTCGTTGCAAAATCAAATTGATCTAAACAAGCTTTAAAATCAGGTTCGATTATTCACAAGGATTCAAAGCCAACTGTCGTTACGAATCGAATCCTTGCTCACCTACGATTCAGTTCAGGTAATTCAATAATGTTGTTACATCTACTAAACAACCTAAGATATCCAATTCAACGCTAAATTAGAGTTCAAAGCAATCAATAGTAAATAAATTCTAACAACTCTTCATTATCTTTATAAAACCCTAAAACCTAACTAGGGAATTACTCATACATAGACATGAATAATAATCCCTTAGTATAAAATATATCTAAAAAAATAAAGCTTAACCTAAACAATGGCTTAAAACATGTACATATAGGGTACATAAACCGTCATGGGCCCAATTTCAAACATCTGGGCTTTCTGACGCATAACGGAAATCTTATAGTTCTGAAATTCTGGTCGCTCAAACGGTCGTGTCGAGCCACACCATTAGCCTATCGATCGACACGACTAAGTTCTTGGTGTCGATCGATTCTCTCTTCAGTGTCGATCGACTGTCTTCAAATCTTCAATCCGAACTTGCGACTTTGATTCTTCATTCTGTTATGCTCCAAAAATGATCCAGTAAACTCCAATTAAGCTCCAAACGTCTTTGTACCTAATAATAAACACCAAAGACTCGAAAACACCAAAAGACTCTAGATAAATGACTTATATCATGGTCTAAAACCGGTAAAAACTATGATATATTGTATACATGTATATTTGCTTACATTAATGAACTGAATACTTACCAGCATGATTCCTTTGATTATCACATCAGTATAATACTCGGGTTGGGCTTCTTGGAAAGAAAGCAAGTGACTGATTATAGTTTGACCTTTTTCTTTCTCTAAACGTTTCTCATCGACCAATCTTTGTAAAAGTGCATCAAACCGATTTCCCAAATTCTTTATTCGTTTTTCATAATTTGTGATCTAACGTACAACTGGTAGATAATCAGCTGGGTTTCCTGCACCGGCACTCGTTACCACCTTTGACACAAGTTGCCGTACGATTTTAGATTCATCGTTGTTGTCGTCACCATAGTATCTCTTTCTGACCAACATTCTGATGATGTTATTGGATAAGAAATCTTTCCGACCAACATTTTTTTTTTTGCACAAAAAAAAAGATTTCATTTCCACCTCCTCAAATCCCTGAGAGTATGAACATCGTAACGAGTAAAAAGTTACTAGGAAACTAAACAAATCAGAAATGATTGATATGTATTGCCTTCACATGTTTAAAATAATGTGTTTATTTTGAAATCCCACCATTTCTCTCATATGCCATAGCACCATGATCGCTAATGTGCACTCTTGTTAGGTTTTGGACCTCAAAGATGTCGACTTTCCTTGAGACTAAGAACTGTAACAACCAAGAAGAGAAGTAACAAAGGAGAAAGCTTTGGACTTTACCCGAAACAGAGCTCAAAAAAAGAGGAAACAAGAAGAGTTTTTTGTGTTTGTAATGAAAGAACAACCTTTGTAGTGAAAACTAAGAGCAAGAGAAAGTGTTGTAACGAAATGTAAAACAAGAACATAACACTTTAACGAGTTCACTCCTATTAACAAGGGTAGCTACTTCTCGTTGAGTCTTATACTCAGAATCCACTAGATTTTGATAGAGTTACAATAGGAATCCTTAGTGATGCACTTAATGTCCTTCACTAGCATTTAAAGACTACTCAAGCAATTTCTATGTCTTAGAGAAAACTGTAACCAAGCTTATACTAATACAAGTTTTCTTCTCCTTACTCTATCAATCAATCCGTAACTCTCTTTTTTCCTCTTGGTGTTCTTTATATAGTAAGACACACCTTGCTTTGATTCTGACCTAAAGCAAAACGCAGATCGCTCCTTTTGGCGCCAGAGACTGCGATTCCTTTTGCTCTCATTTTTGTACCATAAAGTGTAATCTAGCCGTTTCCCAATTGGTATCACAACAAGACAAGCTTGTACGTTGCCCCTTCAGACCTTGTAGCTGCTTTTTTACCTTGATCCAAAAGGATAACTTGCCTTTAGTAAATTTACCCTTACCTTAAGAAAGCTTGAGTAACATTCGGCTAGCTCAGTAACTTGATGATGAAACTTGGTCAGCAAGGATTTCATCTTCACAAATCTCCACCTTAAATTCATGATGACCAATCCAAACTTCAAGAGTGTTGCTTGAGTGAGAGAGAGAGAAAGTACCTTTTAATCTAGTTTAAGGATACCAGACTCGGTTTCTCTCAGTGTTATTACTCAGACTTGACCTGAAGCAAGTTCAATGCAGATTGAAACTTGCTCACTGCCAAGGTTTTTGTGAAGATATCAGCCGGATTCTTCTCTGTGGATATCTTCAAGACATCAACATCACCTTTTACTTCTCTGATGTAGTGAAACTTAACATCAATGTGCTTGGTCCTTTCATGGTGCACATTGTTCTTAGAGAGTGCAACAATACTTTGAGAATCACAAAAGATCTCCACATTCTTTTGTTCATATCTGAATTCCTTTAGCAAACCTTTCAACCACACAACCTCTTTTATAGCCTTAGTTAGAGCCATATATTCGGATTCAGTGGTAGATAGAGCCACAACTCTCTGCAGTCCTGATTTCCAGTTTATGGTGTTTCCACCAAGTGTGAACACCAATCCAGTAATTGATCTTCTCTTGTCCAAATTAGCAGCAAAATCAGCATCATAGTGCCCAACGACCTTGACCTCTTGGCTCTTTTTGTAAACAAACTTGGTTTTCACAGTTCCCTTGATGTATCTTAGAATCCACTTGACTCAAAGCCAATGATCACCAACTGGTTGACTCATGAACCGGCTTACAACTCCTACAGGGTATGCAAGATCAGGTCTTGTACCTATCATTGCATACATTATATTGCCCACAACATTAGAATAAGGGACCGATTTCATGTAGTCTGCATCTTTAGTAATCTGTTTCAGAGATGCAGAGCATATTCTCATGTGAGCAGCAAGGGGAGTCAAAGTGTGCTTTGAATCCATTGTGTTGTAGGTTTGAAGGATTTTGTTCATATATTTGGCTTAGGGTTTTGTGAACAATTGAACATGAAATTAATGCTTGTTTAGATTCATAGGATTCGCAAAGGAATTTGGTTTTCTAGGATTTATCCATAGATAATATTCGCAGCGGAAGCTGGTTTGTTTTACTTTCGTGTTCATGTTCAAGAACTGTGCTTTAATAATCCTATCAATTGATTTATCTGCAATTTTGATTCACTGGAGATTTCCCTGTGCCTAGCGCTTTTCTCTAATTGATTTACAACAGTTTTTATTGCTTTGTTTTTGCATTCTTATAATCTTGCTTAGCATAATTCGAACTCATAAATCTATTGTGTTTTCTGATTCCCTGTGGATTTCGATACCTAAAGTACTACATTGATCTCTTAATTTGAGAGAGTTAGCTCTAGGTTAATTTGAGCCTATCAAATTTTGGCGCCGTTGCCGGGGAGTCTAGACCATTAGATTTATTTTATTAGGATTTTGTCTAGGTTTTTGTTTTTATTTTTGTTTTGCTAGTTTCTTTTTGTTTTGCGTTTCAGGTACATGCGAAACCGCAATACCAGGAGCAATCGACACGAGGAACTAGTTGGTTACAATCTCGAGGAACTTGGGCGTTTAGAACGTGAGAACAGAAGAACAGCTAGAATGGCTGCTCAAGAACGTATTATACTGATTCCTGGAGAGGATGGAGTTCTGCGTGATCCGGCAGGTCTCAGATACAACGCCGAAGGGCAGAGGATTAACGACGATGGTATTGTGATCGTCGAGAAGATTGTCGAGCCAGTTGACGAAGGAGCAGTGTTCGAAAATCAAGCTGGTGTCGCTCGACACCCGCATGGGATCCACGCCGAGCAACAAGGGAATCAGATCGTTGGACGCAACAGACAGCCAGGTGTCGATCGACGCCCTGTCCAGAACCGCACTCCAGCTGATTTCAACAGGCCTGATCAGTTCTACGCGAATCGAGCTGCGATTCGTCCTCCAGCTTTCCAGAGGAATGATTTTGAGCTGAAGCCTGCGTACTACTCACTAGTAGCTCAACATCCTTTCCATGGCCTTCCACATGAGCATCCGATGGATCACATCGAGAACTTCGAGGATTTAGCCTCCAGCATCAAGGCTCAAGGAGTGTTTAGCGATTATCTTTTCAGCAAGCTATTCCCATACTCTCTTAGTGGGGATGCTTCTTACTGGCTAAAGCAGCTTGAGCCTGGATCGCTTACTACGTGGGAGGACACAAAGAACGCGTTCCTGAACAACTTCTTTGATGATGCGAGGTCAGAAGAGCTAAGGACGAAGATTACTTCCTTCAAGCAGGGTCCTACAGAAGCTTTTAAGGCTGCGTGGACGCGTCTTAAGTCTTATCAGAGAGATTGTCCCCACCATGGCTTCACAGATGTTCAGCTATTAGGCATCTTCTACAGAGGAGTGGACTGGCGATATCAGATGGCACTGGATGCAGGGAGTAGTGGTAACTTCAATACCAACTACCCAGCAGATGCAATCACTCTCATCGAGAATTTAGCTTCTAGCAACAGCACGAAGAACGCTGATTTTGAGAGGAAGCAGATGAGTGACAACAAGGATGGTGGGAAGCACTTGGTTGAGATGAACGCGAAGCTGGATTATATGAAGAGCATCCTCGTGGGAAAGAAGTCAGTACAGTTTGCTCAGGAAGTTGAGGCTACAGAGGAAGATGTGAACTACATCAACGATTCAGGATTTCAGAAGTTTAAAAATCAGCAGGGATATGGGTCGTCTTATCAGAAGCCCTTCCAGAGCAACAATTACCAAAGGAATTACGGATCCTCTTCTTACCAGAAACCTTCTGAGCAGGACAATGAGGTGAAGAGTATGCTGGAGCAACTCCTAGAAGGCCAGCAGAAGATGACTGTGAGCTTTAACGGAAAGATGGATGCAATGTATTCTGATCTGGATGGAAAGATTTCAGCACTAAGCACTCACGTGAAATAGCTGGACGTTCAAGTGGCTCAAACCGCCAGTTCTGTGCAGCGACAAGAGGGTTTTCTTCCTGCGAAGACTGATGCAAACCCAAGGGGCGCCTGTAATGCCGTTCAGACTGAAGAAGAAGAAGATTTTGGGACTGCCGAGCAGGTGTCGAGCGACACTACAGATGACCATCGCTCGACACCTCACGAATCATCATCTCGGATTGAGGAGACAAAGCTAGTGTCGATCGACACTGACGAGAGTGTCGATCGACACCTCGTCCAGATTTGTGCTAAAATCGCAGATTCTTCGGTTCAAGCAGAGGAGAACGTCCACAAGGCCAAGGTTCCTTTCCCCAGAGTTAAAAGGTCCAAGCAGGAGATTGAAGAAGCGTTCTGCAAGCAGATGATTGACAAGATCATGATTGAGATGCCTTTGGTTGATGCAGTCAAGCTTTCACCTGCGATAAGGAGATATGTCAAGAGAATGGTGGCAAATGGTATTAGTCCTGAGGAAGGAGCATTGCTGACCCGAGATATCAGAGCTATTCTTCTGAACACAGTCCCAGTGCCTAAGAAAAAGAAGGACATAATGCTTTCAGAAGAAGTTAGTGCAATGATCCAGAGCAGGATTCCTGTGAAGCTGCCTGATCCAGGAAATTTTGTGCTCGACTGTTCTATCTCTGGTGAAAGTTTTTCTCACTCTCTCTGCGATACGGGTTCTGGAATCAATCTTATGCCTCTCTCCGTTGCTGAAAGACTAGGAATGACGGACTTCAAGAAGACAAGATTGTCTCTAATCCTAGTTGATCGTTCAAAACGTTTCCCGAAAGGTATTCTAGAGAGGCATAAGAGCCTCAAGATCCTTTGCTTCTGGGAAGATCTTTCTTTGCAACAGCTGGAGCAAATATCGATTGCAGAAGAGGAAAGATCAAGCTTGACCTTGGTGATGTTGTCATGGAATTTGACATGGACAGTACTAGGAGAAAACCCACCATAGATGGTCAAGCTTTCTATGTGGATACATCGCTGGAAGACGAGCCAATCAAGGAGCCTTCGAAAGACATACCTGCTACGATCATTGAGGAAGTAGTCACCGCAGAACCATCTCTTGAAACACCTCCGGAAGAGCCCAGGTATGAACCCCTTGTACTTAATTCGATCTCTTCCGATTTCATTAGTGTTAAAAAGGCAGTTACGCGCTCATGCAAGCTTCGAGTTCCTCGAAAGCTTGGTTTTTCTAATGAACTTGTAGGAAAAAGAGAAGATGAGGTGAAACCTAAGAGGAGTTCAAAGCCTTTCGCAAAGATGCGAATCATCATTCCTCCGGAGCTTAAAGATCAAAGAGAGGCAGTTCTTCAGGAAATGATGGAGAGAACGATGAAACTTTTTCCTGAGACTGTTTCTGATAAGTCTGGGGGAGCTGTCAAGAAGGTCCGTTTGAAACAAGTTGCCGGTTCCGTTCAGGATAGAGGAAGTCCGATACTTCCTCAAGATCCACCATAGTCCTAAGTCCTATCACAGTCAAGCTAACGGACTTAAAACAAGCGCTTAGTGGGAGGCAACCCATTTGTGAGTCTTATTATTTACGTTTTAGTTTATGTTCTTTTACAGTTTTACGTTTGGTTTTTGTTTTTGGTTTTGATTTTCAGGAAATCGAACGTTTAAACGCAAGTGAGAATGAACTTCATATGAAGGTGTCGAGCGACACCAACAGGAGCATCGCTCGACACCAAGCAGAATTATGTTTGGATCGACAAGAACTTCAGTCGCTCGACGCGACAGATTTACGAGTATCGATCGACACTAAGGTAGTGTCGCTCGACACGGCCTTCATGTACGAATTCTCACTTGATTTTTTTTCTTTCGTTTTGTTTTCTATCTATTTATTCACCGATCTCAGGCTTAATAACACTGGGGACAGTGTCGTTTAAGTCTGGGGGAGGTAGTTTCTAATTATGTTTTTTATTTTGGTGTTTTTGAGTCAGTTTTAAAATTTTTAGAGTCAAAACCTCTCCTTTAGACTTGCTTTGAACAGCACTCAAGGACCATTTCCGATGCAAGTTAGATGGTTCTACTGAGGTGGGTAACTGGGAGTGGATCGGTTTAACGGAGCGAATTCAGACTTCTGGAGAACTCAGAAAGGATGTCAAAGACCCCGCCCTAATGAATCTTAATCTTCTTGTCAAGGGCGTTGGCTAATCGCAAGACTTGATTCAGCTTCCAAACACTTGAAAGCGAGGACGGACCGCTCTTGAAACTTCTTCCCGTATGATGAGTACAACTGTCCTAGATCTGGTGGTAAAGGATCCTCTACTGAGGTACCCGCCATCATAAAAGCCTCATAGAACAACAGTAGTAAGCGCTGATCTAGTGAAATCATAGAGATGCCAAAGAAATAAAAAATCTGCAGAAAAGTGCAAGCCCGAATTCATATAGGCATTTGGTGGTAAAGGACCCTCTACTGAGGTACCCGCCATCACAAGAAAAAAAGTTCAATAAAAAGGCATTGCATCTCTATGATATCCTTAATTGGATACAGTTTCAGAGGGAAGAGAGAGGGTTAAACGCAAGAAAGTGTTCAAGGAAGTAAAAGAATCTAGAAGGTCCGGCGATCGATATTCCCTCAATGAGACCGCACCTAATTGAGCTTAAGGGGCCTGCGACTGAAAGTCTGAGTTTCTCTAAGGGGTTTGGATTCAATCTGGAGGACTGCTAAGCTTCTAGGGAAACATCGAAGTATCACCGGATTAGCTTTGCAAAGGTATGTAGTTCCTAAAGGAGTGATTACACTGTTTTGCTTAGGGACAAGCAAAAAGCTAAGTCTGGGGGAGTTGATATATCATGGTTTTTACCTTGTTTAAGCCATGATATAAGTCCATTATCTAGAGTCTTTGTTATGTTTTGTGTTGGTTTTAGAGTCTTTTCAGGTACAAGGACGATTGGAGCTTAAAAGATGTTTACTGGGAGTTTTGGAGTATCTCGGAATGAAGCGGCAAAGATGCAATCATGGAATGAAGTTTTGGAGTCTGTGTCGAGCGACACCATCACTGAGCATCGCTCGACACGACCATTTGTGAAGCAAAGAATCCGATTTTGAAGATTGGTGTCGATCGACACCACCTATCAGTGTCGATCGACACCCTGTTCACAGAAGTCCAGTTCTTAATCGCAGAAGTCCTCTCGAAGCCCGAAGTTTCCAGATGTTTACTTTTATGTTCTGGCCGACTTTGTAACCTTATAAATACGTTTTTAGAGTCATTGTTTAGACTCACGCTTTATTTTACTTAACTCTTTGATTTATCTTTTAATAAAACCATATTTTCATTACTCGATATGTCTGAGTAGTTTCCTTTGTTAGGTTTAGGGTTATTCGAAAGTGTTTGATAAATTGCTGATCTGATCTGATTGTTAGGATAATATCATTAGAATGTTCTTCATCTTGACTTGCTTTTATTGCTGATTTTAGCGTCATGAACTGAAATCTGATCTTAGGATAATTAATAGAAACGAGAGTTTGATTAATTTCCTGATCTAGTCTTTGATGAGCAAAATTCCTATTCGCAAAGGAATTTGGCTTAGGGTTTTGTGAACAATTGAACCTGAAATTAATGCTTGTTTAGATTCATAGGATTCGCAAAGGAATTTGGTTTTCTAGGACTTATCCATAGATAATATTCGCAGCGGAAGCTGGTTTGTTTTACTTTCGTGTTCATGTTCAAGAATTGTGCTTTAATAATCCTATCAATTGATTTATCTGCAATTTTGATTCACTGGAGATTTCCCTGTGCCTAGCGCTTTTCTCTAATTGATTTACAACAGTTTTTATTGCTTTGTTTTTGCATTCTTATAATCTTGCTTAGCATAATTCAAACTCATAAATCTATTGTGTTTTCTGATTCCCAGTGGATTTCGATACCTAAAGTACTACATTGATCTCTTAATTTGAGAGAGTTAGCTCTAGGTTAATTTGAGCCTATCAATCTCCATTCCTAGAATCATCTTGGCGGCTCCAAGATCCTTCATCTCAAATTTCTTAATGAGATCCAACTTGAGCTAAGCTATGACCTTTTTGTTTTTTGCAGCCACAAGCATGTCATCCATATAGATTAGTAGATACATCAAAGAACCATCCTTTTGCTCCTTTACATAAGCACAGTTGTCATAGTGGCTTCTTATAAAACCAATCTCAGTCATGTAGGCATCAAACTTTTCATTCCATTGCCTTGGAGCTTGTTTTAATCCATAAAGCGACTTGTTTATAAGGCATACCTCATCTTCTTGAAACATTGACTCGTATCCTTCAGGAGGAACCATGTAGATCTTCTCTTGCAATTCTCTATGGAGAAATGCTGTCTTTACGTCTAGTTGTTCAAGCTCCAGATCTTCTTGAGCTACAATTGAAAGAAGGATCCTTATAAAAACAAGCTTTACCACTAGATAGAAGATCTCATTGAAATGCATTCCTTCTCTTTGGGCATATCCTTTTTCCACAAGTCTTGCTTTAAATCTCGATTCTTCTACTCATGGAATACCAAATTTATACTTGTAAATCCATTTACTTCAAATGATCTTTTGATTCATTGGTTTCTTTACCACTATCCAAGTATGGTTTTTTTCTAGAGTATTGACCTTAGTACTATCAAAATGTGATAAGGGAAAGAAGATGAATAAGTATGTCGAGCGACACCATGGAAAGGTGTCGATCGACACTCCTGTCCCGCGCAACAATAGTCGTCGATCGAGTGAGTATCACGGGACGATGGTCGCAGGTCGAGTGTATGTCGCGGAACGAAGGATGCAGGTCGAAGGTATCGAGCGACACCAAAAAAGGGTGTCGCTCGATACTCCCGTCCCGCGGTACGGATACGGACGCGGTACAAACCCGATACGCGCCTAAGTCTAAAATGGAGTGTTCCAGCGCTTCCCACGTGCGGCATCAACGTCACTTAACGCGGCCTGGCATCAGAGAGATAAGATAAGGCAAGGCCGTACCATGATATGGCAAAGCCTCTTTATGACGACACCTTATCCATTTGTACCATCACGGCCAACGGTCATATTGACCTTATTCCCTTGGGATTGAGGTGTGTCGGTTCAAGAATGGATTGCATATTTCTCAAAGGAAATACACATTGGATTTGTTGAAAGAAACCGGGAAGCTTGGGGCTAAGTCGGCTAAAACCCCATTAGAAGAAGGTTACAAGGACGATCGAAAGGGGGAGAAAGAGAATGAGCCATATGAAGATCCATCAAGACATAGACGGCTTGTGGGAAAATTGATCTATTTGTGTCTCACAAGGCCGGATATAAGCTTTGCGGTAAACCAAATTAGTCAACATATGCAAAACCCGACGGTGTATCATTGGCAAATGGTCGAGAGGATTCTTAGATACTTGAAAGATAGTCCGGGTCTAAGAGTTTGGATGGGAAAGAATAAGAGCTCCGATGTGATTGGTTATTGTGATGCGGATTGGGCAGGAGAAAGAAACGATAGAAGATCTACAACCGGATATTGCACTTTTATTGGCTGGAACTTGGTTACTTGGAGGACTAAGAAGCAAAAAGGGGTCTCATGCTCGAGTGCGGAGGCTGAGTATAGGGCCATGAAGAAATTGACAAATGAGCTTACTTGGTTGAGAGGGATCTTAGCTCACTTGGGAATTGAGACGGATAAGCCGATGGTAATGCATTGTGATAATCAAGCCGCAATCCACATTGCGACCAACTCGGTTTTCCATGAGAGGACAAAGCATATTGAGATCGATTGCCACAAGGTTCGAGAGAAGATTGAGCAAGGATGGACTATACCGTGCTTTACGAGAAGTGAAGACCAATTCGCGGATGTGTTCACCAAGGCAGCAAGTCTTAAAGTTTGCAATCATATTTTGAGCAAACTTGGACTTGTGGATCTTACACATCCATGAGAAGACCCCTTACTTGCAATCATCATACTCTTTTTCCCTTAGCGAAGTTTTGTCCCACGTGGTTTTCTTTGCTAAGGTTTTTAATGAGGTGATGGTTGCGAGTTCCAAGTTAAGCATAAATCCTTTATTTTTAACTTGAGGGAGAGTATTGACCTTAATACTATCAAAATGTGCTAAGGGATAGAAGATGAATAAGAGTGTCGAGCGACACCATGGAAAGGTGTCGATCGACACTCTCGTCCCGCGGAACGAAAGTCGCGGATCGAGTGAGTGTCGCGGGACGATGGTCGCGGGTCGAGTGTATGTCGTGGAACGAAGGATGCGAGTCAAAGGTATCGAGCGATACCAAAGATGGGTGTCGCTCGACACTCCCATCCCGCGGTACGGATACAGACGCGGTACAAACCCGATACGCGCCTAAGTCTAAAATGGAGCGTTCCAGCGCTTCCCACGTACGGCATCAACGTCACTTAACGCGGCCTGGCATCAGAGAGATAAGATAAGGTAAGGCCGTACCAAGATATGGCAAAGCCTCTTTATGACGACACCTTATCCATTTGTACCATCACGGCCAATGGTCATATTGACCTTATTCCCTTGGGATTGAGGTGTGTTAGTTCAAGAATGGATTGCATATTTCCCAAAGGAAATACACATTGGATTTGTTGAAAGAAACCGGGAAGCTTGGGGCTAAGTCGGCTAAAACCCCATTAGAAGAAGGTTACAAGGACGATCGAAAGGGGGAGAAAGAGAATGAGCCATATGAAGATCCATCAAGACATAGACGATGGTTGCGAGTTCCAAGTTAAGCATAAATCCTTTATGTTTAACTTGAGGGAGAGTATTGACCTTAGTACTATCAAAATGTGCTAAGGGATAGAAGATGAATAAGAGTGTCGAGCGACACCATGGAAAGGTGTCGATCGACACTCCCGTCCCGCGGAACGATAGTCGCGGATCGAGTGAGTGTCGCGGGACGATGGTTGCAGGTCGAGTGTATGTCGCGGAACGAAAGATGGGAGTCGAAGGTATCGAGCGACACCAAAGAAGGGTGTCGCTCGACACTCCCGTCCCGCGGTACGGATACGGACGCGGTACAAACCCGATACGCGCCTTAGTCTAAAATGGAGCATTCCAGCGCTTCCCACGTGCGGCTTCAATGTCACTTAACGCGGCCTGGCATTAGAGAGATAAGATAAGGCAAGGCCGTACCAAGATAAGGCAAAGCCGCTTTATGACGACACCTTATCCATTTGTACCATTATGGCCAGGTCATATTGACCTTATCTTTTATATCTTTTCTTTTAATAGGCTGGTCTAGGTATTGTAATCATTATCTTGAATAAAGGAATCAAGTTCATACTACTTTACTCTCCATGGGTTCCCAAGAACCCTAATCTTCCTTTACTCTTGATAATTCTCCTAATCTCTTCTTAATCTTCTCGTAATCTACTCTTAATCTTCTGCAAATCTTACATGGTACCAGATCGTGGCTAGATCTTGTGACCTTAATCTTCGATCTTCAATCTTTTTTCTTCGTGTTCTTTGGCTCAAAAGTCATCAACTTTAAGTTGGATCCATTTACGGTTGAAAGGCTCTTCTTTTGGTCCGAATCTACTAAATCTCTTCACTCTCTCGGATTGAAACAACAAAATCTAGAAAAATCTTGTGTTTGTCCAAAAGTTTGATCTTTGGTTTGGATTGTGTTTGGTTGTGATAAATCTTCAATCTTTGGTGGAAAAACTTCAATCTTGGTTGTGAACTTGTGTTGGTTGCTTGAAGTTTCAATCTTGTGTAGGTCTCTTCCATTTGTGTTGAAAAATCGAAGAGAAGAATGAATCCAATGGAGAACCCTAAGGCGTTAGTTGTTCCGGTAGTTCTCAAAGGAGAAAATTACTTCTTGTGGTCGAGAACGACCAAGACGGCTCTTTGTGGCCGAGGTTTGTGGGAGCATGTTGATCTCTCACTAAGACCGATATTTGATTCGGTGGAAAAAGAAGATGAAGCCGCCAAGAAGGCTAGAGAGGCGAAGTGGTTTCAAGAAGACCAAACGGTCTTGGCGGTGCTTCAAAATGGTATTTATCCATCTATCCTTGAGGCATACTCGTATTGCGAAACGGCCTTTGAGCTTTGGGAGACATTGAAGAATGTGTATGGAAATGTCTCGAATTTGGCTCGTGTGTTTGAAGTGAAGAAGGCTATCAACAATCTCCATCAAGAAGATATGGAGTTCACGAAGCATTTGGGAAAGTATCGGTCTTTATGGTCGGAGATTGATATGTTGAGACCTAGCTCCATTGATCCGATTGTGTTGAATGAGAGGAAAGAGCAAGACAAGGTTTTTGGGTTGCTCCTCACCTTGAATCCGGCATACAATGATCTTATAAAACATATTCTAAGGTCGGAGAAGCTACCAAGTATGGAGGATGTGTGTTCTTAAATTCAAAGGGAGCAAGGGACACATGGACTATTTGGTGGTAAAGGGGAGCTTCCGATGACCAATGTCGGAGCATACAACCGCAATGATAACCGGAACTACAAAGGCAAAAACTTTAATTCGGATCTCGAGTGTGAGCATTGCAAGAAGGATGGTCACTCAAAGGAGAGGTGTTGGTTACTTAATCCTCACCTTCGACCACTACCAAGACCGGGTTACTCAAAAGCCAACTACACTTTGGCAAAACAAGACCAAGGTGGAACCGGATCATTCAAGCAAGGAGACGAGTCCAACCATGGCGAGTACGTGAGGAAATCCGACTTGGAATCTCTTATCAAGTCAATTGCATCACTCAAGGAGTCCGGTAAAACTTTCTATACTCGTAGACCTAGTAACTCTCGTGGTTGATTCAGGTGCTTCTCACCATATGATTAGTAACTTGAACTTGCTTGAGAAACTGGAACCTTCTAGAGGAAATGTGATGATTGCAAATGGTGAAAATATACCTATCAAAGGACTTGGAAACTTGAACTTGTTTAATAAGAACTCTAGAGCGTTTTACATGCCGAACTTTGAATCAAATTTGCTCTCGGTTAAAATAATGACTAGTGACTTAAATTGTTATGCAATCTTTGGTCCTAATGACTTCCATTTTCAGGATATTGAATTCGGGGAAGTGATAGGAGGTGGTGGTACCAAGGATGATCTCTATGTCTTAGAAGATTTATCACCAAGCTCATCTAGAGATAACAATAAATACTTTGTCCCATTCATTGATGAAAAATCGAAATATACATGGCTTACTCTTTTACCCTCTAAAGATAGAGTCCTTGATGCATTTGAGAACTTTCAAGCTTATATTGCTAACAGCTACAATGCCAAGATTAAGATTTTTAGAATAGATAATGGTGGTGAATATATGAGCAACAAATTCAAAATCACCTAGCTAAACTCGGCATTGTTCATCAAACGACTTGTCCATACACTCTGCAACAAAACGGTATAGCCGAAAGGAAGAATCGGCACCTAATGGAGGTTTCAAGAGCCATGATGTTCCATATGAATATGCCAAGAATATTTTGGGGAGATGCGGTCATGACCGCTTGCTACTTGATCAATCGGACACCTACAAAGATTCTTGATGACATCTCACCATTTGAGGTACTTAATAAGAATAAACCCTTTCTTGATCATTTGAGAGTTTTTGGGTGTGTTTTTTTGTTTTGGTGCCTAGGGAACTAAGGGACAAGCTAGAACCAAAGAGTACAAGATGCATCTTCCTTTGATATTCTACAACGCAAAAAGGATACAAATGTTATGACCCGAGCTCAAGGAAGACGTTTGTGTCTTGAGATGTGAAGTTCATTGAGAATCAATGGTTCTATGATGTCAAAGATCATGGTGACTTGAGTGATTTAGCTACCCCGTTGGACCTTGGCTCAAACTTGCGATTACTTCTTCAAAACCTTGGGAATCATAAGCTAAGGGACAATATGGGTAATCAAAACAATGCTCTACCGGTTCAAGAGGAGGTAGCTCAAGATTCGGTTCAAGAGGATGGGATTCAAGATTCAATCCAAGAGGAAGCTAGCCATGATGAAGCCTCGGTAGAGCAAGGACAAGGTCAAGAGGTAGCTCCGGATGTTGAGGTCTAAGAAGAGATTTTAGAGCCGGTTTTGTGTAGAAGCACAAGACTAAAGAAAGATCCCTCTCAATGGAAAGAAAGCCGTGTTTATTTCAACAATGAAGCCGTAGCTCATCTAATCCAAGCAGTGTGTTCGCTCGCCCTCTTACCTTCTTCTCATAGGGCGTTTGTGACGAAGATAGATGAGTATACTATTCCTAAGACATATGAGGAAGCTATGGAAGACGAGCATTGGGTAGAGGCGGTAGATGATGAGGTTGGAGCTATGGTCAAAAACCATACTTGGGATGAAGCGGATCTTCCCGAAAGGCAAAAGGACTGTGAGTTCCAAATAGGTATTCACAATAAAGTACTTGAGTAATAGAGACCTTGAGAGGTATAAGGCTAGGTTGGTGGCTAGAGGATTTACCCAAACGTATGGGGATGATTACACGAATACATTTGCTCCGGTTGCAAAGCTTAACACGGTGAGAGTTGTGTTCTCTTTAGCGGTAAATTTAGATTGGGATCTAAGGCAAATGTATGTGAAGAATGCTTTTTTACAAGGAGATCTTGAGGAGGAAGTGTATATGACACCACCACCCGGCCTTGACACCTCTAGATCTCCCGGAAACGTTCTCAAGTTAAATAAGTCCATCTATGGGTTGAAACAATCACCAAGAGCTTGGTACAAGAAGCTTAGCTCAACACTCAAGGAAAGAGGATTCAAGAAATGTGAGCTAGACCACACACTTTTCACGCTTCAAGGACCGAATGGGATAGTTGTGGTTTTGATCTATGTGGATGATATGATCATCTCCGGGAGTGATAAGCAAGGAATTCAAGACACAAAGGACTTTCTCAACTCAGTGTTTGAGATGAAAGATCTCGGAGAAGTAAAGTATTTCCTTGGGATTGAGGTGTGTCGGTTCAAGAATGGATTGCATATTTCCCAAAGGAAATACACATTGGATTTGTTGAAAGAAACCGGGAAGCTTGGGGCTAAGTCGGCTAAAACCCCATTAGAAGAAGGTTACAAGGACGATCGAAAGGGGGAGAAAGAGAATGAGCCATATGAAGATCCATCAAGACATAGACGGCTTGTGGGAAAATTGATCTATTTGTGTCTCACAAGGCCGGATATAAGCTTTGCGGTAAACCAAATTAGTCAACATATGCAAAAACCGACGGTGTATCATTGGCAAATGGTCGAGAGGATTCTTAGATACTTGAAAGATAGTCCGGGTCTAGGAGTTTGGATGGGAAAGAATAAGAGCTCCGATGTGGTTGGTTATTGTGATGCGGATTGGGCCGGAGAAAGAAACGATAGAAGATCTACAACCGGATATTGCACTTTTATTGGCTGGAACTTGGTCACTTGAAGGACTAAGAAGCAAAAAGGGGTCTCATCCTCGAGTGCGGAGGCTGAGTATAGGGCCATGAAGAAATTGACAAATGAGCTTACTTGGTTGAGAGGGATCTTAGCTCACTTGGGAATTGAGACGGATAAGCCGATGGTAATGCATTATGATAATCAAGCCGCAATCCCCATTGCGACCAACTCGGTTTTCCATGAGAGGACAAAGCATATTGAGATCGATTGCCACAAGGTTCGAGAGAAGATTGAGCAAGGATGGACTATACCGTGCTTTACGAGAAGTGAAGACCAATTCGCGGATGTGTTCACCAAGGCAGCAAGTCTTAAAGTTTGCAATCATATTTTGAGCAAACTTGGACTTGTGGATCTTACACATCCATGAGAAGACCCCTTACTTGCAATCATCATACTCTTTTTCCCTTAGCGAAGTTTTGTCCCACGTGGTTTTCTTTGCTAAGGTTTTTAATGAGGTGATGGTTGCGAGTTCCAAGTTAAGCATAAATCCTTTATTTTTAACTTGAGGGAGAGTATTGACCTTAGTACTATCAAAATGTGCTAAGGGATAGAAGATGAATAAGAGTGTCGAGCGACACCATGGAAAGGTGTCGATCGACACTCCTGTCCCGCGGAACGAAAGTCGCGGATCGAGTGAGTGTCCCGGGACGATGGTCGCGGGTCGAGTGTATGTCGTGGAACGAAGGATGCGGGTCAAAGGTATCGAGCGACACCAAAGAAGGGTGTCGCTCGACACTCCCATCCCGCGGTACGGATACGGACGCGGTACAAACCCGATACGCGCCTAAGTCTAAAATGGAGCGTTCCAGCGCTTCCCACGTGCGGCATCAACGTCACTTAACGCGGCCTGGCATCAGAGAGATAAGATAAGGCAAGGCCGTACCAAGATATGGCAAAGCCTCTTTATGACGACACCTTATCCATTTGTACCATCACGGCCAACGGTCATATTGACCTTATTCCCTTGGGATTGAGGTGTGTCGGTTCAAGAATGGATTGCATATTTCCCAAAAGAAATACACATTGGATTTGTTGAAAGAAACCGGGAAGCTTGGGGCTAAGTCGGCTAAAACCCCATTAGAAGAAGGTTACAAGGACGATCGAAAGGGGGAGAAAGAGAATGAGCCATATGAAAATCCATCAAGACATAGACGATGGTTGCGAGTTCCAAGTTAAGCATAAATCCTTTATGTTTAACTTGAGGGAGAGTATTGACCTTAGTACTATCAAAATGTGCTAAGGGATAGAAGATGAATAAGAGTGTCGAGCGACACCATGGAAAGGTGTCGATCGACACTCCTGTCCCGCGGAACGATAGTCGCGGATCGAGTGAGTGTCGCGGGACGATGGTTGCAGGTCGAGTGTATGTCGCGGAACAAAAAATGGGAGTCGAAGGTATCGAGCGACACAAAAGAAGGGTGTCGCTCGACACTCTCGTCCCGCGGTACGGATACGGACGCGGTACAAACCTGATACGCGCCTAAGTCTAAAATGGAGCATTCCAGCGCTTCCCACGTGCGGCTTCAATGTCACTTAACGCGGCCTGGCATTAGAGAGATAAGATAAGGCAAGGCCGTACCAAGATAAGGCAAAGCCGCTTTATGACGACACCTTATCCATTTGTACCATTATGGCCATCGGTCATATTGACCTTATCTTTTATATCTTTTCTTTTAATAGGCTGGTCTAGGTATTGTAATCATTATCTTGAATAAAGGAATCAAGTTCATACTACTTTACTCTCCATGGGTTCCCAAGAACCCTAATCTTCCTTTACTCTTGATAATTCTCCTAATCTCTTCTTAATCTTCTCGTAATCTACTCTTAATCTTCTGCAAATCTTACATGGTACCAGATCGTGGCTAGATCTTGTGACCTTAATCTTCGATCTTCAATCTTTTTTCTTCGTGTTCTTTGGCTCAAAAGTCATCAACTTTAAGTTGGATCCATTTACGGTTGAAAGGCTCTTCTTTTGGTCCGAATCTACTAAATCTCTTCACTCTCTCGGATTGAAACAACAAAATCTAGAAAAATCTTGTGTTTGTCCAAAAGTTTGATCTTTGGTTTGGATTGTGTTTGGTTGTGATAAATCTTCAATCTTTGGTGGAAAAACTTCAATCTTGGTTGTGAACTTGTGTTGGTTGCTTGAAGTTTCAATCTTGTGTAGGTCTCTTCCGTTTGTGTTGAAAAATCGAAGAGAAGAATGAATCCAATGGAGAACCCTAAGGCGTTAGTTGTTCCGGTAGTTCTCAAAGGAGAAAATTACTTCTTGTGGTCGAGAACGACCAAGACGGCTCTTTGTGGCCGAGGTTTGTGGGAGCATGTTGATCTCTCACTAAGACCGATATTTGATTCGGTGGAAAAAGAAGATGAAGCCGCCAAGAAGGCTAGAGAGGCGAAGTGGTTTCAAGAAGACCAAACGGTCTTGGCGGTGCTTCAAAATGGTATTTATCCATCTATCCTTGAGGCATACTCGTATTGCGAAACGGCCTTTGAGCTTTGGGAGACATTGAAGAATGTGTATGGAAATGTCTCGAATTTGGCTCGTGTGTTTGAAGTGAAGAAGGCTATCAACAATCTCCATCAAGAAGATATGGAGTTCACGAAGCATTTGGGAAAGTATCGGTCTTTATGGTCGGAGATTGATATGTTGAGACCTAGCTCCATTGATCCGATTGTGTTGAATGAGAGGAAAGAGCAAGACAAGGTTTTTGGGTTACTCCTCACCTTGAATCCGGCATACAATGATCTTATAAAACATATTCTAAGGTCGGAGAAGCTACCAAGTATGGAGGATGTGTGTTCTTAAATTCAAAGGGAGCAAGGGACTCATGGACTATTTGGTGGTAAAGGGGAGCTTCCGATGACCAATGTCGGAGCATACAACCGCAATGATAACCGGAACTACAAAGGCAAAAACTTTAATTCGGATCTCGAGTGTGAGCATTGCAAGAAGGATGGTCACTCAAAGGAGAGGTGTTGGTTACTTAATCCTCACCTTCGACCACTACCAAGACCGGGTTACTCAAAAGCCAACTACACTTCGGCAAAACAAGACCAAGGTGGAACCGGATCATTCAAGCAAGGAGACGAGTCCAACCATGGCGAGTACGTGAGGAAATCCGACTTGGAATCTCTTATCAAGTCAATTGCATCACTCAAGGAGTCCGGTAAAACTTTCTATACTCGTAGACCTAGTAACTCTCGTGGTTGATTCAGGTGCTTCTCACCATATGATTAGTAACTTGAACTTGCTTGAGAAACTGGAACCTTCTAGAGGAAATGTGATGATTGCAAATGGTGAAAATATACCTATCACAGGACTTGGAAACTTGAACTTGTTTAATAAGAACTCTAGAGCGTTTTACATGCCGAACTTTGAATCAAATTTGCTCTCGGTTAAAAGAATGACTAGTGACTTAAATTGTTATGCAATCTTTGGTCCTAATGACTTCCATTTTCAGGATATTGAATTCGGGGAAGTGATAGGAGGTGGTGGTACCAAGGATGATCTCTATGTCTTAGAAGATTTATCACCAAGCTCATCTAGTGCATTTCAATTTCAAACTTGTTTAGGAGTAGCGAATAATGCAATATGGCATGCTAGAATAGGACATCCCCATTCTCAGGCTCTTGAAATAATGCTTCCCAATGTTTCTTTTGATCATTTGTCTTGTGAATCTTGTATTCTTGGAAAACATTGCAAATCAGTTTTTACTAAATCATCTACTGTTTTTGAAAATTGCTTTGATCTTGTGCATTCGGATGTATGGACCTCACCTTGCGCATCTAGAGATAACAATAAATACTTTGTCCCATTCATTGATGAAAAATCGAAATATACATGGCTTACTCTTTTACCCTCTAAAGATAGAGTCCTTGATGCATTTGAGAACTTTCAAGCTTATATTGCTAACAGCTACAATGCCAAGATTAAGATTTTTAGAATAGATAATGGTGGTGAATATATGAGCAACAAATTCAAAATCACCTAGCTAAACTCGGCATTGTTCATCAAACGACTTGTCCATACACTCTGCAACAAAACGGTATAGCCGAAAGGAAGAATCGGCACCTAATGGAGGTTTCAAGAGCCATGATGTTCCATATGAATATGCCAAGAAGATTTTGGGGAGATGCGGTCATGACCGCTTGCTACTTGATCAATCGGACACCTACAAAGATTCTTGATGACATCTCACCATTTGAGGTACTTAATAAGAATAAACCCTTTCTTGATCATTTGAGAGTTTTTGGGTGTGTTTTTTTGTTTTGGTGCCTAGGGAACTAAGGGACAAGCTAGAACCAAAGAGTACAAGATGCATCTTCCTTTGATATTCTACAACGCAAAAAGGATACAAATGTTATGACCCGAGCTCAAGGAAGACGTTTGTGTCTTGAGATGTGAAGTTCATTGAGAATCAATGGTTCTATGATGTCAAAGATCATGGTGACATGAGTGATTTAGCTACCCCGTTGGACCTTGGCTCAAACTTGCGATTACTTCTTCAAAACCTTGGGAATCATAAGCTAAGGGACAATATGGGTAATCAAAACAATGCTCTACCGGTTCAAGAGGAGGTAGCTCAAGATTCGGTTCAAGAGGATGGGATTCAAGATTCAATCCAAAAGGAAGCTAGCCATGATGAAGCCTCGGTAGAGCAAGGACAAGGTCAAGAGGTAGCTCCGGATGTTGAGGTCTAAGAAGAGATTTTAGAGCCGGTTTTGTGTAGAAGCACAAGACTAAAGAAAGATCCCTCTCAATGGAAAGAAAGCCGTGTTTATTTCAACAATGAAGCCGTAGCTCATCTAATCCAAGCAGTGTGTTCGCTCGCCCTCTTACCTTCTTCTCATAGGGCGTTTGTGACGAAGATAGATGAGTATACTATTCCTAAGACATATGAGGAAGCTATGGAAGACGAGCATTGGGTAGAGGCGGTAGATGATGAGGTTGGAGCTATGGTCAAAAACCATACTTGGGATGAAGCGGATCTTCCTGAAAGGCAAAAGGACTGTGAGTTCCAAATAGGTATTCACAATAAAGTACTTGAGTAATAGAGACCTTGAGAGGTATAAGGCTAGGTTGGTGGCTAGAGGATTTACCCAAACGTATGGGGATGATTACACGAATACATTTGCTCCGGTTGCAAAGCTTAACACGGTGAGAGTTGTGTTCTCTTTAGCGGTAAATTTAGATTGGGATCTAAGGCAAATGTATGTGAAGAATGCTTTCTTACAAGGAGATCTTGAGGAGGAAGTGTATATGACACCACCACCCGGCCTTGACACCTCTAGATCTCCCAGAAAGGTTCTCAAGTTAAATAAGGCCATCTATGGGTTGAAACAATCACCAAGAGCTTGGTACAAGAAGCTTAGCTCAACACTCAAGGAAAGAGGATTCAAGAAATGTGAGCTAGACCACACACTTTTTACGCTTCAAGGACCGAATGGGATAGTTGTGGTTTTGATCTATGTGGATGATATGATCATCTCCGGGAGTGATAAGCAAGGAATTCAAGACACAAAGGACTTTCTCAACTCAGTGTTTGAGATGAAAGATCTCGGAGAAGTAAAGTATTTCCTTGGGATTGAGGTGTGTCGGTTCAAGAATGGATTGCATATTTCCCAAAGGAAATACACATTGGATTTGTTGAAAGAAACCGGGAAGCTTGGGGCTAAGTCGGCTAAAACCCCATTAGAAGAAGGTTACAAGGGCGATCGAAAGGGGGAGAAAGAGAATGAGCCATATGAAGATCCATCAAGACATAGACGGCTTGTGGGAAAATTGATCTATTTGTGTCTCACAAGGCCGGATATAAGCTTTGCGGTAAACCAAATTAGTCAACATATGCAAAAACCGACGGTGTATCATTGGCAAATGGTCGAGAGGATTCTTAGATACTTAAAAGATAGTCCGGGTCTAGGAGTTTGGATGGGAAAGAATGAGAGCTCTGATGTGGTTGGTTATTGTGATGCAGATTGGGCCGGAGAAAGAAACGATAGAAGATCTACAACCGGATATTGCACTTTATTGGCGGGAACTTGGTCACTTGGAGGACTAAGAAGCAAAAAGGGGTCTCATGCTCGAGTGCGGAGGCTGAGTATAGGGCCATGAAGAAATTGACAAATGAGCTTACTTGGTTGAGAGGGATCTTAGCTCACTTGGGAATTGAGACGGATAAGCCGATGGTAATGCATTGTGCAAATCAAGCCGCAATCCACATTGCGACCAACTCGATTTTCCATGAGAGGATGAAGCATATTGAGATCGATTGCCACAAGGTTCGAGAGAAGATTGAGCAAGGATGGACTATACCGTGCTTTACGAGAAGTGAAGACCAATTGGCGGATGGGTTCACCAAGGCAGCAAGTCTTAAAGTTTGCAATCACATTTTGAGCAAACTTGGACTTGTGGATCTTACACATCCATGAGAAGACCCCTTACTTGCAATCATCATACTCTTTTTCCCTTAGCGAAGTTTTGTCCCACGTGATTTTCTTTGCTAAGGTTTTTAATGAGGTGATGGTTGCGAGTTTCAAGTTAAGCATAAATCCTTTATGTTTAACTTGAGGGAGAGTATTGACCTTAGTACTATCAAAATGTGCTAAGGGAAAGAAGATGAATAAGAGTGTCGAGCGACACCATGGAAAGGTGTCGATCGACACTCTCGTCCCGCGGAACAATAGTCGCGGATCGAGTGAGTGTTGCGGGACGATGGTCGCGGGTCGAGTGTATGTCGCGGAACAAAGGATGCGGGTCGAAGGTATCGAGCGACACCAAAGAAGGGTCTCACTCGACACTCCCGTCCCGCAGTACGGATACGGACGAGGTACGGACCCGATACGCGCCTAAGTCTAAAATGGAGCGTTCCAGCGCTTCCCACGTGCGGCTTCAACGTCACTTAACGTGGCATGGCATCAGAGAGATAAGATAAGGCAAGGCCGTACCAAGATAAGGCAAAGCCGCTTTATGACGACACCTTATCCATTTGTACCATCACGGCCAATTGTCATATTGACCTTATCTTTTGTATCTTTTCTTTTAATAGGCTGGTCTAGGTATTGTAATCATTATCTTGAATAAAGGAATCAAGTTCATACTACTTTACTCTCCATGGGTTCCCAAGAACCCTAATCTTCCTTTACTCTTGATAATTCTCATAATCTCTTCTTAATATTCTCCTAATCTACTCTTAATCTTCTGCAAATCTTACACAGAGAACTCATTTCCTCATCCATACCTTTCTTCCAGTTTTCCCAGTTAGGATCTCTTCTAGCTTCTCTGAAGTCTTCAGGTTCAACCTCTCCACCATCATCTGTAGTATACAAAGCTTCAGCAAAGTATTCTTCATCATCAACTCTAGCTGGAGCTCTTACTTCTCTTCTTATCCTGTCCCTTACTAAATGATAGCTAAGGGGAGACTGGTATACTTTATCTTCAGGGATGTTTTCATCAGAGTATGTGGTGATGTGATATACGTGGTATTTTACCACTTTCACTATCCGTTTTTATTTTTTTTCTATACTATATAATAAGCTTTGCAATCGAAAGAGGTAGTTTTCTCGTATATTTGGTTTTTAAGAGTCATTTAGGTACAATCATCAAAAGGGGAGAAAAATGAGTATTCTTAATCCCACAACAACTTTCCAAGGCCAGAGTAACCTATCTTTGTCCTCCCATGCCAAGATTTCACGATTCTCCAAGTTGGACAGATTCTATGTCCCCAAAAGATCACCTCTGACGCTCGACCAAATCGACTTGGACGGAGATGAAACTTTACATGGAGATAGCCATTTGAGTTAGATTTCCAGAACATTTGGAACCATAGCATTTGGAGTTTAAGTGTGCAAGTTATTCATGTTTTACTGAAGGTATGTCATTCTGCCTAGAAGAAGAATCAAGTCCAAGATGGGCCTAAGCACCGAACCAACCCATGGGCCGGCTCATTTACTTGAATCCACGCACAAGGAGGTGATTTTGAGCCAGAACCCGTACCAAGTCATGTGACCGGTGTGACCGATTGGTGTTGTGGCCACTTCTGCGCACTTATCGACAAAAAGACGTTTTTGCCCAAGACGAAACCCTAGAAGTTTTCCGACCTAGAGACTCATCCAACACCTATATATTCTTGCTTTTAGCCTCTTGAGAGAATGAGAGCAGCCCTAGGCACCTACAAATCACTAATAAACATGTATTTTCGTTATTCTCTTTAGATCTTCATCTTTATCCTTTGTAAAAGAGCGATGAAGGCCATGGTGTTCTTCTCAAGCTTTGTGCTGAGAGATCTACCTATGCCGAACACTTATCTATAACGATCTACTGTTTTATCAACTTCTCTAGCTGCTCCATGTTTCATAACATGTAGAGTTGTTGTATACTTGATAATGAATCTACTGTTTTGCTTGCATCTTTTACATCTTTATTGAATTGCTTCTAGATTAGTCTTCTGTCTTTATTCGTACTTTAATGCTTGATCTAGCTTAGCTACCTAGAGATCGATCATAGGCCGGTATCGATTCCAAAAGCTTTGATATCGACCGGACCAAGTATTCGATGGGCCAAGCGTCCTAACAACCTAATCAGTTAGTTAGGGAGTTTGGTGAACAATTAGATCCCAATTTTAATGCGTGAATCCACCTTGTAATAACCATGCGAAAGCTGAGTCTATTAGGGTTGGTTTCATAGGATTCGGAGCCACGAAAGTGGAATAGATCTACCGCAGTGATCTAAGTTCATGAACACTAGTTGCATATCTTTAAAATCCGGTGTAGAACATGTTGCATAAGTCCTTTAGATTTCTTTTATCTTGTATGTTTTGATTTATCTATCCCTTTACTTTATTTGCATTTATAAAAAACCCCAAAACCAAATATAAAATCGCTTAGCTTATTCTGCATCATATAGATCTATAGCGTAACACTTAGTCTCCTGTGGATCGACCCCTAAGTACTACAATTGTCAACTGTGCACTTGCAGATTAGGGTTGATAAATTTAAAACCTAGATGCGCAACCAAAACCCGCGCCATCATAATGTTGCAGCTGGAGTTGCAGATCTAGGACTTGCAGAGCTTGAGCTAGCGTTCATCAGTGGTTCCTGTTCTGATATAAGGTCTCCACCTGAGGCTATGCCCTCCTCTGCATCAAGATCTAGTTCAAGATAAGACTCTGGAGTAGTGTTGTCTTCCACATCAGACTCACCTTTCTTTCCTTTTACATCTTTGTAAGTTGCATTTTCTTGAAACACAATATTCCGGCTGATCAGACACTTCTTCTCTTCTAGGAGCCAGAGTTTGTATCCTTTTACTCCACTAGGGTAGCCTAGAAGTATTCCTTTCTTATCTAGGGCTAAGTTTTCCATCATCAGTGTGTGCAAATGCAACACATCAAAACCTTCTCAGATAACTATATCCTGGAGGCTTCCCAAACCATCTCTTATATGGTATCTCAAAGTTTATAGATGATGATGGAGTCTTGTTTATCAAGATGGCTGCTGTGGATGTAGCTTCTGCCCAAAAACTCTTTAGGAGACCAGAATCACAAAGCATGCATCTCACTTTCTCTATTAGAGTCATATTCATGCGCTCTGCAACACCATTTTGTTGTGGTGTGTATGCGCATGTTCTATGTCTCAGAATGCCCCTTGATCCACAGAACTCATCAAAGACACGGTTGCAAAACTCAAGAACATTATTTGTTCTTAGGGTTTTTAGCTTCTTTTCACTTTGGTTCTCCACTAGATTGAGCCACTCAATGAATCTCTCAAAAGCTTCATCCTTTGTTTTCAGAAAATACACCCAAACCTTTTTTGAGTAGTCATCAATAAAGGAGATGAAATATTGACATTTTCCCAGAGAATATGGCACAGATTATGCCCCCCATAAGTCAATGAACATATTCAAGCTTCTCTTTAGTATCATGATGAGCTAGAGTAAAACCAACCCTTCTAGCTCTGCCATAAATACACTCTTCACAGGTTTCCAATACTGATACTTTCTTCTTATCTAGTAAACATTTCTTCAGTAGAATGTTCATATTCTTTTGGCTCATGTGTCCTAATCTCTTGTGCCATAGAACAGTATCATCTGGCTTCCTTTGAACTGCAAGTGATTTTTCTATCACTGGCTTCCATTGTAGTATATATAGACTGTCATACCTTCTTCCTGTAAGGATGACTTGATCTCTAGCCTTGACACTCATAATACCATTTTCTCATTCAAACTTGTAACCGGCCTTTTCCAGTGCTCCCAAAGACAATAGATTTATGTCCATATCAGGGATGTATCTTACATTTTTTAGAAGAACACTCAAGCCAAAATCATTCTTGATTCTGATAGATCCAACATTCTTTACTCTTGACATCGTCTTGTTTCCCATTATTATTGATCCCCCTGATCTTCATTTAGTTCCTCAAACCACTCACGCTTGTGAGTCATATGGTAACTACAGCTTGTGTTCATTACCCACCCATCTTCTAGATTTACATTAGTAGAAACTAGAGCCTATAACACATATAGAGCTAGAGCTTCTACCAGATTACCATTTCCATTCTGGTTTTCACTTTTTTTACCAATGTTTTCCCTTGATCTAGCTTGAGACTTATTCTTGTTTGGACAAGTGTTCTTTAAGTGCCCATCTTCACCACATATCCAACAACCTTTCTTGCTTTTAGACTTGGATCTTGGCCTGTGTGGTTTTGAACCTTTCTCTCTATGCTCAGACCTTCCTCTTGTGTATAAGCCCTCTGCTTGACCCTTGATACTCTTCTTATTAGACCCAAACTCAAGTTCCTTTGAGTAAATTGTGGAAACAACTTCGTTTAGTGTTAGAGTGGTTCTTCCTGAACCATATCTCAGAGTGTCTCTCAGCTGGTCAAATGGCTTAGGAAGAGACATTAGTAACAGTATCGCTTGATCTTCATCTGCAATCAAAACATTTGTATTCTCCAAATCATTTATAATATAAAGAAACTCATCAATGTTACTCTCAATGGACAAATTCTGAGACATCTTAAAGCCATACAACTTTTGTTTCAAGTATATCCTATTTGGAAGAGCTTTAGACATGTATAACTTGTTTAATGCTTCTATCATAGCAGCTGCAGTCTGCTCTTTCTTGATCTTCCAGAGGACTCTATCAGTTACACTTAGCACAATAGTGCTCCTTGCTTTTCTCCTCTTCTCTTCCAAGATTTCTTCTTTCTTTTCAGTTTCTTCTACTACCTTTCCATCTACGTCAGTGACTATTACCGTCTTCTTTAAGGACTCTTCATCTCTCAAGGCTACACTCAAGCCTAGCATATCAAGCTGAGCAAGGAGGTTCTCCTTCCACATCGTGTAATCACCTCGTCCTTTAAACTTCTCTACTTTTATCCTTGCTGAGGACATGGTTCTAAGTTTTTAGATTTGACCAGAACCAGAGTTGCGCAACCTACGCTCTGATACCACTTTGTTAGGTTTTGGACCTCAAAGATGTCGACTTTCCTTGAGACTAAGAACCGTAACAACCAAGAAGAGAAGTAACAAAGGAGAAAGCTTTGGACTTTACCCGAAAAAAGCTCAAAACAGAGGAAACAAGAAGAGTTTTTTGTGTTTGTAATGAAAGAACAATCTTTATAGTGAAAACTAAGAGTAAGAGAAAATGTTGTAACAAAATGTAAAACAAGAACACAACACTTTAACGAGTTTACTCCCATTAACAAGGGTAGCTACTTCTCGCTGAGTCTTATACTCGGAATCCACTAGATTTTGATAGAGTTACAATAGGAATCCTTAGTGATACACTTAATGCCCTTCACTAGCACTTAAAGACCACTCAAGCTATTCCAATGTCTTAGAGAAAACTGTAACCAAGCTTATACTAATACAAGTTTTCTTCTCCTTACTCTATCAATCAATCTGTAACTCTCTCTTTTCCTCTTGGTGTCCTTTATATAGTAAGACACACCTTGCTCTGATTCTGACCTAAAGCAAAACGCAGATCGCTCCTTTTGACGCCAGAGACTGCGGTTCCTTTTGCTCTCATTTTTGTACCATAAAGTGTAATCTCGCCGTTTCTCAATTGGTGTCACAACAAGACAAGCTTGTACGTTGCCCCTTCAGACCTTGTAGCTGCTTTCTTATCTTGATCCAAAAGGATAACTTACCTTTAGTAAATTTACCTTTACCTTAAGAAAGCTTGAGTAACACTCGGCTAGCTCAGTAACTTGATGATGAAACTTGGTCAGCAAGGATTTCATCTTAACAACTCTCATCTTTCGGGTTTTGTGGGTTTTTGGCAGGAACATAAATGTGGTTGCACCAGGAGAGGTGGGTCCTAATGCAAGAGAAGAGCCAAGATTAGAAGATGGAGTCAATGAACATCATAAGGAATTGAAGCTGAAATTATTTGGTTTTGATTCTCTTGTGAACATTTTTGGTTTGAAGAGGTAGATGCATTCTTTATTGTTATTTACATTTAGAAATGCACATTAGAAAGATGACCTTAAGTGTCTTTACTGCATTAAATGGTAGTTAGAAATTGCTAAAATTGATCTCTTGCTACCATTTCTTTCTTTTGTTAATTACCCTTTGAATTATGATGTTGTATTGAGGTCCATGCCTATGTTACTCGTAGGAATGTTCTAAAAGTATAGTGCTTTCAATAGATAATTAGGTTGCCTTTACCCTCTACTGTTTGTGTGTTGTCTATGTCTTGAGCTTGTGTGGAGAATATCAAAATGTTTAAGCTCAACTGCTACTGCCATTGATTATTGTTTGAGATAGCATTCACTGAAAGAATTGAGCTTATAGTTCTATTTTACTTTTGAATTGATGTTTGGATGTTGGATTTCTTGCCCTCTTATTGTAGTAAGACTTACCTTTTAGACAATTTATAAATTTTGGAGCATCTCAAGCTTTTGTTGGTGACTTGAGCATTGATCATAAAACGATTGCATCAATCATTGTTTTTTCTTCTCAAGTGATACTTGCCTGACTTGAATCCACATATTTGTTGCAGAAATGGTGATACATATTCTAGAGAGTATTTTGAATACCGAATGCATGGTTTTGGAGTGTATCAATTTGAAAACATTTAAAAAAAAAAATTCTTTAGAAACTTACATAAGTTTCACCATTACACACAAATTTATTAACACAATCTTTTTGAATCTCAAACAATAAACTAGTCTTAAAATTAATAATAAATTTTTTTGTAACATCCCGAAACCAAATTCTACTAATTTGGATGGGGTGTCGATCGACACCACGGGTGGGTGTCGATCGACATCATGTTCTGAGATTGTTTCGGTTTAATTTTTAACTGTACGGTTTACTGCGGTTTAATAGAGAAGCCCTAGGTCTTTGTATAAAAGGATCCAGCCGCTTATGAGTATCGTTTTCAGAGTTTTAGAGGAAAAAAAAGGTTTTAGAATTAAGAGAGAAAGGGATTCAAGTGTGTTCTTGAGAAAGGGAGTTGATTGTGAGAATGAGGCAGTTATGTTGACTTGTGTTGGAGAAGAGGATCGGATGAGCAAATCAGTTATGATCATCATGAAATTTTATTGATAAGTTTTCCTTTCTCTTAGCTAGCCGTGAGGCAAATCGGTTTGTCAATCGGATGTGTATGCTAAAAGATATCTTTGATTTCGTGAGTGAAGTCTGTGCAAAATCGGATCTGTGATCAAACCACTTCGAGGCCGTTTTACCGGAGTTCTAGAGAGAGTGAGGCGGCAATTTATATATCGCTGGAAATCTCTTCGTGTCTAGTTTTCCAAATCATATTCCCGATCCTTATTTGGAGGTAAGGTCTATCCTCAGCGTTAATTTGAAGTCTGCACGTCATTTCTGTTTTCAGAATATTCTAGTTTGGTTTAAAGGAAGTCTTGTTGGTGAGTCTTAGGTGATAGAGAAGGATAACTAGTAGCTTTTGGATCTCGTTGAGGCTGTGATTCGTGCTGGTTATGTTGTTGATTAATCTCCTAATCCCTAAGGCTAAGGTGAGTGCGTGATCTAGTTATGGAATTGAATGTTAGGGTTTTGTTTAATTGTGTTTGATGGAATTGATGTGGTGAATGCATAGTTTCGTTGGTTATTGATTGATATTCATTTTATTGTCGTATTTCATATAATGAGATTGATCGATCGAAGAAACGGAGTCGAGCCGCGTGGGGATTTGGCTCGATTCAGGTTTCTTCGAAGAGTGTCGATCGACACCTCACGCGATGGATTATGTCAATCGACACCTGGTGGTAGTGTCAATCGACACCCTGTTGTGAATTCTGTGTTTTGTGTTGTTGTGTCGATCGACACTGTGGTGGTGGATTGTTCTTATTATGGTAATGGAACGTTGTGAAATGTTGGTTGTTTGTGTAGTATTTTGGCATTCATTTTCCTTATTATGTAACCGGTAGACGGGATGACCGCCTCACTGAGTATTTATGATAATACTCACGCAACTCGTTTTTCTATGTGTTACATGTAAAAAAAAAGTGTAATCGAGGAATCATGGCCAGAGCAGAGGATAATAAGATTTGTTTTATTATGTGTTTAGATTCTAGGAAATCTGGTGTTAGGTTGCTAGAGTTATTATTGGAATAATCTGGATGTTGGAATTGATCTGTTTATTTATTTAATGGATTTATTTCTTGAGAACTTCGGCAGTATAAATGTTTATGTAGCCGTTGAGAGTTAGCATTGATGGGAATGTTCATTCGGGCTAGTCAATTAAAAAAAAAGTGTTGGTTGTTTCATTTTTTTATGATACTCTCAAAGTTTCACCACTATACATGCTCAGATGTTCTGTTCTACACCTCAAACTATTTGCTCAGCTCTTTAATGAAATTCTTCTGATATATATTAGAAAAAGTCTACGCGTTACGTGGAAAAATTATTTACATATATTTTAAATTTATTTTATTTTATATAAGCTACATTTAAGAAATATTCTGACAAGTTATATTGTTTAAAAGTTTTATTAAATATAAAGACAAACAATAAGTTTTATCTTATTATTTTTGTTTGACAAAACAACCAATTTTTTGTAATTGATTTGAAATTAAATTAGTGGTTTTTCTTATTTATATTGCATGAACATATAAAGGTAAGATGATTCTCAACTATTTCAGTATTGATATATTATAAATTAATTAATTCATACAAAGGTAAAATGTTCAGATTTCTTAATTATCTTCAATAATTAATTGGTTGGATTTTGTAAGTTTATGGGAGTAAGTAAATGTGGACGTTGAATTTGGATGGGACCAATTAATGGGAGAATCATTTTGAAGGTAAACTAATTAATAATTTGTTGAATTTAAATAATGAAAAACGTTAGATGGGCGTTTTAAGATTTATTGTTGAATTATAGTTGATAAATAAAGGGAAAATTAATTAAATACATTCCACATTATAAGAAGAAAAAAAAGTAATTGGCATTTCAAAATATTTCCTACTATTGTGAATGCCTTTTAGAAAAAAATTAGTAGTGGCTTAGATATATTATTCTGTAATATATACAAGTGTCTTTAGTAGTCTAGTGGTTCTCCACTTAAATGACTGAGGTTTGTTGGATTCGAAACCTAGAAGAAACATTTCAGTATTGATATATTATAAATTAATTGATTCATACAAAGGTAAAATGTTCAGATTTCCCAATTATCTTCAATAATTAATTGATTGGATTTTGTAAGTTTATGGGAGTAAGTAAATGTGGACGTTGAATTTGGATGTGACCAATTAATGGGAGAATCAATGATGGTAAACTAATTAATAATTTGTTGAATTTAAATAATGAAAACGTTAGATGGGCGTTTTAAGATTTAATGTTGAATTATTGTTGATAAATAAAGGGAAAATTAATTAAATACATTCCACATTACAAGAAGAAAAAAAGTAATTGGCATTTCAAAATATTTCCTACTATTGTGAATGCCTTTTAGAAAAAAATTTAGTAGTGGCTTAGATATGTTTTTTTTGTAATATAAAGAAGTGTCTTTGGTAGTCTAGTGGTTCTTCTCCACTTAAATGACTGAGGTTTTGTTGGTTTCGAAACCTAGAAAAAACATTTTAAACTTTTTACTAAATAAAGATTTGTAAAGAAAGAAGTAACATGTGTCGTCTTGTCAGAGATAGTTGGTTGTTGACAACATTAAAATATTATAAAGATATTATACCATCTTTTTAGCAACGGTACGAGCCTTGCACAAAGGAAAAAGATTTTAACATGAAAACACTTGTATGTAAACTTGAAAACAATTGTATGAAAAGGAAAAAGAAATGTGACGTGTAAGAAAACAGTCACTTATTACACAACACTTATTATATCATTTTACCATCAACGAACCGTGCCTTACACATAGCTCTTAAAGGAATAGCTTTGGGCATACTGATCCCTTTCTCTTCACTCATGTCCACAAGTTCATCACCAACTCTTTCCCACTCAAAACATTGAACCAAACATCCAAGAGCCAAAATCACTAACCTCTTTCCAAGTTCGGCTCCAGGACAAGCTCTTCGTCCCATCCCAAACGGCATTAGCTTTTGAGCTTCTCCTTCTTTCTCAAATCGCTCTGGCTTAAACCTCTCTGGCTCTTCCCATAACTCTGGATCTCTATGCATAGCCCATGCATTTGTTAACAACAACGTGCCACGTGCCATATCGTAACCCGCAACTTTACAACTATCCGATGAGAAGTGAGGTAGCAGTAGAGGAAGCACAGGGTACAAACGTAGTGTTTCAGACACAATGTTTTGAAGATAAGGAAGGTTTACAATGTCTGATTCCTCAACTAACCGGTCTAAACCGATTTTATCATCGATTTCGGTTCTCGCCTTCTTAAGTATCGCTGGATGGTTCAATAAATTCGACATTGCCCATTCTAACGTCACTGATAAAGTATCTGTCCCAGCAACTAATAGAGCCTGTGTATATAAAAAAAAAATCTTTAATAAGTAAACCCTCACTATATATAATAGACATATATTAATTATGTATGTACTTACGAGTATGATTCCTTTGATGATCACATCAGTGTAATACTCGGGTTGAGTTTCTTGGAGAGAAAGCAAGTGATCGATCAAAGTTTGATTATTTCCTTTCTCTGCACGTTTCTCATCAACTAGTCCCTGTAGGAATTTATCAAATCGTTTTCCCAAAATTTTGGCCCCTTTTTCAAAACCTGTGATCCAGCCTATGATCGGCAAATAGTCAGCCAGGTTGCCGGAACCAGCTCCGGCCACCGCCTCCGATATAAGCTCTCTCGCGAGTTTTGCTTCGTCGTTATCATCTGTGCCACCACCGTAATACCGCTTTCCGGCGACCATCATGATGATGTTGTTGTATGCCAAGTTGGCTAATAATGATTTCATCTCCACTTCAACAAATCTCTGCCAAATATGACCAAATTAGTAGATTTGAATAGCTCAATACAAAAGCTAGATATGTTAAGTGATTGAGATTATAAGTAACTATATACAAACGCAATAAGATTTATATAAGTTCATGTTAAACAGTTTTTTTTAAAATATAATTTAACATTCATTTAAAAAAAAAAGATTTTTATAATTTTGGTTGATAAACTAAAAGGATATTAATATTTTTCTTTGTTTATTTTAGAATTATTATTTTAAGTTTAACAATGTAAAGCTGCATTATCTAAATTTCAAACTTACTAGGGGATATATCATGAGTAATATATTTAGCTACTACTTCCTTTGTTTCATTATTATTGATGTTTAAGCTTCATTTTACCTTTTTAAATATGTTTTTACTACATTCTACGTAGAATTATAATATGATTACTAAGTTTCCCCACTCAATCATACAATGAATAATAAATAAGTTGTGGAAGGTAGTAGTCATTTTAATTATATTAGTATTTCTTAAATAATTTGCAGTCAACTTAAAACATCAAATAAAGAATTATATATATATATATATATATATATATATATATATATATATATATATATATATGTGGGTTATGTTATGTAGATGGAAAGCCGGAAAATACGTAATCACATGGACAACAATAAATAGATGATTAAATAAAATTAGAAAATTACCCGCGTTATACGCGGGATAAAATGATTATCGAATAAAATCAATAGTGTTACTTAACAAAAAAATTATGAAGAATAATTATACATAATCTAAGATTCAATTTATATATTTAAATTTTGTGATTATTTTGCATACAAATGTGTTCCACCCGTTAAATAATTAATAATTATTTTTTTACTTATAGAAAGTTGCATTTATGAAAAATTAAAAACATCTACTTGTCATACAAAACAACACATGTAAAAACATATTTTTACACTCATATATTTTCAAAAGATAGTAAATAGTTTTATTTTATTTTAAATCTATTTTTTTGTATATATGTTAAATTTTTGTTCACATTTAATTGTATGATTTAAATCTATAATTTCAAAATATTTTAATTTTGGCAATTTGAAAATTACAAAATATTTTAATTTTGGCAATTTGAAAATTACAAAATATTTTAATTTTGGCAATTTGAAATTTTCAAAATATTTTAATTTTGGCGAATTTAGGAAGATTCAAAAGTGTTTAGCAATTGAGTTATAGTAATCAAAATAAGTATATTTGGAAATAATATGTTTGGCAATGAGTATAAGAGAATGAAATAAATAAACAAAAAATATAGAAGAAAAAAATTGTGGTGATAACACCTACGCAAAATGCTCTAAAAATGTTCATTACCAAAAAAAAAAAAAAAAAAAATGCTCTAAAAATGTTTCTTATACTATGTTTGTAAAATGGAGATTAGTATAATAGAAAATAGTATGTTTAGATAATAGTATAGTAATAATTAATTTATTCAGTAGGAAAAGATGAGAATATACTTGGTTATGGAGATTATGCAATTATGGAATGTTTGGATATTAGTATAATAAAAAAATATGATGTTTGAATAGTAATTTAGTAGAATAAATTTATTAAATAGAAAATATGGGAAAAATTGAAAGAGTGACACATCATCGGTATTTTCCCAAAATGTTTTTCCTTTAATATATAGGATGCTCACGGAACATACCTAATCACATGGACAAATAACAAACAAAATACACTTATTGATTATTTATGGTGACGGTAAAATAATAAATAAAAAAGTCTTACGTGTAAGGAGACTTTGGAGAGGTGTGTTATGAGCCGTCGGATCTCGTCTTTACGTATAGACATAAAGTTACTTATCTGATGAGAAGAGAATAACTCTGCGGTGGCGGTGCGGCGAAGATTCTTCCAGTGGTCACCGTAAGGAGCTGAAACCATGTTGGTGGAGTTATAGCCTACGTGTTTGCCCATGATTAGCTCGGGACGGTTCGCAAGAATGACGTCGTTTTTGGTAAAACATTCAACGGCGAGGGCATGTGAAGTGATAACGTACGTGTGGCGGTTTCCGAGGCGGAGGTGGTAGATTGGAGCATTTTTTAGGGATTGAGAGAGGGAGAAGAGTGTTCGGTGTAACGGGTTCTTGAGGAGGTGGAGGTGACCGATAAGTGGTAGAGAGTAAGCCGGAGAAGGAGGAAAATTAAGTTTCAGGTTTGGTTTTGTGAACAAGAATTTGATAGAGATAAAGATAAAAAGAAGTGAGAGAAGTAAAATTTGGGTGAAATCCATTTTTTTGTTTTGGGTTTCTCCTTCTTACTGTATTGTTATACTTATATGTGTGGGAGATTGGACCAGTTTGCTACTACTTCAGAGCATGCCCACCCACGATACTATATGGGTATCATTGACATTATTTTAGTATAAATTTTAATCTTTGTTTATTGTTTGAGATTCATTATGATATTGTTAATAAATTTGTCTCCAGTGGTGAGACCGGTGTCGATATCAATAAAAAAAAAATTAATTATCTGCAAATTGGATAATAATGAAAGTTATATATATAATAAAATGACGATTCTCAAAAATACCACCATTTTTTGAAAAGTTTCATAAATACCACTTTTGTTAAAAATTCCAAAAATACCACAAAATTAAAATGAAGTTTTAACGTTTAACATTCAATCTTAAACCCCAAATTCAAACCCTACACCTTAAAGTTGATATTCTACTTTGGGAATAGTTAACTCAAACCCAAAAATTTAAATTACAAATCTATTGAAAATCAATTTTTGTATTTTTGGTATTTTTGGAACTATTAAATAAATGTTATTTTTGGAACTTTTTTAAAAATGGTGACATATTAGGGAATTTCTCTATATAAAAACATAAGATTTATTTAAGAAAGGGAAATTGGCAAAAATAATATACAAAAAAACTATAATACAATCTCTAACCTTTTAACTTAAATCCAGTGGTTTATATTAAGCCACATATGCTAGTTTTTGTTAGTTTCTTAATTATTACTCTCTCCGTTTTTATTTGATTGATGTTTTAGAAAAAAAAATTATTTCTAAAAGATTAATTTTCTCTATTTTCTATGCATTTTTTATGAAACAATAATGACAAATTGTAAATTTCAATGCATATTAATTAGTTTTATTGAAATACTATTAGCTTAGAGTTATGGAAAATTGTTCAGTGCAAAAAATAAGACATTTATAACTAAGCATTTATGTGTTTTCTTAGTATAAATGAAAACTCTAAAACATCAAACAATACAAAATAGAGGAAGTAATTTTTTGTTGGTTAGTTTGCAAATTAATCCTTTAGGAAATATAATACTATAATTAAAAAAAAAGAAATACAAACCAACCAAATCGTGCCACGTCACTGACTGATACGTATCACGGTGTTGATTGTTCCATTTTTTAATCTTTATTATTGTGTTGATTCTCCCAAAATCTCACCGGTGGGATGGTCTCATGTCTATGTGGTCTTGGAAATAAGTGAAATATTAATTGACTTCAAAACTAAAAAATCGTAGTTTTTTGCCGTTCAAAATTTCTCTATTATGGAATTCAAGAATGCTTAATTTTCATTTAACTATTGTATAGGTGGTTGTCGGTCCAATGGTGATCCAAGATTATTCAATACCGATTTGGCGAGAGAGACCTATTTTATTCCATACCAATATATAATTAAGTTTAACATGAAAGCATGTTTACTGGAGATCCAATTAAGGATGTCTTAATAAATTTCTTATTAAAATTTAAACAAAATGAATTCAACCATAATACACTTTTATGTCTAAAGTGTTAAAATGAATCCAATTTAAGATATTTTTGTTTTGTTTTGGATCTCCACTTACTTATATTTAATTTTAAGACCCACTAAGAAAGTTACAATTATACATGTTCTTGTCTAATATAGGATTTTAGTTTCAGAGTTTGGACCTTTTCTCTTTTTTTAAAACACAAAAAGTTAATAAATTTAATTAAAAAATGTTTGAAATACAGTAAAATACAATATTTTAAAAACCAAACCGGAGAGTGAGCCGGAATAGCAATTGAATCATGGGTCAACCCGGTTCAACCGGGTTACAAGTTTTTCCAATGTATAATGTATGTGGTAATATTTCCAAACTACTAACAATATCTTATTAAATATCCATCAAAATTCCTTTATAGTAATAAATTGTTCTTATCCAAAACGTGTCTTATCTCTTGAGTATACTCTCTTTGTTCCTTTTTGTTTTATGTTTTAAAATTTTCACAACTATTAAGAAAACACATTAATTCTTAGTTATAAATGTTTTTCTTTTTGCACTAAACAGTTTTCTATAACTTTAGTCCAATAGTTTTTCAATCAAACCAATTAATGTGTCTTGAAATTTACAATTCATCATTATTTTTCCATTAAAAATGCATTAAAAATGTAAAAAATCAGTATTATAGAAATACTTGTTTTTCTTACAACATCAATTAAAAGAGAACGGAGGGAGTATTATTTATTAAAATAAAAAACACTTGTATACCATAAAAATCTAAAACCGCATTCACTCCATCTTGATTGGTATAGCGGTTTCGAGCGTTTGACAACAATCATCGAAAATGCTTTCTACCGTTCCGTACCGCTCTAAATCGCTCAAAATCAATAGCTGCTTTCCACAAGCGTTTGCGGTTGCGGGTGGTTGCGAATAAATTTATTTATTATTAAAAAATAAAATAAAATCTATTTAAAATCAGAAAATATATAATAAATTTCAAAAATTCAAGATTTAAATATTATAATTATGTAAATATAAATAATTTGATATTTTTAATTAGTAACCTAATATAATTTTATATTTATAAAATTTTACACAAAAATCTTTTAATAAATTACGATCACAAATATATATATATATATCTAACAAACTAAAATTTTAAAATGTAACATTAATCTACAAAAAAATAATTTCTCCATTAAATTCATAACTTTAATCCATAATAATAATAATAATAATAAACAACGTAATTATCATATACATGATTTTCAGTATTTAAATTTATTTAATTAATAATTTTTATATGTTGTTATAATAATATGATTTTTTTATTTTTTACAATTATTTAATGTATTTATATTGTTAATTTATTATTTAACCGTTACTGCACTCGCTGCCAACCAGTCGTAAATATCCCGCAAACGCACTAAGTTTTAACCGCTGCACCAGTCATTCAAATCACTCTAAAACGCTTGAAACCGCAACCACCCACTTTCGCAAACTCCGGTAACCGCAACCGTAATCGTTGTTGGTATACCAGTCAGACTCTTAACTTCTCCTCTCTCGCCCACAACCGCCGCCCACCTTATCTCTTTCTCTTTTTCATGTTGAAATCTTAATCTTCTGTCATTTTTCTTGCATATTTTGTTTTCATTCCTCTTATATTCTTCAATCAATATGTAAAGGAATAGATCAAAGCAGATTGAAATGAAAAAATGTTGAAAACAATGGTGAAAATTTCTCAAAATCTAAGAGCCGGGTTTTTATGTACGGTCCGGTTCGTGCCGGTTCACCGATTTTAGCCGGTTTTTATCCGGGTTTGACAGTTTTCATCAATTTCGGGTTTCAGTGATGAACCAAACCGGATGATCCTCCGGTTCGCGGTAAACCGGTTCAACCGGCCGATCCAGTCCGGTTTTAAAAACATTGGTAAAATAACTTCTTACATAACAGGCCTATACAATTATAACAAGCCTATACACTTACAGCTAAACTGTCTACACACCGAATACTACAACAAATATTTTAAAATTACAACCCAACCAATCACCCCTATATTTCAACCAAAACAGCTTTCACAATTCAAGTAATATGATATTTTCACTGTATTCATGTAACAAAACCAATCAAATTCTTTGTTTTATTCAGACACACTGGGAACAACAACAGCACCAAAAACCATGGATGTTCAATTAAAAAACAAAGTAACAAAAAACATTGGTAGTAGAAATCTCTTAGTGTGTACTATTATTCTCTAGAACACAAAAGGAACAAGAGCCTTGATATGCTTAGGGAAGTCATCAAACTTAGAAAGATACCATCTTTGAGTAACGTAACTCCGACCGACAAGAAACAAAGTCGTTCCCATGGCGAAAGAAAACGAATAAATGGTCTGAGAAATTATAAAGAAGCTCCAAAACACAATGATCTCAAATAGATAATGAGGGCATATGATTGTATCAAAGAGACCTCCTTTTGGTATCTTGTACTCTTTCTTCTTCCCATCTTCTTCTTTCCTAAGCTTAGCTAGTAAGATATGGTGATACAGATTCCCAACAGTTCCCACCACAAACATCGCAATCCCGAGGAATTTCGTATCGAAACCTGGCTCAGTGAGTCCTAATGTGAAGTTTTGGCTGTATAATATCAATACAGTCGATGAGAAATAGCTGCTTGTTACGGCGATAGCTGTGTCTATTGCCATTCCTCCACTGTACTTATGTATGAACAGAACCTGTTCGATGAAATGCGTCAAACAGGATGATGATAACAACTCCTAACCAAACACAAGGAATTGGTAATTCACATGCTTAAATGATTATCATAAGTTCCCTAATAAGTCAAATGTGTGAGCCAATTCATTTACTTATGAATGAACATAACGTGTTCGACGAAATGCGTCAGAGAGAAAGAGAAACAGAGTATGTTTATTAAGGTTTTACCTCGAGGATCCTTTTGAAGAAATGGAGGGCGAGTACGGATTTGACGAGAAGGAACCTGAGATCATCAGAAGGCAAGACGAAGAAAGAAGCCGAAGCGGCTAGAAACGCAGGTGTGTACAGACAAAGCATTCCGGTTCGGCTCGAGATGCTGCCGAATGGCTGTTTCTGTGGTTGTGTTTGTGTTGATGATGCGTTGTTGAATTTGGAGTACTTGAGATGATTTCCTTTTATTTCCGACCAACCGACCTTCGCCAAAACGGCTAAAACAACGACGCTCATAGAGTTGAGCAATATGGATGGAGGCGGTGGATATAGAAAACTTTTCACCATTTCCATTTCTGGTTTGCTTGGGTAGAAGTTGAAGAAACTGATGCTGCAAACTTTGGATATAAGTTTTGTCTTCTACAAGTCTCTTCTGTTTATTTCCCATTTTCTAATGATAAAAAAGAGATCACCGACTACGAAACCAAATGTGAATAAAAAAATATGATTTGATTAGCTGTCTCTATCTTTTTCGTCAACTCTTTGATTTGATGAGATCACCATGGCTGCAAATGGAACTAAAAAAAATGAAGGGAAAATTTTCAAATCTACCATTTTTTTTTACTTCCTTATATAATCTATCACAATCCAAAACAACTTATAAAATCTACCACATTTTTGTCTTTTAGTGAATATCAATTGACACAATTACCCTTAGGTATAGTTTCACCACCTATCAATTAAATTTTGTCCACGGATCCATATTTGTCCATCGCATCTATTTACACCACCATCGTCGTCTCGTCGTGCACCGTCGCCGTTTTGTCCACGGCCACCTTCACTGTTTCCATTGTGTCTGTTGTCATCATCTTGTCCACGTTTTTCTTTTTTTGTCTCCGGTCCTAGTGGTCACCGTCACCGTCACCGTTTTGTTTTGGACCACCGTCACCTTCATCATTTTGTCCACGACGGGCGACGTTGTCCACCGCTATCGTTTTTATTCATATCCACCGTCATCATCATGTCCACCGTCGTCATTTTGTCCACGACCATTGTCTCCATCGTGATCTTCTTCACCGATCTCTATTTCGTTTGTAACCATCACTGTCGTTCACGTCTCTTTCGTAGTCCACAACCACTGTCACTGTTGCCATTGTGTTCACCGTCATCTTTTTGTCCACGGCTATCATTTCCATCATCTTCGTGGTCACTGTCACTGTCGCCGTCGTGTCCATTGTCCTCGTCTGGTCCACGGTCGTCGTCATCTCAGTTATGTCTACGACATTCGTTATCGTATACGTCTCTGATGTTGTCTGATATATCAAGATTTTTACCCTGTTTAAGCCATGATATCTATTTTTAATAATATGGTTTCTTCTTTTATTATGTCTGAGTAATTTCCTTGTTAGGTTTAGGGTTATTTAAAGGTACTTGATGATTTGTTAGATCTGATTTTTTTTGCTTAGGATAATATCTTTAGAAAGTTCTTCATCTTAACTTGTGAATAATGCTGATTTTAGCCTCGCAAACTGAAATCTGATTTAGGGTTAATTAATAGAAACGACAGTTTTATTAATTGTTTGATATAGTTTTTGATGAGCAAAATTCATTTTCGCAAAGACATTTGGTTTAGGGTTTTGTGAACAATTGAACCTGAATTTATTGCTTATTTAGATTCATAGGATTCGCAACGACAGTTGGCTTTCAAGGATTTATTCATAGATAATCTTTGCAGCGACAGCTGATCGATTTTACTTTCGTGTTCATGTTTAGGAACTGAGCTTCATATCCTAGCTATTATTTATTATCTGCAATTCTGATTCATCTGCGATTTCCATGTGCCTAGCATTCCTTTTATTGATCTTTTCAACAGTTTAAATCGCTTTTGATTACTTGTCTTTTCATTATCATTATCCTGCTTAGCTTAATTCGAATATTTAAATCTATTATGCAATCTTTGATTCCCTGTGGATTTCGATACCTAAGTACTACATTGATCTCTTAATTTGATAGAGTAGCTCTAGGGATAATTTGAGCATATCAAAAAAATAAAAAATAAAAAGATCTCTTATACGTCTCTGATGTTTTCCACGGTCATCGTCTCCACCGCCGTCGTCAATCACCGCCTCCATCGTCACCGTCAATCACCATTTCCGACATGATCTTCATTTTTCCGTTTTGAGGAAAAGAGAAAGATAGAGGAGGGGAAAGAAAAAGAAAGAGAAGGAGAGAAGGAAGAAGATGATGTATGATTTATGAAATGGTGAAGAATGAAAGAGAGATATAATATATGAAGGATATAATTGTCTTTTCAAGTGAGATTGTGGTAGATTTAATAAGTGATTTTAAATTGTGGTAGATTTTATAATGAATTTTGAGAAAAGTGGTAGATTTTGTAATTTTTTTCAAAAATGAATAAGTCGGAATAGAAGGAATAATGATAAGTGAAATAAAAGAAAATGGAATATTGTGGGGGTTGAAACCAACACAATTAGAATTTGTAAGAGTTCGTGTAGAGGAAAGTAGAGATCTCTAGGGTAAGCTAGGGTTCAAGAAAGATGTGAAAGAGATTGTTTATTGCTCAGAAAAGCTTTGAGTACAAGTTTTCGTATTGAAATTGCGGATCCCCTTTAGGGTGTACAAAGAAGTCTATTTATACTATGTCTAAGTCGGTTTTCTCTCCTAGGCCTTCATGGAGTTACTTGCCGAAGTGGGCTGGAAACTTTGCTGGGCCAAGGACGAGACCGAGCGACCAAATCTGAGCCTGTAGTCGGCTACGACCGAGCCCATGCTCGGTTCCACCTTAGCGAGGCTACGCTCGGGTTGCTTGCCGAGGCTGAGGTCGGGCTCCTTGTTACCGAGGCCGAGGTCGGGCTCCTCGTTACCGAGGCTGAGGTCGGGCTCCTCGTTACCGAGGCTGAGGTCGGGCTCCTCGTTACCGAGGCTGAGGTCGGCATCAGGCTGAGGCCGAGGTCGGCCTAAAACCCGAGGCCACGGTCGGTCCTCGACAGGTGAAGCTGAGGTCGGCCCTCCTTGGACCGAGTCCGTCCCTGGAGAGCACGTGGTCGGACCTTGTCCAGTCCCGGTCCATTTCCACTTCGTTCAAGTTCACTCCGTTGCTACATGCTTCGCTCCGTAGGAGGACCTAGGCTCTTTAATGCTTTTTCCCTCAAGATTACCGGGGTCATCTCTTCGAATGATCAGACTTGGAGCGTTAATGCTGATTGGGTGAATACCGACCCCAACAGTTAGCCCCCCAGCTCGGTAATATCAGAAATGATGGTGCCGAGTTAAAAGATGTGTTAGATACCAGCGTTAACGTTTGAAGTCAAGGCGCTTATCAATCTTACAGTGATAGAGAGTGAATTTGTGCAAGAGGTTTTAAGACTCTGTAAACGTTATGAAGATTTTAAGACTTCATGCTTCCTTAGCTGAAGCTACTGCGTTTTCTGAAAGAGTTTTTTTTTTTTTTTTACTCGAAGATTTTAAGACTTCGTTTTTTTTTTTATGGAGATTTTAAGTCTCCGCATTACGATTGCTAACGTCAATGATGTTTTCCGGATGATAGCAACGCGATTTCTGGAGGGAAGAAAGTGTTCAAATGGGAGACGAGACCCGCTTGGTAAAAACAAAATGAGAGGATAAGGTTGTGAATGTGGTCCACACCCTTTTTTTTTTTCTTCTTCTTTCTCCTTCTTCCTTCTAAGGTTCCTTTTAAAAAAATTTTTTTTTTTTTTTAAAATCAAGCCACCGCCGGAACAACCGCCGGATCGCCGCCGACCACGAGCTCGCCGTCGCCGGATTCTTACCCCGCCGGTTGCCTTTGTTCCTTGGTGAGTTTTCCTCATTGTCTCACCTTCTCCTTGATTCTCATAAAGGGCGATTGAGAAACCATGCTTTTGGATCTAGCCTTAGGAAGAAACAATCTTTGGTTTAGAGATGTTGTTAGGAGGAAACTCCAAGCTCCAATTGTTGATGGAATTGGTCCTAGAATGATGTCTTGAAAATCCATTTTTTGAAGCTTGCTTGTTCTTGAGTTGTAGTCTTGATGAGGAAGAGAAATCCTTGACCTTTGATTGAGTTTGTTGACTTGTGTAGGTAGATTTGTGTTATGGATAAGACGAAAGTCGATCCGATCGACCGTGGTGAATCGGCGATGTCGCCGGGTCAAGCCAAAGGAATAGACAGGATCCCGATCCGGACCGGGGACGTCTCGGCCTTACCTATCCGGGCCGAACGTGTGGTGGCATCATCACGCGAGACCGAGGGCGCAGTCGCGATACACAATCTCACCGACCCCGTGGTCGGACCGTTGAAGATCGATCGCGCGATCGCTTCATCTCGCCGAGACGACCCTTCGGTCGCGAAGTCTAAACCCGACCCCGCGGTCGCTCCATCATGCCGAACCGACCCCACGGTCGCAAGGTCTAAACCCAACCCCGCGGTCGCTCCATCATGCCGAACCGACCCCACGGTCGCAAAGTCTAAACCCGACCCCGCGGTCGCTCCATCGTGCCGAACCGACCCTACGGTCGCGTCGTTCGAGCCCGACCGTGCGATCGCACCATCATGCCGAGCCGACCCGGTGACCGCGACATCGAGTCGTTCCGAGGACGTAGTCCCGACACTGCCCTTAGCGACCCCGGAGTTAGCGTTCGTCGAACGAACACGTCACGAGGGTGATGACGCCGGGTTTCACCACCGTAGAAAGCTCACGATTCCCCGACATCGTCTCGGCGGGTCCGATGAGAGCGAGGATGACATCTTTGATGGCTTAGCGGATATCGAGGAGGAGAGGAGGCTTAGTGGTGATGAAGATTTGATGGCCCCTAACGGTGGGATCAGACTCTCTTTTCCCCTCAATGATGAGGATCCAAGGCTCCCCGATGGTGCAGCCAATGCTTTGGCGTCGGACTCTTCTTCGTTCAGGTCGGTTGCCTCCGATGATGAGGACGGTGATGATAATGTCTCCGCAGAGGTTGAACGACACCCGGTGGTCAAGAAGAAGAATGCGCGTCCGGACCCCCTGGGATCCAATTTGTCTGATGAGACGGCGCTGCAGACTCTCAGAAAAAAGTGCGGGATTCCGGATGAGATCCAGTTAGTTGCTCCCGACCACACTCAGCGGGCTGACGCTCCGCCTCCAGGACACTTTACCTTGTATGAGAACTTCATCGAGCATTGTTTGCTATGGTTCCCGGTACCTGGCTTCCTCCTTTGTTTCTTAGAGGCGAACGGTGTTTCCCTTGCTCAGATCAACCCCAGAGGGTTGAGGCATGTCATCGGGATTTACGTGCTGAGCAGGGAATGCAACGCGGAGGTTAGCATCGGGCAACTGTCCTCTCTACTGGACCTCAGGCCCCGTGGCCGTGTAGATGAGCTGAGGTATTGCGTCACCCCGGTTCCGGGTCGTACTCTTATTAGTGGTTTCCCGAGCAAGGATGACTACTTCGAGGACCGGTTCTTCTTCGTCAAGATCTCCGAAAAGAGTGTTGAGGCTGATTGCATTCCCCTCCTCAGAACGAGCTGGGAGAGACGAGGTAATTCTATACTTAGAGAAATCCTCTTTTGCACAGTGTTCGTGCCTTGTGTACTAATGTGTAGCTTTGTTTTCGTAGTGAAACCAGCGTCCCAGACAGTGAGCCGGAGTGAGGCGGCAGCTATCCACAGCGCCCTGGCCTCTGGAGATGGTGATTGGGTGAAGTCTTTCACCTGTCAGAGGATCCGGAGAACGCTCTCCATTCGGATCTTCCCAGGGAAGGTCCTTGGACGAGGCTCTGCTAGAGTCTCCGCTTTTCAGCGAGCCGAATCGGCGAAGGCGGCGTCGACGAGCGTCGCAGTCTCAGCGAGGGCAGGCTCGCAGACGGGTGCTCCGTCATCCACAACGCCCAAGACTCCTATTGCATCAGCTCAGCGGTCTCGTGGTTCTAACCTCACTCCTGATGAGATTGCTAGGCGGCTTGAGCAACAGCGGAGGAGGGCCCTTGGATCGGAGGGTAAGGCGGGAGGCACTCCTGATGAGGTACCTCCGAAGCGACAGAAGGTGGGTCCTTCTTCGGCGTTCGTTAGCGATCCGATTAGTGATGGTGCTGCAGCTGCGCACTCTTCAACTCTTGGCTCTGGCGAGAGGGCTCTTGCGCTGGCGAGAGCCACAGTGGCTGAGGTTTGATCTCTCTATCTTTCTCTCTTTGTCTTTGTTATTGTTTCTCCACTTATTCCAGCGTTATGTTTGCTTTCCTTTGTATGCGCAGCTCTCCACCCAGCTGGATGGCATAGCTTTCTGCTTTGAGGAGGACTCTCGTTCTCGTGACCGTGAGGTTAGCGAAGCCAGGAGGGCTAACGCGGAGCTTGCTGAGAAGGTCCTAGCCCTCGAGGACGATGTCGCTTCCGCGAAGCAGAGGTCGGATGAGTTGAGCGGGAAGTTGTCCAAGGCGTCCTCGCGGCATGCGAAGAACAAGGAGGAGATCACTTCGCTTAAGAGCAAGCTGTTGGAAACTGAGAGTCTTAGGGACGCCCAGATCGAGGAGGCCGTTTCTAGGGCCAAAGAGGAGGCAAACCGTAGCTTTGCTAGCCGGACCCGACAGGTTGCCAGGTCGCTCGCTAGGCTTGAGGGGACAGCGAAGGATAACATGCTGGATCTTGCTGAGATCGATGCGAGCTTGGAGCTTATTGAGCGTCTCCGTGGGTCTGATGGAGCGTCTTTGGATGCTGCAGCAGAGCTTTTGGTCGAGAGGAAGATTCCGATCTACGACGCTCGTGATGTGTTTGATGAGCTCGTTTTTAGCGTGAGGCAAGCTTTGGAGATCTCAGAGGATGCTGATGTTGCCAACGGAGAGGTGTGACCGATGAGCGACCGTTGCTCTTCTATTATGACCTAGTTTATTTATAACCTTTTGTTTCTAAAAACTCTTGTTGGACTTGATAATTTTCGGTTGTAGCATTGGATGGTTTGTATCCTTGCTATTATTTTGGAGCCTTGCATTGTGGTGAATGCAAGATGACTTGTAGCTTTTGCTGATATTTAACCTTGATGGTTACAGATTCAGGTTTTGCTTTAGATATTGTTGATGTTGTACCTATACTTAGGAATTCTTTAGGCTGTTTAAGCGTTTCTGTCATGTATTTGCCAACACCAACGTTGGGCTTGGTGAACCAAGGGCCGTAAGACCCCGCGATTGATCAGAGGTCTGACGACTTCTCATTGTGCTTGCTCATGTATGAGGCTCTTGTTGAGACTGTGAAAACGCTAATGCGCTCATGCTCTTTATCACCAACGTTGCTGTTGGGTTTCGCAAAATGGTGCTGCTCTTCTAGACACGTCTGTCCGAGAGCAAGTTCACCTTGAATTCGGCCAGTGCTTGTCCTGGGTTTCAGAGTGACACGCTCAGGGTATATGCCGAACGGAGGTCGCTAGCAGCTGCATTACCAACGATGTTTGCTGGGTTTCTGAGTGGTCAGATGGGTACATCCGCCCCAGTACTGAACACATGTACTTATATAGCGCGCTTGAATCCGTTGTGGATGTCAGTGTGTTTGCATCTCCGCATTCATTACTGTGGCCAGCAACAATGAAAGCGGAACAACTCTGATTTAAGCATTGAGGCTCGTGACTGATAAAGCTGTTCTTACGCCACTGAGGCTGTTGTGGAAGAGTGGAGTACGGGTAGCCCACTCCCCCCCTTCGAGACGAAGGAGGCTGCTGACTTCGTCTGAAAGCAGAGTAAAACACTCACTCCCCCCCCCTAAGGCGGAGGAGATCATAGAGTTCCTCTGGCAATGAGACTGATGAAGCGTAAAATCCCCCTCTTTGGATGGAGGGGGGGGGGGGGGCAACTGAACCTATCCGAAGACAGGCTGCCTACGTACCCTTTGCAGGGATCAAGTCGCCTTGTAGTTCAAGTAAAGGAGAGAAGACTAATGATAGTACTTCTTCAAATGCCTTGCGTTCTAGGAATGGAGGATTGGAGTCCCGGTCATGGTGGCGAGCTCATAGACACCAGGACGAACAACTGTTGTAACTCTGTATGGGCCTTCCCAGTTGGCTCCGAGCTTGCCAGCGTTGGGTTCCGCTGTGTTCTGGAATACCTCTCGCAGGACTAAGTCACCTGGGTAGAAACTCCTTTCTTTGACCTTGGAATTGTAGTACTTGGAAGCGGCGTTCTGATAGTTGGCGATCCGAATAAGCGCCTGGTCACGTCGTTCATCGAGGAAATCCAACGCGTCAAGGAGCATTGTGCGGTTGACAGGCTCGTGGAGAGGTAGCAACTGACGGCGTACACCAGGCGAACAGACTTCGGACGGGATGACACACTCGGTGCCATAAACAAGGGCGAAAGGGGTTTCGCCTGTTGCTCTGCGGGGAGTGGTGCGGTGGAACCACAATACCCTTCAAGCTCATCGGACCAGCGACCCTTCTTCGCTTCTAAACGCTTCTTAAGGCCATCAAGGATTGTCTTGTTGATAGCTTCTGCTTGCCCATTGCCTTGAGGGTAGCGAGGTGTAGACTTACTAAGCCGGATGCTCCATTTTGAACAGAACGACTCGAACCGGTTGGATATGAACTGCGAACCATTGTCAGTTACTATCTCGTATGGTACTCCGTGACGGCATATGATGTTCCTCCATACAAAGCTCTCCACTTGAACATCTTTGACGTTAGCATAAGCTTCAGCTTCCACCCACTTCGAGAAGTAATCTGTTAGGACGAGTAAGAACCGCTTCTGCCGTGACGGGTGCAATGGTCCAACGATGTCCATGGCCCATCTCATGAACGGATAAGGTGAGGTGACGGAGGAGAGCATTGCAGTCGGTTGATGGATTTTCGGAGCGTGTCGCTGGCACTTTTCACATTTGGCTGAGAACTTAGTGCAGTCACCTACTATAGTAGGCCAGAAGTGACCATGTCTCTTGATCTTTATAGCAAGTGCTTTCCCTCCTGAATGATTGCCACAAGAACCACTATGAACCTCTTCCATTATCTGTCTTGCTTTCTCTCCTTCTACACATGTAAGCATTGGACCAGAGAATCCCCATCTGAAGAGGTTTCCATCAAGGAGAACATAACGCGCGGCTTGCTTTCGTAGTTTGCGAGCAGCCCACTTGCTGCTGGGCAATTTGCCATCGGCAATATATTCTCGTATCTCACTTATCCATAGCTTGTCACAGCCATACTCAGATTCTTCAGTGTCAGCGTCCATTGGGATTGCTTCGGTATGATGTGGGCTGTTGGTGTCACGCATGTCAGCGTCTCGGATTTCTGGTTCTTCTGCCATTTCTATATCTTCGTCAGTAGCCCCCACAAGGGCGTCTGCTTGCCTCGCTGCTTGGGAACGTGTCAGGATGGCGAGTGCTGCATCCTTCTTGATGCTAGGGAATTCGATGAACTCAACTGGGATAACTCGCTTTAGAGCTGGATCCTCTGGCGCAGTGGTAGCGGAGGCCAAATTTGCCAATGCGTCAGCATCCATATTCTCACCTCTAGGAATCCTTGCGAGGATAAACTCTTGAAATGAAGCAGCCAAGTCCCTTACTATCTTCAGATAAGCTTCCATTCGGTCGTCTTTTGCGACATACTCGCTGCTGAACTGACTGGTTACGAGTTGTGAATCCGAAAACACGTGAATGTGTTTGATTCGTAGCCCTTGGGCGAGCCTCAGACCGGCGACAAGGGCTTCATACTCTGCCTCGTTGTTAGAAGCTCTAAAACAAAGTCGGAATGATTGCTCAAAGACCTCTCCAGTCAGTGACAGGAGTCGTATCCCAACTCCGGAACCGTTCTTTGAGGACGAACCATCTACGTATAGCTGCCAAATCCCCGGCGGCACCTCCTTGGAATTGCTGTCCTCTGGAAGTTCTATGAGGAAGTTCACCAGTACTTGAGATTTATTGCACGTCCGCCCTCTATATTCGATGTCGTACTCGCTGAGCTCTACAGCCCACTTGGCCAGCCTACCGGACTGACTTGGGCTGTGTAAGACCGATCGTAGCGGGAAGGTGCTAAGTATAACGATTGAGTGCGATTGGAAGTAAGGCCTTAGTTTCCTTAAGGCCATGAGGACGGCCAATGCCAGCTTCTCCAATTGAGGGTATCTCGTTTCAGCATCTGTGAGTGTCTTGCTCACATAGAAGATAGGCTTCTGCTCGCCTCTTTCCTCACGCACAAGGACGGCACTGACTGCTGTTTCTGAGACAGCGATGTAGAGAAAGAGAGGTTCACCAGTTACTGGCTTAGCAAGGATGGGAGGCGTCGCCAGATACTCCTTCAGTTGCTTGAAAGCGTCTTCACACTTCTCTGACCATTCAAACTGCTTATTGCCTCGTAGAGTGTTGTAGAAAGGCAGACACTTATCAGTGGATCGGGAAATGAACCGATTGAGTGCAGCCACTCTCCCAGTCAGCCTCTGTACTTCGCGCTTATTCTTTGGTGAAGCCATCTGGATCAAGGCATCAATTTGTTTCGGATTGGCTTCAATACCCCGGCGAGTGACCAGGTATCCAAGGAACTCACCAGAGGTTACAGCAAACCGACACTTCGTTGGGTTGAGCTTCATGTTGTGGAGGTTCAGCTGATTGAAACATTCTTCTAGGTGGGAAATGTGATCTTCTTCCTCGAGTGATTTAACGAGCATGTCGTCAATATAAACCTCCATGGTCTTTCCCAACTGGTCTTGGAACATCTTGTTCACCAGTCTCTGATACGTTGCACCAGAATTCTTCAGGTCGAAGGGCATGACCTTATAGCAGTAGATACCTTTGTCCGTGATGAAGGCCGTCTTCTCACGATCCTCAGGGTGCATTAGGATTTGATTATAGCCTGAAAAGGCGTCCATGAAGCTAAGCAGTCTGTTACCCGCCGTTGCTTCCACTAAACGATCTATGTGAGGTAAAGGGAAACTGTCCTTCGGGCATGCTTTGTTAAGGTCTGTGAAATCAACACAGACGCGCCACTTCCCATTTTTCTTCTTTACCACAACTGGGTTGGCGAGCCAGTCGGGGTACTTGACCTCGGTTATTGATCCTACTCGCAGAAGCCTTTCGACTTCATCATTCACAGCCTTTGCTCGCTCAGGACCCAACTTCCTTCTTTTCTGCTTGACCGGTTTAAATGTTGGATCTACGTTGAGCTCGTGGCTCGTGACGCTGATGTCTATCACGGGTATGTCTTCAGCGGCCCAGGCAAAGGTGTTGATGTTCTTCCGGAGAAAAACCACCAACTTTGTTTTGAGCTCTTCATCAAGAGCAGCTCCGATCTCAACGCATCTCTCCGGGTGCTGTTCATCAATGCACACAGAGATCACAGGCTCGCAGGTGGGTCGCTCTTCTTCTTCACGACCCTCTGCAATCTGTAATTGCTATAAGAGGGTGGTTAGGTCCTTCACTTGATCGGACCCGGCCTTCGCTTTCTTCCGTGGCCCTTGTGAGTCCGAGTCGTCTTTCTTTTGGTCGTGAGCTTCTGGATTCAATCCCTTGCTCTCTTCACGGTTGCGCAACTTGTGCTCTGCTAAGAAGCACGTGCGTGAATCCCTTTGACTACCAAAGATCGTGTGAACGCCTTGGCTGGTTGGGAATTTCAAGCAAAGGTGGTATGTCGACGGCACTGCTCGCATCTGACTGAGCCATGGTGTCCCCATAATCAGATTGTAGATGGCAGGATGATCGGACACTGCGAAGTTAACCATCTTCTTAACACCTCCAGCTTGGACTGGCAGGCGGATCATTCCCCGTGTCCAGGTTGTTTCACCTGAGAAGCCCGTTACAGGCTTTGGCTGTCCTATGATGAGGGACTGGTCGATCTTCATCTTCTCGAGTGTTTCCCGGAAGATAACATCCACTGAGCTTCTGGTGTCAATGAGGACTCGAGCGACATTGAAGTCGTAGACGGTCAGGTTGATTACCAACAAGTCGTTGTGCGGATGATCGATGCCTTCAGCATCCACTTCGTCAAAAGTGACGGGATCACTAGCACGCCTTGTTGTTGGAGATGTCGAGATGTTGGCGCAAACCTCAGCGCGCCGTTGATAGGCCTTGATCGCAGCTTCGTTATCGGCACAGTATTGTGATCCCCCCAGGATCACGGAGATAGTACCATGGGTGCTTCCGTTTTCGGGGTTATCTCCACGACGCTGTCGCCTGGGGTTCTCAGTCTGGAGCTCAGTAGCATCTTGAAACTTCTCCTCTGGCTTGAAGTCCGACAGACTGATGTTACCCTTGAGGGTGCCTTCGGCCAGCCTAGCAGCTAGCTGTCGACCCAACTCTCGGCACCTCGCGGTGGAGTGCCCAGTTGCTTTGTGAAAATCACAATACAACTTCTCATCATACTCCTTCGGGTCTCTTACCCAAGTGAGATTTCCTCTGCCACGTCCCCGACCACGGCCTCGACCTCTGCCGTAGCCAGGCGAATCGATCTGGTAATTGTGAGCTCCGCCTGCTCCCCCTTCAAACTGAACGAAGGCGGGATTACTTCTTTTAGAAGCAGCTGGGGTCAGAACCTGGGAAGGTTCGCCTATCTGCTTCGCTTTACCACCCCTCTTGGCGCGAAGCTCTTCTTCGCTTCGGGCAAAATCAGCTGCACGGTGAAGGGCGTCCTGAATCGTCGTTGGAGGGTTTATGGTGAGCTCTTGCCAAAACGGGGATGGACATCTCACTGCACCCCTCAACGCTTCCAGTGCGGATGTGCTACTGATTCCATCCACCTTAGACAAGGTGTTCTTGAACCTTGTCATAAAAGACCGCAAGCTTTCACCTTCTGCTTGCTTGTTGGTCCACAGGTCCGCATCGTAGATCTTCCGTTCAGCGAAGATGTTATAGTGTTGGACGAACATCTCGGAGAGCTGCTGGAAGGTGTGGATAGAATTCTTCTCCAGCTTGTAAAACCATTGGAGGGCAGGTCCCTTCAAGCTTTCCACGAATAGCTTGCAGTATCCGATGTCCTTCTCGGAATCTCTGAAATTCGCCCTTCCTAGGGCCACCTCAAACTCCATCAGATGATCAGCGGGATCGGAGGTTCCTTCGTAAGTCGGAAGCCTAATCCTTCCCGGGTCAGAAATCCTAGCCCCTGAGATGTTATCTGCGAAGGGGGTGTTCCGTGCCTTTTCCAACACGTAAGCGACCCCGGGAGCCTTCCCGGTGCTCCGATACATCTGCAGTTTAGTCGTCCTCAGATCTAAGACGACATGATCCAGCTGGGCCTTCAGGGCGGCGACCTCTTCGTCACGGGAGCCTCGAGGAGTTCTGCGCTCCTGCTCCCTTCTGTAGTAACCTGCTGCAGTCTGGGCCACTTCTTCCCCAGCCTCAGCGTCGCCAGTAGCTGTATCGGTTCGAACTCGCCTCCGAGGGGGGTGATCTTCGTCTGACTCCTCGATCACACGCTCAGGAGTCGGATCGAAATCCCGACGAGGTGGTGGTGGAGGCAGATCCTCCGGATCCGGGCGGTCGGTCCGAGGTGGCAGCTCCTCGTGTTGACCCCTCCGAGTAGCTCGCGGTGTATTGAACCTGAGGCGCGTCGGACGGACACGGGACCTTCTGCGCTTTCTCTTCTTGAGCGATTGCAGCTCGCTGGCCGTATCGTCAGTCTTCTTCACCAGAGTCTCAAGCATCCGCTTGATCTGTGTGAGGTCAATTGCGGCGTTAGGAGCGGGAGGCACCGTGTTCTCCGTGGAGTTGCTTCTGTCTTCGTCGTGCTGGTGAGACGAAGATCCTTCGTTGCTCATGGTGTTGCTTGACATCGTGATCGTGTGATGAAAAACCCTAACTCTTGAGTGTCAGAAATCTGCAGTTATTCCCCTTAGTCGGCGCCAAATTGTGGGGGTTGAAACCAACACAATTAGAATTTGTAAGAGTTCGTGTAGAGGAAAGTAGAGATCTCTAGGGTAAGCTAGGGTTCAAGAAAGATGTGAAAGAGATTGTTTATTGCTCAGAAAAGCTTTGAGTACAAGTTTTCGTATTGAAATTGCGGATCCCCTTTAGGGTGTACAAAGAAGTCTATTTATACTATGTCTAAGTCGGTTTTCTCTCCTAGGCCTTCATGGAGTTACTTGCCGAAGTGGGCTGGAAACTTTGCTGGGCCAAGGACGAGACCGAGCGACCAAATCTGAGCCTGTAGTCGGCTACGACCGAGCCCATGCTCGGTTCCACCTTAGCGAGGCTACGCTCGGGTTGCTTGCCGAGGCTGAGGTCGGGCTCCTTGTTACCGAGGCCGAGGTCGGGCTCCTCGTTACCGAGGCTGAGGTCGGGCTCCTCGTTACCGAGGCTGAGGTCGGGCTCCTCGTTACCGAGGCTGAGGTCGGCATCAGGCTGAGGCCGAGGTCGGCCTAAAACCCGAGGCCACGGTCGGTCCTCGACAGGTGAAGCTGAGGTCAGCCCTCCTTGGACCGAGTCCGTCCCTGGAGAGCACGTGGTCGGACCTTGTCCAGTCCCGGTCCATTTCCACTTCGTTCAAGTTCACTCTGTTGCTACATGCTTCGCTCCGTAGGAGGACCTAGGCTCTTTAATGCTTTTTCCCTCAAGATTACCGGGGTCATCTCTTCGAATGATCAGACTTGGAGCGTTAATGCTGATTGGGTGAATACCGACCCCAACAAATATTATTGTTGAGTTGAATAAATTAATTTTTTAACGGAATTTTTTTTCCCACTAATTATGTGGATCTTAAAAAAATTTAGAAAAATGCATATTTCTCTTAAATAGTAAAAACTGAGATGAGTAACGAGGAATCCATAATTCAACTCATTTTTCCCTCTAAGACGACTTCTGCCTATATAATACACAATCATACGTAGAAATATATATTATAGGTTTTAAGTCTGACTTGTGAAAACCTCTTGACCCAGTGGTCAAAGGTTTAAAGGCTTCTACACCAGGTATGGGGTTCGAATCACAGACAAAACAAATTTTTGCAGATTAATGGGAGACCATGTCCATCGTTGAGGATATCGTACATGCAGAGTCATTGGTCGGAGAGAGTCTATCCATCATGGAATATGTCGTATATGCAGAGCCGTTCATCGGGGAGAGCTTGTCCATCATGAGAGATGTCGTATAATGAAAACATGCAGTAGAGTATCATCAAAACAGGATTAGGTCAAATTGATCAAATTATGCTAGTGATGATTGTAATCTCTATATAATAATTCCAGACGATTTGAAAAAAAAATTCTGACTTTGAATCTGTTATTTACTATGTAAGTTGAATCTATTATTTACTATCAGATTATGTAAGGCCAAAATATATATTAAACTTTTTGATAAAACAAAACCCACGCATAATGTGGGAGTAAAATCTAGTAAAACATTAATAATCAGTTAAACACGTTTTATTTGCTGGCATGATTTTGATGACATCGTATGTTTGAGAAATCACAAAGTTGGTTTTTTTTGGGGCACCAATTGGTTTTAGATTACACTCAAATTCTCAAACCATAAAAGCCTTTTGGCTATGGAGTCAGCTTGAACATTAGCTGCCCTAGAAATTAAAATTAAACTGAGCGAAATTGAAATTAGACAAAAATGTTCTAATATCTTCTAAAACGTCATGGATCTCTGTGATGCTCGATCTAATGTTGATGGTTTGGATCAAAACTAGTGAACCAAAGAAGAATGCGATTCAGGCCGAAGTTAATCGCATAGAGCACAAAGTTGTTATTTGTCCTTATTAAATTTGGGTTACTTATGGGCTTCCAACCAAAATATCAATTGGCAATTAGTGGATTGACCCTAATCCTTTATATATTAGTTAATTATTTCTCCAACTTCCGATGTGGGACTATATCACTTAACACCCCTCCTCACGCTCAGGCATGGACATTTGTAGCGTGGGCAATTGTGGGAACAACATCCACGGGATGGCCCAACGATCGGGTGGCTCTGATACCATATTAAATTTGGGTTACTTATGGGCTTCCAACCAAAATACTAATTGGCAATTAGTGGATTGGCCCTAATCTTTTATATATTAGTTAATTATTTCTCCAACTTCCGATGTGGTCTATATCACTTAACAGTCTTGTCTTGCATAGTAATAACTTCAACATGCACGTAATTAATTCGTTGCCTAAACACATGATTCATGAAGACACTAAGAAGTCCTATTAAAACTCAAGTGGACACGTCAAGAATTTCACCAACAAAGGCACGTGCTCTGCATATGGCAACCAACGGTCTAGCTTTAGGCATTGTGATTCCTCCACCTTCATTCATATCCACCTCTGCTTCTCCGATCCTCTTCCATTCAAAACATTGAATCAAAGATCCTAGAGTCAAGCTCACTAGCCGTTGAGCCAGTCCGGATCCGGGACACGCTCTTCTCCCTAATCCAAACGCCATTAGCTTTTGTGCCTCCCCTTCTTTCTCGAACCTCCCTGGCTTAAAACTCTCGGGATCATCTCATAGTTGAGGATCTCTATGTATAGCCCAGACATTCACCAATAATGTTGTGCCCCGTGGCATATCGTAACCCCCTACTATACAGTCTTCGGATGCGACGTGAGGGACCATCAAGGGCCCCACAGGATATAGACGTAGTGTTTCAGACACAATGTTTTGAAGATAAGGAAGATTTAATATGTCTTGATAAATCCTTCCAAGGACGTTGCACTTAAGAGTTGGTAATGGATAAGCTTTGCATCGAAGAAACCGTAAAGTCTCTAAGACCAAAGGATGTGGAACGAATGGTCGCACAAGAATTGCGGAAGACTCTTGATTTACCGTGGATTGAAGTGATACTTTCAAGAGATGCGGAAGGATCTAGAACTATCGATCTTGAACTTAATTTGAATATGACGCACCAAATAAAGAACAAGCTTTGATTGTGATTCTCATTTGATTAATGGATATTACACACCATTAACCGAATCAAACAATGGATATTACACACAATTGAAAAAAATGAAAACCATTCTCAAAAAACTTTTCAAAAATATAAAAGGTTCTTATTTTTAACTCCTCCTGGTTCGCTCGGAATCCTTCAATGAATGCACACACGTCTGAACCGGTTGTTCAGAAAATCACCTGACTTGTAAATTGAATAACTTCTTTATTTGAACTCCGTTTGCTCTGATTTTTCTTTGAAGTGTTCCGTTAATAAGCTCACAATATTCTCCAACTTGTTTCATGTGTTGAATCATCGTGGTTGAGTAGATACACTTCGAACAGTGAGCATATATCCTTTCGGGTTTGATTCGAAATGTGCATCCGGTTGGATTGAGTTGTGATTCATGTCTATGATACTTCCCATGATCATATCATACTCCTCCTCTTGAAAAACGATCATAGATAGCTCGGAGCACGAATTCACGGATTCGCATGATGTCAAGGAGCAACTTGAAGCCGCGGAGGTTCTCTCAAATGCTAAGGCCTTGGAAATCCCGAGTGGACTGATGACTAGGTCGAGGACAAGACAACTCAAACAAGCTGTCTCTATGCTTGTGTTGAGAATAACCAGCCAACTTCCTCTAATTATTCATCAAACCGCATTAGTTGTGATTCGAGCTAAGGAAGGATGATAATGAGAGGTATGTGGGCTCGTACTCTTTTTCCCTATCTTCGCTTTTGTCCCAATGGGTTTCCCGAAGTAGGTTTTTAATGAGGCAAGCACACATACTCTTTCATTTCCTCATTATCACACTTAGGCTATTTTTGGGGCTTCTTGAAGCCCATGAAGATGTGATTTTCGGCCAGCCCATTTATCCTTAGTAAAATCAGATTTTTGTTTAAATAAATTAGTCAAATAATGGTTTAAATGTGTTCACATGTGTTCACACTTTAAACCCTTCAAACTTCTCCTTTAATGTTGTGTTTTTCATGTATTTGAGAAGTGTAAGGGGTTTGTCCTTTCACTTTCTCTTCTTATATATATTCGCCGAAACTCATGAATAAGATAATCAGCTTTTTATCAAAAATCTTTCTCTAAAGTTGTTGATCAAACCGTAATTGTGTGTCATATCAATTACAACTCTTTCTTTTCTTAATGCGTAATATCTAAGTTTAGATCGAGCCTCGTAGTCTAAAAGATCCTTCATATCTTTTGGAAGTACACTTCGATCCATTTGTCCTATCCGTTCATCTCCCATCATTCACGTTCAAACCGTTCATTTCCATCAAGAAATTCATCCATTATCTTCATTCCGCATCTTAAAACCTTTCAAAGTGATCATCGGACATAGATCCTCACGAGGAGTCTATCATGTTTGATTCCTCCAGAAGCCTGTCTAAACCAACTTTACTATCGATTTCGTTTCTCGCCTTGTTCAATATTTCTGGATGGTTCAACAAGCTCGACAATGCCCATTCCAATGTTAACGCCGATGTATCGGTCCCCGCCAATATCAGTGACTACACATTACAATTCTTGGTTAGGGTACTTATGACCATTCGATGTGACAAAAATGAACTAAAATCAATAAACTCATGAATTTAAAATGCTTTTCTTGGTTACTTACGAGAATGGTTCCTTTGATCATACGGTCCGTGAGAATTTAAAGCAAGTGATCTATCATCGTGTTTCCTTTCTCTTTCGCTGCTCGTCTTTCATCGACTAGTCCTTGAAAGAACTCATCAAGCCTAGCAGCTAGCTTCTTGATCCGTTTCTCGAAATCTGTGATCCAACGCAAGACCGGTAAATAATCAACTACGTTTCCGGCGCCAAGGCTATTCATCGCCTCCGCGATAAGCTTGTCTTAGGCTTTGCTCAAACACAGTTTATGATTATTATAGAAAGAAAAAAAAGGTCCAAAACACACAATTCACATTAACTAGCTAGACATAACTAGACACAATTCACAATTTTTAATCAAAAATAAAGCTAGACATAACTTTGATTTATTGATTTAACTACAAATTTTCATCCAAATTTCGTAATTATAGTATAGTGACCTCTGCTTTTTTCCTAAATTAGTAATTTAACGTCTAAATTGTCTTTCAAAAGTCGCATTATTTTGGCGGTTAATTATATTTTTAAATCATATTAACTAAAACAGAACGAGTTAGCTCACATACTTGTGAAGAAGAAGTCCGTGAGAGAAACTAAAAGTCGCCGGATCTCGTCCCGGCGAATAGAGGAAAAGGTATTAAGCCTGCATATTCCACACATACACAACATTAAACTTCCACATTCCATACCAATCATAAATCATGAATCTTAATGCAATATTTGGTTACTTACGAGCATATTTCCTTTGATGATTCGATCGGTGAAGTAATCAGGTTGAGATTCTTGAAGAGAAAGCAAATGATCGACCATCGTATTCCCCTTCTCTTTCGCTTCTCGTTTCTCATCAACCAGTCCTAGCAAGAACTCGTCAAGCCGACTCGCTAACTTCTTGACCCATTTCTCGTAATCCGAAACCAAACGCAAAACCGGTAAATAATCAACCGCGTTTCCGGCACCAGCACTAGCCAACACATCCACAATAAGCTGCCTAACTCGTTTCGCCTCCGGATCATCCTCTACACCGTCAATGTAATAACGTTTTCCGGCCACCATTCTTATAATATTATTGAATGTTAAATCAGATAACATTGATTTCATCTCAACCTTACCAAATTCCTGCAAAATTGATCCCAAATTCCCTAATCAATACCTAATTTATCCAAATCCGCCGCGTAAACTCGTATCGAAGCTCACTTAACCAAGTGGTTGGTGGTTTAGTAGTCTTGACATTTGAAAATAAGTCTCTTAAGGTCACTAATTCAACTCCCAACTCCACTTGAGAGGGGTTATTTACGCCTTAAATGTGGAATTATCAACTGTTGCCCCTGGGTACCCATGAGATTATGGATCAAAGATTCGGAATTCCAACGGTTTTTTTAAAAAAAAAAAACTAATCAAGATCTAATTATCCCAATTTTGTTTCTATCTTTCTTGTTCATAAAAGTTAACTCTTGCTCTCCAAGAAAATTGGAAAATTCTTTCTAGTATCAAAACATATCCACTTTTTTTTGACCAAACCGAAACTTATCATTCAATCATAATCTCCCTTTTATGGGGTTACGTTCAAAAATAAAATGCCAATCTTTGCTAAAGCATCGACTAACACATTTGCCGTGCGAGGAATAAAAACAAAAGAGATAGAAGAGAAATCATCGCCAAGACAACGAATGTCGTAAAGGAGAGATTTCAACTCATTTACCATGCTATTCGAATTGATTAACGTGACTAGAGAGAGAGAGAGAGAGAGAGAGAGAGTCTGAGAAGACGTTTAGAGCTCGGATTCCTACAGATTTAGCTGCAATTAGAGCGGCTTTCATTGCGAGTGCTTCCACGATTAGCGATGATGCCACATTCTCTTGAGGTGCAGGCTTGGAGAATGGTTTTCATCGCCGAGTCTCGAATACACCAACCAATACCACATTTCTGAGTTGAGGCAGACCACGAAGCATCAGTAAAACAGAGCTTAGCATCTTGGGCTACTTGCGGTGCAGAGGTTACTGGTTTTGGGGAGTTCTTCTAGAGAGTCAATTGTTGCGCATTTTGCCAACACCTTGCTTCCTTCAATGCTCTGTGATCAAATCGATTAGTGAAACTCGACGATTCTCAAAGAAGCGTTGATTTCTCGCCTTCCATAAGTTCTATAATAGCCATGGGTATAGAGGAGTCACCGTGAGACTACTCAGAGGAAGTTTTACTTGCCTCCTAGCTGCCGTGAGGAGTACTTTCATCATCTCAATTGAGTTATCAGGCTTTAATAAGACCGGGGCAAGTTCCCAAACAGAGGCTGCATAAGGACATAACAACATGATATGTATTTCACTTTCCATAGCATCACATATCTTGCATTTAGCCACCTCTTTAATTCCACGTTTTGATAAGTTGCTTCCAATTGCCAATGCTTGGCTTTTCAATTTCCATAGGAATGTTTTGATTTTTGGAAATGTTTTCACATTCCACACACATGCTCTCCAATCAAATTCACATTCCACTGTTTTCACATTCCACACACATGCTCTTTTTGGGTTTTGAAGATAACTTGTCCTTTATCTTAGATTTATTGGAGAATGCGACTCTTAGGGAAGAAACAAGAAGAGCTATTCCTTGGTTTTATGGGCAATTTGGAAGAACCGTAACTCAATCTTGTAGCACAACAACAAAGAGCTTTGAGTTGTGTAATTCAACAAGCCCTTGAGAAATCAACCTTGTGGTAGGAAGCTAACTCCAAGCTTGACAAAGACCCTACTGCTACGATAAGTCTTCATTGTCGGAATATGAAATGGCAACCTCATGTTGATGGAAGCTTAAATTGTAATTTGAATTCGACGTGGCGAAACGCAGCTTTGCATAACGGAGGGAGTTGGATAGTAAGAGACCACACGGGTTCAGTTAGATTTCATGCTAGGGAAGCTTTTACTTGCTCACCTAATCGTATTATCTCCGAGCTACGATGCGTTGTTTGGACTATGCAAAGTCTTCGAGACTTGAGATTAAGTGATATTGTGATTGGGTTGGATTGTCAAGCGGCGTTTGGATTGGCCGAGATACCGGGTTCAGCTTACTCAAATTCACATCTTACGTTCAGCCTTTGTGTTGTGTTCTTTTGAACTTGAATCGGTAGGTGCTAATGCGACAGCTCGTGCGATTGCGATGAGTGTTACTCGATATGAACGTTTTAACTCCTACCTAGCGACCGGTGGTCCGGCATGGTTACACGACTTATTAGCTCGTGAAGCTTCTTTTTGACATCCTTTAGCTCTTTATTGAGTATGTTGATGTCTATGCTCTGTTTTTTATTATTTTCGTTGGATTGTGGTGTTCTCCTTTCCGTTAACTTTGAATATTAATACCGAGATGATAAAAAAAAAAACTCTACATTTTCTGACTTCGGACCCACAAAGATTAAGGTTTCCGCCATTATAAAAAAAACTCTACATTTTTTTGGAGGTTTGCTTGGTTTATGAGATTCCTTAAACGCATTATATTGCACACAGCTGGGCAATGACTTGAAGATAAATTTTTGATTTTTTTTTCTTTTCCAAATAGAGTGAAAACGATGAAACAGGTCAGATGATTCAAATGGTGGATATTTAAATAATGAAAACGTAAAAGTGTCATTCTACGTAAAGAACATGTGCTCTCTTCCTTCATCAAGCTTGGATCTGTTTCTGTGGGATGTCTGGGTGTTTTTCAAAGGTTTTTGAAGTTGCTTTATTCGTTGACGGTGAATATCGGCGGTGGGCAACGCTGCTGCAATTTCAGCCTAAGAAGAACATGTGTTTACACGTGTTAGGTCTTAATCAATTGTTATCTGTTTATTTCAAATAAATGGGCTTATTAGTGGACTTAATTTTGGGTTGTTTTTTATGCATTAAAACCTTTGTAAACACTTTCTATTGCCCTTTGGGCTAGTTAATGAAGCTATCTTGGACGACCCAAAAAAAAAAAAAACATGTGCGTATCTAGAGAATTGCCTACGCGTTGCATGGGTTTAAAAATTAACCTGATAAAATATATGATAATCTACAATTTATTAATTAACTATGTATTTAATATTACATAAATTTAATATTTCTAGTAAATAATTATTTAGGTAAAAGAAAAAGCATTTCAGGACCGCCTGAATGGTCGGATCAATGGCTGGTCAGCCAAGTTTTTGACTAAAGGAGGTAAAGAGGTGATGATTAAGTCAGTGGCTCAAGCCATCCCCACTTATGTGATGTCTTGTTTTCTTCTCCCAAAAAGGTTGTGTAGGAAACTAGCTGGTGCGGTTTCCCAATTTTGGTGGAGATCTAAACCTCAATCCCGAGGGTTACATTGGATTAGCTTGAAGAAACTTTGTTTAACCAAGAATCAAGGTGGAATCGGATTCAAATCTTTTGAAGATTTTAATCAGGCCCTCTTGGCTAAACAGATATGGCACTTACACCAATATCAACATTCATTAACTGCACGGGTCCTTAAGGGAAGGTATTTCAGGAATGTTCACCATTTCCACGCATGTAAGCCTAATCGACCATCTTATGGTTGGCGCAGTATTTGGACCTCTAAACCTTTGATTCATAAGGGTGCTCGGCGCATTATTGGTAATGGAAGACACACAACTATTTGGACGGACAACTGGATACCAGACGCGGAGCCAAGACCTCCGGTTAGCCGACATAGTGTAACTAACCCTCTGCTTAGGGTGGTAGATCTTCTCAACACTCGTACTTTGACTTGGAATACTCAGGCATGTAGATCTTCTCAACACTCGTACTCTTCTCTACATTCATAACCGACTCAAAAGATTTAGTGAAGATGGTGGAGTCACCCCAGGAATGGCCCATCTTTCAGCCAGAATTACGTGATTTGGCAAACCTCCGGGAATTTTTCCCAGAATTCGATCTTATCTACCGGCAACGGGAGAACAATAAAAGAGCAGATTTGCTAGCGAGGAATGCGCGTACGCGAGATACTACTTTTAACTTTATTAGCACCTCTGTTCCGTATTGGTTTTCGGATACAGATAACGTATTTGATTAATCGATGCTGAGGTGTGTCTGTGACAAAAAAAAAAGAAAAAAGAAAGAAAAAGCATTTGTAGCAAATTGTTGTACATATACAATGTTATATGAAACATGAGATAATCTTTATTATATTTTTGTCATATTCTTTTTTTAGTCTTTATGTATTTTTTATCTTTAATATTCATGAAGTAATTCTCCTTTCCGATGCACAATTTGTGGTGGACTAAAGTTTTTTTTCGAGAGTCTTGGTTAGAAATGTTATGTCCACTACAAATTGTATTAATTGCATTAATTAGGAGGTGATTGTGAAACTGGTTTTAAAAATGTGAGGATTTTTAAAAAAATATTAAACTTAATTTTCTCAAATCATACTTTAGCATTTCAACAATCTTAAAAGTCTTAAAATCATTTTTTTGGGTTCATGTTATGTTTTCTTTTAACAAAACTTCTTTTGTGACTTTTAATTCTAACAAAAGTCATAATTACTTGTATAAAAATCAAAGTCTTAAATATTTTTTTTATATTATATTGTCGGATTTAGTAAATAAAATATTTGTTTTTAAAATCATTAAAACTACAAAATAACATATTTAGTTGTTGGAATTGGCTCTTAAATTGTTAGGCTTAATTGTTAAGGTTATAAAAAGACATTTAATGTTTTTTCTCTGAGAAATATTGAGAAAAGTGTCATTCATATCTATTGGGATCTCATAGGTAGCTCAAAGCAATATTGATTTGTTTTTTTTAATATTACAAAATAGTGGTACAAAATATTGATAATTTCTAATATGGCTGTCTTTTATTCTAAAAATGGTATCTTTTACATTTTTGTATAAAAGAAAAACTTACTTTTGTTTGTTTACAGAATTGTTAATTTTGTTTTATACAAAAATGTAAACGATACCATAATAAAAATAAAGACATAGGCATCTTATAAATTAAAGTATAATTTAGTGGATATTTAGTAGACTAGGAAAAAAATGCTAATAAAAAAATATTATGCCCGGCATTTCGGCAACTATTTTATTTTGTATAGCTTGAGATTCACTATGTTAATGACCACTAAATATCGACAAAACGACCAAAACACAAAACAAATTACAAAACATTTTTTTAAGAAGAGCATTATACGAGTTTACCAACAATGGAACGTGCTTTGCACATCGTTTTCAAGGGGATTGCTTTAGGCATCGTAACTCCTTTGTCTTCGGTCATGTCCACAAGTTCCTCACCAACCCTTTCCCACTCAAAACATTGAACCAATGTTCCAAGAGCCAAACTCACTAACCGTTGAGCAAGCCCGGCTCCAGGACAAGCTCTTCGTCCCATCCCAAATGGCATTAGCTTCTCAGACTCTCCTTCTTTCTCGAATCTGTCGGGCTTAAACATCTTCGGATCTTCCCATAACTTTGGATTCCTATGCATTGCCCATGCGTTGGTCAATACCATTGTTCCACTTGGCAGATCATAGCCTCCCACTTTACAGTCCTCTGATGCCACATGAGGTAGTAGTAGCGGAACCGCAGGATACAAGCGTAATGTTTCCGACACAATGCTTTGGAGATAAGGAAGATTCACAATGTCCGGTTCATCTACTAACCTGTCTAACCCGATTTTATCATCGATTTCGATTCTCGTTTTTTTAAGTATTTCTGGATGGTTCAACAAATTTGACATTGCCCATTCCAGTGTTACCGCTGATGTATCTGACCCTGCGATTATCAGAGTCTGTCCATATTGGCTATTAATAAACACTATGTATACATATACATTTGCTTATTGATGAACTGAATACTTACCAGCATGATTCCCTTAATGATTACATCGGTGTAATACTCGGGTTGGGTTTCTTGGAGAGAAAGTAAGTGATCGATCATAGTTTGACCTTTTTCTTTCTCTGCACGTTTCTCATCGACCAATCTTTGTAAAAACGCATCAAACCGTTCCCCCAAGTTCTTGATTCGTTTTTCAAAATTTGTGATCCAACGTACAACTAAAAGATAATCAGCTGGATTTCCAGCACCCGCACTAGCTACCACCTCGGACACAAGTTGCCTAACGAGCTTAGCTTCATCGTTGCTTTCGTCGTCGTTGCCATAGTATCTTTTTCCGGCCAACATTCTGATGATGTTGTTGGATACCAAATTGGTTAATAATGATTTCACCTCCACCTCCACAAATCCCTGAGAATACGATTACAGTTAGGACTACTAGGAAGCTAAACATATAAAAAAAGTTTGATATATATATACTGTATATATATATGTTTTTGAGTGAAAAGGTAGCTCGTGAATATATGAATAAATGTTACTATTTCATATAAATAAAACTTAGAACTTACGAGTAGTGAGTATAGGGATGGGATTATTCTCCGGTATCCGAGATCCGATCCGGATCCATTTCCAAAATCCAGCGTGGATCCGGATCCGATCCGGATCTTCCCAAAATTTAGAGTGGATCTCCGGATCCGGATTCCGATCTTTTAAATATATTTAAAATATTTTTTTTAATTAACTTTTTTTAAATGAATTTTATATATTTTCGAAAAGAAATTTAAAATTATTTTCGAAATATTTTATTTATTTTTTAACTAAATTATATTAATTTCACAAAAATCAATTTTTAATTCTTTTAATTCTTTTATAAAAAAATTAATGTTTTTACAGATCCGGAGCTAGATCTGAATATCCAAGGATATGTTAATATTTAGATAGATATCCAAAAACTAGAATCTGGGAGCCAAGGATCCAGATCCGGATATCCTGAAATTGTCCGAATATTCGGATCCGTCCCACCAAGTAATGATGACTAATGAATAACGAATAAAAAATATATCAAAAAGAATAGTGCGTTCGTACGTGTAAGGAGTCTCTAGAGAGACGTAAGATGAGGTGTCGGATCTCGTCTTTACGAATATACAAAAAAGTATTGAGTCTATGAGTCGAGAATATTTCTATGGCGGCGATGCGGCGGAGGTTCCTCCAATGATCACCGTAAGACGCCGCGAGTAAGTGCGTAGCGTTATAACCGACATACTTGCTCACGATGAACTTATGACGGTTCGCAAGAATGACGTCGTTCTTAGTAAAACATTCTTCGGCTAAGGAACGCGACATGATGACGTAAACGAGGCGGTTTCCAAGGCGGAGGTGGAAGATTGGAGCATTTCCGATGGATTGAGAAAGGGAAAGAAACTTTCGGTGAAGCAGTGGCTTAAGCAGGTAGAGGTGGCCGATTAACGGCAAAGAGATCGCCGGAGACGGTGGTAGATTTAGTTTCCGGTTAGATCTTTTGAGCAAGAAGATTAAGAGAAAGAGAAAAGAGAGGATTAAGATTTGGGTTAAGTCCATATTTTGGTGTTTTGGTGGGTTCTTAGTTTCTTTGAGTATTTGTTGTTTTGGGTTGATACATGTACATGTGGTGTATATAACAATGAGGTCATCTTCATCTTGTTTCTTAATTTTAAATTAATTTAATTGCTTTTTCAGATTTTATTTTATTAAAATCACATTTAACCAATCAACTTAAAATATTTGGCAAACCAAATTCATCCAAACATTAAGACCGTATCTTGAATAGAAACTTTAAGAACTTCTAAATTTTTCTTTTTCTATTTTATCTCCATATTTATTATTTTTTATGCTAAGAAATTAATTTTAAATTAATTTAATTGCTTTTTCAGATTTTATTTCATTAAAATCACATTTAACCAATCAACTTAAAACACTTGGCAAACCAAGTTCATCCAAACATTAAGACCGGATTTTGAATAGAAACTTTAAGAACTTTTAATTTTTTTTCTTTTTACTTTATCTCTATACTAGAATAAAACCCTCGCATCGCGAGGATTGTTTTGATTTATAGTAAATATTTATGTTAAAAAATGTTTGGAGGAGAAGTATACCATATTCTTTATTCAAACCCTAACTTAGATAATGTAGTGATTAAAGTTTTAGGTTCATCTGTAACTTAGAAAAATATAGTCTCATACATCATATAATTTGAAGAATTTGAAAATCAATAAAGTATATACGCTTGATATATGTAAATATGGTTTGAATCATTAAACTATTTGATATAATAACTAAATCATTTTTAAATGTTTAGACACTTTTACATGTTTACAATTTGAAAAAATACCACTAACCATATTTTCTTTATTTTTGTTTGTTCTTTTATCTAAGGTCTTTTATTTTGTGTTTTCTATAGATATACATATGGTAAACCTCTACTTATATATAACGATAGAAACTTTGTTGTTTGTATTTTTAATTACATAGTTTGCTATTTTCCTTTTTCTAATTTTTGTTTTATGTTAAATTTCTCTTATTAATTATTTTCAATTAAATATCTTATATAAATATTTATATAGAGGTTTTGTGCAATTTGTAAAATATCTTATATAAATATCTATTTTAACTTCCTTTTTTTTTAGATAATTAACAATTTTGATAATGAAAAATTTACATATTTAAATAATTGATATGTATTTAGAATCTAACAGACTACTTGACACATGTCGCGATCTAATGAGTTAGAATTATGCTCACTCTCTTTTATAAAATAAGAAGATAATTTTTATTATTTTTTATGCTAAGAAATATAGACCTATTGATGGAGATGATATGACGCGTTTGATAAGGAAATTATATAATATGTAAATGTATTATTTTAAAAGGATAAATGATCTCATCAAGTTATTATTGCTAGTTTCTCTGACCATTTTCCTTAGTTTTATGCCGGTTATCCAATAATCAAAATGAATCAATATTTAACTTTTGTACATAAAGATTTATAAGTGGAAGTATCAATCGGAGGGAGTCACGACTAGTAACGCAACAATTTTACACGCAAAAGAAAAAAAAACCCAAACATAGTAAGTATTAATTATATCCAACATGAAAACGTAACTGTTTTATGGTAAATTTATTTTCAGTTTAATTTTTCTTTCCTTTAAAATAAATTCAGATTGATGCTTTGTTTTGGAGGAGGATCCTACCCAGATATGTTCTCTTTCTTTTGATGATAACAGATATTGTGATCGAAATTCTAATTATGTTGATGCAATTTCTGGTTCAAGGAGTCTCTCTCGTTTATTTTTGGAGGCTCGATTTTGGTCTTCTTTTTTAGCAAGTGGAAGCGGTTGTGTTTTCGGCAATTTCTTTCAATTATGGAGGCGTTTCATTCATGGTTCATTGTTGGTGTGTGTCCGTGTTTTGATTTCATCCACGACGAATCCGTTATTTCCGTGAAAAGTTTATTCTTTCATGATGCTCAGTACCCACAATCCCTATTAATGAAAATGATTGATTATAAATTTGGAAGAGTTATCTGGTGGTTTGATCAACGAATTTGGGATTCGGACATATCATATTCACGGAAAATCAACGAATCGGCGCAAAAGAAGATATTGAGTATCATCAATAACATTAGAAGATTATGGAGTTTTATTTAAGAGATGATAGCTGTTTATTAACCTGTTGGTGAGTAAGTCTTCGATATCGAAAGCATCGTAGAAATTCGCTTCTTCATCGTTCTTTTTAATGTTTTGTTATGTATTTGTAGATGTAAATTTGGATTTGCTCGTTATTGATGTATTATGGATGTATAAACTCTTGTACACGATTTAGAATTGATGAATGAATTAGATGTTTTAAAAAAAAAACGTAACTGTTATTTAAACATACATATATAGTCATTTACCACAAAGTCTAAAACTTCAAGTATTAGACTCGTGGAGGATTTTACCAACAATGTCATGTGCTCTGCACATGGCTTCCAAAGGCTTGGCTTTAGGCATTGAGAATCCTTTGCCTTCACTCATATCCACAATAGAAACTAAAATTTGTTAAAAACAAAACATAGTATATTCATAAATTTACCAAAATGGAAAATCTACTAATCTTTGATTTAGTACCAAAGAGCTTTGTCTTCACGGTGAAAAGAGAGACAACAACTTCACAATCCTTTGCCTTCGCAGTCTTGTTTGAACAAACAATTAAAATGAAAACACGAATTAATGGCAACATGTTTCACCTTTTTATAATCAAGAATCAAGAAAAAAATTGATGTACCTGGGATAGTTTAGCAACGAACAAGTTCTTCACGGCCTGTATCTTCTGTTTCCAAGTCGGGCATAGGTTTAGCAACTACCGTCCATCCTCCCGCATCGCTTCCGTTAAGTGCCAATGCTTTCTCTACTTTCTCTTGTCCGTAAAAATACAAAAAAAAAGCCATTCTGTACAAAAAAAAAAAAAGAAACAATTTGTTTACTTAGATGAGAAAAATTCACAATTGATTGGGATTGGGAGGAGGAAAAAGCCACAAATTAACCTAGTGAGAGTATTGGTCAAAGGGTCTCGCAAAAGAGACAAATCTGTGATCACTCCACATGAACAAAAATGTTTGATCAATGCGTTCTTGACTTCATCCTCAGGAAGCCGAATGTCATATCCCTCAACTCAAACTCAAATGGGAGTGCCACTGCATAATACAATTTGCATAATATCATCATCAACACAAATATCCACATGTAATTAAATATACAGATGCAAATGATAAGCATTAGATTTTCTCCAAAATAAAAATAAAAAAATGATAAGCATCAGATTTATTTTACCATTGTTTATGATAATAGTAAACGGCTCTCAGAAGATCCGCTTGTTCAGGATCAAACGGACACTCTCTTGTTCCCGGTGAAGACTTAACAATTGCTTCACATCCTCCCACATCACATCCATTAAGTGCCAACCCTCGCTTTTCGTTGGCGCCTGTCTCAAGATACATGAAAGCACATCTGTAAAAAAAAAAAAATGTTATTAGCTTAGCTTTAAACTTTAAAAATAGAAGAATTGGCATGTATATACAAGAAAAAAACTATAATTCAAATCCTAACTAGCTAACCTAAATATAATGGCCAAATTTGAGCCACATAGGTTAGTTTTAGTTAGTTTGCTAATTATTTTTTTTTTTTTGTATTCACAACTGTTTGTCACAAAGAAGCCCCAAACCTGTCGACAAGTTTGGTTACAGGGTCTGAACCACAACGTCAAAGATTCCTTCACATGACAAATAGAAATTTTTAATCAATGCATGCTAAATTTCATCAGCAGGAAGCGAAGTGTCGTATCCCTCAACGAAAACCTTAAAGCAACTGCAATAATTTGATATTATTGTTATTATTATCAACACAAAAACACATGTTTGCATATACAAAAATATCCAAACATATAAACTCCAATCATTACCGGCTTCGGGTTTAGGAACAATGTATTATATATTTATTTTGACAAAAGAATGAATTTGCCAACTAGCCAAATCTTTAAAATAATTAGCGAAGTAACCGAAACTAACATATGTGGCAATTTATAGTAATAACTTCAACATGCACGTAAATAACTCGTTGCCTAAACATATGATTCATGAAAACACTAAGAAGTATTAAAACTGATCAAGTGGACTCGTGAAGAATTTCACCAACAAAGGCACGTGCTCTGCACATGGCAACCAACGGTCTAACTTTAGGCATTGTAACTCCTCCACCTTCACTCATATCCACCTCTTCTTCTCCAATCCTTTTCCACTCAAAACATTGAATCAAAGATCCTAGAGTCAAGCTCACTAGCCGTTGAGCCAGTCCGGATCCGGGGCACGCTCTTCTCCCTAATCCAAACGCCATTAGCTTTTGAGCCTCCCCTTCTTTCTCGAACCTCTCTGGCTTAAAACTCTCCGGATCATCCCATAGTTGAGGATCTCTATGTATAGCCCACACATTCACCAATAATGTCGTGCCCCGTGGCATATCGTAACCCCCAACTATACAGTCTTCGGATGCGACGTGAGGGACCATCAAGGGCCCCGCAGGATATAAACGTAGCGTTTCAGACACAACGTTCTGAAGATAAGGAAGTTTTGATATGTCTGATTCCTCCACAAGCCTGTCTAAACCAACTTTACTATCGATTTCGTCTCTTGCCTTGTTCAATATTTCTGGATGGTTCAACAGGCTCGACAATGCCCATTCCAATGTTAACGCCGATGTATCGGTCCCCGCCAATATCAATGACTACACATTAACAATTCTTGGTTAGGTTACTTAAGACCATTCGATGTGACAAAAATGAACTAAAATCAATAAACTCATGAACTTAAAATGATTTTCTTGGTTACTTACGAGCATGGTCCCTTTGATCATATGGTCCGTGTAGTACTCAGGTTGAGATTCTTGTAGAGAAAGCAAGTGATCTATCATCGTGTTTCCTTTCTCCTTCGCTGCTCGTCTTTCATCGACTAGTCCTTGAAAGAACTCATCAAGCCTAGCAGCTAGCTTCTTGATTCGTTTCTCGAAATCTGTGATCCAACGCAAGACCGGTAAATAATCAACCACGTTTCCAGCGCCGAAGCTACTCATCGCCTCCGCGATAAGCTGCTTCGCGTGTTTGGCCTCTGAGTCGTCGTCCTCTGCACCGGTTCCATAGTACCGTTTTCCAGCCACCATTCTGATGATGTTGTTGAATGTTATGTCAGATAACATTGATCTCATCTCCACTTTTGCATATTCCTACAAATTCATTATGTATAATCTATTAATTAAATCAATGATACAAACCTAGAAAAAAAACTTGTCTTAGGCTTTGCTCAAACACAATTTCTGATTATTATAGAAAGAAAGAAAAAGGTCAAAAACACACAATTCACATTAACTAGCTAGGCATAACTTTAATTTCTTGATTAAACTATAAATTTTCATCCAAATTTCGTAATTATAATATAGTGACCTCTGTTTTTTCCTAAATTAGTATTATAATATAGTGACCTCCGTTTTTTCCTAAATTAGTAATTTAACGTCTAAATTGTCTTACAAAAGTAGCATTATTTTGTCGGTTAATTATATTTTTCTATCATATTAACTTAATTAGAGAGAGTTAGGTCACATACTTGTGAAGAAGAAGTCCGTGAGAGACAAGCAATAAGTCGCCGGATCTCGTCCCGGCGAACAGGGGAAAAGGTATTAAGCCGATGAGCCGAGAAAATCTCAATGGCGCCGATACGTCGGAGATTTCTCCAGTGTTCACTATACGGAGCTGAGACCATAGTTGTGTAACCATAAGAGATATGATCTTTAGCTACGGATTTTGGTCGGTTCGCGAGTACGACGTCGTTTTTCGTGAAGCATTCCTCTGCGATTTTGTTTGAAGAGACAACGAAAACAAGCCGGTTTCCGAGTCTGAGGGAGAAGATTGGAGCATTGTTTAAGGTTTGAGAGACGGAGAGGAAAACACGGTGGAGTGGCGGTTTGAGAAGGCGGAGGTGACCGATGATCGGAAGCGCGAAAGGCGGTGAAGGAGGGAGGTTTGGTTTTTGTTTGAGTTTTCCGACTAGGAATGTGAGAGAGATGGATAAGAAGATGAATGTGAAGATTAGAGTTTGAGCTTCCATGTTTTGATTTTTTTTTTTCTTCTTTGGTATGAGATTGATATATGGAAGATCTTTATATGTGGATGTGGTACACAGAATCTGCTTGATTGATACGAAATTAAATACGAGTTTGACTATCAATAGACGTGGGGTTGTGTTGGTATGTCATTCTATCACTATCCCATATCAAACCGAATCAAATGCGTATGTAAACCACTTATTATATTGATGAAGTAATATTTTTATCATTGACAAAAAAAAAAAAAAAAAAAAAACTGGATTGTTTGAATTAATACTCGATAAACCAATTAGTATATTGATAAATTAATATTTTTATAGATTTCTAAAATATCATAGTCCTAATTTTACTAATTCATAGAAATTTTACAGTAGTAATTAGTAGATTTACTGAAATGACTACTATATGCTTCAATTTTACAGTAGAAATGTTACAAAATACAGACATAACGTCGTTACCTTAACACACAACTTAAAGTCTTGAAGTCAAGTGGTCTCGTGGAAGATCTTAGCGACAGAGACACGTGCTCTGCACATGGCTTCCAAAGGTTTGGCTTTAGGCATTGCGAGTCCTTTGCCTTCACTCATATCAACTTCTTCTTCTCCAATCCTCTCCCATTCCAAACACTGAATCAACGACCCAAGAGTCCAGTTTATTAGTCGATGAGCCAGCGCAGAACCGGGACACGCCCTTCTTCCTAACCCGAACGCCATTAGCTTTTGAGCTTCTCCTTCTTTCTCAAACCTCTCTGGCTTGAAACTCGTTGGATCATCCCATAGGTTAGGATCTCTCTGTATAGCCCACGCATTGGTCAGTAGTATCGTACCACGTGGCATATCGTATCCTCCAACTTTACAATCATCCGAGGCAAGATGAGGAAGCAGCATTGGGACCGCTGGGTATAAACGTAACGTTTCAGACACAATGTTTTGGAGATAAGGCAGGTTTGATATGTCTGATTCGTCAATAAGCCTATCTAAACCGACAATTCTATCGATTTCGTCTCTCGCCTTCTTCAATATCTCCGGATGATTCAATAGGTTCGACAATGCCCATTCCAATGTAACCGCTGATGTATCAGTCCCTGCTAGTATCATTCCCTGCAAATTCCACACATACACATAACTAAACTCACACATCCCATACCAAAATGTACTCGAATCATGAATCTTAATGCATTTTTTCGGGTACTTACGAGCATATTTCCTTTGATGATTTGATCGGTGAAGTAATCCGGTTGAGATTCTTGAAGAGAAAGCAAATGATCGACCATCGTATTCCCCTTCTCTTTCGCTTCTCGTTTCTCATCAACCAATCCTTGCAAGAACTCGTCGAGCCGACTCGCTAACTTCTTGACCCGTTTCTCGTAATCCGAAACCAAACGCAAAACCGGTAAATAATCAACCGCGTTTCCGGCACCAGCACTAGCCAACACATCCACAATAAGCTGCCTAACTCGTTTTGCCTCCGGATCATCCTCTACACCGTCACCGTAATAACGTTTTCCGGCCACCATTCTTATAATATTATTGAATGTTAAATCAGATAACATCGATTTCATCTCAACCTTACCAAATTCCTGCAAAATTGATCCCAAATTCCCAAATCAAGACCTAATTATCCCAAATTTCCTAATCAAAATCTAATTCATCCAAATCTGCCGAGTAAAAACCTAATCAAGATCTAAGTATCCCAAATTTCTTAACCAAATTCCTGCAAAATTGATCCCAAATTCCCTAATCAAGACCTAATTGATCCAAATCCGCCGCGTAAACTAGTATCGAAGCTAACTTACTTGTGAAAAGTTCTTTGAGAGACGTAATACTAGTCGCCGGATCTCGTCTCTTCGGATAGGTAAAAAGCTATTGAGACGGTGATTGGAGAAGATCTCGACGGATCCGATACGGCGGAGGTTTCGCCAGTGATCACCGTACGATGCGGCGACAATGGTTGTGTAATCGTAAGCGACGTGTTTACCGAGGATGAATTGTGGCCGGTTCGCGAGTACGACGTCGGTTTTAGTGAAGCATTCTTCGGCGATCGAGTGTGATGAGTTCACGAAAACGAGTCGAGTTCCGAGTTGGAGTGAGAAGATCGGAGTATCGTTTAGAGATTTGGAGATGGAGAGGAAAGTACGGTGGATCGGTGGTTTTAGGAGGCGGAGGTGACCGATTACCGGTAACGACCATGCCGGAGACGGCGGGAGATTAGGTTTTGGTTTGATTTTTCGGATTAGGAATCTGAGAGTAAGAACAATGAAGAGAATTGAGAAAATTAGGGTTTTGATTTCCATTGGGTTTTGGTGAGTGAAACAAAATTTGGTGGGGTTAAATATATATTGGAAAAAATCAAAAGCCAATTTTGATTTTTGTATTGACTTATTGCATCATTGTTAACAGATTTATCCAATTTTCTAGAGAAAAGTTTCAATTTTGTTTCTATCTTTTTTGTTCATAAAAGTCAACCCTTGGTCTTCAAGAAAATTGGATAATTCTTCCTCGTATTAAACATCACACATGACATAACGTGTAAGAACTCTAAAACATAGATATACAAGTAAAAATGATCTCTTTTTCATGTACTAACCACAATTTGTATTTTTGTAGAGTTTGGTATTTACCAGAAATCGCCGCAAGAACAAGAACCATTCGCGAAATGATGGAACCGATTCCGATCTCTCATAATAATTTTCCGTCCTGTGATTTTCGATATCAGTTTTGTCACGGTATGACAATCGGAACATACGCGTAAGTTCTTGAAAATCTTCAAAGGACTTCCCGGTTTAGTACTGATTAAACCGTACGCAATCGCGAGCCTCTCGCTATGGACTTGTAGAGACAGCTCTTTCTCTGTCTCTTCAAGATCGTGCAAGACCGCGTTCGTATTTGGAACATAACCGTTGGACTTAACCCGTTCGTGGATCTTCCTTAGCATTGCGTAAATTTCTTTGCATTTCAAGTGTTTTCGATCTCCAGCTCGAAATTCATGAACTTTGTTATCGATTTCTATCGTGCTTATTCCAGGCTCTTTCGCTATTCCTTTCTCCTTCATTGAGCTTCTAACTTTCGCTACGCCTTCGTAATCACTCATCGATGCATATATGTTTGAAAGAAGAACATAAATTCCAGAGTTTGTGATGTTTCGTCCGATAAGATACTCTGCAATTTCTTTCCCTAACACATAATCTCCATGAAGTTTACAACTTCCGAGAACCGAACTCCATAAAACAGAATCAGCCTCGATATGCATATCTTTTATGATTTCGTAAGCCCGTTTTAACTGGCCAGCACGACCGAGGAGACTAACCAAGCATCCGTAATGCTCGATCTTAGGTTTAATCCCGTCCCATTGACTCGAATATTCTTATCCCTTCGTTTACTAATCCAGCATGAGCACAAGCCTGAAGTACTGCGATGAAGGTTATATCCGTCGGTTTCAACCATGCGATTCCCTGCATTTCATTAAACAATCTCAACGCGTCTTGGCTATAACCGTGCATTGCGTAACCAGAAATCATAGCATTCCACGCCACGATATCTTTCCTCGGAGTATCGTTAAACATTAAAACTGCTTCTTCCAAGCTCCCACATTTGCTATACATATCAATCAAAGCAGTGCAAACTTTCACATTGAGCCTGATTCGACTGTTCTTGATGAAAACATGAATCCAACGCCCAGATTCAACCGCTCCAATCTGCGAAATAGCCGAGAGAGTAGCCACGACGGTTATTTCGTCAGGTTTCGGTTTTCTTACGGCCAACAGTTTCCGAAATAGCATCAGAGCTTCACTAGGAAACCCATTTTGAACGTATCCATCGATCATCACGTTCCAAGAAACAATATCTCTCTCACACATACTGTCAAACAAAGCTCTTGCAGACTCAACGTTCCCTTGCTTTGCGTAGCAACTTATCATAGCAGTGGAAGAAACTAAACTTCTTCTCTCAGGCATTCTATCGAACACCTTCTGTGCAGATACTGAATCTCCACCTTTCGCATAAACATCAACGAGACCGGTCGCTACGTACGGATCCAACCCAAATCCGGATTTCAGAACATGGGTATGAATCTGTTTTACTGAATCAATCGAGCATGATTTCAAAATCGAGGAGAAAGTAAACTCATTGGGAAAAATTTCAGAAGAAAGCAATTGAACAAAAAGCAGGAAAGCTTCGTCATTAAGGCCGTTAATGGAGACAGTGTTGATCGCGGCGGTGAAGAGAAACAAATCCGGATCGATCGTCTGGTGAAATAAAGCCAACGAGTGACGGATTTTGCCGTGGGAAGCGTATGCACGGTGGAGTTTGAGGTTTAGAATCGGGTAATGATCGAGAAAGAGGTTATGACGGAGAATTTCTGCGTGGATTTGGAGCACTTCGTTCACTGATACCGATTTACCTACCAGATTCGCTAGTTTTCCCGGCGGCGGGAAATGGAATTTACCGGCGGTTGCGACGGAGGAGGAAGAAGAAGAAGTCAAATGTTTATAAGTTAGTGACGTGGCGAGAAGTGGTGACGAGGCCATTTTTTGGGATGTAGATAATTCTTTGAATTAAATAAATCAAATTAGGAAATGCTGATTTGAAGGATATTCAGGCCCATGCGTAAACAAAATGGGCCCATAATATGAGCCCGTGTTAGTAATGGTAAGATAAGCCAATTTCGTTTACATTAAAAAATTGTGTTGTGTATATACTAGTACTACTATCCAAAAATTTAGGGTTAATTTGTAGAATAACAAAGAAAAAAATTAAAACTAAATAACTAACTAAAAGTGATTAATGTGGCAAATTAATGGCCATTAGATTAGGGTATTTAGTTACAATTTTAATTATAATTTTTTTTGGGTTATATTTACTAATTTCCCAAAAATTTATAGGTCTAGACAAATATTATACAACAAGCAAATAACTTATTTTAAAATTTTCAGTTTTGTTCGGTTCGGTTCGATTCGATTTAAGTACGATTCGATTTAAGTATTATGGTTTTGGGTTTTGGTTTAAGTAAATGTAGCTTATAATAAACTGTATTTTAAAAATTCAGAAGCCTACAACTTGTCCTTGACTAAAAAAAACTACAAAATTGTGAAAGAAGAAAGAAGCCTACAAATTATACAATACATATAGGAGATAGTAAACTAAGAGGATATAAAGATTTTGATGGAGACAAAAATATCAAAGAAAGATTTTGTTCGAGACAAAGATCAAGAGCAAAGAAATTTGACACTACATATATGTATAATTAAAGTGATAGTCAAGAAAATTAATCAAGTGAAATGGTTAAAGAAGAGGGACAAAACCTAGAGAGAAGTGAAAAGGAAAAAAAACGAGTGAAAGAGACAAAAGGTGTAAGAAGAAGAAAAAACATATTAATTGTGTTTAAAGAACTAAAGCTATGTCCTTGGTCCACCCCATGTGACGTTCCCGTCAACTTTTGTTTAAAATTCTTTTTTTTCTTCTTTCAAAATACTCCCTCCTTTTCACTAATATAGATTTTTCCAGTTTTTCACATATATTAATAAAAACAATTATTATCCTTAAAAAGTGCATTGATTTCTACAATAAACAGTTTTCAAGACATCTCAACCAATAATATTTGATATTTTTTCTTAAAAACTACAATCTTTTATGGAAATCTATCTTCATGAAATAAACTAAAAAACTCAAAAAATGTATCTTCGTGAAACGGAGGGAGTATATACATATAGAGATTATAGAAAAACTAAAAAACTTAAACTACTGTTTCAAATTTAAATGTTCGAATCTTTATATAACACGAGTGTAAAAGACAACTAAGATATTATAACAAATTTGTTTTTAAATTATCTACAATTGAATCAAAAAAGTAGAGAATGTAAGAAAGAATTGAACACTGAAACTGGACGTGTCCCGAAAACTAAAGCGACTGAACAGAAAGAAGTGTTCGGTAGTTGGATTGCTATGGCGTATTTTGTCGTGGTAACGCACCCAAGTTCGTATACGTAATGATTTTTATTATCCTTCTTTGATATGGAAAACATATACAATTTTTTTTAGTTTTTTAAATTGGCATACCCATATCTTAGTAAAAATATTTTTAAAAATACATATAGGATTCCGCATGAAAAAATAAACGTCTTTTGTCATATAAATTTTCTCTGCGGTGTTTGGAATTAAATTTTAGGTGTCACGGGCTGATATAAACCTGTCCCTTCTCATTTAAAAAACCATAGGATTGGACTTTAATTTTAAAAGCTTGGATTATTTAAAAGATAGATCGATTTGTTAATTTACATATATATTAATTTTAACCAGTAGCATGTTGAAGACGGTTTTCGTACACGAGCAGCACTTCCTGATTCGACTAAATTATGTTTTCTTATTGGTATATATATCAAGGTTGGCCGATAAAAGCATTCAAACATTTTGAAGTTTAAAAATGGATTAAATTTAGGTTTATCATTTTTTAAATGACTTGTTGTTCAATGGTTTTGTTTAACCAATGTCGTGGGTTGATTTCTTATAGAACATGGGTGATTCAAATTTTTAACCACCCCACTAATTAATTTTCAGAATTAATATAGTCATTGACTATTCCACTTATCTGATTTTTAATAGCCTAAAACATGCTACAATTTCGATTATTTAAATGATGGGTTTTCGATAATTTTACGTTTAAGGGAAATCAATTTTTCCCTAAGACCAATATGATAACTCTTTTCTAAATGGTAATCACTAATCAACACCCCACTCAATTATATACTACTTTTTCAAACTAAGAAAGTGTATTTAACAATTTTATGGGTTTCAGACTATGGTTGATTGGGATAGAATATAATAGTTACCCTACAATAAAAATTTGCTTGGAAAAAAAAGACAACTTTGATTACTGACTGATGGATAACTATCAACTCCAAAGTTAATATATTATTGTACCCACGAAAAAAGTAGAAAATGCATTATTTGTTTCTATTTATACAGAAACACATCAAACTTAAACCAAAAATGTAAGAAAAGTAAAGCAAAAAACAGAAATGACCGGACATTTGTAAAGAAAAAACAACGACAGTGTTTGCCCATAAACTACATGCATGCTTTTATCTTTACGATCTCTCTGATCCGAAACATGTACAATTGCCTTTTGAAAATGCATTGTATGTATGTTTGCTCTTTATTTTTATTGAAAGCTCAATAGTTATAAGTTTCAAAAAAAAAAAAAAAAAGCTCAATAGTTATATATGGTTTTAATAAATTTTAAATTTAATATAAACAATTCTCCTAAATTGTGAAAATAATACTGACATATCAATTTATAGTGTGTCTACTTCTTTAAACAGACATATGTTCACATGTATGCAGTAAAGATATATGCATATATAGATTAAATGGGACCAATTATGGCGACGTGCATGCATGTGGCCTATTGATTACATTTTAACAATGCACCAATTATTTTTTTAACTAAGCAATAGTTATATATGCAATTTAGCTAAATCAAGGATAGAGTCGTGCTTCATTTAAAACACTCAGATTCGGCATTTGTTTTATCTTGTCGACCTAATTGTTGGTTTCTCTTCTCCTTTTTTCCACTATGCATAACGTATACACGTAAAAGACTTCTTTTTTTGTGTGCACCAGCACGTAAAAGACTTCATTGTTATAAAATTGTATATATATTTGGTAAAATTCGTATCTTACTACCTTCCGTGCCGCGTATTTTTGTTTGTGTGTTGATAAAGTTGAATTGAAAACCCAAATTGTCGTATATGTATACGTAATAGTCGAAATTATTGTGTAATGGTTGATGTCAAAAAGGGTCCCAATCCAAGTCTATATTATCCAAAGTTTTATCTTCTCAAATTTCGTCAGCAATGAAACGCCATGCCTTCTTAGTATCTCCATATCTCTTAGTCTTTTACATAGAATCGTGTTCCATTTTTTTTCATTCTGGCAAGTTGAATTGGTCAAATTTTGTTGTTTTGTACAAAATGAAATACAGGCTACAGTGGTCAGTGGCTCAACGTATTTTTGTAATAACCAAGAAAATCTCATCCGAAAATTGAAATCAGTATTTAAGTTTGTCATTTAAGGTGTTTCCTTTTAAAAAAATTACTAATAAAAAAAATACTTATAGATGGAATGATTTGATTCTTCGGCGCTCAAACTCTGCTTATTGTACCATTACTTTCTTGGCAGAGCCTTGTCTATGCTCTTTCGGGCATGGGGTAAAAATCAAAATATGGTCCATTCACATCTTAAACTATATATAAAAAATACTTAAAATCCAAATAGTTAAATTAATTCCCTTACTATTAAATGCAAAGTTGTTTTAGTTATAGATGATTAGGTGTTTTAATTTTATTGGTCTATGCTTAAATAAATGATGACTTGGAATGATGACATGTCTTAGCACAAAAGATGACATGGCTTAAACTAATAGTTTTCTTAATTAAATTATTGTTATTGTTTAACTAAATGAATTAAAAAAAATAGTCTCAATTCACGAGTAAGAAACATTATGCACGGATATAAATTAAATTTGTTTGTTTCAAATGTTTGTTTCTAATTTTTTAGGAACCAATTTAATTTGTTACAAATGATAAAAATTTAACTTACAAAATCTTTTGTTTTTTTGGATTAACTATGTCACTTTTGTTGGCCACAATTAAATCTATTGATGTTGTAAATAATTGGTATCATTTCTTTTGTCAATGTAACAAAAAAAGTTTAAAAAAATATGGCGAAGATTCTCATGATCTTGATGCAAATTCTATAGAACTGTGAAAAATGTAAACACGAGATTTGCATACAAAATTATTTGTTTTTCCGATTTTAAAATAATTTCTAAAACAAAACACATAGACAAAATCATCTTAGGAATATTAAGTTTTTGGTTTTTCTAGAATCAATGATATATCAATAATAAAATCACAAATATTATATGATAAAATAAAAAGAAGTAATCTACACTCTCTATTTTTTCATGACTATATCATAATGTCTATCATACCAAAACAAGATTCTCCAGCCGTACTCTTTGTCAATATTTTGACATCGTTTGTAACCAAAAAAATCAAAGCTCAAATCATTGTCTTGTGAAAATCTTTGAAGTCTACGTGAAATTCGATTGAGATGGTATTGGTAGAAAGAGGTTAGTTATTGATATGATAATTTAATATCTTATCAATACCAAAATCTAGGACAGAGTTAAAAATCCTAATCACCGATAAATATCGTCTACCGGAAAATGTTTCAAAATCTTCATCAGTTTTTTACAAATTTAACTTTTGTTTTGTTTAAATTTCTTAAACCAGACTTATGTTCTTTATCATCTTTCATTATTTAACATATCATTATGTTATTTATCATATTTCATTATTTAACATATCATTTCATAAACAATATTTTCAATTTACTTTTATATGCTACGACATCTTAGTTTTTCATAATTCATAATATATTTCAATATTAAAATTAATCACGTTATGAAATTATGTTCACACCTGCACACGGTGCGGGAAGTCACCTAGTTGATTGGTAAATTAGTAAACTTTAATTGGAATTGTTTTACATTACTTTTATGCATTTTTCCCCCGTAAAAGCGTGGTGGGAACTAAATTTTCTTTGTCAAGAGAAAAATTTCGTTTCATGACAATCCATTTATTTTGTCAATAACAATATGAAAACATTGACAACACTTTTAGGTCTTGATATAAGTTCATAATTTTTTTTCCTTATATAAGTTCATGATATTAAGTTCATAATTTTCCACGACATTTTTTTTAAAAAAACTTCGAAATTCGGACATAAGCTATAATCTCTGTGGGAACTAAATTACCATTTAATCTATTCTCTTTAGAAATACTCCTTCTCCCAAATGAACTTAAACTAGGAACCTGCTCTCACTTTGGTAATTTTCCATTACTCTGAAGTAACAACAAAGAACATTTATGTCATAATTTCTGATCGAAGGTTTTTTTTTTTTTAACTAGTTAAGTTTAGAAAGAACACTAAAAGACTGATTGGTTATTTTTTTAGTCGGTTAGACAAATTTTCTGTAAAATTTGCTGATTAACCAAAAATATCTCCAAAATTATTCCAACGATCATGATTCATGACATTATCACTCATTCAACTTTGGCGTTCAGTAAATGGATAGATTGAATTGAATGTGCAAGCTATGTATTATTTTGATTTTCAAATTTGACAAACTAATTTTAGGGTTTAAAAATGTCATCGTGGAATAATATCAGTACTTTGTCTACCTTATTCGTAGATATGTTAACTACAGTCAACATGAGTACTGTATAATGTTGACTTTAATTAAAGACTATTGACAACAAATTAACGTGTACGTATCTACGGAATTCCAACTAATAGATTATATAGTGTTATTATACGTACATATTTATAAACTCCCTATGTTTATAGGGTTTATATGAATTTTGTTTAAAACTTATTTTGCAATTTTAGGATTATATCCAACTGTTTCAAACATAAATTTTCATTTGTTAGAAAAAATATATTTATTAAGACCTAAAAACAAGAGTAATATATATCTAACTGATAATTTTGAAACTGTACCTTTTATCTGATAAATTTGAAAAACATTATACTTTATATTATCTTATTTGGCCAACATGTTAGTTTAAATAATGTGAGAGCTAATTCAAGGTAAAAGAAGTACATAATAGTTATTGGAATGTGGTTGAACAAAAAAAAAAAAATGTTATTTGAATGTTAATTTATAGGGGACAAGATTATTATTTAGTAGTAAATAGTCAATTTTCGAATATTTTAATATATCTACTATTCATATGAATAATCGTATTGGTGTGATAGTTGAAATGACTATTCTAATGAATAATTTGTTCTCCAAAAGAAAAATTGTTCCCGAAATGTCTAATCAGAGATAATGCACATGATCCGTGCGATTAGTCTCTTCCTAAAGCAGTGAGCATCTTTTTTTAATTCGTTAGGTACTTATTTATAAATTATTGGCTTTGGCATTTTAATCAACCTATTATTAGTAGTATTAGACTATTAGTACTGTTTTCTTAAGGTCCACATGTCGAGAGACCCATTCGCCATGACCGAATATTTTTGGTTGACAACACAAAACATATATGCATGGTTAGATCCTTTTTCTAATCTAAAAATATATATATACAGATGGATTCATTTTCTATAATTTCAGTGTCCTTTGGTGGTAAGCAAATAATCTATTACAGAGGAAAATAGTGTTGTATGTCTATAAATCTCGGTATTAGTCTATTTCAGTTTTGACAACTCATTATAAAAAAACAAGCCAAATTCTATTAATTATATCAACAATGCAGTTACATAAAACAATTTGCACTATGGCATACTTTGGGAGGAGAAACGTAGAGAGATAGGTATGAACTCTTTGGATCAATTTTATCGTAATTAAAAGTTAAGAGCTAACAACAAATGCTTGTTATTATACTTTAAAACTTCTGCATATGGAAGTAGAAAATCAAATCTCGACTTATGTGAAAAGGAGATTGGTGACATAAGTGCTATATTATTACCGTTGGTATTAGAAGTAAAAAAAGAGAGGATATTTTTCATGGAAAAGAGGATAATTTTCATGGAAAAAGAGAAAGACAAAACCTATAAATTAAATGGAGCAAGTTGAGGAGGGTACATCACGAGCGACGATCATGAACCCAAATGAAATGTCCACACAGACCATGCCTTGGTTTTATACAAATTGGGTTAAGTCACTGTTTTAAAGTGTGTTCTAGCTGTTAATTGCGATGAACACTCCATTTTCTATAAAATTAAACTCTAATAAAACAAATGTTGGTTGTTAGTAAATAAACTTTCTTTCTCATTAATTAATCTCAATGTACAAATGTGGGTTTATATACAAACATACCGAGGCATAAACCAAGCTTTAACCAAACATTCTAAAGACTCTATTTACAAGAGAGACTTTCGATACATGACTCATGACTCTATACATAACTCAATCATATACAAACCTTATACACACGAATATTGTTTTTATTTTACACTATAATCAATACTGATCACAACAACTAAACTGCTTCAAATGAGAAGTCTTAGATTTTTTCAAATCAATATTAAACTAAAGTTAGGGACGTACACTAATAACTATAATATCTCATGTTTGTAGTTATTCAATATTGTTAACTACTACTAATATTCACAAAGCCCGTTCACACTTCACACTATACAATAATACTTAATTATAACAATAATCCTTAGTTGCCAGCTTATCAGTCTAATTAGATGTTTCTCTCTCACTCACGGACTATTAATTTTGGTTTATTGTAATTTATTTAAATTTCAATCGCAAACACGTGAATTTAATACACCTTTTCATAAGATTTGCAATTCCGGATTCTCATCCGTCCTAGGAGGTTGTATACATGTATAGTGCTTATGAGTATTGAACAACTTTATCACTAACATATACTTATAGAAGCTATATATTGATTAAAGATAATCTTAATGAGAGAGAGGACAAATGCGAATTTTCGTAATTAATTTGTGGATAAATTTCGTTCTTGTAAGTCAAGTTAGTGGAATTGTATTCAATTAAATATTTAACTAAATAATTAAACTCCAAATTCCGATCTTAAACGCTACCTAAAAAAATGTGGATGAACCAATAAAACGAGAATATAAAAATATCATTAATCATAATCGTAATCAGCGTGATGTTTAGACGATTTAATATTCAAACTATCTTGATATAGAGCAATGATATTCGTATTAAATAACATAAACGAAAAGAAAAAAAATACTTGACGTCATAGATTATCAACATGCCTCCAAACCCAACAACATGATCCCTTAAGCTACATTATAATTATTCCACAACTTTACAAAAACCATAATCAAGAATTAATTAAAGTCATCACTCCGTTATTAGCATTATAAGCAAAGCCTTAATTACTAAAATTAATTAACCGTCTTTATCGACGACCCAAATTAACAAGAAGAGTCATATAAGTCCGTAATGACGCCTATACGACCAATAAGACAACAATACCAACGTTGGTAAACGCTTACGTGGCATAAACAGATTGGTCCCACATGTCTTCACAAACTGACATTAAGCTTATTTGTTTACTGCACCTTTTGTCCCCTCTCTTGTTTACAACCCTGTGACAAACAAAGATCAAGTCAAATTAATCTTAACCAAAAGTACTCTATGGCCCACACGTATCTCCACGTGGCTTTTCTGACGTGGCACTTCCCAAATTTTCCTATAAATACACCTCTCTCTTCGCCGAGTTATCCTCATCAAAACAAAACAAATCAAAATTCATTTCCTAAATTAAACACTTTTGATTACAAAAAAACATTCGAGTTTAATCATGGCCGTTGATTCTCTTCTTCAATCTCGTACGATCTCTGAGAAAGATGTTAAGGCTCTCAAGTTCATTGAAGAAATGACACGTAACCCTGATTCGGTTCAAGAAAAAGTTCTTGGAGAGATACTGAGTCGTAACTCGGATACAGAATATCTGAAAAGATTCGATCTTAATGGCTCTATTGATCGGACAACATTCAAGAAAAAAGTTCCGGTGGTTACTTACGAAGATTTAAAGCCGGAGATTCAACGTATATCTAACGGTGATCGTTCTCCGATCTTGTCTTCTCACCCAATCACCGAGTTTCTCACAAGGTACATAAATTAAGTCAACTTTCTCAATAATTAGTATCATAATTATATAAATATATTTTAATAATTATAGTTGACCATAATTTTTTAATTTTTTTTTGTTTGTATATGTGTAGCTCTGGTACTTCTGCTGGTGAAAGAAAATTAATGCCGACAATTGAAGAAGACTTAGACCGACGTCAGCTTCTATACAGTCTTCTCATGCCTGTCATGAATCTGTTAGTAACATTTCATTTTTATTTTTATTTTACTTTTGTAACGAATTTAGTGAAATGGACCTAAAAATGTTTTTCTTTTGGTTAGCACAAAAAAAAAAGCTTTTACCATATTTTCATGTTTTTTTTGCTAACTCTTGTTGCTTTTTATTATAGGTACGTACCCGGATTAGACAAAGGGAAAGGATTATACTTCTTGTTCGTGAAGTCGGAGTCTAAAACGTCCGGTGGTTTACCGGCACGTCCGGTTCTAACGAGTTACTACAAAAGTGACCATTTCAAGAGAAGACCGTACGATCCGTACAATGTCTACACTAGTCCTAACGAAGCCATCCTTTGCTCTGACTCGTCTCAAAGCATGTATGCTCAAATGCTATGTGGTCTTTTGATGCGTCATGAGGTTCTTCGTCTCGGTGCGGTTTTCGCCTCTGGTCTCCTTCGTGCGATAAGTTTCCTCCAAAACAATTGGAAGGAACTTGCTAAGGATATCTCGACCGGAACCCTAAGTTCTAGAATCTTCGATACTGCGATAAAAAACCGCATGTCGAAGATTTTGACCAAACCCGATCAAGAACTTGCTGAGTTTTTGGTCGAGGTTTGTTCACAAGAGAATTGGGAAGGGATCATCACTAAGATATGGCCTAACACGAAGTACCTCGACGTGATTGTTACTGGAGCGATGGCTCAGTATATCCCGACTTTGGAGTACTATAGCGGTGGATTACCAATGGCTTGTACGATGTATGCTTCGTCCGAAAGTTACTTTGGGATAAACCTAAAGCCGATGTGTAAACCATCGGATGTTTCTTACACAATCATGCCTAACATGGCCTACTTCGAGTTCCTACCGCATAATCACGACGGAGATGGAGCAACGGAAGCAAAGTTAGAGGAGACCGCACTTGTGGAGCTAGCCGATGTTGAGGTCGGAAAAGAGTACGAGCTCGTTATCACGACCTACGCGGGGCTGTGCCGATACAGAGTCGGCGACATTCTCCGTGTTACGGGGTTCCATAATTCCGCTCCGCAGTTCAAATTCATAAGGAGAAAGAACGTTTTGCTAAGCATTGAAGCCGATAAAACCGACGAGGCTGAGTTACAAAAGGCGATTGAGAATGCGTCGAGGTTGTTTGCGGAGCAAGGAACGCGCGTGGTCGAGTACACGAGCTACGCGGACACAAAGACCGTACCTGGTCATTATGTGATATATTGGGAGCTACTTGGTAGAGAGCAAACCAATGTACTTCCTAGCGACGAGGTCATGGCTAAGTGCTGCTTGGAGATGGAGGAATCGCTTAACTCGGTGTATAGACAAAGCCGAGTCGCGGATAAATCAATCGGTCCATTAGAGATCCGTGTGGTGCAAAACGGTACGTTCGAGGAGCTCATGGACTATGCCATCTCGCGAGGTGCATCAATTAATCAGTATAAGGTTCCGAGGTGCGTGAGCTTCACACCGATCATGGAGCTGCTTGACTCTAGGGTTGTGTCTACTCATTTCAGCCCTTCGGCACCACACTGGTCGCCCGAACGACGTCGCTAGATGAAACTTTATGAGATATTATAAACCGATGTGGTACGGTTTTAGAAGAAATCTCTGTTTCGGACTCTTAAAACTCTCTGTTGGTTTTATCATTATGTTGTTGTGTTTAGGGTTTGTGAATCGTACAATAAAATTTAAAGTACGTACTAATGCTTTTTTCTCACTCTTCTGTCAGAATTCAGCTTATAAATAATTTAATTAGTGCCACTTAGCTAGATATATAAAGCTGCAAAAAAAATATATATCAGTTCTTAATTTTGCTAGATCTCACACAGAGCGAGAACGTAATTTAGCCGAAAAATATTCTCTCCCAATGTCAACACACACGAAAGAATAGCATCTATTACCCTTGACATTAGGTGTCTGATGCTTCTGTTTTCTTTCATTGTTGTCATTTTTGGTTTGTTGCTACCTTTCCCTTGTGAGATAATCAAAAGAGAGATAGATTTGTGCTCTTTGAGCTTATTGAGATAGAATCTAAACTAGAAATAGAAATAGCTCATTGAGCTTTATTGCAAGAAATGAAATGAAAAGAGGAAGCTTTAGATGTTTCACCAAGAACAAAATAGCATTGATTGATACTTCAAAATAGGAGAAAGGAGCTGCTCATAACCGCAGCCAAAATTGGCTAACATGATCTCATTACAAATGTTTATATAGAATCTCTTATGCTAAAACCCTAGAGCTACATGGGCTAATGGGCTTGATTATATTTATAAGCTTGGACTTGAGTTCTCTTATACTCCCCCGCAAACTTAGCGTGGATGGAACATATACGGCTAAGTTTGATAGAGCCTGCGTTGGTCTGGCTTCGAAGCTTCTTCATTTCTTGGTGTAATCGAAGCAAAGAGTGTTAGCGAATTTGCTTCAGATTCTTGAAATGAGTGTGATTGGAGAAAAGTCTGATGATGAGTATTCTGAAATTGCTGATAAGGGAGAAATTGGATTTATAGATTACCAAAATGATGGATCTGCTGGTTACTACAATCCATTCGACGACGGTCCAGTCATTGTTTTAGTTCCTTTCCCATTCAAGAACGAAAAGCCTCAATCGGTAACTGTCGATGAGACTTCTTATGATTCGTTCACTGTCAAGAACAATACGGATGAGCCTGTTGATTTATGGACCAAGATTTATGCATCAAACCCGGAGGATTCTTTTACGCCCTCGATCTTGAAACCGCCTTCGAAAAATTCAGATATTAAAGAGAAGCAAGGTTTTTTCGAAGCTTTTACTTTGGAAGATAGGATGCTTGAACCTGGTGATACGTTAACTATTTGGGTGTCTTGTAAGCCAAAGGACATTGGTTTGCATACCACTGTTGTAACTGTTGACTGGGGAGATGATAGGGTTGAGCGAGTTGTTTTCCTTTTGGCCGAGGATAAGATATTGAGTTCTCTTACATCCCTATCCGATTTATTATATCAATCAGACGTTAAAAAACACCCGAATTATAACGGCATATAAGATTTGACCATTTAATTGGCGAAGTAATGTAGACCAATTACAGGAAATAATGGGACAAGAAAAACATTAACAAAGTACAAAACTATAAATCTAACATTCTTCGTTTTTTCGTTGAAAATTTTACATTTTCTCATGATTGTAGTTAATCCACAAATAAATAGTCCTTGTTGCTGCAGGCAGAGACAACCCCGTCGATTTAACTAAGGTACAAATTCCAAATCTATGTGCCCTAAATTATTACTTCCAACGAACAATATAAAACAAATAAAGATCATATTGATGTTTAGGTGAATTTGCAACTAATGCCAACTAAACCGGCCCATATGATATTGAAGCCCATTCATTTTTTTGTTTCTTGTTATTTCCAAGTGCCGCCTGAAACAAAAGTTTTTTTTTTTTTTTAAGCTAACATTTCTACTGCGAAAAATACATAAACATTTAAACCAATAAAAACAATCCATTAATAAAAAAATCCTTAAATCATTTAATTCCAACACTAGAATTCAGGAATAAAAAATAACTTATCTAGCAACCTAACCAACTGGTTCGCTAGACTAAACAATAAAACCATACAACCCTATCATCCTTTTCTCTCGGCCTCGATTCCACGATCACACTTTTCCTTTACCTGCAACTCAAAGGGAAAAACAAAGTTGCGTGAGTATTATCATAAATACTCAGTGGAGCGATCATCCCGCCAATAGGAAAAACATAAAAATACAAATATCAATTTACTACGCGATTTAAAGATCGATTAAACCAATTTCCAGATTTAAATTACCATTCCAACTTAATTAACATTTTTCTTTTTAGATTAATTAATAACTCAGATTAATTAAAATAAAGCACACAAAAATTCAACAATAAATCTATCGGGTGTCGATCGACACGCCACCCTGGTGTCGATCGACACTCGACCATGTCGGTATTATTCTCCTCGCGAGGTGTCGATCGACACTGCCCGCAGGCGTCGATCGACACTTCGTGCCAGAACCCGAGCCCGAGGCAATCCTCACACGGCTCGTCTCGATTCCTCGTGAAATGATACAGCGACCACAGAGGATGAATTCACACAGTAATCAACCACAAAAACAAGGTTCCTATACGAGAACGAATAACGGTAATCACACAAATCCTAATATCCGATTCTACGCTTTTCCTAGCGATCACGCACTCACCTTAGAAACGGATTGAAAGATGAAGAACCCTAATCCAAAGCCTCTGATTCCGGATCAATTATCTCCTCAACCTCAGCTCCGAAACAGAATCAGAAACCTATTCTGAAAACTAGACACAGAGACCTACACAACGGTATGTAGATCGTCTCCTAACTCTCACAGGATCGACGGCAAACTAGCCCGCAATTTTGCTAAACGAAACTGGAAAAACAGATATTTCAGAACCGACTCCCTGAAATCAAACGAACACAGAAAACGGAGATTACCTCCGAATCAGGATCCGAAACCTGATCTAGAAACTAGACAGAACTATCTTTCCAACGGTATAAGGATAATCTCCTGATTCTCTCTGGTTCGACGGGAATCCTCCCTCGAAGCAGACTGATCGCAGATTCGAATCTGCAGAAACTTCTCTCACGAAAACAATGATAACTCAGCGAATACTCAACCAAATCACAAGCGGTTTTCGCCCACATCAAGAGAAAAGAACGGAGAACTTACCCTCCAAATTTCGCTCCAATCCGACTTGATCTCCCCTGTCGTTTGCCTCCTCCAAAACCGAGCTGAAACTGCCCTCAACACCTCAACTCTCCCAAGGATCAACAAGGCTTCTCTCCCAATCGAAACCCTAGCCTCTCCCTCTGATTTCTGACCCTTAACAGCACCAAAACGCAGCCAAAACTCAGCCAAACATTTTTATACTTGAATCCTAAGTTCCCCAAAACGGCCCAAACCGAAACGATCAAAACCGAAACAATTGAAATTAAACCGAAATCAGTCCGAAACAATGGTGTCGATCGACACCTCTCCGAAATTACAAGAATTTGGTTTTGGGATGTTACACCGCCAATCTCCCAATCTCATCTACAGTTCTCTTGTAAGGATAATCGATGGACCAAAACTTAAAACATTTTTGTGTTCAAAATTTTTATCTCCTATTTGGTTCCCATACATATTTAAAATATTTTTTTAAAAATCGTCGGTATCGATCGAAATGTGGACAGGCGATTTAAATCGTTTAATCAATCGTGTATTGCTGAAATCTGAAATGTCATTTTAAAAATGAAATAAATCTATCACTAGCCAAAACCTCATGTTTGAATAGTCCGAATAGATTTCTTTGTACACGACTGAAATTCAAACATTGGAATAGATGCCAGATTTACGGCTATATCTAAAGATTTTTTTACCAATTAAGCCAAATCCATTCAGATTTTACACATAGAATATGCTAAAGATTGTATTTGTATATACTTATAATATTGGTATTCAATATATGTACTCTTTTATAATTCCCATTTTCATTTTTTTAATTTGTAACGTGTTGAAGATGATAACCTCATTAAGTTTTTTTTAAATCAAAGATATTCTTTGCCTAATCAAAGCCTAATCACTCATCATATATCAAGCGTTTGGAACAAGGAATTTTTTAGGTGCCGTATTTGCAAATTTAGGTATTCAAGACCTTTCTCGATTGATGTTCCACGGCTCTCGAGTCTCGTTGCTCATGCCGGCCAACAATCTCTTACTATCAAAGACGGTATTTACTCACCGCTCTTCAACCCTCTCAAACGGCGCTTGTATCAACGTCGATATAAAATTCGACTATCTAGTGCTTTCCCGAGTACTCGTTTTAGGGATTTGGATGAAGATTCTCCATGAGTTTCTTCACTATGCTGAGCAAGTCTCGCCCTTTAGTGCTTCTATCTTTAATTTTATTGCAATGTTTGTTTTAATCGTCTCGCCGTTGAGCATGTCTCTGGTTGTAATCGCTAGCTTTATAAGCCGTTAATTTTAATAGAAGCAGTTTGACCCAAAAAAAAAAATTCTTTGCCTATCAAATAATTAAAAAATGGTGACTTTCTGATAGTTTCAATACCATATTGCTTTAGAGTTATGGACCATGGTTATTTGTGTTATCCCATTGAAAGTATGCGAAATCGATTTAATTTTACAGTAGTACCGACAATGCTACCATAATTTAGAATTAGCTGGCAGCCTAGCGTTTAAATATATAATGGTTTATGACTTATGACCTATATGGGTCATTTTAAAATGACACACAACAGTCCAAATTTTCTCCATCAACTTGAAATTGGACTAATATAAAACAAATTTGAGTCATTTTAAAAGAGTAGTACATTTTTATATTCTAAAAAAGTGGTACATTTTTATAGTTTTAAACTCTCAATCTGAAAAAAAAAAATCTGGGTCTAAATATAATACTAGTAGTTAACTATTAAATGACTATGTACTCTGTTATTGTCTGTCTAGAAATGTATAGTTCTTGAGATGTAAATAGTTTAGCCGAATCTCTTAGGAGAAAGAAAACAAGTGCAAATTTTGCTGTATACGAACGAATCAACACATATGCTCAAAAGACAGCATCAAAGTTATCGTTAACGAATTTAAATGAAAACAAGAATAGGGGTGCATATGCTTCCTCGAGCATAAATGAACAAACAAGAAAAGAACCCACAAAACGAATCGATTTTAAAAAAAAGATTGATATGACAAAGCATAGAAACAGCACTAACTAAATTATTCTTACGGCCTTGATGAATATATATGTTGATTTTTTTATTTTAAATGTAATAGTATATTTTATTAGATTATGAGTATTTTTGTGAAAAAATTATACGCAAGAAAACAATATATATATAAAGACCTAAATAAAAGGGTGAGTCCGAATTGATTGCAGGAACTATATAGTAAATCTGTAAATGAATATCACGAGATTGAGTATTGGGATGTGGTAGTGATGATGAAGATGGCTCGCGCGTTTTCCGAAGAATATGGCCATCGCTCGCCGAATCATTTTTTAAATTCCTAAAAAGACATGCAACCTTATGTATTTTAGTTATATTCATTGATTAAATATAGTTTTGGTATTTGTTGGTTTGGTAGAGTAAGGTTGCCATTGTGTTAAAAGTAAAACCAAGAAAAATGTTTTTTTCTTTCTTTCTGGATGTTACACTTCATAGTTATGTACAATAATCATAAGTAAACTCTAGTTTTATGTTGCCGACATTCTTTGTCCAGTCACATGGTTTACCATATAGGACCCAATTTTCTGTTTTGTTTTTTTTTTTGTTCAGAATTGTGCTCCTAACTAAATTATCAGTTTTTTACATATATTCGTCTGCTGTCCGCGGAGACTTTTGAGCTACTTGAAACCGCGGGTTATCAAAACTTAGCGAATAAAATTTAAGAAACTTCAAATTTGCAACTCTAACTCGTTGCATGATAAATTGGTTTTTGTGACTGGGTCCAATCGGCTAAGTAAAATAGTAACATTTCTAGTTTTTTCGTCTAAAAGTCATGTACACGTTAACAAGGTTGAAATTGGGTATGGTACGCATCTTATACTAATTATGCATGTTTCTGTCGCATCCCAAAGAGAGACATATTTTTTGCGGTCTAAATTTCCATATATTAACTAAAACGGTTGGAAGAGATTTGCCTCCAAAGGCTATTTGCATTACATGGAAAAGCAAACATTTGCATGCTCGCGTTCATGTAGTTATGTGGGATGTGAAGATGTTAGATTTTGGTTTCGAATAACGTTCGAGTCAAGCCTAATATTATATGTTGCGGATATGAGAATATTACAAATTTTAGCCCATGACCTCGGGATAATTCAAACAAAATTGTTATTAAGTTCACTAAAACTATTCTCAAAATTGTGGGGTTCTGAATTTGTACGTCTCCGTCGTCTTTTTCTCTCTCCTTTGTTGATTGGCACAAAATATGGCTAGACAGTTTCGTGTTGGCCCTCCCCGTACCCCTTGTTTGAAATTTAGTAATTTACCTTGACCCTTTCTTTTTTGGGGGCTTGAATATTTTACTTCATCCTCTTTTTTTATTTTTATTTTTATTTTTTATATATATATTATTTAGTCGAACGGTTACATGACATGATACGAGATCATGCAGAGTTTTGAAAGTATTACAAAATATGATAAAGAAGTAAGTACTAAAGTTGTACTAGGTGCAATCGAATCTTCCGCTTCGATCGAATTAAAATTAAAATTAAGGTTAAAGAGACTTCTAGCCACATCCACCTCGATTTCCACGACCTCGGTTTCCTCGCCCACGACTTGTCGGATGCCAATGCATCTCCTTAGCCTTTGTTGAAGGTTTAACCGGCCTTTCACGAAGAATTATTTTTCCTGCAGGTGTCATTAGATCCATCGAATCGCTATCTACTTCTGAATCTAAGCAAACCTCGTTTTCTTCAATAGATATCAATGATGCAAACTTATTGGAACCAAAATCAGGCTCACTATCTTTCCCACTTTCCGTGTTGCTGCGAGTGTTAGCATTAGTGGGAGTAGTGACTGACACAACTTGAGCAATCTCTGGTGAAGGAGACTCAATTATTTCTTGCGCAAAAACTTCTTTTGGAATTGTTGTCGAGACAATTTCATTATCTGTAGCTAATGATGAACCTTGGGTGGTATCCTGAACAGTAGCAAGAGTGGTAATAGTAGGTACCTCTTCACATGTGGCATGAACTGCACTTGCAGTGACCACAATGCTAGCCTCTTCGTCACTTACCCTGTTCGTTTCTGTAGATGTAGATACAACTACTGGAGAATCCTCTTTTAAGCAACGCTTGACCTTGTGACCAAGTTGTTCACACCTACTGCATTTAGAAGGCAACCAAGCGTAATCTACATCAACCATAGAGATAAAACCGTTTTCATCACCAGCAGCAATTCTTGTTGGAAAAGCTTTGCTCAACTCTACTTCAACCAAAATTTTTGCTTCCCCCATGAGGATAGGATCTAAACGAGGCTTATGAGTTGCCATAGGGGCACCTAAACCTGAGGCTATATGACTGATACCTGGGATGGAGTACAAAATGTTGGGAATTTTCCTTAGAGTTACCCAAACCGGAATTGTTTTAATCTCAGGGATTGCTAAGGATGCTTCCGGAGTCCAAGTTGCAACGAACATCAGACAGTCATCAACATGCCAAAGACCTCTTTGAAGAACCCAATTCCTAGTCGACTCATCAGGTATATGGAAGAGATAGTTCGATTCACCTAGCTTCCTAATGGTGATTCTGCAGTTTCTACCCCACAACTTATTGAAAACCACATAAATGAGACCACCAGGAGGAGGGCGACATCTATAAAACTGTCCTAACACATATTCTTTCTGGTTTTCTAATCCACGTAACAACACATGTTGAGGGATTATTACCTTCGGAGTCCCGTCTTCTAGATATTCCGGTTCAATTGCCCTATAGAGGTTCCTTGAAGCTGGATTCATTTTGGCTGCCCAAGGGAATCTGAGATTATCTTCCATGGCTGCTACTTCTTGAATTGGTTTTTGAATAGTCTTCATCTTACGACCATGAGGACCTTGGTTCACGACAGACAGAGAAGGCCACATTTCTGATGTTAAATTGGAATTGCCAGCAGCTCGTTGAGAGGCTTAGGCAGCAGTAAAATTCAGTTTCTTAGCCCAAGCTCCAAGGATCGACCATGAGCGATGTCCTTATCAGAGAATTCCTTCAGGACACTATTTGGAGTTATCTCCACCGTTTCAGGCACCGGCTCAATTTCCTCTCGTGGAGCCTCTGGCTCGACGACGACCTGAACTGACTCCGAGTGATGAAGAGGTTGTTCATCGGCGACTACGCGTGCTGCAGGGGTTTCTTCGCCGGCGATAACAGAGATCGACGGTAAGGTTCGTGAAATGGATGGCGGAGAGTTGACCATTGTTGGTGATTTTCGATCGATGAGAGGACCACCAGAGTAGAGGCGAGCCATGAACTGAATCGGAAGACTAATGATGTGCGGGATCTTACTGGTGAATAGCTCCGGGAGCTAGACGGCGACGTCTCCGCGGCGGCGGATTCGTCGAGAAAGCTTCGATTTAGGTTTGATGTCGCCAAGGAGAGAGATTTTCGAGCGCGTGTAAGCGCGTGTTTATTTTACTTCATCCTTTTTCAATGATTATACAACATTTCGAGCAAACGATACCTTAAAAAAAAAGCTTATAATTATTTTTTTTGTTTTTAACATATGAAATAGCAGTTTTATATGTTTTCTGTCAGTAAGTATATGTTTGACCACGTGATGACGTGAAAGAAAGTCTCATATTTGTTTAGTACACCTACTATGTTCAATGGTAAACCTCTTGGATCTTATGTGGTGTTCTTATAATATAAAATTATTAAAACATACACTCTCTCTTCTTTTTACTCAACTTTATACCTTCTCTTTCATCTTTTTACTCAACTTTTATTATATTTAAACATTCTCTCTTCCTTTTAAGAACATTCTCCAAAATATCTAATTTTAGACACTCTCTACTCTCTTTACTCAAATTATATTAATTTATATTTCAATATACCCTACAAAAACACTCTCTTTCTTCCTTTTACAACCATTTTAATAATTTTATATTATAAGAACACCACATTAGACCCCAAGAGATCACCATTGAAGATGCCCTTAGTTTATTTAGTTGGTTGCTAAACGAAAAATTATCACAATTGCCCTTTGAAAACATGTGCTTATATACCGTACCAAACTCTTTTTCTGTCTTTTCCCAAAACTCTTTTTTTTTGTTCTTACATATCTTTCTTGACTTTACATTTAAAAGAAAAAAAAGAGAGCAAAATCTATATCTTCATTAGCTGCAAGGTTTTGTCACTTGTCAAGTTGTCTAATTGAGTAAAAAACAAAACTGTCCAATGGAAAATTTCCCTCACACTTATAATAAATAAATATCATGGAAAATTAAAAATATACTACTAATCTTCTATATATATACAAAAACAAATCTGATCATTTCCTCGACGTCTTCACAAACAAAGTCATTGTCAAATATGGACTACTATGTGATTATTCTTCCTTTAGCTCTCTTTCTCTTAGCTTACAAATTATTCTTCACCTCTAAAACGCAGCGTTTCAACCTCCCTCCTTCCCCGCCCGGCTCTCTCCCAATCCTCGGCCACCACCGCCTCCTCAAACCGCCGGTCCACCGTCTTTTCCACCGTCTCTCAAAAATTCACGGCCCAATCTTCTCTCTCAAATTCGGTTACCGTCGTGCCGTCGTGATCTCCTCCTCCTCACTCGCAACAGAATGTTTCACTGGCCAAAACGACATCGTTTTATCAAACCGCCCCCGTTTCTTAACCGCGAAATACGTCGCTTACAACTACACAACCGTAGGAACCGCTCCTTACGGCGATCATTGGCGTAACCTCCGACGTATTTGCTCCCTCGAAATCCTCTCTTCGAACCGTCTCACCAACTTCCTCCACATCCGTAAAGACGAAATCCACCGTATGCTCACGAGACTCTCACGTGAAGCTAACGAGAAAGAGACCGAGATCATGCTCGAACCGCTTTTGTCCGATCTAACGTTCAATAACATCGTTAGGATGGTTACAGGGAAAAGATATTATGGAGATGAAGTCCATAACGAAGAAGAAGCGAATCAATTCAAGCAACTAGTCGCGGATATTAACGATAGTAGCGGCGCTAGGCATCCCGGAGATTATTTGCCGTTCATGAAAATCTTTGGAGGAAGTTTTGAGAAGAAAGTAAAAGCTGTTGGAGTAGCCATGGATGAGATCTTGCAAAAATTACTCGATGAGTGTAGGAAAGATAAAGATGGTAACACTATGGTTAATCATTTGCTCTCTAAGCAACATGAAGAGCCAGAGTATTATAGTGACGTCACTATCAAAGGCCTAATGCTGGTAATGGAACTAAAACATTGAATTTTTTTTTTTTTTTTTGGTTTGAATATAAAATTTATTCAAACAAAATAACGCATCTTTGAGTAGAATCCATGGTTAAAAACTAGATTAGTTTATGAAGTCATCTCCAAGCAAGTCATGCTTCCATTCCTCATTAAATATTTATTTTGATCAAGTTTGGATTCTCAATTTTTTTTTATTTTTTTTTGGTATGGTTACAAATTTATATAGTTTTGGTTCGATATTTGGTTATTATAAAGATTGATTGAATAAAATTTTGTTGATTATGCGCGAAACAGGGCATGATGATCGCGGGAACAGATACCTCCGCTGTGACGCTAGAGTGGGCAATGTCGTGTTTACTGAATAATCCAGAATCATTAGAGAAAGCAAAACAAGAAATTGACGAGAAAATCGGACAAGAACGTTTGATAGACGAGCCAGACTTGGCAAACTTGCCTTACCTTCAAAACATAGTGTCGGAAACATTCCGGCTTTACGCGGCGGCGCCACTTCTAGTGCCAAGATCACCAACGGAAGATATCAAGATCGGAGGATACGACATTCCACGTGGGACGATGGTGATGGTTAACGCTTGGGCTATACATAGAGATCCAGAGCTCTGGAACGAGCCAGATATGTTTAAGCCGGAGAGGTTTAACGGTGGAGGAGAAGAAGAAGACGTTCATAAGCTTATGCCGTTTGGTAATGGCAGGAGATCTTGTCCCGGTGCTGGATTAGGACAGAGGATTGTGACATTGGCTTTAGGGTCGTTGATTCAGTGTTTTGAGTGGGGAAAAGTCAACGGTGAAGAGATTGATATGTCCGAGACTCCGGGAATGGCGATGCGTAAGAAAGTGCCATTACGGGCCTTGTGTCGGTCTAGACCTATTATGAATAAGCTTAAGGCTCATTTATCGGCTTAGTGTTCTGTTTATTGTTTTGTGGTTGCAAAAATTGTTAGAGATGTTGTTGCGTTTGTGTAACGAGGCTTTGAGTGGGATTCAAACAAATTGAAATCTATGTTTTGCCCATATTTTTAAATGAATTTTTGTTATATAAATGCAAATTACTTTATGTAAATTGTTGGTTTCAGGTGTCTTCAAGCCAACTTGAGTTTTGGCTAAATTGTAAACCTCAAGGATGGTTCGATCTAATGGAACGTTATATCGTATTATCATTTATGTTCTGTTTCTTTCGATTACATATTTCCTTTTTTACTCAAGATATCATACAAATATTACCAAAAAAAAAAAACAAATATTACAAGAAATGAAAAGATTACAATAAATATTGAAGAGGAAAAAAAAAAGATAACAAGAAGCTAATAAACTTAATCTCAATATGATTCATGTTGTATCTACAATTTTCCGCCTCTTTGTATTGAACATTATCTCATATGAGATTGTAACATTTTATGATCAGTAAACCACATGTTGTAAAAAAAACTCAATCTAATTTCTACCTAAATATAAGAGTTTGGACGTTTTACATCAAAATAACCAACGATTAATCAAAAAGGTTCACCCACGTCTTCAAGGGAAAAAAAATCGATGGAAAAAACTGATGAGAATTAAGAAGAATGTGACGTTGCAGAAACAACTACAAAAATTGGTGGAGAAATTACGCCTGAAATCAGTGTAGATCAACGTCTTTAAGAATTAGGGTAAGCTAGATCTACAATATTTGGGCATTCACGTTAATGTTGGTGAGATAAATAATTATGAAGTTTAATTTGCCTAAAAAAATGGTTAGAAAAATTCATACCAATCTCGTTAGCTCTATGTATTTATTGTATACTCTCCAAGAAAAATGTATACTTTCTATATAGACGAAAATGTCTTTTTTCTTCTCTTTTAATTCGTTTTTAAAAAAATTTGGGTTTATTTGCTCAATAATACAAAACAAAATTATAATTAAAAATCTAACCAAAAGACCTTAATCCAATGGCCATAATTTTGCCACACATGCCAAATTTGGTTAGTTTTTGAATTATAATTTTTTTTTTGTTATTAAGCAAATTAACCCTTAAAATTTTAAGATCGTACAATTCTTTTATAAAATAGTTCATTAACATCAGTTTTTTCCTGCTATTTTTATGGATTCAAGAATTTGTCTTCCTTCCTCCTCCTTTTGGTCATCGATTTTTTTTTTTTTTTGTTTCTCAAATCCAAAACACAAAAAAGTAACAAAATTATCAGAAAAAAATAAAAGAAATGAAATTTAGGATTTGTTGGCTACAACAAAATAAGTTAATTGTTGGATACGTAATCCGACAATGACGTTATCTTTCAAGACTTGTTCCTCTCCTTGTTCGAACCGTTCATCACCAAAATCATCCTTCACCGGAGACGACAATGCTCAACAATTCTTCCACAAGCCTTCGAGTTACAGAGCACACACAACAACACTCTTCTTCTTCCTCGTCTCTCTTTCTTTCTTCGGTTTCTTCTCTCTTTACTCTTCTCCAAACCCAATCTATCCGGCTAAATCAAGAATCGTTAGTTACGTGATCAACACGCAAGATTCAAGCCGCGTCAGGCGAATCAGAGCCGACGCGGTTCTTTGGCCAGGATGGGATATTCTTGTGATCGTTTCACCGGAAGAGAAGATTAAATTGCCTCTTCCGGTGGACGATTACACATGTTTTTACCCGAACGGTGAAAAAACCGCAGCAAAGTTCGTCGCTATTCTCCCTTTCACGAACCGTACGGCGTTCGAATGCAATCTTCCCGGGATATACCGTCACCACCATCCGATTCCGACTCCAATCCTCGCGTCATCGAAAATGTTCGTAATCTCGACGGAAACACGGTGGCTTGATCTCCCATTATGGAATTTCGTCGTTTTTGAAGCGATTTCTACGGAAACCGACGTGGTTCTGTTGGTCAAGGGACCAAATCGTGGACTAGGATCGAACAAACCACCCGAAGAGTTTCGTTGCGTGTTCGGTGAAGAATCCGACACCGCGGTTAGAACCGCTGTGACGAGCTCTGTTCAAGAGGTGTTCCGATGTCCATTTCCAAATACAACAATCGATACTCCGGTTAAAGTATACATCGAGGCGGTGGCTACCGATAAAGAGCCGATGAAAATCGTCCCGCCGGTCGCGTATTTTACCCCGAAGCGCACGTTAGCGAATCCACACGAAAAATCGCTATTATGCGCGACGACAATGGTTTTCAATGTAGCAAAGTATTTGAGAGAGTGGGTTATGTATCACGCGACGATCGGAATACAAAGATTCATCATATACGACAATGGAAGCGACGACGAGTTAAATGAAGTCGTTGAAGCGCTCAAGAGGCTGGTTTCTCGCACGCGGCGGTGTACGGTAACGACTCGTGCACTTGGATGATGTACCTTGACATAGACGAGTTTCTATTTTCTCCAGTTTGGAATAACCAATCTAAACCGTCGGATCAGTTGATTAAATCTCTTCTACCGCCGGATCAGAGTGGGATCGGACAAATATCATTTAAATCGCTCCAGTTTGGACCGTCTAATCAGACGGTCCATCCACGTGGAGGCGTGACGCAAGGGTACACATGTCGGCGGGAGGAAGAGCAACGGCATAAGTCGATCGTGCAGCTTAGTGCGGTAGAGCATTCGTTGTACACGGCAATACATCACTTCGGACTGAGGAAAGAGTACGAGTGGCATGTAGCGGACACGGAGGGAGTGGTGAACCATTACAAGTATCAAGAGTGGCGCGAGTTCAAGGCTAAGTTTAGGCGGCTTGTGTCGGCCTATGTGGTGGATTGGACTAGAGTTTCTAATCCTAAGTCGAGAGATCGAACTCCTGGCTTAGGTTTTAGGGCTATCGAGCCGGAAGGATGGGCACAAAAGTTTTGCGAAGTTACGGATCTAAGACTAAAGAAGTTAACCAAGAAATGGTTTGGAAAACCGGAGAAAAACGGGTATAGAATGGCATGGCAAACATGAATAATGGGTTGTTTTGTGTCATAATAGCATAATTTTTGGTTTCGTTTTTGTAAACAAGATTTGAATATATTTTTATTCGGAGAAACTACTCAAATGTACTATGAAACGCAATTAGAATTATCTAAATTTTGTAGTCTCATTTATAATTGCTTAAATATCTGATACGGTCTAAGAAGTTGCCTAAGCAACAAGTTTAGACATGAGTGGTCGAGGTCGACACAAGGCACGTAAAGGCCTAAGCTTACTCATTACATTCCCTGGAGTTTCTTCCATATCAATCTCTTCACCATTCACTCTCTTCCAATCGAAACATTGGACCAATGCTCCTACTGTCCACGTTACAATCTTTTGCGCGAGTCCAGCACCAGGACACAATCTCCTACCGTTCCCAAACGGCATCAAGCTTCGAACATTGTCCGTAGATTCATCAGTTTTTGTTTCGTTTCCATTAAATCTTTCAGGATAAAACTTCTCTGGATCATGCCAAAGCTCCGGGTCTCTATGGATGGCCCATGCGTTGATCATGACTATTGTACCACATGGTACGTCATAATCGCCGATTTTTATGTCCTCAGAAGCTTGTCTAGGAAGCAAGAGCGGACCGACGGGGGTTAACCGGATGTTTCGGACACAATGTTTTGAAGGTAAGGAAGATCAGAGATGTCTTGTTCGTCAATGAGACGGTCTAATCCGATCTTTTCATCGATCTCAGCTCTTGCTTTGTTCAAGACATCGCAATGGTTCAACAAGTGTGTCATAAGTCATAACCCATCCGATCTCAACCGAAGAAGTATCTGATCCCGGGATTAACATAGCCTGCATGATTCATGACAATTTAGGTATTTTTAAAAACTTAAGAGAAATAGTCTCATTTTTCTTGGAATCATATTTATATTTGTTTGGAAAACTAATCATAGATATTACCATCATTAGCCCTTTAATGATTACGTCGTTGTAGTACTCTGGTTCTTGATCTTGCAAAGACATCAAGTGATTGATCATAGTGTTTCCTTCCTTGTTTTTCCGACATTCGTCAAGAAGACGTTGCAAGAACCCGTCCACGGATTTGCCAATACTTTTCACCTTTTTCTCGTAATTATTCCCAAAGAATTTCAAGAATGGCAAATTATCGCTAGGTTGAGTTGCGCCGGTTTTGATAAAAATATCCTTGATAAGATTCTTGAATATCTCGGCCTCTTCCTTATTGTGAACATCGTCCCCGTAGTATCTCTTCCCCGTCACCATCCTCACGATATTATTAAGCGTTAGATCCGACAAGAGTGGTTCGAGCTCGACCTCCTTGAAAGAATCGAGTTTACTATCACCTGATTCACCTTTGATGATGTTGTCACGCGTGCCTCGCACGTGAGTTAACGAAGGATCTCATCTCTACGGATATGGTAGAAGCTCTCGACGGAACTAATACGACGGAGGTTTTTCCAATGATCGTTGTAAGGGGAAGTTCCTATTGTAGTGTTATTGTAGGAAATGTACTTGTTTGTGGTTTGATAAAACGACGTCGTTTGTGCCAGTAAAGCATTCTTTGAGTAGCGGGAAAGATGATATGACTACGACTCGGCGGATGCCAAAGTTCAGGGTGAAGATGGGACCGTATTTCTCGGAGATACCGTGGAAGAAACGGTGGAGGAGTGGTTTTAGGAGGTGGAGATGTCCGACCACTGGAAGACCCGGTGGACCGGGTGGAATGTTAAAACGTTGCGTTTTGGATCTGATGTTGTAAGCTATGAAGAGTAAGAGCATCTCCATCAGTGTAAACCTATAAGAAGTTCTGATCCCATTTTTTATTATATGTTGTTACATCAAGTACAAATGAGAACCTCATTAGGATTAGTTAATTTTGTTCCCCTCCATTAGTCTAAACCCATTAGGGATTCTCTAAAATAAAACCAAAATATTGTATAAACATGATTCAATTGATACAGAAGGCAGATTGTTTCAAGAAGGGCCAAAGAGGAAGAGCATGATTCATGCATTGGCTTCAAAGAAACTTAACCACATAGTCCAAACGAGAGTCAAAGGGGGTAAATCTTCAAGCTATGAACATGAATCCATAGAAATATGACACACCCATATGAAATCCCCACATATCCAAAATCCTATCTCTAATTCAACAACTTTTATGCAAAATCTTATTGCAAAACTAACCACGAACACCAATTACGAATTACCATCAAGAGAAAGCAAAATTGAAACATTATTTTTACCCTTTTTTCGTTTGTTGTCTTTCGTTTTTTTATTTTTGTGGTTAGTAGAAAATATCAGACACGAGATCGAGGCCGATTGGCTTTTTTAGTAATAAAGCCTACTACATCGCACGATTTCGAGCCGTTAAATCAGTCGGGTGCATCCACGTGATGTGGAGATGTGACGCAAGTTCATGGATATATATGCTACATAACATAAATAGTATATTTTGTTTTCTCCTCTCCATTATTGTCTTTTTGTCCTTATTATAAATCAAACGGCATACTCGATTTGAGTTCTATTGTATTAAGGTTTGTGTTGTTTAGGCTATAAAAAATTTAGTAGCTTATTATAATGCGATTGATAGTTTGTGTAAGTTATAAACCTTTTAGCCACAATCTTGAACCTTATGTATAAATTCGAATGCAACATGTCACTTATAAACTTGGGTTGCGTTTATACTAAACGATATGAGACAAAAATTGATTACAGATGATGACTAAGCGATTACAGAAAAAAACGTTTTAAAAAGAAAAAATGTTGTAATAGTGAAAAACAAATCCAGTTATAAGTGACCCTCTCTAGACAGTCTCGGACTCGGTAACCATTTTTTTGAGAAAATTGGAAATTTTACAAGCGAATCGATGGCTATAGTACAATTAAAATGGAAGATGAGGGTTAGATTTTTTTACTTGCAGCTGTTTTGTTTTCACTAGTAGTTATAACTTATAAGTGGTTGAATATTGCAAACCTAAACATATCAACAATTTAGTAGAGCGGTAACTGGATACTACTAGAGTACTAGGTGTGGTTAAATGCATAAACAAATTTACCCGGACATAGATTGGTCCAAACTCTCAATAATGAGTTATAGATTGGGTCCGAATGGATGGCTATAGTACAATTAAAACAATGGCTCTAAATGGTAACGGTAGAATGATTAAATTTCTGGCAGAATCTGACATAATAAATGAAAGTTAAATGGTATTAGTAGAATCATTATACCTATGGTATAATCATTCTAGAGACAAAAAAAATTGGTGGAACCATTAAACTGACAGTAGAACTATTATACTAACAGTAGAACCATTAATCTTTTTGAGTGCCCACAAACATTTTGAAAAAACTTTTTGGCTCTGAATGGTAACAGCAGAATGATTAAATTTCTGGCAGAATAATTAAATTTTTAGCAGAATCTGGCAGAATAAAAAAAAGTTAAATGGTGTCAGTAGAACCATTATACCAATAGCAGAATCATTTTAGAGACAAAAACTGACAGTATAACCATTAAACTGATAGTAGAATCATTAAACTGACAGTAGAAACATTAAACGAATGGTGTCAGTAGAACCATTTTAGAGCCAATATATTGGTCCAAACTCTCAATAATGGGTTCACCCAAACATCACAACTCTCGTTCGTGGACGCAATTAGAAATAGAAGTCAATATTATTGGGGAAAGTGATTTCCGAAATGGGACCCGGACAGACCAAATTTCCCAAAAAGTAGATTGTAACATTTGTTTCCTTCAATAACAACAAATTTATTACTTCGATATATAGTCGTATATACTTACAATACTTATTACTTATCCACCACATAAAATTTCAAACTTGTTTCTCAATTTATGAGCTCCTCGATAGAAGCAAGCGTGTGAAGAGCGATTGTTACTCATCGCTAGCCTACTTGTCGTCGCTTGTTAAACTCCGAATGAAACAGGACGGTGCCGTGGTGCAGATGGTTTAGGCGCGTACGACAAATATTAACAGAAATATATATACATATGTATAAGAATATTACATACATATATAATTATAAATTTTTGAAACTGTTCAGTGTGGACGTCACAATTCAAAACATTAACATTAACACGTTAGATACACAATTCTGTCATAAAAATCTCGAAATTTTACCACTATACGCAAACAAATTTTTAAAATCAGTATTCACAGAAATATTCGTTCCACTAGTTAAGTACTAAAACCCACTTGTTCAGCACACTTGCATTTTTTTATGTGACCATGCTATAAAAATCCTTTGTTCTTATTAACTAGACCTCACGACTGAGTTTTTTTATTATACTATTACATAATGTTTACTAGCTAATTGAGTCTTCAAAAGAGGTTTAACTTAACGATTATAGGAAAACGACAGTTTTGTCAGTCTGATATCTATAATATAAAAGTAAGTAGTAGCAAGTATGGCTTTTGGATGAAATCCAAAGATATACATTCTTTATTTTTTTTGTGAATAAAAACTATTAGAAATTTACACACTTTCAAACTTTCCAACTACCCAAGAATAAAGTATATATATATATATATATTACTTTCTAATAAATAACATTATACTAATAATCAACTTAAGCCGCCGACAAAAAAAAAAAAAAAAAAAAAATCAACTTAAGCCACCCCACTTACTATCGTCCGCACGTTTTATTCTTCTTTTGGTCAGCATATAAAAACAGAATAATGAAAAAGAAACAAATCAATACTTTCATCGATTAGACTAAAGTTTCTCTCTATATTAAGTTCATAAAACCAATCAACCATAAACCTATAATCCTACACTAAGGTAGAAGAAACAAAAATGTTCTACTTCATCTTTCCCCCTCTCTTAGTCCTTTTTATAACATTCATATTCCTTTACTCCAAAACGCAACGTTTCAAGCTCCCTCCTGGACCGCCGTCGCGGCCCTTCATCGGCCACCTCCACCTCATGAAACCGCCGATCCACCGTCTTCTTCGACGATATTCCGATAAATACGGTCCAATCTTCTCCCTACGTTTTGGCTCTCGCCGAGTTGTAGTCATAACTTCATCTTCACTCGCGCAAGAATCATTCACTGGCCAAAACGACCTCGTTTTATCAAGTCGACCGCTACAACTAACCGCGAAATACATCGCGTACAACCACACTACCGTAGGAACCGCTCCTTACGGCGATCATTGGCGTAACCTCCGCCGCATTTGCTCACTCGAAATCCTTTCCTCGAACCGTCTCACCAACTTCCTCCACATCCGAAAAGACGAAATCCACCGTATGCTAACTCGACTCTTGCGCGAAACTCACTCCAACGACGAAAACCGATTCACTCACGTCGAGCTCGAGCCGCTTCTCTCCGATCTAACGTTCAACAACATAGTAAGAATGGTTACAGGGAAGAGATACTACGGTGACGAAGTAACCAACAAGGAAGAAGCAGAGCTATTCAAGAAACTCGTTTACGATATCGCTACGTATAGCGGCGCGAATTATTCCGCGGATTACTTACCGGTTCTTAAACTATTCGGAAACAAATACGAGAAGGAAGTTAAAGCTATTGGTAAATCAATGGATGATATTTTGCAGAGATTACTTGATGAGTGTAGAAGAGATCAAGAAGGTAACACAATGGTAAATCATTTGCTCTCTCTTCAACAACAAGAACCAGAGTATTACACAGATGTTATCATCAAAGGCCTCATGATGGTAAGATTGCGTATAACCTTTGTAAATTAATACGTAATACCTCACTAAATTAATAGAATTTCCCCGTTCCAAATGTAGTTTTCAATCCAATTATTCTTTGATAAAATAATATTTAGTAAAATTAATAAAATATCGTGGTCCAATGGTATTAATTTATAGAGATTTTACCGTATAATATTATATGCAGGCGATGATGCTTGCCGGAACCGAAACTTCCGCCGTAACACTAGAATGGGCGATGACGAATTTGTTGAAAAATCCAGATGTATTGAAGAAAGCGAGATCGGAGATAGATGAGAAGATTGGAGAAGAAAGATTAATCGACGAACCAGACATCGCCATACTTCCTTACCTTCAAAACATTGTGTCTGAAACATTCCGGCTGTTTCCGGTCGCACCGCTACTAATCCCTCGGACACCAACGGAGGATATGAAAATCGGCGGTTATGACGTACCTCGGAATACAATTGCGTTGGTTAATGCTTGGGCTATACATAGAGATCCAGAATTATGGGAAAATCCAGAAAAGTTTGATCCGGATCGGTTTAATAACGGATGTGGAAGTGATTACTATGTTTTTAAGCTTATGCCGTTTGGGAATGGACGAAGAACTTGCCCCGGAGCTGCATTAGGACAGAGGATTGTGTCGTTGGCGTTAGGATCGTTGATTCAGTGTTTTGATTGGGAAAATTTGAAAGGTGAGATTGATATGTCGGAGAGTGCTGGGCTAGGTATGCGTAAGATGGATCCTTTAAGGGCTATGTGCAGGCCTAGGCCTATTATGGCTAAACTTTCAATCTAGTTAGAAGTGTTTTTGATAATGGAAAAAAAAAACCTTAATAATAACTTTTTCTCAATGAAGATTTAATAAGTAAATCTATATACTTGGATTGAATCACAAAAGAACATAATTACCGTTTAAGCATTCACTTATTATTTTTTTTTGAATTAATGTTAAATTATATTCAAAGAAAAAAATAACTTTTTTACAACCGTTTCAATAACGTTTTTGTTTAAAAAGAAAAGAGATTTTTTATCTCATTGAAAACCAAATTTGTAGAGCCTCTTCAAACTTCAAGTCGCCTTGTCGAATGATGAGGAGTTGGTTGCGAACCTTTTTGTCGATAGAAGTAACTAATTGTGCTTGCCCTATATGCGGTTCTCCATGTCTTCTACGATTCCTCTCCATCCATATACTATGAACCGCAGCTTGAAATACGTATCGGAGTAGAAAAAGTTTGATTTTACCCACGGAAGTGTCATTCATCGCATGAACCACCCTTCCCTATGTGTAAGTGTACTTCCTTCCCATTAGCTTTTTGACCAAAATCTCCCAAACATTTCGTGTAAACCGACACGAGAAGAACAAATGATCCCTTGTTTCAATCGGATCTAAGCAAAACCCACACCTCGAAATCACATTGTTGTTCCAACACCTCATTCGATCTCCCGTAGATAATCTATTCCTCATAGCAAGCCACACCATAAACTTATTTACTTATTTACTACTAGATAATTCTCCTCCTTCACAGTCATTTAACATTCTCTTCTTCATCTTCTTGGTATGATAAAGAAAATCATTTACTTCATCTTCGGTAAGCTCATGAAATATTACATGCATAATAGCCCAAATGGAGAATGCACATATAAGCGGGCAAGCGAGTTGGAGCTTCGATAAAAAAGTCTACTTCATATATTTTGTCCATGCACCAACACAAACATCCAATCCACCATGAGATCTATTAACGAATATACTCGTATATATGCATATCTTTGTATTGAGAATGAGCAGCGGCTCTGCTCTTTTTATACATGAGAGGGATCAACCCTTAACCTAGCTAGACTTTCCTAAAGCTGATACAAGAGAATAGGAAACATACGTAATTACAAAGATATGCATATATACGAGTATATTCGTTAATAAGATCCAACACTTTCTATCGGTTTTGTTGTAACATCACCGTGAATTTATTAGGACAAGCAGGGTTTCACAATAATTTGGTAAGGATCTAAGTTTTGGATTAACTCTTAAATTTATGTAGTTGCAATTTTGTTCATTGACATATTGTTACTTGATTTTGTTGTTTCCCTACTTTAAGTCAACCTGAAGAGACTTTTGAAAGCCATTAGCTACTTAAAATATTTGAGAATCATCATGATTATGCAATGGATATAACATGAGATATATAGTCAAGAAGAACACCAATAATATACATAAGAATATACGACCGGAGATTTATATGGTTTTTGCATGTAAATTGCAAATTTGTATGAGACATTGTCAAAGATAACATATTGGAGTATATTGGCCAAAAAGTTAAATATAATTAGTTTACTTTAAAACATAAATGAATTAAATTGTAATTGTAATATCATCATATAAATAAAATTTTGAGGCACATTTTTGGTTCAATATACTTAACATATGTTGAAGATTGAATCAATCTCCAATAGCAAGATTGATGTTTTCAAATTCTTTATTTACTCTTTGAGGTTCTTCATTCGTAGAAGATATTTATTAAACAAATAAGAAGCAACCCAAGAAGCAACTAGAAAATATGAATCATGCATCAACTAAAATGAGCATACTACCTATCATCATCAATAAATGAACAAGAACTCAGAGCACATGATTGTAACATCAGAATCCAAAATTTCTTCAAAGAAATCTAGAGCAATTGAGTGTTCCAAATCGAGATGATTAAGGACCATATTCTCTTCACGTCTTTGTTTCTTCATGGCTTTACAGATTTTGGCTATTTCATCCATGGGGAAGGGGAGAGAAAGAAATTAGGGTTTCGATGAGATTTGGAGAAGAAGGAGCTTTTTCGGAATCTGCAAAATCTTTTCTTAATCCGATTGAATGATTAGATTTTGTAGTTATACTTTGTTTTCGTTGTTCATCGTAGTTTTTGTCTGCAAGAAAGAAAGAACTGATTAAACATGGGAGAGGGAGAGAAAGAAATTAGGGTTTCGATGAGATTTGGAGAAGAAGGAGCTTTTTCGGAATTTGCGGAATCTTTTCTTAATCCGATTGAATGATTAGATTTTGTAGTTATACGTTTTATGGTTGTTCATCGTACGTAGTTTCTGTTTGCAAGAAACAAAGAACTGATTAAACTGACTGTAACAATTTTAGAAACTTTTTAAAAAATTGCAAAAATATATCATAATTACACTAGACAAAAATATAGAAAATAATAATTTTGAAAATTTTCATCAATCTATGTTTACTTGATTATTAATCTGGATAAAAATTTAATATTTTAAACGAGCTTAGAAGCACCATGTTTTTTATGAAAAAAGTTGGTTTAGTATAAAATTTAGATTAACTAGTGAATAAATATAGAGTTAATCAAAAGAAAAACCCCAAAAGCCACATGAAAGAAAAACCCATATTACATTATCTAATTTTACTCGATATAATCAAACACAAAATGAAAGAAAATGGTTAAAGAATGAAACATGTGTTTTCTATTGTTTTAGTTAGAGAAGCCACATTTATTTTGGCCAAAAGTATTTAAAAAGTCTAAACATGTAAATATATTTCATAAATCTATTATATTAGATGTAAGTATAAGTAATATATGTATCGGAGTGGATATTCAAAATTTTAAAATTATTAGTTTTGATTTGTTCTGTTATAGACAAATATTAACTTTTGTAATTTGCTCCGCTTTGATTCATAACAAATTTCTAGATTTTTTAGATTGAATAAAAACAAATATCGAATCAGATCAAATTAAATTAAAACAAATACCGAATCATAGCAAATCTAAAGAATAATTTGTCAGATTCTAACACATGTACAATGATTTCAACATTTAACATTCTATTTTTCACTTTTTTTACACTCCACATCATATTCTCTCTTTCTCGACTTAGTAGTTGAACACCCATTTTATATTTATCATCTACAATGGTTTTATTTAATAAAATTCAACACTTTACTCCACCATTTTTATTTTCATATTTGTTTTTATGATTTGTGATACATATTGATAATAATTATCGACTAAAATAATTTTACGTAAAAAAATTAAACTTTTTTATTTTTATCTGATTTATAGTTTTGTTTTTGCAAATAGAAATACGAAAAATAATTATTATAAAATAAATACAATTACGAAATCTGGCCAAGTAGACTACATAGAGAAAGATTGGTCCATCTAAAACTGGATGGATCGATCCAGGCATATCTGACGAACATAAGGAGGAAGATAGATCCAAATGGAAAGAAAAATGTCGGGAAAAAGAAAGAATGTACTAATACAAATAGAAAGATGCCAAATTTCTTTGATACAAGCGGTATCAAGGTTATTTTCGGATATATAATACAAAATTTACTTAAAATTCTTAATAAATTTCTATTCCATTAACGGAATCTCCAACTCCATATTAGTCTGAAAAAACCAATGAGGAAGTTCGTCAAAGAGTTTGCTTTCAACTTCCAAATATTGCTGAAACGAAGATAATATGGCGTATCAGTTTACTAGTAGAATAATTTTCAACAAAATAACATGATACTAAACTAAATGACGTTTGTTTTAAGATGCTAGCAATTTAGTTTTAACAAATAGTAAAATTTCATTTTAGTTCGGTTCATATTTTTATTTTCTTTTTATCATTAATATCAAATCGTGCTAAAAATATAAAGTTTGTGTATGAATGAAATACCGTAAAAATGTTTTAATGTGAAACCATAAAATATGTTGTTACTATAAATATAATAAAAGTTTACCTTCCGAGCTTGAACTTGTTTTAACGCCTTCTCGAGTAATTCTTCTTGATGTTCAATCTCATCAATTGATTCACAGTCATTTGGATTTTTCAAATAATACCTAAATGTTTAAAAGATAATTAGAAAGCTAGTATGGAGGATATACAAATATACAATATCCATATATGTAATAAAATAAGATACTTACCCCAATTGTTGTTCCACGTTGGCCAATTTGGCATTACATTCATCGATTTCATCTTCGATATCCTATTTAGAGAAATATGAATAGTTAAATAGAAATTTAAAAAAATCATGCTTAAAGTAGTCTATTTTTTATTTAAATATTTCTAAATAATTAGGTAAAACAATTCTCTCCACATGCCTTTGGTTGCATGTGATAAATTACTCCATCGTCAAAATTTTCTCTGCACGAAATTTAAAATAAAAACTAAGATACACCATTACTTGTCGTAAAATAGTAGAATATACTCATATAAAGCAAACAATAATAAACTTAGAATCAGTTTAAACTTTAAAATATGTAAATTCAGTAACCTGAAGATCAATTCCCTATGCGGCTTTATTTCCGCACGCATGTCATTGATCCAACGTCGTATGTACTGGTACCCATACCAATAAAGAAAAAAACATTGATTACAAAATTTGTATGTATACATTATCCGAAAATAGTTTAATGTAAAACTCGTTTGATTATCATGAAAATATTACCGGTTCATCTGGGATGCTGTACGCGATTACGACCGACCGGTTATAACATCAAGTGTTCATGCATGAGTCAAAAAAAAAAAAAAAAAATTCATATACAATAAAATAGCCAATATAAGTTCTTATATAGATGCATTAACACAATTAGTGGATATACCTTGAACGTTTAAAACAAGGCACATTGACATAGGTGTGTATAGTCTCTTCGAGGCTATAATCATAAACCATTATTATACAAATAATCAAATATTACAGATTTAACAACATATTTTTCATCAATTTGAAAAGGTTAAGAACAATAGCAATGATTGATATGAGATGGATAGACAAACATATATAACTGAATAGAAAAATTATGAAATAATAGATTAATAGAATTCGAAGAAAAAAAAAACTGAAATTTGACAAGAGCAATAATATAATTACAATACCTTGTTTTCGATTCAAAAAGGAAGAGTTTACCAGAAGGAGAGAAAAGAATTAGAGCAATTTGAACATCACAGAGAACGTATAACTCATAAGCTTTTTTAATAAGTCCACATTTTCTTTTGGCAAATGCAATATTTCTTTGATCCTTGTTCTCTATTTTCTTCATCTGTATTTTCACTCTCCCCATTTTTGTTTTTTGTTTCTCTGTCCTTTCACAATGTTTTTTTCTTTTGGTTGCTTACTTAGCTTTCAAGCTAAACAATATCCATTTCACAATGTTTATAAGCTAATTATATAAGTTATGAGAAATACTTTATATGTCTAAATTTGTAGATTTTCCATTAAATTTTATTTAAAACTATTAATTTAATTGTGTTTAAAAATATTGATTTTCTATATATTGGTAAATACTTTTATTTTCTTAATCTATCTCCAAATGTCAAGTATTGTATGAGTGATTGGTTTCAACAATTTCCAATATATTATTAGAAATGTGATTCTCCTAAAGAACCTACATGTCATCTTCACATTCATTCAAACAATTTAAATATGACATGACATTCCCTAAAATGTGACATAACAAAACTCTTTGTAAAATTTTCTTATTTAGCTCATTAATTAGCTTAATATTTTTAGATATGACAATCACCCTTTCTCAAATCAATCTTGTCTTTATTTCAAAATTTTAGATTTAAAAATATTTTTTCCTAATTTTGTAACTAATATAACAATCTACATTTTTCAACTTAAATTATAAACAACGAGTCACTAAAGTATTTTCTCCTAAAATGTGACATGTCAAAACTTTTTGTAAAATTTTCATATTTAGCTCACTAATTAACTTAATATTTTTAGATATGGCAATCACCCTTACTCAAATCAATATTGTCTTTATTTCAAAATTTAAGATTAAAAAAAAACATTTTCTTAATTTCGTAACTAATATAACAATCTACATTTTTCAACTTAAATTATAAACAACGAGTCACTAAAGTATTTTTCATATTTTATTGATAAATGATTTTTTGTTTTTATTGGTGACTAAAGTATCGGCACCAAATCTTTATATTTTTGTTTTTATAGCTTCTTGAAAATGATTTGGATTTCTATTAGATGGAGAAAACTATACATATCCTCTTCATAAATACCGGTTTATATTTCAAATATTATGAATATAATTTTATGTAAGAAAAAGATATTAATAACTTTACCCTTATATTTTATCGATAGATTTTACGAATTATAACTTTTTCCAATTTAAAATACAATATTTTTTTTTTTAAAAACAGTAATTTTATATAATTCAAAGTGCATTTATTAGGTATCACTTTAGAATAAAAAATTCAACGGATAATTTACTAGAACAACTCTCCATATACCTCATAATTACTAAGTTTATTTGTACAAAATATATCAACTTTGTTAGAGCGTCTCCAACCCATCTCTATTTCCATCTCTAAAATAGAGATTATTATTTCCCCAATATATTTGACGATACAAAAAGAAATTTGTTTTGTTTTATTCGAAATAACTCTATAACATAGAAAAATTTGCATTCCCCAAAAATAGAGATATACGTTGGAGAGAACAAATGAATGCTATTCTTTACTCTTTTTAGAGTAGAACTAGAGATTTACATTGGAGATGGTCTTATAATATATTGAAAACAAAATTCTACACATGTAAATAGTACACTTGCTATTTCTCTTTACTTTTTAAATTCTTAAAATATGTGTTGAAGTAAACAAACTTTGTGTTAAATTTCTCTTTCTGATTTTTAGATGTTTCTTTAGATTCCAAATGATAAAGAAACTTTGTATTTTAATTAAGGGAAAATTAAGAAAATACACCAAAAATTACCCTTATATTGAAAAAAACACTCGATCAAAATTTAACACACACCGTTATCACCTAGCTTCGAAACCGCAGGAATCAAATTGTACATACTAACATGATCAATCTCAACACAACTCAAATGCATATCACGAAACAACCGAATCGCTTCACCAGAAAATTCATTTTGAGCCAACCCATAAAACATAATGTTCCAAGTAACTATATCTCTCTCATGCATTTTATCAAACACTTGTCTTGCAGAAATCAAGTCTCCAGCTTTACAGTACATTTCAACTAACCCAGTCCCTATAACACCAGACTCAAAACCCATCTCGGTAATCAAATCATGTATCCGTAAACCGTCTTCCAGCACAAGCCTTCAAAGCAAAAGTGAAAGTATACTTATCTTGTTCAATACCTTTCTTCTCTGATATGTAACCGAATTTTTTTAGAGCTTCTCTATGTAAACCAGCTCTTGTGTATCCTCTGTTCATCGAATTCCACAAAACAACATCGAATTCCTCTGATCACATTTTCAGCCAAACATGAAACTTCTACTGCCTTTTTCAATCACGATTACTCCTTCGATGCTTTACCGATCACCGGAAAACCAATTTTTGACCGCCAAAAAAAAAAGTTTTTTCCTCCCACCGTCAAAATTTTGATCGGGTTTTGTTTTTTCAATATAAGGGTCATAAAGACAAATAAAGGGTATATCCTTAATTATAAAATAGTTGGTGTATTTTATTAATTTTGATTTTTTTATGGTGTATTTTCTTAATTTTCCCTTTAATTAATATATCATTCAAAATCCTAAAAATTCACAACATTTAAACCGAAACGAAATACAAGATTGAACATCTTAATAACATTAAACCATAATGCAACATTTTCTATTTATTAAAATTTTAAAAAAAATAAAAGAAAAATTAAATAATGCAACATTTTCTATTTATTAAAATTTAAAAAAAAAAAAAATTAATCCGCGTATTACGCAGAGAATCATTTAGTAGATGTTACTGTCGTAGAATTAAATTGTACATGTGTTGTAATTGTATGATTTGGATTTTGGATATGGTAAATCAAAGTATTAATAGATAACTATTAATTATATGTTGCATAATCAATTTTATAAGTTAGTAAAGAATTAAGGAAATAATTTATAACATAAAGCAGATCATAGACAATTATTGTTTCTAATACACATTATATTATAAACATACACAATAAATGATAAATTTACTATGGATATACATCTATGTATCTAAAAAAAATCATTCAAGATGCCATAGAAAGATGGTTCTGCCACTTATCAATTGCTCACGGCATTATTTTAGATACACATATGATATGACAATTATCTATATTACTATATACATCTTCATGAAAATTATTTAAATTCATATGTAATATCTATTCGCACATATAAATATAATAATTGTTCAAACCCATTTCTGATATCTTAGTGATGTTGGCTTAGAGTCACTTTAGACCATGTTCGTTTGATTCGGATAGCATTCTCATTGCAATTGGTTGGTGATATAGGGTCTAATGGATAAGATATACTCGAATAAACGCAACCGTAGAACTAAGGTTGCTAGCGAAATACGACATGGGCAATAGGACACTGCGAGTAGATCAGGCTTGTAACTTGTTGGCAATCGCAAGTCTTCTTTACTCGAACGATTGAGTGCGTCGATTAGCGATAAGTAGCTTTTGCTTAGCTACTTATAAGGAACTAGTCACATTGAATCACCGGACTTGGCTAATAATGGCAACTAAGATTTCACAAATATTTGCTTTCGGTAGTAAAATTGTTACAAATATTTCCATTACTAAAGGTTTTTAGTGAATTATCCTTCTTCTTTTTTTGGTCACATAGTGAATTATCCATTATGTGTTATTTTTCTTTGGTTTTTCACTTGATTTCATTGTAAGATTGTGATACACTAGTGAATCTACGTACACAACAATAAAGACTCTTACATAATCAAACATCTATACATTTCCTAAATCTTGTACGTTGCGTTGTATAATCAAGTGGCTAAAATTTCATTTTCAAGATTTTTTTCTTTTTCTTATCGGAATTCGATTTCATTTTCCTCAAATGGTTAGAAAAATGGATCTTGATATGATATGTTAAACTTTAGATATGGATGGAATATTCCGTCATATTCTAAACATTTTTCCCAATTTTAATATTACCTTTGCATAGTTACCCAAATCAACATCCTTAATCAGGAAAAATATATATAAATTGTATAAAAAGATTACAAAATCCTAGGATCCAAATCGAATTTGTACGATCCTAATTCACTCTATGAATAACATAAACATTTTGACCATAAAACAAAATAACATAAACATATATTTTTGGTCAATTAAACAGAAAAAAAAAATCCGAAGAACAAGTCAAAACTCAAAAGAGTAAAGTGGACCCCACTTTTGTATATCAGAAAGATAAAACACTCTCTCTATAAGGAAAAGCTTCGACCTTTGATAACAATGGTGACTATGAGATCTCCGTCGTGATTTCTCACCGCCGATTACACTTACTTCCTCTCCTTTTCGCCGGAATAACCCATCATCGGTAAGTTCTTTCCCCATTTTTTCGTCTCTGTAAAAAAAAAAAAAATTAGGGTTTTCGTCTCCGTTGTTCTGCATCTGAAATTATGGTCAGATTTCGAATTCTCGCTAGGTTTTCATGTTAAATTTTGTGTTTTTGTTCTCAGTTTTCGCCTTCCGATGAATTCTAGGGTTTATGTGAGAAGAAATCAAAAGGATTTTGGTATGGAGCTTAAGGAAACGAAGCTAGAGATTGACGATTCGATCGATAAAGAGAAATCTATGCAGTGTACTAGTAATTTCGAGGATCATAGTTTCTATAATGTAGAAGATGATCATTCTGATGTTGACGTTGTTGTTGATGCTTCGAGTAAAATCGAGGTCGAGGAAGAAGAAGACGAGGTTGATATAATGGAATGTTCGGGGTTTAACGATACGAATCCGATCGAAACCTCGGAATGTGACGATGCGTATTCGAGTTCGTTTAGTGGAACGGTTTCTGGAGATGAGAATGAGGCATCTTTGAATGATCAAGAAGCAGATTCCTTGATTTGTACTGATAGTTCTCTACCATTCTCTATGAGGTAAGCTCGAAAATTGGTTTCGTATTAGCCGTGTTCTGAGTTCCGTTAGTGTTCGTTTTTGGTATATGTATTGTGAATGGTGTGTGATTATTTAGTTTTGTTGCTGTTTATGGTAGGAAGAAGAAGTTGACTGATCATTGGAGGAGGTTTATACAGCCGATTATGTGGCGGTGTAAATGGATTGAACTTAAGATGAAAGAAATTCAGAAGCAAGCGTTGATGTACGATAAAGAACTCGAAGAATCTTGTGAAGTTAAGAAATTGGAGTTAGAGAATGTTAAATCAGAAGAAGTTGGGATTAAGGCGTTACCTCCTCTCCCATGTCATTCGCAGAAGATGCAAGTCAAGAAGAGGAAGATGAGAAAGCGAGTTGAGGAGACCTCGGATGTTGCTTCGTATACTTTGAACCATAATCTCTTCTCGTATCACGGTATGAAAGAATTTTTACGTTCTTGTTGTGCTCAATGTTCGTTTAATAATATTCCTTTTTTTATTGTTTTTGATCTATTTATAGAATACCGGAAAACTTTTGCGGATATTGCGCTTAATGATAACTCCCGCAATCTAGGTATGGCGTTCTGAATCTGAACGTTGATATGATCGTAATTCCTTTAAGAAAACTTTGATCTTACGAGTTCTTTTTGTTTTGGGTTATTAGATAAACGGAATAAGAGCGGTAAGGATGAGACAGTTTTCTGTGACGAGACACCGCCTCTCGAGTTTAGAGAAGGCGATGAATTCTTGGAACAGCTACTCTTGAAGATTGAAGCTGCAAAGTTAGGAGTCCGTAACTTGAAGAACCGAGTTGACAAGGTGGTGAATGAAAATCCGACTAGGTTTTCTTCGGCTATTAACACATTGAATCTGGTTGGTTTTGCTGATGTATTCACAAGCTCGGAACAACAAAATCCGCTATTGGTTATCAAGAATGAAGATGAGAAACCGATCATTTCTGAAGAAAATCCGGTTAAATCTGCTTCGGTTTCATCTCATCACGATGAACCACCTGAAGAAGACGAGGCAACGGATATTTTGTTGTCTGAAATTGCGGCTTCAAGGAGAAGAGCCGGGAAAGGTATTGTTCTCGATAAGAAGCAACCGAAAACCGAACAAACTTCGGTTGAGGAAGGTCCATCAAGAACTGTAAGTTTCTATATCGAACTTCACAAAAAAACCCATTACGCCTTTTGTTGGTCTCATACGCCCCTTTTAACACGATGCAGGCAAGGAAACGAACACCGCGCAATCTTGACGTGGAAGAGACAAATCCAAAGAGACAGAGAGTTTCAAGAGAGAAGCCAAAGTCAAACGCGATGGCTTCTAGGTTTAAGCTTCCCAACAGGAAGCGTAAGCGAGGAAAACGAAGGTCAGGCTCTACCGGATTACGAAGAAGATCCTAAAAAGGCTTTGGAGAATGTCAAGAAAAGTGTGTTAACATTCTAGACACACTTAAGCTTTAAAGTATATAGAATCGCTGTGTTATGATTCTTGGTGTTTAAAAAAACTCATCATCAATCTATTAAAACTTTATGATGTTGTTTTATGTATTTCTGACTACAACTAAAATCAACTTTGGAGCATTTGCTTCTACCTTACAATGTAGAATTATTGTTAGTTTAAACCTTTATTTCATATACATTCTTCTTGATAGTTTTGCGGAAACAATGGCTAAAATGGTGACCGTAGGGACGAATATAACATCAGGTATGAGTTTGATTATCTTTAATTGAGGAACATTCTCTCCTGCTCTTTTAGCCGCCATAGCGGCCGGTGGCGATACTACTCCCGTGATTAAAGTTACATCATCGAGTTTACTCGGTTTCACGCTGATCGCCATAAACTCTGTGAACACCTTTTTCTTCTCTTCTTCGTCTTTCGCTTCCTTCCACCGCGTGAAACAAGCCTGTTTAGATCAGTTTTTTCAACATTATGTTAACATTTTAGAGAGCATTACTTAGAAATTTTGTGTTTAATGCGATTTTCGCTAGCGGATGGACTCGCCTTTATCTCATCCGGGGTCGGGAAGTCGAAGTGCCTGCCCGGTAAAGCCGAGTTGAAGTTGCTGCATCAATATATCAAATAGTTTTGTACAAATCATTACAGAAAAAAATTCGCCAATAACCTAGTCTAATTCCAGAGTTTATAACCATTTTTATAAAGACTAACTACAATTATGTGATTAAGAAGTTGTGATTTTATGACTATTCTTACTTAAAGATGTCCAAAACAGCAACGTGAAAATCGTCGAAGTTGTTGATAGCTTTTTGGGTAAATTGTTTGTAGAGTGAACCCATTACCATATTCATCATTTGTGTCGGTGGTAACCCTACATGCCAAAATACCAAAAATCATTAAAGAAAATAATAATAGGTCGAGAAAATTATTAAGATGGTCATATTTATTATTCATATAATAAAATCGTTTTAAGTGGTTAGGTTTAAAGAAGAATGGCAAAACCTTTTCCGAGAAACCCCATTGAGCCTCCCATATTGTTTAGAAGTCAAGTCTTTAGGTGAAAAAAAGTGTTTATGTATTTATGTTTGTATTTGATGTGTGGAATAAGTGACTTGGCTTGGTGGGTTTTGGGTCTTTTGCAAAGACAAGATTGGAATATAGAAGTCTCTACACAAGACATTGGTTTAAGCATATAACTCGTACTTTATAGAGTTAATAATTACATGAACTTTCTTAGGCTCTGATTTATATACATACTTTGATGTTTGTTAATTTAGTCTATGGAATTTACTTATGGTTAAAAATGCGTATAGTTTGTGAATCTTTTTCATTTCTTCACAGTGGAGTAATGTACTACTTTTTATTAAAGCACGGGGAATGACTTGTCCTACTCACCTTAGTCTCCTTTACGTATGTATAGGCTTCTAGAATTGGTTGAAGAACCAAAAAGAATCAAAAGTTTGATTGAAATTTTATTTTCTTTTATGAATATTTTGTTTCAAGTTTAATCTAGTAATTTTGGGTTGGATTGAATTGCATGTTGCTCCCCGTCAAAAAACATGTTTTCTTTCTCTCTCAAACAGAAATCGAACTTGTTAATGTTGATTTAAAGTAGGAAAAACAACCAAGATAATCAAAATAATAATAGTCTATAAGTAAAGCTAGGTTATTGCTTAATCTCTTGTATTTTGTAGAGACTAACAAGCTGTCTAATATTCGAATTTAACGGTAACCTTATGTATTACTTATCTTCTCTCTACTTTTTGCTAACCATTTTATCAGCTGTCAATGAATGTATTATTTCTCAAATCTAATTATTTTAGAAAGAAGACAAGAATATGAGTCTAACAACTTGGTAGGTACAACAAAAAAACATTGTATTGTAGGATTGGATCCATACATGTCCGGTTATAAATTTTAGACAGTTCATTTATAGCAACGTGGCCACTTGAGTTAATTACTTGACAGGTATGGATCCAATTAATTTTTACCAATTTTTCCTTTTCAAAAGTTTAAACTAAGATCCTACTAAGTGGCTGGCACTTTCATATTCGCATAAAAGGCATTTTCAATTGTAAATTTTTGTAAGGATTGATTAAATATGTAATCGTAAATTTGCAATGAATTGTTAAAATAATAAAGCAAGTCGTGTGTTAATAAGTTACTACGTATCTAATATTCTTGGTTTTATTCTTAATGAACCTTTTGTTAGATTAGTAGCACACGTCATCCAACAAATTTAAACTTCAAAATGTAAATTTGTTTACTACCCAAATCATAATTAGTACATGCAAAACATATGCCAGAATTCATACAAATGGTACTTATTGTTTCATTACAAAATGTAGACAATAACATTGTTAGTAGCTGTGTAATTAGTGATTTCGCTACGTAACTATCTAAAAGTCATATATACATATACATTATACACATTTAAACACACAATTTCAACAATAACATCCATAAAATGGTTAATGATTTGTATATACAGACGTGCACAGTGACATTAATTAGAGTAGATGTCACATAATTTAATATATTAATTCTGCATTAAAATTGTATTTGTATGTGTCGTTTTCAGTGAAGAACTCAGGACCCATTACTAAAGAAGTAAAGAGTATTGTCTGCAAAAGAAAAGAACAATCAATGTGTATACTAACAGTATCATCACTGACAGATATGAAATTTCTTATTATTTCCATATATATATATATAATAAAAACAGACTATCAATTAAATAAATAATACTCATACCAAATTCGTAATGAAAGAGACAATAATGGTTGGGTCAAAAACATAAAAACTAAAAAATAAGGTGTGAAAAAAGGTAAAATAATTTAAAACGCCATAATGAGAACGGCCCACGCGGTTGCAACCGCTCCCACCGCTACATTCCGCAATACTCTCTTGCTTTCTGCTCCGCTCTGCATTAATTCCAATTTTTCATCTTAGCAAAACGAATATAGAAATAAAGTTCAAAATAATTACAACTAAAATTCCAATGGATGTAATAATATCTTTGAAATGTCTCTTCAATTAATTTCAATACTGTTTTAATTAATTAAGATCATAAAATAAAATCTTAACTAATACTATATGCTTTAAATAAGTTCTATATCATTGACCAACTATGATTACGGGCTAATCTCCAAATTTCAACATTTTTTTTTAATTACCAAGAGATATTACCATAGCATAATATTAGTCTCATATCCAAATTTCAACATTGTTGTTAATATTAAGTTAATGTACCTGATCATCGGCGGATGTGGACGGACCGGGAGAAAATGCGTCGGAACCAGGTCCGGGAGCTTCCATTGGCGGTGCAGGTGGACCAAGAAGTTCAGGAGCCGGAGCCGGTGCACTATGATGCTTCTTAGACTTCTTAGTCGCCTTCTTATGTTTGCTTGGAGCCGGAGCCGGTACATCAGCCGCAACCGGAGCAGCCACCGGAGCCAGAGGAGTATCAGCTTCCGGTGCCGGAACCGGTGGAGAACTAACCGGAGCAGAGGCCTTCGGTGTAGGAGCTGGTGGAGAGCTCTCAGGGACAGGAGCCGGAGGCGGTGACGAGATCACAGTAGCCGGTGCCTCGGCCGGTGAAGCAACCGGAGTTTTCACTTTCACCGGAGCTTTCGCCGGAGCCACCGTGGGAGACGAGGGAGAAGTAACGGTGGGTGACTTAGCAGGAGAAGTAGTTGGAGCTGAAGAAGTGGCCGGAGATTTAGTCGGAGATGCGATCGGAGATTGGCCACCGACACTGGCGACAACAATGCAGATCAATGTAGCAACCAAAGCGAAATTTCGGTCCATAATTTCGCAAATGTAGAAAGATTGAGAGAGTATGAGTGAAAATGTAACTTGTGGAATTTTGTAACCGAAATGTGTTGTTTTGGTGAATGACAAGTGAGTTTATGTATGTATATAGAAGATGAGAAGAGATATGGACCGTTGGATTAATAAATGGACCACATACAGATGTAGCCGTTGAGAAAACAGAGCATAATATCCTGTTATCTACTGAAATGTAGGGACTCAATAAGCTTTATTATTATTTTTGTAGTTTTTTTTTAGTTTTTCTCCTTTTTATGGAAATAAAAAAAGTATTTGGCATTTTCATTTGTTTTGTTATGCGATAAATTTATGCGCCGATTGTGGTAGTTTATATGGCATGTGATTGTTAAAATTTAATTCGAATATATGGCTATCATGAAGCCTATGATTAAATGCAATACTAATCTGTTAAGTGAGTTACTAGTTACGGATTGTGAGTCTATAGTAAATGTTTTACGTTACGGATTAAGTGAGTCTTGTGTCCTCGTATTAAGTGGATTTAAAAATGATTACCAATGCTGCTCACATATTTATTATTTCTAATTTTCATGATGTTTGTATTAGAGAATTTTACAACTACCAAAATTGTATTTTGTCGGGAAGTTATTAGTTTAGAAAAATAGCAAAAGTAAGGTACATTGTATTTGAGATTGAAGTTTCGGGTACATTGCATTAGTATTATGTGGATGGATCATGAGACTCATCACGGGTGAAAATATTATAGCCTCTATAGATCAATGGGGTTTAAAGTTAATAATCAAAAATTAATAAACTCGAATCACTGGATTACAAAATAATGTAATCCAATAAGACAATGAGAAAAAAGAAATGAAAACGTAAACAAAAAGAGTGTTACATTTTAAGGAAAGACAACTGTTTGATTGAATTTTGGATTGGTACCCACACTGATTACCAATATAGACCTCGCCGCAATTATTGGAACTTAGCTATAAAACAGCATTTTATTTCTCATTTTAAGCTTATTTTCCTAATATTTAGTTATTTTGGCAATGTTATTACAAAATACAGCTAATTTGTTGTCACCGTCATCTCTATTGTTACTGCTATAAAACTATCACCTCCACTCGCCAGTGCCGGTCCAATCATTTTAGATGTCATATGTATATATGTAAAATTGTGTCATTTTCGTACGTTTTCCAATACCGTAAAGATAGTAATCTAAATAAACTGTTTATAAGTTCAAATAGTTAGTAAGAAATAAAAAAAAAACAACAAAATAGATATTATTTTTGAAATATTGCTCTCGTATTTTTGTCTAAAAATTATTAATTAAACTTACGTTGTCGAGTTTTTCAACCATCTATATTCAATTGATGTCAAAGCTAACCCATTCAATCATTTTTGTCACATGGTAGACCGAAAATAATTGTGTTATCAGCTTCAACTTCGAATTTTAACTAATAATTTCAAATGAGTAATTAACATGTTCACTTATGAACATCAAAAAAACATTTAAAAATCAAATCTTATGAATATTATTATTGTAGAAAAAGTTTATAATTTTTTTAATTAAGGCTATAACAAAAATTTAACTAAAAAAAACCATCTAAATTTAGGGCCCTAAGCGGTGGCTTCACTGACTTGTCCTCTGAACCGGGCCTGCCACTCATTCTCTTTCGAAATCCAAATGAACAAAATATAATTTCATTTGGCATTTGCATAGCACATACACTTAGTCGATCCTAGGATTTGCAGGATCGTAAAATAGATGTTTCACAATTTTATTATATAAAAAGAACACTGTTTTGTAGACATAAAATCGTGTTTAATCCATTTGGACTCAGAACTATAGCCTTTTGTAGTTCTATAGCTATAATTTATACGTACACTACAAGGATTTGTAGCAAAAGTTACGGAACATTGTGAGAATTGTTCTATAATTTGGACGATAATCATTAGAATTACAACCACCTTGGTTCTTCATCATCAATCTTGCTTGATCTTTTTATAATGGAAAAGTTTTCCAAAATTTATCATATGTAATCAATATATCGGAATAGGTGTATACGTGGAAATAGAACCAAACCGTCGAACCAATGACGAGAAATGTTATTTGCTTAGGAACTAAGACTTTTGATATCTATTTTCTTCTTTTTCTTACTTTGTTTCAATGACTCCATTTTAAATATCAAAAAGTAGTATTTCACTACATTTTCCTAATTTATGTTCCCGAATCAAGAAAAACAAGACACGTTTGAGTTCTTGCTATAATCTTTCTTTACATGAACGTTACATTTGTTTATGTTTTGGGGCAAAGAACATTATATTTGTTTCTAACTTAATATTTACGTTACATTTGTTCTATACAAATTCCAAAAGTAAAGACAAAATGACAAACCAAACCGAGTGGTCGTCCATTGACTTTTCCTTAAGGTCCTTGACGAGTGTTACAATGATAAAACGTTATTTTCTCGATCCTTGGCTTGAAACCTTTTTTTTTTTTGGGTCACACTTGACTTGAAACTTATAGACATATTTTATGAACAATAATATATGAGATTAATTATCAGAACATACACAACGGCATATGATCCAAGAACCGACACAAAAACTCTGACAAGACTTGGGATTTGAAATGAGAGAAGATCATACTTTATAAAAATACATTATTAAATCTGTAAAATAAAAATCAAACATGAGTTAAAATACTTTAGAAACCCTAATAAAGCTTTTTTTTGTTTTGTTTTTAAACAGAAACATACTTGTAAACTGAAGTTTTTTACTGAAACATACGGCTCATGGTTTGGTTAGCTTTTCTTCACCTCTAGTGAAAACTCAATCGTTGTAAGAGCTAAGCGCCGCGACAACTGATCCCGTTGTTGAAAATGCCGAGGAGATTTCCGGATGATCTTTCCACGACGTGTTGATTTTCAGGGACGGGTATAACCAAGACTTCACCGAACCAACAAAGGAACTCGGTTCAACATTGAGTATAGCTTCCCAATCGATCTGTAACCCTTTCGGGATATTCTCGGTAAACTCCATGTTAGCAGCAAGCAGAAGTCCGAGTAACACTACAAATCCCGTTACAGCAGTCCCTCGAGTTAACGGCATAAAATTATACCTGGAAAAAAATTGGATGCTTGCAATTAAATACCAACAGATTCTGAATAATCAATCATATGTTATGTTTGTCATTGTAATTTACCAGTAATATGTCATGCGTAAGATAGCGTCTCTAACGGTTTCTAGAGTGTCTAGGTCAAGAGAACCGTAATTCTCTCCGCAATACGCATTGCATAAAGCCTGTGGATTCAGATGGAATTTTTGAGTTTCTTTTCTCAGAGACGAAAAAAGAAATGTTTTGTGTATGGTTAGGGTCTTACCTCCCAAGCTGAGGTCATTTCTTCATCAAAATCGCTCCACCTCGCGGGTGTACATGGCGTTCGAATTGCAAAATCGTACCCAAGCCTTCCCCTGGTTAAAATCGAGAGAAATTTATTGACGAAAGTGTGTGGTGGTTACGGTTTGTGTAAAATCACATGAAGAAAAAGTAAAATATTTTACTCTTTTTGAAGGCAGGTGATTCTAGTTCCTTCGAGGCGTTTCCTGGAGATGGTTAAGAAAGAAGCGAAATCAAGCTAAGAGAAAATGTTTGGTGTAAAGAAAATTTCCGGGGTTACGGTACTACACAACAAACCCACCCTTCGGATGCGGTACTCTCGCACCAAGTAGCTACCCAGAAATCCTCACCAACAATTTTGTGTAGCTCATCGCACGTTTCAGCGCGCATTATCTGCAACTCGTTGGGGAAATACAGTAAGATAACAATGAAAAAAACGACAAATACAATCGTTCACGCAAGAAGAAAGAAACACTGACTTGTTGTATCTTCTCATCGTTACATAGATTGATTACTTCATCTTTCTTGCTGCGTACTGAGAGTTTATCCTTGATGACACTCTTTGCAAGAGCCAGGGTTCTGAAATATCACATGACATTGGATCGGTCCATGAAGTGAAAAGAAAAAACATAATAGAACACATGAAAAATATCTACTTACCTTTCATAATTTGGGAAATAGCGTGGTACTTTGGCTTGTCCGAGTACCATTGGTGTATGAGAACCAAACCCAGAATTAAACTCTTCACTGCAAATACCATACATAAACAAATCTCAACCATGCACCTAACCGAATGAAACTAAAGTTCATAATTAAATTTCTAGTAAATCGTACCATTTGTAATTTAGCTTGTTAACCCACACGACTGGGTCACAAGGCTCTGAAATTTGTCTCCATCTAACAGCAGAGGAATAGACGTCTTGCCAAGACAACATATTGCGGCCAGATGATCGATCGTCTAGGGAGGCAAATCCAGTTGACGTTTCGCTGGAACTACTGCTAGTACTACACCCAGCACCACCTCTATTCTGGCTAAGCATGTTGATTCTCTCTCTCCTCCGGTTTTTTTTCCCATTTTTTGGTGTGGTTTTGTTTGCATTCCTCCACTCTATGCGCCAAGCTTTTGAAACCTTTTGAGCAATTTCTATCACTGCCAATCCTGCCATACGGTGCTGGAAAATCACGGGAAACACAAATGATCAACAGATTGTAGTTATAATAATACTTTAGCCAGGAGAGGTTAGGTTTTCAGGAATTATATAGAGATGCAACAGGGACCAATAGAGCTGCAACGAGGTTTAAATGCACTATAGATAAGAAGAAAATAACCGGAAATGAATACTGAAGAGGTAAAGTTACCTGGCGTCTGTTGGGTAAGAATCCGGGACAATCATATTGGATTCTCTTGCCAATTAAGTCAGCAAAACGAAGAAGATTCGCCTTTGGTTTGGTTATTGCAAGATCTTGCTTTTTCAGTTTACCCTTCTTAAGGGATTCACGTAAGGGAGGTTGTCTGTAAACCTTTTCACATACACTTTTTGGGTGTAATCTTTTGCACCAGAACTCCTGAAAACCCGCAGGAAAAGAAAAGTCGCATTCACTAGATTTACGAGTGGGAAAAGAACAGTGTGCAAGAAAAGGAGCTCTGAGATTTGCTTTCGCACATCCACATAACAGCACTTGAAATGAGTCATCTCGTATCTCAAAACCAACTAAAGTATCAATTCAGACTTGGATTTGGTTGAGCTATTTTACACTTAATAGTATCAAAACCAACTAAGATATCAAAAGTGCTCCTATGTTTGACTCTCTTTATTCTAATTGGATCAAACTAATCAGAAAGAGAGCAGACAAGCAAACAAAGCAAACGTCGGACATTGCAGCAACATAAGATGTATTGAGAGAGAAATATTACCTTGAACACTGGATCTATGTCACCATCAATATCAAAGCAGAAGAAATCACTACTAACTTTGGAAGCCGTGTACAAGGCAATCTCTTTCTGCAGAATAAAAAAAAAGACAAACTTAAAGATTTATTGTGAAGGGCAAGGACAAAACAAATGAAGCATTACTATTAGAAAACTAAGGCCATGCTTTTAGAAAATAGTAATGCTATAGCCTCTGATTACAGGTTGCAACAAACAACAGTGTAACAAGAAAGTAATCTTGCAAATAACATTTTAGAATTGAGCTTTCAATCCAGTCAACCTGATAAAATGCCAAGCATTGAAGTACAAATTTCTCCACTGCATCAAGTTCCACATCCACTGTAGCATCGTAGTCCTTCACCTGCAAGCATATTCAAGGCAAATAATAAGAGAGAGACTCCTTACGAAAATGCAGCCATAAAGGTAACAAAGAAATATTTACCGCATCTCTATACTCTCCCACAGCATGATAGCAGGAACCTCGCAGGTACAAGCACTCCAATGAGTTCTCAATGCTCAAGCCAATAGTTAGTTCTTGGATAGCCTTCCTGAAAAAATAAAATTACCAAAAACAACTACAGGTGAATATTATCAGCTTCCTTTATATTTTAAAGTAGACATTGAGCTATACGTGGATCACGGATGGAAATTTTAGGTAACATGCACATGAACAAAGACATATTTTCCCCTTTAACCAAATTCAGCTTCCAGAATTCCTACATTCCACTAACAGTACATACCTGTGTTCACCTAATCCATGGAAAACTAGGCCACGCAAGTGATAGGCCTTCCAAACCCTGGTCAAGACAGGAAAATTGCCATGACTACAATTGCGAAACCAGATATATAGTGCAACATGTGAAAGTGCATCCCAAATAAGAGCTACCTATTGTCGACTTGTAGAACCTTCTCAATGCATTCCAAAGCCTTGCTGTGGTCGGCCAACTCTTGATAGAACTGCCATGAAACAACCAATAAGTACAGTGAATCAAGAAGTGTGCCATAGTCGATTGATTCAAGCGAGCAACAACAATGAGCCAACTAAATTAAGGAGAAATAAAATCCATTTTCCAGTAGCTGAACAGGGTTTTAAGAAAACTAAATAATCAAGTAAAAATGGTCCTTCAGGAAAACCTTAAGTTTTCGCCTCCAAAATCAAAATATAAGTTTCCTTCATTTTGAAGTATCACTAGCTTTACAGAAAACTAACTTTGTTTACAAGAATCCATCATATGCATAGAAGCGCAGATAAAAACTTAAGCATGCCTAAAATCCTATCTTCATCATAGTTCAGCTGAATAGTTAAAAATTCAATAGAAAAACCATAATTGTATATGTTTTAGTATGTGTGTGTTACCTGGGCGAGATGAAGCCAAGCTTCAAGATAATTACTATCCAGCTGGATGGACTTCAAATGTGCTTCTTCAGCTTTTGTATATTCACCAAGAGAAGCAAATGCTAGTCCCTGGAAAGATCAACAAAGTTTTACTAAGAAAAAAATTGTGTTCATGTTTACAAGAATATCAACAGACAGTCTTACCAAATAAGTATATGCAGACTTGTTATCTTTCTCTTGCTTCAGACATATAGATAGGTCCTTTACAGCAGCAGTGAAGTCCTTAGATTTGAAATTAACTATACCTGAAACGATTGCGAATGTCAATGGTACTTTATGGTTTTAACCAAAGAAAACAAGTATTAAGAACTAGGGAGCAAGATATAAAAGGACACACATCATAAAGACACTTACCCCTTTCATGCAATACATCAGGTGAGTTTGGCTCAAAAACCAGTGCTTTAGTCAAATCGTCAACGGCCTATCACCAAAGGGTAGCTTATAAGTGTTTTACAAGAAAAACTTTCTGGATTTTTATGGGTACAAGCCCAAGCACAAAACAGAGGCTTAAAGACAGATTGATCAGAGGCTTGCCCAAATTATTTAATATCAATCAGACAGTACTACTAATTAATCAAGAATTGTGCACAGAGAACAGTTCAACGGAAGGAGATAAGACATAGAACCACCAACCTTAACAAATTCCCCAAGAGCAGCACGAGCTTGTCCTCTCCGCTTCCAGGCCTCACATGCTGCTGGGTTACATTGAATAGCCTGACCATCATCATCACAGGAGCAGAGTTGGTGAACTTAACCCACTGTGGTAAAACTCTTGTCAAATATATGACTACCTTAGTAAAATCAGCTATAGCTTTTTCAAGCTCTCGTTGGAATGCAAAAGCTGTCCCTCTTCCTATAAGTGCCTCAGGGTAATTCGGTTCTTCTTTCAGCACCTGCACATAGATAAACTAAACGGTAAATTCAACGGCTCATTCATTTCTTGCAAACAACCTAAGAAGAAGGTAAAAGAGAGAAAGAGAATAGCAAAAGACACCCGCCAGAGATAAAAATCACCAAAGAGGAGTACAAGACAAATCACCTTATCAAAAATAGATATAGCTTTCGTATAGTTTCCTTCGTTAACCTGTTGAGAAAACAAAAGCCTAGTGTCAAGAATTCAGAAGCTATAGCTCAAAACCAGTGAGATACAATTAAAATGTCATTTGCTTATCTTTCTATGTATTGCTATACCTGTGCAATGCCTCTAGAAAGTCGGAAATCCACAGTTATGGATTGGTTTTCTGATATTCTTGCTATGGTGTAGTTCTTATTTGTCTTAGTTTCATCGCTAACTCCGCAACGTGCTTCAGCTTTAAGGTTCAATTTGCTAATAGATCCGGGCTTAATGATTAACTTGTTTCCAATAACCGACAAATTCCCTAACCGGTCAGAACTTTCAGCTAAATTATCATGCAAAACAGAACCATTACATGACTCATGAGAACCATTGATTTGGATTTGGATGCCAGACTTCCCATTCTCTTTTTCTTTTTCATTATCATGCTTGCCATTACTTAAGTCAGAACTACCACCAGATTGCTTGCTTGCCTTGGATGCATCCTTCGAAACACCTTTTACCTTTGGTTGCTCACCCAAATTACCAGATGATTTGTGGGATTTTCCATTGCTACATGCTCCTAATTCAGAAACTACATCGCTCGTCTCAATAACCTTCTCATGTTTTTCTCGCTTGTCGATTTTTCCATCAGATTTCTCAGTAGCACATGATCCTAGAGACGAGGCAGGGGTCTCTTGTTCAGCCTCAGTCGCCTGATCTTTAAAAGCGCCAACAATATCTCGTCTCGCATCTTTCAGTAGCTCTTCTAATTCAAGTAACTGCTTCACATCAGCCGTCTCCTGCAAAGCATTCTTATACCCTTGCTCCAAAACAAGAACAGCTTCTTGTTTCCTCCCAAGAGCCAAAAGAGCGCGTCCTAGATTGAAAAAAGCTAATACATTTGAGCTCACATACAATATACCAACCAAAGAACCGAAATTTCTTCACCGGTTCTATTCGACTACCATAGCAAACCTGTTCTATTCCTCTACCTATAAACCCTACACCAATTCTAAAATATATCATCATTAACTAAATCCCTCTAATTAACCTCAGTCTCATAGATATTAAAATTGAAACTAACCTTTGAGGAGATAAGCTTGAATTGCACAAGGTTCAAGCTGGAGTGCCTTATCACAGTCCTTAATCACATGCTTGTGAAGCTCCAATTGATTATAACAAAAAGCTCTATTACTGGAAACAAAACAAAAAATTTCCAAAATCAAAAATCAAAATTGAGATTACCGATCCGAATCAAAAATTGAATTTCAAAAGCAAGGGGAAGATCGAGAGAGAGAGACGAACCATATGTCTAAAATTGAACACTGCTTAGAAAGAAGCGAATCGAGAACTCGGATCGCTTTAGACCAGTTCCTCGAGCTACAGTGCTTAGCCAACTCGACTCGTTCCGATGTCGCCGTCGCCATTTCTGAACCCAACGATGGCGAAAAATCGCCTGGTGCTTTGAATCTTATCTCGTTTTCTCCAAGGGTAAAATGGGAATTTCACAGTTCAAAGAGAGAAGACTTTTGACGTGAGAGCGAAACGGAGAAGACGAAGTAATGGTGGTGGTGGTGGTGGTGGTGGCTCCTCTCGTGTGGTGCGGTTGCAATAAGTGGTCGAAATCAAATTTTGACCCACACGTGTGGAAGTTTACCTCACACGTGACTTTGTCTTCACTTTTGTTTTGTTTTTTTTTTTTTTTTTTTATATTTGGCCCAGCCCAGCCCACTATGAGATATATAGCTCAGTAATGCCGAAAACCGAATTGTATTGGACCGGATCTAGACCGATCGGTTTATCTAGTTTTGCTTTGTTTGTTTGTTTAAACACAACTCGGATTATTCTCTTTAGTTTATATAGAGACTTGTAATGGTAATAAAATGGAAGTTTGATTATAATTTTGACTGGAAATATATATTGTTACCTTTTAAGTATTTTGCTTTTTTGGATCTTGACGCATAATATTTTTTGGAAGCAATTTGATTTCAAATCTAGTCAAAGATGTGGAGTATTTGATTGCAAAATTTAAAGAATACATGGATGTGTGGTAAGTTTGTAACCGCCTTCGTCTAGTAGGTTGACCAAAAATTCATCAAACTGATAAATTTTTACAAATTTCATCACTAAATTTTTAAAAATTCAAAATGCAAAGTTAGTTTTTGGGATTAACAACTAGTGATCTTCAAAGACAATTGTCAAAACATCATCCATAAACTGATAAATTTTCACAAATTTCATCACTAGTCACACATAGCACAAAACGACATTTCATATAATTTCGCCATGGACCATCAATCAAAAAACATCACTATTACATCAACATTGTATGCTCACAAACAATAACACAATATCAAAACAAAGCAGGACAAAACACAAAAGACTTTTCGTTAAACAAAATAAGAACAAGAGATATCACATCATAAAATTTAATATCAATGTATTTTTCGACAAATCGCGCTAAAACAATCAAAAATCTCACACAGCAATGTCGTTGCGAATGTGACGAAGAACAACCGGTATAACGCAATCTGGCGAGCTAAGCTGAGGAAGATGACCATCAGAAGGAATAACTTCAACAACAGATTCACAACCAAGATTTGTATGAAGATACTCAGAGACAAAGACCGGTACAGCTAAATCTTTAACACTTTGAAGTATGTGACAAGGAACTGCAACAAATGGTAAGATTTGTCTCATGTCACTTTGGAAAATGGTTTGAGCCACTGATAAAGCTATGTCTGGACGCATGTTGAAGAGCGTTCGGCTAAATTCTTGAACCGCGACTGAGTCCATGTCACCACCCACTGCTAGTGGTGCGAAACCTAAGCACCATGCTTTGTAATTGCTTCTCATTGCTTCGAATAGTTGGTTTAAATCGTCTTGTTCGAATCCTCCTTGGTAATCAACATCGTTCACGTACCTAAAACACATCAATAAACAATAAAATGTGATCATGGTTAACAATAAAATGGGATAATAGTTTAAAACAAAATTGTGTTTGGGTATCAATATGTCACAAGAAGATTGAAATAACATACAAGCAACCAAAAAAAAATCCAGTAAAAATAAACAAAATTTGGGTTTTTTGTATAAATTATGTAACAAGAAGATCAAAATAACATATAAACCATTGCAAAATCAAATAAACAAATGGATATTTCTAGAGGTTTTTTTATCAAAATTTCTGGATTTTATATTGAAAATAGAAAGTTTGAATACTTGAATGATTTTGATGAATAGGATAATTCAGACAAGAAGGAACAGAGAGGATCTTTGTCGAAATTTATGTCAGAAGAAAATTAAAATAAGCAAAAATCTCTATGATATTAACCAAATAACAAGTTTAAGGATTTTAGATTTATTTCTTTCAAAAATCTTACTTTTTTTAATTGTTCTTTTTTTTTTTTTTTTTTTTTGAACAAAGTGTTTAAAATATATTATTTTTTTTTGAATTATACACAGTTTCCCTTTCTAGGTCCAAGTGTTTAAAGCGTTTAAAATTGTTCTTACTTTTTAATTGTTCTTGTGAAATCAGAAATCGAAATTATGTCAAAATGAGAGATAAAAGCAAAAGATGGATAATACCTTGGAGAAGCAGAGACCATGACAATTTTGGAGAAGAGATCAGGACGATTAAGAGAAGCAAGAACACCAACCATACCAGAAACAGAGTGACCAACAAAGATACAAGATTTAATTTGAAGATCTTCCAAGATTGCAATCAAATCAAAAGAGAAACCTTCAAGAGTCGAGTAACGTTCGAAATCGAAGTAATCCGGGTTTGTCGTACCAGCTCCCATGTTATCGTATAGAACGATCCGGTAATCATCAACAAGATGTGGAACCAAATGTTTCCAAAGTGATTGGTCCGTACCGAATCCGTGACCTAACACGATCGTGCCTTGGTTTCCTGAACCAATCACCTTTACGTTGTGAGCTTCTTCTACTACACCCATCTCTCTCTCTCTAGACACAGAGAATCGCTTCTTGTTATCTTCAAGGGACCAAGCTTAAGGAAATTACGATATTTGTTTCTTTTCGAAGTGTTTTGGTATTGTATTTTTTTTTAAAAATATTTTTGTTTTTTTGTGGGAAGAGGTAATAAATGCTAGTTTGAAATATCAAGATTTATAATTGGAAATGAAGTAAATGTAAACCAATGTTTGTTGGATTGTCAAACATCGCTATTATTTTAGAATTTTTATTTTATTTTATAACTCAATATGGTTATATAAAATTGCTTGACAAAAAAAAAGGTTATATAAAATTGCTTTTTGGTTATATTTTTTTAATACGCCAAAATCTCCTAAATCTCATACTTATTATTATATCCAACCACAATTGTATTTAGCCCTGGGCACGAAGCAAATAATAGAAAAAATACAGGTATCCGTTATCCGATCCGTTTTAAACGGATATTTGATTTTCCAATCCGATTTGATCCGTGAATTTTCGAGTATCCAAAAATTCGGATATTCGAATTTCTTTTAGATATCCGCGGATATCCGATTCGATCCGTGAAAAATCAAATATCCGAACTTTTTTAAGATATCCGTAACTATCCGATCCGATCTGTTAATATTTTTAATATTGTTTAAATATTATTTGTTTTTTTGTAATTTAATCATCATAAAAATTAAATATTTAGTAAAAATAAATGGATCAACAAAGAAAACTTATTATACACATTAGACATACTTGTTACTTTATATAAATGATAATTGTATTTGCGTATATATACGGATCGGATCGGATAATGGTCTCTTTGAAAATACTATTTGTGATTTGCTTTGTTTTTTACGGATCACTTATTTTAGTATTTGCTTTGCTTCGAAACTTTACAGATATTTGAATTTTTCGGTTCGGATCACAATGAATCGCGAATCGAATCGATTTTAACAGATTTTTTGCCCAGCCCTAATTGTATTTGTTATTAGTCAATGTATAAATTTGGCATGTATAGAGAGGGTGCAATCAATGTAGCATCTAAAAAACCACACATTTTCATTTTTCTTGCTCAACTATAGTTTACAAGTAGATATAAATTTTTTTTTTTTTTTTTTTGAAGTACCAAATATCAAATATTCAAATCAATTGGTTGAAACAAGAAGTGACAACTCACTTTCCATACAACATTAATCATTTCAAGTCTTGATAACTATCAGTCACGTATAATTACAAAATAAATGGCTTTCGACACGTGTGGACAATAATATGAAGGTTAAAAAAAAGGTAAGAAACCACAATGCATGTATTTGTGGTAATTGAAACAATTTTATGTTAAAATTTTTTTTGTATATATCTACTCTTTTTTTTTATTTTTTTATGTCAACATGTATATATCTACTTCTTATCAACATATTGGATAATTTATCGTACTAAATAATACTCCTCATGTTGAAGAACAAAAAAATTTGCATGGTGAGTATGCGACCACGTATCAACATCGACTTCCTCATCATTTTAATCGTTAATATAATAAAAGGATACAGGCCCATTAATAATTTAAGGCCCATTAACTTTAATATGTCGCATTTCAAATCTGAGCTAGTAATGACGTGGCGATAATGGAGAAGCCCACGTGTCCATCACCGTGCCGTTATCTTTCACTTCCCGGTCACATTTCTCACCGGAATAATCTTTGACGACGATGACGACAATTTTCACCGGAATAATACGACGGCGATTTGGTTTATCGGTTCCGATTCATCTGAATTACGGATCCGAACCGTCGCGTTTTCTATTTAACCTGAGTCAAGGAAGAACTCGGTTACTGAGCGGCGAGGCTGAGTCGAATCGGAACGAGTTTCCGGTGGAGAACGCTTACGATATCTTAAATGTATCCGAATCCAGCTCAATCGGAGAGATCAAAGCTTCATTTCGTAGACTCGCCAAGGAAACACATCCTGATTTGGTCAAATCGAAGAACGATCCATCCACTTCGTTACGTTTCGTTCAGATTCTCGCTGCTTATGAGGTACTCTTCGAGTTTCCGATGTAGATCATGGTCGATTCTGTACTCTCTTTTTTTCGTGGGTTATTCGAATTTGACAGAAATTTTCAAGCATTTGTGAATAGTATTTTGTGATGATGATGCAGATTCTTTCAGATACTGAAAAGAGATCACACTATGATAGATATTTACTATCTCGGAGAACGGTGATGACGAAAAGTTCGAGTCGAGGAGGGTATATGGTTTACAGGTATAAATCAAGATTGAGTTTGAGTCAAGAAATGGAAGTTGTTGAATGGTTAAAGATGTATAGAGAAGCAATACATGATATAGTATTAGAGAAGAGAGTAGGAACCGGTACAGGCGGCTATTTCGATGAATTGGAAGAAGATTTTTATTCGGCTATACGAGCGGCGTATTTCGGTCCTGATATAGACTCTGTTGAGCTTCTTCCTGATTGTTTTGAAGCTGAGGAAAGGTCTGTGTATGAGACTAGAGAAGTTTTACATTTGGTATCAGGACGAGATCTTTTCGGTATGGTGTGTTTGGTTGATAAGTTTCTTGAGCTTTCTTCTGCTTGTTCGAAGAAATTGGCTTTGTCTTCGTTTATGGATTCGGAGTTGGACCAAGAAGTTGAGAAATCGGATGAAATGATTGGTCTTCGGACATCTCATATCTTGTCCTCGAGAAGTGAAAACCTTGTTTCGGATGCGTATAAAGATATTCAGCTGCATATATCTGGAAGAGTTGTTGGTACTGCAATTAGAGTTCCCCCGAAAGGGTCTTACGAAAAGAAACAAAACGAGAGTGATAACGATCACATACACGTTTTTATCAATTCAGACGAAGGATGTAATGATGGCACTGAATCGTCTGCGAGAAATGAAAGTGAAGCTAGAGTTCTTGTTGGAACTATAAGTGGTCTTGGAACAAGCCCTGATGAAGGTTCATGTTATTTCTATGATGGGAATGGTGCTAAGACTCATGTGATAATGAAACATAGGACATTTCTGGTATCTAGCTTTTATTCACATTTTACATATTACAAAATGTACATTTGTTGGGGGCATTGTTCTGTGGTGCATCTAGAGATTAGTCATTATTTGGAATAAGCATATGCATGTTTCTTAGAATTTGTTATTCACACTCTACAGGTGAGACATTTGCACTGGTACAGAATTGGGGAAAAGGTTTCTGTTTGCGAGTGTAGATGCAGTAGAGCAAAACTACCACCAAGCAAGTAAGCCAAATAGCTTATTTGCTTTGTTTCTGTTCTGGCTCACAATTAACAGACAATAAAATGGAAGGGAATATGTTGACCTTTGGAACATTTAAATGTGGAGACTGAAAAAGTTTAACTGGTCACATCATTTCTTGTTTTGAAATGATCTTGTATGTAGTCTTGTTATTGGAAATGTTATGATACTGATCTCTAATGTTACTGTTAGCATTTTTACCTCAGTGTGAATATGGAAACAGGTTTTGGTTGTTTGAGCCTCGTTGTGGTTTCCATGATGTTGGAGGTTGGTATATTGAAACTTTTGGAAAAGATAAAAAGGGTCGGACAGTCCTCGCACAAAGGTTCTGGGATGGATTGGAAGTGGATGCAACAGATGGGTAAGGTTATGTATAGGAAAAAAAAGTCAAAGTCTGCTTGCACTTCGCTTCCATGACCTTATCTTGGTAAATGTTTGAATTGTAAAGTAATCTGACTTATTCATGACTTTTACCTTCTTCAGGAAACTACACCCTGGTATCTACTTGCTTACATTAGCCTATAGAACTCTTGATCTTGAAGATGAAAGAAGAGGGAAGCGGTCAATAGTGGAGTTCTTCAAGGCAAGGCTATCTAAAGCATTGGGTTGGTGTAAGAAACTGGTTAGGAGAAGGTCCCTTGAAACTTAATGTGACACTAGTAAAGATCCAACGACGATTTGATTTACAGTAAAAAAGCTTCTCCAACATTTGGTTGCAGACTCCACACGGAAACATACCGCTGTGGATTCTCTTCTCCTGCCCACTTACCAACCGAGCCAATCTCGTCACACCAAAGTTGCAGTGTGTTTTCAAGAAGAGATTTTCCAGAATGATTATATTCAATGGGTGGAAAGTGGCTGGTACCAGAAGCAACCAAGAGACGGAAATTCATGCTATATAAGTTGTGAAATAATAATGTACCAAAGAACTTGGTTTTTTATAGAGAATTGTGTTTTCAAAGCAGACTCATTAGACTTGTACAAAATTTAAAATCTAATGAAAATAGTAGATTTGATTGAGTTCTTCTTCACTCCCTTCTCCATGCATCCCAACTCCTAAGCAGATTCAGTTCCGGTCAACAAAGATTTGGCCGGAGGGATCAGAGCCACAGCGAATCGCTCCTCCTTGGAGTACTTCTTTCGTAAACCTCCCTTGGTAGTAGTCTCACTCCCTTCTTGTTGCTGCTTCCATTGCTGATACGCCAATAGCTTTGCACAATCCCTGTTCCAAACAAAACAATCAAAATCCAACCACACTGGCAGAGAGTCATATATATGAATAAGGTAAGGTAGCTTTTTTTACTTACATGAGCTGAGTCTCCGAGTAACCGGTGTGATGCTTGAGAGTGTTAGTCCAAACAGGAACTTGTCGAAGAGCAGATCTCGCTGCGTAAATTGCAGAAGCAGCAACCATAGATGGACTAAACATTATCATCGTATCGTAATGCATTACGCCTAACTCCGTCAAATAATGCACCATGTTCTCCATCTGAACACAGAACCAAAACCCAATTTAGCATTTATAACATGTAATGTAAGAAACCAATGAAAGAAAAGCTTTCTTTCTTACTTGTTCATCTGCAATAGAAGCTTTGATGAAACGAGCGATGAACACATAATGAGTCGGTACTGTCAAGTACCACTCGAGTGTCGACAATATCGTCTTTTCCATTACAAGAATCTGCTTATGAGTGTAAGCATGATCCGCAATGTCAACTAAATCCTCAACTTGTGGTGGCCATATTTCTTCGTATTTCGATGACATTAGAAGTGCGCTGAGACCAACTAACTGCAATTCTTTCCTAGGTACCGGCTTAAGCGACAAGAACCGGTCCAAAATGTTAACGGCTAAGTAAAACGTTTCGGGATTCAGCTCGAATCGTACGTGTACATCAATCAACCATTCAACTAAAATCAATCTCATCTTTTCGTTAATTTCAGGTTGCGATCTCATGTAATCACTCAGACGCCATTCGCTCTACCAAAATCCAAAATTACAATCATTTACACATAAATGTTGCAAGAAATGACTAATAGTAATAATACTAACCTCAACAGATTTGTAGAAACTGTAAATATCTTCAACATATTCCACAGCTGCAAGATCGTTATCCGCATCAGCTGAATCGATATCGACAATCTTTTCTTTCGGTTTCTCGATACCACACGCCGCCTGAAAACAGAATTTTCTTAATATACCACACTATGAATCATTATCATCAAGTATAAAGTTTGTACCTTGCTTCTAGCAGTAAGAACAGATGTGTAAGAAGTTGCTAATTTCTTCTTTGTAACCTTAGCAACTACACCATGTCCTTCATCATCATCACTGTCTGAACTAATCTCAATTATCTCAACAACTTTCGATTTCTCAGCTCTTTTCTTTGGCTTCGGTACAACGATTCTCTTAACCACCGGTTTAACGATCTACAAATCAACACAAAAAGCTATCAAATCCCAAAATCTTTGAAACCAAAATCCCAATTGAACAAACTTTAAGAGATTTATTACCTCGACAAGTGGAACCTGTTGAGATCGTGTACGAGGACGATGAATCTTTCCGAGTTCGTTCTTTGGGTAATTTCCTCGAACAACATTACCTATATCACCAAGAACTTGACGATTTCTTCCTTTCCCAACATTCTTATCATCTTCCACCACAATCACATCACCTTCAACACAACATAACAAAAAACCAGATTTATAACCAAGAACCAGATGCAAAAAACTCAGATTTATGAATATTATGAAACCAATTTCAAAATCGAATCACAAAATTGAAAAACCCAAATCAAATTTCTAAAAACCCAAAATCAAAGATTTTACCTTGAGGAAGAATTGATCGAGACGCCATTGTTTATCTTCGATTTCTCTCACACACTAAAAATCAAAGATCTTACCTTGAAGAAGAAGAAGAAGTAGGGTCGCTTCAATATAAAGGGAGGCATCTTGAAGAAGATGAGCAGTTTTGGCCCCAACGGTCTGATTTTTTTTCTTTCTAATTTGATTTCGACGGTCCGATTGAAGTCTTAATCCAACGGTGGAAAATGAGAGTAGAATCTTATGTTACCGTTAAGGCCCATTAAACTCAATTTGGGCTCTTTAATCATTAAATTTTGATTTAATTTGTTAAAACTTTATTGTTTTATTATTAAGTAAAAATGCTTATGAAATTGTATCACAAAGGATCCAAATTTTGTATTACTTACGGATCTTTTTTGCTATTATCAGTAAAATGTGTTGAGGTAAATGGATTTTGTAAGTTTAAGCTCTAATAGTAACACAAAATAAAGCTTGTTTGTTTTATCTTCAAAGTTATAAATAAAAACAGTTTGGTATCATCTAATGTTGCACCAAAGGTAATACAGAAGCAAACTAAATGACCAAAGGGAGAGTTTTTTTCAGACAGCTTTAGGTTGAATCTGTTCGAAGTCGAAAACTTCAAACATGAGCCGTCGAACATCGGGTTTTCCGTAAATGGTGTAGGCGAGGCCGTGAATGGCTTGTTGAACAGCGGTTGTTGCCGGATTTCTAAGTCTACGGTTATGTTCGTACCGATCATGAACTTCTTCCGAGTAGATTATGAAGTTGTGAAGACGTTTTTCTCTTAAATACCGACCGCAGAATTTGTTCATTAACAAACGTCGGTGTTTCTCTTGCAGCCATTTACCCGGTGCGTCTAAATGCTTCATTAACAAACGTTCCGCCATTGCTATATCCTGCAAGACGCGAAAAATCCCGGTTAACAAAAAAAGAAAATCGATTTTTTTACGATACAAGATTGTTTATACTCACCTGGATCTTTTGGCCAACGTATTCCAACCGCTCGAAACAAAACCGCGGGTGTTCAAACTTATGCTTTGAAGGATGCAAGAAACAGAGCTGTGTGATTTTACAGAAATGCAAACGGTTAAAGAAGGAAAGTAACATAGCGAATGACAAAACCGGGATGAATCACGCTATGTTACCTGTAAACCGAGTCCAAGTTCGATGTTTCTTGCTTCGGTTATCTCACGGATTCTGTCATTCATCTGTAAAGGGTAACCGAGAGCCTGCATAACTTTCGGTTTACTGTCGAAATCCCAAATGTTTCCTCTGAAACGATGCATTCCCGGAGGAACACAAGCTCTGAATAGCCTCGGATGCGCAAATAAAGCATCTTCCGGAGGCTAACAAGACCAAAAACAAAATCGGACTCAACACTTGTACGAACTTAGCAGTGATTGTTGTAATTTGATTTCACTTACTTTGTAAGTAGCAATATCTTGCCAAGCTAGCTTTTTGCCTTCGAATTCAACAGAAACGAAATCTACATCCTCGAGCTGTCTCCTACTTCGAGGCTGACAGTCTTCAGCATCTGGATCCATCCCAAACACCTCGAAAAGTACACGATACACTTCCGGCATCCCATAACATAGATAGATTGCACCAAACAACGCCCAAAACACAGATCTAGCAAAAACAAAACAAATCAACATAGCAAAATCAGTAAACAGTTTGGAATATTGTGATAGACAGACTCGTTTAGCTTCCTAAATAGCAAACTCTAGACCATACCAATTTTCCACACAGCTCTTTCAACTGTACTGTTGCAACTTCCATCTATCCTACTTATAGACTATAAGTATCAGCTAATGCAATCGAAGACAGATACATAAACAGGTTCTTCAAATCGAAAGAACGATATGTCAGTCATTCCTTACGAACTAACAGCGTAAACACAAAGTAAAAATGCTGCAAATGAAACCAAAGATGAACAATGACATTTAAGCAACTAAGATATATACATAAAAATGAAACTCACAAACAAGTTCTTGTAAAGAGAAACAAACAACATTCACTACACTAGCTCATACTACAGCAAAAACCATACATAATACTCAATGTACTTCCTCATTCCAAGTCATTAAGACTCAAATCGCAGCTCAAAGCAAATGAAACTATGATTCTAAAAGCAAAGAAGAGAGAAGACACTTACTTAACCGGAGGCTCGCGTTCCGATCGAATCAACTTATCAATATCATCATAAGGAAAGATAAGATTTTGCAAACTCGCCGCTTTAACCCATTTGGGTAAAAACCTTTTCCCAATCAAAGCAAAAACTCTCTCCCTCATAGGCCCAGGAGACTCTCTAGGATACCTCTGCAAGAAAAACTCAGCAAGAGCAAGCTCAAGAACATACTGCCCTAAAAACCAAAGCCTAGAATGACCATTCTTAACATGCCTAGCTTTAGCTCTATCACAAGACGGATGCTGAAACGCAAGATAAAGCAAAGTATCAAAATGCTTCGCAGGATTCTCATCTTCTAAACTCTCCGAAGGTTCTAGAGAATATCCTAACGCCTGTTTAACTTCTAGAAGATACTCATCGATCCAAGTTTTGTCTGCGTTGTTTAGCTTTGAAGGTGGAAGGCAAGAGCTGAGTAAAGGAAACGACTTTAGCGACAATTGTGGTGAATTTAGGAATCTCTCAGCGAGTTTCTTGTCGTCTAATGGTGGTCTTAAGATGAATCGCTTTGGTGGGAGTTTCTTCTTAGGGTTTGTTGTTTGTTTCCGTTGCGCGAGCTCTTTGAGTAAGCGTTGAGGACTGTCTTTTGGGAGGTTTTGAGTTTCCGATGTTAGGGAAACGCAAATTCGGAGACTTTGGAATCTGGGTTTGGAGAGAATCGGTTGGATTCGTGATTGGAATTGAGAAATCGAAGAAGAGAAGGAGATTTCGGAACGACACTGCCCAGAAACGCGAAGGAGAGAAGAAGAGGAGGAAGATGATGAACAAAGCTCCATATTTTTCTTTTCTTTTAGAGTGTTGTTATACACAGAAAAGAGAATGAATTGAGAGTAAATTCATCAAATTTTGAGTCGAGCAAAGAGACGATTTTTGGAAAAGGAGAAGAAGAAGAAAATGGTAACGAAGGTTTCATTTGTTTCCATGGATAAGGTGCAGCTTCTAGGAGTTCTATTGGCGGGGAGATTTTTTTATTTGGGCACTTAAAGCCCATGAAGCCCAATAATTTAGTGAGACCTATAAGTTCTTTTTTTTTTCGTCGTCGACCTATAAGTTTTTGGGATAATTTGTTATATAACTAAAAAAAAAAATTATAATTCAAAATCTAACCAAACTTACCCACATGGCCAATTTTTAACCATTAGATTTAGGATTTTAATTTAAATTTTGAATTATAATTTTTTTTGGGTTATATAGCAAATTAACCCTAAGTTTTTTTGGTTATTCTGCTGCATTTTTATTAGGGTAATTGGCAAAAATAACCAAAAATAAAATTAAAACAAAAAACTGACCAAATGTAGCATATGTGACAAAATAAGAGTCATTAGATCTAGGTCATTTTGTTACTTTTTCTTTTATTTTTTTTCTTTGTTATTTAACAAGTTCATCCTTTTTATTATTATCAAATTCTAGAAGAAAAACAATCAATATATATATATATATATATATATATATATATATATATTTTTTTTTTTTTCCATTTTTTTTATAAGCGATAGGTAATCTGAGTTCTTACCACCTGACTAATCTCCAATAATTAATATAGCCGTCGAGTAGTTCATTCACCGAATTTTCTATTAGACTGAAAGTGTGACACCATTTCGATTAGTTAAATGAAGGTAAAAATGTTTCAGGAAGAATCGAACTCAAGTTAAAGTATTTACCGTTTCGCTAAATTTGTTTACTACTGAACCATTTAGATATATATATATATATATATATATATATATATATATATATGTAATCTGACAGTTAGCAAGTATAGCTCAGAGTATTTTACATTCGAATTCAAGGTAAAAGATGCACTAATCATTCTGTGGATCTATATATTACATTGGATACTTTCTCTATAGCAGAGTAACTTTTGGAGGAGGGTGAAAACTAAATTATGAATTTTTTTTTTTTTTTTTTTTGCTGTAATCTTTATATACGTTTACGTATGTAAGATCACAACACCAAGACAATTCGATAGCGTTTACTACAAAAACTTGCAACAAGGCAAAGGATTGTATACTTCTGTTCAAGTTTTGTTCACGGATCGTAGGTCAAAGCCAACCGTTGACTTATGGGCTAGTAATGGACAGTTGTTTAATCAAGCTTTTGGTAATTCCATGATTAAGCTCGGTCGTGTTGGTGTTAAAACTGGTCGTAATGGTAATATCCGTCGTGATTGTGGAGCTTTTAGTTGAGTTAAAAATATATTTCTAGATTTTTCTTTTTTTTTTATATATATATTTCTATTCATTTATATTGGGGATGGATGAGTCTCATGATGCCTGTGTAGCTTAAATATTAAAATCATGATTTTGGGTTTCAGTTTGTATGATAGAATCTCAGAGTGAACTAAGAAACACGGTGTCAAATATTTGATGAAAAAACAAAAATTATGAACCCAATATATATATGATGAGTCTTAATGACAATGTAAGTGGATTTAAAATCCGTCCGGATGGAATTGGACCGAATTAGATATTGTGTTTTCTCCTTGGTTGAGGGCTTTACTAACGGATGTCTAGTCTCTTTTGCCACGCCTTTCGCCTTAGTGCGATCCTCTAATGCTAAATGCTGGTTGTGTCCTCTGATTATAAGAACTATGAAGTTCTTGTTGCCCTCTTTGTGGCTGGTTAATAGGTGTTTTGTACCAAAGCTTACATATCCTTCTATTCTCATCTTGTTCAACGTCTCAAACTGCTACTTCAAAACTAGCTCAAAACCCCTAACCCTCTTCACTTGTTATGTGGACGCAACTTGGAACTCGACTACACGCAGCTGCGGAATGGGATGGCTTATATTCCCCAATGACTCTCCTGATGAACTCCCATTAAAATCCTCAAATTTCCAACCCTTTTTCAACTCTGCACTGGTTGCTGAAGCATGGGCTCTTCTCTCGTCTATGCAATTTGCTTTAGAGACGGGGTGTGACGATCTTCACGTAAAATCGGATGCACAATTTCTTGTCTTGCTTCTCAATTCCGATGAAGCTCACAACGAGATTCAAGTCATGCTCGATGACATTCGAGACCTGGCTCTATCTTTTTTTGTATTGCTTTTTGTTTTTCTTCAAGATCGGCAAATGTCCTAGCTGTTTCGCTTGCTTAAGAGGCACTTGTGGCCCTCGAACAAGCTTGCTCTGTTTCAAACTCTGTTCCCTAAACTTCATTAATCTATTACCGTTTGTGACCAAAAAAAAATCTGTCCGGATATTTACGGATCTGATAATTGGTTATCTACTTTATTATGATAATGCATGGTTACTTTAAATTGTTAATTAATAATCCTAATTTGATTATTCTACTAATTAATCTATTGGGCCGTGATACGGCCCATCGTGTGCATCGACTTAGCTAACTACTTAGGTCATGATGTATCATCTATGTAATATCTATATAAGGTTTTTGTGCCACAAACTTGATCAATAAGAAAACCTATTTACAACCTCAAAAGTTTCTTGACATGGTATCAGAGAATTTAACCTAATTCTAGGTTCCTTGGTTATCGATTCTCTTATCTAAAATCACGTCAAAAACTCTGTTTTTCTTTTTTCTTCTTTTCCTTGACCTAAGTTTCTTGATTACTCTATCAGAAACTTCCTCAACATGCCTGAATCACTAACTGATGGGTCTTCGGTTTCACATAAATCCAAGTCTCATTTTGAAATCACAAGACGAACTATCTCTCTGTATGACTTAACCTCCGGAGATAACCCTGGAATGATTATTTCTCGGCCATCTCTACGCGGTCTTAACTACGACGAATAGTCCGCTAGTATCAGATTGGCTCTCAAAGTACGAAAGAAATTTGGCTTTGCAGATGGATCAATTACAAAGCCTGACGAAGATTCCAAAGATTATGAAGATTGGTGCGCTAACAATGCTTTAGTCGTATGCTGGATCAAACTTACCATCGATGAAACTCTGTGCTCGTCTCTTTCACACAACGACGATGTTTACAACCTCTGGACACAAATCCAAAAACGATTCTCTGTAAAGAACAGCCAGCGAGTACAACGTCTGAAAACAGAGCTCGCGACATGTCATCAAAATGGGTTACCCATTGAAGCGTATTATGGAAAGTTAACAAAGCTATGGACGAGTTTAGCTGACCACCAACAAGCTAAAACGATGGAAGAAATAGATAGAGAAAGAGAAGAAGACAAATTGCATCAGTTTTTAATGGGAATTGATGAATCGCTTTATGGAGATGTTAAATCATCTCTGTTATCGAGAACACCTTTGCCTTCTCTTGATGAAGCTTATAACGTGTTGACTCAAGATGAAGAATCCAAATCCTTGGCCAGAATGCACGAACAGAGAACTAATGGTGTGAGTTTCGCGGTTCAAATACAAAATCAAACTCGCTCTGTCCTAGATACTCGTGGAGGACCTTTGATGTGTACATTGTGTGGTCGCAATGGGCACCTAGCTGAAAATTGCTTCAAGAAGGTTGGATACCTACCATGGTGGGGTGAGTGTACTCGATCTAAACCGAATGCTAGTCACCGTGACTCATCATCTTCATCAAGCAGAAGCACTCTCTGTGTTCCGTCTAACCATCGTGGCAAGAACATGGAGACACCTCACGTGAACCACATATTTACAGCCAACATGAATCCAAGGTCTGATGTATCTTTTGCTTCTGCAAATTCTACACTTACTTCGGCAGACCGTATCGGTTTCAGTGGTTATCGGATCAACAATGGCAAACTTTGGTACATCTTCTAAATGAAAGAAAGTCAGCCACTACAACTCAACCCTTTGGTAAGTTCTTTCTTGAATCATGGATAATTGATACTGGAGCTTTGAATCATATGACGGGAAGCATTGAATATTTGTCTGAAATTTGTGATATGGTACCGATTTTGATCAAACTTCCTGATGGAAGATTTACAACATCTCATAAACGTGGGACAGTTTATATGGGATCAGCTCTTACACTTCATAATGTGTTTTTCGTTGATGGTCTTCAATGTCACCTTATCTCTGTATCTCAATTAACTCGAGATCAACGATGCATCTTCCAGATATCTGACCGGCTTTGTCTTATTCAGGATCGCATCACACAAACGCTGATTGGAGTGGGTGAACAAGAGCACGGATTGTATTTCTTTCGAGGAATTGATGTTGCAGCAACTATTCAGAAAGTAGATTCGTCATCCTTGGAGCTTTGGCATAGTAGATTGGGTCATCCGTCTTCTAAGGTTTTAGATATGTTGCATTTGTCTAGTGGTGTTTTTGATTTTTTGGCATGTGACGTTTGTAAACGTGCCAAACAAACAAGGGATTCATTTCCATTAAGTACTAATTAAACGAGTATGGTTTTTGAACTCATCCATTGTGACTTATGGGGTCCTTATCGCACTACATCGATTTGTGGATCCAAGTACTTTCTAACCATTCTTGACGATTATTCTCGTGCCGTTTGGATATATCTCTTACCGTCTAAACAAGAAGCACCACGGCACCTTAAAAAATTTGTTGCTCTAGTTGAGCGTCAATTTAACAGTCATGTCAAGACCATTAGAAGTGATAACGGCTCCGAATTTACTTGCTTAACGGATTATTTTGATCAAAAAGGTATTATCCATGAGACATCATGTGTGGGTACTCCCCAACAAAACGGTCGGGTAGAACGCAAACATCGTCACCTCTTGAATGTTGCGCGTTCTCTACGTTTTCAAGCTTCGCTTCCGGTAGAACTTTGGAGTTATTGTGTTTTGGCAGCAGGTTATCTAATCGTACACCTACGGTTGTACTCAAGGGAAAAACACCTTACGAGCTCTTATACAATAAACCACCACCACTTAATCACCTCAAAGTCTTCGGATGCTTGTGTTATGTGCATAATCAGAAGACAAGAGGAGATAAATTTGCAAGCCAGAGTAATAAATCAGTTTTTCTGGGCTATCCATTTGGTAAAAAGGGCTGGCGTGTGTACAATATTGAAACTAGAATTATATCGGTATCTCGCAATGTGGTCTTTTGTGAGTCTGAATTTCCATTAGCGACAACTGAATCTCCAATTGTGTCTTCTGGGTCTTCTCCATTTGAGTTAGATTCCATACATTTTGATGATGAACATGAGCTTCGTGATATTGCTCAAAAATCTACAGAAGCTGCATCTACGTCCTTAACTCCATCTTCAACTCTGGTTGACACCGAGTCTATGAATCCGAACGTGACTCTTTCTCCGGCCCCTGTTACTTCACCTGCATCACCGGACAAAGATTCACAACTCAGATCTCCCAAAATCTCTGAAATTGAATCTCCTGCAAGTTCTAAAATTGAATCTCCTGCAAGTTCTGCAACTGAATCTCTGACTTCGTCTTCCACCTCTACTTCGTTGTCAGATTCTACGCCTGCTCTCGTCTCTCCACCTTCACCTACGACTGAGACAGAACCTGAGCCTCTTGGCCGTGGTCACAGAAAAAGGCACCAACCCACTAAACTTGCAGATTATGTTATGACGTTACTTCATCAACCATATCCATCGGTTACTCCGTATCAGATTAGTAATTACTTGTCTAGCTCTCAATTCTCGGCCGACTACCAAACCTTCTTACTTACTATCACCTCTGGCGTCGAGCCCCAATCATATAAAGAGGATATTCAAGACGAAAATTGGAGATTTGCGGTCGAAGATGAAATTGTTGCATTGATCGATCTCAGAACATTTTCGGTGGTTGCTTTGCCTCTAGGAAAGAAAGCTCTCGGCTGCAAATGGGTTTTTCGTCTCAAGTTTCATTCAACGGGGGAACTTGAGAGACACAAGGCTCGTCTTGTGGTTTTAGGAAACAATCAAACCGAGGGTGATGACTACAATGAAACATTTGCACCGGTAGCTAAGATGGTCACAATTAGAGCTTTTCTTCAACAAGTAGCTTCAAACGATTGGGAAGTTCATCAAATGGATGTTCACAATGCTTTTCTTCATGGTGATCTCGAAGAGGAAGTATATATGCAATTTCCACCTGGGTTTCGCATTGGAGATAAAACAAAGGTCCTACGTCTTCATAAGTCTCTCTGTGGTCTGAAATAAGCTCCTCGCTGCTGGTTCGCTAAACTCACTACGGCATTAATGAACTATGGTTTTGAGCAAAATTACTCCGACTACTCTCTCTTTACTCTCGAAAAATCAGCAACTCACCTTCATGTTTTAGTATACGTCGACGACCTTATCATCACATGTAGTTCTTTACAAATTATTGAGGAGTTTAAGAGCTACTTGAGTGAATGTTTTCGAATGAAAGATCTAGGAGTTCTTTGGTACTTCTTAGGTCTTGAAGTTGCTCGTAGTCCGGCTGGTATTTACTTATGTCAACGAAAATACGCTCTAGACATTATCTCTGAAACTGGCATGCTCGGAATTAAGCCTGTTTCGTTTCCACTTGAAAAGAACCATAAACTCGCGCTTGAAGAAGGTGACTCTATGACTAATCCCTCACGATATCATCATCTCATAGGTCATTTGATTTATCTTGGTTCTACTCGGCCTGAAATGTCATACGTCATTCATATTCTCTCGCAATTCATGCATAATCCGAAGCCTGCTCATTGGGACGCTGCTCTTCGTGTTGTTCGCTATCTTAAAAACAGTCCTGGACAAGGTATTCTCCTCAAAGCTAATACACCTTTAACTTTAACCTCTTGGTGTGACTCTGATTGGGCTGCTTGCCCTTTAACGAGACGGTCACTCACCGGCTGGTTAATTCAGCTTGGTAATTCCCCTTTGTCTTGGAAAACGACAAAACATGACTGCGTTTCTAGATCTTCGGCTTAAGCGGAGTATAGGGCAATGGCTGATACGGTGCAAGAACTCTTGTGGCTCCGTGATCTTCTTCCTACTCTTGGTATTGAGATCACTGCGCCAATTCTACTTCATTCCGATAGTCTCTCCGCCATTCATCTCACTGCAAATCCAGTATTTCATGCTCGAACCAAACACGTTGGCAAAGACTGTCACTTCATTCGGGATGAAATTATTCGTGGTGTCATCGTTACTAAGCATGTTTCTACAAAATCTCAACTCGCGGACATCATGACGAAAGCGTTAGGACGTAAAGAATTTGAAGCGTTTCTTCTCAAGCTGGGTGTTTGTAACCTCCACACTCCACCTTGAGGGGGGGGGGGGGGGGGGGGGGGTATTGGGCCGTATCACGGCCCATCGTGTGCATCGACTTAGCTAACTAACTACTTAGGTCATGATGTATCATCTATGTAATATCTATATAAGGTCTTTGTGCCGAAAACTTGATCAATAAGAAAACCTATTTACAACCTCAAAGGTTTCTTGACATAATCCATGTTTGAACCACAAATGTGTAGGACCATTATTTCTACGATATGGCAAACTGAATAATTTGCGATAGATTATGATAGAAATGAGATCCGACGACTGATACCAAAACATCCAAACGAGTTCCAACAATATGTCTGTTCGAGTGGTATCGGACCAACGTACTCCTTCTCTTTCCAAACTAAGGATGGTTTCGACCTCTGAAACTAGAACAAAATATGTGATTCAAGATTGATAAAATCATATATATTGGTCGTGATTCCTTACGTCACGAATTATTTAAATTGTTCATTTGTGAATAATTCGGTTTGTTTGGTGTCGGTAGTTCGTCTTGCTACGTATCGAGCTCGACAGTTTTGAGGAAATTGTTGATTGGGTAAGATCAGCCACTTCAATCGCAAAGGTAAACACAATCTGTGCGCTCATACTCCACGCCAATTTACAAACGGAAAGAAAGAAATTCTAGGTTACATCGTCCTTTGCAGCAAGTTGGCAGGATTGGACAGACCCTTTCCATTCTAAGGTTTCTTCTTTCCTGAATGCACAATTCAGGGTTTCAGACAAGTTATTTGTGCCACAAGACATATATTTTAGGTTTGTAATAGCGTTTCAAATTTCAAGTCTCAACGATTTTGTGTAGCGTTCTTGGGATACAAGGCGCAAGCCCAATCCCATAACATAGCGAGGGAAGCAATGGCTTTTTTGGGCATCTTGTTTTTGCTTACAACAATACATTTTGTGGCTGATGGGTCTTTTTGTTTTTTAAATGGGTTCTTTTGACAACAAAATGGTTATTTCTTCGATGTTGAATAATTAGTATTTATCATATTACCGTAAATGTTATACACTATTGCATGTGTTACAGTAAATTATTGTAGCATAGTAAGATTGTTAGGTGATTAAGGTTAAATGGTTTAGACTGTTAGGTGATCAATTTCGTAATTAGCTAGGTGGTTGAGGTTTAGGGTAGAAATCAACGATCGATAAAAAAACAATAAAAATCATTCTCGTACCGTAATTGAATGTGAGCTGGCCGTTGCTACTAGTGCACACCACACAAAACCATATATATACCATAGTAACCACATTCAGTAATCAAAACACTTCCACAAAAAATTAATACATTAACGAGAGAGAAAGCAAATTAGAAAGAAAAAATATTAAATGGCTGCGAAGAAATCTAATCTCGTATTCCTTCTTCTCATTTTCGTTCTATTTCTCAACCTCTCCTCCGCTCAGCTCCGCCGTAACTACTACGCCGGAAGCTGTCCGGACGTTGAAAAAATCATCAGAAACGCCGTTCAACAAAAGATCAAAGAGACATTCATCACCATTCCGGCGACTATACGCCTCTACTTCCACGACTGTTTCGTCAATGTAAGAAAATCATTTTAATCATGATCTTTCTTCTTGATTAAATATTTTATATCGTTTTGTGTCTAATTTATGAATTTTGTTTTTTACGTCATAGGGTTGTGATGCATCCGTGATGATAGATTCGAGTTACAATAACACGGCGGAGAAAGATCACTCCGAGAACTTAACACTGGCGCCAGATGGATTCGACACGGTGATAAAAGCTAAAACCGCTCTTGATGCGGTCCCAAATTGCCGCAACAAAGTGTCTTGCGCCGATATTCTAACGATAGCGACTCGTGACGTTGTTAATCTCGTACCGTAACCCATCCCTATATATTATTATATAATATATTATATTTCTTATATCACACTCGAATTAAAACGTTATTGTTTTTTTAAAAAGAAAGAATTTTGATGCATATATATAAAGGTAACAAATAACAAGAATTTTACTATTGTTAGATAAATCTTACAACTGAAACGATACATATATTTTTTTACCAAATATATGAGAAATTGCTAGGAAGAACAAATCCATTTTTGAAATTTGAAAGGTGTGAAATTACAATTAAAACGTTATCGTTGTATATAATGACCTTGATTAATATATTTTGATAGGTGGGTGGACCAAGGTATGAAGTGGAATTGGGAAGGCTCGATGGTCTATCATCGACAGCGGCTAGCGTAGAAGGGAAGCTGCCGCATCCAACCGACGATATCAACAAACTCACTTCGCTTTTCGTCAAAAACGGTCTTAGCCTTAACGACATGGTCGCTCTCTCCGGTAAGTTTTTGCATGCTTCTCGATCAAGAATAGTGTCATTCGGACCAAACTTTTAGCTAGTGAGTAGTAGTTATACTATGTTTAAACTTAAACGTTGAACAACAGACCATTTCAATATATTTTTGAAAACTACAAATTTTCAAGTATTAATATACTAAAATATATTCTCACACTTAACAATAACCTAAGTATCTCTTCTATTTGTTGTGTTGTGGTAACTGGTAACAATATACTTTTTTCGTTGTCCCTTAAAAACCAAATATTACGTTTACAGTTATCATTTCCGAACAATAATTATCTTAATTGACATTTTCTAAAAATATCTAATATTATAATTTGTAAATTGGTCCAAATAGGAGCACATACAGTGGGGGTTTCCCACTGTATAAACGTCTTCCACAGACTGTACAAAAACTCAACTGAAGCGGATGAGACAATCGACATAGCCTATGCGTCGATACTCAAAGTCCAGTGCCCAAAAAATGCCGACCTGTCAAATTTCATCTTTATGGATCCAAAAACACCAAACATGTTCGACAACCAGTATTACAAAGATTTACAGGACCGCAAGGGCTTGTTCATGTCGGACCAAGTGTTGTACACGGACGGCCGGTCAAAGCCCGCTGTCAATGAGTTTGCAAGGGACGGTCGGGCATTTAACGACGCCTTCGCAAGCGCCATGATAAAGCTGGGTCGGGTTGGCGTCAAGACTAACGGGAATATCCGTAGACGTTGCCAAGCGTTTAATTAACTAAGACGCTTAAAAAAAATAAACGCTTTTGAATTGTTGTAATAAGGAAAAAAAAATTAAACTTATCTTTCTATGCATGTAACTTGGCCTATTAATGTCAAAAATTTCGACTTCTAAGGTTTTAATATCTTTTATATGTTAAGAAGATTGCATGCTTGCTTTTTAAATATATTGTCACATTATTTGTTCACGGAACTTACAATCACAAACTCAGTCTCTCTCTGTATTTTCTCTCTCTCTGGATCAAACTCGAAACACAATCCTAATCTCAAAAAGAAGAAACAAAGTGACGACGGCTAGACAAGAGTTTCACGGGAATGAATTTGGTTTGTCTTGTAAATTAGGGTGATTTTCGGTTTAGGTAAAACCCATCAGTTGTTATCTGCCGAACCGAACCAAACAGATAACCGATTAAAATTTCAAAGCTTGCCGATAGGTTTACACCCCACAACCGGTTTACACCCCATAACCGATGTGAAACCGAAAACCGAAAATCTCGGTTCGGTCGGTTCGGTTTACTTCGGTTCCTTCCGAAAGTTCAGGCCTACTCACATACATGGCCTATCGATCTGAATTCATTATTTGATAAATCAATGGGCTCAATCGAAGCAGCAGGCCCAATTTCGACACTTTGCGCAGCCTCCCAACTTATTGCCCTTCCAGTTCCACTCATATTGAAGAAGAATTTAGTTTGGCTAAAATGAACTCTAATTTTCATCGTTAATGTAATTTTCTGACAAGAAACTCGGGTAACAAACTTACTTGTTTGCATTCGGGATTAAATCACGTGACAAGTGATTATGATTTGCATTAAATAAAATGAAGTTAGCCTAAGAAGATTTTTTTTATTACTATAATTATTATTGTAAGGACAATCATTTTTTGTAATATTTCAATAGCGTTATTATACATAGCAACCACATGATAGTTCAGTGGCGTCGGATGTGGCGGAAAACGTGCTTCAATGCATTTTTTGTTACAATCTGGAATCTTCGAGCATAGACCTATCACCAAAAATCCATGCCTCAGTGAATCGTCAGCTTCTGCATCTTCTGAGATATTTTAAAAACTTGAATCAGTTATTCAAAAAGATTGTTAATATATATATATATATATACTTGAATAACTATATTGTATACTTGGAATCAAGAGAATAGCCAGACACAAGAACACGAAAATGAAACATTGATGGAGCCTTTTTTTTTGTATGGATATTGAGCTTTCGGTTTTTGCAACCGAAATGCGATTGAGTAGTTAGAAAAAGTACTTGAGTTATATATATAGAGATAGATGTGATCTTTTAAGAAGATTTTCTTAAATGTTTTGAGTTCTCTTAGTTAGCAAAATATAATAATATTTCATTTTAAATTAATTTACATTAATTGTTTGGTCAACTTTTTTGTCTATTCTATACAGTTTTTTTTTTGGGTCGATTTCTATTCTATACAGTATATCGCAAGATATTGTTACATATATGCTAAGTATATATATAGTGTTTTACTATATTTGGATGATGATATGATTATCTTTTGTATATCCGTTTACTGGTCATATTTTATTAATGTTTTTTCTATAAATATTTTTAAATATAGTTTAGCTTTGAAGGAAACGACTTTAGTGACAATTGTGGAGAATTTAGGAATCTCTCAGCGAGTTTTTTGTCGTCTAATGGTGGTCTTAAGATGAATCGCTTTGGTGGGAGTTTCTATCAAAGTATAGGAATGTAAATACTATTAATATCCGGTTTAGTTGTATATGATACCGGTTTAGCTTATTTTAGATTAGTGTGTGTATATAATTTTTCTGTATTGTTTTTAATTCATTTAACGGAAATAATAGAAAAGTTTTCAACAACTTTCTCTCATATGGTATCAGAGCAAATCATGTTGTTGAATATGAGTTTTCGTTCAAATTTCTTTTGATTTCTTCCTTTTTCTCTTGTTTTTCATCGTTTGATCATCTTCTCGAGCTTCGATTTCGTTTTTGATTGATCATCGGAACCCTTTTCCGCTGCGCTGGTTTCGTTTTCGGTTCAATCTTCATTTCGAGCTCCGTTTTGACTCAACAATGGCGAAACAAGGTTGCAAAACACGCAATCGCGTCGCGCAATCTGATGGCGAAGCTTCGGCGATTCAGAATCGTACTCGATCTCGATCTTCATCTCCGATTGAACCAGATCTGGTTCTTCCTGCTTCTCGACCTCTGGATACGAATCGCGTTGCGTCTGGTCCCTTTTCTGGTGGTTTCGAGCCTTTTGATAGCGCTCATAGCCCATTTTTCCTTCACTCCGTCGATCATCTTGGTATGTCTATCGTTACTCATATCCTTGATGGTACAAATTATAACAGCTGGTCTATTGCGATGCGCATCAGTCTTGATGCAAAGAACAAACTCGCGTTTGTTGATGGAACTTTGCCTAGGCCAGATTTTTCTGATGTTACTTTCAAGATATGGAGTCGGTGTAATAGCATGATTAAGGCTTAGATTATGAATGTAGTTCATAAGGAAATTTATGATAGTATTCTTTACTATGAAGATGCTGCTCAGATGTGGAATGATTTGCTTCTACGTTTTCGTGTAAGTAATTTACCACGAAAATATCAACTAGAACAAACACTTCACTCTCTCAAGCAGGGTAATATGGATCTCTCTGCTTATTATACAAAGAAGAAGACACTTTGGGAACAGATTGCAAATACTAAATCTCATACGGCTAAGATTTGTAACTGTGATCAGGTAAAGGAGTTATTGGAGGATGCAGAGACTAGCAAGGTGATACAATTTTTGATGGGTCTTAATGATTCTTTTGCCAACATCAGAGGTCAGATTCTTAATATGAGGCCTAGACCGAGTTTGGCTGAGATCTACAACATGCTTGATCAGGATGATATTCAGAGAGTGGTGGGGGTCACACATGGTCCTGCTCCTACTCCTGCTTCTGCTTTTCACCTTCAGGCAACTCCCTCATCAGATTCTTCATCATATGTTCTCTTAACTCAAGGAAATTTCAGGAAGCCTAAGTGTTCTCACTGTTACAAGATTGGTCACACTTCTGATAGGTGCTACAAACTTCATGGGCTTCCTCCTGGTCATCCTCGAGCTAAGCCACCACAACATGTTGACAACACCAATCTTGCATCTCTGGATCTTTATCCATCTGTTGGTCCAGGTTCCATGCCCTCTGTCCACAATGTGTTGCAAGATTCCACTAACAAGACTCAGGCTCCTCCATTTGGTGATTTAACTAAAGCTCAAATGCAGAATGTGATTTCCTATTTTAGTACTCAGCTTCAGACTCCGAGTGTTGCATCTCCTCCTGTCAATCCTAGTGCTTCTACTTCTACTGCTGCACCTGTGATCTCATCGATTACAGGTACATTTCTGGACCTATATGATAATTCCTATTATGACATGTTAATCTCTTATGTATCTCATGATCCAGTTGTGTCTCCTAGGACTTGGATAATAGACTCAGGGGCTACTCACCATGTGTCACATGATAGGTCCTTATTCATTAACCTGACCCCTTTAGCTCAAACCTATATCAAGTTACCTAATGGCTATACTGTTAAGATAGAGGGCATAGGATTCATTCAGTTAACTGCTGGTCTTTCTCTCTATCATGTCCTTTTCATTCCTGAATTTAAATTTAATCTTTTGAGTGTTAGTGTGTTAACTAAATCATTGCATTCTGAGGTTCGTTTTACTGCTGATTCATGTTTTATTCAGGCAATTACACATGAATTGATGATTGGTCAAAGTAGTCAAGTTGGGAACTTATATGTCCTGGATTTTGATAATGAAAATAAGTCTTTCTCTTTACAAGGTATTGCTCCTTCTTGTTCTAGTTTATCAGTAGATTTGGCCACTTGGCATAAGAGGTTAGGTAATCCTTCAAAACCAAAGATAGATTTACTTTCTCATGTACTGAAAATTGAAAAACCAAAGATAAATAAAGATTTTATTGATGTTTGTCATATCTGTCATTTATCTAAACAAAAACATTTACCATTTCCTTTTCTTAATCATATTTGTGATAAACCTTTTGAGTTAGTTCACATTGATACTTGGGGTCCTTTTTCAGTTCCTACAGTTGATGATTATAAGTATTTTCTTACCATTGTTGATGATTTTAGTAGGGCTACATGGATATACTTATTGCGTCATAAATCTGATGTTTTAGAATATTTTCCTGCATTCTTGAACATGGTAGAAACTCAGTATAATACTCAAGTTAAATTTGTTAGGTCTGATAATGCCCATGAATTAAAGTTCAAAGAATTGTTCTCATCTAAAGGTATTATTGCTTTTCATTCTTGTCCTGACACTCCTCAACAGAATTCTGTGGTTGAGAGAAAGCACCAGCACTTATTGAATGTTGCTAGAGCCCTGTTATTTCAATCTCAAATACCACTAGAATATTGGGGGGGGATTGTGTTTTGACTGCTGCATTTCTTATCAATAGATTGCCTTCTACAATTTTAGATAATCAGACTCCTTTTAAGAGATTGACTGGAAAAATCCTTGATTATCAGTTTCTAAAAGCCTTTGGTTGTTTATACTATTGTTCTACATCCCCTAGTGGTAGACATAAGTTTGAACCTAGAGCTAAAGCATGTGTATTCTTAGGGTATCCATCTGGTTATAAAGGTTATAAGTTGTTAGATGTGGAGACACACACTGTATCAATTTCTAGACATGTCATTTTTCATGAGGATATATTTCCCTTTGCTTCATCTGATATCAAGGATGATTCAAAGACTTTCTTTCCTCTATTACAATTTCCTGCGTCCATTGATGATCATTTGCCTCCTGTGCAATCATCTTATGATATACATCCACATACTGATGTGTTATCTTCTGAGACTTTGGTTCCTTCTGAATCTAAGTCTCACAGACCCCTTAACCCACCTAAACACGTGCAGGACTATCATTGTTATAACACTAATACTCTTACTAAAGTAACAACCCCTTATCCACTCACAAATTATATTTCTTATTCATATTTATCTGAGCCTTTCTATACTTTCTTAACTGTCATTTCTGAAATTCCCATACCCGAAAAATATTTTAAGGCCAAGGACTTTAAGGAATGGTGTGATGCAATGGGTGTGGAGATGGGTGCTATGGAAAGGACTGATACATGGGATATTTGTGACTTACCAGAAGGGAAGGTTGCTATTGGTTGTAGATGGGTGTATACAGTGAAGCATCATGCTGATGGCACATTGGAAAGGTACAAAGCTCGGCTTGTTGCCAAGGGTTACACACAACAAGAAGGGATAGACTTCATTGATACTTTCTCTCATGTTGCCAAGTTAGCCACTGTTAAGTTTCTGCTTGCTTTGGCTCCTAAATTGAAATGGACTTTAACTCAGTTAGACATTTCTAATGCATTCTTGAATGGAGATTTGGATGAGGAGATTTATATGAAGCTTCCACCTGGATATGCTGAGCTTAAGGGGGAGACTGTTTCACCTAATGCAGTTTGTAGATTGAAGAAATCTATTTATGGCTTAAAGGAGGCTAGTAGACAATGGTTTCTCAAGCTTTCTTCTACTTTGGATTTGCTTGGTTTTGAAAGGTGTTCTGGTGACCATACCATGTTTGTGAAGCAGTTTGATGGAAAGTTTTTGGTTATGCTTGTGTATGTAGATGACATACTCATAGCTAGTACAGATGATGATGCTGTGAAAGATCTAGTTGCTTAGTTGAGTGCTCATTTTAAGCTCAGACATCTTGGTGCTCCAAAGTTCTTTCTTGGTTTGGAAATTGCAAGATCTCAAGCAGGTGTTTCTGTCAACCAGAGGAAATATACCATTGATCTGTTAGCTGCTAGTGGTTTTACAGGGTGTAAACCTTCATCTATTCCTATGGAACCAAATCAGAAGTTGTCTAAATCTGATGGAGAACTTTTAGACGATCCTAAACAATATAGGAGATTACTTGGTAAGTTGCAATATTTGGTCGTTACTAGACCTGATATTGCATTTGCTGTATCTAAACTTGCTCAATATTCTTCTACACCTAGAGATTCTCATCTACAGGCTGTTCATAAAGTCCTGAGATATCTCAAGGGGACAGTTGGTTTAGGTCTCTTTTATCCTGCATATCAGAAGTTTGACTTAAGAGGATATTGTGATTCAGATTGGGGAGCATGTCCAGATAGTAGGGAATCTGTGACTGGTTATGCAATGTTTCTTGGAGATTCTTTGATCACTTGGAAATCAAAGAAGCAGGGGACAGTGTCATGTAATTCTGCAGAAGCAGAATACAGAGCTATGTGTATGGCCACAAAGGAGTTGATTTGGTTGGCTAAAATCCTTGTTGATTTCAAGGTTCTCTTCACACCTCCTGTGTATTTGTATTGTGACAACACTGCTGCTCTTCACATTACTAGCAATCAAGTGTTTCATGAGCGTACAAAGCACATAGAGAATGATTGTCATAAGGTAAGAGAAATGATTGTTAAAGGCTTCTTGAAGACTATGTATGTACGTACTACGGATCAGCTTGCAGACGTCTTCACAAAGGCTCTTTTTCCTGCTCCTTTCAAAGCAAATATATCCAAGTTGGGACTGCTTAACATTTTTGCACCTTCAACTTGAGGGGGAGTATTAAAGTATAGTAAGAATGTAAATACTATTAGTATCCGGTTTAGTTGTATATGATACCGGTTTAGCTTATTTCAGATTAGTGTGTGTATATAATCTTTCTGTATTGTTTTTAATTCATTTAACGGAAATAATAGAAAAGCTTTCAACAACTTTCTCTCATAGTTTCTTCTTAGGGTTTGTTGTTTGTTTCCGTTGCGCGAGCTCTTTGAGTAAGCGTTGAGGACTGTCTTTTGGGAGGTTTTGAGTTTCCGATGTTAGGGAAACGCAAATTCGGAGACTTTGGAATCTGGGTTTGGAGAGAATCGGTTGGATTCGTGATTGGAATTGAGAAATCGAAGAAGAGAAGGAGATTTCTGAATGACACTGCCCAGAAACGCGAAGGAGAGAAGAAGAGGAGGAAGATGATGAACAAAGCTCCATTTTTTTTATTGAAACGAAAATTCAATAATTTTTAGAGTAAATTCATCAAATTTTGAGTCGAGAGAGTGAAATTTTGCTCGAGCAAGAGACGATTTTTGGAGAAGAAAAAGAAAATGTGTAACGAAGGTTTGCATTTGTTTCCATGGATAAGGTGCAGATTCCATGATTAGGCGGGAATTTTTTTTTCTTTTGGGCCCTTAAAGCCCAATAATTACAATAATTTAGTGAGACCCAAAAGTTTTTTTGGGGATCTTTTCGATATTGAGCTGCATTTTTTTTTTATTATTATCAAATTATTTAAGAAAAACAACCAATATATACTTACTGTTTATCCTTTTGATAACCAATGAGTTACTATTAAATGAAAATTAGTTTAAGTGAAAAGTGTTTAGTTGTTTTAATTTTATTGGCTTATTTTTTTAAAAATAATGACATGTAATGATGACATAGCTTAAAAAGAGTTAGATTTAATAATTGTTGTTAATTGGATAATAAGCATAGTTTAACTCTTTAATTAATGTTTTAACACAAATTATTATTTTTCTATCAACAAAAGAATCATGAATAATTTTTGGATCCTTATTATAAATTAGCAATCAGCAACTATTTTGTTTTTTTTGTTACACCAAATCCGGATGGAACAAAAAATAACAACCAATAAGAATTTTTGAAAAAGAAATATTTACTTACAAAAAATCTATGAATAGCTCATGAACAATATTTATTAATAAATCTAAATATAATCAAATTATTTCGAAAAATATGGAGTTAAATATAAACAAAAGTATATAGTTACTACAATTAATAGAGTTTATATAAATATCGGTAAATATGGTTTACAAATTAATCCAAGACAACATGTTGGTAATGATAAATATGACAATAACGATGAATGATGATAATGATAACGAAATGACGATGAATATATGAGGGCAGACACAAATGTGATGTCGAAAAGAACAAAAGATAATGCAATTTTTTAGAGAAAGATTACAAATACTAAAATTAAAATCATATATTTCAACTACTGAATCATAAAACAATATGTATTTTTCTATAGAAATATGTACTTTTAAAAATATATTATAGCCCGCACATGGTGCGGGAAATCATCTAGTTTTCTAATAAATTTAAAATGTAATACCATTTCGATTGGCCAAATGAAAATAAAAATGTTTTAGAGAGAATTGAACTCAAATTTAAAAACATTTATTTTTCGTTGAATTTGATTACAATTAAACCACTACTATATATATATATAAACCACTACCATTTTGACAGCTAGCAAGTAGCAAGTATAGCTTAGATTATTTTACATCCATATTCAAGATAAAAGATGCTCAAATATATCTTTGGATCTATGTCGGATACATCCTCTATAGTACTTTGGAGGAGGGTGAAACTAAATTATGAATGTTATTTTTTTTTTGCTGTAATCTTTATATAAGTTTATTTATGTATGTAAGATGTAATCATGACAATATTGAGTATAGATGTAATGAATCTATAATGTTTATCATACAAAATAATATACTTTGCAGGGGAAGAGATTCCTTTTGTGTTGCTTTTTTTTTGTTTCTCTCAATCACATCACATGGCATGGCACATGATAATCCGATTTGTATATACTAAAATACCAGACAGTACAAATCTTCCTCTTTTGGTCGTTCCTATACAACCATTTGTGTTGTTTTATATAGAAAAATCATTCTATTAAAATACCATTAATGTACGTAAAGTTTAATAGAGAGATGAGTTGGTTATATTGAAAAAGCTACAAACATCATGATTTTTACTGTAGTATATCTAATAATGTTATATATATACGACACAACATGTAGATTAATTGGTTAAAGACATAGTGCATCTATTTTTCTTTCTTTGATGCGGGCCTTTAGCAGAAGAATGCTACAAACATATAAAGCTTTGATAATTCAAATAATTAGCTAACTATGGCCTTACTTATTTAATCTCTATTCAAAATGAAGATTATAGTCAATATAATGACCTTTCCACAACTATATATATAATATAGTTCTTTTTTGTTCCCTTCTGATCTTTTCCTTCCTCTTGTCTTCAGTGATCGCTATTTCTTTTCAAAGAGGAACATTCGATGAAGACACTTCAACCATTTGTTTTGAACGTGTAAAATAAGTATAGATTTTTTTAATCAAATCACGCATGCAAACAAATCATTCAAATTATAAAAAACTCGAATACAGTCACACAAACAAAAAAACTTAACTGTTAAAAACCGATTATTAGTCTTGCCTATTACTATTAGTAGTGATCATTGGGAAACAAGAAAAAAAATTTATAGATTAAGTTCATGGATTTTGTATCTTTTAGCTTAGTTCATATTTCATGGAGTGATAATGTCCGTGCCGACTCTTGCACGGGGTGATAATGTCTATGCCGACTCTAGCACGGAGTTATACATTTTTCTATATAAGTCAAACATTTTTGTATGGAGTTGGCTGTGAGAGAACCGTTCGAAGGCTAGCACTTTATTTAATATATGGTTATTGTTGACAAAAAAAATTATATATATATATATAGTTCATGGGTTGTAATAATTTTTTTTTTGTGAAAAGAAAAACAAAAATCAACGTACAACTTCATGCAATAAGTTGTATAGATGTTTTGGTTTTGTTTTTCAATTTTCTTAGTATATTGAAAAAATCAGAATTTTTGTCATTTTGACATAGATATTTTTTTAACGAAATCAATTTAGAGGAAAACAAGTTATTGAGCTTAATTTATATCTTTTGCTATTATCCTTTCTTAGCAAAAAATAAAATAAAAAATAAAATCTTCCCACCAATCAAATAATTTCCTTGCACACAGTTGCACCGGTCATAGTTTTCGGATTTTTAATTTCTAATGTTTTTTTATTTTTAACAGAACCCATTTAAGACGTATATGGTTAAATTATTTATCATGTTTTGTCGATTTGAATTCTTTAAAAAATTATAAAATAAATGATAGGTAATCGTTAGAATTGAAGCGTGATTGCATCTACTTGTATTGCATGGAGTAGCCCTTTTGAATGACTGATTTGAAGAATAACTATTCTCGTCAACTAAAGTCTATGTCAATAATCGCCTAACCATATATAAATATTTAAAGCTATATAAAAAGACTAGCTTCGAAATATTGTTAAGTAAAATGCAGCCATAATCAAAACCATTTTCATGTCAACTGATTTAGATCATGTGTAGCTTTTTAACTAGATTTGTAGTGTAGAACTAAATTGCGTTAGTTAATAAGTGGTATTGTACATTTGAGGCATGGTTGGTCAAATAAAATCCTCTTAAGTCCGTGTTTAACTTGGTGACTACAAGATCCAAAACTAATTTGTGTACATATAGCCAAAAATCTATTGAAGATAATAAATTGATGGATGAATCATGAATTTTTTTTTTTTTTAAGGTGTGGGAACCAAAATAAGAAATGAATAAAAAACAAAGCTTAGTTTAATTCAGAAATGATGGAATGTCATTTGTTTTATCTATATATTAAAATGGAATAATTATGAATAATAGTTTACCTAACAAGGGCTCATGGATGTGGCATAAGCTTCTCAAGTACAGACCAAAAGCGAAAGAATTTTGTTGTGTTGAATTAAAAAGTGGAGAAACCACCTCCTTTTGGCATGATAAGTGGTCGGAAATGGGTTGTTTATTTGACATTGTCGGACCTAGAGGTATCATTGATATGGGCATACCACATAATGCTACGGTGGCTGACGCGTGGAGTGCAAGAAGAAGGCGATGGCATCGAATCTCAGTTCTGAATGACATAGAAAATGCTCTTCAAAATCATAGTCAACGACGCGTGACGGGCTTGGCGGATGTAGTTAAGTGGAAAGGCAAAGGAGACAAATTCAAAGCACGTTTCAAAACAAAAGACACTTGGAATAATATTCGTACGCCAAAACCTGAAGTATTCTGGTTTAAGGGGGTTTGGTTCACGCATGGAACGCCAAAATACAGTCTCTGCACTTGGCTAGCAATGCATAATCGTCTGTCGACGGGGGACCGCATGTGCGTGTGGAATAACGGAGTTAGCTCGACTTGTGTTTTGTGCTCGGACATTATGGAGACAAGAGATCATTTGTTTTTCTCATGTCGTTTTTCTTCTGAAGTATGGTCCACCTTAACGCGGAAGTTTCTAAATACGCGATACTCAATGGATTGGCAGGTAATAACCAACTACTTAATAGATACGAGTCTCTCTCAGGTCCAAAGGTTTTTATTTCGATGTGTCTTCCAAATATCGATCCACACTATTTGGAGAGAACGAAACGCACGAAGACATGGTGTGATGCCAACTCTTCCCAAACTCGTAGCCAAATTCATCGATAAACAAGTGAGGAACAAACTCGTCTCGATACGAGGGGATCGGAAATACGATGAGAGTCTTCAAATGTGGTTTGCTACTTCATTATAGATTGTAAAAATTTCTTTTTATAAATTCAGCAAAAAGAAGCACAAGATGTAACAAACGATTTCTTTTTGGATTAATTTAACATATAATTCAAAAAAAAAAAAAAAAAGAATAATTATGAAATGGCATTTAGACCTTTGGATTAAACTAAGCAAATAAGGTTGTAAATAAATTGCAGGAAAATAAATCAGGATGATTGCAGAAACTTTAAATCAATAGGAAACAAACGCTAAGCTTTAGGGAATTCGCAGGAATAAATCCAAGTTGCAGAATAAGATTACTATTGGGATTGATGAAGTGCAAATTCTAGAACTCGAAACACTGTTGTAAAGTAAATCAACTGTCGTTGCAAATACTATCTATGTTTAAACCCTAGACAACCAACTGTCGTTGCGAAATCAAGTTGATCTAAACAAGCATTTAAATTTAGGTTCGATTTGTTCACAAAGATCCAAAGCCAACTGTCGTTGCGAATCAGATCTTTGCTCACCTATGATTCAATTCAGGAAATTCAATAATGATGTCTCATCTATTAAACAACCTAAGATATCTAATTCATGCCTAAATCAAAATTCAAAGCAATCAAGGTGAAGAATATAAAATATGAATGAAAAATCCCATAAGTAATCAAACTCTACAACTCTTCATTGAACCATTGAAAAATCCCTAAAACCTAACTAGGGAATTACTCAGACATAGACATGAATAATAAATCCCTAGTATAAAAATCTCTAAGTAAAATAAAGCATAGCCTAAACAATGGCTTAAAAGTACTATATATACAAACACGTCTGGGCCCAATTGCAAACATCTGAGCTTTTCTGGCGTGAAAACGGAAATCTTCCAAAAAACACTATTCTGTCGCGTTTTGGTCGCGTCGAGCGACACGACCTCTGCGTCGCTCGACACAGGCTTCAGATTTTCACTCCGAACTTGTGACTTTGACCGCTCATTCATTTTTGCTCCATAATGCTCCAGTAAACACCAATTAAGCTCCAAACGTCCTTGTACCTAAGATAAACACCAAAAAACTAGAAAACACCAAAAGACTAGAAAACACCAAAAGACTCTATAAAACAGACATATATCATGGTATAAAAACCGGTAAAAACCACGATATATCAAGAAGTTGCAAAATTTGTAAAATTGTATGATTAGTAAGAACACAATGAGACTTTGAAATTCTGTCATTCTATCATTTCTAGGTATTACTTATCGTCAGATGATTAATAAGACTAACGACTAACTACTACTATTTGAACACAAAAGGCATAATAGTAAGAAGTAGTAGTTGAGATTTGAGAAAGTTTCAAGGTGGCTATAACACAGTTATTCGCAATGTCAAGTGAAGCGTCGTTATCAAATCTCTATCCCCACCACTCTATATTCCCTCATATAGATAAACCTTGTGAATCGTGATTGCACACACACACAAAAATTTATATATGTCGAACCACATTGTGATATTCACAACAAAAACAAAAATTGACTAATCCATTTAAATTTTTATATTTACAAATCCAAAAGATATTCACATTTCAATAAATTCCAATCGAAACTTTGAAACTATCGAAAACATTATATTGCTTAAATTCACGCGTTAAGAAACCCATTATCTTCACACAACCTGTTTATTCTTACAAGTCAATACAACAAAATGTTACCAAGAATTAGAAAAGTATTAAGTCTTTCTTCTTTTAAATAAATACAAATGCAAGCTGGCCATAGCTACTAGTGCCCACCACACAAAAGCATATATAAGATCCCATGCCACACTTCATTCATGTAATCAAACACTTATTAAAGTTTTATATAAAAAGAGAGAAAGTAAGTTTTAATAATCATAATAAAAATGGCTTTCAATAAAACGAATCTCTTATTCCTTCTTCTTTCTTTCTTTCTCATTCTCAACGTCTCCTCCGCTCAACTCCGCCGTAACTTTTACGCCGGAAGTTGTCCAAACGTCGAACAAATTGTCAGAAACGCCGTTCAACTAAAAGTTCAACAAACTTTCACCACCATTCCGGCCACTCTCCGCCTATATTTCCATGATTGTTTTGTCAATGTAACACATTTTAATTATCTTTCTTCTTGGCTTATAAATTTTATTTCATTTTCTTGGTTTAATTTGTGGTATTCATTAGGGTTGTGATGCATCGGTGATGATAGCGTCGACGAATAATAATAAAGCCGAGAAGGATCATTCGGAAAATTTATCGTTGGCCGGAGATGGATTCGACACGGTGATTAAAGCTAAACAAGCTCTTGACGCCGTTCCAAATTGTCGTAATAAAGTTTCTTGCGCCGATATACTCACGATAGCTACTCGTGACGTTGTTAATCTCGTACGTAACATATTAAAATCAAATTAAATCATTATAGTTGTATATAGATTAATAAATTAGTATAATTTGATAGGCGGGTGGACCAAGGTATGAAGTGGAATTGGGTAGGCTAGATGGACTATCTTCGACCGCGGCTAGCGTCGAAGGGAAGTTGCCGCATCCGACCGACGATGTCAACAAACTCACTTCGCTTTTCGCCAAAAACGGCCTTAGCCTTAACGACATGGTCGCTCTCTCCGGTAAGATTTTGTATACTTTTTAATGAAAAAATTACAAAATCTACAAATCAAGTTTTATGTTAGAAATATAATTTCTAATATACAAATCGATTTGTGAAAGTTGATTTTGAAGAGGTTTTGTTGGGGTTATGTCTTATCGGGTTGAATTTTTTCCCTGGGATAGCTAATGGTGATTTTACAAATGCGATTATCTGTTTATTATACGAAATTCAATAATTTAATTTCATTTAGGTAATTGTAAAGAGACATGGTTTTTGTAGTATAACAATTAGGGAAAATATTAGTGTTGTGAAACAAAGATTAAAAAAATCTAGGAGAATGCATTATAGTTGAGGGCATTCGCGTAGTCAACATATAAGAATATTCGTTTTATGATATATTTTGACTAATTTCAGTATATTTGATCCGATTTTTACGAACTAACGAAGTGAAATTAAATTTCAGTTTTGGTACATTTTAGTCGGTTTAAAATTTCGTGTCCTAATCTAAATTTGGTTTGGTCTAAAAAAAAACAGGAGCGCACACATTAGGCTTCGCTCATTGCACCAAAGTATTCAACAGGATCTACACTTTCAACCAGACAACTAAAGTGGACCCTACAGTTAACAAAGCTTACGTGGCAGAGCTACGAGCTTCATGTCCTAGAAACATAGATCCAAGAGTGGCTATAAACATGGACCCTACAACACCTAGACAATTCGATAACGTTTACTACAAAAACTTGCAACAAGGCAAAGGATTGTTCACTTCTGATCAAGATTTGTTCACTGATCGTCGGTCAAAGCCAGCTGTTGACTTATGGGCTAGTAATGCACAGTTGTTTAATCAAGCTTTTGGTAATTCCATGATTAAGCTTGGTCGTGTTGGTGTTAAAACTGATCGTAATGGTAATATCCGTCGTGATTGTGGAGCTTTTAATTAAGTTAAAAACCTATTTCTATATTTTTATTTATATGTATTTCTATTCATTTATATTGGGGATGGATAGGTCTCCTGAAGCTTGTGTAGCTTAGATATTAAAATCTAGATTTTCGATTTCAGTTTGTATGATAGATAAAATTTGAGAGAATTCAGAAACAAAATGTCAAATCATATACATATGAAAGAAGAATTGTTCATTTCCATCTATGTGACACGTCAGCTTTTTGTTTGCTGATACGTGGCATTATATTTTAATTAAAAAAAATCGAATCTCTTTGATGAAACCTCTTTTTTCTCGCATGTTTTCCCCCCAATCACCTCTTCAACTCCCACAACAAAAATAATAAATCTCTAGCGACGCAGTAACTGAGAAAGCATAACGAGGCCATTGGTGAAATCGACCACTAACTACCCACATAATACTAATACCCAAGGAAAGGAGTCAATTTTGACATTTTATCCTTCATCTCTGGGTTTCACTAGATCAGATTGATTCATCTCCTTAGGTATTTAGTTATACACCTCATACAAATTTACGATAGAAGAAATTACACCTCACAAATGTGCTATATCTATATGGAGTATCGTTTGGAGAATTATGACAAATGTATGAATAAGTTTTAAAAAAACTATACTCTCTTGGTTTCCCCCGCTAAATTTTTATACTGTTTGGTCGTATTAAAATACTCCGTTTTTGTTGAGTGAAATCTGTTATGGGCCATGTGTTCAATTTTATCACAAGCACGTTGATAAGAGATAGGCGGGGAAAATCTCAACTCGAGGAAGCAATGTTAGATTTCATTTCCTTTCACAACTAAAAGGGAAACTTTCACTGGATTAAATTATGTGTCACTACGGCATCCTTCTCGGTTCAGGTTAATGGTGAATTGGCTGGTTATTTTCAGAGCGAAAGAGGGCTCCGTCAAGGTTGTACCCTCTCGCCTTACCTCTTGTTATTTGCATGAATGTGCTATCACGAATGTTGGATAAGGCAGCGAGCGAACGGAAATTTGGTTATCATCCGTCTTGTCAGAATGCAAGGCTTACGCATTTGTGCTTTGCAGACGATCTACTAATATTTTCTGACGGAAGTAAGCGATGAGTCGAAGGGATTCTCCAAGTATTTCAGGAATTTACGCTAATTTCGAGATTGTCTATTAGTATTGAGAAGTCAACAATATATATGGCGGGCGTATCCGAACCGACTAAAGATACAATCCTCGATCAATTCCCTTTTGGCTCAGGTTCATTACCGGTTCAATACTTGGGTCTCCCACTACTGACCAAGCGGATGACAACACATGATTATAAGCCTTTATTGGAAAAGATTCGTGCCAAAATAAGTAATTGGACTGCGCGTTTTCTATCGTTTGCTGGCCGTCTTCAGCTCATCGGTTCGGTAATTCACAACCTTACCAATTTTTGGATTTATGCGTTTCGGTTACCTAAAACATGTTTGAAGGAAATCGATAAATTGTGTTCTGCATTTCTTTGGTCGGGTCCGGAGTTAAATGCAAGGAAGGCAAAAATCTCATGGAGCGAAGTATGTAAACCAAAGGCAGAGGGAGGATTAGGCCTAAAACCGCTTGTGGAGGCTAACAAAGTGAGTTGTTTAAAGCTTATATGGAGAATTTTATCGGCTCATTCTTTCTTATGGGTCAATTGGGTTCGTCGGTATTTAATTCGCAAAGGCTCCTTTTGGAGTGTAAATGAAACGTCATCTTTGGGATCTTGGATGTGGAAAAAACTTCTTAAATATCGAGAGTTATCAAGAAATTTCATACGGGTACAAGTTCATAACGGTTTGATGACTTCCTTATGGCTTGATGATTTGTCATCGCAAGGACGGTTAATTGATTTATCAGGAGTGCGTGGCTGCATTGATTTGGGTATCCCCTACCACATGACCGTTGAGCGTGCTTTGCATAATCATAGACGGCGAAATCATCGATTGGCTATTTATAATACAATCGAAGAAATGATCGTGGATCAACAGAGAAAAGGACAACAAGGGGAAGATATTGTTCTTTGGAGAAGAAAAGGAGACAAGTTTCAACCAAAATTCAACTCCAAAGCTACTTGGGAACTCATCCGAGAAACAGCTCCGACTACGTTATGGTGGAAAGGGATTTGGTTCACGTATGCAACTCCTAAATATTCTTTTCATGCGTGGCTTGCACACTAGTAAAAAAAAAGCAAATACCCACGAAAAACCCACGAATTTTTTCGTGGGTAAAGCAAAAAAGCCACGAAAACCCACGAATACCCACTATGAACAGTATATGCTTACCCACGAAACTATTCGTGGGTTTTTCGTGGGTATTCGTGACTTTTCGTGGGTATTAGTGGGTAAATTTGTACCCACGAAATGGTAGTGGGTTTTCATGGGTAATTTTGCCACGGTTACCCACGATTTTTTTCGTGGCAAATCCAATACCCACTAATACCCACGAAAAAATTCGTGGGTTTTGTAATACCCACGAAATACCACGAATTTTTCCGTGGGTGGTGCTTACAAAATGTTAGAACTATACGGTTCCGATTTGTTTTAACATTGATAAATATATTAACCATATAATGGTTTAAAAACTTATTAATTTGATTTTTGTTAATTCGAATGGAAGCTCAATAAAAAACAAAACATTTGTTATATAATATTGGTTTATTTCATTAAACATATTAAAATATTACATTACACAACAACATTATTATAAACGCGTACAATAGATGGTAGGAAAATAGTAAACATTAAAGCAACATAAAGAGTCTGGTGTTTAACCAGCTTATTCGTAAACATGGACGGGTCGGATGTTTATTCACCATCAGAGTCTGGGACTATTTCATTTTTGTAGCCAGTAGTTCCTTCAGCTTCCTCATTGATAGTAAATGGTACGGTTGGTTCGTATTCAGCAATCATCGAATTAGCCCCAATTATCTGTTTGAAAAAAGATTTTAGTTTATAATTTATCAGTAATATTTACAAACTTATGGAAAATCTACCTTAACAATGTTCCGCTTAGTGATGTTGAGGTACTTAGAGTTCCGGTTAAAACGGCCTACGGTCACATTCTGTAGAATGACAACCGCACCTACGCCAGTGTTGACTCTGTTCTCGTCATTGTTGAAGATGTTACGGTGCATGGTTCCCTCGATGATTCCAGACGGATCCTTTAAGGTTACTAGAAGGTCTCCCTGGCCGTTGGGGGTTGCACTGGATAACATAGCGACAAGCTGAGAATAAGATAAAATTAACTTGTTAGATACATTGTATATGTAAAATTAAATAATATTGGTCGACAACGTAAACCTTTTTCACTTTCACAAACTGTGAATGCGGGCATTGTATTTCTACAACCTGGGTCCAGAATGGTGTGGTCCTATTGTTATAAGTACCTATATTTATGAATTACAGAGTTAGTATTTGTCATGTACAATCATTATTGTAATGGTAAATGAGTACATTATATGTCTATACCTTCGCGGATTATGTAATCGATAGTAGAAGTCCAGCGAGGACTATTAAAATCTTGGTCGCCCTGTTGTGGCTCATTCATGACCTCACGAATGAAATCTTGTGTTGGGCGTGTTTGAGAACTTTCACCTCTCAACACCTTCCTATCGTGAGCCCTCTTGCGAAACATTCCTCGCTGTATGAGTTGGGCAGGTCCCGAAATTACCGGCGTTTGGATTTCAGATCATTGTGTTGGTTGGAGTGAAACTGTCTGTTGAGCATCAATAACATATAAGTTATCGTATGGAGGGCTTGAAGGAACACGAGTTGTTTCTCGAGGGTTTTGGACGGAGGCTCGGTTTTGCATATAGTAATTCCATAGATCTCTGTTTGCCATTTGAAAATTGTTTTGTGTGTTATGATTTTGTGTTGAATTACTCGGACTTATATAGGCAAAACAGAGTGATTTTTTAGGCTTAACGTGTCGATGTATATGTGGATAAAAGAAAGTATGAAAACATTATTTGACATTACATATCAGTGTGCAATAAAGACATCAAGTCCGTGAATGACATTGTCTGCCACTGAATCATAAATAACACTGTGAATGACACTGTCGGCCACTAGATGGTGAATTGACATTTCGACAATTAAATGAATGGCGTGTAAGTATTCTACTCATGTATACAATCACGGGTGTTGTAAATAGGGCTAGCTGTTATAACTGTTTAGAAAGATACAAATTATATTCCACATAATATTATACATGAATCCACAACATATTTTATTACAAACCACTCGACGGATAATAATCCACTACTTTTATAAGACGTTAAAAATTTAACACAGCCGAAAAAAATATTACATAAAATACTAAAAATTAAGGATCGCGTTGATGCACAATTTTCATTCATCTTCATCATTGGAATCAGCTTGAGAACATTCATCATCACTTAGCTCATGCTCGGATGTGTACATGTCGTTTGTATGTTGGTCGGGTAAATCATCATAATTGTCCATGTCTTCAACATTGAGTGCCTCGACCCTTAGGAGCCCTGAAGGTGCAACAATAGTATTCCTAGAATCCTCTTGAAAGGCATGTTGTAAAGCATCTGTAACATTTCGAACACCTCTAGGTACCACTTTTACACATGCTAACCATTCCGTCCCATGCCTCCTACTCACCTTTGGGTATGGTATGTAACAAACTTGATCACACTGTTCAGGAGTAATAAACGGATCATATTGTCGATACTGCTTGTTTGCAGCAACATCCACCAGTCCTGAACGACTTCTACGCATTCCACTTCCACTAGTGATGTCGTACCAAAAGCATTTGAAGATAACCACCTTCAACCCGACACCGCCGTCGTACTCAACCAATCTGATGTCTTCCACAACGCCATAATATTCCGTATCAGTAGTTCCCCTCACGCAAACACCGAAATTTTGTGTCTTTTTGTTAGCACTCCTACTCAATGTTCGGAATAAGAACCCTCTTGTTGCATACGAGGGCCAGGATGTGTAAGCACGACGTGGACCTTGTACAAAATCAATGAGCCATTGTGGCACAGTTGATACCATCCTTTGATTATTAACCTGTAGTAAAATAAATACATAAGTTGAACATTATATTAAAAACGGCCCAGTACAAAAATACTTACATAATCTTTGCACCAGCGTGCAAAGTTATTGTCTTCAATGATTGTAGGTCAGTGGTAGACAATGCCGGATATGTAGTTCGCATGAAATCTTCAAACATCCTATGTATACAAATTATGTAATTAAAAAGTATTTAACTATTGAATATAATGTTTTGCGACGGTTACTCATATCTTTCATATGGTGCTAACTCGGGACATTTATTCATGAGAAACGTTTGCAAAACGTTGTACTCTTCGTCTGTTATCCATCACTTTGAATGTTTACCAATGAACCTTCCTTTCTGTTTGAAATTTGTTGGGACATCGTCGAATGCGTAGAAGTATATGTTTTCACCATGCCATCCTTCATTACCTGCAGCGATCGGTTTTCCAAGCCAATGGGTAGCTAGCGCTGATATTTCTTCTTGTACACAGTGCTCGACGATAGACCCTCCGATTTGTGCCTTGTTCATAACCTTTTTTTTTAAGTGGTACATGTACCGCTCAAATGGATACATCCACCTATATTGTACCGGTCCACCTAAGATTGCCTCGTCCGGAAGGTGTACCGGTAGATGCTCCATGACATCAAAAAACGAAGGAGGAAATATTTTCTCCAAGTTGCATAATTTTACTGCTATATTTTCCTTCATTGTTATAACATCTTGTTCTTTTAATGATGGGGCACCAATGTCTCGGAAAAACAATGCGATTTCTGTGTAATAAAAGTAACAACCAAAATTAGTCAGTCATATTTGTGTATCAAAAAAATTAAAATTTTAATACCTGAAATCGCTACGTGTACAGACTTGGGGAGTAGTTCCATCAAAGCAAAAGGTAGAAGCCTTTCCATAATGACATGACAATCATGGCTTTTGAGACCAGAAAGAGTCGCATTAATTTCATTGACACATCTACCAAAGTTGGAAGCATACCCGTCTGGAAAACGAATTTCTTTCTTCAACCAACTTAGAAATTTCTTTTTCGCTTCCTTTGACAATCGAAATATTGGAACTGGAGCAATATTTGGATATGTAAGCTCCAACGCTCTACGGTTGCATATTATCGCTATATCTAGCCTAGATTTTAAGTTATCTTTTGTTTTCCCCGGCACGTTCAAGATAGTTTTGATAATATTATCAAAAACAAATTTCTCTATATGCATAAAATCTAGGTTGTGTCTAAGCAATAGATTCTCCCAATAAGGCAAAGACCAAAAAATAGATTTTTTGTACCAATTATGATATTGACCATAACCATGTACCGTTTTAGATGGATCGTTGTGTCCGTTGCCACCACACTCGGCACTCATTTGCAGTCCATCTATACTGTTGATGGAGTCCAATATTGTTCTTCCAGTACGCCATACCGGTGCTTCATCATGGACATCTTTAGACTTAGTGAAGGCAACTACATTCCGCCTGTATGGGTGGTCGCTCTTCAAAAATTTTCGGTGACAGTCAAACCAACACTGTTTTCGTCCATTCGTCAACCAGAATGAATTGGTTGAATCCATACAGTTTGGACATGCGAGGCGTCCGTGAGTCATCCACCCCGATAACATCCCATAAGCTGGGAAGTCACTAATCGTCCACATAAGCGCCGCTTTCATCTTAAAAGAATTGTGTGTTGATATATCATATACATCAGCGCCATGTGTCCATAGTTGTTGTAATTCGTCGATTAAAGGTTGAAGGTACACGTCCAGACTTTTCTTCGGGTGTGTTGGACCAGGAACCAAAATCGAGAGGAATAAAATTTTTTGGTTCATACACATACCAGGAGGTAGATTGTATGGTGTGACTATCACCGGCCAGATTGAGTGTGCCTCGCCACTCATGCCTAGTGGATTAAAACCATCTGTTGATAATCCAAGGTAGATGTTTCTTGGTTCAGAAGCAAACCCCGGATAAACGCTCTGGAAATGTTTCCAAGCGGCCCCGTCTGATGGATGATTCATTTCGCCTTCAACATTCATATGCTCGGCATGCCAACGCATATGTCCCGCAGTTGATTGACATTGGTATAGTCTTTTCAAACGATCAGTAATGGGAAGATAAAACATTCGTTGTTTTGGAATCTTTTTACCTTGCCCATTCCACGGATGATATCGGTCTGTTTGACAGAAGCGACATTTCTCGAGCGTGGCATCTTCTACTCGCCAAAATAGCATACAATTGTTTTCGCATACTTCAATTTTATGAACGGGTAAGCCAAGAGTCTTCGTAATCTTTTTGGTTTCGTAGTACGACTCCAGAGCAGTATTCGGGCCTGGTAGAATCCTTTTGATAGTACTAGCGATGTCGTCTACAGCACCCACTGCTATATTGTGCTCCGTCTTCCAACGTAAAATACATGATGCCAAATATAATTTGGTATTCTCTGCATTGCACCCTTCGTATAAAGGTTGATTAGCTTCCATGAAGGCCTCATACGACTTGTCCACGAACGCCGGAACTTCGACTTCTTCCATATATTGTTGATCTTGCATCTCTGAAATATCAGCAACATCTACGAATCCTTCATGAAATATTTCTTGTACAGCAACATGAGGATGATGATAACGCTCTTGGTTGGCACTTCCATGAAATTGTGTTGCAGTAGATGATTCTCCCGTAATCATGAAAGATTCTCCATGATTACTCCAAACATAGTAATTGCCTTTGAATCCAACTGTGTAAAGATGACGCACCACCGTCCTAGGTTTTGTTGGTGGCTTTTCATTCTTGCACCGTGCGCATGGACAAAGGAGTAATCCAGTTGCCTGATATGATGGTTGTTGACAAGCAAATGTGATAAACACATTAATCCCATTAGTAAATTCTTCGGTAATAGTATTTGTTGATGGATCAATTCGGAGATCCATCCATCTTCTTGGATGGTTTGAGGAAGACATAACAAATATACGTATTGATTCTTACAAGATTTGGAATTAGATGGGTTTGGTGTAACAAATTTGGAACACATAAGGCAAATATTTATAATACTATGGATGGTATAAGTTGTGCATTATGCAGGTAAAGGTAGATACAAAGCTGATTTGACAAGACACTGTAATTGTCTTTGAAGAATCAAAATATTTAATGTCTCACACACCATTTTCAACGGCCAAGATCAACTCTGCAAAAGTATTCAACAAAATTGTGGCCAAGATCGTTTGATACGAAACTGATTTGACAAGACACTGTAATTGTCTTTGAAGAATCAAAATATTTAATGTCTCACACACCATTTTCAACGGCCAAGATCAACTCTGCAAAAGTATTCAGCAAAATTGTGGCCAAGATCGTTTGATACGAAACTGATTTGACAAGACACTGTAATTGTCTGTGAGGAATCAAAATATTTAATGTCTTACACATCCATTTCAACGGCCAAGATCAACTCTGCAAAAGTATTCAACAAAATTGTGGCCAAGATCGTTTGATACGAAACTGATTTGACAAGACACTGTAATTGTCTGTGAGGAATCAAAATATTTAATGTCTTACACACCCATTTCAACGGCCAAGATTAACTCTGCAAAAGTATTCAGCAAAATTGTGGCCAAGATCGTTTGATACGAAACTGATTTGACAAGACACTGTAATTATCGGTGAGGAATCAAAATATTTAATGACAACTCATTACCGATACCAACACCGAATTCACTCTGAATTGACAATTCACTCCGAATTGACAACTCAAAACCGATACAAAAATTGACAACTCATTTAAATGTAGACCAAAAATTTATATGGACACAAGTGAATCGGATACCAAAACTGAATTGACAACTCATTTGAATGGTTGATATTATAGATTCATCATTCAACGGCCAAGATTTATTATGGTAAAGTTGTTATTTATGTAAGGCTATTATATGTAAGGCTTTTATAACAAAAATATTGTATCAAAGTTTCAATTATCTTATTTTCTATTAATGTGTGATTCTAAAATTATTTGTTTCTATGTTATAACTTGAAACTTTGATGGACCACATATTCATGTAATTGAAACATGGGGATACAATCGTTACAGACCAACGTGATTTGACAAGACAGTACATCTACTATAAATAAATATGGAGTGTATCTTTTACACCCATCAATAACAAAATAATGTCTTCTAGCTCAAGTGATGAAGACTCTCAATCAAAAAATGTGTCAAATTTTTACCCTCTTCCAAAATTATCTTGGGAAACCGAAACTCTTTGCGACGAATTCACTCAAGAGATACCTACTTACTCGTGGGAATATGATACGCAATCACCAATCTATGCAACTAATGGTTCTACATCAACGATAGTACCGGACAGCCAGTTCTTGGAAAACATCCACCACAATCCAAAATACTTGGGGGAAACTGGAACTCATTTGATTGTCGATGATAAGCATCCAGAAGGTCATGACCAGAAGCGGGTTGTCGATGATGTTTTGTATAGGCAAATCGAAGACGTACAACCATCTCGGTTGATTGAAAAGTCAGATACTTACGGTGGAAGTCCTGCAAGTGATTTGGAGTTTGCACAAAGGCCAGAAAGCCCAAACTTAAATCTAGATGTTGATGCAATCAAAAGGGAATGTTGTGACGGATTTTCACATACCTACGGTGGAAGCTCCTCGTATGAAAACAAGGATCAATACTATGATTTTGAGTTTGCCCAAAGACCAGAAAGCCCAAACTTAAATCTAGATGTTGATGCAATCAAAAGGGAATGGTGTGACGGATTTTTAAATTCTCCACCAAAGAAACAGAAAGGAAAGAAAAGTTTCTGGTAACTTTGGAGTGGAAAAGAGACAAATGCAATCAAAATTTAGTGCCTAATATGTACGTGTACCATAACCATTGTATGTTTAATATTTCCCAGTCTTTTATCTACCAGTTTAAAAGTTGTTTCAAATTTTATGTTTCATTAAATGTAATATTTTGTTGGAGTTGCATAATCAAATTATCTTTTAACTTTGCAAAAGGGAATATTTAAATAATTCTGTTTAAATACTATTAAATGTTGATGATCTATAAGATTCGTCAACACCATAATTTGATGGTTACTTAAACTTTCTTTAATAAAAATTCAAACCCGTATTCGAATCAGTTGTTGTGGAAAATATTTTTAAAAATTAAAGAATTTACCCACGAAAAAAAACGTGGGTAAACGTGGCTTTTTTGAATTACCCACGAATATAATCGTGGGTTTACGTGGCTTTTTTTAAATACCCACGAAAATAATCGTGGGTATACGTTGATTTTTTTTAAATACCCACGAAAAAAATCGTGGGTTTTCGTGGGTATCATTATTTTCATCGAAACAGATCCTTCTCCTCCATTCGACAAAACCACCGAACTTTCCATCTCCTCCGGCGATTTCGACGCAGACACCGCCGACGAGTCCACGGCGAAGCTCAGGCGACCCACCACCGACGAGTACACGGCGATTTCGACACCCACCACCACCAATTTTGCATCTCCTAAGGTAAATTCCTTTCCTCTCTTTAATCCTTTGTTTTTCTTCAATTTTGTTTCGGGTAAATCATCAAAATTTGATTGCCTGTTGATTGTAATAGCTTTGTGTAGTTTATGAGAAGGAAATTTGGATTGATTTACTTAGATTGTTAAAAATTTGCTTAGATTGTTAAAAATTTAGGGTTAGTGTATACTTTAGGGTTTTTTTAATTTTCCAAATAATGTTTTGTTTGAAAAACTTAAATTAAAAGGTTTGTAGAAAAAATTGTTGAGTAGTTAGTGTTTACTAATAATTAAAAGAAAATTTTAAATATGTTTAGGTATTTAAAATTAATTTTGTGAATTTTTACATACAAATTGCATATTTTATAAATTTAGTATTATAATTTAGTTTGAAAAAATAATATAAAACCTGAAAAAATTAGATAACAAATACCAAAATTATATAATTGAAAAAATAAATCTAATACAACTTGTATTGTGTAGGGTTTTTTAATTTTCCAAATAATTTTTGTTTGAAAAACATAAGTTAAAAGGTTTGTAGAAAAAATTGTTGAGTAGTTAGTGTTTATTAATAATTAAAAGAAAATTTTAAAATTGTTTATGTATTTTATATTAATTTTGTGGATTTTTACATACAAATATTATATATAATATTAGTATTATAAATTAGTGAAAAAAAATATATAAAATCGGAAAAAAATTAGATAACTAATACCAATATTATATAATTGGAAAAACATATCTAATACAACTTGTACAACACTTATATATAAAAGTGTCACTTGTTAACAAATTTTGAAAACATATTAATGCCTTCAAATCCTAAATTCTTGAAAAACATATATGAGAAAATAAGTTATAAAATTAAATGTTAATGGCTCTACAAAAATATATGACAAAATAAAGACTTGAAAATTTAAAATATAAAACATATTAATGGCTCAAATTTTTTTTAACAAAAAATCAGAAAATATTATTAGTGTAAGAAATATTAGATGTATTATTTTTTGCATGTAGTTATGTCTTCGTCTACCGGGACCGGCTCAGTTCGAAGCAGACCCCGTTTCCATCTCCCAAAATCTGCCATAGGTGCTTCTGCAGAGTATCGTTACCGTTTACAGGCGGTATACGAAGCGCCTACTAGGAGATCACAGCCTGTCCTCCATCCGTTTAAGGAAAACGGAGGACTATGGTAAACATCTTAAATATTTAACAAGTTTAAGGTCTATGTGTTTACTAATTGATTTCTAACTTTTTAAATATTTTTTAAAGGATTGGGATCGATGATTCGGTCACCAGTTTTATTAAACGGACCTGGCAGGGTAATTTTTGGGGTCCTTGGAAGAACTGGACCGATGTGAAAAAATTCGCTCCAGAAAAAATTCTGAGTTGGTGGGGAACATTTGTGGTAAGTTAGAAAATTCAGATATTTTAACATTTAGTAATTTTCCATTATTAACAATGGTTGTTGCGAGTTGTAGCAAAACTATTATTGGGATCCCGAGTTCGAGGACATCGTCTTTTATGAATGGAAGGAAAAGACGAAGTTAGGAATCGGCGAAGAGATTAGTAGGAAACATCGGCAGGGAGTGCAACCCGTCTATATCAGCGAGGATGACTGGGCAATTCTTTTGGAACAATGGCAGACTGAGAAAGCCATTAGCAAGAGTAAGACTGCTGCTGAAAGCCGTAAAACGCCGATCAACGGCAAAGGAATGCACAAACACAGTGCTGGGCCCCGATCCTTCTCAAAGATCGACTATGAATTGGTAAGTTTGATCCATATATTAATTTACAAATCTATTAAATATCGTTAGTAATGTTAATGATCACTACATTGTGTAAAAAAAATTTTTTGATAATGCAGAAGCAGAAGGGGCAGGGATCCGAGGAACCATTCATTCTGGATTTGGTGAAGGAGACGCATACACGCGCGGATGGCACTTACGTTGATCCGGTGATTGAGGGACTCGTGAGGGAGGTTGAAGAGGAGGCTTCTCAGCACCAAGATTCGACCGGCACAGCTTTTTCCACAAGTGGTTCTCCTCGGGAATTCATTAACCAATTATATTTTCAGGTAAATTTTTTCATATTATAATTTTTTATTTATTGTATATTTAGACTTTAATTCTCTTATTGTTTAAAAATGCAGAGGGTGCAACCAAAATACGGGCATGCCTACGGCGTCGGTAGTGCGAGGACGCAGTTCTATCACCATTCCGTCCAGCATCCGTCGGGAACACAACCGGATCTCCGAACTGAGCTCGATCAAATGAGGGGTGAGATGACTAGCATGGGGAGTAAGATAGATGTCATTTTGAGGAAGCTAGAAGGACGCAGCGGTTCAAGCGGGACGACTCAGCCCGCAAACTCTGGTGGTTCGTAGTCGTTTATTTTATGTTTCTGCTTTTTTTTTTATTTGAAAACTTTTAATTTAGAACAATTTAATTTTATGTAAAATATTTTATTTCTATTCGAATTATTAGTTTAGTATTTAATTTAATTAATAATTTTAATAACAAATTTCAAAATAAAAAATGTTTTTTTTCAAAAAACATACTACGTACCCACGAAAGTTTTAGTGGGATTTCGTGGGTAAAAGGCTTCCCACGAAAACTTTCGTGGCAAATCGTGGGTAGTTTCCCACGAAAAAATTCGTGGGTATTCGTGGGTAACTACCCACGAAAATTTACGTGGGTATTCGTGGGTAATGGTACCCACGAAATATTTCGTGGGTATTCGTGGGTATTTGCCACGGAAAATTTAGTGGCTTTTCGTGGGTAAAACACCCACTAAATTCTCTACCCACGACGCTATACCCACGAAATATTTCCGTGGTTTTTCGTGGGTAAACCCACGAAAACCCACGAAAATTCTTCACTCTTACCCACGAAACTTTCGTGGGTATAGCCATTTTTTTTACTAGTGGCAGTTCGAAACCGTTTAACCAATGGTGATCGAATGCTTACATGGAATATTGGTGCTAATGGAAGCTGCATGTTTTGTCAAAGCAATATGGAATCACGAGATCACATCTACTTTGCTTGCCGATTCTCAGAGAATATTTGGCGAGATTTAACACGTAAGCTTCTAATGCACAAATATACAACCAATTGGAATCTCATCATGGAGTTATTGGTGGATACGACATACAACCATGTTCACCTCTTTCTCCTAAGGTGTGTGTTTCAAGCATCGCTCCACACCATATGGAGAGAACGAAACAATAGACGGCATGGGACAGCCCCATCAACATCAAAACAATTGGTCCAATTCATTGATAAACAAGTCCGGAACCGCTTATCGGCCATATGGGAGGATCGGCGGTACGAGAGTGGCATGGAAACTTGGTTTTCTTTGAAATGATTTCAACATTTTAGTAGGGTAAATTTCAACAAAAAGTTGCACTAGTTGTAAATTGTTTTTTTTTTGTTTGAATTAATTTCACATTCGATTCAAAAAAAAAATAAAAAAAAGGGAAACTCCTTTTTCTAATCTGTTAGATCCTTGAAAATGTGATGATATTGCATATTTATATTTCCATTCCGATCAAACTAACTCTTCCTTTTTAATAAATTTGTTTCATTTGCAGTTTTGTTTAGAACAAAGCAGGATGAAGCCAACGATCAAATTAAGTCAATCAATATTTTGTGCAAAGACTAGGCTGGGTCAGACAAGATGGATATAAGATTCGATGGTCTACATGGTTCTCCAGATTAAAAAAAAAAAAAGGTTTACTTGTAGAGTTAACGACTAAAGAACAAGCTTCATCAAGACCCAATCGTACGGATTTCCGACGGATTTTACTCTAATTTTATACCGCCAAAACATAGGCGAGAATTTTTTTTTAGTTTTAAAAAACGCATTCCGTCGGAAATCCGTAACCGTATACCGGATAAACTGTATACGGATACCGTATCCGTCGGAAATTTCCGATGGATGCGTTTTTTTTAATTCTGAAAAAAAAAAAAAATTCCGTCGGAAATCCGTCTGAAATTTCCGACGGAAAAATCGGAATAAAAAAAAACGCAATCCGTCGAAAATCCGTCGGAAAATGGCTTGTTTTCTTGTAGTGCGTGAGGTTCATGAAGAGTTCTAAAAAAATGTTTACTTGTAGAGTTAACGGCTAATCTAAGAGACTCAAAATCAGAGTCTTCATTGTCATCATCCACAAAGACAAAACAGAGGGGTGGAATCTAGATCATGAAGACACAATGGTGAAGTTTGGTTTATATCTTTAGCTTTTTGTCAATATTTTAGCATTTCCAATTATTATTGACATTTTAATATCTTCATTTGTCTCGCTACGGTTTTAGCTTACGAATAATGGAGCTTGCAAAGGTAGCCAGAGGATTGTGACTATGTTGTGGCTATTTAGAATTTGGAAACAGAATTTAGAAAAAAATCTTCTACTAGGCATTTCATTGTCAATGCAATATTATAATTCATAATCTGATGTAGAGTACGCTTTTGTGAACCAGAACTTAAATGATTTAGAAATTATAAGTATGTGCTTTTGGCAATGAATTTCGAGCCTCTTTTTTTCATATGATTCAATTTGTGAACTCTCCGAAGTTTAAACTTATACACATGCGTTACTTAGTTCTCTGTACTAAAACTAAAGGCTAAAGAAAGAAGGAAGCACATGCTTCTTTGCCAGCAATAAAAGTTACGGATGCAAATGTTTCATTCTCCAACACAAGCAAGTCATTGTCTCCAATTCAAGATCACAAACGCAAATAAACATTAACATCCCCAAACCCGTGGGTAATAGAAGGTGTTTTTTGTTTCTTGCGATGCTTTTGGGGTTGGATAAAAGATGTTAGCTGTTTGGAAGGTGACTAATAACTACATATCTTGTATCTTGTTCTATATATTAGAGGGAGACGAAGCGGGTTGAGCGGGATAAATATCGGTGACTTAGTTCCAAATTGATATTTTTTTTTTTAGCAGAAGGTTGTTTCCATTCATTCATGTTATCCCGACATTACATTCAAAAGCCTAAAGGCTTGTTTTGCAAGAGCATCCGCTTTCGCATTGGATACACGGCTAATACAAACAAAAGATACAAATTCGAATGTTTGGGCAAGAGCCAGTACGTCTTCGATGATGCCATATAGGTTCAAGAGAGATGTCCTTGAATTGATGGTGTTGATAAGTTGAGATGAGTCCGACTCGAATCTCATTTTAGTGAAACCCTTTTCCACGGCAAAATTGATAGCTTCTCGCAGAGCTAAAGCCTCGGCCAAACATTTAACGGAAATCCACGAAACGTTTACTTCCAACTTTCCATGAGTAATAACATTTGTAATTTTTTTTATTTAATCACAAAATAAATCAAACATTTTCGTATTTTATGTCATTTTGTTGATCTATTATAGAGAATATTCTTCCAAACAAATCCTAATCATATATTTTGTGGATCTCTCAAGAGTAAAAACCTAGGTACAACTATGATTATAGCTCATAGTTTCGTTCTAATTTTTTTTTTCTTTCAGAACTGAGAAAAAAAAATGAGAGCTTGAAGGGTCTTTATAATCTGATAAGGTGGAACCGTGGAACTGAAAGTAAACAAACAAAAATTTGGTTTTTTCTTTAACACTTCTTTCGAGTATTTGTGAACAAAGTCTTGAGTGGTTTAATTACGTGAACAGTGTCATTCGGACCAAACTTTTAGCTAGTGAGTACTAGTAGTTATACTATATGTTTAAACTTAAACGTTGAACAACACACCATTTCAATTTTTTGAAAACTACAGATTTTCAAGTATTAATTTACTAAAATGTATTCACACACTTAACAATAACCTAAATATTTATTCTGTTTTTTTTATATATCATGGTTTTTACCCGTTTTAGATCATGATATAAGTTCGCTTTATAGAGTCTTTTATTTTTTTATTGAGTCTTTTTAGGATAAAACACGTTTGGATGGAGTCTAAGGCAAAAGAGCAAGGATTGGAAGAAAATGAACAAAAGGTCAGAAGTTTGACATTCGTTGAAGGAATTGTCGCCGTTGGATCGAGCTGACATTTTGATACAAGATAAAGCATCGAGTTATCTTTCATTTGGAAGTTATTTGAGGTTATTCCAACGGTGGGATCGATAGTTATGACAATTTTAGTGAAGGCATGTCAATCTGGCGAGTAAAAGAATGATGTGCAGAAAATAAAAGGTTAGCCTGATCTGGATAGTAACTCAGCCAGAATGGGCCAGACACGAGATATTGTTGCAAATTCGGCAGAGAGTTCAGCCTGATCCAACTAGTAACTTAGCCAGAGTCGGCCAGTCTTATTAATTGTTTGATCTTGTAACGCCCCGACCGCCCCCTCGAGAGAAATCGTCATCTCTCAATGACATACAGGGGAAATCCTCATCTTCCAGTGGGCCCCACGTCCACTCTCGGCCCATGGGCCCACCTATGTCCGACGGTCGGTACGTTAGTCCGGGAGGCTCGGAAGTTATGTTTACTGACCCTGCAAATCACCACGCGATCTTTCCTCGTGTTTTGACCTCACTCACACGGTACTGGAAATGACTTCCCAGAAGGTCACCCATCTTGAAACTAATCCAGCTCAAGCACGCTTAACTCTGGAGTTCTCTCAAGACTTGTAACCGAAAAGATAAGTGCACTTTTGGTGATATAGGTAGCCAAATCAATTCTTTTAAGCCTCTCCGCATATACCGCAAATAACACATATGCTCTGAAACCGGGGTTTCACAATCACCCCCACTAACAGATCGCAACGTCCTCGTTGCGCATACCAAGATCGTTACCCCGACAGCACACAGTTGTCAGGGTTCGCTCTGATACCACTTGTAATGACCCGACTGCCCCCTCGAGAGAAATCCTCATCTCTCAATGACATACAGGGAAAATCCTCATCCCTTCAGAAGAAATCCTCATCTTCCAATGGGCCCCACGTCCACTCTCGGCCCATGGGCCCACCTATGTCCGACGGTCGGTACGTTAGTCCGGGAGGCTCGGAAGTCATGTTTACTGACCCTGCAAATCACCACGCAATCTTTCCTCGTGTTTTGACCTCACTCACACGGTACTGGAAATTACTTCCCAGTAGGTCACCCATCTTGAAACTAATCCAGCTCAAGCACTCTTAACTCTGGAGTTCTCTCAAGACTTGTGACCGAAAAGATAAGTGCACTTTTGGTGATATAGGTAGCCAAATCAATTCTTTTAAGCCTCTCCGCATATACCGCATATACCACATATGCTTTGAAACTGGGGTGTCACAGATCTAGTCTTTGATGAGCAAAATTCTTTTTCGCAAAAAAATTTGGTCTAGGATTTTGTGAACAATTGAACTTGAACTTTAATGCTTGTTTAGATTGTTAGGATTCGCAAAGAAATTTGGATTTAGACATAGATAATCTCTGCAACGAAAGTTGATTGATTTTATATTTTTGTGTTCATGTTTAAGAACTGTGCTTAATATTCTATCTTTTATTATTATCTGCAATTCTGATTCACCTGAGGTTTCCATGTACCTAGCTTTCTTTTAACCGTTTTACTTGCTTTATTTACTTGCATTCAAATCATGATGCTTAGCATAATTCGAGCATATAAATCTATTGTGTTTATGATTCTCTGTGGATTCGATCCCTAAATACTATATATGATCTTTTAATTTGAGAGAGTAGCTCTAGGGTTAATTATGTTTACAAATATCAATTCCTTTAGAAAAATATTTAATATTTTTTACAAATATTATGTTTACAAATATCAATTCCTTTAGAAAAATATTTAATATTTTAATTCTAATGACCTATTAAAAACTAAATATTATGTTTACAAATATCAATTCCTTTAGAAAAATATTTAATATTTTAATTCTAATGACCTATTAAAGATGTTTTATTTGGTTAAATTGAACCAATCAAATTAATTATGGATAAGGCATATATATAACCAAACTATATAAAAAATGGTTTTTCAGTAAGCACTAAGCATATATCCATTTTTAATTAAACCAGTCAAATTATGTTGTGGTTAACACTAAACTGTTTGGTCTTAAACTCTGGATATAATCGAGAATAGTGTCATCCGGACCAAACTTGTAGGCTTGAACAACAGAGACCGTTTCAATATATTTTTGAAAACTACAGATCTTCAATAACAATAGCCTAAGTATCTCTTCTATTTGTTGTGTTGTGGTAACAATAAACTTTTTTCGTTGTCCCTTAAAACCAAATATTACGTTTACAGTTATCACTTCCGAACAATAATTATATTAATTGACATTTTCTAAAAATATCTAATATTATGTAAATTGGTCCAAACAGGGGCACATACAGTGGGGGTTTTCCAACTGTATAAACGTCTTCTACATACTATACAAAAACTCAACTGAGGCGGAGAAGACAATTAACGCAATCTATGCGTCGAAACTCAAAGTCCAGTGTCCAAAAAATGCTGACCCGCCAAAATTCATCTTTATAGACCCGGAAACACCAGGCATGTTCGACAATCTGTATTACAAAAATTTGCAAAATTGCAAGGGTTTTTTCTTGTCGGACCCAGTGTTATACATGGACGGCCGATCAAAGCCAGCGGTCAATGAGTTTACGAGGGACGGTCAGGCATTTAACGACGCCTTTGCAAGTGTCATGATAAAGTTGGGCCGGGTTGGCGTCAAGACCAACAGTAATGGAAATCTCCGTTCCAATTGTGAAGCGTTTAACTAGAAATATACTGGCTTTTGAAATGTAAGGGTAAAAACCAAGGATGGCCAGTGAAAGCATGTGATCGACAAATTTGAAAGGTTTTGTAATAAAAACTAGCCAGGTGGTAAGTATTTATTATTTCTACTTTAAATTTTTAATTATTGAGGTTTATCACACATTAAAGCAGATAATGTGGAACGGGACCACAACCTTCAGTGAAGAAACTCATTTTCTTTTTCGAGAAAAATGGACATAATTACATAATTATGAAAAAAAATTATAGTAATATCGGTAAAATTAATTCAATACTAGCATTATGAATCTTCTATATTAGTCTTTTTACTAAAAAAAGAAAAATTAAGTGAATAATTCAGTAACTTTTTTTGCTTCTTCTTTCGACAACGCCTATATTTACATCAGGAAAGCTGCCATATTTATTAAAACGATGATGTATTTCGTTTTTTTGGCGATTTTTTTTATAAGATCAAAAGTAAAATAATTTTAAATTTCAGTTTTTTGATAACTTTTTTTCATAACTATATTAATAATATACAATGTAAACTTTTTTTTACATTAAAAAAAAAATTGGTAAAAAATAAGCAAAACATAAGCAAACAAGGGGCAAAATGTAAGCAACAAGTTAGAAAAACTGACATATTAAACTAATTAATTGGTAAATGATTCTGAAAAATAGCACACCTTTAAGGTTTTGTTCTAAAAATATCATAATTAATTTAAATTTTCGATAAAAAGTAAAAAGCACAAATTCAAAACAAAATTATTCAAAATCTCTTTCTAATGGAAAAAATCTAAACTCTACATTGAAAAATGTGAGTTATTTAGAGTAAACAACCATTTTACAATAATGTGTCTTATTATTGAAAAACTTAAATTACTTGTGGTATCTTTGAAACAAAACCTTTAAAATATGATATTTTAGGGTATTCCGTTTAATATTATTACATAATATTCAATCTAATAAAAAATTAGATGCATTGTTGATAGAAAACGTAATTTTAAATTCTAATAAGGATATAAATGTCTAACTACATGAAATAGTTAGTTTAAATCAATTAAAATATAGAAATTACGTTTTAAGAAATTTCTTGAAATTTCTTTATTAATGGTTCTACACCAGGAGATTGGGGTTCGAATCCCATAAGATGCGATTTATTAAATATTGATGCAGATTAATAGAGGCATGTTTGCATGAGATCTTCAACGTGGAGCAAGATATAATCGTTTGGCGTGGATCAAGACGGAAGACTTGTCCGTTATAGAATCGTCGATGTAACAATTCTCATAATTTGTAATCTAATAATAATAAATCTAGATGATTAAAAAAAAAAAAATGTCTACTAACTAAATTGATGAGGAGAAGTGGCTCTTTGCATTATCCAATAGCTGCCTTCTCTGTGAAGACCTAATTTTCGTCCTATCATGTAATTAATATTATATCAAAACTTTTAAAATTAGTATTTGTACTAGTATCACCTGGAAAATTGGAATCCCTGTGAATTTATCGATTTGCTTCTTATACAAATCACGTGTCAAGTTTTCACCCACATAGTTCGCCTCAGCATACTGCTCATCTCCCTTGTTCTCACAAAGCTTGACACTTCTCTGATTTCTCTTCAACAACAGGTTCACTTTCGCTGTCAGCTCATCAATCTTCTGTGAATCAACACTGCTGATATAAGTAGGCTCATCATGATCATAGCAGCGATTCCTGGAACTTGCAGCCAAGTTCTCTATCAATTCATATGCTCCTTCCCTGGTTTTGGTCATAAAATCACCATTACTCGCAGCGTTCATAGTGTTCCTACAATCCCGCTCAACACCATTATAGAAGACGCCAAGCATACTCTCATCGGTAAACCCATGGTGTGGACATTCCCTCTTGTACTCTTTGAACCGTTCCCATGCCTCGCAAAAGGACTCTCCTGAATGTTGCTTAAACCCATGGTGTGGACATTCCCTCTTGTACTCTTTGAACCGTTCCCATGCCTCGCAAAAGGACTCTCCTGAATGTTGCTGAAACGTGGAGATCTTGTTCCTTAGACCCGCGGTCATGGTTTTGGTGTAGAAGTGGTCCAAGAACGCTGCTCTACATTGTGGCCAAGTCGTGATGGATCCAGCTGGTAGCGACTTAAGCCAACGTGAAGCTTTGTCTGCGAGTGAGAAAGGGAAAAGCGTGCACATCAAGAAATCCGGGTTCATCCCATTAGAGCTCGTCGTGGAGCAAATCTCCTCGAAGTTCTCTATATGGTCCATCGGAATTTCAGCAGGCAATCCATGGAACAAATGCTGCTTAACCAGCGATATCAACTGCGGTTTGATCTCATAATCATTCTGGTCAACAGGAGGGGGAACTATAGCAGCTCGGTTCTGGTAGAAAGCATGGGGATTGTCCATATCCCCAATGGTACGCTGCTGCTCACGCGCACACTGTTGCATTTGAGCCATTTGTTGTTCAAGCCTCCGAATAGTAGCGGCTACATGACCGTTTGCAGCTCGGTCGTCTGTTTCGTCACCCATGTTGGCTGAAACACCTGAAACACACACAAAAGAAAAACAAAGCAAAATTAGCAAAATTCTTAGACTATAAATAAAATCAAATCTCAAAGGTAACGCAATTGGTCCCCGGCAACGGCGCCAAAAACTTGATGTGCAGAAGTTTTAACCCAAAATAATATCCGCAAGTGCACAGACAGTTGCAGTAGTATAAGGGGTATCGAATCCACAGGGACCAAGGTTACACTATGAAATTACGAGATTTTAATTTAAAGCTAAGATAAAGTATGAGTTGGTGAATTGTAGTGAAACAAGAAACGGAACAGCAAATTAAACGATATGAGACTCAATAAAGAAGGGCACTAGATCAAGGTCATTCGCCGGTGATTTCGAATTGAGGACTGAGCATCTTTTCAGGATTCAACTTAAGTACGGTCTAGAACTCAAACAAGAATGTAATATTGCCTCACTGTCGTGATGCATCAATATCTTTATCTAACATCCTAAATGCCTAAACTGTCGTTTGGATCCAGTGATGAAGACAAGCAGTAATGAATTGGTTCGAATTGTTCACAATTGATGGTAACAATCAACTGTCGTTGGTTACACACCAATTGCTCACCAATGGGTTATCTATCAACCTAGAGCACTTTCGTGAATAAGTTCAACTTGAAATCAGAGATTAGGTGTACAGGCAAACCTAAGCGTTATGAATCCCAATTGAATGAAGATGAATGATAATCTATCCTATTTGGCTCAGTCACTAATCAATCCTAAATCACCATTGAAATCCCTCAATCTAGCTAGAGGACTACTCGAACATAGAGAATGAAATCGCAGCAATCAACGAAATAGAATTCATAATGATAAATGGAAAAGATAAGGAATTAGAATTCTTCTCAATGGGTATTGTGAATTTATCCTCCAATTGTTACAAGCAAATCCAAAAGGAATCAATGAGGAATAGTTTCAAGGGTTGAGAAACCCAGCAAATCTCCAAGAAAACGTAAAAAGAACTGTTTTAGAAAAATGTTTCAGAACCCTATTTTCAGAGGTGGCTACCTCTTATTTATAGAGAAAAATAGGTTAAAATCGGATCAGGCATGGGACCGGTCGGTCTGAATCCAGACCGGTCGGTCTGTCTTCAGGTGGTTACGATCTTTGAGCGTGGATCGGTCGGTCCTCTCACGTGGACCGGTCGGTCCGCTTTCCAGAGAGTTACGGCTTCTTTTATTCTTCGGGTGAGCAGGTGCTCGATCCAAACCGAGCAGGTGCTCGATTATGAAACTCACCATCTTTTCTACAGATTCGTCCATTTAGCTCCAATGACCGCCACTGACTCCAATCCATGCTTGAAGGCCTCCTAGAACCTGAAAAGACACAAAATGAACTAGAAAGAACCAAAAAGACTAAAGAAGCAATACGTAAAAGAGACCAAAATACTAATATATCAGCCCTCGCATCACTTGGCTCGTCGGCACAGCCATATAAAGATCTTCAAAGAATCGTCAAAGTCGAATTCATCGAAAAACCAAGTGTCGCGATCGCTAAAGATGTCAACATGCTGACAAGATCTCAAGCCGCGAAGCGAAAAATGGACATAAGCGACGGCTCGCCTACTCGTCCTGTCGCAGATCTAATGGACCTCGACCAAACCGGGGGAATAACCGAGCCGGATCCGATGGATCTCGACCATTCCGACACGGTCGGCACAGACGAAACGACCGATGTAATAGCAAAAGACAACGAGCTCGACCAGAATAATACAGCTTTTAACCATGGCTTCCTCCCCAAACAACTCGAAGAGTCACCAGAAGATGCTTACCCGTGTAGTGAAGAGCCGCCCCTAGAGCATGAAGTCGTCGATATTCCCATTGACGACGAGACCACAGTCTACGGTTGTGACACCAAGTGGATGGCAGACATTCCCGAATATCTCGTAGACGGCAAAATGCTGGTAGAAAAATGGGCGGCTCGCAAGTCAAAGGCGCAGTCATCTCGTTACGTTTTATTTCACTGAGAAGTATTCAAATGGCGACTGTTCAGACCACTCCTTATCTGTGTCGAGGGGGAAGCAGCTCGCAAGATAATGAATGAAGTTCACGGCGGGTCTTGCGGTAACCATTCTGGAGGTCGCTCACTCGCCATCCGAATCAAAAGACATGGATATTTTTGGCCAACCATGATAAAAGACAGCGAGTTGTTCGCTGCGAAGTGCGAAAAATGTCAACGCCATGGTCCTTTCATCCATCAACCTTCGGAGTTTTTGAGCTTGGTCACCTCGCCGTATCCATTCATGAGATGGGCGATGGACATCGTCGGTCCGCTCCATCCGTCTCGGCAAAAGCGATACCTCTTGGTCCAAACGGATTATTTTTCCAAGTGGATTGAAGCGGAAGCATTTGGATCGATCAAGGACAAGCATGTCGAAAACTTCGTCTGGAAGAATATCATCTGACGACACGGCATTCCCTATGAAATAGTAACTGACAACGGCTCGCAGTTTATTACCAAGCGCTTTGAAATTTTCTGCGACAAGTGGAAAATCAGAGTCAGCAAGTCGACACCTTGCTGCCCACAAGGCAACGGCCAAGCAGAGTCATAAAACAAGACGTTTATACACGGATTAAAGACTCGACTCGACGTTAAGAAGGGCCGTTGGGCAGATGAACTCGAAGGCGTTTTATGGTCTTATCGAACAATGCCGCGTCGCGCTACGGGCGAGACTCCTTTCGTCCTCGTCTACGGAACAAAATGCGTGATCCCTCCCGAGGTCTATTTCCCAGGAGCTCGCTGACGATTGCTTCCAGAACAGGAGGGCCTTAATCACCTCCTCATGATCGACGAGCTCGACCTCATCAACGAAAGACGCGATCAATCTCTCGTCAAGATGACCGAATATTAGATCGCAGCGTCCAAATATTACAACTCAAAAGTGCGAGTTCGGCGTTTCTATGAAGGAGACCTCGTCCTCCGCGCGGTATTTCAAAATACGGTCGAGGCCAATGCCGGCAAGCTCGGCGCTCACTGGGAAGGACCTTATCAGATCACGAAAGTAGTTCGCCCAGACGTCTACGAAATCGCCAACATGAAAGGCGAGATGATCCCGCGTTTCTGGAATGCGCGACATCTGAAGAAATATCACTGCTAAAAATACTAAGTCATTAGACTTGAACTACGACGCGACTTGATCCCTTCATTGGGTACGTAGGCAGCTTTTTTCGGACGAGTTCAGTTGCCCCCCTTATTCAAAGAAGGGGGAGTGGGTCCGTATATTCATACTCCCACTCGCAGTATGTAACGACTTAAGGTTTTAACCAAGTCTTGTTACGAGTCGTTCAGCTCGCAAACAACTTCGGTCTAAACGCGACAAGTCGACTCGCAAACAACTTCGGTCTAAACGCGACAAGTCGACTCACAAACGACTCCGGTCCAAACGCGACAATCGATAACGACTTAAGGTTTTAACCAAGTCTTGTTACGAGTCGTTCAGCTCGCAAACGACTTCGGTCTAAACGCGACAAGCCGACTCGCAAACGACTTCGGTCTAAATGCGACAAGTCGACTCGCAAACGACTTAACTGTCTAAACGCGGCAACTTGCTAAACGATTTATCTGTCTAAAACGCGATGACATCAGTTCGCAAACGACTTAACTGTCTAAATGCGACATCTATGTCAACTCGTCATTACTAGCTATAATGACGATCTATAAAACTTCATCAAAAAGTTTTTTATATACATCCACAAACGGATAAAGCGCACTATATAAATTTAGAGTTCATTTATGGGATAGACATATTCAGTGCGAGTATGTCCGTTAGCCAGAATGTCCATCTCGCGAGTCCATCTCGGGATAGACACATTCAGTAGAGTGTGTTCGTTAGTCAGGATGTTTGACTCGCAAACCCATTTTTTACTTAACAAACTGGTCGAACTTAGCAAATATAATCGGTCAGAAATTCTGTCGAACTCTTCTGCACCGATATTTGCCTTGATAAGATATATTCAGTAGAATATAACCAGGGTGATCGTCTCGCAAAACCCAGTTATACCTAACACTGGTCTAACATAGCTAATTTTACAACGATACGATAAGTCGTATCGCCTCTAAGCGTCTTAAAACCGCATCGCCTCAAAGCGTCTTAAAACCGCATCGCGTCTTAAAACCGCATCGCGTCTTAAAACCGCATCGCCACGTCGCGTCTTAAAACCGCATCGCGTCTTAAAACCGCATCGCCTCTAAGCGTCTTAAAACCGCCTCGCTAAACAAACTCTAACAGGCCTCGCCAAAAAACGGCGAATATCAAAATGAAATTGCTTAAAAGACTTTCATTTAAATCTGCTCGACCAACTCGGCGTGAAAAAATGTCAGGTAAGATAAAGCCATCCAGGCACAAAAACAAAAATCGAGTCTTAAAACCTCAAGCAAAAACAAAAGCAAAATCCTAAAAATCTATTACAAGTTTGGATCAAGCGACAGGTTCGCAATCTTCAGCTCCTTGATCATCGGCGACCAGCTCGCCTTCTTCAACACTTCGAACTTCGGCTTGAGCAACGATGACCGCCGAACTCGCCTCTTCGCCGGTCTAGGGATCTTGTTCTAAGGGAACCGGCTCGTGCTGAGACTCAGTTATTGCAGCATTGTCGGGATCGACCGTCTTGTCCGCCTCGCCCAACTCACTGTCACATAGCTCTTCGCTCGCACTTCGCAGCCGCATACCCAAAGAGCCGTCGTTAGAGCCAGAAGCTACATGAATACCAACAGACTTAGAACTGACCTCGACTCGCGGAGAAACAACTATATCCGCTACATTAATGGGGACGACATAGTTCATACCTAAAGTTTTCCTCAGCTCGGCAGCTATCTCATCAAAGACGACATCGGCGTCTCCCAGCTTGGCCTTGCTCTCTTCAAGCATGACGCGTTCAGCCTTGGGATCAAACGGCTCTTCCGCATTAGGCTTCTCCATGTCGTCAAGAAGCTGAATATTGGCAACCGCTTGCGAGAGATAGACCATGTTTTTTATCGGCTTTTTCATCATCTGACGAAACAGCTCGTAAGCATGGTCCAATTTAGCCTGAACCTCGGCAGCTGCAGACCGCCTCGCAGATGAAGCAGCCGCTTCGAGATCCTTCTCGCGACTCACTTTGAGAGCCGATAGTTCTACCTCCAGCTCGGCGGTTTTCTCCTCGGACTTCTTCTTCTCTAGACCGACTCTCTGAAGATGCACGCCCAAGTCGTCAGAACTCTTCTTGTAGCCGTCGCGCAGCAGTGATGTTTGTCATCTGCTCTGCGAGTCTCTTCATCTCGGCCTCTCCTTTCCTCCTGGCCTCGTCAATAAAGGCCTGCCTAGACCTCGCCTCTTGGTCGTACGCAATCACCATTCTATTGCAGTGGGTGATAGCCTGCAGAAAAGTTAAGAAATATGAGAAACAAAGCAAAACGGAACAAGTAAAACTATAGAAATTTAACTTAGCCTGGCGAGACGCAAACACTTTGTAGAGCTCGCTCTTTACCAGCATCTCCGGGATCGGAAGGTTATCACCCGGGTATGTGACCTTAGCCATTAGAGCAGCCGCGGCTAAGGGATCATCATAAAGCTCGACAGATTTTCCAGATCGCGGACCCGGAGGAATGGACTCGCCTAGAGGCAGAGTCGGCAGCTCGCGACGAGACTTCTTCTCGCCAGCTTTACCTTTGCCTTTCTCGGCAGAAGTGTGCTTTCTTTTTCGAGTCAGCTGTTGCTCGGACTCGATGGCCTCGTCAGTAATGGTAATTGGTTGTGAAGCAATAACAGCCAAAGTACCGCTCGCGGCAGGAGTGTTGTCTTTATCAACACTCCGCTCAGACGTTTCAATAGCGGAAGCGACGGCCTTCAAGTGGACCTTCTTCTTAGCCTTCGCGGCTTCCTGCTTGGCGATGTCGTAGAAGGTAGGCTTGGGTGGCATTACCTCGAGATCTTCAGACTCGCTTAAATCAGACTCGTCGTCCTCGTCGTTTAGAAAGGACTTGCGAGCTCGCACAACTCTTCGATGATGGAAGTGACGATTCCAGAGACACTTTCGAGCCTTTAACTTGTCGTGCAGGTCGTCAATTCCAGGAACAGGAGTGAATAGAGTCCTGTTAACTGTGAAAATAATTGAACAAAGGGTTAATATAAAGCATAAGGCATCAGTTCACGCGATAAACATCAAGAAAATCTACCAAGTGTTCCCCACTTCGCCACCACCCGGTCTTCTTCTTCAACAGACGCGGTTGACACCGACAAAAAGAAAAAATACTTCCGCCAACTGTGATCTTTGTTCGGGAAGTCGTCCAAAACTTTATAGTGGGGGCGACTCGCCAGATTATACAATTTCTTGCCACTCGGGTCGACATGCTTGCGAAAGTCAAGAAAGTTACGAAGATGGCGAACTCCGATGGGCTCGCCACATTCGGCAGCTCGAGTTTGAAGCCCGACTAGTTGGTGAATCCCTCTCGTGTTAATCTGCGCGAGCGCGATTCTATGAACCCACGTGTACCGTAGAATCAACTTAGGAATGGGGAATGTGAGGTAACAATCCCTGAACCAGCACTCATATGCGGTGAACGTACCAACAGGCGGATTGTCCTCTCGCTGCTCAGGAGTCGGCACAATCATCTCGACCGCATAAGAGATTCCGCATTCCTGGCGAAGGGTATTCAAGGAGTCCTCGTCGCACCAAGAAGAGCCAGGAGGCGGGCGTTGCTTTCGCCTTGACTTTTTTTTCTTCTTGACCACCTCGGCCAATCCGGATCCAATCCAGGCATCCAATCTTTCTGCTTCTACGAGCGAGTTGTAATCCAAAGCACAATCTTCGATCTTTATTCGGGGAGGCAGCTCGGCAGGACTAAGGGACTCGTCACGGAGTTGTGGAATCTCTACGACTAGCCTTTGCTCGTTAGTAGCAGAGGTCTCGCCAATTAGCGAGGGGCGCGAGGTTCCAACCCCCTCTTCGAGGTCTGCTCGCGGAACTCGCATCGGTGAAGCAACCCCCCTCGTCTCGCGACTTTGCCTTAAGACAGGGGAAGGATAGGAGAACAATTTGGCAAAAGGAGAATGGCCTCCAGCTCGATCCTCTTGATTAAAAGGACTCGCATCCTTGCGACCAGAAGAATTCGTCTCCTCGCAGCCATGGAATTGACCACAACTCGAACTCGCATCAATGACCGATTCGCTGTTAGCAGAATAATCCCAGATCGATTTTCTCTTCTCGACGAACTCGGCAGATCTCGCAGACTCAAAAGAACTCGTTGACGAAATTATTTCTTTGGATCAAAGCTTGAAAATTTTCAGAGTTTTCTGAAGAACACTGCGGCGGCGATGAAGAACACGGCGGCGGCGAAGTGATGGGACGACAAAAGTCCTATCTAATACTTGAAAGAAAAACAAGAGAAAAAGGAGAGAGAGCAAACCTGTTTTCGGAGAAATGAAAATAATGAGAAGTATCTGAGGAGCATCGCTCCTCATAAAGGCATTTTTGACGGTTTGGGTTTCGAGGTAGGCCTCATTTCATAATGGGCCCAAAAGTCTGGACTCGGGAGATCAGTTTCGAGGGAGGTTGATCCGAACTTGTGATTCTACGACTTCCAACTGGCTTAAGACGCGACCCCGCGAGCTCACCTCTGAGTTAATTCGCGATTTCAGGACTTCACTTTCTCAGGACTTCGATTCTCAGCAATTACCGTGACCTCGCGGTATTTACGGAGTTAGTCAAGTCACATCCTCTTGTTCAAATTAACTTCCTCATTGAAATCAACTCGCCGACTCGCGACCTTCTCTTCGTTGAAATCAAGTCGCAAGTTTCTCTCCGTCTGCTTTAGTTCGCGACTTCACCTCCTCAAATCAACTCGCGGACTCGCGATTTGCTCTCCATTGAAATCAACTCGCCGACTCGCGACCTTCTTTTCGTTGAAATCAAGACGCAAGTTTCTCTCCGTCTGCTTCAGTTCGCGACTTCACCTCATCAAATCAACTCGCGGACTCACGATTTTCTCTCCATTGAAATCAACTCGCCGACTCGCGACCTTCTCTTCGTCGAAATCAAGTCGCGACTTCATCTCGAAATCATTTCGCGACAATCATCGAATCAACTCGCGAACTCGCAGCTTCATTCACCAAACAACCGGAGAACAAGCGAAACTAAAATTGGGGACTCGGCGACAATGGCGACTTGAACGAGTGTGTGACTTGTGCTCTTTTCCCCTTGGTCCGGTTTTTTTCCCACCGGGTTTTCTAGACAAGGTTTTTACCGAGGCTTGTTCACGCACTTACACGCGACTTCGTCTCGACCGCCTAGCATCGTATCGACCAGATCGCCGAAGTTGGACACAATCTCGTCATCTCGCCAAAATCAATTTGTGACCACTTCGCCATTTCGCACTCACAGGTTTTGATCTCGATCAGCTCGCGACTTCTCCAAAATCAACTCGCAACTTCGTCTCATCAGGCAGCTTGCGACGCAGTCAAAGAGTTCGCAACCCCGCAAGATCGAAATCGACTCGCCCCTAACGTCACACTCGATCAGCTCGCAATTTCGTAATCAACCATTATATGACACCGCATCGGTCAACTCGCCGACATCGGGTGCAGACTATGTCATCTGGACTCGGCAATATCATCATCAACACGTAAACCGTCTAAACGGAAATCGGTTCTTCACTCGGACACCCTTACTTCAACACTTTTATTTATAAAACTGCTGAACTGGGGGGCTAACTGTAGGGGGTCGGATCCCCCCTCGAAGAATCGACAAGCCTAAACGACGTCGTATTCGCCGAAACGGCCCAACAGTCAAGTCCAGAGGATAGAGGCCCATTAACGGTCCATTACTGTTCATCCGAATCGACCTATTTTCTCTATAAATAAACATGTACCCCCCTCGCTTGTGAGGGATCGAAAGAACTTTGTAAAACGCTCTGATCTTGATGAATAAGAACCCTAGTTCATAATCTAATTCTAAATCTTTCTAAGTGTTTGAAACCCTAAAAGAGCTCTACTTCATAAGAATCTTCACAAATTCGATTGTGTAAATTTCCAGCACGCACAAATGGTATGTATTCAGCGGAATGACGTTTTCAAAACGTGAAAAAGTTACATACCATTCAAGCCCACTATTCTCTCGATATTATGTTGTGCTAAAATTTAAATAGAGAAAACGATCAAAAACAAAAATAATAATCTATAAAAACTGTAAGCAAAATTTAGAAAAAAACGAGAACAATATTCAACGGATGGAAAATTTTAGCAATCAAAATTTCAGATCATCATATTTTATGTAAATTTCTCAACAAATTATTTATTCTCATCGGCAAAACATATATAGACCACCACAAAATTTATCATATTCTCGATAGAGAAATCGATTAATTAGCCAATAATTATGCGGCTTAACAAAAAAAAAAAAACATCATTACCCTCACAACCAAAAAAAATAAAGCCCTAAAAAAAGAGTTGCTCTTTGTTTTTCGTCGTCGGTTTTAAACAAAAAGGTTTAATAACTTTTTCTCTCCTTTGTTTCTGTATTGATCACCATTGATTCCATTTTCCCAACACGACGTCGTTACTGATTCCTCCGATGGACTTCCCGGCACCGAAGGAAGTAAAGTAACCGGTACAGTCAGACCGGTTTGCTGGAGCTCCAGATACGAATCAGACCGATCAGGCTTTACTCTTTTCCGGTTAACCGGAGTTTCTTCCATCTCCGTCGTAGAAACCTTAGATCTGGAGTTAGAGAAACGAAAATGGTGGTTTTGACTGAGATTCAAAGACGGAGAGTCGATGAGATCTGAGATAGGTCGTAAAGTTCCGCCGCGAAGAACGGTTTCAACCGCGGCTTGACACACGTGCCAGTTCCCGGTCCATAACATCCCAACCGCTCCATTAACCGGATTAACCGTCCTCCCACACGCTTCAAACAACAACGATTGAAACAAAGCTGAACAAACATAAACCATATAAAATATTAAAACCGGAGTTAGAACCAAATAGTTTGCATTAATTAGTATTATCGTTGTGTTATATTTGGTATGTATAGTGTGTGCGTGTGAGTTGTAGACGGTTAAAGAAAAAAAGAATTGTACCTGGACGGTTTAGTTCAGGTACGGCGGATATGAAAGACATGAGACCGGCACGGCCGAAAAATTTAGCAACAAAGACGGTGGCATGACCTTGCGACTCAGCGGATTCGATCCATTGAAGACAAGGACGAAGGATGCATGTTTCGCTACAACCTTTTCGAAGCACTCTACATCCATTGCAACTCATAATTTCTTCTTCCCCAAGACAAAAAATCTATATATTTCCAATATTTTGGGAAATTCTAGTTTTTTTTAAGGAATGAAAAGTGTCAAATTTATAGATTGGGAACAAGAAACAGTTTTTGAACTGATTTGATAGAAGAGGCTGGAATTATAGAGAGAAAGATAAAACAAGCTTCAGGAAGAGGAGAGAGGACTAAAGATTGGATTTATAGAGAGGCAAGTGAATAAAAAAGAGAGTGTGCCAACTTGTGTTTTCTTTTATATTCTTTTGTCCTTTCTTTTCCATTATTTATTAAATGAACCTTTTCCACTAGTTAACTCTACTCTTTATATGCCGACAAAAAAAAAAAAAAAAACTCTTTATATATTATGAAATTTCAAGTCTTACATTATAAATGTTAGGTTAAAACAAAAAGTATAGACATATTATTTTATTTGAATTTTTTACATATGTTCGTGAATTTTTTTATATACAAAGTTCAAAGATATGTGGATCAAGAGTGGGTGATAGAAATAAATAACGCGATAAGACATGCAAAAACTAGATATTGATTAAGATAGTGTTGTGAAACATATGTGTTTGAGTTCAATTACTCAAATAAAAGAAATAGTGTACATGTTAAAGTATACGTATAGTGGATGATAAGGTAGAAACAACACGATTAAAAAGGCAAAATCGAATAATTTTGATAATGTTGTGAAACAAATGTGTTTGAATTCAACTACTCAAATAAAATAGTTAAAGTATACGTGATATATATATATATATATATATATATATATAGTACAATATTTGATGTAGCTACTCTATTGCTATTACACAAAACTTTGGAGCGGGATGATTAAACTAATTTGTTTGGTCTTCCTAACTTCTTGTTTTTTGACAAAATCACTTCTTGTAAATTTTTTTTTTTTTGTCGTCACTTCTTGTAAATTTTTAGTTAATTAGTAACTTGATGGTGCAATTTTTATTTATATATTCTTACATTTTATTTTTGTAATAGTTTTCATCCTTCTAGAGAATACTCGAAAGGACAGAGTTGGGGAGTGATTCCAAAAGTATTGGCGTTGGAGGAAGAGAGAGAGAAAGAGCGTTTCCGTCTCTCCGCGAACACTTGTCGCTGACTCAGACTCCTCCAGTAACATTACTTTCTTGATTCTTTTAATATTCAATAAGTACTATATAAAGAAAAGAAAGCTGAATTTGGGATTGGCTAGAGAAAAAAGTTAAATAGACAAATCTTACGTCAGGAGACGATGGGCTGCACGTGGATTAGGGGAAATTATTGGTACAAGTGATGTGTTTTTTTATGGGGTGTTTAGAAATTTTAGTTTTTGAAAAAACGAGGAAATTTATGATAATGGTTTCTTTGGAAGTTATTATTGTGTGCTTACTTGATGATGCGATTGTTTTGGTGGTGAATGAATTAAAAAAAAAGGGTTTAATTATTTGAAGGTTATCACTGATACAAAGGATAATGAAATTAATAAGCGACACAAGAGGACAAAGTATTGCAAACCCTTTAATAAAAAAAGAGAGGACAAAGTGTTGTGGTTATCTTCCTACATTTTCTTATAGTATATTCTTTACTAGCTAGACATGGAATATGAGCACCCGAATAAACCAATCAGTAAAAAAGTTGTCTCAAATGTTTGTTTATTTTACAAGTTACACAATATATTTTAATCTAAATACAACTAAATTTTTCAATGTTTTGATCAGATATTCGTAGTAAGGGCAATCAAAATGCAATCGAGTTTTTTCCTATTTGTAATGTTGCTACTTTTTGAAAAATACTGTAAAATGTATATTACATAAAATAATTTCATAGGTAATCACTAACGAAAGTAGTTATAATTAAAACAATAGAGACCTTTAATTCCTTTATTGTGTTGATTGATTTTAATGATTAGGTTTTATAACATTTTGTCTATTTTTAAACTATATTTTAGTATCGAATGTGAACTACTTGAAAAGTTTCATTATAATACGGCAGTAAATTATAGTACGAAATTTGTTGTTCATATATATACATGTTTATCTCACGAGTACACACATAGTTAGAAAGAATGAATTACATGACGATTTAAAACAAAATGTTTACCAGGTTCAAAGAGAGAGATAGCATGTGTGAGCTACCGACCTATATCCACATTATTGCCCAATAGTTTAACTTGTAAGTTGTATCAGTGTATTTTCTTGTCCTCCAATCACTTTGGAAATATAAAGATAATCACTTTGGAAATATAAAGATATTACATAAATAAATAATACAGTAAATACTAACTAGAGAGGAACATGGGGTTCATGAGTCATGACCTCGTCGTCTTCCACAAAACTCATGTGTTATCTTAGCTTATTATATATTGTGCTGGTAAATTACATTTGACTCTACGTACCTACGACACAATAACATAAGTTTTTGCAATCTCTTGGAACTACAAAAGCCGTTATTGACCCTTCGCCATATTCAAGGGTGCTTCTTATTCTGCGTGTGCCCCTCTCTCTCGTATATATGTATGTTTTATAATATAAACATTGTTTGTCTTTTATTTAAAAAAACACATTTTTTCCTAAACTGCGGCGTAGAGAAAAGGTGAAAACAATGTATATGGAAAAGTGATTTGCTTATGCAAATTGCTTAGTGGCGAATTTCGTAAAAAATTTCGTAAAGATATAACATTTATCTTATACCAATATGACATTTCTCTCTAAAATATATTTCTAGTTAATCATTGGATAACCGGATCAAATTATGACAATTTAGATAGTATAAATTTGCAGAAATTTACATTCAGAATTTGGTCTTGTTCGATGATGCAGAGTTTCCATTAATATTATGTCCAGCGTTCCGATCTTTCAAATTTAAATGTCTAATTAATATAGTAATGCATGTATCCCACGAATTTATACGTCCGTAAGGTTAGTCGGATTTGTCATGATCACACATGAAAAAATCATAATTTAGGCTAATTAATTCGTAATAGTTGGTTGTTATTATGGACAAACTTTGCGGAACAGCATATTTTTATTCAAATTTCATTGAGTATCAAATTAAACAAAATCGTTATGTAGTCATTGCACCGTACCATTTTTCCACGAAAATTATTAGTGAGAAGAAAAAGTATATATATATATATATATATATATATTTTTTTTTGAAACTTAGAAAAAGTATATATATGACAATCAACAACTACAGTTTCTTTATCTAATGGTCAAGAAGAAAATCTGGAAGTGTATCTTAACTTTAACATTTGTTTACGACTTTTGCTGTTATTTCTGACGTAGCATACTTATCCAAAACATCCTTTAGTTCTGTCTTCCGTACAGTTCAACTCGCTGGAATGTAACATGCAAGTAACTATCACTATATTTGTATTTTATTGGCCAAATGATCATAATCAGATTTCATTTATTTTATAACAATCTAGAGAGTGGCTTAGATTGGTGTAAAATCTTTATATTTAAAGCCACTTTTTAATCTCTACAGCTTTAGATTGTACCAATCACGAAAATTTTATCAAAAGCTTTACCAACACTATTACACTAATTTTTATCTCAAATCTTTATCTATACAGTTTTGCACTATGCTATAAAGCTTACCGCTCCAGCTTACCGTTCTAAATTTTAAAAAAGCTAGGTTCAAAACGAGACAAGAGTCATGACTCCAGACTGGAAAAAAAAATGATATTAATATGACCTCATTTTTATTTATATACATAATATCTCTCTACATATTTCCTCATTTGGTTATTTGAGCTTTTGAAAGCAGTAAATCAGATCTCGGATAGGGATGAAATCTACTTGTCTTTATACATCTTCGTTTTTTTTTGTTGATTTATAATTTTAGTTTATCTTCAAAATTTTGAATGGTGAAATTATCATGAAATTTTTGTTTTTTGCAAACTTTTTAAATTACTATAGATGAGAGACAATTGTGGACTATACACACAAAAATCACCAACAATGGCCACCCTTTCACCTCGTACTGTTTTGTTATGATGTCATGTATCATCCTTTAATTATTCATCCATATTGAGATTTTTCTTTTAATTATGAATGCCATACAAGTTTTTAATAATATAAAAAAAAATTAATAAGAATATTACTAATTCAAAAGTTTTAACTTTGAGTTTTTTTTATTGCCGCAAATATGTTGGAAAAAAAGAAATATCAACAAATCTTGTATGTTATAATTATAAGTTTCATAACAATATCTTATAGCTTATTATCTTCACAAACATAACCAAAAAATGTTAACTACCGTGATGCATGTTGCTAAAAAGATTCTCTTGCAAATGGCAAATACTAGGTATGGATATCGCCTTCAGTTTTTATCCATGTTAAAAAAATCGGCTGCCTAGCCGATTAATCGCTGTCGGACAATCTTTTGGATTTTTTTGAAAAAAAACTCAAATTTTTCATCATTTTAAGTTCAAAATCGATTAAAACTTGATGGATCTGTCATATTTTGATATTAAGAACAAAAAAAGTAAAAACAAATGAAGAATAACGTGAGGAAATTGAACATATATGACGGCTAGAATTGCATAAATCGTTTTCCTTCGTGAGGAAAATAAAGGCAATTTCGTCATTTTGCATTTCATTAAAGTAAATACGCATAAATAGATCAAAAAGACAAATGAGAGATTTGAACACACGTTCTCAATGTACAATTAGTCTCATCGTACCACCAGACTATCTTAACTTATTGCTATTTATTCCCAAAAATAATATATATACTATATTTCATTAAAAATGTGTAAAACTAATTTCCGATTAATCCCCGTTTAATCTCCGATTTTCTCATTAATCACTAGGCCCACTCCGATCGCCCGATTAACGCCTAGCGAATTTTTGAACATAGCCTATTTTCGTTTTTAGTCCATAGTTTTTGTCCCAGACCTATGGAAGGGCCCAAACTAATTTCTGGATAAAGTGCAGAGGTCCATGGATAGACACTTTCTCTGGATATTCAAATCGGCCGAAAGCAAAAATCCATATTTGTGAGGTCAAATTGGAATTATTAGCAATTACACGCTTGAGGGGAATCGATCTCTGGCCGAGACTGACAAGACAATTCCTCTCCAAATGAGAACCACTAAACTACCACCACTTGGTTATGTGTGTTCTCTTTTGGACGTGTTTATCTCCATTCATGAAGACTATCAATTGAGATTTTACAACACAACACGAACAAAAAAAACTAACACAAGTGACACATTAGAACTTCTTCTTTTTTCTACAATCCTTATTTTAACATCGTCATTTCAATTAATAAATATATAAAATTTGATGTGGACTATCCAAGACTTTGACACGACCGACCAAAATAAAACTTGATGACGCCAAGCGAGTAAACCACAACCACGAAACCCAAAAAAACAATAGCCAAATTAAATCAAATCGAATTAAGATTCGGTTAGAATATGTTCAAGTCGTTTGGATAAAATCTTTTGTATGTTTTCAGAATAATAACACAAAACTCTCAAAGAATGTTTCAATGTTTGACCTAAAAGAAGAAGGATAGCCATGGAAACCAAGAAGCCACACCACTACCGGAGATTTCTCCGATCATCTAAGCTTGAAGAATCTCTAATTCCTAAATCAAATATGTAAGTTATTTCATAACATAAGTCGGCAAAAAATGTCACTTTCATCTTTCTTTGTACTTCCATATACGACAAAAACAGAGAGCCACACAAGTAATCTTTATTCTAACGTTGCTAATACTATCCACTTGGTTGAGATAAAGACAAATTCACCGCTTTAAAACAGAGATGGTGAAAAAAATGTTATCTTTTTACTGTCTTTTACTTTTGGATAGAGATAAGGAATCTCCAAAAACCAATGATCACTCTTAAGCACACAAAAAAAAAACAGAGAAACAAGGTGAGATATATATAGTGAACAAAGATCACACTATACTTATTGTGCTTAAGGGTTTTGATTTAATGGCTCCTTCGACTCCAAGAGTAGTGGTGAAGGTTGATTTGAAGAAGAAGCCATGGCTACAAACTCAACCAATTCATAATAGATGGCATCCTGAGATACCATCAGTTGCACAAGTCAAGACTAATGAGTTCTTTCGAGTCGAAATGCTTGATGCAATGGGAGGAATCGTTAAAGACGATGATTCTTCAAGCGATATTAAGTACGCAGATCTTTCAACTGTAAGAGAAAACAATTTTGGACTGCACATACTAGGAATACAATACTTTTCTTATATTGCCACTTATGTTCATTATTAGTTTCATGCTACAGACAATGTATTTATTTAATCGATAATGAATTGTGTATATGTAAAAAAAAAAACGTTTTTGGTGATTTTGTAGACTCATCACCTGAGTGGCCCAATTAGAGTCGTGGATGAAGATGGTGTAGCAGCTAAGCCTGGTGATCTTCTTGTTGTTGAGATATGTAATTTAGGTCCTTTACCAGGAGATGAATGGGGATATACTGCTTCGTTCGATAGAGAAAACGGAGGCGGTTTCTTGACCGATCATTTCCCTTGTGCAACCAAAGCTATTTGGTATTTTGAAGGGATCTATGCTTACTCTCCTCATATTCCTGGTGAGAACACACAATAGATTCCATGTCTCTTTAGATTCTTGGAATTTTTGTTGTAGTTTACATGTTGATTATCATCATGAGTTAGGAGTACGGTTTCCGGGTTTGACACACCCGGGAATCATTGGCACTGCACCATCAAAAGAACTTTTGAGGATATGGAATGAAAGAGAGAGACAATTAGAAGAAAGTGGTCTCAAGTCCTTAACACTATGTGAAGTTGTGCATCAAAGGCCACTAGCAAACCTACCAACATCTAAAGGATGTCTACTAGGGAACGTAAGCGAACGGAAATCTTTTGATGAGTATAATAATGGTGCTTACCTCTGACTTACACAATTATTTTGTAGATTGAAGAGGGAACACCGGAATGGGATAGGATTGCGAAGGAGGCTGCGAGGACAATACCAGGAAGAGAAAACGGAGGAAATTGTGACATAAAAAACTTAAGTAGAGGCTCTAAAATATATCTCCCAGTGTTTGTAGAAGGAGCTAATCTAAGCACTGGTGATATGCATTTCTCGCAAGGTGATGGTGAGATCTCGTTCTGCGGAGCCATCGAGATGAGTGGATTTCTAGAGCTCAAGTATGTATATAAATTCTCTACTTACTTACATTCTAAGATGTTCTTGTTTTTGTGCAAGCATATTAAACAATCCTGACCAATTAATACCCGTTAATAGGTGCGAAATCATAAGGAATGGGATGCAGGAGTACCTTACGCCAATGGGACCGACCCCTCTCCATGTAAACCCAATCTTTGAGATAGGTCCAGTGGAACCAAGATTCTCAGAATGGCTGGTCTTTGAGGGTATCAGTGTCGATGAAAGCGGGAGACAACATTACCTAGATGCAACAGTTGCTTATAAACGGGCAGTTCTCAATGCAATAGACTATCTCTACAAATTCGGTTACTCAAAAGAACAGGTACTAGTTGATTACAAACCAAACATCCATGAATCATTACTACGTACAAACAAAAAGAACTGATCAAGAGAATATGGTGTGAACAGGTCTACCTTTTGCTCTCATGTTGTCCATGTGAAGGAAGATTATCCGGGATAGTTGATTCTCCGAATGCCGTTGCTACTATAGCAATACCTATCGCCATGTTTGATCAGGTTTGAGTTTTGCTCTGTTTTTTACTGACTGAAAAATAGAAAGGCAAATATGTTAAATGCTTTTGTATGATCATGCAGGATATTCGACCAAAGACTCGGAAGGTTCCAGTAGGACCTAGGATAGTAAGGAAACCAGACGTACTGAAGAGCACGTACGATGGAAAGCTTCCAATTACAATGAATCCAAGCTCTTGGACATAGCTTCTAGAAATAAATTGTGTAGAGAAGCAAAACTATCTATACTCTATAATGAGACATATGTTTTGGAATAAAGAGATAAATGGGTATCTTGTTAGTTGGAAATTCCAAATTACGCAATGAAATGAAATGCGTCCCTAATTTTCATGGTAAATGCATCAGATTCTGTCTCAAAATAGCTTTACTTTGAACTGCAAAACTAAACTATTAGTAAGTAGAATGTATGATTCCTCCTCCTATCTCCGGACAACAAGCCCTATTTGTCCACACGGTTTGAGAATTGCAAAACCATTCAAGCATAAGAGTTGAAACTTCACCAGCACCCATAAAATATCATATCACTCGGTGAATTTTCAATATGTTTAAGGAAAGAATCACGGATTGAAAGATAGCCCCAACTAGCCTCTTCCAATGACCAAAAATCACTATGCCATGAGCCAAGTTTCACCTTTTTTTGCCTAGAGGGTTAATTAGCACTTATGTTTATATTTATTCATTTTTATTTTTTTATTACGAATGTAAATACCATTAAAAATGAACGGTTTAGTTTTACTATTTGTTGGAAACAAAAAGCTAGCCTTAAGAGTGTTGGATAATTGGTTTTCTAAAACAGAGTAAGAAAGAATGGAGAAAATAACAGAGTAAGAGATAAAGAATTATCTCTTCTCTTGTAAAGAAGACAAGAACGAAATATACTTTTATTATTCTGAAACTTGTTGTTTTATTACCACACAAACACGTCTTTATATAGACAGTGATAAACACACACGACCAAACACAACCGAATAGACACAATTTGTAACTCTTCACTTGTGCCTTTCTAAACAAGTAACTACTTATGACATGCACCCTTTCGCTTAACATACATAATTACTAATGCAATTAATAATTATAAAACCTAAACTCAATTATCAACCAACAAAGAGATGGCTACCATGGCAAAAAAAATTTTAAAACATGGTAACATAATTCAATCGGTATATTTATCTTCTTTATGAACTGTGAGTATCAATGAGAATATAACAAAACAATAAATCTATGCATAAATTTAACAAAAGGATAAAGATCAAACTATAACACTATAAAGGCTAGAGGAGTTTGATAGCTTAACTTTTAACACCAAAAGAGAGAGAGAGAGAGAGCCTTCTACTCTGCAGTCTCCTTAGTCTTGTTTGAACAAGCAACTAAAATAAAAAAAAACAAATTAATGACAAGTTTCACCTTTTTTATTATCAAGAAACAAGAATCAAGAACAAATTGATGTACCTGGGACAGTTTAGCGCTGAACAAGAGGAAAGGGTTCTTCAAAGTTTGTTTCCAAATAGGGTATAGGCTTAGCAACTACGGTCCATCCTCCAGCGTCGCTTCCACTAAGTGCCAATGCTTTTTGTACTTCATCATCTCCATAAAAATACAGAAAAGCCATTCTGCAAAAGAAGAAACAAGTTTTTTTTCACTTAGCTGAGAAAAATTGGGAGTGAGAGGAGGAAGAAGCCACAAATTAACCTGGTGAGAGTGCTGGTCAGAGGGTTTCGGTAAATAGCCAGCTCCGTGATCACTCCACATGAGCATAACTGTTTAATCAGTGCGTTCTTAACTTCATCCTCAGGAAGGAGGATGCCATACCCCTCGACCCAAATGGCAGTAGCACTGCAAAATACAATACAAAGAATTATACATATGCAAAAATAATAATCAAGGATCAAAGTTACCATTGTTTGAAATAATAAACGGTTCTCAGCAGATCCGCTTCTTCAAGGTCAAGCAAACACTCGCTGAAATGAAGCTATGGAGGTGTATCAACACGATGTGCCCCTACGATCTCTTACTGCCAAGTGCATGCCTTCTTTCCCAATATCGATAAGTCTATATCTGCTCTCAAGTCCATTACCCACTAACGACTTTGGGTGTTTCCCACGATTTCTCTGGTATGGATATAAATCTTGCGTCCACATTTGCGATAGAGGAAGCTCTAGGCAAGCTTGATAATTGGACTGGTAAGTCACTGTCTCAATTCCCTCTTATGGATTCTCCAAGCTTCACTGTTGAAGTCATTCGTCCTTTCTTTTGGAGTTTTATGAGTAAGAGCCAGCCTCGTATTTCAACTAATGGAGTCTTATTAGCAAGTTTTAGTCATGCATTTGTTGGGACCGCACCTATGTTTGTGTTTATCCTTATGTTGTTATTCGTGGCTCTTGCTTATTACAGTCGGAACGTTCCGATATTACCTCGTATTGAGGTTTTGACTAGGATTTTCCTAGTTTCTCTCTTTGAGACATCTCTCGCCTTGGTGCGAGTCCTTACTGCAGTATGCAAGTTATGTTAGTTGTTGGTTCTATGAAATTCTTCTTACTTTCTTTGTGGCAGGTTAAAAGAAATAAGGTTGTTTATGCCATATTTCCAATGAATCTGGATTATTTGGGCACTTATTGCAGTGATTTCTTTGTTATAGAATATGTATTCTTTCAAATGTTTCCATTTCTTTTGAGTGGTCTCGTTGCAGGTAGATTTGAGTCCAAGGTTGCTTTGGTTCTCATCCTATACCAAAGCTCTGTAAGCCAGTGTTTATATGCGCTTGTAGTCATAATCATGATTGATTATTATGCCCTAGTTGCAGTTTCAATCTCGGACATTGTATCACTATGTGTGTTCTTTATTCCCGGCCTCGTCTTACCTCTTAGCAACATTGTCGGCGATCTTCTGCACAGCTCTTGTTGCTCAAGTGCTTGGACATCATCTATCTTTTTCCTTTATGGTTTAAGTTTGTATAGTAGTGTATTTGATGGTCTTGATGGCCTTGGTTTCATGCATTGTAAACAATTTCTCCTTTGATGGAGAATAATATGATGTATGAAATTGTGTTATGACAAAAAAAAAAAAAAAAAAAGATAGGAGTGGCACAATGGTCATTATCTTTAGTTAATTGGTTATCTACTTTATTTTGATAATGCATGGTTACTTTGTTAATCAATAATCATAATCTGATTGTTCTACTAATTAACCCATGTTTAAACCACAAATGTGTAGGACCATGCTTTCTACGATATGGCAAACTGAATAATTTGCGATAGATTATGATACAAAACATAATTGAGATCCAAAGATTGATACCAAAACGTCCAAACGAGTTCTAAGTATTAGTATACAAATACTTTTTCTTTCAGTAACATAAAAAGGCAAGGCAAATGCATTTTTTACCTAACCATAATTTTATCTCTTCAACTATTTGATTATCATGTGATCTACTTTCTAATACATTAAGGGAACTCTTTTTTTTTCTCTTTCTTAATGTCATCTGTAAAACATTATAACGAGTATCACTCCCGTGTCATGTCGATTTTGCTCAAAATCTATGTTGAATGTGATGGATGATTTGAGAAGCTAGTTTTAAATTGGTAGTGTGAAGCCTTTCATGTCAACTTTTAATATGAAACCTCTTTTTCAGCCCATTCTATTTTATGTCAAACTGTCAAAGTTATAAAAAAAAAACTATTGTATACCCTATCTAGAAAAACAACTTCTAAAGTATGTTTGCTTTCATGGGTTTTGGAATAGACATTGAAAGATTTTGCCACACTTTATCGAAGATATATGAGTTAATTTTGAGAAGATATCCACATTTTTTCAAAATACATTTATTGTATACATATACTAGAAAATTACCCGCGTTATACGCGGGATAAAATTTTATTGAATAAAATCGATAGTTTTAGTTAAAGAAAAACATTATGAAGAATATTATACATAACCTAAGACCTAATTTATATATTTGAATTTTGCAATTATTTTGCATACAAATGCGTTCCACCCGTGAAATAATTAAATCAACAAATTTCATTAATAATTATATTTTTAACCAACAAATTTCATTAATAATTATATTTTTACTTGTACGAAGGTGCATTTATGAAAAATTAAAAACATCTACTTGTCAAACAAAACAACACATGTAAAAACATATTTTTACATGCTCACATATTTTCAAAAGATAATAAATAGTTTTATTTTATTTAATCAATTTTTTTGTTATATATGTTAAATTTTTGTTCACAATTCATTCTATGATTTAAATCTATAATTATGAAATATTTTAATTTTGGCAAGTTGAAAATTTCAAAATATTTTAATTTTAGCAAGTTTAAGAAGATTCAAATGTGTTTGGTAATTAGAGTTATAGTAATCAAAATAAGTATATTTGGAATTAAATGTGTTTGGCAATGAGTATAAGATAATGAAATAAATAAATAAAAATAAAGAAGAGAAAAATTATAGGGATGACACCTAAGCAAAGTGCTCCCAAAATGCTTCTCAAATAATATATAGGATTGTACATATATTTAATTATTCAGTTATTAAATGTAATCTACCATAGTTTTATCAAAAAGCAATTGTGGTTGAACTTGTAAGAAATGAAAGAAGAACATTTTGATAAACATCCAGAAACATCCAATGATAAAGTTTAGATAAGGTAATACAAAAGGTCATTCCAGAGATAAACTTCAGAGAAGTTGCATCCAGAGATAAACATCAGAGGTAATAAAAAGAACAGGTTTATCCAGAGATAAACATCAGAGCTTTGTCTTCTTAGGAGAGTGAGAGAGAGCCTTCTACTCTTTAGTCCGACCTAAGCCACAGTTTGATAGCATATTAAGTTTGGGTTACTTATGGCTTCCAACTAAAATACCAATTGGCAATTAGTGGATTGGCTCTAACCCTTTATATATTAGTTAATTATTTCTCCAACATCCGATGTGGAAAAATATCACCTAACACCCCTCCTCACGCTCAGGCATGAACATCTGTAGCGTGGGCAATTGTGGGAACAACATCTACGGGGTGGTCCAACGATCGGGTGGCTCTGATACCATATTGAGTTTGGGTTACTACTTATGGCTTCCAACTAAAATACCAATTGGCAATTAGTGGATTGGCTCTAACCCTTTATATATTAGTTAATTATTTCTCCAACATCCGATGTGGAACAATATCACTTAACAATAGACAAGCTCAGTAAATGATATAAAAACATGAATTAACGACAGTCTTGTATTTCTGTCATCAAGAAAAAAGAATCGAAAACAAGTTCATGTACCTCTAGCGATGAGGAAGAGGATATGGATCTTCATTGGTTGGAAAATCCAAACGTTTAGCAACAACGATCCATCCTCCTGCGTCGTTGCAGACGCTGCCGTTAAGCGCCAACGCACGCTCAACTGTATCATCACCGAAAAAGTAGAGAAAAGCCATCCTGCGAAAGAACGAGACAAGTTGTTTCCACTTATTTTCAGTTTCTCATCTCGAAACAAGATTTTTCCACTTAGTTTCAGTTTCTTAAGAGGAAGAGGTAGTAACTTGGTGAGAGTGGTAAATTATGTAAGAAACTAAAAACAAGAGGAAAATTATGAAACCGTCAAATGCCTACCTTTTATTTTTTTACAAATTGCATTTAGTATTTGGAGGGTGGTAAATTGATCTCGTGACTTTTGTTGAGATAGAGTTTTTAAAGTCGTGTACTAAGATGATAGCAAAGTCATTCAATTATTATTTTATTTTGTGGAGTTAAATCAAGTATACAGTATTGTTCACAGATATAAGTGTGTTTTGTTTAGCACGTAATTCTACTAGTATAGATGCGATTTCAGAAAAAGAGAGTCATGCATTTTGAAGCATCCATAGATAAACATTGTTTACTTAAACCTCCAGAAAAACACAGTCATACACCAAAGAAAAGGTCTTCTTGAGAGAGAGAGAGAGAAGTCTAGCAAAGAACATAGAGTTATTCACGGTCTTCTTAATATATCGATTTATTAGATGATCAAAACTTCCAATAATCGTCCCGTGACACATTGTCAATAGGCAAATACCTTCGATAGCTCGTGGCCATTGAGAGATTGAGAAGAGGCAATAATCTAAGCTTGACACTTAGGATATGTTTCAGGTTTAGGGATTTAGGAACTTTGTGTCAAAGAGCAGAAGCTAATTTAAATATATAATCCACACGAGATTAAAGTGTGTTTGAATTTATATTTGGGCCTTGGGCAAAATATATTTAAATGAGCTTAATTCTATTTTATAATATCCTAGGATCTGAGAGAAGTTTTGTTTCTGAATTTTGTTATACATATTTTATAATTAATATAATTATCCTAAGATTTGATCATCTAAATATGCACTATATTTGCAGGATAAATGCATCAGATTCTGTCTTGCAAAACTAAACTATTAACAAGTAGAATGTATGATTCCTCCTCCTATCTGTGTCACCTAATTAGTAAACAAAACATCATATTCAACTTCTTGTCATTTATGCATTACGACACACATACACAAAGAGACATATACGTATCTTATGGCATTATCCAACTTGATAAGATGAAAGGAATTCATTTGTCTTGGTAAAGAAAAGTCTACAAGATGGTGAAAGGATAAATTACTGCCTTTAAAATGTGGATAAGGAATCTGCAAAACCAATGGACCAATGATTCCATTTCTCATTACAAGAGAGAAAGAGAAACCAATCATATAGAGAGAGAATAATACTACCGTACTTATTGGGTTTGGTTTGATGGCTCCAACAAGTCCAAGAGTGGTGGTGAAAGTGGATTTGAAGAAGAAGCCATCGCAGCAGAACCAGCCGTTGCATAATAGATGGCATCCTGAGATACCATCAGTTGCAGAGGTTAAGACTAATGAACTCTTTCGGGTCGAAATGGTTGACTGGACGGGAGGTGCGGTCAAAGACGATGACTCTGCTAGCGATATCAAGAGCATCGACCTTTCTACTGTAAGTGAGAAACATAAGTAAAATAATCATGATGATATAGGTAAAAGTTTGTTGGTGATTATGCAGGTTCATTACCTTAGTGGACCGATTAGAGTTGTCGATGAAGATGGTGTTGCAGCCAAGCCAGGTGATCTTCTTGCTGTTGAGATATGCAACTTAGGTCCTCTTCCAGGGGATGAATGGGGATTCACTGGTTCATTTGATAGAGAGAACGGTGGCGGTTTCTTGACCGATCATTTCCCTTGTGCAACCAAAGCTATTTGGTATTTTGAAGGGATTTACGCCTACTCTCCTCAAATTCCTGGTGAGAACACAACGCTATCCCCATGTACTATGTACAAACTCACATGCTAATTATCATAATGTGTTAGGAGTACGGTTTCCGGGTTTGACACATCCAGGAATCATTGGCACCGCGCCATCAATAGAACTCCTGAGGATATGGAATGAAAGGGAGAGACAATTAGAAGAGAGTGGTCTCAAGTCCTTAACACTATGTGAGGTTGTGCATCAAAGGCCACTAGCATCCCTACCAACAACTAAAGGATGTCTACTAGGGAACGTAAGTTATACCAACAAAACGCTATTTCTTAAGGCCATGATAATAAGTTAAACGCTATTTTTACATAATTGTTTTGTAGATTGAAGAAGGAACACCGGAATGGGAAAGGATTGCGAAGGAGGCTGCGAGGACAATACCAGGAAGAGAAAACGGAGGAAACTGTGACATAAAAAACTTAAGCAGAGGCTCTAAAATATATCTTCCAGTGTTTGTAGAAGGAGCTAATCTAAGCACTGGTGATATGCATTTCTCGCAAGGCGATGGTGAGATTTCGTTCTGCGGAGCCATCGAAATGAGTGGATTTCTAGAGCTCAAGTATGAATATAAATTCTCTACTTGCATTCTTCTATATTAAACAATCCTAACCAAAAAATACGCGTGAATAGGTGCGAAATCATAAGGAGCGGGATGCAAGAGTACCTTACGCCAATGGGACCGACCCCTCTCCACGTAAACCCGATCTTTGAGATAGGACCAATGGAACCAAGATTCTCAGAATGGCTGGTCTTTGAAGGTATCAGTGTCGATGAAAGCGGGAAACAACATTACCTAGATGCAACAGTTGCTTACAAACGAGCAGTTCTCAACGCTATAGACTATCTCTCCAAATTCGGTTACTCAAAAGAACAGGTACTAGATCAAGAACCTAGTTGATTACATACATTAAAACTAAAGATAGAATATTGATCAAGAAGCTATGGTGTGTATAGGTATACCTCTTACTCTCATGTTGTCCATGCGAAGGAAGATTATCCGGGATAGTCGATTCTCCTAATGCAGTTGCTACACTTGCAATACCCATAGCCATCTTTGATAAGGTTTGTTCTCTCTTCTTCACCTTCTTCAATACCGCAATTAGTTAACAAAGGAAACATTAAAATGGTTTTCTTATGATTACGCAGGATATTCGACCAAAGACTCGAAAAGTTCCGATTGGACCAAGGATAGTGAAGAAACCAGATGTTCTAAAGAGTACATATGATGGTAAACTTCCAATCACAAAGAATCCAAGTTCTTCTACTTAGCTGTAACTGTATAATCAAGCCTTAATTCCAATAATAAAGTGATAAACCAAATGTTTTTGCTACTTGAACATTCCATATAAAGCAACTCAAGAAACTATAAGGTAAAAATGTGATCTTTCAGTCACAAATGCAACATTTTCAGAGTAAATGGATTGAATTTGGTTTCGAAATTGCAAAACTGGGCACATAAACTTAAGACTACATTCTTTCTTCTACCTATATCATTCTCCAGTAACTAAGCATTTCTAGATAGTAAGAGAAGAATGATTCATTACTAAAGCAGAATGAAGATTCTGGAATCTGGGTTTTGTGAGAATTGTTCCGTTTAGATGAATTTTAGATTAAAAATGAGAAATTTAAGAAGAAAACGAGATTCTAGGAACGACATTTGCCCAGAAACGCCAAGGAGAGGAAGAAGATGAAGACGAAGAACAAAGCTCTGTAAAAGCCCATTATAAGGCCCAAATGTATAGGATAATATTATTTGTATCTACCAAAATCTTATGAAACTATATTCTTCTTTTTTCACATTAAAAAGATATATATATATATATATATATATATGTGAAGGGATATTACATATTTTGTTATGATTCATAATAGATTTCAACCTTTTTTGCAAGGTTATTTATTCGTCATGTTAAACAACAACAATATCACTAATTTACTGAGGAATAGGAAAGAACTAAAAAATACTAAAAACAATTACATAGTTTTTTACGGATCACCATACGAGACATACACTAATAATTACATGCAACTTATCTATATAAACCAACTGTATGTAAGGATTTCAAGTTTTCAACCATCAAATAACAAAAACAAAAAACAAAAAAAACAAAAAAAAAAAAACAATCACAAGAATGTCATCATCACATTTTGTTGTTCTATGCATCTTCATAATTTTTCTGCTACCTCTACATGGATGTATGTTTGTGAAATTATGCATATATATAAATAATCGTTTTTCATTACCATTGTAATCATATTGTTATATGTAATATTTTCCATATTATTTTTTAACATATTTTTTTTCTCTTATAGCTGGAAACACACAAAGTTTTAACGCGAATAAGACAGGTTCGGATTTCAACCATAAAATAACAAACAAAAAATTAACCCAAAAAAAAAAAGAATATCATAAGGACGTCATCATCACATTTTGTTATTATTTGCAATTTTGCATCGTAATTTTCTCGTTTCCCTACAAGAGATACGTTTATGAAATTATGCATATATATAAATAATCTCTTTTTCATCGTTTACCATCATCACCATTATGATCTATTATGATCATGTTCTTATAAATAATATTCTCTTTTTGTTTGTTTTAGTTCTTCGTTTTTTTATAGTAACTTTTAATCTTTTTCTTATTTATAGCTGCAAGTGGAGGACAAGATCTTGAAGCGCACAAGTTAGGTTCATCAGTGTGCGTTGTTCATAAATATCCAAAACCAAAACACAAAAAAGAAGATGTGTGTTATTGTTGTTTCAGAGATCGTAGTAGGTGTTATCATAATTTATATGTGTGTGCATCTGCTTGCACGCGTTAACTCGCTTAAATTAACTTAATGACCTTATATGATACTTACAATATATAACTCTTACATGTTTACGTAAAGGAAACAAATATAATATAATTATGCTTATCGTAATTGTGTTTAGTGCCATTGGAAGTTTACGTTTATAAATGTATCTTGCTATTTATTCCCTACAAATTATGGAGTAATAGTTTTAATTAAGTATATTTTTCAAAGTTATTTAAGTAATGGTGATTTTGTAAAAAATTATGATAATATGATAGTTATAGTAATCTTTTAAAGTACATTGCAATATACAGGAAATTGTAGTGAATACAATTTATTTACCAAAAATTTCATTAATGTTTTGTTGTTGTAATGACTTATCTTAGGACTTCGAAATTTTAATGAATTTAACCTTTAGCAAAATTGGTTATAGATTAAGCTTGAAAACATCTGTCATTTTGATATCTTCCTTTTTTTATTGGGATATCGATAACAATTACGACGGATATAGCTTCATTAACAACTCTTATGACTTCAAGTTCTAGCAGTTTTACAAAACAAAGGTATGTGATAAATAATTTACATGTACTACACTTATGATTGACAATTTTATTTTTGACATAATGGATACATATGTACGTGAACATTTTCAGTAAATTGGCTTTTCATTAATTAGCAAAAATCCTTGTTTTCTCAAAATCAAACTCCATAACTAATGCAAAAAAAATAACTAAACCTTTAATTAATCCACTAGACCATACAAACTTAATGTTACTATTTATTCATAAACTACAGTGGCTAAAATTCTATATCAATATCCCTTTTTCAGTGCCTACGACGAACAAAGCATTTGAATTCAACTTTTGTGAAAGCCATTTGAAAGACAAATTAGAGTTTCTAAGTAAAGATAACAAAGAGTCTTGTGAGTCACGTTGACAGACGTTTGACTCAGGATAATTTTTAAGGAAAAACAAACTTTGCTGATACAGTTTCCGAAGAAAAGAAATCATATGCAAATTTCAGACTGAATTACTTTTACCAATTATTTTCCGGAGAAACTATAGCTATTATATTTCCCTTAATAAGTAAGTGAAGGAATAAAAAACCCATTATAAATTAAATGATACTAATGTATTAAAAATAGATTTAAGAAGAAGAAAAATTGGAACTGATGAGTGATGATGACATGACACATCGGTTTCAAATGGTTAACAAGGGTGGAATAAATGAAATTGTATGAGTGGAATAAAAAATAAAAACAAAGTTTTGTTCACTAGTTATTCTCTAATTTTGTAGGGAAATATTTTTCACCAAATTTATTCATTTTTCATTATTTTTTGGAATACGTTGAATTATTATTTTACATTTTTCAATTTAGATGATGAAATTTTTTACGAATGTTTAAAACCATTCTTTTTATTACATTCAAATTTTCAAATTAGAAAAATAATTAATTCGAGCTGTTTTTATTTCTTTAAATGTACAACCATTTGGATCCATCGATAACTGATTAGTCCATAACCGACAAATGAAAATTCTCAAATTTACCTACATTCAGTCTAAATGGTTGTAGTTTCATACTAAAAACTTACATATGACTAATGTGATAAATATTTTTTTATTAAAGTGTACTAAATTTTTGTGAACTTCTCGAGAACATTGTTGGTCAAAAAGCATGTAATTAGGGTTCATTAAGCAGCACATATATTATAAGCATTGTTGGTCAAAAAGCATTGTTGGTCAAAAAGCATTGTTGACACACGACACGTATATTATAAGCTAAGAGTCTTGCTAATTTAAAGACAAGATCACAAGGTTATTTATAAATGAATTATCGATGCTATGATCTTACCCTACATCAAGATACTGTATAATTAAAAAACATTTAAACTAGTAGGTAATTAATGTTACTACACATGGTTACGACATGTAACAGAAAGAGAACAAACAGTTTCACGAGAGATTCGGTATTTGAGGTTACTTTTGTCGTCTACTGCATTCTCACATGCATGCGTCGATGTGTATATGAATGATCATGATAATGGTCGATAATGATAATGATAATGACTCTGTATGGGCTTTGATTTGACAAGACGAGAGTCACGAAGAGGACGATGAAATTGATATATTATTTACATCAATTCTTATCGTCAGTACTCACTAGATATCACTCCATGTCTTCCTCTTTTATCAATGAAAACCGGATCAGCACCGAACCGGATAAATTTTTAGGTTATGGGTCAATAGGGTCCGACCGAGTCGAATCGGATTTAATAGTTTTTTAAAAAACAGTAATATAAATAGTTTTTGTATAACTATAATATCCAAAATTCCAATTATATAATATAACCTTTGAATAAACATATGTTTTTAAAGATTAGAAAAATCATTTTAATAACAAAAAAAACTGTTCAAAGACAAAATTTAATGAGAAATAGTTAAGTTTATATGTCAAAAAAAATTAAAAACATTAAACCATAACAAAAAATAACTAAATTCAAAACTAGTATTTGTTTCTATAAATTTTAATCATAAAAAATTTAAATATAAAAAATGGAAATTTACAAAAAAAAAGAACTCAAACCCGAGTCAACCCAACCTGGCTAGTTGGCCGGTTCACTGTTGAACCCGGTCCACCCCGGTTCGGTCCGGTTTTCATAACACTGTCTTTTATAATCCGAGTATTACCATGGATATATTATCATGTATAATGCAAATATTTATGTATAGGCATTTGTACAACTACTACTACCAGTATAAGAAAATATATTTTGCATTCAATTGGTAACATAAAACACAGTACAGAACAAAGTTATGGTACGAGATAAGAATACAACAAATTTCTTTTCGTGAATTGGTTTAAATTCATTTACATATATAAGATGAAGATACACATTGATAAATTATTTATGTGTATCAATATACCATATGACTTCACGACCAAAAAAAAAATACCATATGACTCACACAAAAAAAATCAATATAGTAAATGCAACCATCCAAAGATATACAATATGTTTAAGAACTAAACAAAAATTTGCTACAAAAAAAATACACACAAAATGGTTTCAATTAAAAATATATATATTTTTAAAGAAAACCCTAGTTGTTAATAAATGGCTAAATGCTATAGAGTTCTTCTTAAAATTTGAATTCAACATTTATTTTATGTTTGCTTTACGCTATAACCTGAATGAATAATATAGTCCTTAGGTTGATAATATTTTGTCGAGCTCCGAGTTAGCGCCAAGAGGCACCGAAACAAGAAACCTGCAGCTGCAAGCAGAAGTCCCATCTTGTTCCTTTGACTATTTGCTTCTTCTCTCAAATAAGATAAAACCTTAACAAAGTCCAATTATTCACACTTTATAACGTTTCAAATTCAAATTATAATAAACTCACAAAAAAAAAAAAATCCAGAGTGATGTTTATTTGAATTTTTGGTTCTGTTTTTCTGCCAAAGCCAGTTTGTTTTGATTAGCTATTTCGAGAAAAAAATTCTTCTACTTTATTCATTGCAATATTAACATTCATTCCTACATAAATAATATAGAATTTTAATAGTATAAAAAAAATTTGTTAGAGCATCCTTATTGGTAACACGATGGTGTCTAAATGTGGTGTTTTTATAATATAAAATTATTAAAATGGTTGTAAAAGGAAGAAATAGAGTGTTTTTGTGGGGTATATTGAAATATAAAATTAATAAAATTTGAGCAAAGAGAGTAGAGAGTGTTTAAAAGGAAGTAAGAGTGTTTAAAATTAGATTTTTTGGAGAGTGTTTTTAAAAGGAAGAAAGAGTGTTTAAATATAAAATTAATAAAAGTTGAATAAAATGATGAAAGAGAAAGTATAAAGTTGAATAAAAAGAAGAGAAAGTGTGTATTTTAATAATTTTATATGGCCTTAAGACACGATGGTGTGTGCAATAAGGATGTCCTTAGAGTTTTATTATTTCATAGTCATTATATATAAATATAATTACTACCTAAACAACAAAAAACTTCTATACTGCACAAGCAATATAGAAACAGGTTTCAATGTTTTTCAGAATATAGACATATTGCTAACAAACGCATAATGATATTTTCATTTTGTAGACACATCACAACTCTGGGCCAGACCAATTTAATAGACAAATTTTGTTTTCCAACTGAATGAATAGATAATCACTAGTAGATATTTTAGTGTATATTAGAAAAATTTATATACAAATCTCTGATTTTCTAATTTATCAGATCCCTGATTGTTCCTGCCACAAACATCGTGATTCTGTATGAAACGTCATTTCAAGCACTCTTAATTATCGTCCACCATTCTCTCCATCATAATGCACTCTTACACATACTCCTACATTTACACTTTTTATATATAAAAATCGCATTTTAAGCCTAAAAAGTCTTAGACGAAAGCTCGTAGTAATTCTTGGAACATCCGGTCATTATCTGAAATCATTAAGGACCTAATAGAAAATGATGTTTTCTACTGTTTATAAACCATAAACCTAACTGTAACATAATATTATAGTTTGGATTTTTTCTGCATTTTTAGAATGTACGTGATATTCATATTTTCAGAAATTAAACTTTATAATGAAATTTATTATTTTTTACTACGTACCTATCAAAACATGCATAGTTTTTTTATATGATTACATTTATGTTTGAACTTCAAAATACACAACCAACCAGATGATGATATGTAGTTTAATTACTATTATCCATGTGTCACTCAGAAAAATATACATCGGTAGAAAACGAAACTCGGCTTAAAAACACAGAAAATATATACTACATTATCTATCGTATAAATATAGCCGTATAGAGACATATTTTCGCATAAATGCATGAACCTAAACGTATAGAAACGATTCAAATTTTGTTTGAGGATATAGATAAGCTACATGCATATACTCTTTAACAAAAAAACATGCAACATATAATCTTGGTGATCACCCCAAAGCCTAGGGCCCGTACCTAATATAAAAAATCATATTTATTTTTAAACAAAAAAATATTAAAAGTTATTTTCCGTTAGAGTGAATTAAATGTTCGAATTGACTCTTCCTTAGTGTCCCTGCCCGGCCGCTTTGAGCCCTCAAATTTACAGCTGGGTTTACGTTTCTTCTAACAAAGAGATATAGACACAAAAAGACATTATTGTCATTTACACTATTATCCGACATAAGTCGGTAAAACAAAAACGTTGGTCTGACTTGTGTAGGCTTTGACTGGTCTTTTAGACTCTCAAGTCTCAACTATGGCTCTGAAAGGTAACACCAAAATGATTAAATTTCTGGCAGAATAATTAAATTTTTAGCAGAATCTGGCAGAATAAAAGAAAGTTAAATGGTGTCATTAGAACCATTATACCAATAGCATAATCATTCTAGAGACAAAAACTGACAGTATAACCATTAAACTGATAGTAGAACCATTAAACTGACAGTAAAACCATTAAACGAATGGTGTCAGTAGAACCATTAAGCCAATGGTAGAACCATTAAACTGGTACCATTTAGAGCCTATATCGTATCATCAACTTCCATAATTACCATTGATGTATTGGTTTGTTTGTGTACTCAGAGCATCTTTAATGTATTACATAACATTTTATAGTAAAATAGTGTAACATAAAAAATAATTTTAGATTTTACTCCAATGTACTATACTATTTTTTATATTAAAAAATATTATAAATTTATTTTTTTATAAATTTACAAATAACTCATCTACTTATTAACATTATATAAAATAAAAGTATGCATAATATAAAATAAAAATATATTACATCATATAAAATAAAAATATGTATAATAGATTTTGGTTTAATCATCACAAACATATTAGATTTGGGTTTACTTGCCATCATTTATATATGTTTCTCATTAAATTTAAAATTATAAATAAGTTTTGATACCAATTTATAAATTAAAAAATTCAATACCAAAATGATGTAACATCATATTTTATACTATATTTGATGGAAAAAATGGTGTTATACCATTTTGGTGTAGAAAATAATGTTGAATTGGAGAGGGTTTTATACCAAAAATGAGATTTATGTTATAAATCCCATTTATTGTGAATGTCCATATATGATTATGGCCTTGTTTACCAAGTCCCTTTCTCTCCAAGCTTTTATTCCTCTCTAAGTTATTGTGACAATATATATAGTCTTGGTTCTCACTGGAATAAATCATCACTCAATTCTCATTCTTTTCTCTCTATTCTCACTGGAATAAATCATCACTTGGTTCTCACTGGAATAAATCATCACTCAATATATATAGTTTTGGTTTATGCTGGTGAATTTACATCTCAGGCATTTGATGAATTTTGCATGTCCATTGGAATAAGTGTTGAACATCCTGTAGCTCATGTTCATACACAGAATGGTCTAGCTGAATCACTAATCAAACGTTTACAGTTGATTGCTAGACAATTACTAATGAAATCTAAACTTTCGATATCTGCTTGGGGACATGCTATATTACATGCAGCAGAATTGATTCGCATAAGGCCAACGAGTAACCATCAGATCTCCTCATCACAAATGGTTCTGGGTCAGGAACCAAATATTTCCCATCTGAAAACTTTTGGATATGCAGTATATGTTCCAATTGCTCCACCACAGCGATCTAAGATGGGTCCTCAAAGGAGGATAGGGATATATGTTGGATATGAATCCACCTCGATAATTAAATATCTTGAGCCATCCATAGGAGATTTATTTAAGGCTCATTTTGCAGACTGTCATTTTAATGAGTCTGTTTTTTCAACATTAGGGTGAGAAAATAAACAGCTAGAAAAAGGCATTCAATGGAATGAATTATCATTATCTTATCTTGATCCTCGTACTAGGAATGTGAATTAGAGGTACAAAAGATAATTCATCTACAGAGATTAGCAAATCAATTACCAGACGCATTTACTGACCCTAAGAGAGTTACAAAGTCACATATTCCAGCTGTAAATGCTCCAGTTTGAATTAATGTCCCCGAAGGACAACACCATACTGCTAATGAGTCTATAGCACGCCTGAAGCGTGGTAGACCTATCGGTTCCAAATATAAGAATCCTCGAAAAAGAAAATGAGCTAAAGTTGATAATGACGAATTCGAGGAATCTAACACCTTTGAAGGATCTCCAGAAGAGAATCTAGACATTCATGTACCTGATAATGAAGAGATCTTAATTAATTATGTCATGTCTAGAATAAAATTGAACCAAAAGCAAATCGACGTCGATGATATTTTTCCATGCAATGCAGCAGTTGATGTTATGGAAGAATTAGAGGATCATGAACCAACCTCTGTTGATGAGTGTACACAAAGAAATGATTGCTTAAAATGGAAAGAAGCTATAACACCAGAATTGAAATCTCTTGAAAAAAGAGAAGTTTTTGGACCAGTAGTCCGTACACCTAAAGGTGTGAAACCAATGGGAGATAGATGGGTCTTTGTGCGAAAGAGGAATAAAAATGGTGAAATTGTGAGATATAAATCACGTCGGGTTGCACAAGGATTCTCACAAAGACTTGGAATTGATTATGAGGAGACATACTCTCCCGTGGTGGATGCCACTACTTTCAGGTTCCTTATCAGTCTGGCAATAAAAGAAGGACTTGATTTACGCCTCATGGATGTAGTCACGGCGTACCTATATGGGCCACTGGACACTGATATTTATATAAAAGTCCCAGAAGGATTTAAACTGCTAGAAGCAGCAAAATCTAGTTCTCAAGAAGTTTACAGTATCAAGTTAAATCGATCTCTTTAAGGATTGAAACAATTAGGGCGTATGTGGTATAATCGCCTTAGTGAGTACTTGTTAAAAGAAGGCTATAAAAATAACCTTATCAGTCCATGTATCTTTATAAAGAGATTTGAGCAAGGGTTTGTTATCATCGCAGTGTATGTTGATGATTTAAACATCATCGGGACTCCTGCAGAGATTTCACATACAGTGGAATATTTGAAAAAGGAATTTGAGAGGAAAGATCTTGGAAAGGCGAAATTTTGCTTAGGATTGCAAATTGAGCATCTCGGAAGTGGAATCTTAGTACATCAAAAGACATACACTGAAAAAGTGCTTAAAAGATTTACTATGGATCAAGCACACCCCTTTAGTAGTCATATGGTTGTAAGATCACTTGATGTGGAAAAAGATCCCTTTCGCCCAAGGGAAAGCGATGAAGAAATTCTTGGTCCTGAAGTACCATACTTAAGTGCAATTGGAGCATTAATGTATCTTGCTAGTCATACAAGACCCGACATAGCCTTTGCAGTAAATTTGTTTGCAAGATTTAGCTCATGTCCAACTTAAAGACATTGGAATGGGATTAAACATTTACTTCGGTATCTTCAGGGTACGAAAGATATGGGTCTATTCTTTTTTAACACATCAAAGGAAGACTTAATTGGTTTTGCAGATGGAGGATTTTTATCTGATCCACATAATGCTCGATCACAAACAGGATATGTGTTCACATGTGGTGGAACAGCCATTTCTTGGCGCTCGATGAAGCAAACTATCACAGCTACTTCTTCGAATCATTCAGAGATTTTGGCTATACATGAAGCTAGCCGTGAGTGTGTATGGTTACGTTTGGTAATACAACACATACGAGAAGATTGTGGTATATCTACGGGAAAAGAAATATTAATAGTTATTCATGAAGATAATGCAGCATGCGTTACACAACTCAAGGAAGGATACATCAAAGGCGACAGAATAAAGCACATTCTATCAAAGTTCTTCTTTACCCATGATTTACAGAAGAATGGCGATGTACGCGTCTTACAGATCCGTTCAAGTGAGAATCTCACAAATCTCTTTACAAAGGCACTTCCAACCGCTACCTTCAAGAAGCTAGTTTATGGTATCGGACTACGTCGTCTCGAAGATCTCAAGTCATCTAGTCATCAGGGGAAGTAAATATGCGCTGCACTCTTTTTCCCTTAACCATGGTTTTTCCCACTGGGTTTTCCTGGTAAGGTTTTTAATGAGGCTGCATCATTTGCGTATTAGGGAAAGTTTTAGATAATGGACATTCAAGGGGAAGTGTTATAAATCCCATTTATTGTGAATGTCAATATATGATTATGGCCTTGTTCACCAAGTCCCTTTCTCTCCAAGCTTTTATTCCTCTCCAAGTTATTGTAACACTATATATAGTCTTGGTTCTCATTGGAATAAATCATCACTCAATTCTCATTCTTTTCTCTCTTATTCTAACAATTTAGTGTAAGATTTGTCGTTGGGTTAAAAATGCTCTTAAGGTCATGGATCCTGATCCACTCTATGTACGTTGGCTTTCTCGGGGTTCCAAACGACGCAACATAGCGAACACAATAATTTAGAGTTCGAATGGTGAAAGTTTAACCAACAAACTTTAAACAAGTGATTAAAACGGTTTTTCTTGTAGTTAGTTTATAGGTAACAATTAGTATAGAGTTCAGATATTCGAATAGAGTACTAACCAAATATGTTACGTGTTGAAAAAACTATATGTATTTTTGAAAAGGAAAACACTATCATTTGTTGTTATCGTTTAATAGTCGATATTTGTAAATTACGCGATGGATATTATATCTACTTGTGATCAAATAAGTTAACCAAATGATTGTTGTTTACTAATCATAAATAATCACTTATTACGTAGGTGTAATTCAAAGTTTGCGTAGATAACTTTATATCGGGTATGATTGGTAAACAATCTTTATATTATACCGCTCCAGCTTACAGCTTTACAATATGTTTACCGTTCTAGCTTATAGCTTTGCATTATGTTTACAGTTTTGCACTATTCGTTACACTCAGCTTACCGTTTCAACTTACAGCTTTGCACTATGCTTACAGCTTACAGCTTTGCACTATGCTTACAGCTTACAGCTTTGCGTTCCAGCTTATCGCTGGTTACCAATCTGGCTCAGCATGAATCTTAGTAATATTTGGAGAGTCATTGTAAAAATAAGAAGATGATCTTGCTGACGAAGGCTTAGCGACCAAGCTTTTTGGCATATTGACATAATAAACGGTATTACTCTAATTGCTAAATTGTCGTTTATAGTTTTTTTAGGTGATGAAATGATAATAATATATCATAATTCCGGAAAGTTAGTCTGTAACAAACCCACGTCACTCCTCGAGCCACTCGATCCACTAGTTAAACTCTAGTCTTATCAATTAGTTAGATGCTAGTTATATTTTGGGATTGTGGGTCAGCTTGCATGAGAAATAGCTCTCCTTAGGCTTCGAATGGTAACCCTTATTTGAGCGGTACAGATCAAAAAATTATGCAGTGCGGTGCGGATAAGTGCGGATCATGCGGTTTGCGGAATAAATGCGGTTTATATAAAAAAGCAGGTCAAAACAATATTTGATTGGTAAAAAAAGCGGTAAGCGGTACAAGATAATTGTTTAATTAGTGAAAAATAATTAACCGGTTTGTATAATATAACGTAGAAAATAATTATAAAAACTAAAATATTATTAATATAAAATGTCAAATTGGAAACTAATGGCCAACGTAAACTACTTTTGACCTATTAATAGTTTGGAAAAAAAAAATTTACAAAAAAAAGTAATAAAGTTATTAATACATAAAAAGTACAATACAAAAAAAAATGAATATCATCTGCTATTAAATTTTTCTAAACTTCCAAAAAACAATAATTTTAAAAATTATAATATTAAATCTTCATATTAAATTTAACAAGAAAATTAATATATATTATTTAATTACTAAAAGTTCCAAAATTTAGTATTTTATACTATTATTAAATCAAGTTTATCGTTAAATAATACAACAGTAAGCACTTTTTTTTTTATCTAAGTACAATATAATAAAAATACTTACGAATAATTTTACGTACCAACCTATTGTTTTTGTGCTAGAGTTACAAAGATCAATAAAATTAACATGTATCATCTTTTCAAAATAAATAACAATATAAATAAGTAATTACCATGAAAAACGCACATGAACCGCATCATAATTGGAGGTGGCTTCAAGCAAGTGCGGAACATGAGAATAATAGAATACGGTTCACTTACATAAAACGTCCCGCAAATTAAAATTTGCATGAATGATAACATTTACAACATTTCTGCCACATCATCACAGATCCGCCCCGCACCTTAATATGTGTCCTTGAATTAACATATTATAATTAGACAAATGGCAATATTTTAGCTACATAATTGCCTACATGGGATTTTTAAAAATTCCTACTTGTTAAAAACATGTAGATGATGAAAAATAGTGAAACAAAATTGAATGATCACTTAATTGGCATAGTTACACTTAAAATAATTTATTTTCTTATTTCATAAATAGGAAAACTAGTAAGGTGATTTTAGTCTAGTGGCAGGAGGTAAGTCCACACACCATTACACACGGGATCGAATTATTTTATCTACTTAATGTAGGAATTATTAGGCTAATGGACCGGCCAGTTGTGGTCTAAAGTTGACAGAAAAAAAGAAAACTAAAAATAAAACAAGCTAGTACGAGAATATAAAATTATGGAGCCGCATTTTGTTAAAAAGAAATACTGAAAGATGTCTTTGTAAAATAAAATTTTAAACTCAAGCCGAAATATGTCCGTCCGATTTATATTCAATTTACCTTCACTTTTACTACTATCCATTTTAAAATTATATACCCGAATGAGATCGTATATGTTGCCAGTATTCATGAAACTAAACATATTAAATATCAGATAAAAAAACGTATTAAATAGAAGTAAATATGATTAATATGCTTGATCCAAACAATTTTATTTGAGGAAAAAACATTCTTTTTTTTGCTAAAAGGTAAATATCATTAAGATGAAATGTTAGAATTTGTTGGGGTCGGTTTTCACCAGTTCAACATTAACATTCAAAGTCAGGTGACATTAAATGAGTAACCATCAAGAATCTCGATGAACATGGCAAAATGGCTCCTAGCTCTTTACGTGAAGCAAAGCCCGTAATGATGGAGGTTGTCTGGGCAAGGTGGAGGACAATCCGAGGCGTGGCAGATGGAGGCGTGCTCGGCCTCGGCTCAGGGACCGACCCCAGCCTCGGCACGAGGGCCGACCATGGCTTCGGTCCATGAGGGCCGACCGTGGCTTCGGTCCATGGGCGAGCACGGCTTCACCCAAAGGCGAGCACAACTTCGGCCCACGAGCGAACATGACCTCCTCCCTGTTGCTGATCCCATCCTTGATCCAACACCGCCTTCGGCCCAACAACACCAAGGCGGCCTGGTCCAGACACGAAGCCCGCATTGGTGCAATCAACTCCGTGAAGACTTAGGAGGCTGAGCCGACTTAGGAACCTATATATAGATCTCTTTGTACACACCCTAAGGGTATTCGCAAATTCATTCACAATCTTGTACTCAAACTTGATACATCAATAACAAAGCTCTTATTCATCTCTTGCGACCTTAGCTAATCCTAGAAATCTCTTCCTCTTCACGAACCCTTACAAATTTATTTGTGCTAGCTTAGGCTCCCACAATTTGGCGCCGACTAAGGGGATTAGAGAGATTTCTGACACAAGAAAGCTAGGTTTCGCTACACCATCAAGATGTCTGGCAGCAACAGCGCGAACAACGAAGGATCCTCGTCTCCCAAGAACAACGAGGAAAAGGAGAATTCCGTGGAAGACACTGCGCCTCACGCCACGAACAACCCGGCAGATATCACGGAGATCAAGCAGATGCTTGAGACGCTAGAGAAGAGAGCACAGGACCAAGAGAAGCGCCACGAGGATACGATTAGCGAGTTGTGATCGCTCAAGAGAAAAACACGCAAGAGGCCTCGCTCGCGTCCGTCCTGCACGTCTCAGCTTCACCACACCACGATCCGCTCGAAGGGATCAAAACGAGGAGCTGCCGCCTCAGACCGATCGCACAGACCCAGAAGGCTTGCCTCTACCACCGCCTCGTCGAGAATTCGATGCGACTCCGGAGCGCGTGGTGGAAGGATCGGATGAGGATCAACCCCCTAGGAGGCGTGCCTGGATCGGCATGGAGGTTGACCACGCCGCGGCCGCTGAAGAAGGAGATGCGATCATAGCAGAACTTTACAGGAGGGAGCGAGAGCGCAGGGCTCCGCATAGGCTCCCGAGACGAAGGGGTCGCAGCACTGAAAGCCCAGCTAGACCAGGTCGTCTCCGATCTGCGGACTACCAAGCTGCATATGTACTGAAGCTGTAGGAATTTGCACAGGTTTTAATCGGTTTAATCTCTATTAAACAACCTAGTGACAATTCTTTAGCCTAGGATCTAGGGTTTGTAAACGATGAATCTACAAGAACGGATCTTGAATATACCTGGAGATTATGCAGCGGATGAAGAACTGGGATTCGAGATCTATCAGCGCATCAAATGCTGCGCCTCTACGGTTAGTCCACACACACACAAACTAGAATCCGCAGGGATGCTAGTGCCTGGAATCGGATCTCTCAGGGAATCCTACGTTTCAGAGGCGGCTATGGACTTAAGGCTTATCAGGTTTTCGTGCCTCATATCCTATATATAGGCACGAGCCAAAAACCTATTTGACCAGTAAATAAACCGGCTCAAATTAAGTCATTAAACCGAAATCTCTATTTCGATTATTGGCCCGTGTCGATCGACACTACTCAGTGGTGTCGATCGACACCTTCTTTAAACCACGATTATAATGTGTATCAAATACACATGTCGATCGACACCTCCTCTAAAACAGGATTCTTATGTGTATCAAATACACATCATTTGATCATTACATTAATGATCATTCCCACATAAAGTAAATCCTGTTTGCTTAGGTGTGTGACCCTGTAGGATCATATAACACTAGCAATGAGTTCATAACTCATAGATCATCAGCGGCTTCTAGCAAAACGTCATGACCACCTAGTATCATATGAATGTCTAATCTCGACAGTACAATTATCTCTAAAGTGAATACAAGTGTGATTTCAGGACATTCCAACCAATCTCCCACTTGTACTGGAATTAACTATTCCCATAATCCCTTCGTCTCATTATCTCGATAAGGCATAAAGCAAGAACCGTGTCATCCTTATTACAACCATTATCACGTTCATCGAACTCCGATTTATACTGATTAAAAACAAACGACTGACAATCACCTCGTTTGAGCGCGGCCACGCATTTCTCAGTATCAAATCTTCGATGGGCCCTGAGATATTTATCTCCTGTTATATAGGAGGGACAAATTCCATCTTGTTCCATCCCTGTTACTTCACACACTTCATGATACACCCAATCAATGCCTTTATAGTCACCTGTTACGGATGACGTTTGACAAAGTCAAAGCGGACCATTTCATATGCAAGAAATCATGATGAACTCAGGTCTAAGGACTATACTCTATAGTCGTAATGAGAACCTCTTATGACACTTATATAACTATCCTGTAGAGTTCTCATTAGCTGGTCATGTCCGATAATATGTTCTCTAACATATATCTATGTGATTGACTTTAATACTCTTATTAATGACTTCATGAAACTTAGTCATCAGTCACCTCACACACCAGTCTCACGCGGTTATCAGTGTCCCACTTTAACAACCTTGACCAGGGACAAATATAATCTATGTTATTAATCACTTATAGGGTTTCATGATCAAGTCCTCAACTTGATGACCTATAAAATGCCATAAATTACTTTGGGACTATTATTCAATTATCCAATAATCAAAGAATATATGAAACAATTTCATTATGATATAACCAAAGTATGTCCACATGAATATCATAACATAACTAAATCTATTACAACTCCCACTAGAATCAAGATCACATCTTAATATATCTAATACCTACAGCAAGAGGGTGAAACTCATGCTTAGGTCATGGGAGAGGCTGCGGAGCTCTGCTTGGAACCCTTTCCAATAAACTGCAGGCTTCGGTGCTCTGCTTGGAACCCTTTCCAACAAACCGCACCGCCATATAGACACAAGACATAACGAGAATCCGACCGGAAATCGTCTTTGTCCGTCTAACCACTCTCAACAAAAACCATTACTTCCTCAGTTCACCAAGCTCCTATCCTTAGTATTCCTCAAATACTTGGGAATATTCTTGGTAACTGTCCAGTGACTTTCGCATGGATCATATTGGTACCTACTCGTCATGCTTAAAACACAAGCAATATCTGGACGAGTGCAGGTCATGGCACTCATGATAGATTCCACTGCATACGGCTGGGAATCTTACTCAAACGTTCTTGCTCAGCCAGTGTCTAGAGACATTGCATCTTGCTAAGAATAATGCCATGTGACATTGGTATGAGGCCCTTCTTGGAATCATGCATACTGAACCTGTCCAAGACCTTATCACCATAAACATCTTGACACGATCCAATTAGCCGACACAACCTATCTCTATAGATTCTTATTCCAAGAATTCACGCGGCTTCTCCCATGCCTTTCATTGAAAAACAACTTCCGAGCCAAGTTTCTAAAACTGAAGCAACGGAACGTCATTTCCGAGAAGAAGTATGTCATCTACATACATAACGAGAAATGCAACGGAACGTCATTTCCGAGAAGAAGTATGTCATCTACATACATAACGAGAAATGCAACTACACTCCCACTAGTCTTCTTGTAAACACATGGTTCCTCTTCATTCCTGATGAAGTCAAACCTTTTGACCACTTCATCAAAACGAAGACTTCAACTCTGTAATGCTCGCTTTCCTTCCCAGCGTTATTAGGATCTGTGAAAACTCAGGTTGTGTCACGTACACACCCTTTTCCAGAATTCCATCAAGGAAAACTGTTTTTCACATCCATCTGCCAAATCTCATCACCATGATAAATGGAATTTACTAGGATAATCCTAATGGATTTAAGCATAGCAACTGGGGAATAGGTTTCTTCATAGTCTGCAAACTTCAGGCACCACAGGTATAGGTCCTACAACTCTTTGTAGATCCAACTACTGCTCTTCCTTAACAGATATGAAATTTTACATAAGCCTCACAATCCCAAATTTTCAGAAAAGACAAATTGGAACATTTCCAGTCCACATCTCATGTGGTGTCTTTTCAATTGATTTTGATGGAACCCTATTTAGTGTAAACTCAGACATATCTAGAGTGTATCCCTAAAAGAGATATAATGGAAGATCTTTGTGACTCATCATTGATCGAACCTTATCCAATAAGGTCCGATTCCTCAACTCGGAAACTCCAATCGATAGGGGCGTTCTAGGAGGAGTGAGCTGTGAAACAATTCCACACTCTCTCAGATGATCACTTAACTCTTGACTTAAGTATTCTCCTCCGCGATCTGATCGAAGAAGTAATCTCCTCCGCGATCTGATCGAAGAGCTCTAATACTTTTGCCAATTAGATTATGTACTTCATTCTGGAACTCCTTGAACTTTTCAAAGGATTCCAACTTGTGACTTATTAGATAAACATAGCCATGCCTACTGAAGTCATCAATAAAGTACTGATAATTTCCTCTAGCACTAGTGCCCATCGGGCCGCACACATCTGTATGTATAAGGCCCAATAATTCGTTGGCCCTTTTCATTTAGTTTGATAAAATGGGCCTTAGTCATTTTGTCCAACAGTAGGATTCACATTTCTCACATGATTCACAATCAAGTGAGTCCAGAAGCCCATCACTATGGAGCTTCAGAATCCGATGTGGCCCAAAATGACAATGCTAGAGAACCGTTTTGTGTTTATGTTATAGGCAGGCATAGATTTGTTTAAGACATAAAACCCATTCTCTAATGGGGTGCTACCATAGAATATATCATTAAGATCAAAAGAGGAACATTTGTCTTTTATCAAAATAAAATCATTCAAAATCATACAAAAAAATGAAATGACATTTCTGCTCATAGCAGGTACATAATAGCAATTATTTAGTTTCTAAAACCAAGCCTGAAGGCGACTACAGATGGAAACTTCCTACAGCTAATGCAACAACCCTTGCTTCATTCCTGTTGAGCATATCCACTTGTCCCTTCTTCAACGTTCTATTGTTGCTTAGGCCCTCCATATTTCAATAAATATGAGCACCACTATCTAATACCCTTAAGATAGAACTTGAAGTAACATAAATACCTGAAGAAGAAGTCTCATACATCTTCATTATTTCCATAGTATCTTCCATGTATTTCTTGCATTTTCTCCTCCAATGCCTTGGCTCCCCACAGTAGCTGCATATATCATCATCAGATAGGCCAGACTTGGGTTGAGTGAGAAACTCGGGCTTATCCTGATTCACAATCTGGACGGCCTTTCTCTCACCCTTGTCTTTACTAGGTTTCTCAAACCTTTTGCCCTTCTTGATATTGAGCTCAGCTATCTTGAGCATGTCATGCAGCTCAGTCAACGTCTTCGTCAAGCCATTCTTGATGTAGTTCTTGATGAACTTATCATAGCTCGACGGCAGTGACTGCAGAATGATGTCAGTAGCCAACTCTTGGCTAATGGGACAATCCAGTCTCCTCTGGTTATCAATATAACCCATCATCTTTATGACATGAGGACTCACTGGAGCATCCTTTGGTAGCTTGCACTCAACTAGATATTTAACCGTCTGGTATCTCTCAGTTCGAGTCTGCTCCTGAAACATCACTTTCAGGCTAGTAATCATCTCGATGGGCGACGCCACGTTCTCACATTGCTTCTGCAATTCAGAGTTCATGGTAGCCAACATCAGACAACGCACATCGACCACATCATAGTAATGCTTATTCCAAGCCTCATATACTGCATGTGAAGCATTGGACCTTAGTTTCTTGGGGAGAACTTTCTCAAGGACATAGTCCTTTCTCTCCTGCTTGAGAACGATTCTCAAGTTCCGATACCAATCAAGGAAGTTGGATCCATTTAACTTGTCCTTCTCAAGGACGGATCTCAACGAAAAAGAGTTCTGATTAGACATAACTGTAATAAGAAAAGGAAAAATTCAGTTAAGATATTCAGGAAATGAGAAATCTTAACAATTAAGAAAACTCGCATTATACTCAAAACAATGTTTCCTCAAATGAATATAATGATCCAAGATCCATATTTCACCAAAACCTGAGCGAGCCACTGGATGTCACTCAAGTCTTAGCTATATAGGTAAGCAACACTTTGCTAATCATATCCAATATGACTCTTGGTTGTGGATAAGACATCTTATGTTTTATCCACCTGATGTCTATGGGCCCAGAACTTCTGATAGCCTACTCAAGTAAACCAATCTCTTCAGTCATGTAATAGTTGATGCCATGCACTGCAAGCCCATCAACACATTTACCTACTGCCTTACTCATGTAACTGCAGATACCTTGCACTGCAAGCCTATCATGCAATAAAACGAGTCTTGACAGCTGACAAGATCGGGAAGACATCTAGAACACTTGATATTTTGTTAAGGAACTGAACATTTAATCCTAACACATATCAAATATGCATTCAGGAAGGTTTAGAATCTCATTAAATGTGGTTTAGTTATTTGATTGTAGGTTCACTAACTCATAATAATCGTGGGCTGTCGATCGACACTACCTTAGTGTCGATCGACACTCACCGCTCTGGAACAGTTCTTCGACAACCGATCAATCCAATTGAACCGGTTTCGATAACCGACCCGATAACCGGTCAGTGTCGATCGACACAACATTTGTATCGATCGACATTGACTAACCAAATTTAATTTTCTATAACCGGTCAATCCAATTGACCGAATCGATAACCGGTCAATCCAATTGAACCGGATCGATAATTGGTCTCTGTCGATCGACATAACGATTGTGTCGATCGACGCTAACCAAACCAAATCAATTTTGCGATAACCGGTCAATCCTATTGAACCGAATCGATAATCGGTCAATCCAATTGAACCGGGTCGATAACCGGTTGGTCTCGATCAACACAACATTTGTATCGATCGACACTAACCAATTCGCAATAAACCGCAATAAGCCTGTTTAATTGATTTCTAACCAAGCGCGATAACCGATTCAATTCAAATTGAACCGGTTAACCAATCGCAAGGTCGTGTCGATCGACACAACCATTTGTGTCGATCGACACTTGGGTTTCTGGAACTTTGATCTTAAGATCGAAAACCCTAGAATTTTAGCAAAGTCGTGTCGATCGACACAACCATTGTGTCGATCGACACGATCGGTTCTGATCAACTTTAAAAAAATGAATTTCAGTGAAAATTTGATCTAGCAAGCATCCTAAACATCACATGTTTCAATCTGAATTCTCTAATTCAATTATATGCTTTTAGATTCATTAGTTAAACCCTAAGGCTCTGCTACCACTGTAAGAATTTGCATAGGTTTTAATCAGTTTAATCTCTATTAAACAACCTAGTGACAATTCTTTAGCCTAGGATCTAGGGTTTGTAAACGATTAATCTACAAGAACGGATCTCGAATACACCAGGAGATTATGCAGCGGATGGAGAACAGGGATTCGAGATCTATCAGCGCATCAAATGTTGCGCCTCTACGGTCAGTCCACACGCACACAAACAAGAATCCGCAGGGATGCTAGTGCCTGGAATCGGATCTCTCAGGGAATCCTATGTTTCAGAGGCGGCTATGGACTTAAGGCTTATCAGGTTTTCGTGCCTCATATCCTATATATAGGCACGAGCCAAAAACCTAATTGACCAGTAAATAAACCGGCTCAAATTAAGTCATTAAACCGAAATCCCTATTTCGATTATTGGCTCGTGTCGATCGACACTACTCAGTGGTGTCGATCGACACCTTCTTTAAACCCCGATTATAATGTGTATCAAATACACATGTCGATCGACACCACTCTATAGTGTCGATCGACACCTCCTCTAAAACATGATTCTTACGTGTATCAAATACACATCATTTGATCATTACATTAGTGATCATTCCCAAATAAAGTAAATCTAGTTTGCTTAGGTGTGTGACCCTGTAGGATCATATAATACTAGCAATGAGTTCATAACTCATAGATCATCAGCAACTTCTAACAAAACGTCATGACCACCTAGTATCATATGAATGTGTCTAATCTCGACAGTACAACTATCTCTAAAGTGAATACAAGTGTGATTTCAGGACATTCCCAACAAAAGCACGGCACGGGCTCCTGGGGTCGCCTACGTGTTGGAGAAGGCAAGGAACACCCCTTTTGCAGAAAACATCTCGGGGGCCAGAATTTCCGATCCGGGAAGGATCAAACTCCCAAGCTATGAAGGGACCTCCGACCCTGCTGATCATCCAATGGAATTCAAAGTAGCCCTAGGAAGGGCAAAGTTCAGGGAAGCCGAGAAGGACATCGGCTATTGCAAGCTATTCGTAGAAAGTCTGAAGGGGGCTGCCCTCCAGTGGTTCTACAAGGAGGAGAAAAACTCCATCCACGACTTCCACCAGCTTTCTGAGATGTTTGTACATCACTACAACATCTTTGCTGAGCGAAAGATTTACGATGCAGAGCTGTGGACCAATAAGCAAGGAGAAAATGAAAGCTTGCGGTCTTTCATGACCATGTTCAAGCATAACTTATCAAAGGTAGACGGAATAAGAAATACGGCTGCATTGGAGGCCTTATGAGGAGTGATTAGATGTCCATCTCTGTTTAGGCAAGAGCTTACCATCAACCCGCCAACAACGATTCAAGACGCTCTTCACCGTGCAACTGATTTCGCCCGAAGTGAAGAAGAGCTCCGTGCTAAGAGGGGCGGAAAGGCTAAACAGACAAACGAGCCTTCTCAGGTTCCAACCCCAGCTGCTTCAAAGAAAGGATATCCCGCCTTCGTCTAGTACGAAGGAGGAGCAGGCGGAGCTCATAACTACCAGATTGACGCACCTGGTTATGGCAGAGGGCGTGGCAGCGGTCGCAGACGCGGCGGAGGGAGCCTTACGTGGGTTAGAAACCCGAACGAGTACGATAAAAAGTTGTATTGTGAATTCCACAAGGCGACTGGGCATTCAACTGCGAGGTGCCGTGAGTTGGGGTGACAGTTGGCAGCTTGGCTGGCCGAGGGCACCCTTAAAGGTAACATCAGCCTGTCAGATTTCAAACCAGAGGAAAAGACTCAAGAAGCTACTGAGGGACAGACGGAGAATCCCAGGCAACAGCGCCGTGGTAACTACCCCGAGAGCGGGAATCACCAAGACACTATCAACATGATCATGGGAGGATCGCAGTTTTGCGCTGACAATGAAACCGCGGTTGAGGCTTATCAAAGCGCGTCGAAGTTTGTGCCAACATCCTTACGTTCCCAAAGGCAAAGCATTCTAGTGATCCTATCACTTGACCGTCTTCGATTTCAATGTTGCTCGGGTCCTCATCGACACCTGAAGCTCGGTGGACGTTATCTTCAGAGAAACCCTAGAGAAGATGAATATCGACCTGTCATTCATCATAGGGGAAAGATCCGCTTGCCAGTTCAAGCTGGATGCGTCAAGAAGATGGTCAACTTTGCGGTATTTGATCATCCTGCTATCTACAATTTGTTCATTGGAACACCATGGCTCAGTCAGATGCGAGCCATACCGTCAATATACCACTTATGCTTGAAATTCCCAATCAGTGACGGCGTGCAGACAATCTTTGGCAGCCAGAAAGATTCACGCATGTATTTCCTAGCAGAGCACAGGTTGCGCAATCGTGAAGACAATAAGGGCTCGGACCGAGGAACTTACAAAGATAAAAAAGACGCCTCAACCTCACAAGGGCCGCAGAAGAAAGCGAGAGTCGATTCCAGCTAGGTGAAGGACCTGACTAATCTCCTATAGAAGTTCCCTCCGCACCTCTCCCACTTTGACGAATCACTATCTCTTGTCTTCTCCCCAAATGAACTACGAGGCAACTTGATCCCTGCAAAGGGTTCGTAGGTAGCCTATCCTCAGATAGGTTCAGTTGCCCCCTCTGTCAAACCGGGGGGGATTCCGCGCTCTATAAGCCTTGTTTCCGGACGAGCTCCACTGCTCTCCTCCACCTTAGGGGGGGGGGGAGTGAGTGTTTTACTTCAGCCTTGTCTCCGGACGAGCCCCACTTGATCTCCCCCGCCTTAGGGGGGGGGGGGGGGGGGGAGAGTGAGTGTTTCTAAGCCTTATCTCTGGATAAGCTCAATCTCTCTCGACGATTTTAGTTCCCTCCTTCGTCTCGAAGGGGGGGGGGAGTGGGGTACCCGTACTCTGCTCCTTGACTACATCATCACCAAAAAACAACAAACACTCGACACAAACCTCAGCATGAGAACAACTTGTCCTTTATGGACAAATTAAAGCTTTAACCGAGTAGACTCGTTCCGCATTTATTGTTGCTGGCCACAACAATATTGTGGAAATACAAACACAATGACATCCAACATCGGATACAGCGCGCTATATAAGTACCAGTAGTCAATATTGGGGCGGACGAACCCAACTGATCACTCAGAAACCCAACAAACCTCCTTGGTAAAATGCAGCTGCTAATGACCTCCATTTGGCATGTACCCTGAACGTGTCATTCGGAAACCCAGGAAGCACTCTTGCTCTCGGACAGACGTGTCTAGAAGAGCAGCACCAACACACAAAGCCCAATGGCAATATTGGCAAACACATAACAACAACACATAACTATCCGAAGAACTCCTAAGTATAGGAAGAACAACTAAAGCAAGTAATGAGTCCGAAACCATCAAGGTTTATCATAAACAAACGCTACAAAGACCCAAAATGTTAGTAAGGATACAAACCATCCAATACTACAACCAAAAGGCATCAAATCCAACAAGAGTTCTCAGAAACGAAAGTCATAAAAAGACTATCAGTCAACTAAGTCATGAACGGAGAGGAATGGTCACTCATCTGCCTCCCCATCCTCATCAGCCGCACCGTCATCCTCAGGGATCTCTAAAGCTTGCCTCACGCTAAAGACAAGCTCATCAAACACGTAACGAGCATCATAAATCGGGATGTTCCTCTCAACCAGGAGCTTCTCCGCGTCATCCAAAGTCAGGCCGTCAGGCTTGCGGAGATGTTCAATGAACTCCAAGTTCACATCAATCTCAGCAAGATCCAGCATGTTATCCTTCGCTGTCCCCTCTATCCTATCGAGCAACTTGGCAACCTGTCTGGTTTGGCTAACAAAGCTACGAGTTGCCTCGTCCTTGGTCGTGGCAACAGCCTCCTCAATCTTGGCGTCCCTGAGATCCTCAGCCTCCAATAGCTTACTTCTAGGCAAAGCAATCTCCTCCTTGTCCTTCGCATGCTTCCAAAACGCCCTCAACAGCTTCCTCCTCAACTCATCTGACCTCTTCTTCGCAGAGGCAACATCATCCTCAAGAGCTTGGTTCCTCTCAGCAAGCTCAACATTGGCCTTCTTGGCCTCGCTAAGCTCAGTGTCACGAGAGCGTGAATCCTCTTCAAAACAAAAGGCCATTTGGTCCAGCTAAGTGGAGAGCTGCATACACAAAGAAAAAATAAAGTGAATGCTATTAAGACCAAAGGAAGTTAAGTAACAATAGCAAGTACAAGGAGGGAGAGAGATCAAACCTCAGCAACTTTGGCTTTCGCTAGCGCAAAAGCCCTCCCGCCGGAACCGGAAGTCGGAGAATACGGTGCTGCAACGCCATGATCCGTCAGCCCGGTAACAAAGGCCGGAGAGGAGCCCGCCTTCTGTCGCTTTGGAGGCGCCCCATCGGCAGTACTTCTCGCCTTGCCCTCCGAACTAAGGGCTCTCTTCCGTGATTGATCACGCCGCATTGCAATCTCGTCAGGGGTAAGGTCAGGAGCGTGAGAACGCTGAATCGGCGCAGCAGGAGTCTTGAGCGTTGTGATCATCGGAGCCCGAGTCTGCGAGCCTGTCCTCGCTGAGACCGCGGTGCTCGTCGACACTGCCTTTGCCTTCTCCGCTCGCTGATAGGCCGAAACTCTAGGAGCCCCTCGTCCAAGAACCTTCCCTGGGAAGATCCGGGTGGAAAGCTCCTTCTGGATCCTCTGTCGAGTAAACGACTTCACCCAATCGCCATCCCCGGAGGCAAGAGCGCTGTGGATGGCCACTGCGTTATTCCGGCTAACTGTCGGGAATGCTGGCTTCACTGCAAAATGAAGCGATACAGAAATCAGTACAAAAAGCACAAACATACTACAAAAAGAAAGATTCCTAAGTATGAAATTACCTCTCCTCTCCCAACTCGTCCTGACGAAGGAGATGCAATCTGCATCGATGGTCTTCTCCGAAATCTCGACAAAGAAGAATCGATCCTCAAAGTGGTCATCCTTGCTCGGGAATCCATCGATGAGCGCGCGACCCGGAACCGGAGAAACTAGATACCTAAGCTCCCCCGCATGACCACGAGGCCTGAAGTCCAACAGACTGGGCAACTGCTCGGTACTAACCTCTGCATTACACTCCCTACTCAACACGTAGATGCCAATGATGTGCCTCAACCCCCTTGGGTTAATCTGAGCAAGGGAGAGACCATTCGCCTCTAAGAAATGAAGAAGGAAGCCAGGCACTGGAAACCACAACAAACAGTGCTCGATGAAGTTCTCATACAAGGTGAAGTACCCCGGAGGAGGAGCCTCAGCTCGCTGAGTACGATCGGGGGCAACCAGCCTGATCTCATCCGATATCTCGCACCTCTCTCGGAGAAGCCGTAGCGACTCCTCATCAGAAAAGAGGATCCCAGAGGATCTGGACGCGCCTTCTTCTTCTTGGCTACCGCGGGTTGGTCAACCCCAGCAAAAGTATCATCATCACCGTCTTCAGCATCAGAAGGAAGTGACCTGAACGTAGAGGAAAGGTCATACGACACAGTGGGGTTGGCTGCACCATCTAAGAGCCTCGGGTCCTCATCATTAAGGGGGAAGGAGAGTCTGACTCCCCCATTACGGGCCATCAAGTCTTCGTCACCACTAAGTCTCCTCTCCTCCTTGACCTCCGCTAGGTCAACAGAAGCATCCTCATCACCCTCATCGGCTCCGTCAAGGCAAACCCGCAGAATGGTTAGTTTGCTACGGAGGCGGATTCCGATACTGGCACTCTCACAGGGTGCCAAAGACACAATCGCAACCCTCGGCAATGATGGCGTCGGAACCGCGTCCCCGGATCCACTCGCTAGTACGATCACGGACTCGGCTTGACTTGCGACCATAGGGTCGGGTCAGCCGAACAACGCAACCACAGGCTCGGCTTGGCCCAACGATGCGACCGCGGACTCAGTCCGACCAAGCGATGCGACTGCGGGCTCGACTCGACTTGTCAATGCGACCACAGGATCGGTTTGGTGAGGAGATGCGACCGCGTCTTTGGTTTGGTGTGGAGATTCGACCGCGGGGTCGGCTTCACATAACAATGTAACTGCGCGATCGATCCGATCGGTCGGCACGACCACGGGGTCGGTCCCAAGCGCAACCACGGGTTCGGACCAAATCGGAGGCGCAACGACATCTTCGACTTGATACAACGACACCGCCGATCCACCACGATTAACCGAACCAAGTTTCGTCTTATCCATAACACTATCAAGACCTACAATAACCCAAAGAGAAGATCAAAAAGTGAATTTTGGTACTTTTCCATCAAGAACAAGATCTATTCCTAAACAAAGCTTCAAAGGAGATTCTCAAGAATCTATGCAAGTTTAAAGTCAATCTCATCAACAATTGGAGCTTGGAAATAATGGGAGTCAAGGAATTTGAGATCTACTCCTAACAATATCTCATGACCAAGAATTATTCTTCTCAAAGCAAGATTCAAAAGTTTGGGTTCTCAACCCAAAACCTATGAAAACCAAAGAAAGATGAGTGAATAGAGAAAACTCACCAAAGAAGAGGAGAAGCGGCGAGCTCACGATCGGCAATGAACGAGCTCGCGGTCGGCGATGGGCGAGCTCACGATCGGTGGTGGCAAAGAGCTCCGGTCGGCGACAAGAAAAGAAAAAAAAAAAAAAAAAGCTTCTTCAAAGATGATGGGGGAAAGAAGGGAAGAAGGAAGGAGAGAAATGAGTGGATAAGGCTAAAACCTTATCTTTTCTTTCTCTCACCAAACGGGTCCCGCTTTCATTCAAAAGAACATAACATTCTTCCCTCCGAAAATCGCCTAACTATTATTCGGAGAACATCGTTGACAATAGCAATCACATCACGGAGTCTTAAAACCTCCATAGGAAATACGAAGTCTTAAAATCTTCGAAAAGAAAAAAAAAGAGAGAGAAGAAAATCATTTCTGCAGAAAACGCAGCAGCTTCGGCAAAGGAAGCAAGAAGTCTTAAAATTTTCAAAAAACGCTTACGGAGTCTTAAAACATCTCATATAAAGTCACCCTCTACTGCTGCAGGAAAAGATAAACAAGCACCTTGACTTTGAACGGAAATGTCGATATCTAACACATCTTAAACTCGGCACTATTATCCCTAACACTACCGAGCTGGGGGGCTAACTGTTGGGGTCGGTTTTCACCCGTTCAACATTAACATTCAAAGTCAGGTGACATTAAATGAGTAACCATCAAGAATCTCGATGAACATGGCAAAATGGCTCCTAGGTCTTTACGTGAAGCAAAGCCCGTAATGATGGAGGCTGTTTGGGCAAGGTGGAGGACAATCCGAGGCATGGCAGATGGAGGCGTGCTCGGCCTCGGCGCAGGGACCGACCCCAGCCTCGGCATGAGGGCCGACCGTGGCTTCGGTCCATGGGCGAGCACGGCTTCACCCAAAGGCGAGCACAGCTTCGGCCCACGAGCGAACAAATTCCATAGATTATATTTTTTTGGCAAAAACAAAAAAAAAGGTAGAAAACAAGAAAAATACATTAATTGAAGGTAGAGACATAAGATTTGTGAAAGGTCTTCGGTTTCTTTAAGCAGATATTAAGTTTCGAACCTTTTGATCAATACTTTTAAAAATGACCTGGAAAAAACATTCTTACTTGAACTTTGTTTTTGAAAGATTTTCGATGTTTACCATATTTCATCATCATTCAACATTTCACCTATTTTGTTCCGCAGTGATGTTGTTTCTTAGTAACAACAATGATTATAATAATCGCACCGCTTCAAACACTTCAGATTTTCCGGACCCATTTTCATTACAAGTGAGTGAATGATCTATTATCGTATCATCAATCAATCCATGATCATTTGACTAAATCATAATTACGACGTAAGAAAACAAAAGAAAACCTACAACTACATAGTTAAATACTATTTCAATATTCAATCGATGTCTTGCAGAAAATGCTCACTCAGAAGATACATTCTAAATAAATTTCTAAATAGACATATTATCTCGGAATGTCCAAAAACGACATGAAAATCTATGTGAATGCGAAATTGTATTGCACCGGTCCTACAATAATAGCTGTCCTCTGTCAAACACAAAAATAAATGTGTTATAGTTCAATTCTAATAAACCGTACGGGAAATCAAATAAATATTTACTTCATAGAGGTGGACCGGGTTATAATATATCAAGATCGTTTCTTTTGATGTCTTCGAGGAATTTGTCTTGGAATTCATATCTTCTCTTATGATTTGTCTAATTGTTACAGTTGATCATATTTACATAATAACACGATACGTGTGACTAAGAATGTGGTGGGTTAGTGGTTAAGCACTTAGAGTTGGTTCCAGTATGCCTTAGTTCAATTACCTTTGGGAGGAGAGACATTTTAAAAAAAGGTGGGCTAAAAGTTGATTCCGGATCTACGGAGATTAAGGTTTTAGTCCGAACTTCGAAGTTATAAAATAAAAAACATGATACGTGTGTTGAATTGTTGACAAGTTAATTTGACCAAAATGACAATGACTGTCTGCTAATTACTCGACACTTTTAGTCATACGATGTGGTCCATGGTAAATATATGAGTGTCCAAACGATCCATATTGTTTCTTAATTATAGTTTAACTATACGCATAATATATATCATCTTGATTTTGTAACCAGACATAAAATGTATGATATGATATTAATATCATGTATTGTAAAGTATTGTGAGATGAAAACAAATGCCTGAAATTACGCGCCGCTAAAATTGTCTAATTGTGATTATGCTTTATGATGAATGTCATAACGTAAGCACTTTTGTCATATCGAAAACAAAAATGATATAATTATAAGCTACTAAAAATGATACTATTATTATACAAATTATTGGTACTATGAGTCTATGACTATGAATTAGACTCTAAAACTTCCAGTATTAAAATAGAAACACATGACACGATTAAAAATAACCGCTTGATATATATCCTATATTTTTTTTAAGTGATATTTTATTACGAAAGAAAAATAACATACAAAATAATACAATGGTCACAATACTGATATTTATACTTATATTACTTATTATTCAATGCCCTTTCAAGTCATTTACGGACTTTTAGGTAGGCTTGGACATATAAACCGAAATTGAAAACCAAACCCGAACCGAAACCAAAAAATCGGGTTCGGTTTGGATACGGTTTTTATTTATAATCCAAATGATTTTTCATTTTTCTCGGGTTTTGTTTCGGGTATACCCGCGTTACACATGGTTAACCGAATAACCTAAAATTTATATGTCATACACAAAAATCCGTGAGTTAATTAGGATTTTTGTTGTTGTTATTTTCAGTTTATTTTCGGTTTTGTTTATGTATTCCGAATTTATATTCGGATTATTTTCGGTTTATTCAGGTAATTTTTGGTTTGTTCAGATTTTAGGATTCAAAAACCAAAATTAACCGAATCCGAATAAATTTTGGTTAGTTTCGGTTTTCAATCCCAAAACCGAAAACCGGCTTGAACCCGACTCTAACCGAACCAAATTTTTATAAAATCCGAATGATTTTTGAAAACCCAAAAACCGAATTACCCAAACCGAAAATCGATTGGTTAACCGAATGTCCATACCGCTACTTTTAGGTGTTTAAACACAAACTTACTCAAACCTCCAAATAATAATATTATGGAATACTTGCTCTTCAATATTATGGAATACCAATGTCACTAATGTCAATTATTTTCTCAATAATTTTCTCTCAAGCGGAATCATTTGCTCTTCAATAGTAGGCAGAACGAAAAAGAAAATGGCTCGTTAAAAAACCATAGTCTAAATTTTACTACTACTTTATTGTTGGATCTCCTTAGACTTATAAATTTCTTTTAAGTTGTTAACAAAAAAAAAATTCTCTTTACTTTATGGTGATCTTGTTTGGCCAAATTGTTTTTGAATATATTTTATGGTTGAGCCCACTGATTATTGTATAAAGCCAACCAAAACATCGACCTTCACTATATTGGTGTACTTAAGTGTTTTGTACACCAATATATAAAATACATATTTTAGTCAAATAATTATTATTGTTGATAGTTCAACCGATTACACAAAAGAACATAAAGAGAATATAATCTAACGCCCAAAAAACAAATCTTATATATAATTAGGGAGTTCTCTCTCCATCTAGAGTGTCCACATAGGCAAAAATATTTTTCAAACTATTTAATTTTTATATTATGATCATTAAATACATGCAAAATTATATTAATTAATTTTATAACTAATAAATAATTAAATTAAATTAAAAACGTGAATAACTAAGTAAAATGAAAATGAAATTTTATTTATATAAGAATATTCAAGATTTTATTAGTAATAATAATATGAATTTATTTCTTACCAAAAAATTTATATTACACATATTAAAACAAAATATAATATGCTTATCAAGTGATGCTGTAAAAAGTAAAACGAGATAACCATATTTCTAAGAAGTTAAAAGAAAATAAATTTCCTAAATTGATTTTAAAATTTATATATTCCATAAAATATGAAAAGTTTATTTCTTATTAGAAGGTTTTCACCTCAATTAAAAACAAAGTCTCACATTAAATCCAACTTATATTTTTTTTCAACCACACATTATTATACTTATATATTAACTTAGGAAGAACAACGTTTACAAAATAGTATTCTAAAATCTTAAATATTTTTCTATGATGAACGAATTTATGGTAGATTTAGAAGACAATACATATTTGATGAAAAAACAATAAAATAATTTATAAAATATAAGTTTTTAATGAATAAATTAGATACAAAGTGAAGTCATTTTTAGTTTTTTCAAAAAAACCTCAAATGGTTGATAGATAGAATAATAATAAAATGTGATAAATTTTTATGAACATTCAGTGTCACAATATATACATTTTCACTCCATATAGAGTATCCTTTTCATCAAAACAAAAAATGGTACAATAAAATTATAGTAAAAAATCATGAATTCATGTTTATTTATATTTGTTGCTACTTATATTTAGATTAAAACAAAAACAAAAATAGTATATACAATAATATGAAATTTTACATGAAGAGGAAACAAAAGTTGATGTACGGAGAAAAACGAATATAGGTTGAAACATGACGAAAGCAATATTAGTGACAACTGTACAAAGAGAATGACTAAACCGTAGAAAACATATATTCACAAACCTAACATAAAATATTTTAGATTTCATTCATTGTCTCAAATAATTAAATTTCATAAAATATATGATATAGATAATGGGACATGTTAATCAAATTTTAAGATAATTTTTAGTTTATATGCTTCGTATTGTATAACAAAACCTCCATTACCACCAAATTAGATGAAGTATTTATTGTTTATATACATGAATGTGATACTCTTACAAATCTTAATAGCCAAGCCGTGCCCTATAAACCACTATATAAAGATCAAGGAGCTAGCTAGATTTACAGGCAATGTGGTTTCAATCGTATCTACAAATGTCTACAGAAAATAGTACAACTTATTAGCTAGAAACCAAAAACAAGATGATAGAAGAAAGAACAAAATTTATCTAAGACGCAATTCACTACAAAACTTAGCTTCAAGATCGCTTGATAAAATCATAGAAACCACATGAAAAGAATTGAAATCTCTAGAATTGAAACACTAAAGTCGTTACAATCGCAAAATAAGCTTAAAATTAAAATCAACCAAAAGGAACTAACATTGAAAAGACTCCATAATAAATTCGAACAAAACAAAAGTGTTAGCTAAACTTTTTTAACAATAAACCCAAAAAAAACTGAATACACGAATGGTATGAAGTATTGGACTATTAGATGTTGGATGCTCTTCGTAAAATCAAAGGTATATGACATAAATAGTTTTTAGTGCATCTAAAGTATTAAACCAACATAGCTTTTTTTATTGATCTATTAAAAATTATAAACACATATTATAGTGTTTTAGAGTAATCTGAAATGTATAGCAACAATGTGTACCTACTTATATCAAGAAGTGGATTTGTATAATCAAATATAATATTTAAATCGAAAAGACAATCGTAATCATTGATGTAACAAAACTTTAAAATAAAATTATACAAAATATTATTAAAAGGTAATGTTATACTATCCACATATAAGTAATGTTTTAAAGTATCGTAATATTTAATACTTATTATATTCGATAAAACTATTACATATGTAATTTGTAAATAAATTATACAAGAACATATTCTAAATTGATTAGTTACGAAACATGAACCACGTTACACAACTTACAAAAACACAAACAGTAAATAATCCCACGCATCGCGTGGATCAATCTCTAGTGGTTACAAAAGATACACTTTATATTTTTATATATTACCATTTTAACTACAATTTAAGCAGAATTTGTTGATCATATGTAGTCCACTTATTCGTTAGTACTTAGTAGTATATTGCTCGATACCGATAAAAAACATTATTACTAGAATTGTACAGATCGTATATGTGTCTAATTTCTATATAATTAGAATAATTACCCATTGTATTTTGTTGTACACGGCTCAACTAGACTATAGTTTATTATAGAAATACATATAGTGCTCGACAATGTCATAATCAGTACAATATTAATCACCTACCAACCTGAACTATGTGTTATATATTTTGAGGGGCCACGTCAAGTATGCCATTTACATGTCTGTTTATTTATATGTATATGTAATTATTTAACTTTTGTTCGTGTGGTGTTTCTTGTCTAGTTTCCACTTATACACAAATTTCACGTGGAACTATATTTTTGCAAAATAGTGTTCAAGAATAATATGGATGGTAAACGGTAATTTGAGGCTACTATCTCTAAATGAATTTATAGTAATTGTACTACAAAAACATATCAAATCAGAGTATATGTAACCTTTGTATATTAATTGAGAAAGAAAATATATAAACAACCAAGTGTTTGATTTTCAACTGCAATCATTCTACTTTTACCACTTTTGATTTGTATCGTACCTATTTAATTATATAAAAAAAGATTCAACATCCAAAAGTTTTTACTAAACATTAGACAACTATAATTGGGCATAGATAAATTTTGCTAAGTTTATAACGAAAATAAGATCATATTGTATTTCATGATAAGATCATTAGGGGAGATACGATGGGCATGACCTTTAAGAATTTGTTCTTTTCCCTCAAAATGGATTCCTACATTTACTTTTTTACTAGTTGTAATGTTTGGACATTACGTATTAAAAATTTTGTTACTAGGCATGTCCTATAGTAAGATATTTTGTTTTTGACTTCTTTTTAGCAATTATATACATTTTACATAAAAAATTAAAACAAATTAAAAACTACGTAAAAGTACAATATTTTGAAGCACTTTTTTTCTTAATGTTTTTCATATAAACAAATAACGTGTAAATTCGCAAATTGCAAACAATTAAACTTCGTGTGGATTCGACATTCTAACATGGTAGACTTATATAGCAAATGGACTTTTTCATTTTCAAAATATTGGGATTTGATGATAACAAATAAAAAAACTCATTCACTTGGGAAAAAAATTTGAAAAATATCCCAACTATATAGTATTTCCTAGAAAAATACATAAACTATTTGTGTTTTTTTTTAATACACGAAATTTGGTAATTTGAGTACTAAAAAGAGAATAGTTAATAGTTTGGGTATTTAAAATGAAGTCATTAAGAGTTCATGTACTTTTTAGAGAGGTGATATAATCTTTGTGTTTTTCTAGTAAATATTATATAGTTGAGATATTTTTTGAGTTTTTTTCCTATTTAGTAAAAATATAAAGTCTATTAGTAGGAAAAATAAAATGAAAATTAGTTAAGTGTATAGATGGGGTTGAGAGCTAGCAAATGATTACTTGGAGATAGTGCAGTGCATTTGATTGATGTGTGAATTAATGATATGTGTGAATTTATAGGCAAATGAAACTGGAAAACGAAAAGAGAGAGAGAGAGAGAAAGCATAATGAGTTAACGCAGACATAGCCGCCATTTCCACTTCTCACTCCCACTTACAACTTCTCCTTTTGGGTAAGTTTTCGACATCAATGCTCGTCTTAATCACCATTAATCTTCTCTTATCATTATTACCATTCAAGCCCACTATTTTTTCAAAATCGTGAAAGAAGGAAAAAAGGACATTAAATGTCTCTAATTATTAGAGATTTTAATTTCATATTCATTGTACATACAAGAAATTTAAGTATACATCCTTTAGTATTATTACGTTTTATTAATTTTAAGTCGAATATATTTGGGACATTTACGAAAATACCATTTTTGACATGCCACTTTTCAAATATGCTATTTTTGAATTATTTTCTTACCAACATACCACTTATAAATCCGTTTAAAAACCTCCAAAAAACTAAACCTTAATATAACATAGTTAACCCAAACATAAATAATTTAAAAATTTGGAAAAAGTGATAGTGACATTTTTGAAAAATGGAAAGTCAAAAATGGCATATCTTAAAATTTCTCAATATATTTTCTTCATACTTTTACCATAAAGTGTTATTTGTCAAAGTTAATCTAGTGATTTTGACAAATAAAGATAATTACATGTGTGATAAATAAAAAAGCCTGGTATAATAAGCATAATCATACTATAGCAAAGTGGATATGCAAAACTGAAATCTATTAACACGCAAAAAAGGCGTGTAATAATGCAACCGATATTTTTCTTCTTTTTGAGCTTGAATGGTATATCCGCTACCAGCCGCAAACGGTCGGTAGCGGTTTCTAGCGTTTGACCATAATAATGTTAATTTGTCAATAATATGCAATAAAATAAATGGTTTTTTTGTTTGAGAAATAAAATAACTGGTTAACTGTTTAATAGTCCCTTAATCCACTAAATAAACATCCCAATAAACAGAACAACAAATAGAACCTTCAAGTACCGGTTATATAAATCCGGTTAGACTTCAACCTTATCATTAAGAACAAACTGAAAATTTTATATATTTATTAAAAAAGGAAACAAAAAAAAAACAAAATAGATACTGTAGAGAGTAGAGACTATAAATAGGATCGAGAAGAAGAACTTTAAACTTCTTTCAATCATGAACTACTCGCCTTCTCCAACTTTTTAAACTCATCATAAATACAAAAGGTAGCCCAAATAAATAAAAAGTTTTTTTTTTTCCATTTTAAATCCAAATCCTATAAAATTCATAGCTTCTCAGGTCTTTACTTATACCTCACGTTATACATATAGTTTCTTTAAATGCTTCTCTTTCCTCTCGAATAATCTTCCTTTCACTTCCTCTATTTGTATATAAAAAACCCTATCTACTTCACTCTTCCTCTACTTCTCTTTGCTCTGTTTTCTTCTTTCTCTCTTTAAAAGGCAAGTTATGACGGTGGTGAGAGAATACGACCCGACCCGAGACTTAGCCGGAGTTGAGGACGTGGAACGACGGTGCGAGGTCGGACCAAGTGGCAAGCTTTCTCTTTTCACCGACCTTTTGGGTGACCCGATTTGTAGGATCCGACATTCACCTTCTTTTCTTATGTTGGTAATTTCACAAAGATTCTCAATCTTTTTTCTTCTTTTATATGTGTCTCTTCTTCTCTAATATAACATTTTTGGACCTTAAAATACTCTTTTTGATGTTTAAAAACTCTCAATCTTCTGAACCTTTTGGTTGATCCAAAAACCCATTTTTTGATAAGTAGAATTTTAGTGTAAAATTTTTTAAAATTTTCATTTTCTGATTTCGCCGACGCTTGATAAGATCAAAAAACTAATCATTTCTATTTATTTTGTCGTGAACCATCTAACCAAAAAAGTTATAAACTTTTCTATTTAACAGGTGGCTGAGATGGGTACGGAGAAGAAGGAGATAGTGGGCATGATTAGAGGATGTATCAAAACCGTTACGTGTGGCAAAAAAATGGATTTAAATCATAATCCCCAAAACGACATCGTTTATAAACCTCTCTACGCTAAACTCGCCTACGTTTTAGGCCTTCGTGTCGCTCCTTCTCACAGGTAGTTCTACTTTCCACTAACCACGTGATTAACGGTTTTTGATTAAACCAATTTAACTCAAATTCGGTTTTGGTATTCTGCAGGAGACAAGGGATTGGGTTGAAGCTGGTTAAGATGATGGAAGAATGGTTTAGTCAAAACGGCGCCGAATATTCGTATATCGCAACGGAAAACGACAATCAAGCTTCGGTTAATCTCTTTACCGGAAAATGCGGCTATTCCGAGTTCCGTAAACCGTCGATTTTGGTCAATCCGGTTTACGCACACCGAGTCAACATCTCGAATCGTGTCACAATCATCAAATTGGACCCGGTCGATGCGGAGTCGTTATACCGACTCCGGTTTAGCACGACCGAGTTTTTCCCGCGCGATATCGATGCGGTTCTCAATAACAAACTCTCTTTGGGGACTTTTGTTGCGGTGCCACGTGGAAGCTGTTACGGATCCGGATCCGGATCATGGCCCGGTTCGTCTAAATTCCTCGAATACCCGCCCGAATCATGGGCAGTTTTGAGCGTTTGGAATTGTAACGACTCGTTTCGGTTAGAAGTTCGTGGCGCATCGAGGTTAAGGCGCGTGGTGGCTAAAACGACGCGCGTGGTTGATAAAACGTTGCCGTTTTTGAAATTACCTTCGATTCCTTCGGTTTTTAAACTGTTTGGGGTTTGTTTAATGTACGGAATCGGAGGAGAAGGCCCACGCGCGGTGAAAATGGTTAAATCGCTTTGTGGTCACGCGCATAATTTGGCGAAAGGCGTTGGTTGCGGCGTTTTGGCGGCGGAAGTCGCCGGAGAAGAGCCGTTACGGCTAGGAATACCTCATTGGAAAGTGCTATCTTGCGCCGAGGATCTTTGGTGTATCAAAAGGCTTAGTGAAGATTATAGTGATGGTGTTGTTGGTGATTGGACTAAATCGCCACCTGGTGTTTCAATTTTTGTTGACCCTAGAGAATTTTAAAGTTTTTTGTTTTAACACTTTGGTAATATAGAATGTTATTATTCCGAAATAGTAACGTTCATGATAAATTAGTAACGTTCATGTTAAATTAGGATTTTTGTTTGGTAATTTTGTGCGTTTGTTTTTTGTTTTTGTTTTTTTGTTTGGTGAGTGTTAAATTAGTGGTAAGAGAGGCAAAAACTCCCTACTTTTGGGTTTGTGTCTTCTTGTCTAGTAAATGGATCTAGCTTTTTAAGATACTTTTTCTCTGGCCAAATTAAAACGCCGACCTCATTTTCTTTTATTTTAATATTAGAGAAATTTTCATGAACGTAATGATACGTAGTACTATGATGTTATTGTGCTTTGTAAGACGATAAGATTATAGTTAAGCGGTATAAAAATACGTTAGACTCAATTTTATTATATCATCACTACTTTTTATATTTTTGCACTATTTTGTAAATTGTAATCATTTACTAAGTAATTGTTTATAGGTAAAACCTTGTACCGTTTTATGTCATCAGACTCTAACCTTATATCTTGAATACAAAATAACAATTTACCAAACAAATATATCCACTAGAAAAATTCTGGTTAAAACTTAGACAAAGACACACATATTCTTAAGAATAAATACAATATAATATACGAAATTGTAATTTAGTTGTTCTTTTTGTTGGTGTGATTCTTAGTACTTTGCTAATTCGAGTTTGATCATTGAAGGATATCGGAGAATAAATATACCTTTTTGATATCGCGCAAATCTTACGTGTAAATGACATGAATATCAACATCAAGGACCACACTTTTTCTCAAATTTATGGTCCCAAAAGATGTTTAACTGATAGATTTATATGTTTCTTTTGTTGGTATGCGGTAGCAAAAGCTATTGCGCATGATTGAAACCTCTGAATCGGGTTTTGATAACGTGTCTTTGTCCAAATTACAGTATTGTCGAGTCTCGAGCACCGATCGAGGAGTACTACTAGCTACTTTGTGTTTGTGTGGATTATATTTTAGTTACAAGGATTGGCATTTACACATATGTGTGTCTGTTGACCGGAGATTTGGGTTTTAGTTGTTGTGAGTTTATTCCATTTAGCATTTTCTTGGCAATATATACGTAAGGATGTTTGTGATGAGTTGATCCGATCCGATTTGATCCGGGCCTAATATGCAATGATTTTTTTTTGCATTTTTGTGATTTGTGCTGATCAATATGCGGTTAATTGATGAATACATGAAAAAATGACATGTTTGATGGATTTGAAATTCGTTCCCATATTCATATAGTGTCAATGTATAGAATCTATATATGTTTAACGAAAGAAGTGTCTTTATCTCAACTGATAAAATATTAATAGGCAATGCGTAGAGATCGAATGACGTTTTTAATTTTATACAGTATATTTTTGTTTCGGGATTAGAGGATTACGGGTTTCGGTCCAAAAACCTCGTGGTAATTAAAAAATAAAAATGAGAGAAGTGGGTTTTCTTTTGATATGCCATGTATGCTATTTAATCTTGGTCTTGGATTTTTAAGACCAATCTTTTAGATTTTGTAGATAGTCACAAAAAAAAAAATAGTCTTCACGGGGATTCTCAAGTAGACGATCATGTGAATCTTAACGATCTTAAAGCAAATATATAGTAGCAAAATGAAAATTTAATGCAATATTTTGAAAACGATATTGTCTGAATTAATTTAACGATCCATATATTATAGACGTGAGGCCACCACAAAAGCACTAGGAGAGTGAAATCTTTGAGTATTTTATACTGTTCACTTTCATATGTAATTTAGTTTATTCCAATAATCAAAAACCAAATTCATAGAAATGTGAACGACCTTGTTCATAACAGAGACATCATATTCTCATTTAGTCACTTATCCCCCACAAAAATATGGCCGGGATATTTATTCGAAGGGAATATTCAATATACGAGTGCGTTCGTTGGGGAAAATGATGTAACAACATTAGTGAACCTATATAAATATTTAATTTATTTTAAAATAAAAGAGAGAAAATGATGAAAAAGATTTATAATACAATGAAGTTGGCGAACTTTTTTTATTTTCTTTATATATATAGGAAAATCTAACTCAAGTTTTTTTCTTTCTGAAGTTAGCTTAAAACATCTAAAAACTTGGTGTTAAATTTACAATATAGTGTGATTATATTCATATATAATTTAAATGTTAATTTACAATATCACATATTAAATATGATATCACTAACGGACAAATATGTTATAAAATCTATCAATATATAATGATTAAAAAAAAAAAACTGATAAAACCAAAATTTGCCTAATTAGTAAAAACAAAAATAACTACATAGGGTTTTTAACAAGATAGAAGAACAAGATGGACGAAATTTACCAGAGTATTAATGACATGGCAGAGATTTGAGAAGAGTAAAGAATTTGCGTAGAATTTTTAATATTCCTGAAATCAAAAAGACGAAACCTACACACATGTCAAAAATAAGAAATCAATAAGATGAGCAGCGAGGAGTTACTTAAGCCACTCGAAGAGCGGATCTCCGGCGGAATTGGATTCACCCGCGGTCATGTCTCCGGCGGATTTGGACTCCCCGACTCTGCCTCCTTGCCGTTTTCGTTTTTCCAAAGAGAAAGAGAGTTTCCATACAATATGGTTTTATGAAGGAGAATTTAAAGAGTATTTTTGGTCGGTTTAACGGCTAGATTTTGTGTATTGTTACCGTTAACGTTTGATAAGACAAAGTTAGTCTAAACCCAAATGTTATTAGGCCCTAAATGGCCTAATAACTAGAAAATCAATTGTACGATTTAACATCTCGTATATACCTAACCGATAATTGGGCCCAACATAGATACTTGTTTTGTCTTTTTAATTTATTAAAATAACATGTTTTTCTTATCTTTATTTTCCCACAATTTTTTTTTTTTTTTGTCACAATTTTATTTTCCCACAATTTATGAGAACTCTTTGTAAGTTGTAAAAAAATTGTGATACTTTTTACCAAAAGATGATGAATAAAGGTTTTGCAAATGCAAAATTTTGACAATTTTTGTAAAAACTTATTCTGTTATTGAAGAATAACGATGTTACCCACAGTTGAAAAAAGAAAAAAAAACTATTGGATCTAATTTCCCTTCTTATTATTATTTCAAGAACCACATTCTTAAAAAACACTTCCATTTTAAAGTGACAACCAAAAAAAAAAAAACAATCTAAACAACAAATCTACTTAAGAAGAAGAACATCACAAACGGAATTCAAAAGACAACAAAATGGTAACATCTTAGAAAAAAGTTAGTAATCGGATAAACATTTTTTATCAAACCCTAAACCAAAAAGATCAAATCTTTTCTTCTTCTTCTTCTTCTTGATTCTTGCTTCCTCACTAATGCTTCTTGCTTGTTGAAGAAGAAGACTTAAAATCATCATTAACAGAACCAGGACTTGAAGTCCCTGAGCTACTCATAATAATCTCTCCACTTCTATCTTTACCAGACCAAAGTTTTGAAAACACTTTAGAAACTCCCAATCCTCCTCCTTTCATCAACTTCCCTTTATTATTGCTCTCTTGTTGATTCTTCGCGAGTCGTAAATTCGCTAATTCGCCTCTCAACGCTTTGATATCTTCCGTGTCCCAACACTCTGTGTCGTCTTCCGTGTTTGTCGATCTTGAAGGCTGGATTATCTCGGGCGTGCTGTTTCCTGTTGACGATGAACCATTGTTGTTGTTGTTGGCTCTTACTTGTTCAAAGAAAAGTACTTGCACTACTACACGCATTGGTAAACGTTCGTTTTGTACCGCGTGCGCGCAAGCTTCTACTGATAGTTTTCTACAGTCCATTAGTCTACAGATTCGTTTCTTTTCGCTCTTGTTTATCTCCGGATGTTCCTAATGAGGAAAAATCGAAATCTTGATTAGTAACTTGATCAAATCTTGGATTAGTAACTGTTCTAACTTCTATAGCTTCTAGGGAGTGTCTTATTCAGTTAATGATACGAAAATCGAACTAAGAAGAACGTAAACTGACGAATGACCAAAATTTAGTCGAAAATCCTTCATAAACCGAAAAATTCGAACCAAAACCGTAACGATGAGTATTCGGTTTCTTAATTTCATAACCAACAAATGTGACATTGCTAATAAGATGTCTCTAAATGAAACTTTGTTAGGATTAAGTTTTGTTATCTTACCTTGAGAAACATGTCGATTGCGCGATAAACTCCGTCATGAGACTGCCTCGGAAAGCTCGAGACCATTTCCGCGAGCGAGAGAAACTTCTGAAGAGGCAAATTATCAGAATCCCTCGATTTCTCAGCTAAATAACCATCAACAAGTTTCGCAACAGATGTTTTCGCGGTTAAATCATCTTCTTCCGAGCGATTATTCATATCTCGGGATTTCAAGAAAACCTCAACTAAGCTTTGCATCAAATCAACATCATATAACATAACATCACCCAAACTCGCCTCGTCTAATCGCTCACCGACTCTATACTTTAACCCGGTTTCTTGATCACATCCAAGAAAGATCGAAGATCGTAACAACTTAGTCAAGAAACTCAAAGAAACACCTCGTTTCTCATCGGGAATCATCTCGATGATCGAATCAGCCAAAGCTCGGTATTTAGCAAAGTCACTAATCTGTACCGACGACGAGCCGCCTTTACTAAATCCCGGAATCCTTCTAATCGCGTAAGCGTGCAGCGCTTCTCCGATAACATCAGCGGAAACTTTCCCTCGTGATTCGATCGTACCAATCGCTCGTTTATACAAATCGATATGCAAATCGCAAAGATCCTCGACCCACCAATCTCTAGGAACAGCTTGCGGTTTCCTCAATCCGTTGTCAAGATTCTTCTTCTTGCTATACGTATAAGACCATTCGACTTTCGAAGTATCGATACAAGCTCTAGACGCGATCGAGTCAAGACAACGACCCGTTAACTTCAACTCTTCCGAGTACGGAGACAAAGCTCGCGTTGTTTGAAGCACGATAATCGAATCTTTCCAGCTTTGAAGTATACTAGAGTTCAAGAAAACTTCAATCTTGTAAACAAGGTTTCCTTTTTCAACGGTTTCGTACATTTCGAGAAACTCAGCCGCGCAACGAGCAGCGACTACGTTGTACGCGTTTAGCGTAACCGTCATTCCGTAACAGAATTTAGCACAGATTTCAAACGAAGCTGGTCCACCAGGAATCTCTGGTATTTGAATCTCATCTTCTTGATGAATCTCATTATTATCTTCATTTGTTGATGATGATGATGTTGTGATTAGTTTCTGTAACCTTGCGCTTTTCGATAACAACGGAAACTGAAATGAAATCAAAAACATGAATCAAAATCCAAACTTTCTAAATCCAAACATTAAAAACAGAGTAATCTTGAATCAAAATCCAAACTTTCTGAGTCCAAACATAAAAACAGAGTAATCTTGAATCAAGAATGAATCTTTAACTATAAGGTAAAGAGATTATTAAGCTTCTTAGTGTTTATTTTACCTTATGAAGATAGAATTTGACATCACCAATGATTACAATAACATCTGTAGCTAATTCGGTCGATACATACCTTAAAAGAACATAAACACAAAGATTCAGACAAAACCAACATTGTTATAACCAAGAACAAGGTAAAGATAAGGAATTTGAAACACAAACCTAACATTGTCTCCTTCAGATTGAAATGAATCAGGTTTGGATCCAAGTTTCATAAACTTCATGATATTGTATCAGTGAAGAGATCTCAAAGACTTAAATAAAAAAAAAGTGGTTCTTGAGTGAGAAACAGAGAAAAGAGTTTTTTTTTTTTTTTTTAACAAACACTTAAAGAAACAATGGTAATGGAGTTTCACATCTCAAAGAGAACATTGAAAATATAAAAGAAATAAACTTAGAGATGCACAAAACACCCACTAAAAACCTCGAAAATTTTTACTGACACAAACCCACACACAGAGATTAAATAAAACTCTGTTTAAAAAAAAAAAATCAAAAATCAAAAATCTTCTCTTTTTTCTAAGTGCTTCACACATTCACAAACTCAGAAACACGTGAAACCCTTTTTTATTTATTTATTATCTCTTTTGTTTTATAGAGACGAATCCAAAAGCTTGAATCTTTGTGAGTTTATAGGATGATGGGTTAAAGCGTCGTCGTTTTAGTAGTAAAACCTCCAAGAACCAAGAACCAAGAACCAAGAACCAAGAATCAAGAAAAGTTAAGAAGATTGCTACTTATTCAATAGACAAAATGAATCAAATCTTTTTTGTATGTTTGTTGAAAAAAAGAATCTAACAGAAACAAAAAACATTAGTGGCAGATATCGTTTAAGTACAAGATGACTAATTTTTTAATAAAAATTAGTTTTTTTTTCAAATCAAGAATTGATTCGAATCTTTAAAGATCCTAAATTGCAAGACTTGTAACAAAATTGTTAAGATATAGTAGATACCTTTCTTACTTGGAAGCAAACTTGAAGAAGCTCTCTTGAGCCAAGACCACAAAATTTGAAAGAAGACTCTATTTCTTGAAATTTGAGATTAGAGAGTTTATGATAAAAAAGATTCTTTCTTGTTCGTAAGCGATCAAACAGTGACCTTTCGTTATAAATTTCCTTCTTTCTATGATTTTGGAAATTGAGAAAGGAGCCAAAACCAAAGCTGTGAAAGATAGAAGAAGAAGAAGAAGAAGAAAGAAAGAAAGAGAGAGAAGAAACGCACGCGAAATCTGACAAAGCCACTTACTTTGTGTGCCCCCTTCTCTTCAGACAAACTTACCTTCTTTTCAGGATATGTTTTTTCTTCTTTCCTTTTCATTATTTATTTTTCCTTTCTAGTTTTACCTTTTTTTAATCACCAAATCACATTATTGTATTTTCAAAATGTTTAAATTTGATTACTTGGAAATTATCTTAATTTTTGGTTAATTTAAAAAAATAAATTTCATTTCAATTTGAATCATTTTTGATATATTTTAGTTTTCTGATGATTTTATTGTTGGACAAGTATATCGAAAAAACTAAATTTAGGTTCGAAACCGGTATAAAATAATTTATACCGGTTAATTTAGTCTCTCCATTCAAACTTAAATTTTTGGAGTCGTTATGGTTGTATAAATAATTTTGTTTTCCATTTCTTATTGTATTAGGAGTATAATACTTCAAATAATGAAATCAACTTTTTTTTATCAGTTAATGTAGATAATAAAATGTGCATTTAGTAATCTAGAAGAAGGAACACACAAATGGGTCAACTAGAAGCAGAGAATCCTAGTTACAGTGAACTATTAGATTTTAAATTATTTCATCAATTATCCAATATCTCCTACCTTGCGAATCTTAGGATACCATAGGAACATTGTCAGGTCATGTCCAACAATATGATTTTTAAATTATTAAAACACATACTCTCTTTTCATTTTACTCAACTTTATACTTTTTTTTTCATCTTTTTATTCAACTTTTATTAATTTTATATTTAAACACTTTCTTTTCCTTTCAAACACACTCTCCAAAAGATCCAATATTAGATCCCTCTCTCTCCAAAAGATCTAATTTTATCCACAAAAACACTCTTTTTCTTCATTTTACTCAAATTTTATATTTCAATATACCCCACAAAAATACTCTCTTTCTTTCTTTTACTCAAATTTTAATACTTTTATATTATAAAAACACCTTTAGACCCTCCGGTGTCACCATTAAAGATGCCCTCACATAGTCTATTGTGAAACTGCGAGTCCTACTACAAGTTATATATTAATAAGTAAAAAAAGAAGGCAAAGAGACTCAAAATCTATTTGGACCTAAAATATATATTTAGTTGTCGCAGAAAATCTTCTTGGTTATATTCACTCAAAATCTAATTTTTGTAGATCCTGCAAGATTAATATTAGTCTTAATAGATAATTTGATGATAATAGGTGTCATGCATGTGGCAGCCAATAAGAATCCAATGAATCTTAAACTTATAGACTTTTTTAGAGCATCACCAATGGTGACCCTCAAGGGTCTAATGTCATTTTTAAATTATTAAAACACACACTCTCTCTTCCTTTTACTCAACTTTATACCTTCTCTTTCATCTTTTTACTCAACTTTTATTAATTTTATATTTAAAACTCTCTTTTCCTTTTAAACACATTCTCCAAAAGATCCAATATTAGATTTCTCTCTCCAAAATATCTAATTTTATCCACAAAAACACTCTTTCTTCCTTTTACTCAAATTTTATATTTCAATATACCCCACAAAAATACTCTATTTCTTCATTTTACTCAAATTTTAATACTTTTATATTATAAGAACAACTCTTTAGACCCTCCGGTGTCACTATTGAACATGCTCTTATACCAACCACAATGCAGAACACTTTTAAGGTGTCTAAAAAAAAATTTCAATTAAATTTAATGAATTTTAATGGTTGTAGACTCTTTAGACCAAAACACTCCAATGGAGACTTTAAAATGGTTCCTAAGACAAAGGCTCTACAACATCTTGACGAACTGATTCAGACGGAGACGAAGGATTCTCATCACCCGAACCGGCGGTAATCGACGAGGAGGCGAGACGGTTCAGACTTGAAGAACCACCGTGAGTAACCTCACCAGCAGGAGACGACGAGGAGGCGAGACGATTCATTGATGTTTCATCTTCACATGGTTTATACATCTCACGAATCTAAACACATTATCCAATAAATTGCCCTCTTGCGAATATTTTTAATGTTTTTGTTGTTGTCCTTGATCAGATTAACGTCTAGCTACTTTTGATATTAATAGTTGAGCGATCAAGTAAATGTTTCGACATCATGTATAGTTGAAGGATATTAATATGCGTATGGATTGACATTTAGATATTTAAGAGCAAAGACTATAAATTCGACCACATGTTTTAAGAAAATAGCTTTAAATACATAAGTGATTAATTGTCTTCAATTTGACATCTACAATCATTTAGCCTATAGGAATGTATCTTCATATGCAGGCTGTTCATATGATTGAGATAACATCAGGTTCTTTTGTGCAAAGTTGCATACAAATTGATCATATCTTAATAAAATACTATGTAATAATTTATATTTGGCGATTAAAAGCTACAAAGATTTATCTCAAAATATTCGTGTGATTATAGCAAGGCACATGGTCTTAAGATTACGAAGGGAGTGGCATAAATTGCGAAATGAGGAAAATAAATAAATAAAACAACATTAGGAAGAAGAGTTAATGATGATTCTCGGAAAATTTGTGAAATCACCTTTTGTGTATTTTAATTTTTTTTGACCTTTCTATAATAGTATATGATATGAAACTCACCTAATTTTATGGCATCCATATTTTTCAGATTTTTAATATCTTTTAATGGGTGTGAAATTATGAAACACACCTTTTTTTAGGGCAATCAACTTTTATTTAAAAAATCGAAGTATAAGCGATATTATCCTTACACACATGCATGAGTTTACATTGAAATTTTTACAACGTTGATCTTAAATCTTAATATCCATGTATTTTCTTCTAATGTTTAGTAAATGAAATATGTAGAACCACACAATATTTTAGCAGAATTTTCTTTCACAAAGTAATGAACGTTGAATCGATAGGGAAAGTGGAAAGCTACATGCATGTTACCTAATTACAATATGGAAGAGTTGAGTTAGAGCTGTCAGAATGGTCAAAATCCACGGGCCCGATCCAACCCATTCCACCGTTGGACGGGTATGAGTTCAATAATGTAAACCCAAAAAAAGATGGGTTTCATGGATTGATCCATGAAGGGTAACGGGTTTCGCGGGTAAAACCCATAAAAAACTACGGGTTAATGAGTTACCCACCAGTTTTTATATACATAGTTTTAAGTTTATATATATACATATTATATAAGCTAATGTGTATATATATCTAAAATATAATAATAGTTTAACAAAAATATTATATATAATAAAATATTATATTGCTTCCGTTTTAAAATATTGGAAAGATAATTATGAACGCTTTGGAGAACTAGCTTATATGGCTTCCGATCTTCTTAGTATTCCAATCACTACGGTAGCTTTGGAGTGTCTTTCAGAATTAGAGCTCGAGTTTTGAATAAATAGAGAAGTTGTCTTCTTTCCGAAAATGTTCAAGCATTAATATGTAGTCGAAACTGGTTGCGTGGATTTGAAGCTTATGAAGGTAAAGTCGTAAAAATTTAGTTTATTTTTCAAACTTGCAAAATCATATACTAAATTTCGTTTATTGTTTATACTATTTGTTTGATTTATGTAGAGGATAATGGTGAACCTGAAAAAGAAGAGGGAAGTGATATGGGTCAAATTTGCCTTTGACTACTCTCTCAAACAAGAGATCTGTTGTAGTACTTAAGGTTATCGAATCCACAGGGAATCAGATTTGCACAATAGATTTATAACTTTCGGACTATGCTAAGCAATAAGAATGTAAATAAAACAGTTGCAGGAAACAGTAAATCAGAATGATGGTAAAGCTTTAAACCAATAAAAGAGAAACACTAGGCTTTAGGGAATTCGCAGGAAGAAATCCAAGTTGCAGAATAAAGTTACTTTTGGGATAAGTGATGATGCACAATTCTAGAACTCAAAACACTGTTGTAAAGTAAATCAACTGTCGTTGCAAATACTATCTATGTTTAAACCCTAGACAACCAACTGTCGTTGCGAAATCAAATTGATCTAAATAAGCATTAATAATCAGGTTCGATTTGTTCACAAGGATTCAAAGCCAACTGTCGTTGCGAATCGAATCCTTGCTCACCTATGATTCAGTTCAGGTAATTCAATAATGATGTCTCATCTATTAAACAACCTAAGATATCCAATTCAACGCTAAATCAGAGTTAATGTAATCAAGGTGAAGAATATAAATAAATATGATACAAATCCCAAAAGTAATTAAACTCTATAACTCTTCATAAATCCTTTGAAAAACCCTAAAACCTAACTAGGGAATTACTCAGACATAGACATGAAAGATCATTCCTTAGTATAAAATATCTAATAGAAAATAAAGCATAGCCTAAACAATGGCTTAAAATATGTATTTACAGAATACAAAGTCGGAATGGGCCCAATTGCAAACATCTGGCCTTTCTGACGCGAAAACATAAATCTTCTAAAACTTGAGATCTGGGCTGTCCGATAGTCGTGTCGAGCGACACACATAACTCTGTTGCTCGACGCTTGAAAAACATTGGTGTCGAGCGACACCAACATCAGTGTCGCTCGACACTGACTCTAAATGTTGACTCCGAACTCGCCACTTTGACTACTCATTCCGTTAAGCTCCAAAATGCTCCAGTAAACACCAATTGAGTCCAAGTCGTCCTTGTACTTAATATAAAACACCAAACACTAGAAAACACCAAAAGACTCGATAAAACGGACATATATCATGGTATAAAAACTGGTAAAAACCATGATATATCAGGAAGCAAGATGTTTTCAAATTATAGACTTCTATCATTTTTAATATTATTTCTTAATTTAGTTTTTTTATTTGATTTTTTGGTTTTTAGTTATACATTATGAACTTATGATGTCCAATTTTAATTTTTCTATGTTTTTTATTTTATTGGAATTTGTTTGTGTTTTTTTCTTTAAACAAATCAATTATTATCTTTATTTTAAAATAAATATTGAAAACCCATGTAATATAATGGGTTGGGTTGGGTCAATAAATTTTGACCCGCGGGTTTTATGGGCCGGCCCATCATGGAAAAAAAAAATGAACCCACGGTGGGATGGGTCAGATGGGTTGGGTTGGCCCATCTGACAGCTCTAAGTTGAGTATTCGTGTGATTATGGGAACCACCAAATTACGTGGTCCATGCATCTCTCCTTTTTAGCCAGCCTTTATCTATTCTTTTCCCCAAACATCCTTGCTTTATATTCTACTAGAATAAGATTTATAGTAAATAATTATGTTTAAAGAATGTTTAGAGGAGAAGTATACTATATTTTTAATTGAAACCCCAAATTAGATAATATAGTGATTAAAGTTATAGGTTCATATGTAATTTGAAAAAATATAGTCTCATATCTCATATGATTTGAAGAATATGGAAATCAATAAAGTATATACGCATGATATATGTAAATATGGTTTAAATCATTAAACTATTTTATATAATAGCTAAATCATTTTTTTTTGTCACAAATTAAATCATTTTTATGTTTTGACGATATTTTTTTAATGATATTTTGTAAATTTTATACATAAAAAAATTTCTACTAACCAATTTTTTTTATTTTTGCTTATTTTTTTTGATATAGTTCTCCGTTTATCGATGATTATTTTGTATTCCTCATATATATATATATATATATATATATATATATATACATATGTTAAACCTCTGTCTACATATAATGAAAGAAACATGGTCGATTCTATTTTTAATTACATACTCCCTCTGTTCCTAAAAAAATGATGTTTTAGAGTTTACACAAATATTAAGAAATATTAAATACAACAATTAATAAACACAATTTAACACTTTCTAATAAATGTATTACACTTTTTTATTAATTATTCTCCTTATTTCTTTTGTAAGGGCCAATTAAAATTTGCACTCCACCTTTTTAGCACTCTAATCAATAAATTTATTTTAACAAAAAACAATTAAATAAAAAATGCATTAATGACAAAGTAAAACATCATGTTTTAAGGAACAAAGAAAAAATCCTAAAACATCATATTTTTAGGAACAGAGGGAGTATATACTTTTAAAGAACTTGGAAATCAATAAAGTATATACGCTTGATATATGTAAATATGGTTTGAATCATTAAACTATTTGATATAATAACTAAATCATTTTTACATGTTTAGACGATCCTTCTTTGATGATATTTCGTAAACTTTACACATGAAAAAATACCACTACCAATTTTTTTTTTTTTTTGCTTGTTCTTCTTGTTATAGTATTCTTTTTATCCATAATCAATTATTTTGTGTTCCTCATAAATATAGTATGTTAAACATTTGCCTATATATAACAATAGAAACATGGTTTTTTCAATTTTTAATTACATAGTTTGCTATTTTTCTATTTCTAATTTTTTGTTTTATGTTAAATTTCTCTTTATTAATTATTTTCAAGTAAATATCTTATATAACTATTTTATAGAGGTTTTGTGCAATTTGTAAAATTACTTTATGTTTTTTTCCATTTTAACTTCATCCTTTTTTGATAATTAACAATTTTGATATTGAAAAATTTACATATTTAAATAATTGACATGTGTTATAATCTAATAGACTACTTAACACGTGTCGCGATCTCGTGAGTTAGAATTATGATCACTCTCCTTTATATAATAAGATTATTTCGTACTATATTCTTTATTCTTATTTTATATTAATATGGTCTGTGATCAAAGTGATCATAACCATGAGATCTTTCGATAAAAAAAAAACCCATGAGATCTATGTAAAATCATTTTCGATAGTTAATATATAATTATATTGTTGAATGTTCATTCATTAATCTTTTAAAAACGTATATAAAACACTTTCTGTATTTATTTTTTACACTTGGGTAATGAATTGACTATATTGATGGTTAGTTTGTTTACAATCACAAAACTGAAAATGTTGTGGTATCAACATTTATTTTTTACTGTTTTTAGTTTTGTTTCTTCTAACTAATTCGTTTTAGTTACCCTATTTTATCGTTTAAAATAACCGAGTTAAGCGTTAGCTTGATGTGAATTTATAATTTTTTTCTCGAATATGGTTGACTTCTCCAATTTTATTGCTTAAATTACACTACAAGAAAAAAAAGATAAATACCATAAAATTATATATGCAAATGACTTTAACCAAGATAAACAATAAGTAATGAGATTTGAGTATGCAATGAAATAGCAATATGCTGATATGTCATAATTTAATGGACAACTAATTCAAGTATCATGTATAAACTTAACTATATATACAACTAGATTAAAGATATGCATATATGTGGGTTTGTAATGTTTTCCAAGTCATGCTTGAAAATAAGGTACATTTCAATCTAAAAATAGTAAGTATGACATTTGTTGAAACTGCGTAATCTGATGTAATCTGATGTGATCTGGTTTCCAGTAACAATTCGCCGCTGTGCTGGTCATCTTCGTAGGATTATTATTTACCTTTGATATCTCTATCCACTTAATGAGTGATGTTATTCCCCTCGTTTTGAAACTCCTAGTGTTGTTATCTTGAAATTCCTTAGTGTTGTTATTTTGAAACTTCTTGCAAGTTTTCTATTGCGGTTCAATGGGTGATACTATTATCCCTCGTTTTGAAACTCTTAGTGTTGTAATTTTGAAACTTCTTACAACTTTTCTGTTATGAAGCACTTGCATCTGTCTCTTTTCATGATTAGGTTTTTTTTCCTCTTCGAAGTATTCTGTTTTGGCATGTTCTCAATTAAACTATCACAAAAGATTTTCTACAGCATAAAGAAAAAATGCATATGGATAACATGATTAGTTTGCTTCACTCGTAAGTTGCAAACCTTTGCAATTGCATTTGCCTCTCTTCTCAGTCAGTTATATTTTTTATTTCGTTCGTATATGCTACTCATATACATAAATACAAATAATTATGCATAATCCAAACTAATACAAATATTGGATTATTTGAAGTTTGTCATACAATCCGAACTAATACAAAATAAACATATAAGTTTGTCAATGAACCAAAACTATTCAAAGGTGAAGTACATAAATAGAGATCGGGCCACAAATTGAAAATCTAAAAATTAATATGGATCCTAGGGCCTGAATAATCATATTAATAAAAAAACGCTGCGTTTTGCGTTTTATAGACAAACGCGAAAAGGAAAGAAACGAGCGATTTTCAAAAACCCCAAACTCTCATCTTCCTGATCACATCGGTCTTTGATCCTTTCACCGTTTCACGGTATACAATGTTGGGAATGTCCTGAAATCACACTTGTATTCACTCTAGAGATAGTTGTACTGTCGAGATTAGACATTCATATGATACTAGGTGGTCATGACGTTTTGCTAGAAGCCGCTGATGATCTATGAGTTATGAACTCATTGCTAGTATTATATGATCCTACAGGGTCACACACCTAAGCAAACTGGATTTACTTTATGTGGGAATGATCATTAATGTAATGATCAAATGATGTGTATTTGATACACATAAGAATCATGTTTTAGAGGAGGTGTCGATCGACACTATAGAGTGGTGTCGATCGACATGTGTATTTGATACACATTATAATCGTGGTTTAAAGAATGTGTCGATCGACACCACTGAGTAGTGTCGATCGGCACGGGCCAATAATCGAAATAGGGATTTCGGTTTAATGACTTAATTTGAGCCGGTTTATTTACTGGTCAATTAGGTTTTTGGCTCGTACCTATATATAGGATATGAGGCACGAAAACCTGATAAGCCAAAAAGTCCATAGCCGCCTCTGAAACGTAGGATTCCCTGAGAGATCCGATTCCAGGTACTAGCATCCCTGCGGATTCCAGTTTGTGTGCATGTGGACCATCAGTAGAGGCGCAACACTTGAGGCGCTAAAGATCTCGAATCCCTGTTCTAATTCCGCTGCAAAACTCCAGGTATATTCGAGATTTGTTCTTGTAGATTCGTTGTTTACAAACCCTAGATCCTAGGCAAAGGAATTGTCGCTAGGTTGTTTTAATAGAGATTAAAACCGGTAAAACCTGTGCAAATTCCTACAGTGGTAGCAGAGCCTTAGGGTTTAACTAATGAATCTAAAAGCATATAATTGAATTAGAGAATTCAGATTGAAACATGTGATGTTTAGGATGCTTGCTATATCAATTTTCACTGAAATTCGTTTTGTTAAAGTTGATCAGAACCGATCGTGTCGATCGACACAATGGTTGTGTCGATCGACACAACTTTGCTAAAATTCTAGGGTTTTTGATCGTAATATCAAAGTTCCAGAAACCCAAGTGTCGATCGACACAAATGGTTGTGTCGATCGACAGGACCTTGCAATTGGTTAACCGGTTCAATTGGATTGAATCGGTTATCGCGCTTAGTTAGAAATCAATTAAACCGGCTTATTGCGGTTTATTGCGAGTTGGTTAGTGTCGATCGATACAAATGTTGTGTCGATTGACACCAACCGGTAATCGACCCGGTTCAATTGGATTGACCGGTTATCGATTCGGTTCAATTGGATTGACCGGTTATCTCAAAATTGATTTGGTTTGGTTAGCGTCGATTGACACAATCGTTATGTCGATCGACAGAGACCAATTATCGATCCGGTTCAAATGGATTGACCGGTTATCGATTCGGTTAATTGGATTGACCGGTTATAGAAAATTAAATTTGGTTAGTCAATGTCGATCGATACAAATGTTGTGTCGATCGACACTGACCGGTTATCGGGTCGGTTATCAAAACCAGTTCAATTGGATTGATCGGTTGTCGAAGAACTGTTCCTGAGAGGTGAGTGTCGATCGACACTAAGGTAGTGTCGATCGACATCCTACGAAAATTGTGGGTTAGTGAACCTACAATCAAATAACCAAACCAGATTTAATGAGATTCTAAACCTTCCTGAATGCATATTTGATATGTGTTAGGATTAAATGTTCAGTTCCTCAACTAAATATAAAGTGTTCTGGATGTCTTCCCGATCTTGTTAGCTGTCAAGACTCATTTCATTGCGTGATAGGCTTGCAGTGCAAGGTGTCCGCAGTTACATGAGTAAGGAAGTAGGTAATTGTGTTGATGGGCTTGCAGTGCATGGCATCAGCTATTACATGACTGAAGAGATTGGTTTACTTGAGTGGGCTATCAGAAGTTCTGGGCCCATAGACATCAGGTGGATAAAACATAAGATGTCTTATCCACAACCAAGAGTCATATTGGATATGATTAGCAAAGTGTTGCTTACCTATATAGCTAAGATTTGAGTGACAGCCAGTGACTCGCTCAGGTTTTGGTGAAATATGGATCTTGGATCATTATATTCATTTGAGGAAACATTGTTTTGAGTATAATGTGAGTTTTCTTAGTTGTTAAGATTTCTCATTTCCTGAATATCATAACTGAATTTTTCCTTTTTTTATTACAGTTATGTCTAATCAGAACTCTTTCTCGTTGAGATCCGTCCTTGAGAAGGACAAGTTAAATGGATCCAACTTCCTTGATTGGTATCGGAACTTGAGAATCGTTCTCAAGCAGGAGAGAAAGGACTACGTCCTTGAGAAATTTCTCCCCGAGAAACTAAGGTCCAATGCTTCACATGCAGTATATGATGCTTGGAATAAGCATTATTATGATGTGGTCGATGTGCGCCGTCTGATGTTGGCTACCATGAACTCAGATTTGCAGAAGAAATATGAGAACGTGGAATCGCCTATCGAGATAGTCACTAGCCTGAAAGCTATGTTTCAGGAGCAGATTCGAATTGAGAGATACCAGACGGTTAAATCTCTATTTGAGTGCAAGCTACCAAAGGATGTTCTAGTGAGTCCTCATGTCATGAAGATGATGGGTTATATTGATAACTTGAGGAGACTGGATTGTCCTATTAGCCAAGAGTTGGCTACTGACATCATTCTGCAGTCACTGCCGTCGAGCTATGATAAGTTCATCATGAACTACATCAAGAATGGCTTGACGAAGACGTTGACTGAGCTGCATGACATGCTCAAGACAGCTGAGCTTAACATCAAGAAGGGCAAAAGGTTTGAGAAACCTGGTAAAGACAAGGGTGAGAGAAAGGCCGTCCAGATTGTGAATCAGGATAAGCCTAAGTCTCCCTCTAAACCCAAGTCTGGCCCATCTGATGATGATACATGCAACTACTGTGGGGAGCCAAGGCATTGGAGGATAAAATGCAAGAAATACATGGAAGATACTATGGAAATAATGAAGATGTATGAGACTTCTTCTTCAGGTATTTATGTTATTTCAAGTTCTATCTTAAGGGTATTAGATACCGGTTGTGGTGCTCATATTTATTGAAATATCAGGGCCTAAGCAACAATAGAACGTTGAAGAAGGGACAAGTGGATATGTTCAACAGGAATGAAGCAAGGGTTGCTGCATTAGCTGTAGGAAGTTTCCATCTGTAGTCGCCTTCAGGCTTGGTTTTAGAAACTAAATAATTGCTATTATGTACCTGCTATGAGCAGAAATGTCATTTCATTTTCTTGTATGATTTTGAATGATTTTATTTTGATAAAAGACAAATGTTGCTCTTTTGATCTTAATGATATATTCTATGGTAGCACCCCATTAGAGAATGGGTTTTATGTCTTAAACCAGTCTAAGCCTGTCTATAACATAAACATCAATCGGTTCTCTAGCATTGTCGTTTTGGGCCACATCGGATTCTGAAGCTCCATAGTGATGGGCTTCTGGACTCACTTGATTGTGAATCATGTGAGAAATGTGAATCCTACTGTTGGACAAAATGACTAAGGCCCATTTTATCAAACTAAATGAAAGGGCAAAGAATTATTGGGCCTTATACATACAGATGTGTGCGGCCCGATGGGCACCAGTGCTAGAGGAAATTATCAGTACTTTATTGATGACTTCAGTAGGCATGGCTATGTTTATCTAATAAGTCACAAGTTGGAATCCTTTGAAAAGTTCAAGGAGTTCCAGAATGAAGTACATAATCAAATTGGCAAAAGTATTAGAGCTCTTCGATCAGATCGCGGAGGAGATTACTTCTTCGATCAGATCGCGGAGGAGAATACTTAAGTCAAGAGTTAAGTGATCATCTGAGAGAGTGTGGAATTGTTTCACAGCTCACTCCTCCTGGAACGCCCCAATCGATTGGAGTTTCCGAGTTGAGGAATCGGACCTTATTGGATATGGTTCGATCAATGATGAGTCACAAAGATCTTCCATTATATCTCTTTTAGGGATACACTCTAGATATGTCTGAGTTTACACTAAATAGGGTTCCATCAAAATCAATTGAAAAGACACCACATGAGATGTGGACTGGAAATGTTCCAATTTGTCTTTTCTGAAAATTTGGGATTGTGAGGCTTATGTAAAATTTCATATCTGATAAGCTCGCACCCAAATCCGATAGGTGCTACTTCATTGGTTGCCTTAAGGAACCAAGGCATACTACTTCTACAACCGTTCTGAGAACAAAGTGTTTGTTGCTAAGAACTATGTTTTCTTGAGAGAGATTGTCTTTCCAAGAAGAACAGTGGGAGTGAAGTACAACTCGAAGATGTTCGAGAGTCACAGGAGATAACTCAACCTGTTAAGGAAGAGCAGTAGTTGGATCTACAAAGAGTTGTAGGACCTATACCTGTGGTGCCTGAAGTTTGCAGATTCTGAAAGGATACGTCACAATTCCGAGAAATAGGGATTTCTCGCGACCGATTGTCATGACTTGTTGATCATTGACAATGACGAGCCTGCGAATTTTGAAGAAGCAGTGTTGGGCCCAGACTCCGAAAAGTGGCTTGGAGCCGCTAGATCCGAAATGGGAATATCCATATATTCAAAGCTTGGCTTGTGGCTAAAGGTTTCAAGCAAATTCATGGTACGACTATGAAGAAACCTATTCCCCAGTTGCTATGCTTAAATCCATTAGGATTATCCTAGTAAATGCCATTTATCATGGTGATGAGATTTGGCAGATGGATGTGAAAAACAGTTTTTCTTGATGGAATTCTGGAAAAGGGTGTGTACGTGACACAACCTGAGTTTTCACAGATCCTAATAATGCTGGGAAGGAAAGCAAGCATTACGGAGTTGAAGTCTTCGTTTTGATGAAGCGGTCAAAAGGTTTGACTTCATCAGGAATGAAGAGGAACCGTGTGTTTACAAGAAGACTAGTGGGAGTGTAGTTGCATTTCTTGTTATGTATGTAGATGACATACTTCTTCTCGGAAATGACGTTCCGTTGCTTTAGTTTTAGAAACTTGGCTCGGAAGTTATTTTTCAATGAAAGGCATGGGAGTAGCCGCATGAATTCTTGGAATAAGAATCTATAGAGATAGATTGGGTAGGCTAATTGGATCGTGTCAAGATGCTTATGTTGATTAGGTCTTGGACAGGTTCAGTATGCATGATTCCAAGAAGGGCCTCATACCAATGTCTCATGGCATTAATCTTAGCAAGATGCAATGTCTCTAGACACTGGCTGAGCAATAATGTTTGAGTAGGATTCCCAGGCGTATGCAGTGGAATCTATCATGAATGCCATGACCTGCACTCGTCCAGATATTGCTTGTGTTTTAAGCATGACGAGTAGATACCAATATGATCCATGTGAAAGTCACTGGACAGTTACCAAGAATATTCTCAAGTATTTGAAGAATACTAAGGATAAGAGCTTGGTGAACTGAGGAAGTAATGGTTTTGTTGAGAGTGGTTAGACGGACAAAGACGATTTCCGGTAGGAATCTGGTTATGTCTTGTGTCTATATGGCGGTGCAGTTTGTTGGAAAGGGTTACAAGCAGAGCACCGCAGCCTGCGGTTTATTGGAAAGGGTTCCAAACAGTGCGCCGCAGCCTCTCCCACGACCTAAGCATGAGTTCACCCTCCTGCTGTAGGTATTGGATATATTAAGATGTGATCTTGATTCTAGTGGGAGTTGAAATGGATTTAGTTATATTATGATATTCATATGGAGATACTTAGGTTATGTCATAATGAAATTGTTTCATGTATTATTTGATTATTGAATAATTAAATAATTGTCCCAAAGTAATTTATGGCATTCTTATAGGTCATCAAGTTGAGGACTTGATCATGAAACACTATAAGTGATAAATGACATAGATTATATTAGTCCCTGGTCAAGGTTGTTAAAGTGGGACACTGACAACCGCGTGAGACTGGTATGTGAGGTGACTGATGACTAAGTTTCATGGAGTCATTAATAAGAGTATTAGAGTCAATCACATAAATATATGTTAGAGAACATATGATCGGGCATGACCCGCTAATGAGAACTCTACAGGATAGTTATATAAGTGTCATAAGAGGTTCTTATTACGACTATAGAGTATAGTCCTTAGACCTGAGTTCATCATGATTTCTTGCATATGAATTGGTCCGCTTTGACTTTGTCAAACGTTATCCGTAACATGTGACTATAAAGGCACTGATTGAGCGTATCATGAAGTGTGTGAAGTAACAGGGATGGAACAAGATGGGATTTGTCCCTCCTATATAACAGGAGATAAAGATCTCAGGGCCCATCGAAGATTTAATACTGAGAAATGCGTGGCCGCGCTCAAACGAGGTGATTGTCAGTCGTTTGTTTTTGATCAGTATAAATCGGAGTTCGATGAACGTGATATTGGCTGTAATAAGGATGACACGGTTCTTGCCTTATGCCATATCGAGATATAGAGACGAAGGGATTATGGAAATAGTTAATTCCAGTACAAGTGGGAGATTGTTGGGAATGTCCTGAAATCACACTTGTATTCACTCTAGAGATAGTTGTACTGTCGAGATTAGACATTCATATGATACTAGGTGGTCATGACGTTTTGCTAGAAGCCGCTGATGATCTATGAGTTATGAACTCATTGCTAGTATTATATGATCCTACAGGGTCACACACCTAAGCAAACTGGATTTACTTTATGTGGGAATGATCATTAATGTAATGATCAAATGATGTGTATTTGATACACATAAGAATCATGTTTTAGAGGAGGTGTCGATCGACACTATAAAGTGGTGTCGATCGACATGTGTATTTGATACACATTATAATCGTGGTTTAAAGAATGTGTCGATTGACACCACTGAGTAGTGTCGATTGACACAGGCCAATAATCGAAATAGGGATTTCGGTTTAATTACTTAATTTGAGCCGGTTTATTTACTGGTCAATTAGGTTTTTGGCTCATGCCTATATATAGGATATGAGGCACGAAAACCTGATAAGCCAAAAAGTCCATAGCCGCCTCTGAAACGTAGGATTCCCTGAGAGATCCGATTCCAGGTACTAGCATCCCTGCGGATTCCAGTTTCTGTGCATGTGGACCATCAGTAGAGGCGCAGCACTTGAGGCGCTAAAGATCTCGAATCCCTGTTCTAATTCTGCTGCAAAACTCCAGGTATATTCGAGATTTGTTCTTGTAGATTCGTTGTTTACAAACCCTAGATCCTAGGCAAAGGAATTGTCGCTAGGTTGTTTTAATAGAGATTAAAACCGGTAAAACCTGTGCAAATTCCTACATACAAAACCCCTAATCTTTAAATTGGTGTGTGTTTTGGTTGTGGGTTTTTCGAATTTAGTGTCAAAATTGGGTATTTCTGTGTCATCTTGTTTCCTCTTCGATTTTAGGGTTTGAAATTCGTCATTGAGGTTGAAAAAATCTTGAATTGCGATTAGATGTTTAGTGGGTTTTGCTTTTTTACTACAAGGGTCGTTTGATAATTGTTTGGATTGTGATTGAAGAGAGTTTTTAGCTTATGCGCACCAAGTGCTAGATGAATTGTCTAAGTCAGGTGTTCCTTTTCTCTAGAACCACTTTTTTTATATTTCTTTGAAACAAATATACTTTTGTGTGACTGTGTCTTGTCCTTGTTTGTTTTCTAACCATTTGGATTTTTCCTTGTCTCTTCTTTGTTTGCTTTCTCCTAAGTATGTTTTTGTTTACGGTCCTTTGATATTTATCAAGGATGCGTTTTTGTTGCAGTGAAAGGTCTTTCTTGTTTACACAGTTGCTTGTACAGTGAATTTGAATTGATGATTGATTTGTACGTATGATTATATAGAAACTGAATATTCGCAATGTACAATGTCGAGTATGATCTTGTTAGTAGAATGAGACTCTTATGTTTGGGAGGTTTTAGTTATTTTGTTTCTGAGCATAATTTCTTTGTTTTATGTTTGCAGAATACCTAAACGATCACGAGGCGAAGATCGATCATTTGTGAGGATGGATCCGAAACATACGGACGATCTATTGAAGTAATTCTAGCTTCTTTGTTATCCATAATCTGTCTACTTTAATTACGCGTTGTGTTAATCGAAATTTGTTTTTGTTTGTCAAATAGGCATTTGGAGAAGCAGAATGATTTACTCAAAGAAGCTCATAAGACCATGTCACAAGAACTTCAAACACTCTTGGTATTAGTTATATGATTAGTGAAATAACTCTTTTTAATGAGCTTGTAATGCAATTAAAGATTAGATATCGCTAAATCGTTGAACTTCTTATGATTTTCAGGTTGAAGAACAAATGATGATGAATAAACTCTGTGAGGTTATGGTTATTCATCGAAATAACAAGGTATGATCTCTTCTTGAATATACTATTTGAATTACCGATAAATTAACTGAGACTTTCGTGTACTTGATAGATTGCGCTTTTACTAAACGAGCTTGGTTTTGCAGAAAATGGAGAAAACTCGTAATGTTTTGGAAGCACAAGAAACAGTTGAAGCTTCCTCTACATCAACTGTTACTACTACTTAGACCCGGGCCAATGATTGGAAGAGAAAAACCGCGTTTTTCGATATTGAATTTTGAATTTCGGATCGCTCTTTTGCAAAAATTCGGCAAGCTTTGTATATATATATATATATATATATATATATATATATATATATATATCTCTGAAATTTCTATAACCTATATAAGTGATGAATGAAATAATGTCACAAAGTAACATCAATCGCCTGCAAAAAGAATTTAGAATAGACTGTTTTTCCCATTTTCGCTCAATTGTTATCTTTGCTAATAACTCATTTTGCGAGTCACATCATTTACTGCGATCGCATCATGTATAAGATGATCTTTAGTCTTGTTAATTAAAGTAACATCGGTTCGCGGCATGTTTTAAATTTTTGATAAAAAACCTTTGTTGATATGCGTAGTAGCTTTTGGATCTTTGCCAAAATCAATGGTTTTGCGATAGAGACAAACCATACGTCAACATATTGTGCTTAGATATACATAAGGTAATAAGCATTGTATCACAAAAGAGCGGAAGAGAAAGAGGTCTTCTTAAGAGAGAGAAAGAGGTCTAGCATCGCATACATGGTTCTCCAAGGTCTTCTTCTGTTTCCAAGCTGGGTATAGACTTAGCAACCACAGTCCAGCCTCCCGCATCGGTTCCGTTTAGCGCCAAAGCCTTCTCCAGTTTCCCTTGTCCAAAAAAATACAAGAAAGCCATCTTGTAAAGAAAAGAAGCCAAGATTTGTTAGAGGAGAAAGAAGCCAGGATTGGGAGGAGGAAGAAGCCAGAAATTGACCTCAGGGTATTGGTCCGAGGGTCTCGCAAAAGAGACAAATCTGCGATCACTCCACACGGAGAGAAATGTTTGATCAGTGCGTTCTTGACTTCATCCTAAGGGAGATGAATGTTGTATCCTTCTACCCAAATGGGCGTGCTCCTGCAACCAAGAAAGAAGAAATCAAAACTGACAAACTTGATTATCTAAGTGCAGAGAATAAAGAAACCAAAGTAGGAAAGAGCAATGCGCAGAACAAGAGTAGTAAACAAAGTTAAACAAGTAAAAGGGTACGTAAGAAATCAGTACGCAAAGAAGCAAACTACGTTAACAATGAGGCAATGCAGTTGATTAGATTATAGAGAGATTGATAGCAAGTAATGATGCTAAGACCAGAACAAACCATCACTCACTAAGTAAAGTAGTGGAACCAACTTCAAGAAACCAAGAACCACACAAAAGAAACGTTTCATATACTCCCTCCGTTTCAATATATAAGCTGTTTTGGGGTTTTAATACTAGGTATTTTTAACTTTATTGAATACTGGGGGACCAATAGTATTTTGCAATATTTTTTATAATTGGTTAAACCGTTTTTAATATATATTTTAAATGCTACTTTTTAGAGTAAAAGTACTTTCTTAATATTCGCGATTTTTGCTAAAACATCTTATATTATGAAACGGACTGAGTATGTTGGATTCAGTATTCTAACTCTAACCAGCAAATCTAATTCAAATTGGAAATTCAATTTACCACTCTTTGTGGTAGTAAACCGCGCTCAGAAGTTTTGCTTGTTCAGGACCAAACGGACACTCTCTTGGTCCCGGTGCAGGCTTAACAATAGCAACCCATGTTCCCATATCACATCCATCAAATCCCAACGCGCGCTGTTTTTTGATTTCTGACTCAAGATACATGAAAGCACACCTGTCAAACAAAAAGAAGATGTTATTATCTTAGCATAAAACTTGAAAAACATTCATTGTCATAAACCTGTCGGCAAGTTTGGTTACAGGGTCTGTAGGAACCACAACGTCAACGATTCCTCCACATGCCATAAAGAAATGTTTCATCAATGCATCCTTGATTTCATCAACAGGGAGCGAAGTGTCGTATCCCTCAACGGAAACCCTAAAGCAACTGCAATAGTGTGTTACAATCAACACAAGAACCCAAACAAAAATCTCCAAACATATAAACTCCAATTATTACCGGCTTCGGGTGTTAGCAGCGAGTAATTCCATAGCAGCAGCACGATTTTCAGGCAGACACAATTCCAGAGACTACAAATTAGAAAAGATCTAATCAGAATTTCTTCTTACATAATAACTTTTTGTGAATAAACAGAAATAGGCAGAAGAAGATTACCACTCTGCTCCTGTACTCGGCAGCGCTCATGTGATCCTCCCTTGTCAACTTGAAATTAGGCAAAAAACTTCTATAGATACTCTCCATTGAGCAATTGAGAAGAGGCGATAACCCTAGGCTGCTGCGATATTTTGCTTCACTTTTAGAGATTTAGAAACAATGGTTTTTCTCTTTCGACAAAGAGGAAGAAGCTATTTATGTAATCCATTGGGCCTTGGGCCCGTTATCATGTGAGCCCGTTTCAAATAAGTTTATTCTTTGTCGTATATCTATTACATTCGGTTTAATTTTGGGGTTCGATTAATTTGGTTTTGATAAAATTTTAACCGAACTCAAACAAAATTAGCGTGGTTCGGTTTGGATTTGGTTCGACATAATGAAAATTCGACACATGTTTTGTTTCTGATATTTGACTAGCGAGAGGGAGTTCGAGAAGCAATCAAGGTCCCGATAACCCGCATTCCTAGCTGCAATTAGGTCATGTGCATTGGAGACATTTTGGGGTGTTTTTATAATATAAAATTATTAAAATGGTTGTAAAAGGAAGAAAGAGAGTGTTTTTGTGGGGTATATTGAATATAAAATTAATAAAATTTAAGTAAAGAGAGTAGATAGTGAGTGTGTTTAGGAAAAGAAAGAGAGAGAATGTCTAATATTGGATATTTTTGAGAGTGTTAGGAAAAGGAAAAGAGAGTGTTTAAATATAAAATTAATAAAAGTTGAGTAAAAGGATGAAAGAGAAGATATAAAGTTGAGTAAAAAGAAGAGAGAGTGTGTGTTTTAATAATTTAAAAATCTTTAGACAAGAGAGAATGTGTGCATTGCACATGCCCTTAAAGCGGCTATAAGAGTAAGTGCCTCCTCGGCCAATGCCAGACCACATTTCGACTTTTTAAATGAAATGACAATTTAGTTGCGTATAAACTAGTACTTTTTTTAATGATCACATAGGTTCAAAGGATAATACGAAATTTTAGCCTCACTAAAATTTATAGCAAACCACTTTTTTGTTTATAGGAAAAACAAAATTAATCCACCGATTGATGCTGATTCGTTTTTAGGATCAACGGTCAAGATTATTTATTTTTCCCTTCCCATCTTAGGTTTGCTTTTTGTTTGCTGAAAAGTCTCATACACAAAATGAATAGTTGAGACTGTTCAATTTATAAACCCTTTCACCAAAAAACGCAAACTTTCAAGTGAATCATTATTTTGCACAAACAAAAATCTCCAAACATATAAACTCCAATTATTACCGGCTTCGGGTCTCAGCAACGAGTAATTCCATAGCAGCAACACGATTTTCATGTGAATAAACAAAAAATAGGCAGAAGAAGATTACCACTCTGTTCATGTACTCGGCATCGCTCATGTCATCGTCCCTTGTCAACTTGGAATTAGGTAGAAAAGTTCTATAAATCCTCTCCATTGATAACCCAAGGCTGCTGCGATATTTTTCTTTCACTTTTAGGGTTTAGAAACAATGGGTTTTCTATAATTCATTGGGCCTTTCAAATAAGTTTATTCTTTGCCGTCTATCTATTACATTCGGTTTAATTTTGGGGTTCGATTAATTTGGTTTTGATATTATGTTTGGGAGGGTTTAATTATTATTTTCAGGTTGAAGACCAGATGATGATGGATAAATTATGTGAGGTAATGGGTATTCATCGAAATAACGATGTATTATTTTGTCTTGAATACACTATTTGAATTATTGGTAAATTAACTAAGACTTTCGAGTACTTGATAGATCGCGCTATTACTAAACGAGCTTGGTTTTGCAGAAAATGGAGAAAACTCGTAATGTTTTGGAAGCACAAGAAACAGTTGAAGCTTCCTCTACATCAATTGTTACTACTTCTTAGACCCGGGCCAAAGATTGGAAGAGAAAACCGCATTTCTCGATTTTGAATTTTGAATTTTCGGATCACTCTTTTACAAAGAATTCTGCAAGCTATGCGTAACATCAATTGCCTGCAAACAGAATTTAGATCCTCCAATTCTCTTAGTACTCAAAACATTCTTCACCAAGCAATGGCTACAACCTCCAGGGATCGATCTTAGTTTACATACCGCCAAATGATTTAACAACTTCTCTAAACCGTTACAGGCTTGGAACCCGCACGAAACATGGGAAGTTTCGATCTTTGTTGGACAGAGTTCTCTGCATCCGTCTCTACATATATATGAACACAAGCTTCTATTGCTTCATATAACTGAGAATATATCTCAATCTCTGTTTGTTTCTTACTTCTTTGCTTCAAACTCTGAATAAAACAAAAAACATCAGAAAATTTGTGAAAGAATAAGACTATGTTTTGTATTAGAGTTCCAAGATTTGGTTTTCATGACATTGAGTTCGTAAGTGACAGATCGTAAAGCCCTTTCTTGAGTCCGGGATGGCTTTGTTTCATAGCTTCCATCCTTCCGAAGTAGAAACTTCTTCGAAATTCTTTAGAATCATCCTATATTCCTATGACATGTAAGACCGAGTCGAGGCTCATCGCAAAGAAGAAGTAATTGAAATATATCAATCACATTCTCTTAGTTGAGCAAAACGCATTCGAATTGTGATTCGCATAATCGATTCAAATGCGGAACCCCGTAGACAAGTAGATGTATTCCAAAAAATTTCGTATCTTATTTCTCATAACTGCAAAATTAAAAATGGTTACTTGGTCTGTGACATCAAAGAGTTAGTTCCTAGAAAAGTGTCATAATTTCGAACAAGTTTTAGCTCAATCCTATATATTATTTGAGAAGCATTTTGCTTAAGTGTCATCACCACAATTTTTTGAGTTTATTTATTTATTTATTTTAATCTTTCAATACTAATTGCCAAACACATTTCTTTCCTAATTAACTAATGTTGATTATTTTTAGTCTCAATGCCAAACACATTGAAATGATCATATACTTGCCAAAATTGAAATATTTCGAAATCATGGACTTGCCAAAAAATATATATAGATATATTTTGAAAATTCAAGATTAAAATCATAAAACTAAATATGAACAAAAAACAATATATATTCCAAAAGTGTATTAATTAGAAAAAATAAAAGATATTTTCCTTATCTTTTGAAATAGAGGATTAAATACTAATATATCATTATATTAAAGAAGAAAAATTCTAAACCATTATTTTAACATGGTAGTAGAGCCCACGATCCGCACAGTCCAATCCGATCCATAATCGATCCGAACCAAAAATGGTCCATCGATCTTTCCCCGAATATTTCGAGATTAACGGCCAAAAAGCCATCATCTCGAGGGGGCGTATTAGGGATAGGTTGTGTGATGATATTTCTGGTTTAGTGTATGTGATTGTTTATTGTTTATCGAGTATTAAAGTTGTTGTGGGTAACATTCTCACTGAGTAATTTTTCCGGGAGTTGCTCACCCCTCTTTTCTCCCTTTTTAGTGTGTGCAGGTTTATTACTTGTTGTACAAGTTAGGGCGCGAGACTTATGGCTCATGGGTATCGGGGTCGGGGCGTGTCAATTTGGTATCAGAGCCTAGGTTAGCCAAGCCGGTTTCGACCCGGAAGGCTGTCCTAGGTGACCATATATTTCCACAAAAAAAAAAAAAAAAAGTTTTTTAAAAAATGTTTCCGGAAACTTTAAAAGAGATTTAGAAAATGTTTTGGGATGATCTTTGGGTGTCTATGGTCTCGCGCTAGATTTAGTTGATATGTGTGAAAGTCTAGTTAGGTTGAATGGTTCAATGCTTTGAGAGTCTTATGGGTTAGGTTCGTTAGGGTTTATGAGTTAGTTCTTCAGAGGAGTGTGACAAACACCTTGTCTAATTTTGGGTTCACACCTAGTTTGTGAGTTTCAAATTGGTAAATGTTTGGATTTTCAAAGAGGTTCATCAAGAAGATAAAGAAGGATGGAGTTTCACGAGCATCAGCATCAGAATAATTGAAGAAGAAAAAGAAGCTTCAATCAAGTTATGAAGAGTGGAGTTACAGAAAAATCTTGTGGAAATGAAGATAAGGGAATATGAGGTAGTAGTGAGCAATGAACATGAATGATGTGTCGAAAGTATTGAAAGTGGTTGAGTTCGAAGTGAAAGTGAAGTAATAGTAACTGAAAGTATTAATTTAAAGGAAGAAACGATCATGGAAAGAGTTTTTGTTTCAAGATAACACAAGTGTGTTGGTGCGTGAGGTTGCAGATAACATGGAGGCTGATCAAAAAAAAAAAAAAATGTTTGAGTCCTAGTCAGGTCGTGACATTGGAGTAAGATGGTTTCAGAATGAGTAAGAGAGCTAGTTGTGGCTTTGTCAAAACCGAGCCCAAAATAAGGATTCGAGGACGAATCCAATTCAAGTGGGGGAGAATTGTCACGACCCTATCCCGGGGATCCGTCAAAAATCTAAATTTTAAATCAATGAAGCTTCGTTGTTTTGTTGGAAGATAAACCGAATGATCAAGCCGGTTGAATTATGAATTTAAATTTAATTTGAGTTGAAGCCTTTGTTAAAAATATGTTTGGACCGGTTAATTAGTCTAAGCATATGGGCCCATAGCCAAAGTTAGTCAACTCATTTAATTGCTAAAAACCTAGAATCTGATGGGGAAAATAAAAAGGAGAGCCGCCGTTGAGTGAAAGAGGAATAGAAAAAAAAAGAGGAAGAAGAGAAATGGGTCAGAGGGAGATCATGAGAATGGAGGAGAGAAGTAAGAAAGAGGAGAAGAGGGAGGGAGAAATCTCGTTGATCTTGAGGAGAAGAAAAGGTGATTTGATGGCTGGTGGAGAAGATGCACGTGAAGCGAGAGTTCCGCCATCAAAGGAACGTGTAAAGAAGGGAGAGTAACGGTGTTAGGAGAAGAGGATCATCACGACGCCGCCGTGGTACTTTCGAGCCTTGTGGTGATGCTGTGATGACCAGTGAGTGAAGCTATGATGGTTTCAAGGTGAAGAAGGAGATGGGAGATGAACATGGTGTGGAAAGACTCAAGGAATTTGGACAGCTCAGACCTGGTAATTTTGGAGCTTGATTGACAGCGACTGGAGCATCGGATGGCTTCAACGTTGGTAGCTGTGTGACCGTGACATTCTCAGCTTTCCAGAGGTTCCAAGATCGAAACCTAGTTCCACCGGAGTCGCCGTGTGGACTTGTTTCTTCTGGCGCAAGTAACCTGATTATGACAGTCCGGGTCAGTTCCGATGCAGCTACTTTGAGTGTACATTTGGCGGATCAAATGAAGTCTGATTGCACTGAAAATTTGTGGAGTTGTTTTTGACACTACTGTCTTCAGAAACAACGGTTGGATCATCAATTGGACGGTTAGTTTATCTTCTATATGTGTTTTCCTAAGCGTAGTTGGTGCAGTTTATGTTATCGAGTAAATTGATGGATTGTGTTGTTTGGTTGGCGATATGAGCTCCGTATGAGCTGGAATCTTGCAGGATTTTTATGGGAATAGTGTGAGCAGGGTCAGACCGCAATTCCAGAGGCGTCGAAGACTTGTGGCTAAGGTGAGGGTGGGATCTATGCTACTTTAATATTAGATAGCAATAGGTGGTTATATATGCTAAGTCTAGGAATTGACTGTTTGATTGTTTGATGATTGTTGGTTTTATATGCTAAATCTAGGAATGAATTGATTGATGTTTGTTGATTGTTCGTTGGATTGATGTTATGGAAATTATGTGATAAAGTTATATGGTAAAGAAAGAATGTTAAAGGATTGAAAACGATTGTTTGAGATTGTAGAATGTAGTTAGTTCTGCGGACGATCGCGTACGTTAGCCCGTTGCAGAACTTTGTTTGTTGGAACTACAGACGATCGCGTATGTTAGCCCGTTGTAGTTCTATTGGCTGAGAGCGTGTGACATGACGATCCCGCTTATAAGGCTCGAGCTGAGAGCGTGTGACATGACGATCCCGTTTATAAGGCTGTAAAAGTAAAAGTAAAGAACGTATAAGTAAAAGTAAAGTATGTGAAAAGGAAAAGTAAAGAATGTAGAAAGCTAAGATAATGTATGAAGTTTTATGATTGTTAGTAATAGGTTTACTACAAGAAAACAAATTTTTAGCTACTAATAGTTGCGACTAAATACATAGTCGTTAAATGTAGCTACTATTTCGCGACTACTTAGCAACTAAATTACGACTCATAATAATTGGTATCAAATCAGTCGCTAAATTGCGACTATTAACATTCGTTGCGAATGAGTCGCTATTTTGCGACTAATTCGCGACGACATAGCGACTAAATTTGTTGGGTTGCTAGACAGTCGCGGTTTAGTCGCAAAAAATCAGGGTAGGCCACGTGGCGAAATAAGTTTGCGACTAAATTAATAGTCGCAAATCAGTCGCTATTTTGCGACTAAGTAGCGACTAATTTCGGTGAGTCGCAAAAGTTAGGTGAGAGCACACGTGTTTGACATGTTGGGTAGGTGTACCTAATTTTATTCTACTGTAACATTAGTCGCTATTTGGTTGCAAAATATAATTTAGCGACTGTTTATGTAGTCGCTAAGTAGTTGCAAAAATGTCTATAAATAGAAATCTCAAATCATTCGTTCACCTCACTCTCCCAACTACAATCATTCGTACCTCAAACTATAAGTGGTGGAGAAAAAAAAATTTCATAAGTTAAAAAATGTCGGGAAATTTTAATAAAACGTATGGTCGGGAGTGGATGTATCAGAGGTTCGATGAAGTGACGGGAAATTTCTCGTCAAATTTCGTCGCGGGGGTGGACCAATTCATGGCATTTGCAAATAGCCAACCACTGACGCAGAGCAATGGCGGTAAGTTTTTCTGTCCTTGTGCTGTTTGCCGGGGAGTAGAATTTATGCCGGGGAGTAAAATTTATAAGCATTTGTAAAAGAATGGATATATGCCAGATTATTATGTTTGGTATAGACATGGAGAAGAACTCAATATGGGTTTAGGATCAAGTTATGTTGATACGACATGGGTTAGTGGGACTGAAGAAGTCGGTAATATAGTAGAAAATAGATATGTGGATATGGTGAATGATGCATTTCGTGATAACGTGAATTTTGATAACTACGGAGAGTATGGTAGTTATCAAAATGTTGAAGAACATGGTAGTTATCAGAATGCAGAAGAACCTATCCGTAATCATTCAAAAAAGTTCTACGACTTGTTAGAAGGAGCGAGAAATCCATTATACGATGGTTGTCGGGAAGGACACTCGAAGTTATCCTTAGCTTCTCGGATCATGCAAAATAAGGCTGATCATAATATGAGTGAGAAGTTAGTGGATTCGGTATGCGAAATGTTTACAGAGTATTTACTAGAAGGAAACCATGCAACTGGTTCAAATTACGAGACAAAAAAATTGATGCGCAATTTAGACCTCCCATGTCATGCAATTGATGTGTGCATTAACAATTGTATGATATTCTGGAGAGATGACGAATGGTTAGATAAGTGTGCGATTTGTAATTCACCAAGATGGAAGCCTAACGAGCAACAACGTAGGACTAATGTACCATATAGTCGTATGTGGTATATGCCTATTGCTGATAGATTGAAGAGAATGTATCAGAGCCAGAAGACTGCAGCGGCAATGAGATGGCATGCAGAGCACAGAACCGAGGAGGGAGAAATGTGTCATCCATCTGATGCGGCGGAGTGGAAATATTTTCAACATCAACATCCTGAGTTTGCCCGAGAAACCCGCAATGTTTATCTTGGATTATGTACAGATGGGTTCAATCCTTTTGGAATGTCAAAGAATCATTCGTTGTGGCCTGTGATCTCGACTCCATATAATTTTTCCCCTGGCATGTGCATGAATACGGAGTACTTGTTTCTTACAATTATGAACTCTAGGCCAAATCATCCGCGTGGTAGTCTCGATATATTCCTCCGACCTCTTATTGAGGAGTTAAAAGAGTTGTGGTCTAATGGTGTCGATGCGTACGATGTGTCGTTGAATCAAAATTTTAATCTCAAAGCAGTGTTGTTGTGGACGATAAGTGACTTTCCTGCGTATAGCATGTTATCAGGATGGAGCACCCATGAAAAATTGGCGTGTCCAATTTGCATGGACGACACAAAGTCTTTTTATTTGCCGAACAGAAGAAAGACGTGTTGGTTTGATTGTCACCAAAGATTTCTTCCACTTGATCATCCACTAAGGAAGAATAAAAAAGACTTTTTGAAGGGAAAAGACGCTAGGAACCAGTATCCACCAGAGCCTTTGACCAGTGAGCAAATTTATTCCTAGCGGTTGCGTCGTGTTAATCCACCTAGAACAAAGGATGTAGGTGGTAACGGTCACGAGAAGAAGATGCCTGGCTTTGGGAAGAAGCATAACTGGCACAAAGAAAGCATATTTTGGGAGCTGCCATACTGGAGGGACCGCAATCTGCGACATAATCTCGATGTGATGCATATAGAGAAGAATTTCTTTGATAACATCATGAACACTGTTATGCGTGTGAAGGGTAAATCAAAAGACACCATCCCGTCACGATGGGATGTAGGAGAATTCTGTTTTTAGCCACACTTGCTTGTTGATGAGGGTAGAGCCCCTTTTCCTCCCTACTCATTGACAGACGAAGCCAGAAGAAGCTTATTGGAATGTGTGAAAAATTCGGTCAAATTCCCAGATGGTTATGCCTCAGACTTAGCTAGTTGTGTTGATATACCTAATGCAAAGTTTTTTGGGATGAAGAGTCATGACTGCCATGTTTTTATGGAGCAGTTACTTCCATTTATATTTGCCGAACTCCTAGATCGGAACGTTCACCTCACGTTATCAGGTACGTACTACTTCTTGTTCTATGAATATGTGCCACGTAAATATGATTATAGTATTTTATATTTACCATTTTTTGAAGTTTCAATTTATATATTGTAGGAATTGGAGGATTTTTCCGTGACTTATGTTCGAGGAGTTTGCAAAAAAGTCGCATCCACATTCTAAAACAAAACATAGTTTTGATCATATGCAACTTGGAAAAGATCTTTCCACCATCATTTTTCGACGTGATGGAGCACCTGCCTATACATCTCCCATACGAAGCTGAATTAGGAGGCCCCGTGCAATACAGGTAGATGTACCCTTTCGAAAGGTTTTTCAAAAAGTTGAAAGGGAAAGCCAAAAACAAAGCTCGTGCGGCAGGATCTATTGTTCAATCATATCTAAAGGAGGAGGTAGCTTATTTCTCAGAGCACTATTTTGCCTCAAATGTACTCACAAAATCAAGGTAAACACTATAATTAAACACATATGGAGACACATTATAGAAATTTTAAATTTCTTTTAACTCCTTTTTCCAGGTCAACAAGATTCAGTGAAGGTGAAGTTCCCCAATATCTTGACCCTGAAGTACCTGATATATTTAGGCACGTCGGTCGTCCAAGTGGGCCAATGAAAGAAATCTGGTTGACAGAGAAAGACTTTCAATGCGCACATTCATATGTTTTGCGAAATTGCCCCTATTTTCAGCCTTTTGAGAGGTAAATCTCAAATTAAGTTTAAACATAATTGACTATGTCGGTCGGTCTCATATACGTTTTGGTCTTACACAGTATGTTTGATGAGTATCTTGCAACAAAATATCCAGATCTCTCAAACAAAGAACTCGAGGCTAAAAGAGCTGAAGAATATCATTTATGGGTGAAAAATTATGTATGTTAGAATAATATTCTTAACTGTGTGTATATATATATTATATTTTTGTACTTCTATAATTTGATATTGTCTATCTTCATGCAGGTTACCTACTGGAAAACCACACATCCTTTTCCTAATTGGGTTCAAGAGATAGTGCATGGACCATTGAACAAGGCCAAAACTTGGCCTATCTATTTTACAAGAGGATATTTGTTTCATACGCAGAGTCACGGCCGCGAACGAAAGACTTGCAGCTATGGTGTATGTGTTAAAGGAGAGAATTATAGTGATGCATCAGATGAAGCTGATTTCCACGGGATCTTAACGAATATAATAGAAATCGAGTACGAGGGAATGATTAATCTGCGACTCACACTCTTTAAGTGTAAGTGGTACGACCCTAAAATCGGTAGAGGCACTCGGAGGAACCATGCTGGCATTGTAAACGTTCTTTCATCGTGATGGTACAATAAATACGAACCATTTATTCTAGGTTCGTATTTCCGCCAAATTTCCTTCTTTTCGCCTTTTCATATAAATATATATATATATATATATATTCAAGTCTAAGTTCTGCAACTTGATTTTGCATAGCCTCTCAAGCGGATCAAGTTTGTTATATCCCGTACCCATACAAGAAGAAACCGCCAAAGTTGTGGCTAAATGTTGTTAAAGTCAACCCGAGGGGAAATATTTCAGGAGATTGTGTCGGCAGTGAACCTACGACATTGAAGATCTCGTAGTCGATAATGAGACACAAGGAGTCAACCCAATCAATCTTGATTATGATGTCAGAGATGCGGAACAAGAAGATGAATTCCAGGAAAATTCTTCGTCTTCTGAGGATGACGATGAATATGATGTCAGAGATGCGGAACAAGAAGATGAATTCCAGGACAATTCTCCGTGTTCTGAGGATGACGATGATTATGTATGAAGAACCTTAATAAAGTGCGTAAATGACTATGTTAATTACCTAAATCCTTAAATATCTTGTTATTTATCTACAAACTATGTAATAATTATTGGCTTAACCCGCCAAATATTCCCTCGTTAATTTCTACCTAATCCCCAAAATGTCTATACTTAGACATTTTTTTAGGTAGGAAACCAAAAACAACAACCCAAACCCAATTTTTTATTTCTATCTCAACAAATTTCTATACACACTTATAACATAATTGTCTATAAAAGTTTAAAATGATACCAAATGTTTATACATACCACATTTAACTTATTTTTATTGAATCCCAAATCCAAAATAACCATAAACTATAATTACTTATACATTACTTCTACTATATCTCATTAAAAAATAAGCAATTCTATACCCTAATACCTAATCCCCTAAAAAATCTATACCCTAATACCTAATCTCCAAAAAAATCTATACCCTAATACAACAACCCAAACCCAAATTTTTATTTCCCTCTCACCAATAAACATCACAAATGTAAATTTATACCCTAAACCCCAAAACTTTACAAACTTAGAGAATTTTGTGGGAAACCAAAACCCAATTAGGTTTTATTATATAATTACTTATATTATATCTCATCAATAATCACAAATGCAAATTTATACCCCAAATGCAAATCTATACCCTAAACCCCAAAACTTTACAAACTTAGAATTTTGTGGGAAACCAAAACCAATTAATTTTTAGTGGGAAACCAAAATTTTTGGGTTAATTTGGGTTTCCCTCTCATCCAACGTTTTTTAGGAAATCCAATTTTTGGGTTAAAAAATCAGAGGCGACAAACCCTACTCGCCTCCTTCACTGTTTCGATCTCTTCTCCTTCACATTTTCAGATCCCCTTTTCACTCAAACCCCTAAGTATTCTCTGATTTCTCTCGATCTCACCTTTAATCTCTGATTTCTCTTCAATCGATTCTCTTCAACCCTAAGTATTCTCTGATTTCTCTTCAATCGATTCTCTAATTTCTCTCGATTCTCAAAACCCTAACTATTCTCTGATTTCTCTTCAATCGATTCTCCTAATTCTCGATGACCGGAAGAGGCCGAGGCCGAGGGCGCGGGAGAGGAAGAGGCCGTGTTGCAGATCCAACGCCGTCGGTGCCTTCCACATCTACACCAGTTAGGCCGCCGGAACTTGGCCAGCAGTACACCTTCACTTCGGCGCAAGACGGTTCTCCGCCACGACGCGCTCTCACCCAAACACAGATCCATGTCCGACAGTTTCCACCGCCACAAACTCTTTTCAACAACTCCACGACTCGAGATCAGAGGGATAGATCTGAAACCCTCCAGTCGAGGCCTCAACATCAGAGGTCTTCTCACCATACATGAGAAACTGCTGTGTTACCTAACTCTGAAAGTCCGCAGACGAACAATCAACTTCAGAATCCACAGCCTCCTAGCCCTACAGGTCAACTCTATAAACTTTAGGTTTAGGTTTTGTTCAGAGCTTAGGTTTTGTTCGATTTTTATGTTTTTTGGCTCACTTTTAAGATTTTCATAGTTTTTGGATTAGGTTGTTCGTATAAGTTTTGTTTTAGTCTCTCTCTGTTTTTGGCTTTTGTCTCTCTCTGTTTCTCTGGTTTGGTTAAGAGTGATTTTGATCTATTTGTGGTAATGGGTTTCTGAAATTCCAATCAAATAAAGTCTCTTTCTGGTTTTTTAGGAAAAGGTTGGATTTTTGGTTAGTTAGGGGATCATTTGCTTAGTCTTAAGAGTGATTTTGAACTGTTTTTGGTAATGGGTTTAGAAAAGATTGGTTGTTTAAAGTTCTTTCTCGTTTGTTTAAAATAGGTTGGATTTTTGGTTAAGGTTAAGTTTGCTTAAGGTTAAGTTTAATCTAATCTAATCAAGTAAAGTCTCTCTCTCTCTGGATTGTTTAGAAATTGTTGGATTTTTGGTTATTTGTTGGATTTTTGGTTAATTGTTGATCATTTGCTTACTCTTAAGAGTGATTTTGAGCTGTTTTAGTCAAGTGATCATTTTTTTTTTTCATTAATCAATACTGTTATGTCAAGTGATCATTTGCTTAGTCTTAAGAGTGATTTTGAACTGTTTTTTCATTATTCTTTATTATCTTTCCAGCTATGTTTCCAGGACAAACCACACTGAACCATCGTCCACGGCAAACTACTTCTACTCCTCAACTTCAGATGCGTCCGGCATTTAACTTTACAACCCCAACAAGACAGAACTCCAACACCTCTGAACATCAACACTCCAATGAAACGGTAGAAGAGCATGTTGATGGGGTTGATGACAGTGTCCACCACGAATCCACTCTCCCAGAAGACACATTGATCTATCTTCAAGAGCTGCTAACCGTGCCTAACCGTCACCAGTGGACTTGTAATCTGTCTCCAGAGAAGCCTCAGCCACCAAATACCACATGGTGAGTTCTTTTCACTACGTTTCTTATTGTTTGAACTTTCTGCTTGTTTATGGTTCATCATAACTGTTTGTTTCTCCTTGTTTGAACTTTTTTTGTAGGTTTGGTCGTGATGGATCAGCTCTGGTCCGCAAGATTACAAAAATCTTCACCAACAAGTTTGATAAAGCATACTACAGTATCAGTTGTGTGCCTCCAGAACGAGTTGAGCGATGGTTCATCGAGTTTGCAGTAATGTTTTCAGATCTTTCACACTCTTCTATTATTTCTTGCTACTCGTTACTAACAAAACTAACACCTGAGTTCACTTGTTTTGTAGAAAGAGCACACATGGGATCCCTTGATCACAGGGACAGTTCAAGCACATTTCAAGGCGATTGTTGCGAGGCGGTTGAAGGATATGGTGAGCAAAGCTCATGCGGCTGGTGAACGCCCTACGTGGATCGGCGAAACCATATGGAAAGAGATGGATGATTACTGGAAGACTGAAGAAGGTAAGGGGAGGAGTGAGACCGCATCTGCTTCTCGCAATTCTGACCGAAAAGGTCTTGGTCCTCATAGAAACATCACTGGCCAAAAATCCACTAACCAAGTCAGACAAGAAATGGTAAGCTACTATCACTAGACTGGTTTTGTTTTGTTTTCACCTGCTCATCATGATAGTTGTTCTTGTTTCTTTTGTTGCATTTTCAGGAGGTGGAGCTTGGCAGACCAGTTAGTCTCGGAGAAGTTTTCCTCAGAACCCACACCAAACCAGATGGGACCTATGTTGATATGAAGGCGCAGAAGGTTGCAGAAACGTATCAGCGGAACCTCCAAGCAAAGCATTCCGAGTTCGACTCAGAAATTTCAGATGGTACATCGCGACAACCCGAGCTAACCACAGAGGAATGCAATGACATCTCTCTTCAGGTAAGTAAATGTGATTCTGTTCTTTGAAGTATTTTCTAACTGTTTGTTCTTCGAGTTTGCTAACTGTTGTAATTTTTTTCCGTCTCCTAGGCATCAAATGTGGATCAGAGAGGCTACGTTTATGGCATTGGAAACCTCAATGAGACTGACTTTAGCAAGAAGCGCAAGTACGAAGCAGGTAACTCTTCCTCGTCTTATGTCTCGATGCAACAACAATTGCAGGAAACCCAACGCAAGCTTGACGAACAAGCAGCTCATAACAAACACCTAGAAGCTGAGCTAGCCTGACAAAAGGCCCAGGGTGAGGAGTTGACTCTGATGGAGAAGTACTTTCGCCAAACTGACAAGGGTTATCTTGCCTTCCTTGCTTCCCAAACTGCCCGTGGACAAGATGACTACAGTGGACATGATGACGACGGTAACCACGACGGAGATGGAGATGATGGTCGTGGACAGAACGACGACGGTGAATATAATGGCGACGGTGACGGTGGCCGTGGATACAGTGACGACGGTAGTCAATGTCGGTAGACAACCAGGGATCGTGAACGAAATGCAAATAGATAAGCGATGATCAAGGGCAATTGTGTCAAATTAAGTCACTAAAAGACAAAATGTGGTATTAAAATATAAGGAATTTGAAATTGTGGTAGATTTTATAAGGTTTTTGAAAAAAATGTTATAGGCAAAAATATTCCCTATGTAAAATTATTTTCGATAGTTGATAGTACATAATTACATTGTTGAATATTCATTCATTAATCTTTTAAAAACCTATATAAAACACTTTCGGTATTTATTGTTTACACATGGTTAATGAATTGTAAATCAGTCACACAATCACGATTTCACCCAAACCGAACTCTCTAGGGTACAAAGAGAGAAAGAGGAAGAGATCGATAACAGCCATGATCATTGATGGACAAGATAACAACCATGATCATTGATGGAAAACCCTAACGTCGATGGAAGAAGAAAGAGATCGGCAGTTTTTTTTTTTTTTTTTGTAAGTCCACGTGGCAAGTTTTAGAGAGTTTCAATTGTTGATGTGGCATCTCATGGAGAGAGTCCTTCTACTTTTATATAGTAGATAAGCGATCTTATCATTCGGTATCCCTACACCCATGCATGAGTTTACATTGAAATTCTTACAACGTTGGTCTTAAATCTTAATATCCATGTAGTTTCTTATAATGTTTAGCAAATGAAATATTTAGAACCAACACAATATTATAGCAGAATTTTCTTCCCTAAAGTAATGAACGTTGAATCGATAGGGAAAGTGGAAAGCTACATCCTACATGTTACCTAATTACAATATGGAAGAGTTGGGTATTCGTGTGATTATGGGAATTACCACCAAATTACGTGGTCCATGGATCTCTCCCTTTATCTCTTCTTTTCCCCAAACATCCTCACTTTATATTATATTATTTTATTTTATTTAAATTCTTATTCTTTATTTATTCTTTGAACAAAAAAAAAAATTCTCTATTCTTATTTTATTTAAATATATGGACTGTGATCAAAGTGATCATCATAACCATGAGATCTATGTAAAAAAAATTTCGATAGTTGATATATAATTACATTGTTGAATGTTCATTCATTAATCTTTTAAAAACCTATATAAAACGCTTTCGGTATTTATTGTTTACACATGGTTAATGAATTGTAAATCAGTCACACAATCACGATTTCACCCAAACCGAACTCTCTAAACATCGGTTCGGTTATAATCTCAGGCCAAAGGGGAAAACAGAGTACTTATTAACCAAGTCAATAAAACGCTGCGTTTTATAGACAAACGCGAAAAGGAAAGAGACGAACGATTTTCAAAAACCCCAAACTCTCATCTTCCTGATCCCATCGTCTTTGATCTCTTCAAGGTGAAACAAAACCCATAATCTTTAATTTGGTGTGATTTTGGTTCTGGGTTTTTCGAATTTAGTGTCAAAATTGGGTCTTTCTGTGTCATCTTGTTTCTCCTTCGATTTTAGGGTTTGAAATTCGTCCTTGAGATTGACAAAATCTTGAATTGCGATTAGATGTTTAGTGGGTTTTGCTTTTTTTATCACAAGTATCGTTTGATATTGGTGTGGATTATGATTGAAGAGAGTTTTTAGCTTATGCGCACCAAGTGCTCGATGAATTGTCTAACTCAGGTGTTCCTTTAGAACCACTTTTTTATTTCTTTCTTCGAAACAAATATACTTTTGTGTGACTGTGCCTTGTCCTTCTTTGTTTTCTAACTATTTGGAATCTTCTTTGTCTCTTCTTTCTTGCTTTCTCTTTTCTTCGTCCTTTGAGTTTGATCAACATATGCGTTTTTCTGGCAGTAAATGGCCTTTTGTTGAACTATTGTTATCTGATTCTTGTTTTACACAGTTGCTTGTACCCTTAAGCAGTGAAATCTATGATTGATTTGTACGTATGATTATGTAGAAACCGAATATTCTCAATGTGTCGAGTATGATCTTGTTAGTAGAATGAGACTCTTATGTTTAAGAGATTTTAGTTATTGTGGTTCTGGTCAGAATTTCTTTGATTTATGTTCTCAGAATACATAAACGATCACGAGGCAAGATCATTTGTGAGGATGGATCCGAAACATACGGACGATTTATTGAAGTAATTCTAGCTTCTTTGTTATCCATAATCTGTCTACTTTAATTACGCGTTGTGTTAATCGAAATTTGGTTTTGTTTGTCAAATAGGCATTTGGAGAAGCAGAATGATTTACTCAAAGAAGCTCATAAGACCATGTCACAAGAACTTCAAACACTCTTGGTATTGGTTATATGATTAGTGAAATACTTTTTGAATGAGCTTGTACTACAATTAAAGACGCTAAATCGTTGAACTTATTATTATTTTCAGGTTGAAGAACAGATGATGATGAATAAACTCTGTGAGGTTATGGTTATTCATCGAAATAACAAGGTATGATCTTTTCTTGAAGAGATTAACTGAATTATCAATAAACATAGACTTTCACGGACTTGAAAATCGGGACTTTATTAAGCGAGGTTGGTTTTGCAGAAAATGGAGATAACCCGTAATGCTTTGGGAGCAAAAGAAACGGCCGAAGCTTCCTCTACATCAACTGTTACAAGTAGTGAACATTGAAGAACTCACTTTCTATATGTCAATATAGACCAGGCCAAAGACCGGAAGAGAAAACCCGCGTTTTTCGATATTGAATTTTGAATTTTGGATCGCTCTTTTACAAAGAATTCTGCAAGCTAATGTACATGTATAAATATATATCCTCAAATTCTATATCTGTAAGTGGTGAAAATAATGGCGATTCTCCAATTCTTTTAGTACTCAACACATTCTTCACCAAAAGTTTCCATCTTTTCTCATCTTTCCTGTTCTGTTTCTTCACTCTCTCCTTCACAATCCTAAATTGTTCTTTAAGTCCTTGGAAACAATTCTTCTCAATCTCTGATAGCTAGTTCCATATGGTTTGAAAATTGGCCCATGGTGTACTGATTTTGGTCACCATTCCTAGAATTATGTGAAGAAGACTAGAGAAGTGGGGGAAAAAGAGCGATTAGATTATGATTAATTTTCTTGAATTGATTTTGATCTCTTGATGTGTTGTTGTCCTGATGTGTTGTCGTTACTGGAAAATGTAATAAGAAGATAAAAGATATTAGAAAAAAATGTCACATTAATCTTGAAATGTCAACATGCCAAGGTTGGTTAAGATCAACTTTCATTGAGAAGTATATATACAAAATCGTACCGGAGAGAGCAACCATGTCGTTAAGGCTAAGGCCGTTTTTGGCAAAAAAAGCGAAGTGAGTTTATTGACATCGTCGGTCGGATGTGGCAGCTTCCCTTCCACGCTAGCCGCCGACGAAGATAGTACATCAAGCCTTCCCAACTCCACTTCATATCTTGGTCCATCTGCCTATCAAATTATATTGTTTTTTTTATTAATTTATACACAACAACAATGTTTTAAATTGAGTTTAATATGTATATTATATAGGGCTGAGTTACGTACGAGATTAACAACGTCACGAGTTGCTTTAGTTAGAATATCGGCGCAAGAAACTTTATTACGACAACTTGCGACGGCGTCAAGAGCTTGTTTAGCTTTAATCACCGTGTCAAATTCCATTTCCGGCCAATGATAAACTATCTGAATGATCTTTCTCCGCCGCATTATTATCCGTCGATGCTATCATCGCAGATGCATCACAACCCTAAGATGTAATTTTTTCATAAATTAGATACAAAAATGAAGTAAAAATTATAAGCAAGAAGAAAGATCATTAAAATGTTTTACATTTACAAAACATTCGTGGAAGTAGAGGCGGAGAGTGGCCGGAAATGGAATGGTGGTGAAAGTTTGTTGAACTTTTAGCTGCACGGCATTTCGGACGATTTGTTCGACGTTAGGACAACTTCCAGCGTAAAAGTTACGGCGAAGTTGAGCGGAGGAGGTTGACAATGAGTAAGAAAGAGTGAAGAAGGAATAAGAGATTCGTTTTATTCATAGCCATTTTTTATTATGATTATTTTAACTTATTTTCTCTCTTTTTTTTTTTGAAACGAAAAAAAAAATTAATACTTATGAGAATAAATGGTTTATGTGAAGAACTGAAGATAATGGTTTTCTTAACGCGTGAGTTTAAGGAATATATTATTGAAATGTGATTACCTTATGAATTTAAACATATACATTTTTAAATGATTAGTCATTTTAAATGGATTAGAATGACAGATTTTCAAAATCTCATTGATATGGTCAAATTTACCCTAGACCTACTCTCTCAAATTAAGAGATCAGTGTAGCACTTAAGGTTATCGAATCCACAGGGAATCAGAAAACTCAATAGATTATTAAGTTCAGATTAAACTAGGCAGAATAAAGAGAATGCAAGTAAATCAAAGTAAACAAAGCAGTAGATTCGGTTGTTAAATCAATTAAAAAGAAGCTAGGCAGAGGGAAATCTCAGGTGAATCAGATATGCAGATGATAAATAAAGATAGAAATATTAAGCACAGTTCACGAACATGAATCACGAATTTAAAACCAATCAGCTTTCGCTGCAGAAATTATCTATGTTTAAATCCTAGAAGACCAAATTTTTTTGCGAATCCTAACAATCTAAACAAGCATTAATGTTCAGGTTCAATTGTTCACAAAACCCTAAACCAAATTTCTTTGCGAAAAGGAATTTTGCTCATCAAAGTCTAGTTCAGGAAATCAATCAAACTGTCGTTTCTATTAATTATCCTAAGATCAGATTTCAGGTCAAGAATCTAAAATCAGCAATAAACACGAGACAAAATGAAGAACAATCTAATGATATTAATCCTATGCAATATAGATCAGATCTAGCCAAACATTAAACACCTTTGAAAATCCCTAAACCTAACAGGGTTACTACTCGGACATAATCGAAGCAAAAACCATTATATTAATTGAAGATATCTCTTAAACAAAGATAAAATAAAGCACAAGTCTCAACAATGACTTGGAAAACGTATTTATATAGGTACAAAGTCGGCCAGAACATAAAAGTAAACATCTGGGTCTTTTGGGCTTCGAATGGACTTCTTCGGATTTGGGCTTTTTCCTTGATCGAACAGGGTGTCGATCGACACCCATAGATGGTGTCGATTGACACCAACTCTGGATTCCCAATCCGACTTCAACTTTTCGACTCTTCCTTTCGCAATGCTCCAAAAGCTCCAGTAAACATCTTTTCTGCTCCAATCGTCCATGTACCTATAAAGACTCTAAAAACAACTAGAAAACACCAAAAGACTCTAAACATTGGACTTATATCATGGTTTAAAATGGGTAAAAACCATGATATATCACTCATGATATAGGTTTTTTTACTAAGCATACAATTTTGCAAATTGTGTTAAGCCGTTTCATAATTTCTCCACTTTAATATAAAGCTAAAACAAATGAGCTACCATCATTTCTCATTTAAACTAAGATTTGTTTTTTTCCAGCCATTTCTTATTTTGGTTCCTACCCATTTAAAAAAAAATTATTTTTTACGATCATCGGTTTATTATTATCTTCAATAGATTGGCTATGAACACAAATTAGATTTGGATCTTGTAGTCACCAAGTTAAACACGGACTTCAGAGGATTTAGTGGTGGTGGAGGCCGGGGATTGATAAGCCAAAGAATGGCTAGTTATGGAAGAGTGCATGGAACAAGAGAAACGTGTGCGCTTCATACTGCAGAAGCTTTCTTGTGATACATTGGTGGTCTTCTGGTCTGCAATCTCTTTTGAGAATGAAAGAAGAAGATTTTACAGGTATGTTACTAATTGATTTGATATTTCTGGATACTCAGTCACAAATAGAGTCGATTGGATACGGTATGGCTCATTAGTAACAGGAAATGTTACAACCCAAGTTATCACACTAAGAATTGAAAGATGAATTGGCATTTTCATAGCCTGGAATTTGAGGATATTCCTACCAAGTCATGCAAAACAACAATTTTCTTTGGTTAGTCATGTGGAAATGGAATCCATTGGCCTCAATAACAAATGATCCTTTCAATTACAGATTCAACAGCAATAGGTTTTGTAGAAACTGCACACGAAATGTTATTCTTGAATTTAAAGAGCTTAAGGCACTGAAACGAATCCATTAAACAGTAATTTGCAGAGAGTTCAGGGAAATAACAACACTCATGTTGGAATTGAATCCTTGATTGAATCTGCACAAAGAAAAGTGAAATCAAGTGAGAAGAAGATGAAGAACAAAGAAGAATCAAAGCTTGAAGGAAGAAGAAGAAATTGTCGTGAAGAAGAAGAAGCACACAAAGTCAACTGAAGAAGAAGACAACAAGGGTTTAAGTGTGTTTTGGCTTATTGGGCTGGAGATTTTGTTTAAGGCCCAAGTGAATAAATATTGTGCAAGTGTTAAGAGTTGTTAGAGAAGTTGTGTGTATAGCTACTAGGTTGCTTGTGTAAGAGAGCTAGCCTAGGACATAGAAGCATGGTGCAAGTGTGTGTGTGGCAAGAGAAACCACTATATGTAAGTGTGTGTTGTGTAAGAAAAACATGAACCAATGTGAACAATGTAGTCTTCAAAACTAAAAACGTTTTCTTGTTTTCTCTCTACAACTAAACAAAAACAGAACAAAGAGAAAGAGAGCAAGATGAACTAACCTTTGAGAGTGAAACAAAGGTTAGATGCAAGAAATCCAACAACTCAAAATCAAATAATGCTATAAAGAGCAAAAGGATTAGGACGGCGAGGACGAGGAAGCGTTACCGGATACCAAAAGATTCGAGCTCCAAAGTAATTGGCGAAACCCTCTCCGTTAACTCCAATCAAGAACACCTTCTTGATCAACCCCACGTGGCGAGCAACTTTGATCATCCCTCCTTCCCCAAAGGCAGGTCCACGGGTATCTTGAAACCCGAAATTTGGATCAATTCCATGGCTATAGAGCACCATGTCGTGCAGGTACTCGAATCCAAGAATGTAATCAAGACGAGTGGGGCGGAAACATCCTACGAAGACAAAACAATCAAAGAATTCAACATTCAAGTTTTCAGACCAAGAACCAAACAGTAAAGCAGACTTAGCACAAAGAATTCAACATACATACAGACCAAGCACCAGGTATTCAACATACATCGAGACCATGCACAGACCAAACACAAGTACTCAACATTCAACAAGCACAAGTATTCAATATTAAACAGCCCAAGAACCAAGTATTCAAGTCCAAGTATTACACAATACTAACATGTCCGTTATAACCTGCCCCGAAGCTTGGATAGGACGCAACCAATGTTAATTTTTAAAACCAGACCGGTGACCGAACCGGAAAATTTTTTGGGTCGTGGGTTAATATGGTCCAACCGGGTCCAATCGGTTCAACTAGGTTTAATAGTTTTTTTCAAATATTAGTTTATATATATTTAGTCGTATATTTGTCTTTTATTTCTATCCAAATATTAAATAAAAAATTTCAGTTATTAGAAAAATTTGAAAAACAAAAAAAAATTCAATAGAAAAATAAAACTAAATTATATATACTAACACAATTATAACAAATTTAAGCGTTTTGGTCTAAATTTTTACGCATTTTGTAATTTTAAAATATTTTATGAGGAAAAATTAACTATTTCATTAGTTTTTATCAAACAATTTTGGCTAAAAACTATAAAGAAAAAAAATTAATTAAAAAATTGTTAAACCCGGTTTGATGCGGTTCCGGTTTGATACCGGTTTCTGGTTTTTTGCCGGTTCAACCTGATTTTATATCCGGTTTGACTATATGTGGGTTTTTAAGTTGACCCGAACCGGACCAGTGGCCGGTTTCCGGTTTAATCAGGTCCGACCCCGGTCCGGTCCGGTTTTAAAAACATTGGGCGCAACATAGCATGTAAAGAAGCTGTGTTGGAAGTGAAGTAAGAGCTCATCGTCAAAGGTAGCAGCGTTCGCATCCGTAAGATAGTAACACACAAAGGATCACTACAAGAAAACAGCTAATCTGTGACGGATTTTTGTGACAGTTTTTTTGGTCACAAAAAATTGCGACGGAAATGGGACGAAACTGTGACGGATTTGTGACGAAAATGAAAAACGTATCAAATAGGTCGCAAATTTGTGACAAAAAACTTCTGTCGTAAAAGCGTCACAAATTAGCGACGGAGTTGTGACTATTTTAAAGAAAGTCACACTTTTTGCGATGCATTATCGACAGTAAACTATTCGTCACTAATTTGCGACTCTTGTGTGACTCATTTGTGACACTTTTCTGGGTTTCAAGTAGCGTCACTAAAGAGTCACAAAAACGTAACATATTTGTGACTCTTTTGCTACAGATTAGCTACGCCCAGTTGAATTTTGGTGTTTCAAATGTGTATTCAAGTACTATGATTATATACAAACATATATTATTCATGTGTGGACTAAAATTTTTACATCTAACTGTTAAATCTTCTATTTCCAAAAAAAAAATTATAATGTTCATATCAATCATATAAGTGTTATATAAAGTATAAGTGTTATTACTTTGTAATCTTTGTAAAATTTTTATTTTTTGAGAAATGGACTTTTTAAAGTTCAAATTACCTAAATATAATCATTCAAATGGTTCTTAGATCATAGAAAACTTATTTTAAACCCATAAGTTTACCAAATTTAAATTAAAATGTTTAGGGTTTAGGGTTTTAAGTTGTGTATACATTTAGCGTCACAAATTCTTCACTAATTTGCGACTCTTGTGTGACTCATTTGTGACGCTTTTCTGGGTTTCAAGTAGCGTCACTAAAGAGTCACAAAAACGTAACATATTTGTGACTCTTTTGCTACAGATTAGCTACGCCCAGTTGAATTTTGGTGTTTCAAATGTGTATTCAAGTACTATGATTATATACAAACATATATTATTCATGTGTAGACTAAAATGTTTACATCTAATTGTTAAATCTTCTATTTCCAAAAAAAAATTATAATGTTCATATCAATCATATAAGTGTTATATAAAGTATAAATGTTATTACTTTGTAATCTTTGTAAAATTTTTATTTTTTGAGAAATGGACGTGTTTAAAGTTCAAATTACCTAAATATAATCATTCAAATGGTTCTTAGATCATAGAAAACTTATTTTAAACCCATAAGTTTACCAAATTTACATTAAAATGTTTAGGGTTTAGGGTTTCAAGTTGTGTATACATTTAGCATCACAAATTCGTCACTAATTTGCGACTCTTGTGTGACTCATTTGTGACGCTTTTCTGGGTTTCAAGTAGCGTCACTAAAGAGTCACAAAAACGTAACATATTTGTGACTCTTTTGCGACTGATTAGCTACGCCCAGTTGAATTTTGGTGTTTCAAATGTGTATTCAAGTACTAGGATTATATATATATACATATATTATTCATGTGTGGACTAAATTTTTTACATCTAATTGTTAAATCTTCTATTTCAAAAAAAAAAAATTATAATGTTCATATCAATCATATAAGTGTTATATAAAGTATAAATGTTATTACTTTGTAATCTTTGTAAAATTTTTATTTTTTGAGAAATGGACGTTTTTAAACCCATAAGTTTACCAAATTTACATTGAAATGTTTAGGGTTTAGGGTTTCAAGTTGTGTATACATTGAGCGTTACAAATTCGTCACTAATTTGCGACTCTTGTGTGACTCATTTGTGACGTTTTTCTAGGTACTAGAAGTAATTAGCACTTTGAAATCAATTTTAAATGTGTATTCAAGTACTAGGAGAATATACATACATATATTGTTAATGTGTGGACTAAGAATCTTACATATAATTGTTAAATCTTCTAATTTCCAAACCTATAAATCTATAAATCTCACTGTTAATCTTTTATAAAGTTTTAAAATATAACCTATAAATCTCACTATTAATCTCTTAAAAAGTTTAAAATTTGAAATAATAAATTTAGTATATAAAGAAAAAAATCATATACAGAAATCTATAAAACATTACCATATTTAATTGAATAAACTATTTTTAAAAAATGTATTAAAAACAATAAAATACATGAGAAATACAATTAGAAGATGAGAGCCAATTAGAAAGGATCACTAGGATCACTGACGTGGCAATCGTGGATCTGTTCTTAGCTAATCTTGTCCGTCCGTTCACTTTCCTCAGTTATCTTGTCCGTCCATTTATTTATTTTTTTTCTTCTTCTCCAGAAAGGTAATGAGACGCTTCCTCCTCTTATCTTCAGATCTTTGTTTTTTTCTTCTTCTTCTCCAAGCTTTGATATTGTGAAAGAACCCAAATCGATAATGATGATTCTGTACGAAGAGCAGAATCAAGAACAAAGATCCAAGACGAGTAAGAATCAGTAGCAGAACGATAATGGCGACGAGGACAAACGTACCTGAACAACAAGCCAGAGGTTTGTTCTTCGCGTCTCTTCTTTTCTGGGTTCTCGTTGTTAATCCCGTTCTTAATTCTATGAAATCGATTCGATTCTTATTGGTCTTTGTTTAATTTGAAACGATTATCGTGTAAAATCTTCGCTTTTGTTGAATTTGGTCGATTTCAATTTTGGGTTTTGGTTTGATTTGATTCATTTGACTCGTCTGGGTTTCTGGGTTCTCGCTGAAAATACCCTTCTTAATACTATGAAATCGATTCGATCTTTACTGGGTTTTGTCAGATTTGAAATGATTATCATGTAAAAATCTTCGCCCTTGTTGAATTGGGTCGATTTCAGTTCTGGATTTTCATTTGATTTGATTCGCAAAACAGATATTTAGGAATCATCGACTATTCTTCGATTATACTATGGGTGCTCGAGAGTGCAGAGCTCGCTGTAATCGCGTTATCCACAACGTCAGCCACCGCTGCTGGTTTTGGCGCATGAGCAGTTTGAGCTCTAGGTGTTGCAGCTCTCGGTGTCACTGGTCCGGTCGCTGTGGCTGGGATAGTGGCTACTGCGGTTGGAGCTGCAGTTGCTGGTGGTGTTTCGGCTGACCGTGTGATTGGGAAAGATGCTCCAGCTGCTGCTGATGGGTTTTTGTAAATAGTTGTAACTAAAGGGATGTTGAAATTTTGTTTGTGTTAATAGAGAATATGGTAGCTCAGAAGTACAACTTGGACAGACTCATGTGATGACTGCTCAATTGGTACAACCTTATAAAGATAGACCTAATGAAGGCTCTTTCTTTATCCATCTTTACTGAGTTTTCTCCAATGGCTGACCCATCTTTTGAGCATGGTCGTCCTGGCGAATCTGCGGTGGAGTCTAAGGTGAAAACTCACTCTTTTGAATAATGCTGCATAAACAATTCTGGTTTGGAGTAATGATAAATTGGTCATTGTGTTTGGTCACAGAGAAAGTTATGCGGTGGATACAGAGTGGCTCTGCGTTCTTGCGGGAAAGATGGTCTGGTCCGTTCGTATTGATCTTCACATTTTAGATAATGGAGGGTAGGTTTACTTCTCCTCTCCTTAATTTTCCTTGAAGGTTTTGGTTTTACAATTTGTTTGCGTGTTTTTCTTGTATAGGAATAGGAACTTGGTTGATGCTGCAAATTAATATTGCGGCTTTAGCAGCACTCATGACGTTTAGGAGACCCGACTGCACGGTAGGAGGAGAGAACGGTCAAGAAGTGGTCATACATTCACTGGAGGTTAGTCGTATTTTGTTCGGTTTAGAGAAAGTTGTCAACTTCAACTCTGTTTGCTTCATCTTTATTCTCTTTTGCAGGAAAGGGAGCCCCTTCCGTTGATAATACATCATCATCTCCTTCACGTTTGGATTTTTCAATTAAGGCAACATTGTGGTAAAAAATAATTGTATTTTCATTGAGAATTTTTACTACTTTTTTGTTTCTTAGATAAGAAATGGGATTGTGTTGTTGACATGCAGGTGATGGATCCAACTTACGTCGAAGAAGCTGTTATGTGAGGGAGAATGACTGTGACAGTTAACGCCAATGGCGACATATGCGCAATCCAAAAATCAGGAGAAGAAGGCGTGAACCATAGCGTAATCCTTCACTGTCTAAACATGTTTTAGACTAAAGCTAAACATGTTTTAGACTAGAGACTAAAACACCACTCAAAGTTCATTCTTCTAGAAGAGCCTTTTAAATCAACCACTGTAAGTGATTTGTTTTTGGTTGCTTGATGAAATACTGAATGTGATGGTGGCCGATGATTGTATTTTCACAGGTTAGAACAATACTTAAGTCGTTTAGATGGGCTCCTTTTCTTCCGGTTTCTAAAGAGAGTTCGATGTTGAGTGTTTTGTTGCTACTTTCCAAGTATAGGCTAAGAAATGTGCCCGTTATTAAAACAGGAGAGCCCGATATCAAGAACTACATTACACAGTCTGCTGTTGTTCATGGTCTTGAAGGCTGTAAAGGCAAAGATTGGTTCGATCACATCTCCGCTCTCCCAATTTCCGATCTCGGCGTCCCTTTCATGTCGCCGAATGAGGTAAGAAGTTAGACTCTATTAACTTGATATTTTTGCAAACTGGTGAAATTCAACTTGTTGGGTTCAGGTGATTAGCATCGACAGCGAAGAACTTATTCTTGAAGCATTCAAGCGGATGAGAGACAACAACATTGGTGGTCTTCCCGTTGTCGAAGGGCCGAATAAGAAGATTGTTGGAAACATAAGAATGAGAGATATCAGATATTTGCTTCTACAACCTGAAGTCTTCTCCAATCAAATGCCTCTATGATTTGATTTTCATTATTTTGTTTTGTGAACTTTTTTTTGTTTTTAGATTCATGTTTGAATGCCTTTATGCTTATTTTGGATTAATGTTTCAATTAGCTTCCATTTTTGTTTAATTTTGTACAATTTCAATTCTCAAATCCGATTCGAAAACAAAAAATTGTGAATATTTAGTAAAAAAAAAAAAAAATTGTGAATATAGAAAAGGTCATATTTATTAATCTGTTACAAATTTGTGACACTTTTGTGACGAATTAAGAGCAACTGAATCTTTCAAAAGCGTCACAAATTCGTTGCAATTGTGACAAAGTTTACCGTCACAATAGTGTCGCTAATTTGTGATGGAATATAAGAGTCACAAATATGTGACGAATGTGCGACGGTTTAGATTTGCGACGCTTTTTTTGTCACAAAAGCGTCGCAAACACATGTTTTGTGACGCTTTTGGGCGTCACAACTTTCCTGTTTTTTTGTAGTGGATGAAACCTTGAAGCGAGGTAGCTCATCCTACAAAAACATCACAAATAAACCAACATACCAATGAATAAACATCACAAATTCACCAATACACCAAATGAATAACTAACAACTATAAGGAGACAAAAATCAGGAATCAACCCAAGGGTTTTTACCGGAAGAGCCCATAAAGTGACCATGTCAAAGGGTAAAAGACTTCCGAGACGTAACCAACATGGAAGAATAAAAGATCTCGATAGTTAAGAGAGCAAATGTTATAGACAAAAGCAACATATCTTTTCAAAAATCGAAAAAAACCCAGATCTCAAAATGCTAAACATAAGAGAGGAGAGAAATTTTACTCACTGTTTCGCTGACGAACGGAAGGATAAGCAACATATCTTTTCAAAAATCGAAAAAAACCCAGATCTCAAAATGCTAAACATAAGAGAGGAGAGAAATTTTACTCACTGTTTCGCTGACGAACGGAAGGATACAGGATTCTCAGACCTCTGCGACACCGTAAGAGCTTATGATTTTCTCTTCACAAATGAAAAAAGCCTTACGGGCTTGGGCCTCCAATCTTTTTAAATTGTTGATGATTGTTATTCACTCTACAATTTTATTAATACATTGTTGATGAATGGTTCTTTCAAGAATCAAATGTAGGAATTTACATTTGTTAAAACTTTAATCACCCAAAACAAGAGAGCGAGTCTCTCAAACCAATCACACACCAACATAAAAAAACTCGAATCGTTAGACATGATGAATTTTATGATTATAGAATCAAACAATATACCTTAGGCCCCAAACCGAAATTAAACCAAAAAGATGTCAAAGGTAATGGAAGCGTAAGCTGGCCATTTTAAAACTATTTCTCTATATCTACATGACCATTTTTTTCAAAGGCCTACACGACATCGATGCTATTCACCACTCATTATTCAAGACTAACTATTCATGACACTATAATAAAAACATTTTACATATTTCTTTACATATCATTTTATTCTTCTAATGCACCAAAATCGCACAAAGGAATACTAAATGTGTTCATTTTGAATTTACGTGTTAGTTCCTTAAAGCAATGTTTTTAATCAGTTAACGGAAAGTGATCTCATACGGAAATGACGAAATTGACTAAAATTGATCCTTTTATCAAATTGGATCAAACCTTACATAGGATTTCTTTTCTTTGTATGTATTGCAATTTGGTGTTCTCAAATAGACGTTATCTATAAGTTTAGCCATGAAAACCGTTTTTAAATTGTGTCAATCAATCGAATTCCATGATATAGGAGTTAATTGGTTCACTTCTTCGATCTTATTGCTTAAACTGACATTAGAAGAAAAATAGATAAATACCATAAATTTGTGTCTAAAGATATCATAAAAGAAGAGAAACATTGAAACTAATGCTATTTCAGTATGCAATGAAGCAATAATGTGTTGAAATGAAATAATTTGATGGACAACTAAATCAAGTAACATGTATAAACTTACTTAACTATAAGTATAACTTTCGCAGTGGTTTTTAATCTATGATCTATTTATATGTATGATTATCTAGAAACCGGGTCTTCTCTATGTTATTAGAATGAGACTCTTATTTTTGGGATAATGATTCAACATAATAGAGGCTAAGACAACTTGAGAAAGTAAACGAAGAAATTGGAATTAGATGAAGAAGGAAGAACACATAATGAAGCTTTTAGTGTATGAAAGCTTCCGGTTGAAAAAGAGGTTCTTAGAAGAAGGGTTTCATTTAGTCTCACGTGAGTCACACGTGCAAGGTTAAGTTATTGTGTCTCTGATCAGATTTTCGTTTGCAAGAAAGTTGGATCTTTCGTCAGGATGGACCCGAAACATACCGATGAGTTGAATTAATTCTCATTATTCACTTTCTAGCTTCTTTATTAATTAATTACGCATTATTAACCTAAATCCGTTTTTTAGTTTTTTTTTTTTTTAACACTTGTATCCGTTTTTTAGTTTTTAACATATAAAAACAACCTTCTTCCTCCTTGACAAAAAAGACAATCCCTAAAACTGCTTATCGCCTCTTGTCAATTTCTCATCGGACATGGACATTCGAAGGTTTTTGCCAATTTCCATTGCGAAAAGGGAAGATTGCAGTAGCACGGCCGAGTACATGAGCATAATAGTAAGATCTTCTTCTCCTTAATCACAAAAATTTTACTTTACGTAAGAAGAAACTGATTACATCTTTTCTACTTTTAGTCTCTGGAGTTGAACCTGAATGAAAATCGTACCGCTGCGATGGAATTACTCGCCCAAGACAAATGAAGCCGGTAATAATTGTTTTTTTGGTATATTAAGATGTGTTCCTGTGTCGACAGTAATAATAAGAATATCAAAAAAATTGATGCAGTTGCTTTAGGGTCTCTGTTGAGGGATACGACACTTCCCTTCCTGCTGATGAAGTCAAGGCTGCATTGATTAAAAAATTCGGTTTCTTTTGTGGAGGAGTCGCCGATATTGTGGTTCCTAGAGACCCTTTAACCAGTCGTGTCAACAGGTTTTGTGGCTTCTTTGTCTGTGAATTTTTTTTTTGCTAAGCTAATAACAATTTGTTGTTTTGTTTTGTTTACAGATGCGCTTTCGTCTATCTTGGAGGAGAAGAAGAGCGGCTAAACCGCTCATTGGCACTTGATGGAGTTGGTTTTGGTGGTTGGATTGCAACTATCCGGTCTTCTTCGCCGGGAGAAAGAGAGTGTGAGCTTGATGAATTAGATGCAGTTGCTCTCAGAACCTTATACTATCGCAAAGAACGGTAAATTGATGGGATTTTATTATTATGCAAATTATTGTGTTGTTTATTATGCAAATTGTGCTGCTTATGTTGTTATTATGCAAAATGTATCTTGCAGTAGCACTCCCGTGTGGGTCGAAGGATATGACATTCGCCGTCCCGAGGAGGGAGTGAAGAGCGAATTGATTAAACATTTCTCTTCTTGTGGAGTGATCACAGACTTGTTCCTTTTCCCAGACCCTCTTACCAGATCTCTCTCCAGGTTTTTTTTCCCTCTTCCCAATCCCAAGCACTTGTTAATTTTTCTCTTCTTCCAAGTAATAAAACCTCTTTCTTTTCTTTCTTCCTTTTACAGTTTTGCTCTTGTCTACTTCTACGCACCACGCGAAGTTAGTAAAGCACTGTCACTTAGCGGGAGTTACGCCGGAGGCTGGAGGGTTCACTGTAAGCTTCTTCCCGAACCGGACAAATACCCCCCACACCCCGAAGATGAAGATGAAGATGAAGATCTTTATGAGTGCTAAGTCTCTCTCTCTTAAGAAAGACAAAAGCACTTTGGTGCTTCAAAATCTCTATCTCTCTCTCTCTTAAGAAGACCAAGCTCTTTTTTTTTTCATTACTTGACGTTTATGTCTGGATGTTAAATTAAGCTCAGTTTGTATGATTCTGGATATTTAACTAGTGCTCAATAAACATTATCTGTTATGAGCCGTTTACAAATTAAATTGATTATGTAAGAAACATCATCATCGCTGAGTAGGACTCATGTGTAGTCATGAAACGTCTGGTCACCACAGGTTGTCCGTTTTCATCTCTTGTGTTTGCTTGACCCTAGCAACAAATAACCAACAGCAGCTCTTCCCTGTAGTCCTCAATCATCAATCTCTCGCGCGCGGAACTCATTCTTCTCTCTTCCCACAGAGAATCAGAGGTTTTGATCACAAGAGAGTTGTTTAATGGTGACAAAATAAGCTCATGGTAGAGTAGACACAGAGTCCTGATCATCACCATTGAAAACAGAGTATGCGCTGTTCCAAAGAGGAACGAACATTGTTTAGACACATCTCTAAAAATAAACTCGTTTCTATTTTGTTAAAACTTATAATTACAAAATAAAATAAAAAAAACTACGTAGATGAGTTATGTTTCTCTTGTACAAGGAAAAACTAGAAATATTTCAACTTCTCTACCTCTTTTTAATGACCTCATGGACACTCTTTTGCATTTTTAACTACTCTTCTTCGGATATCTCTTCTAAAATCTTCTTTATCTCCGGATAGTTCTGGATCAACCGCCGAAACATCAGGTGCCTTGAAACACAAGGACCGTTAGGTTTAGGGTTCTAGCGTTTGCTTGCAGTATAAGATATGTCTATAATTGAGCAGGGACTCACCCAAAAGTGGCAGGAGAGGAAGAATTGGTATGTTTTATATTTTTGATAAAGACTTTTGTTGACATACGTAGTAGCTTTTGGATCTTTGCCAAAGCCAAATTCTTAGTATGGTTTTGCGATAGAGACAAACCTAGGAAACAATTTGAGAAGAACAAAGAAGCCGGTTTCCCGTTTCACAAAAATTCTTAACAATATAAAACAAAACAAGATCAAACGTGTTAGTAAACGACGATTCCCCCAAACTGACCTTACACGGCCGTGGTGTAAAACATTAAATTAAGGGAGTAATGCTGGAAATAATATAAAATTTAGTATTAAAAAGATGGAAAATATAACGAAGTTACAAAATTTTAGTTTGATATATATCCCGAATTTGGGCATATGGAGCTTCTCTGAATTTGGCTGAATCCATGTGTGACGTAACAATCCTAAATGGTTTATTTAGGTCCTTGGAAACAATTCTTTTCAATCTCCGGAAGCTCATTCCATGTGTAGTGATTTTGGTAGGCCTATCTTCTAATTTGTGATACTTTTCTCAACACATATTGAAATTTAACCGAGTAATATGGTATATTAAAGCTGCTGGTGAAATTTCAACTCATTTGCCCGAACGGTTTAGCATAAGGTCCATGAATGGGGCAATTATGCTTGCCGGAAGGTGTGCATTGAGTTATCAAGTAATCCGTTAAATTTTTTTCAACCAAATCTGACTTACTATATATAGTAATATAAATTTTGAGCCATTTAAAAGACCGACCGTCATTTTTTGTGTATTTAATTTATCTTGTTGGTAAGATTATGATAGGTGAAAGGTTATATTATAAGGTAATATTTTTTTCGTTTAGTTTGTTGGTTATGTTGTGGAATACGTTATATTGCCTTTTCGCGACAACTTAACAATTTAACATACTTAACAATTTAACAATGTTATTTTTTCAGAATCTTCTTTTCTCTCTGGGTAGTAGGTACTAGGTACTACTCTCAAAGGTTAGTTCTCTCTCTTGTTCTGTTTTACTTTGCTCTCATGATAACTTTCCGTTGTGTGATTTTCGATATCAGTTTAGTGACAATCCGAACGCACACCCAGGTTCTTGAAAATCTTCAAGGGACTTCCCGGTTTGGTACTGATCAGACCGTATGGGATCGCGAGCCTCTCGCTATGGACTTGTAGAGATTGTTCTTTCTCTGTTTCTTTAAGATCGTGTAAAGACCGCGTTTGTATTTGGAACATAGCCGTTAGACTTAATCCGCTCGTCGATCGTCCTCGCATTTCAAATGTTTTCGATCTCCAGCTCGAAATGAAATTCATGAACTTTGTTATCGATATCTATTGTGCTTATTCCAGGCTCTTTCACTATTCCTTTTACTTCATCAAGTTTCTCACTTTTGCTACGCCTTCGTAATCATTCATCGATGCATACATGTTCGGAAGAAGAACATAACTTCCTGAGTTTGTGATGTTTCGTCCGATAAGATACTTTTGTTGCCTAACACAAAATCGCCATCAAGTTTACAGCTTCCGAGAGCAGAAATCCATAGAACAGAATCAGGCTCAACTTTCATGTTTCTAATGATCTAGTAAGCCCGTTTTAACTGGCCAGCACAACCGAGCAGACCAACCAAGCATATGTAATGCTCGATCTTGGGTTTAATCTCATACTCCTCTCTCATTGACTCGAATATTCGTTTACTAATCCAGCATGAGCACAAACAAGCCTGAAGTATTGCGATGAAAGTTATATCTGTTAGTTTCAACCCTGGGATTCCCCTGCATCTCATCAAACAATTTCAACACATCTTGGCTATAACCGTGCATTGCGTAAACCAGAATTCATCACATTCCACGCCACGGTATCTTTCCTCGTTAAACACTAAAACTGCATCTTCCAAGCTCCCACATTTGCTATACATATCAATCAAAGCAGTACATGCTTTAACATTAAGCCTAATTCGACTGTTCTTGATAAAAACATGAATCCAACGCTCAGATTCAAACGGTGAATAGCCGCGAGAGTAGCCACGACGGTTATTTCATCAGGTTTCGGTTTTCCATCGGCTAACAATTCATGAAAAAGCATCAGACCTATACTAAGAAACCCATGTTGAACGTATCCATTCATCATCACGTTCTAAGAAACAAAGCTCATCAACTAATCTTTGATATATTATGGGCCCATTCTAGTTATTATGAGATATCTACCATAGTTTTATCAAAAAGCAATTGTGGTTGAACTTGTAAGAAATGAAAGAAGAACGTTTTGATAAACATCCAAAGATAAAGTTTAGATAAGGTAATACAAAAGGTCATTCCAGAGATAAACATTAGAGAAGGTTGCATCGAGAGATAAACATCAGAGGTAATAGAGGTAATAAAAAGAACAGGTTCATCCAGAGATAAACATCAGAGCTTTGTCTTCTTAGGAGAGTGAGAGAGAGCCTTCTACTCTTTAGTCTGACCTAAGCCACAGTTTGATAGACAAGCTCAGTTTACAATGATATATATAACATGAATTAACGACAGTCTTGTCTTTCTGTCATCAAGAAAAAAGAATCGAAAACCCTTTAGCGATGAGGAAGAGGATATGGATCTTCAATGGTTGGAAACTCCAAACGTTTAGCAACAATGATCTATCCTCATGCGTCATTGCAGACGCTACCGTTAAGCGACAGCGCGCGCTCAACTGTATCATCACCGAAAAAGTAGAGAAAAGCCATCCTGCAAAAGAACAAGACAAGTTGTTTCCACTTAGTTTCATTTTCTCATCTCGAAACAAGATTTTTCCACTTAGTTTCAGTTTCTTAGGAGGAAGAGGTAATAACTTGGTGAGAGTTCTGGTCAGGGGGTTTTAGTAAATAGCCAGCTTCGTGATCACTCCACACGGGCAGAAGTGCTTAATCAGGGCGTTCTTGACTTCATCCTCAGGTCGAAGGATATCATATCCCTCGACCCAAATGGCAGTAGCATTTTGCAAAATATAATTTGCATCGTCAAACACTCTCTTGCAAAAAAAAAAGAATAATCAAGCATTTACCACTGTTTGTGATAGTGGACGGTTCTGAGCAAATCAGCTTCTTGAACGTCAAGAAGACAATCTCGTGGTCCCGGTGGGGGATGAACAGATGATGTCTAATATCCCACAGTCTTTCCATCAACTGCCAATGCACGGGTTCGTCTGTCTTTTCCTTGGATATAAACAAAAGCACGTTTGTAAACAAACACCACAAAATGTTATTACCATGGCACTAAAACTTGAAGTCGGAAAGAAGCCACAAACCTGTTGACGCGATTGGTTACATGGTTTGTAGGCACCACAACATCAAAGACTCCTCCACATTCCAAATAGAAGTGCTTGAACAATTCATCCTTGATTTCATCTACATGTTTGATACTATTACGCTTGTTTCCATATACACAGGCCGGTCCAGAGGACAAGCAAGTGAAGCCACTGCTTAGTGCCCTAAATTTAGAGGGCATTTTTTAGTTAAATTTTGTTATAGCTTAAAAACAATTATAAACTTTTTCTACAATAATATAATATTCGTAAGATTTTGTTTTTCAAATGTTTTTTTAATGTTTGTGGCCTTCTCTAAGCAAACATGTTAACTACTCATTTAAAAAAATTAATTTGAAATTATTAGTTAAAATTCGAAGTTAAAGCTGATAACAAAATTATTTGCGGTCTACCATGTGACAAGTAAGATTGAATTGGTTAGCTTTGCGATCCATTGCCATCCATCGAAACATACATGGTTGAAAAACTCGACAACGTGAGTTTAATTAATGATTTTGCAAGCAAAAATACAAAGAGTGCAATATTTCAAAAATAAATTCTATTTTGTTGTTTTCTTTTATTTTTTCTAAATATTTAGAATTATAAACGGCTTAATAAAGTTTTCATGTGGTTTTTTTATTTAGATTATTATTTTTATACTATTGGAAAATGTACGAACATTGTATTTTTTTACATATATGCATAGGGCATCCAAAATGATTGGACCGACACTGCATATACACAATCTCTAAATACACATGTTTCCATATACACGACAAATCTCTAAACATATAAATAATTATCCGCTTCTGGCGTCATCCGTGAGCAATTTCATTTTGCAGCTTCACAGTTTCCAGGAATGCACAGTTCAAGAGACTACAAAATTAGGAAAAACATCTAATCAGAAACCAATAATCGAGAAATAAAAAAAGGGCACAAGAAGCTTACAATTCTCAATCTGTACTCGGCATTGTTACTGCAATTGTCCCTCGCCACCGAGCAAGCAGGCAGAAACCTCCGATAGTTCGCCATCGAGAAGAGGCGGCGGCTTAAGATACTTTTCTCTTTGCTTTTAGGGATTTAGGAATTTCTTTTTGTTTTTGACAATGATGAAGAAGCTTTTTATTTAATCAACTCTGCTTTTACATTTGGGTCTTGCTTGGGCCAATTTTTTTTTTTTTGTCAACGGCCAATTATTATTATTATATACCATTTTTAACCTTCTATTATTTGGAATCATAGTATTAATTTATCAACACTTGAAATTATTAATATTCTATGCCATCGTTAACTTATTCGTTGATTCCATAGCAAAACTAGATTTGCATTCAGGTTTATCAAATCAAATTTGATGAGTGGTTTTCATTTTTTCTCCAAAGAATGATGGTTTGTTATATGTCCAAAACACGTAGAAGTAAACATTCGTGGACCAATATATTTTGGTTTATGATTAAGTTTATATTAACTACAATTTTTTTTCCCTACACATTTATCTGATTTGTTTTATGTAAAACTTGGTTTAAGGTAAGCTTCCTTGTGCAGAAGGGGGTTCTTGATGATTAAAACCGTCTCCGGAATCTTCACTTGCTCTGCTGAGCGTATTTAAAGGTACTCAGAAAGATACCAGGTTTTAAGTGGAAACTACTCCTCTCTTTCAACATGGATCCCATATCTAAAATGAATTTTAAGTGGTTAAGTATAGGATTTCAAATGGTTCTACTAGAAAAAATAAACATATTTTAACAGTTTGAAATAGTTTGCTCTCCTTAATCTTTATTTACAATGTACTTACATTGCCTCTCATGTACTTACTTCAATTCAAAACAAAAAAAATTGTAGAGATCACTCACACGGCCCCTACAAAAGATTGGGAACAGAGGTACATGAGAAGATTGGAATTTGACAATAAAATGTTTGAGGCACGCTCAAGTAATGTTTTGTTGTTGTTGTTTTGTATAATTTTTTTTTTAACGGAGGTCGTCTTGCTTTAGATTAGGTGCTTACTTGAAACAAACCAAATTGTGTTATGCAAGAAGATTGTTTGAAGAGTATTATGAAAAAGGTAACTTTGGCTACCTCTAAGAAAATATAGGTTGTTTCCTTAAATATTTTAGTATTAGAACCTGTACAAGAGATGTGTTTTCCAAAGATTCTTTGTTGGAAATATATGAAACTGTTAATCAATCAAAGCAATAATCAGAAGACTCATACCAATGCGTAGAATCGATTCCTAAATTGTAAAAAATGTTTATAAACCAAATTTAATTTTAAAGCTTAAATATAAAGAGCCAAAGAGGAAATTAAATGGGGATTTTATCATAATTGCCATAATCTTGAAACAAAGTTTCCTAATCTACCATAAACAGATGGACCTTTCAAACCCATACCATTTCGCCACATTTGTGACCGTTTTACCCCTCTATGGCGTTTGTGTCAGTGTCCTTAATGATTAGACAACTACGTGGAAGGATGCAATGATGTTTTTTGGCATGGCGGGAAATGAAAGAGGAGAGCAACATTTAATGTTGCATGAAGAAGGGTGATTTACCGTAAATAACTATGATAAATTATTTAAGGGAATTCATGAATCATCTTAATAATGAAGCGTGGGAAGGATATCTTGGTGTCTCTAATGTTCTTGATAATCTCAAACAGTACTCTGAAGATACTAATGTTGTATTTGTCCACCACCATTAAAATCAGTTTTATGTCCACACACATTATTTTCAATTATTTGTCCATTCATTTTAAATAATCTCTATGTCCCCATGTAGGTTCAATTTGATTTACTCTTTTTCACATTCTTACTACGGTGCCTCCTTTTTTGTCCATATGGTGGACTAATTATGATCATTTATATATATTTATGTCAACTTATTCTGGGTTAGGACCAGAAGGAGATTCCTAACAACACAAGTCATTCACAAAATGCAAACCTGTTTGCACCCCTTTCCAACGATGTTGATGTTGAGGTTAGTTCATATCGTATATTGTTAATTGTACTTATTCATAATCATTGTCCATCTGTTTCAATGTCCATATGGTAGACAATCTTGAACAAATAATATCTAATGATTCTGATTAATTTAATTAGAAGGAGAACAATAGAAAAGATGCAGATGATGCAAAGCTTTTTGTCTCCCCTTCCGATGATGGTGCTCATTTGGTCCACTGCCAAATGAAGATGGTCAATTGGATGGTCAATTGGATGCTAACCTGGTTTCGACAGAGAAATGTGGACAAACAGGAGATATTGTCTTGTTGAATGTTTCGGACATCATAAAACAACTCCTAAAGAATAATCAACCAAATGAAAATTAACAAACACACGTATATGTATGAACCAGTGGACAAGAAAAATCAATTTGTGATTTGGTAGACAATTAACAAACATGAACTTGTTTTCGGGGGAAGTCGATTAAACAAAAAAATAAATCTCAAAGGACAAGAGTTTAACGAAATCAAACACATAAACAGATTGACAAGAAAAATCAATTGCATGTTGGTAGGCAACAACAAAACATGAACGAATAGACAATAACCAAACAAAAAAATGTTTGGGGGGGGGGAGGGGAAGATGATGGAACACGAAAGAAATTGGAAATTAACAAAGAGTTTAACAATATAAAACAGACTGTGAAGTATATGGGCTGTAATGGCAGACGAACAATTGAAGATGAACAGATTTAGATAGTTGTGAGAGAGAAGAAGAGGTAAAGTGAATATGGGTAGTTTGGTCATTTCAACCCAGGTTGTGGTATTAATTGGAAAGAATTTGACACTTATGGTACAAATTGAAAGAATTTTGAGAATTATGGCAATTGAGATAAAATCCCCAAATTAAATGAACTAATGCTATATTAACTTGTGAATGTGTTGACAAAAAAAAAAAAAAAAAAACTTGTGAATGTATTTGTTCCGAACAAGCATTCTGTCGTAGTCCACCATTTTACAATATCAAACAAGGTGCTTCTCCATTCTACAATCTCTTTTATATAATTCATTCAAAACATATTTTCAGTACACTAGCTGATTATCATTATCATTTTCTTATTCATCTGTATATAGCTCTCCATTACATATTCTTATGTAAACAAATTCTTATTACAAGTATCTACTAACAATTATAGATTATGTAGCTTCAATAAAATTGCCGAAATTGGATTTAATCAATAAATATGTGTTTAAAGATGTCATAAAACAAGAGAAACATTGAAACTAATGCTACTTAAGTATACAATGAAGCAATAATGCGTTAATATGAAATAATTTGATGGACAACTAAAACAAGTAACATGTATATACTTACTTAACTATAAGTATATATAAACTTGCTTAACCATAACTATAACTTTTGCAGTGAATTTTGAATCTATGTTCTATTAGTATGTATGATTATCTCGAAACCGGGTCTTCTCTATGTTATTAAAATGAGACTCTTATGTTTGGGAGATGTTGGATAGTAATTCAACATGATATAGGCTAAGACCGGGCCAAATATTTGAAAAGAAAAACTGCTTTTTTCGATATTGAAATTTTGAATTTTCGGATCGATCTTTTACAAAGAATTCTGCAAGCTACTTGTGTACATGTATAAATCTATATCTGAAAATTTCTATAACCTATAAGAGATGAATGAAATAATGTCACAATGTAACATCAATCGCCTGCAAAAAGAATTTAGATCCTCCAATTCTCTTAGTACTCAACACATTCTTCACCAAAAGTTTCCATCTTTTCTCATCTTTCCTGCTTTGTTTCTTCACTCTCTCCTTGAAATTACTACAAAGAGGCACTTTACATTGTTCCGAATCAACGCAAATACGCGAATGAAGCTCGAGAAGTTGCCACATTCTCTTGCAATGGCTACAACCTCCAGGGATCGACCTTAGTTTACATACGGCCAAATGTTTTAACAACTTCTCTAAACCGTTACACGCTTGAAATCCGCATGAGACATGGGAGGTTTCGATCTTTGTTGGACCGATTTCTCTGCATCCGTCTCTACAGATATGAACAAAAGCTTCCATTGCTTCATATAATTGAGTATATATCTCAATCTCTTTCTGTTTCCTACTTCTTTGCTTCAAACTCTGCAAAAAAAAAACCACAAATTGAAAACAAAAATCATTAGAAAAATTGTGGAAGAATGTTTTGTATTAGTATTATTTTCCAAGATTTGGTTTTAATTAGTATAAAGTTCCAAGATTTGGTTTTAATTACATTGATTTCGTAAGCGACAGATCGTAAAAGCTCTTTCTTGAGTCCGGGATGGCTTAGTTTCATCGCTTCAAATCCTTCGGAAGTAGAAACTTCTTCGAAATTCTTTAGAATCATTCTATGACATATAAGACCGAGGCGAGGCGCATCACATAGAAGAGCTAATTGAAATATATCAATCACATTCTCTTTGTTGAGCAAAAAGCTTTCGAATTGTGATTCGCATAATCGTTTCAAATGCGGAACCACGTAGACATGAGATAACACAAGAAGATGTATTCCAAAATCTTCCATATCTTGTTTCTCATAACTGAAAAAACAGAATAATACCAAAATGTTAAGTATGTAATAATGTAACCAAAGATTTTATAAAATTTGACATTTTTTTTGGATCAAGAAATTACCAAGAAGAGTATAAGAATCGAATGAAAACTCGAACAGCGTCGTGAGGAACACCGAGGATTGAGATCGATTTACGATGAGATTTTCGTTTATCTTGTTTCATCAGTCCTTTGATTACATTTGAAGCCATTCCCTAATTAGAAAATTAAGTAAAATAGATAGTTTAATATAAGATTCAATGTGAAAATGTTTCTGATTTTTCAGAGTTTTCGATTAAATCGATTAGAGAACTTACGATGACATTTGAATGTGCGTAAATTAAACCATTGTTATCTGTATGAATCAAAACATCAGCTCCAATAGCTTCATCGAACATACGATCCCATGAATCTTTTGTAGCTGTTGAAACAGAGATTTTTCTTCTTTCAAGAAACCGATTCGTTGAATTTGATTTTACCGGTGGAGATGGTGGTGGTGATGGAATATTTTCCGGTGAGAAATCGTCGTTATTCTTCTTCTCCATTTCTTTAGGTTTCTTCTGTAACAAGTTAGAGAAAAAAATCATATTGAAAAATCTTTTAAAAAATTAAAAGTTGAATATGGATGAGAAAATTGGATTTTGAGAAAATAGATTGAAAAATATTAATATAAGGACTTACAAGAATTTGGATATTGATCAGTCTAATATTTGTGCAACTTCACTTGAAGATCAGATTAGATAATTAATTTTCTTTTAAATTCACCACTAAGCACTATGATTGTTATGAATTTCCTCGGCGTGATTCTTCAGATCAAACAGGAGAAAATTTCTCGAGAAAATTAGCTCAAGAAAAGGAAATTAAGAACAAGAACACAGGAAAGGAGGAGGAATGAGAAGTAAAGGCAGAGACAATTTATATTGTCTGATTAAAAAGAAATTATTATTTTAATGATTAGATTTTAGGTAATATTTTATTATGGAAAATCGTGAATGTGAACTGTGTAACACGTCGAAATGGGACCCACTTAGAAGGATTCGTTTCAAATAGAGAAGAGATGATACATGCTGATTCATATCCACGTAGGACGAAGTTTTTTAATCACATATACTTCTTTCAATTTTATCCAATTTTTGTTATTTCTTTTGTTCCTTTTTTGCTAATATGTTATCTAAAATGGATAAATCAAAATTTGCTCCTATCCAGATCTGTTATTAGCTGTTTTATTTTATTCCAATGTATAGTAGTTGGCGACGACGTATTTGGAAAAAGTACACGAGCTTTTTTTAATTAAAATAATCGTTCACACACATCTCTTAAATTAATCAACTTAAAGTAGAATTTTTCATATTGTCAAAGACATGTTTTTTATTTCCTTGTCGAAATTTTATTTTATTCAATAAAAGCAGATTTTTTCCTTTATAAAATAAGAAAAGCAAACTTCGAATCTAGAATTTATTTTATTTGCTGAATTACTCTAGAAATATTTTTAGTCCTTAAACCACTATTATATGTACATTTTTCCCCAATCAGGCTAAATCTTTTAGATTGATGATTGATCTGAATTTTTGTTGAGAGATACACAATTATTTTGAATTTAAATTATTCTACATTTTATTGCCAACACTCGAAACTTTAGTTTATTTTACAGAAATATAAACTTTTTCTTTTTTTTCATGACAGAAATACAAACAAGCGACAAATACATGATTACTATTTAAAGCAAAAGATGGAAAAGTTTTAACTAACAACAATAATAATAAGACGCTGGTATAAATGGATAATATGTTTCATTGTGGATAATACGTTGAATATGTTAATTTTTAACGCATAAGTTGAGGCGAAACTGTTTCGAACATTCAACTAGAATAATATACACGTCGAAATGAATAATTCAAATATATTTAAAGTTAGATGTCAGCGCAGTCAAATAAATATATTTTAGTTAGGAAAATAAAGTGGAAGGATTTACGATTCGGTTAGTATTATAATACTTAAAGTGTCAGATCCCAGTCATGTAGTATTATGTGTATAAAACATATATTGACCTATATAACAGAAGGATACAGCTAGATAAATGTTGATGATAATGAAAATCTAGTGGCCTAGGTTTCATTTCACTGGTTGAAATAAGAAAAACTCATTCACATAAAATCTAATGCGTATATTTGGGAAACATGTCATAAAATTCTCATGATAACATCACATAATAGTGGTATTTTGTCCAAGATAATAACATGTGATTAGTGCAAAGACTTGTTCAAATAAATTCATCCAGTTCTAAAAATTAAAGATGTTATACTAACATTTTGTTTGTTTAAAGAAAGCCCGAAGTTTAAAAAAAAAAAAAACATTTTGTTTGTTAACCAAGAAACATAATCTTCTCAACACAAAGACTAGAACAAATTAATATAATCTCATAAATATATCGTCAATATTCGAATTTGGTATCTTTTCGATATTTCATTGTCCAGTTGAACTACCCGATGCTAAATGAAAACGATTATCAACCAAATCTGACATACTATATATAGTAATATAGATTTGAGCCATTTCAAAGACCGACCGTCATTTTATTATGTATTTAATTTATCTAGTTGGTAAGATTATGATAGGTAAAAGGTTATATCATAAGGTTATATTTTTTCGTCTCATTTGTTGGGTAGGGTTATGTTGTGGAATACGTCATATTGCCTTTTCGCGACAACTTAACAATTTAACTTATACTATAACAATTTAACGTATACTAATATACAAAAAGTATAATTAAAATAAATGAAAAGCGAAAGCGCTTATATTGAAATTATTATTCACTGACTCAGCTAAAAGAAAAGTTAAAAATAGAACTCTCTTCATATATGCTTGGTCACGAATGTGTAAGTTGGTGACCTCTTCGTATAGTTTATGGGACACTTTCTCTTTTCCGAGTGCTAATATGACAAATCATGATTCACACACGCATATACTGTTTTAAATTATAACATATGGTTGAGAATTCAACCATGTGAATTCAGAGTGAATTTGTATTATTGCATTACGTTTTTAATCATATTTGACTAAACAACTATAAACACTTGATATATGTATTTTCCGAGACCTAAACGGCTAACCCCTCTCTAGAGGCATTTTTTATTTAAAGTTTGGTTGACGAAAAAAAGAAAACGACTAACTCCTCTGTTTATGTCAACCAATTTACAATGTTTACATTACAGTGATTGAAAACTAATTAGATAAGTTTGGGTCAGCATTTGAGTCTATGTCTGTCAACTAGTTCGTCATTGTGTATGTTTTATTTAGCAAGAATACCATATTATTTCGTTAATTTGAGTTTCGACTGGATATAGTTTTGGTTAAATTAACAAAATTTTGAAACTCGCATTTTATTCATTGTTTTTGGTACAACAATACTGATTTACCTCGACTTCGTAGCATAACCACAGCGAATATGGGTTTACGGTCCATGAAATCCGACTGTGAATGTGATTTAGCATTTGATTGATAAAGAAAAAGTGAAAGTAGTAGATTTGGTCGTTTACTAGTTAGCTATTGCTTACACATGGGCCATTGATGTATTAATGGCTCTGTAGAAACGGTTCGATAAAAGTGGGTCTTAACTTACACACTTAGGCCCATTATAAGAATCTAAATATGTGAGCAACACTTTTTTTTATTTTTTTTTTACGTCAAACGATTTTTATTGCAATATCTTAGAATTACATCATCCATTTGATTACATAACTTTGAGATGAAATTCTAGCCTGCTTAGCTAATTTATCAGCATTCATATTCGTGCGCCTACTTATATGTTTGAAGTAAAAGTTACAATTAGAAACAATCCTCATGATATCCTGCATCTAGATAGTAATGGGCATCCTCTTCTAGTCCTGCGAACTCCAACGATGTTTATTAGACTGCAAAGGCTTGTATAATGTTGCAAGATCTTCGCAGAAAACTACGCGCTGATATCATGTTCTGGCAAGGCTAGTCACTGCAATTCTAAGAGCTTCAGCCTCAGCTTCCATACTAGATGAAACAGGTGAGATAACTCCCGAGCCCTGGAGAATCGGAATGCCTTGCTTATTTACAAGGACCCATCCTATTCCAGTTGCATGATTCTGGGAGATCCAGGAAGCATCAATGAAACAACATTTATGCTCAACCTGGTTAATTACATGTTGTATGGTTGTAGGTATGGAGAGGCTATGAGATGAAGTACTTTGACTTTGCTCCTGATCAACGGTATTTGCTTCAAACCACATTTTCAGATCTGTTACTCCCAAATTTACAATCTTTGGAATAGGCCCCGTATTACCTCGGAATACAATCTCATTGCGATGCTTCCATATTCTCTATCCTATCAAAAGAAATAAAGACTTCCTATCTCCATGGGAACTGTTCATCTTCTTAAAAGACTCATAATTTTGGATATGAGTGTTCTTCAGCAAATGAGTCGCTTCTGGACATTGCACCGGGGCCAAATCCCAAACCTCTCTACTAATTCTGCAAGTGAAGAGTAGGTGATTGACAGTAGGTGTGAGCAACACTAAACTTCTCAGATAAAAATTATCGCAAATATAGAATCATAAACTTTAATTTTATTTTATTTACGAATTTTGCAATTTTTCTGAATATAATTATTAAATGTCATTATCAATTTATCATTCTCTCTGGATTTCTTTTAAATTTATTACAATTACAACTTTAATAACAACAATTAATACGGATATATTTATATAAATTTATCTTTTTTTTTTGGTGAAAAGAAAACAGGCATGCATATCGTTTTAATTAAAAAAATCATAAAAATATATATACGTATGTGTATGTAATAAAACCTTTTGGTTTTGTTTTTCCGACTTGTTCGGATTTTCGTTTTGTTTAGCGGTTTGTGTTTTTCTTTTCTACCTTTCGTTTGTTAAATCTTGGGTCGTTGGATCAATTTTCCTTTGTTATGGGCTTAATTTTCACGGGCGTAAATCTTTACTGGCCTAATTGGCTTTAAGAGTAAAGTGTATCTTGCTCGAAGACCGGAATCGACGTCGGGTCGAATGGCCGGTTTTGACTTGAGATTTCCCGATTCATCTTCATCAATAACTAGGAATATTGATCTTGTGCTTTAATTGTCAACGAAAGGTGCTTTTAAAGATTCACGATGAAGATCTTGTAAGGTTGTACCATCATCTGCAGGTGAATTATGATGATGAAAAAGGTATCTCCGGCGATGGTGGGAAGAAAAGCAGATCGGTGGTGGAAGAGCTAAACATGTCAAACACGTGTAGCAAGATCTTCAAGATCTGTTCCTGGTTTAACACCTGGAGGTTCAAAATAATATTTTAATTGTATTTGTGTTTTTCCAAATGGATCTTAAATCGTGTAATCGTTCTCAGGCCTATTGGGCTTATAATGAAACTTCAATGTTGTAAAAAAAAAAAAAAACGTATGTGTATGTAATAATGTGAGGAATTCAGACAAATGTAATAAATAATACTATATGGCGAAGCCTCTTGTTGTTGTTTGTAACGAAATGGGAATTGCTTTCTTGTCTTCTTCATCTACATATTCCTATCAATCATACAACACTCCTATATAAAACTAATTATTTGCATTTTTTATTTTTCTACATCTCACACACACATATTAATATTATACACCGTAACGACAGGCCCGATCAAGTAAATTTGAAGGCCACAAGCCCAAACAAAAAATGTGGCTGGTTTGTAAATTGTAGGACTCGAACTCGTGTACTCTGAGGCCATAATTCAAGAGCAATACCACTGCACTATAAAGAAATTTTGTAAAATTGGGATCGATTAAATAGATATATTATTTGGGGCCGGAAGCACAAGCTTCTAATGCTTCCTCCCAAGGCCGGCACTCCGTAACGATATAGTTCAAACCACTATGGCACGTACCGCGATTATTTATTTATTTTTGCCAAAAAAAATGCTATATTACCGATGTCAATGCTTGAATATACATTAAAGATATTTATTGTTTGGTCGAATTAGATGAGATGAATATTAACTGAGCAGTATATCATTATAGAATTTGAAGTAGACTAACTCTAAAGCGTGAACTAGAATTCGCACGAGTTTCACTACTTCTTTTATTAATTTGGATAAGCTGTGCTATGTAGTTATCTATTTCCATTAGTAGTAGGTTTTTACTCAATTTTTTTTTTGTCATCTGTTTATTTTAGACCATAAATATGGTTGGGATACAAGGTGGAATACGGTTTTGAAATACGAAAGTCGATGTCAACAAGTACGACATCAGGAGTAAAGCCCACACATGGGAATCCTAACATTTTACCACAAAAAACACGTAAAAAACTTAAAGAACTAGACCTCGAGTTAAAGAGAGCCAATAACCTTAAACAACTGTTGAACCATAAGACCGCTACGCACTAACTAACTTCTCGAAGAATCTTTTGATGTCTCATCAACGCCAAAGAAACAGAGCTAGGGGGCAATCATCGAGGACGGAGACCAAACCCACAAGGCGATAGAGAGGACGGAGAGGAAAGCAGCTTGGAGAAAACTATAGCACAAACACCACTCGAAGTAACAAAACCGAAGAATTCCACCAATGACACGCACTAGGCTCAAAGCAAATCTTTGTCCACTGAAAGGAATCAGACCCTGAAGATAATCATCTCTAACACGCGGACACTAGCGACATAACCAAAATCATCTACAGGCTTAAAACTAGTCACCTCCTCGCAAGAGCAGAAATGAGAATCGTCACCATTGCTTCGTCTTGATACCATCTCCAATCACCTAAGCAACAGAAAAAGCAGTAGATGCTTCCACAACAATAACCCAACACCAGAGCAAGCCCAAACAGCCGGACCTAGCAAACATCAAAGAACAGAAACACCAACCAAAACTAACATAGCAGCTCGAAAGGAACAACCCAACACTCAACCCAAGGACGCACCAACGACATGATCAATAATCTCAAAGAGAGCAATATAAGCAGTCCAAGAGCTTTACTAAAACAGAAGACAAGGCCAGCACAAATTGCAAGATACACCAGAAAACCATTAACTTAGAAGAAAAGAAGACCTAAACAAACTCCAACTAAACCACAACCGGTCAAGCTAGCACTCGAGACAAAAGAGGAGGGCTACACTAGCAGTTTGGCCAAAAGCCAGAACCCAACCACAACAGACCAAGACTAGGCCCAAAACCAACTCTGAAGAACTCCATCAAACCTTAACTCGATGCCATAGAGGAACGAGACCTAGAAGCCAGCGGCGCAGTCAAAATGAAAGGGAAGATATTACAAACCAGAGAGATGAAAGCCTGGAGAAGAAGACTCGAAGAAGCCTCAGCTAGTTGAAATGCGAAATCCCAAGCCGACAGAGGCCAAATAGCAGAACTCCGGAAAGCGATGAACACAACACATCAAGATCTTCAATTTCCATTCTTTACAATCCCGACCGAAGAAACCTACCACAAGACCACCAAAAGGTTGAAATACCTTTCAAAGCCAGACCACCAAAAATTCACCTTCAGATCTACTCAACTAACGATGACACATACACATAGATCTGACCAAGCCATACATATCAACCATGACCATGCCGATCAAACCTACACCGAGCCACCGTGGCACCCAATCGGAGACGACGAGGATCTAATCAGAGCACCAACTCCATCGAATCAAGAAGGCAACCCCACTAAAATCAAACAGAGGAAAAAAACAAAGCAAGAAACTATAAATAAAGCAAAAGAAAACCCCTCTCACAGTGTCGTTAAAGGATTTCAACCACCAGAGAGTAGAGATCAGATCGAGATTGAGGAGGCTAGGGCGATCTTCTTGGGAGAAAAGAGATCGGTCAAAGGTTTAGTTTTAGTTTTTACTCAATTTTATGTGTAGTGGATCAAACATGAGATTTTTTAACTGATAACATCAATGGTTTAATATAATTGCAAACCCAAAACACCTAATGATCCCTATATTTCTTCATTAATATTATGTTTTACTACTAGTTAACATGGTAACATTGCCACTACAAGAAAACAAGCCATTTTCCGACGGAATTTCCGACCGACGTCAAATCCGTGGGAAAATTTCGACGGATTTTCGACGGATTGCATTTTTTAATTCTGAGAAAATAAAATAAAAAAATTAAAAGCAATCCGTTTGAAGAATGCGTTTTTTTTAATACCAAAAAAAAATAATAATAAACGGCATCCGTCGGAATTTCCCACAAATTTCTGACGGATACGGTATCCGGTATACGATATCCGGTATACGGTTACATATTTCCGACGGATTTATGACGGATTTCCGACGGATTGCGTTTTTTAAAACCAAAAAAAATTCCCACCTATGTTTTGGCGGTATAAAATTAGGGTAAAATCCGTCGGTCCGACGGATTTTACCTTAATTTTATACCCAAAACACATTTTCTTATAAAAAGAAGAAGAAGAAGAAAGAAGAAGAAGAAGAAGAAGAAGAAACAAGAAAGAAGAATTAAAGAAGAAGAAGAAGAAGATGAAGAAAGAAGAAGAAAGAAGATTCACGGGCATAATTTCTCCAGCGGAAATTCTCCGGCATACCGCCGGAAAATTTCTGCCGGAGAATTTTTTTTTTTAAAATTGAAAATCCGTCGAAAATTTCCGACGGGTGTCCGACGGATATGGTATTCGTATACGATATACGGTATCCATATACGGTATACAGTTACATATTTTCGACGGAATCCGTCGGAATTCATCATAAATCCGTATACCGTAACCGTATAAATCCGTCGGAAATACGAAATTTTTTTTTTAAATCCGTCATAAATCCGTCGGAATTTCTGACGGATTTCCGACGGAACTCAATTTCCGACGAGATAGAACCGACCGAGAAAACCGTCGGAAATCGCCCTGTTTTCTTGTAGTGTGCTATTGATATTTGTTTTGTAATACTATATCATCATTTTAGATTTGCAATTCTGATTTTTGAAAAATTATAATTTTATCTCTACCCCACTTATATAATTTAAAACAACCTAACCCGGTTATTTCATTTTTCTTTTTTAAATAATTAAATTCGCATTAATTATTCCCATAAATAATTAATTTTCGCTACCACAATAAACCATCAAAACCAACATAAACCAGCGGAAGACAATAAACCATTAAACCGATTCAACAATACCAATATCCATTCCAGAACATCTAGCAACCTAAACACCAGGTTCTAAGTTCCATAAAACAAAACATTAAGACTCGAGACCATAAATCATCCTCCTTTTCATAGCCATGATTCTATGATCACGATCATTACGTGCATCACATGAAAAAATGAGATGCGTGAGTATTATCACAAATACTCAGTGAGACAGTCATTACATCTACTGGCTATACACACTTGCATATGAAAAATAACAATTATCAAATAAACAATCGACAACATCCATAACCATCCAAGATCAACCAAAAATCAACACAATCAGAAATGGTGTCGATCGATTTCATTACCCATATAAGTCATGGTTGCGCACTCACCTTGGCAAATCAGATAGAAAGAAGAACACAAACAAGAACACATGAAATCAACCTCGAGCAACCACACAGCCACTGATTTCATACGACAATCACCGAGGAAACACCGCTCTTCCTCTAGAATTCACCAACACGATTGATTCACTTGCTCTCTTGAGCCTAAACAAGCCTAAGAAGAGCGGTTAAGGGCGTTACATAATATATTAGTAAGACTAAGACCTAAATCATAACTTTCGATTATTATTTTTCACATAAATAAAAGCTTTCTTAGAGTAAATAGTTCAAAACCAAAAATCAGAGTAAAACAGAGTAAAAGCCACCTTAAAAGGAATTTTTTTTTTTTTTTTTAAAAAAATTTTTGATCAAAAGGAAATATGAAATCAAGATGTTAAATTCCTCTTCAAATTTCAAATGGAGTAAAACCAAATTTCTTTTAGATAAATAGGAATGAAATCTTGCATCTTCCATAACGTTCTGATTCCAAAAAATGTCACGAGTCACATATTTTAGTGGAGACATAAAGTTTGAAAACACATTTATGTAATTTATTTATTTATAAATGCAAACGAATGGAATACTATGTTGATTTTTTTTGTGTGAGTAACCCAAAGTTTGAGCTAATTATAACAAATTTCGAAAACATAATAAAACTTTTATCACACTAAACACAATTTTATTCTGTAAATTTTATTGATATCTTCAATTTACATTCTTCTCATTACAAACAAAAACGTTCCAAAAATATAACAGACTTTATTTTTTCTCGCAAAAACCATGATGCTTCCCACCTAACACTTGCTGGAAGTTGTTACATTCCAAACAAAATAAAATCGAAAATAAAAATAAAACTTTACATATTCAAGCTGTACCCAAGTTATAAATCAGACACGTAAAAATAGAAATATTTGGTCAAACTTTGACTGTCTTGGAAGTGTAAAAACAAAATATTCACAGTCAAAGGTTCCACCTAGATTGGGCACTAAGCCCCAAAGGAATTCACCACATGACACATGCTAAATGGTCACAGTAATTTTAAATTTATTTTTTACTCTTTTCAGAAACTTTTTTTTTGTCATCATCCTTCTTAATTTTTAGTTTTTAATAATTTTTTATATTAAATCTTTCAAAAATATTTTTTAAAACAACTCTAAAAGTCTTTAAATAAAAACAGTTTTTCAATATATTTTACCAAAATCATTTTTTTTTAAATTTTTTTACTTAAGAACATCTTAAGAACAATAGTTATACATGGCCTAAGGTTCATTGGTGACACCGTCGTGTCTTAAGAAGTGTTCTTATAATATAAAATTATTAAAACACACACTCTCTTTTCTTTTTACTCAACTTTATACCTTCTCTTTCATCTTTTTACTCAACTTTATATCTTCTTTTTTATCATTTTACTCAACTTTAATTAAGAACACTCTCCAAAAGTGTCTAATTTTAGACACTCTCTCTCCTCTTTAAGAACACTTCATCATCATCTACTCAATTTTTATTAATTTTATATTTTAATATACCCCACAAAAACACTCTCTTTCTTTCTTTTACTCTAATTTTAATAATTTTATATTTTAAGAACACCCTATAAAACATTATAAGATCTCCCATGAACATGCCCTTACTAGTTAAGCAGAGGTGGAGCGTCTTCTTCTTCTTTGAGGCAAAGCCAGCCTTTCGCACGTGACCGACGCTCCTCTACTGTAGTTATTGTCACGTGCGCCATCATTCCACCATCAATTTTATATCATATCAACATGTACAAAATTGATATTATACATTTTGGTAGTTGATTTACATGTATATGTCATTTTAGTCCATAGATAGAGAGTTTTCGGGACTTCTTGTGGAAATAGAGGGGCCGAGTTTCTTTGTTTTTATTGTAATATAAAAAGACTATTCTACCTCGAATGGGATAATAAGTACATTAAACAAATAGTGTGTGTGACGTGTTAGGTATCCTAGATTTGTTAGTTTAACAAAAATGTGATCAAATTATATTTGGTCACGAACTCTTTTTTTTTTTTGGGTCCGACTTAAGAATTCAACATGTTCATATAGAGCCGTTTCTTTTCTTCGTATTTGATATGTAACGTGATAATTACCAGTAACTCTATGTGTAAAATAGACCATAAACTCTTTTTACCGAGGACCACACCTCGAATCAAATAGTTTTATTTGGATTTTGTGAAATTTTTGGAATTTGGCTAGATGTTTAATATGTGGTGAATTTGCGGGAAACTTAATTATGCCAACAAGTTTACTGATCATCAAGTAGTCGATATTGATCTTTAGTTCTGGTTTTGAGATGTCAATAATCGATGCCAATAAGCCTAATTTATACAAAATGATGGAGAACTAGAAGAAAAATAGAACGCAAAAAAAAAAAAAAAATTGACATTATTTTATCAGGAAATTAACCAAATAAACCGCGTGTAGTGGTGTAAAGATTGATAATTTAGGGTCTTATGTGATAGATTTGCAGGAATTATGGGTTAATTTATCTATGAACAATCAAATTGTGCGTGAACCATTCCGTATCTCGAGTTTTAGTCCATAATCTTTAGCACAATTGATTAATGAAGCTAAATAGTTTACTCGTCCATGAGACTAGTCGGACTAGATCTGGATTACCAATGTAATTTACCAAACAAATACCAAGTGATTTGGCATAACGACCCGAAATTTTTTTTAATTCATAAAAAATATCTTCCAATTTAATCTTTTTTTTTTTTTGAAAAATATTCCAATTTAATCTTTGTTACTAATTACATTGAGTATTGGAAATTGCATATCACATCTTCTAAAGTCATCGATTACGTTCGATTACAAAAATCTAAACATATTCCTTAGTTAGTAAAAGAGTTTTAACGATAGTAAATTTGTATTTATTTTCGTCTGTTTTGTGAAATCGGTCCTTCTTGACATACTAATGTTTCTTTTTTTTTTTTTGCTAAACAACATACTAATGTCTCAAAGAGTTTTTTCTAAAACATTACTCTACGTAATATGTATATCCTTTTTTTTAACATGACTGTGCGTAATATGTATATCCAATATATACATAGTATAGTATAAATATGTACATAGAAATGCACAGTAATACAAGTCAGAAGTGTTTTAAAAAAAAGAAAATTAATCTATATAAAAACGTAATATAAGAATATTACTTCTATCAAGGGGGAAGATCGAACAAATGCTAATGTACTTCACACTAACATACATATAAAAGTTGCAGATTTTGGATCTGCGTCTTCTTGGTTTTATTACCCTTCTCTTACACAAATCCTCTTATAAATATTACTATAATATGGATGAAAATATATTATCATAAACATATATTGAATGACTCGGCTCCAAACCATAGTATAATTTTAGAAAGCAAATTAAAAAGGGAACCTATATGTCCAAAACAGGTCAGTAACATATATTTATTTTATTTACGGTTTATTCACGACTAAAACCATCTCCAACCATTGACTCTATTTTTCACTCTATTTTAGAGTAGAGATTTTCTCCAACCCATTTTTCTATTTTTCACTCTAAAAAAATATTCGTTTTCAATTTAGTCCTTGAGTTATTAACTTTATACAATTTATCCAATTATTTTATAATTAACAATAATTCACTAAAATCATAATAATATTTTAACTAAAATTTTATTATAGAAATAAAATAACATTACACAATAGAAAAAGGCAAAATAATATAATCTATAAGCATTAGTATTACCGATTTTTTTCAACAAATGATTAATTAGAGCAATTGAAGAAGACAAGTGCACAAAGACAACACCATTTCAAGATTCAAGACAAGAATTACGCTTTGAAAGAACTCAAAGAAGAAAATAGAATTTTACGTCAAGACTTGAGCTTCATTCATGATCCGAATATTTGTATGTATTTTTGAGACTGAAAAAGCATGGATTTTGCAAAAAAAGATCGAGCAACAACAACAACAACAACATCAACAAGCTCCACCTTCGTCTTTTTCATTTGGACAATATTTTGATGAATTAAATTATTAATTCATTAATTATAATATTTATTTTATGTTATTTATCTTAATTTTATTATTTTCCATTAATAAATTTCATCGTATTTGAATTTTTTTGTTGCATTTCAATTGTGTTGGTTAAAGATCTTTTATAAATATGAATTTTAATTATCATTTTATAATTTGCCATTAATCATTTAATCAAGAATAAATAACAAAACCATATATTTAATAATGTATTTTAGGTGTAAAAGTAAGATGAATAAAAATTTAAAAGGCCTTTATATAAATAAAAAAGTTTAACTATAAAATAGAGTGAGATTTAGGTTTACTCTAAATGTAGAGTAAAAAATGCGGTTGTTCTATTTTGGTGTAGGATTTAGAATGGGGTTGGAGATAATTTTACTATAAACTTTTTTTTAGAGTAAGATTTCGAGTGGGGTTGTAGATGCTCTAACTCACATTACTAGTTAGTAAAATGTTTTTTTTTCTTACGAGATATAGAGATTAGTATAGTTCCACTTGATTCAATTGGATAACCAGTTATCTATATTCCCATTAGATAACAGAACGATCACTATATACCAGATTCAGAATTTCATGGAACATTGTTTTACGAATAAATCACGTATATTTCGTAACAATTAAATCAAATATACATCTTATTCCGCCTCCATTTTTTTTTTTTTTTTGATGAAATGAGAATTTACCTCCAATTTTTTGCACTCATCAAAACTCAAAAGTGTACCTATTAAATCTCCGAACTCATGGTAAGTTTATTTTCTTGTGAATGGGACCTACCTTTTTCTAATAAATATACTCATACAGTATTTGTCTACATCTACCTACGATCTATACGTACATCTTATACGTATAAATTTTCATAAACATAGTTCGTGTCCGTTTGTTGACAAAAAAAAAAAAAAAAAAAAAAGTTCGTGTCTCGTCACAGCTACAAGAGTCATACTAGCTCACCAAACTAGAATGATATTTAACATGGAAGTCATTACTCATTACCATGAATAAAATATGAGGTAACAAAAACTTTTACAATGAATAGAATTTTGACATATGACTAAACAGAAGTAATAATTTGGAACTAATATTGAAATGTCGGAGGATTTTGTTAGTGGGAATTGTAATGGTGTCTTCCCCAATCCCCACAATTCCAAGAAAAAAACAAATCTGCATGACTTTTTAGTCTTTTGATCGAACAAATTTAAAGTCTTTTGATCGAACAAATTTAAAGTCATTCTAATTATCTAACTCCATTTTGTACATTAGTAGAGTTACCATAAAAGCAACGAGAGGGGAAGTGCGTGGAATTAATGAGAAATGTTAATTAGAATGCTTAAGTTAGAATAGGAAGTCACTTCACGAAGAAAAAAATCAATGGGATAATTATTCTTTTGTCAATGAATGATTGATAAAAATTCAATGGATCCTATAAATCTTATCTCATAGAGAGGAAAAGATGCCATATATATAGATATCAACAAATAAATAGAAAACCATTTTCAATTATGTATGTTCTATTCTACCTTTTTGTCTAGTCTAATTTCCTTGGCCAATTTTTAAACGAATTTTGCACGAACCGAATCTGCACAGAACTGTAACTTTCTAAAATCTTTGCAGATCTGCAACCGCTTGAATTTTTCGCAATCTGATTTTCGTACGAAATCTGCACAAACGGATTTTCGCACGAACTCTGCACGAACGGATTTTGCACGTGACAGATTATCAGAATTATCTTCTCGAAAAACGAAATCGATAATCATGACGTCTTCTTCATATGTGTCAAAGATTGGATCACCATGGATCTCTATGTAGATCTCGTGGTTTTCTTCTCTTTCAACGAATGGATTTTCGTCCTGGATAGGGTAGATGCTTTGACTCACCATAATCACCAGAATCGTGTTTGATTGAGAAACCAAAGAGGCACGTCTCTGATACCAAATGATGCAGGCGGAAGCTTCTAGGGATATAACTAGATCCGTTGATTCTGAGAATACCCGGAAACTAGAATTTGTGAATACTCTTCACAGTGGTTTAACAAAACCTCTTTAAAATCTTTCGATTAATCAATATCAATAAACTAAATACAAAAGAAGGCCATAATTGGCTATTTATAAGAAAGCTTAAAACCCTAATATTTCTAAGAATATTCTAGATTATTCCTAAAAGATAAACAATAAATATAAATATAAATAATTAAATAGATAATAAAGATATTTAGAAATATTCCAAATATCTTGCTGCAGCAGTAACGTAATCTCTCAAATCCAACAACCACAACACACTGATGAGTGGCTAAACTAACATAGAGTCGGACTTGACCATGTTACTGTTTTGGCCGTCTCCCATGACTAGCATTTAACAACTTACAACTTCTTGTGAAGGTTTCTTTGTAGGACAATATTATAATCGACACATCAAATATCCGTTCACATGAGATTTCATCGACATTTTAAAATCTATATTTTTAATTCCAAACCAACTATCTAAAAAAATTCTGAAATTTCGTATGTTACGTTTTATGTATTTATTCCTATTACTAATGTTTGTAATAATTTAAAAATATCATAGAAAAATCTGAAATTTGTAAAATTAAGTTCGGTAAAATAAAATTGAGGAATTCCTTCGAATACCACCATATTTTCAAAAGTTACCACTATTTTTCAAAGTTCCACAAATACCACAAACACAAAAGTTGGTTTTCAATGATTTGTAATTTAAATTTTTGGGTTTTGGTTAACTATTCAAAAATTAAGGTATGGTTTTAGGGAGTAGGATTTGGGTTTAGAGTTTAGGATTTAGTTTTAAATATTGAAAGTTGATTTTAATTTTAATTTTGTGGTGCTTTTGGAACTTTGAACAAATAGTAGTAATTATAGAACTTTTGAAAAAATGATGGTATTTTTGAGAACCGCCCAATAAAATTCCATTTGATTTGAATAATACATGCGATTTTGATCATATTTTCCAAACTTTTTAGTGGAAATGAACACATACTTATCTAAACAGCCTAGGTATAGATTATTCCATTGTCGAAAACAAAATACTACTCTCTCCGTTTGTTTATAATTGATGTTTTAGGCTTCTACACACATATTAAGAAATCATTAAATTTACTTTGTTTTTTGAAATAAAACAATACTTTTTATTTATCCAATACATTTCAACCAATAAAAATTCAATATGCAGAATTTAAAGAGTCAAAAACACAAAAAAAATCAATTAATGGTGCATTAGAAAGCGAAAACGTCACTTATTTATAAAAAAAAAAAAAAATCCTAAAACATCAACTATAAACAAACGGAGGGAGTATTTGATACAAAATACTATTATTTCAAAAAATCTTAATTGACTAACATCAAAAGTCTTCAAACACAAGTAATGGAAATTTTTAAAAAAGCGAGTAATCATTTCTTTAAAATACGTGATTAATTATGTGTCCATCCCCAATTCCTTTAAAATATGTGATTAAAACACATAAGTATGCTTAAGTGGAATAATTTATTATTAAATTATATTCCATTGTCAAAAACAAAATGGACTAACAACAAAAGTCTTCAAACACAAGTAATGGAAAAAAAAGCGACTAATCAGTCCTTTAAAATACGTGATTAATTATGTGTCCACCCCCAATTTTTTTGTTTTTGATTATATACAGTATATATGCTTAAGTGTAAACACATAAGTAGGCTACAAAAACGCAATTTACAATGGTATTAATAATTTAAGTTTTAAAACGTAACCGATAAATAACGCCCCCTCTCTCTCCCCCACTTAATTTTGGCGGCACCAGACGCGGGAGACTCTCTCCTCTCTCCCACTCTCTCCCACTCTCTTAAATTTCTTCACTCCTTAATTTTTTTGTTTCCTTCCATAGAAAAAACAAAAAAAAAAATCAAACAACGAAGATTTAGCTCTTTCGCTTTGCTAAATTCACTCCTATAACAAATTCATCAAAAATTCAACACTTTGAAAAATAAAAACCCAATCTTTGATGTGTACGGACCCACCGAATCAGATTTCTATCTCCGTCGTCGTAATCGCCGCCGTGAAATGGCTGAGCCCAATCGTGAAAAAGACAGTTTTGCCCTCTCTCATCTACTTCTTTGCCACGAATCTGGATCTTCTCTAAACGAATCTGAACAACTTGTTACTACTACTACTACTTCCACGATCGGAGACGATGAAGAGTTTCTTGCAGAGCTAGTTCGTAAAGAGAATCAGAGAATCGAAGAACCAATCAAAACGACGTCGTCTTCTTCTTTCGATAGATTGATTGCAATCGATTGGATTCTCACTGTCCGTAAACAAAATCCCTTTTTGTGATTTCTGATTTAAAAAATCTCATCTTTTTGATTTGGGTTTTTTTGTTTTGTTTTGATTTTTTCAGACAAGAACTAGGTTTGATTTCCAACATCAAACAGCTTACATTGCAATCTCATACTTCGATCTATTCCTCAAAAAACGATTCATCGGTGTAAAGTTTCGATTTTGATCTTAACCCAATTTCAGATTTTTTCTCCAAAATTCTGACATTTTTGTGTGTGTTTGTGTAGTTGCAGAGAGATGAGACATGGGCGATTAGGTTATTATCAGTGGCTTGTTTATCATTAGCAGCGAAAATGGAGGAAAGGAATGTTCCTGGATTATCACAATACCCACAAGATCAAGATTTCGTTTTTAAGCCTGATGTGATTCGTAAAACTGAATTGATGATATTATCTACATTGGATTGGAAGATGAACATTATCACTCCTTTTCATTACTTTAATTACTTCATTCCCAAAATCTCTCAAGGACATAACCAATCTGTTGTTTCTAAAGATTTGGTCTTGTTAAGATCCTCTGAATCACTTCTTGCTCTAACCAAAGGTAATTTACAAAAAGATTTGATTTTTTGTTTAGTTATTGAGATTACACATTTGTTTGAAGATCATTTTAATCACATTTTGTTTCCTTTTTGGTTTGATTAGAGATTAGCTTTACGGATTATCGACAGTTCGTTGTTGCGGCGGCTACTACATTGTTAGCTTCTGATGTTAAATTGATAAGAGAAGAAATAATGGAGAAGTTTGGATCAATCTCTTGGTGGACTTCTAATGAGAATGTATGAATCTTTGTGTTTGATGGATTTGATTACGTTTGTTTCATCGAAAGATCGAAAATTTAGTAGTTTTTGTTTGGTTTGCAGGACAATGTATATTCATGTTATGAGAGAATGAAAGAGATTGAAGAGAGGAAACATATGACACCTATGACACCGCCGGAAGTAGCGGTGTTGGGCGATATACAACCCGCGGTGGCATCGGGAAGTGGTGCGAAACGCCGATTGTCTTTTGATGATCCTGATCAAAAGAGAATGCGTAGGCTCTGAAGAAGAGGGTTTATGATCTTCATGGAGTTTTTGGTTTAATATTGATTTTGGTATTTATTTTTTTGGCAACATATTGATTTGGTTTTTATATTCAATCATTTCATTATAGAGAAGAGAATGGTGTTTTGAACACAAAACGTTATTTCATATTTTTTGGAAGTAACTCATATAGGTTGGTTCATATGAAGAATGTCTTGGATGATTCATTTTTGGGGTGAAATGTGAGTCACAAAAAATTTAGGGGCTTTTCTGAGAGGATTAAGGAAATATGAGGAGTGAATGTAAATAAATAAAAGAAACAGAAAGGGTGAATAGTGTCAGGCCAATAGTTGCAGTGCCAGTGATTTGGTTCTTTTCTTCTTTATTTTCTTTTTTTTAATATATTTTCATGTGATTTTACAAAACAAAATTCATTGATTTATCTGTTTTTTGCATGAAAGTCTGTCATTTTTTTCATATCTTAACTTTGAAAAGGGCACAATCAGAGCAATGATAAATGAAGAAACTCTTTTTAAGGTAAAAGAAAATATTTTAGATTTGATATAGTTATTTCATTCATCTTTTTTTGTCCCTCTTTGGGTCATTTCCAAAGTGAATCCATCTGTATGCAACTTAACATTTTGTGTACATTTGAAAAAGTCTTGTGTGATCTAATTTTTTTAATATATAACAAAGCAAATATACATATCTATTAGTATCTCAACAAACAAATCATCAAATCTAGTTGTTTTTACTTTAACTCATGAAATACTACTAATTAAAAATGAAGAAACCTAAAAATACTTATATCAAATGACACAATTACTAGATCACAATAAGTTGTTACAAAAAGGATTTTTATTTTTTCCCATTTTTTTTAAGCAAATTAGAGACCAACTACTTGTAGTGGAGAGTGACTTTAGTTCAGTTGTTGGATCTAAATATGAAACCATAAATTACACAAAATGTATATATGTATATATATATATATATTTTTTTTTTTTTTTCAACAAACTCCATATATTAAATCACATTTGGTCGGTAGAAACATCCCGAAATCGGGTACTTTCTACTGACTCGTCGAGATCTACATGGGAAAATAAATGATTACGTGCTCGTGCCGCTTTTGCAAAGGCATCGGCACAGACATTACAGGAATGAGAAATATATGCTAGCTGGAAGGAAGTAAAGTGGTTTTTAAGTTCTACAAAATGATCTAGCTCAGACTGGAAAGCGGGCCAATCTATCGGATCGTCGGTCATCTTCAGAAGATTTGAGCAATCCGTCTCAAATCGGGCTCTAAGAACACGTTTCTGGACCAGACACTCCATTGCCCAGAGGAGTCCCTCGAACTCTGCATGTAAGGCTGAAAGGCTCCTTCGGCATCCCTGATTGCCGGTGTGTGTTTGACCTAGTGTGTCAGTGAGGCACCATCCGAGGCCGCTAGTGGACCCTAGATCTGTCCAAGATGCGTCCACCTGGCAGATCGGAATACTTGGGTGCTCGGATCGGAAGTTATCTCTAATCTTGGTAGAAAATTCTTCCTCCCCGTCTTCTTCGTCTCTAACCAAATTCGCATTTCGCCAACTTTCTTCCTCTAGTTGGGCTACTTGGAGCGTGATCGCGGCTAGTACATTCTTCCCATTGAAGAGTTTGTCGTTCCTAGCCTTCCAAATGAACCAAATGATCCACGGGAATGTATCCCTTTGTGGTTTGGGGAGACTCCTTTCTTTTGCCCTCCAAAATAGGAAATCCATATTTTGGTATAGGGATGTACACGAGAAATAATCCGGAAGGGACGGATAGTCCGATAAGGCCCACACCTGCAAAGCCGGAGGGCACTCAAAAATCATATGGTTGATTGTTTCTTCTGATGCACCACATCTGGGACAACTCTTGTCGTTTCCCAAGTGTCGGTAGATCAGCCATTGACAAGTGGCTATACATACTGTTAGGGCTTGCCACATAAAGTGTCGAAGTTTCCCAGGAGTCTTGATTTTCCACACTTGGCTAAGCAGACCCGTAATGCTCGGCTCAGATATCTGTTGGGGTTGTGTACTTCTTTGGTTTGTGTTGTGTAGTAGCTCGTATCCTAATTTAACTGTGTACATTCCTGATTTTGTATAACTCCACGCAAAACCGTCTAGGTTGAAAGTTCTACTAGGTTTCAACCCTAAAATTAGGGCGACATCCTCGGGATGGAATAATTCTCGGATTCTTGTGTGATTCCATTCTGGTGAATTGTGTATCATGAGATCTTTAACCAAGAGATGGGAATCTCGTCGAATATGTCTACCAAGGCATCTCGGTAAACGAGCCGGTTTATCTGGAATCCAAGGTTTACTCCAAGTCTTGGTATTATACCCAGAGCGTATAGTCTTCTGAAGGCCTAGTCTGAGCAGGGGTTTAGCCGCCATAATGCTAGTCCAACCATACGAGGGGGATCTGGGCTCACGATCTATCATCGGGGATGATTGGTGATAGTATCTTCCACGTAATACTCTGGCAATGAGAGAAGTTGGAAAGTGGATCAACCTCCATAATTGTTTAGCAAGGAGGGCTAGATTGAACTCATGAAGGTCTCTGAATCCTAGCCCGCATGCGTCTTTAAAAGTACAAATCTTATCCCAGGCGATCCAATGTAATCCTCTACTATTCTGGCAGGAGCTCCACCAAAAGTTGGATATAGCGCTCCTGAGTTTATCAGTGATACCTGAGGGAGTAGGAAACACGACATAACATATGTCGGAAGGGCTTGTGCCACAGATTTTACTACGACCTCTTTCCCTCCTTTGGAAAGGAATTTTGCGGACCAAGTGTTAATGCGGTTGTTGAGACGATTTTGAACATAGGCGAATACTTTTTTCTTAGAGCCACAAATTTGTTCTGGTAGCCCTAAGCACATGCCCATACCTCCTTCGCTGGTAGCCCTATGTATATATTTCTTTTTATATACGGAAAATTGCATGTGATGTTTCAAGTTTTATGTACTTCTCTACGCACAAGTCAAAAGGGCAAATGGTACATATTACATATATATAAGATCCAACGATATTGTCGAAGTGAGAAACAACTGTCTTATACAACTAGAGATCCAAAGTTTTGTTTCACTAATTAAAGCTTTGATTCCAAAATGATTAGAAAAACAAATTTAAAACATATCAGTACTTATTTATATAAAATTCTTACCAATTAAGAAGTAAAAAAGTACTGACAGTATATAGATAATGTGTGTGTGTGGTTTAATGTCAAAGTTGTTGCCCTAAAAGATCTCCCAACAAATCAAGAAGCTTGAAGAGTCAAGCTTTTATTCACCAAGAACTAGTAAATGCTTCTGATTTTTTTTGTGCTCACTTTCATTGAATATTTTTGTGTGAAAATCTTTCATTAAATAATTGTAGGTCCCAAATTTTATTTTCTTTTCCTTCTTATTAGCTTTGGGATGAAACCATTTTGTTTCCATTCCGGTTTCACGGGTAACACAATTTGGTCACAAAACTCACACTGGTTAGTCAGTTCTACTTTTCAAAGTAGAGTCACACTACTAGACATTGTCACACACATTTCTAGTGCTTTTGCTTTCCTAACATTTTCTAAAAATTTAGTCATTTCTTAATAATCAACGTGAGATTCTTCACATGATCACAAACCTAAGCATTCGATTATACAATGTTTCACCACTCTAAATGCCTACAATAGAATTTTAGTTGAAAATGACTATAGTAAACTCATTTGTTTTTTTTTCTTTTTACAAGTTAAAGAAGATCCTACATTAGAAAAATATGAATCCTATATCGGTAAAGTTTACATCATATGTCCCAACGTCTCTCAGTCGGGATAAAATTCCTCCGAAGTAGTTTGGAACTCAATTGTTGTATATATCACAAATTTGATCACATTAAAACTGTTTTTTTTTTTTTGTAATGAACAGTTTATCTTATTTATTACAAGTTTGAGATTGACAGGCTTTAAAATTGTTGATATGGAATCAGTTTTTGAACAATGAGATAATGTCAGGGAGAAGAGGCTCCACAAAAAGCCCCATGATGACTTCATTGATAGATTTTCTTAGTAACCAAATTACAGTCTGGTGCGAGCTAACAATTTTGTTCCCAAAAAATTTATTTTTTCCTTATTTTTTTAAAAAAATTCTGTTTTCTTTCATTGTCCTTTTATGTTGTTTTTGGTTTGCATTTGTCATTCAATAGAGACCCAAAATAGATTCCAAAAGACAAAAAAAAAAAGAAGTCATTTCAAAGAAACAGAGAGTTTTACAATCAGAAATCAGATTTTTTTTTGTCCTTAATAGAAATCTAATCAAACTTCAAGTCAACAATGAAAAACAGAGTAATTGCTAAAGGCAAAAACTTTTTTTAGATGACTTATATGTTCTAAAAATTTGAAAGAAACTGTTCTAAGAGATAAGAAGATCACCGGTTCTTCGCGCCAAACATTGTTCGATGGATCGAATCAAACGGGAATCATCTTCAATCCTGCGGCGATTGGCATACCCAAGAAACCGATGATGATACTGAATATCCATTGAGTTATTGTGAGTGGTATTGTGCTTGCAAATGTTCCCAAGAACTCAATGATTATGATCTGAAAGAAAACCGTCGCACCGATCACAACCACAAACACGTAATTGTCTAGCATTCCCTTGAACACATCAATCTCTTCCATCTCTCGCGAGCTTATCTCGTTAAACACCTAAAAAAAATTCATACCAAAGCCATATCAAGATTTTAAATCAAGAAACCGATCTTTCTAGTGCGAGGATTGTTTTTTTCGTTACCTGACAGAAGACGAAACAGTTGAAAATAAGTGTGTTTAGCATGAGAGTTGAGTCAGGACCGTCGAGACCAAACACCGACTTCCCTTTCGCTTGAAGAAACCAAATGACGATGAACTGATACACGGATTGTCCTAAAATGTTCCTCCACATCGCGTTCGTGATGAAATTCCCTCTCCTTCCAACGGGTAAACGTTTCATCAGCTCGTCATTCGGTGGCTCGGTAGCTAAAGCAAGCGCTCCGAGCGTGTCCATGATCATATTCACCCATAACAGTTGAACAGCAGTTAAGGGCGCACTTCCTAAACATCATTACACAAGAATTACGTTAATTAAAGACCCGAATTATCATCAAGAACCGATTTTTTTTTAATGTTTTCGTACTCACCGGTTAAACAAGCGGAGGAGAAGTTAACGACGAGGGCAACAACATTAACCGTAAGTTGAAACTGAACGAATTTCTGAATGTTTATGTAAACCGAACGTCCCCATCTAGCAACTGTGACGATCGTACTGAAATTATCGTCGAGAATGATAACATCCGCGCTCTCTTTCGCCACCTTTTATAAAAAAAGAAACAAACTTTTAGCTCGCAAATAACATTTTCGCAATTCCTTATAATATATACTCACTTCAGTTCCGGCGATTCCCATTGCTAATCCGATATCAGCTTCGTGTAGCGCAGGCGCATCGTTTGTTCCGTCTCCCGTCACAGCAACAACTTCGTCAAACGTTGTCCTTAACTGTTTCACAAGCGTATGTTTATCCATTGGCGAAGAACGAGCCATCACCTGTAACAAGAACCGATTTTTTTTGTAAATTTGAATCGAAAACTCGAAACTTAAAACACAAATTAGCATAAAAATGTAAACTTTGACACAAATTAACATAAAAATGTAAACTTTGATACTCAAGAAACATTTAAGTACCTGAATCTTTGGAATGAGTTCAAGTAACTCTTCTTGATTCTTCTCTCTGAAAACCGGACCTTCGATTGCAATACCGTCATCGGTTAAAATCCCGCATTCTCGAGCAATAGCTTTCGCGGTGTTAATGTTATCTCCCGTAACCATTCTCACAGTGATTCCAGCACGGCGACAAAGCTCGACGGATTCTTTAACTCCAGGACGGACCGGATCTTTGATTCCGACGATCCCTACACAAGTAAAACCCGAAGCCGGGATCGCTTCGTCGGGAGAAAACCCGTTATCGACATCCATATAAGCAAGGCAAAGCGTACGAAGAGCTTCATTCGCAAACTCATCGATTGTAACATTCAGATACTTGATTGATTCTTCATCAAGCGGAACAACTTCACCGTTCGAGTTTACAACTTTATCACAAGCAGCCAAAACTATCTCAGAAGCTCCTTTCGTGTGAGCACGCCGAGTTCCTCCCTCGGGAAGCTCGATTACAACACCCATTCGCTTCTTGGTGGAGTTAAAAGGCTCAACTTTGATCACTTTATAACATTTCCTCTCTTCTTGAAACTTACAACCAAGAGATAAACCGAATTCGAGTATAGCCGTCTCTGTTGGTGTCCCTAAAATCTCGGTTTTCCCGTGTTTGTTCGTAACAACTTCGCCTCCCGTGTTATTAAAAATCGACTGAATCAACAGTTTCAACGCGGGTTCCGGGAGTTCCGACTTCAAGCTTGAGCCTTTACTCGCTACGTCTTGTACACTCATACAAATGCAAGATTTCACAACCGTCATGTGATTCGTCGTGAGTGTTCCCGTCTTATCGCTACAAATCGTCGTTGCGGATCCCATCGTCTCGCACGCTGCTAAATGACGAACAAGCGCTTTATCGTTCATCATTTTCTTCATCGCAAACGCTAAACTAAGCGTCACAGCTAACGGTAAACCTTCAGGAACCGCGACTACAACGATCGTAACCGCGATAGCGAAATACTCCAAAAGCTCTAACGCTTCGTCACCGGACCAAACCCAATGAGTATTCGACGAAAGCTTCCTCATGAACATTCCTTGAACCAAAACCGCGAAAGTAACAATCGCGAAGAAAAGACCGATTTTCCCAATGATTGTAGCGACTCCGTTAAGTTTCACCTGTAACGGAGTTTCGTCATCGCCTCCTTCGGTTAAAGTCGCCATTAACTTCCCCCATTGAGTCCTCATCCCAACTGTAGTAATCAACATCTTACAAGAACCGTCTTGAACTTTAGTCCCCGATAAAAGGAACGGATTCGTCGTGTTAACCATCACAGGCTCGCTTTCTCCCGTTAAACTCGATTCATCGATAACCACGGAGAAACCCGAGAGGAAAAGACCATCAGCAGGGACTTGATCACCAATGGCTAAATGAACAATGTCACCAGGAAGTAACTCGTATATCGACATTTTCTGCCGAAACCCGTTCCTCGTAACCTGAACGGTTATCTTCTTCTTCTCCTTATCTAAATCCCGAAACTGCAACGACTGACGGTAATCGCTAGTCGCTGTAACGAACACAACAAGGAGAATACTAGCTACAATACCTAAACCATCATGTGATCCTTTAGGCCATCCTTCAGTAGCTATACCAACAATCAAAGACACGAATGCGCAAACACCGAGTATCATTAGCGTCATATCTTGAAGAGCTTCCCAAACATACACCCAGAAACTACGTAATTCGCTTTCCGCGAACTTGTTGATTCCGAAAAGCTCTTGCCTTTTAGATAACTGATCAGGATCAGTAGAGAGACCATCAATGGGAGATGCTTTGAGCTTACCTGCAAGCCCATCAACTCCACCATGAAACTTGAGTTTCTTAAGATCATGACTTTCAACAATTGATCCTAATTCGTCTGCACAAATCTCAAATCCTGCTGCTTTTACTTCTTCAGGGACAGTGTAATCACTTGGAGTCACACCTACAAGCATAAACAATTACAATTTCATTCACATAAACAAACAAACAAACAAACAAAAATCCAAACTTTCACACAAATGAGCTTAAAAATGTAAACTTTATATTAAGATAATTAGAGTATTAGTGATTGTTAATAGTTGGTTAATAGTCTGTTTATAGAGTTTACCAGCTTATCTTAATACTTTACACACAACTTCGCATTAAAAATGTGAACTTTAACACAAATTAGCATACAAATGTAAACTTTGTACACAAATTACCATAAAATGTGAACTTTTGACACAAATTAGCATAAAAATGTAAGCTTTTGACACAAATTAGCATATAAATGTAAGCTTTTGACACAAATTAGCATAAAGATGTAAAATTTTGAGACAAATTAGCATAAAGGTGTAAACTTTTGAGACAAATTAGCATAAAGATGTAAGCTTTTGAGACATATGAACTCACCAGAGATGAATTGAAACGCGGCTTTAGAGACGAGAACTGCGATTCTTAATTTCTCCTGTACATATATAGAAATGTTATTTTTTTTTGTAAGATCCTTAATCACTGACTAGCTAATCTTCTAAATTCCAAAACGCTAGATTTCAAACAAGTATAGAAAACCTGATTGGTGCGACGCATCGCGGCGGCTTCATAGCGTTTAGAGAGATTAGCGGTGAAACGAAAACGGCGTTTAGGGTTCTTGACGACACCGCAGAGATTTCGCCATTTCTCTAACGCTTCTTCAGACGAATGTTTCGCCTTCACATCGAAATTCTCGTTAAGGTAACTCTCCATTTTCTTCTTCCTCCAGCTTCAATGGCTTCTTCGATTTTTTTTTTTGTTTTTGTTTTTGAGATTATTTGGTTTTTTTTTTTGTGTGTGTGGGTGAAGAAGAAAGAAGCAGGAAAATTCGGAAGCTTTTTAATGGAGAAAAGGGTAAGTTTTTATTTTTAAAGATCGGAGTTTTTTTGTGCTAATTGATTGACCGAGTCGTTGAGTTAAAGTCGAGGAAGGTGAGTTGACTCGTTTAAAATTCGTGTGCCCAACAAAGTAGAATCTCTCTTCTCTATATAACATTTAAATAAAAAAACATTCGAATATTTTAGAATAAATAATATCAACATGCACTACTACTTACGCATTAATAACGAACGTTAAATTTGTAATTAAAATGTTTGGAAACATTTATTCATGCAGGCCATGAAGAGTACATGACGCGTTATGTTATTATTATTTTCCCACATGTTGAGATATTGATTTATTGTTTTGAGTTTTCAAATGTTTGAATGAAGGTGACAGGATTGTGGATTGAAGAAAATATAAATTACGATGATGAGTTTATGAAACTAGAGATTTAATTTGTGAGTTTTCTGTTTATTAATTAGAAGGTGGGATTTTTAGATACTTTCTAAGATGATTAGATTTTTTTTTTTTTTTTTTGCCGTCTTGGGGAGCGAAACAAACATATTACAATTATCTAGCACTCATAACTATCATAAAACTTAGGCATTTGAAGGAAATAATCGCAAACGCTGGAGAGCACATAAAGAACAGGAGACACGGATCCACAACGCTCACAAATAGTCGTCAAGGCCAGGAGAAACCGCGCAAGATATACCCAAATACAACGATTGACAATAGCAATAGAGAATCTAAACACATAACCACCTAATCTTCACCTTTAAAGGTCTAAATCGAGAGCTTTTGCATTCCCAGAACAAACATAATCAAGGCCCAAAATTTTCGAGAACTTTGACCACAACCGAAAATAATAAAAGCCCCAATCCAAGATGATTAGATTTCTAATATGTTGAGATGAAAAGGATTAATTCTAAATATTTTTATCAAAACAAGAATAATTAAATATGTAAGCATTTAGTTGCATCATATTTTTTCATTACTTTCTTATTTACGATTACTTTCCGTTGCTTTGGTTTAATTTGTTTGGATGCTAAAACTAAAATTGAATGACAATCTGAGACAGAAACTTGGGGTGTTTTTTGACAATAATATGAACAAAAGGGCGGTTATATAAAAAGTGAGAAGTAGAAGGACCGTTGACCGAAACTATTACGGAAATTCCGTCTCTTCGGGCACGCCACGTTGGACCAAACCCATTGGTTCTTTTTGGACCAAAAAAACATTGATTGGTTTTGTTTTTTTTTTTAATTTTTAATTTTTAATTTTTAATTTTTGGTAACCATTTGATTGCTTTGTATTATATCTTATCTTTAATCTCTTCTCCAATTTAATAATGTGTTTCCTCTGAATCTCTAGAAAAGTTTTTAAAAAGTTGGTATGCTGATTTGGGCTTTCTAAGAGGGTTTATAAGGCTTTCTATGAGCCTTTATCAGGCTTTGATTGGGTCTCTATTGAGCTTTTAATAAGATCTAATGGCTTTCAATTTGTATATTTGAGGAATGGTTTCATGATTTGTAATTTTGTACAATTTCAATTTGTACATCATCACCACCATTAGTGACCTTCAAGTTATACAGAACTTAGAAACATTCACAGAGAAATATGAATTAAGATTTGTGTCATTTTATGATTTGCTGATCATAAACTATCATACAAAGACACAATTGTAAAATGTTAATCTCATCACTACCACCAACTCAAAACCTTAATCAATAAGTTAGATTATTGACTCAAATTCTCATATTCAAGCAATTCAACACCAAGATTTAAGAAACTTAATAACTATAACAAAACAAAACAAAAAAGCAATTTTTTTTAACAAATTCATTTAGATAAATAAACCACTGAACCCATAAAATTTCAAAATTGAACCCATCATTTAATCGACCTTTTGCAAAACACTTTCACAAGTAAACTTTGTACCTTTCTCTTTATCATCTTCAGAATGTTAGTTACATAATCGTACAAATTTTACAAAAACTTTACGCGTTTGTCACTTTATACATACATTTTTAGTGGGAATAGTCATGTCAAAATTATTGTTTTTGAGTTAGGTTGATTGAGTTGGTTCTAATAGTGTGTGATATTTTCTACATCATCTGATCTATATTGTTCTGATTTAGATTTTAAATATATGGTACGAAATTGTATACTTAAAAGTCCTTCTTTTTTTTTTACTTTTATGTGATTGATGGGAGACCTACAGAGTTTTTTTTTGTCCATGGCTGATTGAAAGATAACAAATATTCGTTTCATTGTAACCCAAAAAAGAATGAATCTAAACCATCATGTTCCAATCAAAGAAGAAAAAATTAAAGGATTCATGATTATGGAGCTAAACCATCCCAAAACTCAAGATATATACATGCATTAAACATGGAAAGATGTTTTGCCCAGTATGTAATACAGTACATAACAAACGATTTATTAGTGTTTGTATATTGTCTAAATGTTTTATATTTATTTTAAATATGGTTTGTATGTAGACAAATAAAATTTCTCACAACAAATGTAATATTAACGGTTACATATCGAGATAGCGAAAAATAAAAAACGTTATGTCCCAAATATTTTTGTTTTAGTATAATCGATAGTGGCGAAAAATGAATATACCTTGGTCTTTAAAGATGGATTATAAATTGTAAGTCATTAGAGCATCCTCATTGCAGACATTTAAATGTCTAATTACAAGATCCTATGAATAAAACTAAATTTAATTAAACAAATTAAAGTCTTAAATTTAGGATGGGTGTCCAATATAGGATTTTAGTTTCATAGTTTAAACAATCTCTCTCTTTCTAAAACACTAAAAAGTAATAAATTTAATTAAAAAATGCTATTAGACACTACTGAAAATGTATGCAATGAGGATGCTCTTAGACTCTTGCTTCTTTTTTCTTTCTAAAAGATTCTTGCTTTTAAACAAGATTCGAATCCAAATCTTGGAATAATTCACATTGTGGCGCGTAACCAAAAACATTATAGACTATATATACTCTCTCTGTTCTCTAAAGATTGATTCTTTAGGTTTTTTACTTGTTTTTGAAAGATTGATTTTCTACACTTTACTTTATGCTTTTACGTTTTACCAAGGGATTAAATAGTTTTTTAATTAATTAGAAAGAGAAAATTAGTGTGATGTAGGTAATATAATTATTGGAAAACAAAAAAGTAAATCAAAAAGTAAAAATAAATAATTAGTTAACACATTTATTTATTATGTCTTAAAATGTGTGAAAAACTCAAAATATCAATCTTTCGAAAACAGAGGGAGTATATGATTGTTCACAATATCAAGATTAGACTTTTCCTAGAATACAAGAACAGATTTCGAGAAATTATATACGAAAATGAATTTGTAAAATCTTTAGGTTTCAAAGAAAGGGACAAAGAAGCAGAGCGTGAGGTTCCTTCTAATTATTGTAGAAGAAACTCAAGAGAATTTCATTTACAAGAGAGATGGTGATGACTCGTGATAGGTTTATATCTACTACATTGTGTGTAGCCTAGGCAATAATCTATTCTTGTACATTTTTAGTATATTCGATCGCTTTATTCATAATTTTGTCTCGAATATTAACATGATGAGTGACGACATAACATCAAATTTGTCACATACGAAAATATGAGAATATTAAGAATTTTGATTGTTAACACATTTTAACTATATTGTTTGTAAGAAAATCTTATTCTTTCAATTTGTAATGATTCGTGTAAATCAAAGGATTCAAAAATCCAATGGTGAGGCTTGGGATTTTAAATTAAGAAAGGGATACATTATTGTTTTATATCGAGACAAACGAGAAAAAATCATGATGAGCCTAATGCAATAAGTGCCGTTGGTTAATTAGAGGTTCGCATATATACATAACCAATAGACATATGGATAAAATAAAAATAAAAAAAAAATCTAAATAAGGATAGAGAATATCAGAATAGTAATAAGTTATCAGGTGGGAAATTCAAAGAGAGGAACATGAAAGGTATATGTAGACACAATACAAAAATGGTATGACTTAGTGGAGAGGGTTTAAATTAAAATAGAAGAACTGAAGAAAACAAACAAAGAAGCATGCCCTAGATTTCTGAAGACAATAATTACACCTTGATGTTTATATAAGGGAATAGAATATGACACATTGGTTGGTTTCTTAGGGGTTATTAAACAAAATATATAATTGAATAAATGAGAAAAATATCGAAAATAGTAAAGAAAGTATAAATGGAGAAGAAGAGAGGAAAAGGTAAAAAATGGTGACAGAGAAATGGAGAGAGGTTAGGAGGCAAAATGTGGAGCTTTGATGATGTTGATGCACGCCGTCAGCTTTTCTTCACGCCTGCTCCCACTCACTCACACCTATAAACATTCTCTCTCTCTCTCTCTCTCTAGTTTATAAAATTATGATTATATTCACATGTCTCTATGTAAGTGGGGGTAAACCATATAGTATCTAGACTATCCACTAGTATATGTCATGTATATCTAGAATTCGTTCATAATAGGTTCGGATATAGATTCTTTGATTTAGTATAACGAAATGGTTTGCTAAATCTATCTTTTAAATTAGTCGAGATAGAAGTGGATCACATATGTAAATAACAAAACTATTATGCAATTATATATCAATTATATTGAATTTTTATATAAGAAAATGGAAACCATTTAATAGTGAGAAAATAGTGATTTACGACATTGTTGACATTGATCGGTAAGGTAGTAGGGGATGTCTAAAAATTTATGATTTTGGTGTTTTGATAGGTGAGAATTGGTATTAGTAGGACAGTTTCTATTTCGCAAAAAAAAAAAAGAAGTGTTTCTAACTTTTTTTTTAGTCAGTTGATTTAGGATTTATAAAGAGTCAAATTTTATTTTACACCACTTAGAAAAGCACTCGAACAACTTTGGTTTCATGTATTTGGCCTATATATAAACAAACATCGTATTATATACGGCCTTTTTGGAAATTTCATGCCATGTAATAGAAGTATAGAACATGTATGTCGTTTTCAATTTCTAGGTGTCGACCAAAATCACAATACATATGCATGATGAATAATCCACGTAGGTACAAATACAATTTTGCATGAGAGAGAGAGATAGATGTATTAAGAGAGAAGTTTACTTGGGTGGATCGATGTGAAAAAGAAGGAAAAGCGAAACGCACTAAGCCATTACATGATATCGACCTTCTTATCTTTTTCTTCTTTATTTTCTTATTTAAATTTGAATGTTCTCATTTTCTTTTGTTCTTCCTGAAATTTACAGACTAACTAACCCATTCTCATGTAAAGAAAGGTGATATATAAGCTATAATTAATATTTTTGTAAGAAGACATAGGAAAGTGGTAAATCTTATAGAAATATGTCCAAAATTTTATTGATTATCAGTTAGGGCTACAGCAAAAAAACAAAAACAATACTAACATTCTTGATTAGCCAAAAAGAGAAAAAAAATTTAGGTCTCTTCTCTCTCTAATAATGATTTCACTAAACCCAATTAGATTCAAACAATCAATTAAGTCCAAAAGATAAACATAGGAAAACAATTCGATGCAAAAATTTCCTCTTTTCATGCTCCTTATTCTTTCTTTTCATTTAAATTACTAATAAAAATCCAACAAACCCATTCTCTACATACATACAACTCATCTTCACCAAGATTTACCCACTCCCACCGAGATAACCAAAAGAAAAAGCATATACATATAAATATACACACACATAACAACACATGATGCTGATGCAATATACACAACAAAGTATTAAATCTTAGATATTGTGGGTCTCCCTTTCTCATCTCTGTCCTCTAATTCATTTTCTTATTCATAAAAGAAAAAAAAATGGATACTCTCTTTAGACTAGTCAGTCTCCAACAACAACAACAACAACAATCCGATAGTATCATTACAAATCAATCTTCGTTAAGCAGAAACTCCACCACCACTACTGGCTCTCCATATCACTACAACAACAACTTCCCACAAAACGACGTCGCCGAAGAATGCTTCAACTTTTTCATGGATGAAGAAGACCTTTCCTCTTCTTCTTCTCACCACAACCAAAACCCTCATAACTACTACTCTCCTTTCACTACTCCTCCTCCTCCTAACCAATACCATCCCGCCACGTCATCAACACCTTCCTCAACCGCCGTAGCCACCGCTTTAGCCTCACCGTACTCTTCCTCCGGCCACCACCACCACCACCACAATGACCCTTCTGCTTTCTCCATCCCTCAAACTCCTCCTTCTTTCGACTTCTCCACTAACCCCAAATGGTCTGACTCAATCCTCCTCGAAGCCGCACGTGCCTTTTCCGACAAAGACACAACACGTGCGCAACAAATTCTTTGGACACTCAACGAACTCTCTTCTCCTTATGGAGACACTGAACAAAAACTATCTTCTTACTTCCTCCAAGCTCTCTTTAACCGCATGACCGGTTCAGGCCAACGATGTTACCAAACCATGGTAACCGCTGCAGCCACGGAGAAGACTTGCTCCTTCGAGTCAACACGTAAAACCGTCCTCAAATTCCAAGAAGTTAGCCCATGGGCCACGTTTGGACACGTGGCCGCAAACGGAGCAATATTGGAAGCAGTTGATGGTGAGGCAAAGATTCATATAGTTGACATAAGCTCAACGTTTTGTACCCAATGGCCTACACTTCTTGAAGCATTAGCCACAAGATCAGACGATACGCCTCACTTGAGACTGACCACGATAGTCGTGGCTAACAAATTCGTCAACGATCAAACGGCGTCGCATCGGATGATGAAAGAGATTGGAAACCGAATGGAGAAGTTCGCTAGGCTAATGGGAGTTCCATTTAAATTCAACATTATTCATCACGTTGGTGATTTATCTGAGTTTGATCTTAATGAGCTCGATGTTAAAACAGACGAGGTCTTGGCCGTCAACTGCGTAAACTCCATGCATGGGATCGCGCCACGTGGAAACCCTAACCCTAGAGACGCAGTGATATCGAGTTTTCGACATTTAAGGCCGAGGATTATAACCATTGTGGAAGAAGAAGCTGATCTTGTAAGTGAAGAAGAAGGTTTTGATTGTGATGAGTTCTTGAAATGTTTTGGAGAATCTTTGAGATGGTTTAGGGTTTGTTTCGAGTCGTTAGAAGAGAGTTTTCCTAGGACGAGTAACGAGAGGTTGATGCTAGAGCGCGCCGCGGGACGTGCGATCGTTGATCTTGTGGCATGTGAGCCGTCGGATTCCACGGAGAGGAGGGAGACGGCGATGAAGTGGTCGAGGAGGATGATGAACGGTGGTTTTGGCGCGGTGGGGTATAGTGATGAGGTGGCCGATGACGTCAGAGCATTGTTGAGGAGATATAAAGAAGGAGTTTGGTCGATGGTGCAATGTTCTGATGCTGCCGGAATATTCCTTTGTTGGAGAGATCAGCCGGTGGTTTGGGCTAGTGCGTGGCGGCCAACGTGAAGGTTTTTTGGGTTTTCTTGATATGAAATTATTCGCACGCTCGCTTTTTGGTTGAGATGGTTTCACACTTGTGGTGATGGATTTTGAGATGATGATGATGAATTCATAATTTGGGAGTTTTCTTTTGGAATTTAGGACTAATTATAATTATGATCATTGAAGAGGATTTGAAATTTTTTTTGGTCCTTTTTATTTGTTTCTCTCATTTGGAATTAAATTTGTGATTACTTTTCGCTTATGCAAAAGAATAGGGTTCTTATTTATCTCTTTTAATGAAGTTGTTATTTTTCGGACACGAAGGTCAACATTATTAGTATATGTGAGGATTTGGTAATAATTAGTTACTGTTACATTGGATGATCGATTTATTACTGGAATGATAATGGGTATTAGATTACAACAACTCTTCAAATTCAACAAGAAATATTGCGAGTTGAGGTATATTATAATTTCCATGTTACGAATACATGTTGATCAGGAAATGTCACTACCTCACTTCATAACAATTCTTGTATACATATAGAATCTTAGGAGAGCTACTTTGGTTGAGGAATCTCTTAGTTGGAATCTCGTGAATGCAGGCTCTAGTGGCCTGCACGCTTCTATTAACATATCTTTAATCATTCAAAATCGATCTTATATAGATATGCATAAATGTGATAAACCTGCGATTTTAGTTGAACAGACTTTCTCACAAAAAACTTACATGTAACCGGCTATACATTTGTTTGGTTACATGCAATGCAACTATGCAAGTAGTTTAATGTTTATAGGCAACACCAAATAATTTTGATGGTTAATCAAAGCATTATTGTAACAAGAACTCAACGTTTTATACACGACCATTAGTTACTCACAACATGTAATTATTCATTTGTCGTTCTTGTGAGTACATACTACCATTTATAAATATTTAGCTTTTAAATAATGCATCTTTCAACTTTTGCTTTATAAAAGAGCTAATGGGACCAGTCTTTTATTGATTCACACATAATATATGTATGTCTTCAATGGATTACACATGCATATAACTTAGAATGTTCATGGACCCCCCATCATGTTATTTATTTAGAAAACAGCCCATAAAAAGTTAATAATTGAAATAAATAGTTAATCCCATTGATTCCAATGTTTACATATATAGGTTTTCAAAATTTAGAAAAAAATAATAAGAGAAATGGTAATTAATGATAAAATAAAAAGGTAGCGGGAACTGCTTTTGAGATATGTGGCTGGTTTCACTACAGATCTCTATCTCCCTGCATCTTTTGATGTTGGCTTTTGCCTCCCCCATGTTATATATTGGTACGATCTTTTTAGCTTCGCTTTTTAAGCTAATCTTTTAAAAAAAACTATATCTTCTTTTGGTCTGTTTTCTTGTTTATAAAGTCATGCAAAAAGCAAATTAATTTAAATAACAATCTACTGGTTGGTCCATTTTTGCTTTAACTAGCATCAAAACCTTGTTGGGTCCCTTTTGTACCACGACTTGACCATTACACATCTATCATGTAACTAGGAAAATGCCTAAATTCATAGGGAATATCTCAATTAAACCTATATGAAGTTAAGGTTAATTTAAGGGTCGTGTTTATTTCAATTTGTTTTAGTTTTTACTATGAGTCAGATAAATCGAATGTTGTAATAATATAGAAGCATTATATAAAGAGAAATTCAAGGAAGTAACACATTTGTATTATCTAATCAAGAGAAACGAGCTTTTTGTAAACTAATAGAAAGAACCAGCTTTTTAATCTTTTTGAGACAAAAAATAATTTATTGATACTTTTGATCACAAGTTTCTTAAAATCATTCTGGTTGAACTTTTCATCACATGCTCATGAGTCATGACTAATTGCGAAATGCAACTTGCTCATAACCGTTCAAATTTTCAATTTACGTGTATATGATCTTAACACAAACTAATGTTCAAATCAACACAATTTTTTAGCAGCAGTTTTGAAATTTTGTAACAAGTTTTAGTTAAAAAAATTTATGTTTTTTTAGTTGAAGATGGCTACAAGATCATTTTGACGTAAACCGACATAAAATTGGCATAAGCAAATTAAACGGTAATTTTGAAGAAAAATAAATAAATTGCAACTTTTAGATTTATTTGATAACTTGAACAAATTATTGAGGGATCATCACAGATGCGCGATAAACAGTGTCACCGACAATTTCTTATTGTATAGTGGAAATTAAATCATTTTTCCTTTTCGGGTTAATTTGCCTAATAGCCATCAAAAAAATTATAATTAAGCACATAACCAAAATTGTCTTATGTGGCATAATCACATTCACTAAATTTAGGGGTTTTGGTTATGTGCTTAATTATAATTTTTTTGATGGCTATTAAGCAAATTAACCCTTCTTTTTTTCACTAAAGTAAATCATAAAAGGTGCATATTAGATATCTCATTGTCCCTTCTATACAACCATTAAAATCGAGGGATCTTGTGCATGTCTATATAAACGATACTGTAGTACTTTTTAATGATAAAAAGTGATAAAAAAAAGTTACCACGATAACACATGAATTTCTATTTGTTTATCAGTTTAACGTCAAGTTCAAACAGAGAAATATCACTTCATTAGCGCCTAACATGTGTTTTAGTCACGAGAAAAAATCATATAAAAAAAGACATCAAAAGTTACACGAACTTTTAAAGTTTCTGTAAATCGTTTTTCACAAAAGTATTTTAATAGTAAAATATTTATTCCTACCTCTACTCAATGTAACTGGGACAATTCCTACCTCCTCTTTAAAATGGGCTTAAACATACTTCCACTCTTAAAAATCAGGCTTATAAATACCCAATCGATAACAGAGTTAAAATCACCGTTAAAGAATATGACTAGGCAGCTTAGTCACTAAAAAAGAGTTTATGAGTCATAATTTTTTTTTTAAAACTAATGATGGAGAAATAAGAATAAAACGACGCCGTATTGTTTTTGTACTAACAAAACCCTAAATTGTCTCTCTTCTTTTTTCTCTGTTACGAGAGTCAGAGAAAAATAGATCAACAATGTCGAGTAAGAGAACTAAAGCATTGTCTTGAAGAAGCAAAATAGCCGATCATGTTTTAAAGAAGCAACATTTTCGAGTCACAAAATATATCCTAAAATCATAAGCAAAAGATAGACTTTACATGAGGAAAACAAAAAGCATATTCTTCACCATCGTCAAACAAAACAGAACATGAACCATCATTAAACAACAAACATCATGAACCATTAGTCTTGACGATATCCATAATGTTGCAACCAAACATGAACCTGCACCTCCACCATAACCAAACAACCATATAAATTCAAAACAATTTACACAACAAGAGAAAACAATGAAAGAGAGAATAGCAGTACCATGTATTTACTCATGATCAGGAGGTTGACTTAGTTGGCTTTGGCTTGGTCCTTCACCACCTTCAACCGTAAAAATATCAGATTCTACACGTCCAGGCTGAGTTTTGGCTTTCTTAGGAGGCCTAGGCTTTTTTGGAGCTCCGACATTGGTACAAGATAATGAGTTATGTCCACTCATACCACAATGACAACAACACACAGTCCTTCCATGTTGTGTAACCTTTTTTCCCTTCGTTGGAGACTCATTGATGCCCTTAATTCTTTTTTCTGGATTCCTCTTCCTACCCTTTGACACATCTCTAGGTGGAGCTTCAAGTGTTGATTTATCTGATTTTTTCCAAAACTTTAGACCATTTAATGGTCTTATGGAATCATTGTATTGCTCCCTCCAAGTTGAAGTCAAATACCAATCAGAGATCAAATCATCTGTTTTGTACGTTTTCCTATCTAAGACAACACGTAAAGCATGACGACATGGAATTTCTGTCAAATCCCACCTTCTGCAAGTACATGTATGCATCCTCATGTTCATAGTGTAACCTGTGCCTTTTTCATTACATTCAAATATTCCAGTTGGTCCAGGAATGGTCTTACACCACTTTCTCTCTTTCTCCTCTAAGGCTATCATCTTACTCACCTTAAGACTGAATTTACCTTTGTGTTTTAATGTCTTTGTCTTCCTTTTGTCAATACGAACCATGGTTTGTCTTCTCATAGTCTCCAACATCTCAACCAGAGGTAGTGCACGTGCTTTCTCAATTGCACTATTATACGACTCTGAAAAGTTATTCAAAGCATCTTCACAACATGATGTCGTTTTAAAAAAAGCACGGCTGAACGTTGTCGGGTTCTTAGTCATCAAGTCTTGATAAAGAGTAAGATCATATTTCTCCATCTTTTTGGTACTTGCATCGTAGTCAGCCTTGTTGTGACTCTCTACAACTTTCCAAAATAAGCTTCTTAGTCTAGCTTTCTTAGGAAACTTGGCTCTCATGTTGCCATAAATGTGTCTAGCACACATCCTATGCTCGACCTTAGGTAATTGTTGACAAACAACCTTTATCAAACCCTGCCAAAAGATGAAAATATTAAACTTGTAACAATCATGAACTAAGAAGAATAATAATTAAACCTATAGCTTCACTTACTTTCTGTCTATCAGAAACAAGGGTTAAACCGTGACCATCGCTAAGCCCTAAATCTTTTTTCAACATCCTGATGAACCAATCCCATGTATCTGTGTTCTCTACTTGCACATATGCCCAAGCAATTGGGTAGATTTGATTGTTTGAATCTCTTCCAACTGCCGTCAACAATTGTCCTTTTAAAGCGGACTTGAGAAAGCAACCATCTATCCCGACTATTGGTCGACAATAGCCCAACCAAACTTTTCTCAATGCTGCAAAACAGACATAAAACCTATCTAATCTCTCTTTTCCTCTGTTTCAACTGTAAGTAGTTGTGTGGTGGAATCAGGATTACTCCTACACAATGAACACACAAATTCAGTTTTGCTATCTTAATTGAGAAACACAAATTCAGTCTTGTATCCTAGAAAACAAGAAAACTAACCTTAAGATTTCAGTTTCGTAGTCTTTAATCCTAGAAAACTGTTCATCAAATTCAGCTTCGATTTGATTCAATGCCTTCTTCTTTGCTTTTCTACATTGGTCGTACGTTGCAACCAAATTGTAACGCTCCATAATTTGGTTTTGAATATATATCGGCCTTAGGTCCGGATCATTCCTCACATCATTGATGAACATGTTTGCAATGACATTGTCTGATAAAATCCTGCAACGACCATCTTTGAAAAAAGTATGCTCCTCCTAAAACGTCTTAACCATATATAGACCCGATGGGGGATCGTAAGAACAATATATCCTCCAATCACATTGTATTTCCACATCTTTTACTCCACACCTAGCATCATATTTGGTCCCTCCCCATCTCCCAAACCGGATGTTGTATCCTTCTTTCAAGGCGTACTCCAAACAAGCAAATCTGAAGTCGTTTAGACTCTCAAAGACTTGTAGTATTTCTAATCTCCCACTTCCTTTTCTGTATCTCACATAACTATCTCGTTCCTCGTCTTCCTCACAATCTCGTGGAGTTCTTTGATATGCATCATCTTCATCTTCGGCGTCTGAATCAACAATGTCAGCCACAAGAGCTTCCACACGAGCTTCCTCTTCACACATTTCTGTCTGGCCAGTTATATCTTTATCATCTACACATTGATTTTCATCCTCTGCCATTCTTTCATCTTCTGTATCTTCATGAACTTCATCTTGAACCTCCTCATGAACATTTTTACCTTCCAAATACAAATCGATAGTATTCGTCCACATTGTAGCTTAAACCATCCTCTGAAAGTTAACACTACCATCACACAGAGTCTTACATTTGTCTAGGTCTTCCCATGGAAGTTTGTACCATATCCTCTGACCATCAAATGAAATGGCCAACGCTTCAGCTAACTCAGTCAACACTCCTACAACCGGTGACTGATGGAAATGTATCTCTCCACCATCATAAGTAATTTAACCTTTGTCATGAGTTACAAATCTTCCATTGTAGTAAACTTGAAAGTTAATGTCTTTCGGATCGCTGGAATAAGAAAAAAAAAACCCAGAAATTAAGGTTTAGCTCACTAAGACATTTAATCAAACACTTGTTGTGAAACATTTTGTCATAGTCCATATATGCATAAATAGTATACACATTTACTTAGATATTACAATACTCCTGTAATCTAAGCCGAATATGACAAATATTCACCTACAGAACTTGTATAACCTAAGCCGAAATCAACATAACCATTTAACAAAACCCAAACGAAATTCGATTTTTACCTCATTTTGTCAAGGAATCGAACCCAGTACTGAAATTCGTAAACAACCGAAGATTTTGCACTCAATTTTATGAGAAAAAGAAAAACAATAGCAAACTCTATTTCTCTCTGTTCATAAGTCGTATGGGAAGAAGAAGATGAAAGGAGATCAATTTTTATTTTCAAAACAATGCGTTGTCGTTTTGTATTTTTTATCCTATTCTTTCTTCTTCTTTTTTTTTTAACGAACCCACGTCCTTTTTGGTTTTGCATAAGACAATTAAAAAATTATGACTCATAAACTCTTTTTAGTGACTAAGCTGCCTAGTCATATTCTTTAACGGTGATTTTAACTCTGTTATCGATTGGGTATTTATAAACCTGATTTTAATAGTGGAGATATGTTTACGCCCATTTTAAAGAGGAAGTAGGAATTTTCCCAATTACATAGAATGCATGTATAAATAAGCCGTTTCCCGTAAAATATCCGAAAGCATGGTGTTAATGCGTTCTTTTTGAATTCGATTTTCATCCATTAATAAATTTGGTATAACTACAATGTAATATGGTAAAACTAAAATGGGCCACAACAAAGCCCATTAAGATTCTAATGAGCAAAAAAATGCTAACGGCAAATGAAATGAAACTGAAACGGACGGCGAAAAAAACCCTAAGCAAAAATCCTCTCACCGCCGGCGAAAATGCGTGCTCCGATCTCCGGGATTCTCTCTAGATCCATCGGTTTCCTCCACCGTACGTCTTCGATCTCTACCAACACTCGCCACCTCTCCGCCGTCGCTTCCTCCGAAGATCGAACAAAAAAGCTCGAGAGAATCGCCGACGATTTACTCAAACTGAACAGAATCGAGCTTTACGATTACTCAATCCTCTTCAGCCACAAACTCGGTCTCAATCGCTACGGATCCGCCGTATCTCTCCCCGTCGGAATCGCCGGAGATGGAAACGCGTCTACGGAGACCAAAACGGCGGAGAAAACTGCGTTTGATTTGAAACTGGAGAAATTCGACGCAACGATTAAGCTCAAAGTGATTAAAGAGATAAGATCTTTCACTGATCTTGGATTGAAAGAAGCTAAAGAGCTCGTTGAGAAAGCTCCAGTGATTATTAAGAAAGGTTTAAGCAAAGAAGATGCTAATGCAATTATGCAGAAACTCAAAGCTTTAGGTGCTATTTCATCTTTGGAATGATGATTATTATTATTATTATTATTATGAATTTGTCGCGTTTTTTCCGTCGAATCGAATTTGAAAGATTGTGTTCTTGAATTGTTTTCTTACATTCTCATGACTGAAATGCCACTTCTATCAGGTAGTAGTTTCTTCATGTAGTACTTTGATTTTCTTGAGAGATCGATTCTTTGTCTTCTTGTTTCGGGTATCATTTCGATCGAGCATTCTTGAAACCCGCGTCTCACGAAATAATCTTTTGTTCGTGTTGTTAGTAGAAATAGCCGGTCTAATCCGATAGACGAAGCTTTCTTCTCTATATAATCTGTAAAGAAAGAACGAAAAATCGGGTTTTTGTTAGCATTGATGTTTCTCTAGTTTTGTTAAACTTAAAACGTATGTTTTGAGGTTATTTACCGAGTAATTTATCGCCTTGGCCTTGACCGCGACAATCTGATGCAACCGTGATTGCAGCAACTTCTCCGCATTTGTCTTGGAAGAACGGAAACAGAGCCGCACGAGCGATGATCTGACCTTCTCTTTCGACAACCACGAACGAATCCAACGCTTGTAGTAGCTGCACTCAAAGATCAGAACTTTAACTGCGTAAGAAGTCGAAAAAACCGACGGAAAAATGTGGAATATAGTAACGCTTTTAACCTCCTCATCGGTTCTGCGAATCAAAACCCCAGATTCTTCCAAGGGTTTGATTCAATGTCTAATTCCTGCAAGATCTTCCACTTTGGCATCTCGGGTTCCTTCGTAAACATCACTGCGCATAACGATATAGTACTGTAAGAACACTAACACTAAACCGAAATGATACGCGAGTGAAGACAATACTATACCTAGCAACCATAGTTCCCATTCCATCTCTTTTAAAAAGCTCTAAAAATAAACTTCCACTTATAGTACCATCCAACAAGTGAACTCTTTTGACTCCACCCTTCAACGAAAGCAAGCAAAACAAACGGTTTTAGTCGAACGGTGTGGGAAAAAAATAATCAAGACCGAGGTTTCGAAAACACTCAACTCTGCAAACGAACGCTGCAGCAGCTAATTCAGAAAGATAGCCGTTTAATCGGCTTAGTCTTTCCTCTCCTCCGATAGCAAAACCTTGCTCACCGTTCCCATTGTCAAATCCAACACCGTTTTGAAAGATCGGAGTGTGGTTTCCGTTTCCCCATAATGCCCCTCTCCCATTAACCGTACCGTTTGAACTGTTAGGAGGTTCTTGATAAGCGATACTTCCATCTCCAACAGCCTTCACGTAATTTGCAGCTATATCGCTTTGTTGTGCCCGTTTTCTAACTAACATATCTGCTTCTTGAAGTGTCAAGAAACGGATAAGATGTCCGCTCTCGTCAAGAATTGGACCGTCCATTATGCAAATAAGTTTATCTGCTCCAATAGCTAAAGCGCAAGCTGTAGCAACCTCGTAAGTACTGCACAAGTAAAGGTGTCATCAGTATCATAGATTAAGGTTAATAGAAACATTTCTCGGAAATCGACTGAACATACTTGCAATTTAAGACTTCTCCGGAGCTAGAGTGGCCTAAGTTCCTTAACAAAACTACAGAACCACCCTTAAGCCTCTCACGAATCCGATCTACATCTATCTTCTTCACTTCACCGTCGCACCAAAATCAACACCATCAACCACACCTCTTCTCTGCACCATTACAAGACCCAAGATAATCAGTCATAGAGAACGTATATGATGAGACTCAAGGTCGTATGAACAAATTAAGAAAGCGGAAATCTCACTTTTGCTGCAAGGAAGTTACCGGTATCAACCCTAACACCAATATCATGTAAACAACTACTATCACCATGTCTACGGATATTACAAATAGATGGTCCAGGAGATAGTTTAGCCTCAAGCATCACCGATATCGCTCCTGCAGCTTCTTTAGCAGCCTGCAATGATGCTGCATCCGTTACTCTGTAACGACCCACATACATAGCCTCCCTTCCTGCAACTCACACACACCTTTAAGCTCATAGCTGATGAAAAACAATGACTTGACACAAGCAATTTTCAGTCTAGAGGCAATAGTTCTATTTATGTTCTGACCTCTCTCAGACAAAAGTGGTCGATTTGCGTTTGAGTTCCAGGAACTAAAACAAATCTTATTCCAAGATGATGAAGAAGAGCAATGTCCTGCACACATTTCACCTTATGAGAACTTAAAACCGAAGATCATAACAAAACAAATGAACCTACATACTTACACTTTACTAATAATTTGAACTCTTAAGACTGATACTCGAACAAAAATAGCAACTTTCAGTGAGACAAACAGTCGAACACCTTGCGTGCATCTTTTTTATAAACTCAAACATAAGGGAGAAAGAGATAAAAAAACGGTACCTTTAAAACGGGATCACAGTAAGAGCCGGAAAGGATCTCGCCGGAGATAATAACGACGAATGTGCAACCACGGTGAGCCCAAAGATAAGGCCAAGCTTCACGGAACCAACGCACAAACTCATTATCATCAACTGGATGTTCAGCTTCCACATCTCCGCCTGAACTCACCGCGTAATCAAACATATTGCATTTCGCCACCGGAGAAGAAGACACAGAACTAACCGGTTTAAACCATGGACGGCTAAACCGGAATTTAGCTGAATTTTCGGCTTGAATGAAGAAAAATCCTTCCTTGTTTGGTGGAATTTGAAAGGAACATAGCAATTTGAAGCAGAAGAACCAATCAAAGCTTTTTGCTCCATCATCTCTAGACTTCGGTAAATTCTTAAAATTTGATTCTTAAATTTTGGTTAAACCGGTAGTTGACGGCGGTCTACGGTCGTCAACGACGGCGATAGTACCGTTGTGGGACCCACCGTTATTAGGGTTTTTATTTTTGGTCGTGATGATGTTAGGGTTTTTATTTATTTATTCATTTATAGACAAAACTCTCTTTGAATGTCTGGTCGTGAGGAGCTTAAGATGTCCCCACGTGGAGTCAAAGTTGTTCGGTTTGGTAAAAAAATCGAAGTAAAATTGGTTTAGCCGGTTTGCGATTATTCAGTTTCGAAACTTGAACCAATCTCGGTTTGTATGGGCTTATCAGAGTGGGCTTTCAAGGAGCGTTTTAGAATATTCTACTAGCTTAAGCCCATTTTAAGTATGATCATTCTCATTTCTCATTTAAATTTTTTCGATAAAAAAAGAAGATATATATAAATTCCAAACCTTTTATGAAAAAAGATCTTCCAAAGAATATCCTTATTAATGAAAGAAAATTTTCAAAAAGGCACTAAGATTATCTATTTTATAGCAGTCTAACTCATCATTTAACAATTCTTTATTAAATTTCAAATTTTAGAAAAATTATTATAAGCATGATGATGTTAACAATCTTTTACTAAATCTCTTTTTTTTTTCACTCTCTAAATTATGATTTATCTACTACTAGACCACCAAAATAAATGATTTTTCATCAAACTAATTAAAATGATTTATAATGCTAGCATATTAGTTTTGTTAGCAAGTGAATTAGCATATTGATAAATGATAGCGTTTGATAAAGAGTGTCAAATACTTAAATTACAATCGCCATAATATTTTAAGAAAAAGTAGAGGTTACGTAAAGAGATAAAATTCAAAAGTTGGATGAACAAACGAATATCTCATGAATTATCCGAATCAAGTAAAAAATATTCCCACGAGACACCAAAATATGCTATTTCTTCTCACGGTTTTCATTGTGATTGCGACCTGTTAGTGTTAGGTCTTTTCATTTATGAAATCATGCAAAGAGACAATTCACTTCACCTAAATATATTGCTATGAAATCTCATTATTATTTCTCAAATACTAACGAACGATTTTGTACGAACATATCATTTCCATAAAACGAAGAGATATATACAATCTCTAAATTCTATACAATTTTTTATCAAGTATATAACTTATAAAATGGTTAATAAAAAAAGAAAAAAAAACATTTATTGTATTGTTGTTTGGTGACCATACGAATTTGATGTTTTTCCATATTCTTCGTACAACAAACAAAAAGCTATATAAATGCTTCTTGTAAAAAAAAAAAAAAACGTTATAAAGCCCGCAAGGTGGTGGGCTCGTGATAGGGCGGGCAAGGGTGAAACTCTCACACTCGGGTTCGATCTTTCTCTTTTACTAATAAACACTATCTTGTGGGAAGTTTGTCAATTGAGTTTTAGTCCAATTGATTAACTTAGTCAGAAATACAGAAAATCTGACTATCTTGTGATATTAGTCAGAAAGCATTCCAAACTCGGGTCAGACAGTGTGGTATTCCATCAGGGGGTAGTCCATTCTGTAGCACTTCTGTACGTACCTCCCAGGACTGACCGGATCAGCCGATACCATCTGGTATATATAAAAAAAACGCTTTAAATGCTTCAACACAAAAACTCTACGCCAAAACGGAAATATAAAAGAAATCAAGGGTGCCCCACCGTAATTTAAAAAAACAAAAGTTGTGGTCCTAATTTGAAATATATAAAAATTCATCAAAAATCATAAATCTTGTGGCTTCAGCTCATCGTCGTCATCTATTTATTTATTTATTTCCTCCATACCAAAACAAGAAAAAGCTCTGTTTTTGACAATAACGAAGCTTTAAAGATCCATTTTGATTTTGACTTTTCATATTCTCTCTCTCTCTCTCTACTTTCGTGACTCGAAAGATTTTAAAAAGATTTGAGCTTTTTTTTCTCGTCGACACTGAAATATCGAGGTACGATATTCTCGCCAAATTTCCTATCTTTTCACGAAATAGATGAACCCATTTCTTGATTTTCCTTGCAGGGGTTAAGATCCGAAGAACACTAATCTGGGTTCGTATCAATTTTCTTGATTTCCCTTCGAAAATTCAGGTAATGTTCTCAAACCCCTTTACAGATTTAAGCTTAAAGCACGAAACTTTATTGAATTAGCTGAATCTCTCTGTTCCGATTTCTTGGGAAGTTTTTCATTTTTATAGAAGAAACCAAGATTTAGCATATTTGGTTTAGTCAGATCTGTTTGATTGATGTGGTCTATGTTGGTTTGGTTTGGTTTAGATTTGAGTAGAGAGAGAGAGAGAGAGAAAAATGGGTGGTAAGTCAAAGAAGAAGGAAAATTCAAAAGCTGAAGATTCATCTGAAACAATGGAGAAGAAGCAAAACGTGAAAGGGAAGAGATTATGGCAAAAAGTGAAGTATCAGTTGGTGGAATATCATTCATTACCTGCTTATTTGAGAGACAATGAATACATCATTGGTCATTACCGATCCGAATGGCCGATTAAACAAATCCTTCTCAGTATCTTCACAATCCATAACGAGACGTTGAACGTTTGGACGTAAGTATCGAAAATCGAAATCGAATTAAGATTCTTGATTTTTAAGTTAAGATTCAAGAAACCGTGAATTTGTGTGTTTTGCAGGCATTTGATTGGGTTTTTCCTGTTTCTTGCACTTACCATATACACAGCAACAATGGTACCGGGCGTCGTGGATCTTCGCGCTCTTCAACACCGTTTACCCGATGTTTTGAGGAAAACCGATCTTCACAAACTTCACGCCGAGCTCATGTCTCGCCTTCCTTCTGGTCCGTCTAGTTGGCATGTTATGGAACTTCTTAATAACTGTTTGCCTGAAAGATTCCCTCACGGCAACTATACCGATATGTGTGTTCTGGTACGAAAAATCCTTTGAGCGTATTCGGTTTTTTAAAATGTCGCAAAGTTCATATCTTTTTTTCGGTTTTGTTACAGCATTCGGTGAGGGAAGATCTTGCAAACATGATAGCTCCTTTAATCTTCAGGCCGATTACTCGATGGCCGTTTTACGCGTTTCTAGGAGGAGCAATGTTCTGTTTATTAGCAAGCAGCACGTGCCACCTCCTCTCGTGTCATTCTGAGCGAGTTTCTTACATAATGCTTAGGGTAGATTACGCGGGAATCGCAGCTCTCATCGCTACTTCTTTCTACCCGCCGGTTTATTACTCTTTCATGTGTGATCCTTTCTTTTGTAACCTCTACTTAGGATTCATAACGATACTCGGAATCGCCACTGTCCTTGTCTCGCTCCTTCCTGTTTTCCAAAGTCCGGAGTTTCGGATCGTTAGGGCTTCTCTGTTTTTTGGAATGGGGTTCTCGGGTGCGGCTCCGATTCTACATAAAGTTATCATCTTTTGGGACCAACCCGAAGCACTTCACACGACGGGTTATGAGATCTTGATGGGTCTGCTTTACGGTTTAGGAGCTTTGGTTTACGCGACTAGGATTCCAGAGAGATGGATGCCGGGGAAATTCGATATAGCTGGACATAGTCATCAGTTGTTTCATGTTCTGGTTGTTGCTGGTGCCTTCACACATTATAGAGCTGGACTTGTTTATCTTAAGTGGAGAGACATTGAAGGATGCTAATGAAGATTTTGATGTTTTTGAAATCTTTCTATGTAGCTTCTTAAGAAAAGTTTGAGTGTGTAAAGTCGATGTGTAAGCAAAAATGTTTAACCGCCTCTGTTTTTTGGTTTCCTTAACGATGAATAAATATTTATTCAACTATATATTATATTATACACACTATAATATTTTGATAAATTATGATAATATTATACACACTATTTGATGAGTTATACACACTAATAATTTGATATGTTAGAAGGGAAACTTATCAAATATTTGATAAGTTAGAAGGGAAACTTGAACGAAAAGTTATCAAAGAGAAAAAGGAATTATATTATACACATTATACTATTTTGATAAATATACTATTTGATAATTAAGTTAGAAGGGAAACTTGAATAAAAAGTTATCAGAGAAAAAATTATATTATACACACTACTATTTTGATAAATTATGAAAGGAGAGGCTTTGGATTTTGATTAAGATCTTCAAGAGCCATGGATGGAGAAAAGTTGCCGGTTACGAAAACGATGAACTTTTTTATGCTTCCTGGTGACTTGATTTTACATTGCTTAGCACGAGTCTCCAGATTTTGCTATTCGACTCTTTCATTAGCTTCCAAGAGATTCCGTTCTTTCATTGATTCCATTGAGCTTTATGAGACCCGAACGCTCTTAAGCTGCACCGAGAGTTGTCTCTATGTGTTTATCCGGTTTCCTCGTGACTATAATCCAACGCGTCGGTTTACTATCCGCCAGCGACCCATTCAAATCAGAAACCCTAACCCTAGCCTTAACTCAAAACCTATTCCGAGGTCAGGATGGTCCGGTCTAGTTACCAGGAAGAAAAAGGAGATATCAACTGACAATCTTATGATATCCATCCCAACGCGCAATACTTTTGATATGTGTAGGTGGAATCTTATTGTAGTTGGTTATAAAATCTACAAGATTGGTGGACGCATCGATAATTTGCCGTCGTCCGAGGTCTTCTTCATGGATTGCCGATCTCATACGTGGTGTGAAACTTCAAGCATGAGTGTAGCTCGGCCAAACCCTTGTGTGAGTGTTCTAGATGGGAAAATATATGTAGTGGATAAGTCCGGAGATCTCAATCCCCCGACTTTGATCAAGTGTTTCGATCCCAAATCCCATATATGGGAGCATGTGCCAAGCCCAAATGTGGAGATAGGCATGACTTCTATATTCAAAAGCTTAGCCATCAAAGGAAATTTTTGCATGTTTGGGAACAAGAGTGTGGTTTACAAGCCAAAGGAAAACAAATGGGATGAACTAGGATTAATGGATGAGATCCCTTCGCTTTGGCGACATAATTATGCTTGTGTGATAGATAACGTGTTGTACTACTATGGAATGTACTCCAAAAATTTCGAATGGTACGACTTTGAGGGAAGATGTTGGAGAATTTTGAAGGGTTTGGAAAATATGCCTAAACTTCCAATGTATGATGATTGTGTTAAATTGGTGGATTATGGTGGAAAGATTGCGGTTTTGTGGGAGAAATATGAAAGGGAAAAGGAGATTTGGTGTGCTGAGATTTCACTTGAAAGGCGCAACAAACAAGAAATTTATGGCAAGGTTGAGTGGTGTGATTTTGTACTTACGATCCCCAATTCATGTTTCGTTTTGAAATTACTTGCTGTTACTTTCTGATGAATCTTACACATGAGTTAAACATTGTAGTATCATTTCGTTTTCAATATTATGAAGGGTTTTCAATATGTTCTATCAACATATACGTTTTCTGCTTCACTTGTATGTTTTACCACAGATTTTACATCAAATTTTATTAATTAGAGGTAATATCATATATATGCATATATCAAATTTATATCCATTAGTGGTAATAGGCAACACCACAGAGTTTACATGGTGTTGTCTATAAACATGAAATTGCTTGCATTGCATGTAAAAATATATACAGCCAATTATCACTAGTCGCGTATTAGATAACATTGAAAATCCAATGTGTTAAGTTAGTTTTACTTATATATGACTCGCACGATTATCATATTAATCGATAATATGAATGATTAAGATATGTTAATAGCTTAGTACAACTTTAGAAGCGTGCAGGCCACTAGAGTTCACGAGATTCCAACTAAGAAATCTTATACATATATATCCATTATAATTCGAATCATTCGATCATCCAATTTAACAGTAACAAATTTATATCAAATGCTCACATGTACTAATAATCTTATCGTGTATGAAAATTAAAATCTTCATTAAAAGAGGAAAATAGGAACCCTATTCTTTTGCATAAGCCAAAACTAAAAGTAATCACAAATTTAATTCCACAATTTGTTTTTCTCAACGATGAATAAATATGTATTAATCTCCTATAAGTTAGAAGAGAAACTTGAATAACAACTAACAAGTAATGAAACAAAAAATAGAAAATATCCACTCTATATATTTGATTAATTAAACGTTCAGCTAAGGAAATATTCATTGAGGCTATGGATTTTGATTAAGATCTCCCACAGCCATGAATGGAGAAAAGCCACCCGTTACGAAAACGATGAACTTTCTTATGCTTCATGATGACGTGATTTTTAACTGCTTAGCCCACGTCTCGAGATTGTACAAACCAACCCTTTCCTTAGTTTCCAAGAGATTCTGCTCTCTCCTTGCTTCTAAGGAGCTTTACAAGACCCGAACGCTGTTAGGTTGCACCAAGAGTTATCTCTATGTGGTTTTAAGTTTCCCGTGTGAACCTAATCCAACACGTTTGTTCACTTTGTGCAGGAGACCAACTCAAACCTCTAACCCTAACCCTAACCCTAATCCTAAGTCAAGTGACAATCTAATGATCTCTGTCCCAACTTGCAATTCTTATATGTCTTGGTGGAATATTATCGCAGTTGGTCATAATATATACATGATTGGCGGATATCTCAATGTTGCACAACCCTCTTCTACAGTCTTTTCCATGGATTGTCGGAGTCACACGTGGCACGAAGCTCCAAGCATGCAAGTGGCCCAGTATAACCCTCTTGTAAGTGTTCTTGATGGTAAAATATATGTAGTGAATAGGTCCCATCACAATCCCTCGAATTCGAATTGGATTGAGTGTTTTGATCCCAAAATCCAAATATGGGAGCATGTGCCAAGCCCTGATGTCCCTGATGTGGAGATACATGCGAGTTCTATATTCGGAAGCTTAGCCATCGAAGGAAAACTTTACCTTTTTGGAAAAATTTACGTGTTCGATAACTTTATCATTCCTACAGTACAAGCCCAGAATGTGGCTTACAAGCCGAAGGAAAACAAATGGGACAAAGTAGGATTAATGGAGGTGTGGCCTTTGGATTGCGATCTTAATTCTGCTTGTGTGATAGACGACGTATTGTACTATTATGGAGCTATTAAAAAGATTCAATGGTACGATTTTGAGGGAAAGATTCAATGGTACGATTTTGAGGGAAGATCTTGGAGAGTTTTGAACGGTTTGGAAAAACTGAACTCGAAATTACCAAACCGTAATAATCGTGTTAAATTGGTAGATTTTGGTAGAAAGATTGCGGTTTTCTGGGAGAAGGATGTGGACGAGGAGGAGAGGGAGAGGGAGATTTGGTGTGCTGAGATTTCACTTGAAAGACACAACGAGCAGAATATTAATGGGAAAGTTGAGTGGTGTGATGTTGTGCTTACAGTCCCCCATTCATGTTTTGTTTCAAAAGTACTTGTTGTTACGGTTTGATGAACTGAACACATGAGCCAAACATGGTAGTATCATCATTTCTTTTTTTTTTGAACAACTTATGGTAGTATCATCGTGTTTTCAATATTATGAAGGGTTTTTACTCCCTAAAGCAGAATGCATAACGTTTTCTACTTCACTTGTAAGTTCTAAACATCTTTTCATTATACTATGTTTAACTCTCTTCTAAGTATTCTATTTTGGTATGTTATAAATTATGCTACGAGCCTCTCTTCAAAACACTTGTTTTAGCTATAGCATGACGTGGAACACACGCTAATGGTTAAATTACGCATTTTATTGAAGAATTGTAAAAAATGTTAGAATTTGTAACCCAAACCTAGAAACCCACCTAGGATCCGAAGGCATTAATGAAAAGATAGAGATGGTAAAGTTTGTTAAGAAAGGAATTAAGTCTTCTTCCTATAACAATGCCCTTGGTTGAGAAATTTTTTAAGTCACTGACACTAAGGTATTGAGGCATGACATGAGCAGTAGCAGAAAAACATTGTGAATAGCAGCAGTTGGAGGCAAATCCAGTTACAAGCAGAAGTCCCAATGCGGTCAGAGACAAGGAAAGGACCATAAAAGTGAGGGGAGAGCTTATGAGGTATCTTTTTGCGTTTCATGGAATGTTAGCGGTAAAGTTGGAGCTTGAGATAGACATAATCCCCAACAAACATTTGCTTACACAGACTTTACACAATCCAACTTCACACTATGATATGGGGACATAGGTTTATCAACTTACTCAAGCTTCACCTCCTTAGGACTCACAACAGTATGAAGAAGTATGCTGAGTTGCTGACCTTCACCGCTCTGCTAGAGAAAATTGGATTGGATGATATTATCTATTAACGATGAATATCATCGTTGTTGGGGAAAATTGATATTCATCCTTTTTTTTCTTTTCTCAACGATGAATAAATATCTATTAAATTCCTAATTATTATTGGGAAAATTGGATTAAAAGGTCTCCTGAATTTAAATTTGTCCACAATTGGACACATTTATTTGACATTGCCAATTTTTTCCACAATTATCATTTTTATATAAATAATTAGTTTTTTCAAAAAAAAAAAAATTCAAACATGTAACAAATAATTAAAAAAAAAGCTTTTTATCAAATGTGAAAATTTTATTTTGTAACCAATAGATTAAATTTTGGATTTCTACATTTAATCAATTTTGTACAGAATATACATTCTATATTCTATACATGTTCTAAAAAGTTTAAAATATGTAATCTACCGATTGTAAATGAAAGTTTTACAATTCGTCTTCTTAACTTTACTATTTGTTTTAAACATTTAGAGCACACGAACATTCCAAACGATTTAGGAGAAAAATATCAGAATACGTCTTCTGCATATTAGTCTATGTTCTAAAAAATTTAGAGAAATATTAATATTCTAAAAGGTTTTTTTTTTTTTTTTTTTTTGGTTCTAAACTTGCTTAATTCATTAGATGGGCTCAGCCCAGATTTTACATAAGTTACATGAAAATTATCCAATACATATTTTGCTAAAGAGTCAGCCCAAGAGTTTGCCTCTCTTGCGATGAACACGACGGAGAAAACATCAAAAATCTTCGAGATTTGTTGAATATCTTGTAGAATTCCATGGATTGCCGTCAAGTGTTGTCCGCTGTTGATTGATCGGAGGATTTGCTGTGAATCGGTTGCGATACAAAGCATGGTGATACCCAATTCTAGGGCCTTGTTGATTGCGAACCGAATTGGCATAAAAGGTTTATAATTCAATTTTAGAATACATAATCTGTACTTTGCTCTTCGTTCTACAAAATACTTTACATTTTGGAAAATTGAGAATATCAATTCTAAAATTAATGTTCAAATTCCAAAAAATTAGGAAATCAAATCTTTAAAATTTTTAAAACTAATTTTCTATTAAGAAAATCAAATATTCAGTCAGATTTGATTCTGCATAATAAATTATTAAAATTATTTTTCAAAATTAAGGAAATAAAATATATAAAATCTTTAAATATAACAAGCGGTGTGTTGCATATATATATTTTTTCTTTTCACATAAATCTTAAAAAGTTTTAATTAATATTATTAACAAATAAATGAATTTATATAATAAAATTAAAATAAATCCAAAATTTAATTATAAAATAAAATCAGAACAAAATTTGAAAATCAAATTTCAAATCCTATAATTAAGGAAAAAATCTTTTATTTTGGAAACAAATCATACAATTAATAAATTTAAAGTATTATATGATTCTAATTTCAACTAAAGTATATGGCCTAAAAATCCAATGAAACATCCACTCTATATATTTGATTAATGATTTAATCGTTCAACTAAGTAAATATTCATTAAGTCTGAATTTTCATTAAGATCTCCCAGAGCCATGAATGGAGAAAAGCCACCGGTTACGAAAACGATGAACTTTCTTATGCTTCCCGATGACTTGATTTTTAGCTGCTTAGCCCGCGTCTCAAGATTGTTCTATCCGACTCTTTCCTTAGTTTCCAAGAGATTCTCCTCTGTCCTTGCTTCCACGGGTCTTTACCAGACCCGAACGCTCTTAGGTTGCACCGAGAGTTGTCTCTATGTGGCTTTAAGTTTCCGTTGTGAACCTAATCCAACACGTTTTTTCACTTTGTGCCGGAGACCAACTCAAATCTCTAACCCTAACCCTACCCTTAACCCTAACCCTAACCCTAATTCAAGTGACAATCTAATGATCTCTGTCTCAACTTGCAATTCTTATAAGTCTTGGTGGAATATTATCGCAGTTGGTCATAATATATACATGATAATTAGTGGATATCTCAATGTTGCACGACCCTCGTCTACAGTCTTTTCCATGGATTGTCGGACTCACACGTGGCAAGAAGCTCCAAGCATGCGAGTGGTCCATAAGTCAGGTGTTGCAAATGTTCTTGATGGGAAAATATATGTAGTGGATAAGTCCAGAGATCACAATCCCTCGATTTTGATCGAGTGTTTCGATCCCAAAACCAAAATATGGGAGCATGTGCCAAGCCCTGACACGGAAATAGTATGTGGGAATACTAAATTCCAAATCTTAGCCATCGAAGGAAAACTTTACCTCTTAGGGAACAACACGTGTGTTGTTTACAAGCCGGATGAAAATAGATGGGAGGTAGGATTAAAGGAGCTTTACGGTTGCTATCATGATTCTTCTTGTGTGATAGATAACGTGTTGTACACCTATGGACGGTCCAAAAAGTTGGAATGGTTCGACTTTGAGGGAAGATCTTGGAGAAAATTGAAGGGTGTGAGAAAACAGAACAACAAATTACCAAACAGTGATAATCGTGTTAAATTGGTGGATTATGGTGGAAAGATTGCGGTTTTGTGGGAGAAATATATGAATATTGTGCATGGAAAGAAGAAGATTTGGTGTGCTGAAATTTCACTTGAAAGGCGCAACGAACATATAATTTATGGGAAGGTTGAGTGGTGTGATGTTGTGCTTACCGTCCCCAATTCATGTTGTGTTTTGAAACTACTTACTACTACGGTTTGATGAATCGAGCACATGATGAAGCATGCTTCAACAGGGTAATATCTTTTTTTTTTTTTGTTGCTATATTATGATTTAAGAAATTTATTTTGCTTAAAGAAAAACGCATAAGTTATGCTATGCAGGGCGTACCTAATGAGTTATCAAAAAGATATTGGCCTTAGGGCCCGAATAATATATACATTTTAGGGGCCCAAATTACCAAAAGTTAGTAGTAGTCTAATGGTTTAAGTCAGTCACATATGTAATCTACATATCCGAGTTCGAAACTTCAAATATACAATTTTTTTTTCGGTTTTATTGTTGGTTTATTTATTAACCCATTTAATTCAACCCTAAGATTCTAATTGTTGGTTTCCGAACAATCAAACAAACATGCAAAAAAAATCAAACAAACCACCGAACAATCAACAAATCTGAAGAAAAAAAAAATGCAACAACAAAATTAAAATCAAATTTAAGCTTCTCCATTCATCGTCTTCCTTGAAATTAATTTTTTTTTTAACTCGCTTTGAGCCTCTACAAGTTTAGGAACGGCACTTGCTATGATTCTCTTTCTAAGTACACTTGTGACCCCAAAAAAAAAGTACACATGCACCTTAGTTTTATTATAGGTAAAGCATGACGTGAAACACACGGTAATGGTCAAGAATGTAAGGCTCAAATTGACAGAGCTTTGATTATTGGTTCGTTTATTTTGTACCTTTGCGATTGTACCATCCATATATTTAGCTAACCTGAAGCCCGGTTTAGATTGTTCTAATCAGATGGTTTATGTTAAGCATACATAGACTCACACTTTCACAGTTAAGGAAGCAAAATATAGATTGAGGAAAGTGAAGAAGAAAATATACATTATTCGGCAAAAAAAGAAGAAGGAAATATTTATTCTCCGAATACTGTATATAAAGTACTTAAAGAAAGTAAGAAACTAAGACATTTTGAAATCTTCTTGTTGTCAAATTGCGCATTTACGGAAGAACTTTCATCTTTTCCTAATCAAAACACCGAATCAACGGTCCCAACACTAATGTCACGATCCTCTTCCCAAATCCGGCTCCGGAATAATTTCTCCCGCCGTAGTACTCACTTCGCATCCGTTGTTAGATTCCCGGTTGTGTCATAAAATTTATCTCACTTTTTAAAAAAAATTGAACTATAAACATACCCAATTACAAATAATTTTATATAGTTTTGGCAATAAAATTGAAAACCAAAAAAATACAGAACAACTTGGTGAGATGAACTAGACCTCGTGAAGGCATGACCAAACTTGCGGTTTTGTGTGCTGAAATTGCGCTTGAAAGGCGCAACGGATATGAGATTAATGGAAAGGTTGAGTGGTTTTGTGTTGTGCTTACAGTCCCCAAAACATGTTCTGTTTTGAAATTACTTCTTGTTACTGTCTGATGAATCAACACATGATCAGCCGTTTGCTATATCTAGTGTGGAAGATGTTGCAAACATGATATAGCTCCTTTAATCATACGTTCTATGCATTTCCAGGATGCGCAATTCTGAGTGAGTCTCCTACATAATGCTTAGGCTCGATTATGGTTCCTTGTCTCGCTCGTACATGTTATAGTCGTTCCACATTTTGAGAACGTTTTGGGGATGTTTCGGGGATGGGATGGAAATATTCAATTTAGATTTTGATATGGAAATATGGAAATATTCATTATTCGTTTAAGAAAAGAAGAAGAAGAAAATATTTATCATTTCTAACAAAATATTCAATCTTCAATTCAAGGTTCAAGATATATTATTCAAGGAAGATTGACTCTTCGGCGTTTTTGCTAATCTTGGCTTCCACGTACCAAAGCCATGAATGGAGAAAAGCCACCGGTTACGAAAACGATGAACTTTCTTATGCTTCCTGATGACTTGATATTTAACTGCTTAGCACGCGTCTCGAGGTTGTACTATCCGACGCTCTCCTTAGTTTCTAAGAGATTTCGTTCTCTCATTGCTTCAATGGAGCTTTACAATACCAGAAGGCTCTTAGGCTGCACCGAGAGTTGTCTCTATGTGTGTTTAAGGTTCCATCATGACTCTAACCCAACGCGTTGGTTCACTCTTTGCCGGAGACCACAGATTCAAATCAGTGATCCTAACCCTAACCCTAGATGGTTCACTCCATTCTTTGCACCGTATAGAATCTTAAAGAATTGCAGTAAGAAGAAAGAGAATAAGTCTAGTGAGAATCTTTTGGTCTCAATCCCATCTCTCGATCCTCTTTATGTGAATTCACGGAATCTAATCCCTGATGGCTCTAATATCTACAAGATTGACGGATACATGTCCTCGTCTAGGGTCTTGTTCATGGATTGTCGGTCTCACACGTGGCACGAAGCTCCAAGCATGGGAGTGCCCCGGAAGTGGCCTATTATGAATATTCTTGATGGGAAAATATATGTAGCGGAAGCCGGGGAAGATTCTGATCCCTCAAATTGGATGGATTGTTTCGATCCCAAAACCCAAACATGGGAAAATGTACCAAGCCCTAACGCGGAGATACGTGGGAGTTTTATATTCAGAAGCTTAGTCATTAAAGAAAAGCTTTACATTTATTCTGATAGGAGCCGTTGTGCGGTTTACAAGCCTAAAGAAGAAAAATGGGATGAGGTAGGGTTAATGGATGTGCCTTTGTCTTGGTTTCATGATTCTTCTTGCGTGATAGATAACGTGTTGTACAGTTACAGATGGTTTGAAAAACTTGAATGGTACGATTTTGAAGAAAGATCTTGGAAGTTTTTAAAAGGTTTAAAAGGAGTACTGCCTAAATTAGGAAAACGGTATGGTGGGGTTAGATTGGTAGATTATGGTGGCAAGATTGCGGTTTTTTGGGAAAAAGTTGTGCATGGAAAGAAGAAGATTTGGTGTGCCGAAATTACGCTTGAAAGGCGCACCAAACATGAGATTTATGGGAAGGTTGAGTGGTGCTGTGTTGTGCTTACAGTCCCAAAATCATGTTATATGATGAAATTACTTGCTGTTACTGTTTGATGAATATTCAACACATGATCAACCATTTGCTTCAAATTGGTAATAACATTTTCGTTTTCACTATCACGAAAGATTTTCTTCAGCATCAAGAAAAATGCATATGAATAATATGAATAGTTTGCTTCACTTGTAAGTTGCAAACATTTGCAATTGCATTGTCTCTCTTCTAAGTTATGTTTTGTTTCTTTCTTTTATGTGTACTACACGCACAAAAATACAAATAATTGTGCATAATCCGAACTAATTCAAATATTGGAATATTAGAAGTTCGTCATACAATCCGAACTAATACAAAATAAATATACTTAAAAGTCAATAAACCAAAAAAACTATGCAAAGATGAAATATATGAATAGAGATTGGGTCACAAATTGAAAGTCTAAAATTAATGTGGATCCAAGGGTCTGAATTACATAAACTGTTGGAAATTAATTTATCTTCGGTTCTAAAGTGTGGGTGGAAGTGGAAAAGGTCGTGCCATCAGCTAACTATATACTGACATGTAAGTCCAATTCAACACCTCTCAAGTATACATTACATTATTCCAAATCAACTCGTAAGTATTGATTAAGATAGTTTCATAAAAAGTCTGATCTTTTAATATATTTTGACCATTATGGCTCAGATCTAAAATGGAGATAATTAGTTAGATTGTTATCTCTAATATAGAGATAACTTGCCGACAAATAAAAAAGGAATAACTTTGTGGAAATTGCTAAATAATTTATATTATTCATATCGATAATTCATTATTCAAAAATTGGACTATATTCAGATTATAAAAGTAATTCTATCTTCAGATTATAAAAATTAAATAGGCTAAAATTATCAAAATCTAGTTTTTATTTTCTTGATTTTGTTCTATATAAAAAAAATGATATTATCCTGTCCATTCTATATAAGACTAAAACTCTCCCATATATGAGTCAATAATAAAATCAACTTACATTAGGATAAAAACTTAAAATTTCTCCATTTTCATATTAAAATACCTTAATTCCCACTACCTTACCACTCATTTAGTTGACTAAATCACCTCACATTTAAAGCCATAAACCCTTAATCGGAAAAATATCATTTCTTTATCATCTCCCAACTGTTTGTCAGAGTTTTACTGATAACAAGAAAGAATCTCATCTTTTTCAATCGTCACATTGTAGAATTTTATTTTTCTCCACAAATTATTTTTTTTTCCGCATTTTCCAGTCATGGCAAAACACGGCGGTGTAAAAACCAGAACCGCCGTATGTTTTTCCGACAGTGTAATCTTCCTCGTCGGAGCTTTCACGTCTTTAATCCTCGTCTGGTCTTACTTCTCAATTTTCTCACCTTCTTCAAATTTCATCAACCTCACCGGTTTACAACGAGAAATCAACGAACCAGCTCAATGCTCCGGTTCAAACATGCAATTCGACCCACCCGAATCCGGTTTCTACGACGATCCGGATCTAAGCTACACAATCGATAAACCAATCACGAATTGGGACGAGAAACGGAAACAATGGCTTGAATCTCACCCTTCATTCAAACCCGGTTCAGAAAACCGGATCGTGATGATAACCGGTTCACAATCAAAACCGTGTAAAAACCCAATCGGAGACCATTTATTACTCCGATGCTTCAAAAACAAAGTCGATTACTGTAGAATCCATGGTCACGATATTTTCTACAGTAATTCTCTTCTTAACCCGAAGATGAATTCTTACTGGGCGAAACTTCCGGTGGTTAAATCGGCGATGATTGCTCACCCGGAGGCGGAATGGATCTGGTGGGTTGATTCCGACGCGATTTTCACCGATATGGAGTTTACTCCGCCGTTAAATCGTTACCGGAATCATAACATGGTCGTTCACGGTTGGGCGAATATTATCTACGGCGATAAACGGAGTTGGACGGCGTTAAACGCCGGAGTTTTTCTGATTAGAAATTGTCAATGGTCAATGGATTTGATTGACACGTGGAAGGATATGGGACCTGTGGGGCCAGAGTACGCGAAATGGGGGAAGATCCAACGGTCAGTATTTAAAGATAAGATGTTTCCGGAGTCAGATGATCAAACGGCTTTGATTTATTTGCTTTATAAACATAAAGAGTTGTATTATCCTAAGATATACCTCGAAGCAGAGTATTATCTACAAGGGTATTGGATCGGTGTTGTTGACGGTTTTGGTAATGTAACGGAACGGTATCTTGAGATGGAACGAGAAGACGCCACGTTGCGTAGACGTCACGCGGAGAAAGTTAGTGAACGGTACGGTGCGTTTAGGGAAGAGCGGTTTTTGAAAGGCGAGTTTGGAGGGAGATGGAGTAAGAGAAGAGCGTTTGTGACGCATTTCACGGGGTGTCAACCTTGTAGTGGGGACCATAATCCGATTTACGATGGTGACACGTGTTGGAATGAGATGATCAGAGCCCTTAATTTTGCTGATAATCAGGTGATGCGAGTGTATGGTTATGTTCATTCTGATTTGAGCAAGACTTCTCCGCTTCAACCTCTACAGTTCGATTATCCTAATGAGCCTTGGTGAATTTTTATTTGTTTGGGGTTAGTATTTTTTCTCTTTAAAAGTACTTTGATTGATATATAAATGGTTGAGAGAGATCTTTTCTAGTAATCAAGTTATATTACTCTTTGATTAGGAAAAATAATATATGATATAACAAATAGAATGAGGAAAAAAAAAGATTTTTCACTTTGTATTTGTTGTGTATATGGACATGGGAAAGTCGAAACATGAATTAGTAGTTGATTTTTCGTCTATGTTCTAATGCGTGACACAACCAACGGTTTTGCATTTGGATGAAACACATATTGTTTTGTTTTCTTACATGACCAAAATATATGGAGCACAAATTTGTTATTTCAATGAATTTCGGCTAATTTGGTTATTTAGGCTGATTCGAGTAATTCAATAAAATAATATTTATACTATTGAGTTATAATAAAACTTGGGATACCGTGAATTTCCGTGAGATACAAAAAAAACATCGTGTGGCTGAGCTTGTAGGAATATGGCCATCGATACGAGTACAGTTCAAAACGAAGAAAGCTAAAAGTTTGGGAAGTTGTGATGACCATCGTTAAAAATTACTTCCTTTTACTTTCAACATTTTTGTTATGAATAATGTAATCTTGGAATTTATATAAATAAAAAGGTAGATGTTAACAGAAATGGTTCGAATCTGGATTCGGATTAATGAATTTTGTTTCGGTTCGGTTAACCCCTCACATCGACAGTCCATTCATAATTATTGAGTTGGTGATGTACATATCTAGTTAAGTAGCTAGTCATCATATCACAATCACATTTCTGTACTTATGTATTTACGTATACATTATACTAACTAATAATATAATATATAAGAGAAGACTAATTCATTGAATGAAAGAAATTTGAATATTGGATTAGAACAAACAATATGACGTTAACATTTATTTTTTACTTTTACAGAACATAGACAAACAATATGGCAAAGTAATATACAATTGGATAGTTCTTGAGCAATCACACAACAATACATATCAAATATTGCATAAAAGATTTATTGGAACGCAAATTTAGATTTGACAACACCATAACTCTTACTCTTTTAATTTGAAGCATCTTGTGTTTAGTCCCAAAACTAATCAAAGGACTTGACTCATCGATTCTCTCAAACCCATGATGATCATCACAACTTCTCAAACTCTTAGCTTTCTTCATTTTCAACTGTACTCCAGGCCCGGTATCGATGGTCATATTCCTAGCTGATGCGGCTCTTATAAGTTCAGCTTGACGATGCTCTTTGTCTCTTACAGAAATTTGTGTGTGGCTCGTGCTGAAACTTCGCGGAAGAGCACTTACGTGGCATACAGTCGGTATCCCAAAAGCCATCGCGCCGCCGAGGTCATGGGAAGATATTCGATTCATGCCTTCTATGTACAAGTCTCTAAATTTCACCACCATCTTTATGGGAAGTTTCATGTACTTGCTTAGCTTTGTCTCCTTTTTCTTGCTCATGTTAATACCAAAATTGTCAGAAAAGGGAGAAGAGACTAAGCATTTAAAAGATCTTTTCCCTCGTATATATACACATTTGAACTATATAATTAAATACGGGGAAATTTATCAATATAAAACTTAAAATATGGATTCACGGCATTTGCGTAGGGAATAGCATCAAAGTAATCGATAAGTATAGGACATTTTTTTGTTGACTGAATTTATATAACACGAGACGTTGAGAGGTTGGAGCTTTGATTAAGGAAGCCATAGAATTGCTTTCTAGTGTTGAAGAAAACCCAATAATCAATTCCTGCTTGAACAATAGTGTGCTGCAGCTAATCCACTTGTTCAGATGGGAGGATGTCCTATCATTCGATGAAACTTTGGCTAATCTGAGATAATCCGCTGCTTCGCTGCTTTTTGGATAAGGTAATAATATTCTCAAATGTGGAGCCTATTTTATCGTAACCCCTAAATTATTAGAGCATAGACTTATTTTAATAAAACATGCTAAAAATATGTGAAGTCAACAGTTGACTTTAAGACTTGATAATTAGAAACTAATTAAATTACGACTCACGTTTTTGGTAAACTAATTGATGAATACAAAACTTAAGGAAAAATGGTTTGCGTATTGCAATAATTAATCAGAGAATAATTTAGTTTTATCTTTGTCTTCGAAGATCCGTCTATAGAATTCTATGTAAATCATATTGAATTATATGTCATGTTGATAGAACTTTATCTATATTTAATGTATGTATTTTGATAACATCTATGTATATAAGATAGAATTTTTGTATATATTACATAGTTATATGCTATGTTGATAGAATTTTATGTATATACATAGAGTCATTTGTATTTAAGACATAGTTTTATGTGTATAAGATAGAATTCTGTGTATAATTGGATATATCATACGTTGATAGACATTTATGTACAGACATAGAATTCTATGGACTTAGATAAAATTATATCATACATTGATAGTACTATGTACTTTAAATAGAATTATATGTACTTATATAGAATTTTATGTATAATTATGAAGAATTTATCATATGTTGATAGAATTTTATGATATTAAATAGAGTTCTATGAATAATTATCTAGAATTATATCATATGTTGATAGAAGTTTATGTATTTAGCTATAATTTTATATAATTAGGTAGAATTCTGTGATATTATATAGAATTCTATGTATAATAAAATAGAACGCTTTCATATATATTTTTTAAAAATTCTACATATATTAGATAGGTTTGTATGTATAATTAGATATATATATATATATATATATATATATATATATAATTGTATGTATAATTAGGTAGAATTCTATGTATAATTAGATGAAAGTCATTGATAGAATTGTATACATATAGATATAATTCTATGTATATCTATATGTATAATTAGAGAGTATTCTATCATATGCTGATAGAACTTTATGTACTTATATATAATTTATCAAATTTCAAGAAAACAACAACTATATCATATGTTGATAGAATTCTATGATATTAGATATAACACAAAATTAAATAGAATACTATGTATAGTTAGGTAGAATTTTATGTATAATTATCTGCAACTCTATGATATTTTTATAGAATTTTATGTATTTCAGGAGAATTCTATCAAGTTTAAACAAAACAAAAAAAGGATAGAATTCTTTAATTCTGTGATATTAGATAGAGTACTATGTATAATAAGATAGAATTATATGATAGGTTAATGTAGTTTTATGTACTTAGGTAGAATTCTATCAATTACTTTTAAAAAAGAAGAAGATAGGGTTCCATAATTCTATGATCTTAGATAGAACACTATGTATACTTAGATGGTAATGTATACTATGAATATTAGATAGAATTATAAGTGTATTTAGATTTTTTTTTTAAATTAGAATATGTTAATAGAATTGTATGTGGTATATAGAGAAGTAAATTCAATTTTAATTAAGTAGAAGAGGCTTTTTCTAGGTTCTAAGTTCACTCAAAAAAATAGTCAATTCGAAATGTTACGAAATCCCCAGTTTTATGTACTTAAATACGATTTTATCATATGCTAATTAAGAGAAAATTAATCTGAGATAACACTTTGTTTTTCTTTTATAAAATTTAAGTTTGTAATTCATTTGTCAAATTGATTACACTAGAACTGCTTACATAGAAGATAATTCGCAAAGCTTGAAATATCCTTTCGAGCAATGCATGAGTTTCGGATGTTTGTATCGACCTTCTTCAAGGAAACGTAAGCGGGGAAATGCTTATTAGAGAAGATTCGGTCATTGATCTATTTCCACAGTAAGTATATATGTGATAGCTTGAGAAGTTGAGATAACAGTTTTCAAAAACATAAATATTAGCTCATTTAACAATTTCATATATTATCATTACTTTCGATGTCTGCATCAATCTCGGGCCTCACATTCAGCCTATCTAGCTACAATTTTATTGATTGGGTTTTGGGCTACGGTCCAGATTCACCAAATAAATCACGCAATTTCTGTAGCATAGTACTGTAGTTCTACAAAACAGAAATAAAATATTAGACTACTTGTTATTAAAAAGAAAATCAAGTACTACAGATTCCGATTAATATTCAAATCCGAAGGCTATTGATAACAATATTCTCATCATTATAGTCTCACGTGGACGGCCTTCTTTACTCTATTGGATAGAAATTTTTCAATTTGACTATAGAATCTTCCTTTTCACAGTTTGCCACCCAGAATGCTAAAAAAAGAACCAGAAAATTAATTAAAATATTTAGAACACTCACGTTGAACATTCCCTTTATCTTCACTACACATAAACAATGTTCTAAAAAGTCAAACCCTTAATAAGAGTCAAAAACCAAAGGCTTGACCCGTGTGGAAAAATGTTGCACATCATATATATATCCATCAATATCAAAAACACTTAACTTCACACCTAAACAATTTTACAAAATCCCAAAAACTTTCTAATCTCAAGTCTATTTGGAAGGTACATCACAAGCGTTTATGTCTCAAAGTTACCTTGATGCTCAAGAAACCGCGACAAGGGCAACGAAAAACTACCTAAATTCGCTCCATTCGACCCGAAAGCAACCTTCTTCAAATCTCTTGAAAAGGCCTATAAAATCATTTCCTTTGAAGCCAATGCATCCACAAATTTACCGAGTTGAACCAGTAAACTTCAAAGAATTGGTTCAAAGGCTAACCGGTGCACCCGAAGAGGTCGAGGTTGTGGCTAAACCGGTCAAGAATTTGGACGATGCAGCAAAGGAGAGTTCTTCTTCGTTTACGTTTGATCCTTCATCTTCATATTGGGTAGATTTATCACTTCAAAACCATGCAAATCTCTCCAGATGGTAGATAGCTTGTGAAATGTAATAACATTTTAGCTTCCTTTTCCTTGAAATGTTTGACATTCTTGTACTTTTTCTTTAGCTTTTTAATAAAAGATGTAATCAACAGTGAAACAATTATGTTTATTTTGAGTTTAACTAGTACTTGCGGAATGGCGGAATGACACAATTTAAAGTTTTGTTTTTAAAAAATAGCACTATTAATTTTCATTTCTGTTTAGTGCTATTTTCAGAAATTTATTCTTTTATTATTGTGTCTTCAATTTATTCAATTTGTAATAATGTCTTGCATTTAAATCTTAATAACTAGTGTCATATCGTGATTGGTAATGGTATATTTTTACCACATTGGTGAAAAATTACCATCAAATCCAGGGAAATAACTAGACACTTTTGTTAAAAAATCAATTGAATTGATGATTGGTTCTATATACACATTTATGACATGTGGGAATGATTTGAAATCCACAACATCTAAGAATTATTCTTCTGCTGTGTGTAGATATAATCAAGATGAGCAGTCAATGTTCTCCTAATCAAACAATCTTCGTCGTCTTCTTTTTCACAGCTCTCTCCGGCCACTTCATGTAGTTTTGATTCTATCATTTCCTGAAACAGAATAAAAATATAAATTACAAACAAAAATATACAATTGTGTATAAAATCTACTGTGTTTATGCGTTTATATTATTGGGAGAGTTAGAGTCTAGTTTGTAATTCCTTATATGTTTGGGACTATTTCGGTAAATACCGTAAGTCGTTTTAGGTTTCACAAACTTGTATAAAAAGGCATTGCCTCCTACGTGAATAAACAAGAAACTCTTTACACCAAACTAGGGTTTTTGACATGGTATCAGAGCCCGATCCGCACACTCTCGTAATCCGGCCCAGAAAGGGCCCGTGCCCCTCGACCCGATGAATGATGGTCTTGCGAGATTAATGGCCAAAAGAGCCATTATCGAGAGGGGGGGGGGGGGTATTGGATATTGTAGAGGTTAATGGGTCAAGAAGCCTTAATCTCTAGAGAGTGTGTAAGATAAGTCCCACATCGGAAGTTGGGAGGGACCTTGAATAATATATAAGGGACTTGGGCCTCTCCACTCATAGCCAATTGGTTTTGAGTTGGATGCCTAGGAAACTTAACATGGTATCAGAGCCCGATCCGCACACTCTCGTAATCCGGCCCAGAAAGGGCCCGTGCCCCTCGATCCGATGAATGATGGTCTTGCGAGATTAATGGCCAGAAGAACCATTATCTCGAGGGGGGGGTATTGGGATATTGTAGAGGTTAATGGGCCAAGAAGCCTTAATCTCTAGAGAGTGTGTAAGATAAGTCCCACATCGGAAGTTGGGAGAGACCTTGAACAATATATAAGGGACTTGGGCCTCTCCACTAATTGCCAATTGGTTTTGAGTTGGATGCCCAGAATGGTCGAGTTGAGCGGAAGCATAGACACATCTTAAATGTAGCTCGTGCTTTGTGGTTTCAAGCAAATTTACCAATTGAGTTTTGGAGTTACTGCGTTCTTACGGGTTGTTATCTAATAAACCGTACACCTACATTGATCTTGAATGGGAAGACACCTTATGAGATCATCTATTCTCGCCCTCCTCCGCTTAATCACCTAAAGGTTTTTGGTTGTGTGTGTTACGTCCATAATCAACGTCACGGTGGTGATAAGTTTGAGGCTCACGGGAACCGTGCTATGTTCATCGGGTATCCTTTTGGTCAAAAAGGTTGGCTAGTCTATGATCTTGATAGTGGTAAGATCTCCACCTCTCGGGATGTTGTTTTCAAAGAAACAGAATTTCCTTTTTTACTTGATGCTCCTGATGGTTTGGTATCATCGCAACAAGATATACCTTTGAGTTCACCTTTTGGTTATCACAAGTCTGATGATGAGAGTCTAGCCACGCCTCCGGTTTCTCCTTTGGACGTACCCGTGATCTCTTCTCCTTCTATTGATGATGCGATTGTTCCTACCATGGATACTCCTACGTCTGAGCCTCTTTCGGATCACTTTGAGACTCCATTACGTTCATCTCCGCCTCCGACTACGGCAAATGAAGAGCCAATGCTTTCCCCTGCAGTTGAGCCTTACACTCCGCCGGCTCCTTGCGACATGGCTGAACCTCTTATGGGCAAAGGTTGTCGGGCTAAAATCCCGAACACTCGTCTTCAAGATTATGTCACGAATACGATTCATGAAGAATCTGATGGTGCTTTTACGGACTCTTCTTGGTATCCCATGGAAGACTACGTCGACAGTTCGCTGTTTTCTGCATCTCATAGAGCTCTCTTAACAGCACTTCATGAAGGTGTTATTCCTCAAACTTATGAAGAAGCTGTCTTAGATGAGAATTGGCGTGGGGCAGTTGTAAATGAAATGGATGCTCTCGAAGAAGCTGGTACTTAGACTGTTGAAATACTACCACCAGGGAAAAAGGCTTTAGGATGCAAATGGGTATTCACTCTGAAGTATCGGGCTGATGGTACTCTTGAGCGCTACAAAGCCCGCTTGGTTGTTCTCGGAAATAATCAGACAGAGGGAGTAGATTACGAAGAAACATTCGCACCGGTTTGTAAGATGGTTAGTGTTCGTTCTTTTCTACAAGTCGCTCCTTCTCGAGATTGGGAAGTCCATCAAATGGATGTTCATAACGCATTTTTACACGGGGATTTAGAAGAAGAAGTTTACATTCGTTTTCCTCCGGGTTTTCGAACAGATGACAAACACAAGGTGTGTCGTCTTCATAAATCTCTTTATGGTTTGCGTCAGGCTCCTCGATGTTGGTTTGCTAAGCTAACTAAATCACTGAAGGAATACGGTTTTCAGCAGGATTACTCGGATTACTCGCTGTTTATATTCGCTAAGGGCGATACTCGTCTCCATGTGTTAGACTACGTGGATGATCTTATTATCACAGGCAGTTCTCCGGAGCTTATTCATGAATTCAAAGCATATTTGAGTTCGTGTTTCCGAATGAAGGATCTTGGTGTTTTGAAGTATTTTTTGGGTATTGAAGTGGCTCGGAGTCCCTCTGGGATTTATATTTGTCAGCGGAAGTATGTACTTGATATTATCTCCGAATTTGGGTTACTTGGAGCTAAACCAATATCACATCCTATTGAACAGAATCATCAGCTTAGCAAATCTACTGCTCCTCTTCTGGTGAATCCGTCTCCTTACCGACGGTTGGTTGGTCGTCTTATATATATGGCGGTTACTCGTCCTGATCTATCCTATGCTATTCATTGTTTGTCTCAGTTCATGCATTCTCCGACTACAGAACATTGGGATGCAGCTCTTCGTGTGGTACGGTATTTGAAAGGGAGTCCGGGGCAAGGTATTCTTCTGCGTTCTGATTCGGATATGCGTTTGATTGCTTGGTGTGATTCTGATTGGGCTACATGTCTTATGTCTCGCCGGTCTCTTACGGCTTGGTTCATTCAACTTGGTGGATCTCCTATTAAACAACGAAGCAAGACTGTGTCTCTCGTTCTTCCTGTGAAGCAAAATATAGGGCTATGGCAGACACCGTCAGCGAGATACTATGGTTGCGGAATTTACTTGGTGCTCTTGGTGTTGATTGCTCTGTCTCGGTCCCTCTTCATTGTGACAATCTCTCTGCCATTTATCTGAGTAAAAACCCCGTATTTCATGAGCGAGATACTAGAGTCTAGTTTGTAATTCTTTATATGTTTGGGACTATTTTGGTAAATACCGTAAGTCGTTTTAGGTTTCACAAACTTGTATAAACAAGAAACTCTTTACACCAAACTAGGGTTTTTGACATAACCAGACTAAGTGTATCAGCCGGAGAGTTTGTGAAGGAGGCAAAGTAGGCCGGTTCAGGGCCGGCAGTGCACGTTAGTGTGGCGACGCAAAGGAGGAAAGCTATTGTGAGCAAAGCTGATAGATTTTCCACTACAAGGAAACAGCCTGTTTTCTGACGGAAATTTTTTCCGTCAGGGTTTCCGTCGGCCAATTCCGTCGGAATTCAGACGGTTTTCCGACAATAAATCATTCCGTCAGGAAACCGTCTGTTTGTCCTGACGGAATTCTGACAAAAATAATTCCGTCAGGATTGCCGTCCGTATGCCGTCCGTAAATCGTCAGAATTAACAGACGGTTTCCTGACAGAAATAATCCGTCTTGACTTTTCGTCGACATTCTGACGGAAACCTGACGGAAAACGGATATTTCTGTCTGGCGGACGGATTTCCGACGGATTCTGACGGCTTCCGATGTCGGCAAACTTTGGGTGGTTAACATATCGTGTGGGTTGGCCGATGGGACTGAAGTGTTGCTATGTCGGACGTTTTGACGGTTGGGTGACGGAAATCTGACGGTTATTCATTCTATATAAGGTCTCGCATTTCTTCCGACGTTCATAACAACATTTCAAAACAAAAAAAAACCAAAATTTAGAGATGAGTTCTTCATATTTTCGGTCATGGATGGACGAGCCAATGATGGAAGAGGGGTCGAACTTATTAACGACCGAATACGCTCAAGGTATTTGCGAGTTCATGCAGTTACCTAAAAATCAAGAGGCAGCCAACAAAGGTCAGGATATCAAATGTCTTTGCTCTAATTGCTGTAATAGAATTAGTGTTGCGATTCCTATTGTTTGGAACCACTTATATAGATACGGATTTAGGGCGGGATATAAGGTTTGGTATTTACATGGAGAAAGGAATTATGAATATGGTAGTACCAGTAGCAATGAACCTTATTTTCCGTCTAGCGTAGGGGAATCTACGGCGGAAGTAGATGTTGGGGTAAGTACGGTTGCGATGGTAAACGATGCGTTTAGAGAGAATTTGCAGTCGGGTGTGTATCATCATGAGGGTGATAGGGTTGAAGAGCCTAATTTAGAATCTCGGAGGTTTTTCAATATGTTAGACGCAGCAAAGCAACCTCTATACAGCGGTTGTAGGGATGGTCATTCACCGCTGTCTTCTGCCACTAGGATGATGAACCTGAAGACTGATTATAATTTGTCCGAAGAATGTGTTGATGCATTCGCCGAGTTCGTGAAAGATGTTTTGCCAGAAGATAATCTGGCCCCAGGATCATACTACGAGGTCCAAAAACTTGTCGCCGGACTTGGTTTGCCCTACCAGGTTATAGATGTGTGCATCGACAACTGTATGATATACTGGAGAGAAGACGAGAACCGAAACAAATGTAAATTTTGCCACAAACCCTGGTTCCAGGACACAAGCGGCAGGGTGAAGATTCCATTCAAACGGATGTGGTATTTACCCTTAACGGAGAGGTTGAAGAGGCTGTACGATTCAAACCGCACAGCTAAGGCTATGAGATGGCATGCAGAGCATAATCAAGATGGAGATATCACGCATCCTTCTGATGCGGAAGCTTGGAAACACTTCCAATCCGTATATCCAGATTTTGCATCTGAACGACGGAATGTATACATAGGCTTATCCACTGATGGTTTCAACCCGTTTGGCAAGCATGGAAGAAAATATTCACTGTGGCCGGTCATCGTAACACCTTACAATTTGCCTCCATCTATGTGCATGCGGCGAGAGTTCTTGTTTCTGTCAATTCTAGTTCCCGGGCCAGATCATCCAAGACGGTCGCTCGATATATTCCTCCAACCATTGATCTGTGAGTTGCAGATGTTGTGGGAGCATGGTGTTGAGGCATATGACGTTTCGGTCCAGCAGAATTTCTACATGCGTGCGGTTCTTATGTGGACCATAAGCGATTTTCCGGCATACGGTATGTTATCTTGATGGACAACGCATGGAAGATTGGCATGTCCTTATTGCCAAGACAATACTTCTGCTTTCCAACTGCAGCACGGAAGGAAGACATCGTGGTTTGATTGTCATAGGTGTTTTTTACCGGCAAATCATCCATACCGTCGGTCTAAAAGACATTTCAGGAAGAATTTACCAGTGTTACATGGTCCACCTCCTGAGGTAGATGGTCGAACCATATTGGAACAGTTGCGAGATTTTGGTGCAGAGCGGACTCCTGATTGTGGGGGTAATGGCCACCACCCGGTCGACGGTTGTGGGGAATATCACAATTGGCACAAGAAGAGTATTTTCTGGGATTTGCCTTACTGGAAAGACCATCTACTGCGGCATAATCTAGATGTAATGCATGTTGAAAAGAATTTCTTTGACAACATCATGAACACCTTATTAAATGTCCCAGGAAAGACCAAAGACAACTGGAAGTCTAGATTGGACTTGCCATTGATTTGTTCGAGGCCATCTCTTCATGTTCTGCCTAATGGTAGATTGCCGATGCCTGCGTACCGGTTAAACACTAGGCAGAAAGAAGTATTTTTTGAATGGTTCAAAAAATTTGTAAAATTTCCAGACGGCTACGCATCTAATCTACGTAATTGCGTGGACGAGACGGAAGGGAAGTTTACAGGAATGAAGAGTCATGATTGTCATGTCGTCATGCAGCGTCTTCTTCCATTTGTATTTGCATATCTTCTTCCAGATCCTATCCACCAAGCAATTGGAGGTATATTTCTTACTCCCATTGGTTTCTTCATACCATATTATTACTATATATGTACTAACTTGTTAAATATTTGTTTCCAGGAGTTGGTGCATTCTTCCGAGATTTATGTTCAAGAACGCTTACCGTCCACGGGATACGTAACTTGGAGGCCAATATCCCTGTTCTCCTTTGTAATCTTGAGAAGATATTTCCACCGTCTTTTTTTGACGTTATGGAACATCTTCCTATTCACCTCCCACGAGAAGCAGCCTTAGGAGGCCCTGTTCAATACCGATGGATGTATCCGTTTGAGCGTTACATGTTCCATCTGAAGAAAAAGGTTAAAAATTTGAGCAGGGTTGAAGGATCTATTGTTGCACAGAGCCTAAACGAGGAAGTCTCAAACTTGGCCAAAAATTACTTTCCACCGCAAGTTACTACTAAGGCTAGACGTCCGGCGCGACATGATGATAGAGGTGAGAAAGCAACGTATGACGTGGTTGTACCCGAGTTATTTGCCCAAGTTGGGCGAGCAAGTGGAAAACGAAAGAGACGCAAATTATCGGCACAAGAGCTCACCCATTTGCATACGTATATCCTTAGAAATTGTGATGAAATTTTGGAGTACGAACGGTACGTATATCAGTTATTATACTAAATTTATGTACTTATTTGCCTTTATCTACTAACAACTGTTATGTTACAGGATCTACATGTCTCTAGCACGTGCTTACCATTCTGATAAGACAGATGCCGAACTTGCTGTCTTGAAAGACGAAGAGTTTCCGGCGTGGTTGAAATGTTATGTAAGTTTAATATAATTACTTACTTTCACTTTTCCATGTTTTCACGTTCATATGTTACTGATATACTACTTATATCATTCTTAGGTTTCCGAAAGTTTAGCAAGTGGTCATTCAATCCCGACATGGTTACAGGAGATTGTGTACGGCTTACGCAGCACCGCGACATCATATCCCAACTTTTGCACTAGGGGATATGCGTTCAGGATCCGTGAGGAAGGACGTGAGAGGACAACTTCGGACTATGGTATTTCGTCCCAATCAGGTGATACCATGTACTATGGGATTTTAAAAGAAATCTTGGAAATCCACTATCCAGGAATGTTGAACTTGAGGTGCATTGTGTTTATGTGTGAATGGTTTGATCCCTCTAATGGTCGAGGTGTTCGAGTTGACCCTCTTGGTGTTATTTCGATAAATTCAAGCCGGAAACATCAGTATTACGATCCATTTATCCTTGCGTCCCAAGCAGACGAGGTATCAATACCATAATATATTGACCTACGTACTCATACTTAAGGTTTGTTGATCATGTATATTAACAATATCCACTTTTTATTACTAGGTTTGCTACATTCCATATCCTCGAGTCGCCTATCGTAGTGATCCTTGGATCACAATAACTCATATTAACCCGAGAGGAAAAATATATGGAGTTCCAGAACAAGATGCTCTACAACCATCGAGAAGTATACAAATGTCACCTGTTCAGGAGATGGATAACATTGACCTTGTCGTTGATGTCACACATATCGGGGATGATCTAGTGCATTCGGACGAAGAGGAAACACGTGAAGAATTTGACGACGATTCAGACCCCATCCCTAGTGAAAGTGGAGGAGGAGATTCAGATTAATAATCTGTGAATAAATTTTTGATATCATTGCCATTTACTAGTATATAATAAAGCTTTTTTATTAATTGACGATATATTTTGATTATGCAACTCCAATAAAACATTACATTTAATGAAACATAAAATGTAAAACAACTTATTACACAGGTAGAGTAAAGACTTCCAACAGATAAACACACAACGGTTATGGTACAAGAACATAATAGACAATATTCAGGTATCAATACCATAGGTCTGTATCCACTCCAAACTTACCATTGGTTAGAACCATTTAGTGATTTTCTTTTCCTTTTTTTTCTTTGGTGGAGAATCTAAAACTCCGTCGCATAATTTATTGGTTGCATCAACATCTATATCGAAGTTTGGCTTTTCTGGGCTTTGGGCGCCTATCAAATCATAGGAAGGACTTCCACCGTAAGTATATGACGGTTCACTGAATTCATATGGTTGGACGGCTTCCAGAACCCGGTTCTGGTCAGCACAATAGGCCTGGTACGTATCGTATTTGTGATTAGGAAAACCCAACCCATCTTCATTTTTGGGAGTGCATGAATCATCTTCCCACGAGTATGTGGGTACATCTTTAATGTATTTGTCGCACTGAGATGGCGATTCCCACGACAATTTTGGAATGTGGTGGATGTTTGGCGAGCACTGGGTGTCAGGCACTATTGTTGATGTGGAATCTTCTTTATGGATTGGTGAGCACGTATCAAATTCCCACGAGTAAGTGGGCAGCTCTTTAAACGATTCGTCGCAATAAGATTGGGTTTCCCACGAGAATTTTGGTATTATTGGAAATCCAAAAGGATCAAGGTCGGGTGTTGTTTCTGCGTCTTCATTAGGAGAGGGAGAAGACATATTTTGTGTTATTGAGAGGTGTAGAAGAAATACACTCCATGAAGTGTATTTATAATAGAATTTTTATGTATACACCGAAGGGTATAGTAGGGTTTTATGTCGGAGTGGGTTGACGGATTTCTGACGGATTGCCGACGGTCTTCGATGTCGGCAAAGTTTGAGTGGTTATTAAGATTCGTCTGCAGTGGCCGAAGGGATTGGTGGGGTTTTATGTCGGAGTGGGTTGACGGATTTATGACGGATTGCCGACGGTCTTCGATGTCGGCAAAGTTTTAGTGGTTATTAAGATTCGTCTCCAGTGGCCGAAGGGATTGGTGGGGTTTTATGTCGGACTGAGTTGACGGATTACTGACGGATTGCGGACGTTTATCCGTTCTACATAAGTTTCCACATTTTCTATCTCATTCCTCCATAAAAATTTTCACCAGAAAAACATAACACAAAAATAGTCAATCAAGTTATGGGTAACAGAGATCTATGGAATTACTATATGCAAAACCGAGGCCCCGGTCACTACCCTCCAAACACAACTCTTGTTCCTGCAAGCCCTCCTTACGATAACTTAAATGTTACTGATGTTGAACCGACAATTTCACTCCATCAAACTCAACAATCCCAGAACCAAACGCCCGTAATGCCGGGACCTGGCCAAGTCGTACGGCGAGGAATGAATCGCAAGAGGTCTCATGATGCAAAGGTGCTGCGAGGTGAAAGTTCTCAGACACGCCCAACACAAGATTTTATTCGTGAGGTCTTCAATGACACAACACAGGCCGACCATGATTTTAGTAGTCCTCGGTGGACTTCTACTATGGATTACATTATCCGTGAAGGTATATATATATATGTACTTTTACAATAATGATTGTAGCTGACAAATACACGGTCTATCATTCATACATGTAGGTTCTTATAACAATAGGAGCACACCATTGTGGACCCAGGTTGGAGAAATTCAATCCCCTCATTCACAATTTGTGAAAGTCAAAAAGGTTTTCGTTTTCAACCTATTTTATTTACATTTAAACATACAGTTAATTATCAGACTGAAGTATATTCTATTTCATTATTAGATTGTGGCTATGCTCTCTAGTTTGACCCCCAATGACCAGGGGGATCTGCTAGTAACCTTAAAAGATCCTTCAGGAAAAATCGAGGGAACCATGCACCATAACATCTTCGAGAAGGACGAGTACAGACTCACCACTAGCGTAGGTGCGGTGGTCATCCTAAAAAATGTTACCGTTTGCCGTTTTAACAGGAACTCAAAGTACCTGAACATCACAGAGCGGTACATTGTTAAGGTAGATGTATAATACGTTTATAAATATTTATAGGAAGGCTTAACTAAATTCATTTTCGAAACAGATAATCGGTGCTAATTCGATGATTGCTGAATACCAACCAACGGAAGTATCTACCATCGATGAGGAAGATGAAGGAACTACTGGGTACGAATATGAAACAGTTCCAGACTCAGATGATGAATAAACATCCGACCCGTCCATGATTTTAATATTTTCCTACTATCCTTTGTACGAGTTTATCCGCATAATGTTGTTATATGTTTTATTTTACCTTCCACGATTTTAGTATGTACCATCGATGAATTTATATGTCATATTACGGATTTCCGACTGATTTTCTGTTAAAGTATTATTTCCGCTTAGAAAGAATTATTAACGGAAAATATTACAGAATCTTTAATTCATTCTTTTCGATTCTAAGATATGAATAAATTGGAATAAAATTACGAATCCGTAACAAATCCGCCATACATTTTGAAAGAACTCGATCCGACGTTTTCTTCATCATATTTCAATTTTTTCTCTCCGAATACAAACTAAATGAACTTCAACCATCACAGATTTTTGACGGATTAGATGTTTTATATTTGTTCCACTCGGACATAGACAAAATAAAAAAAAAAACTAAGAACCGTCAGAATCCCGTCTGAATGTTAATGTTTTTTCATTAATTTTTGTTTTTTCCGATCCGATTCGATCGGATCAACAAAAATTAAAAAAAAAAATTATTTAAACCGTCAGAATCCCGTCTGTATATTATGACGGGATTCTGACGGTTCTTTGTTTTTTATTAATTTAGGATCGGAGAAACAAGATTTAATAAAAAAAATTAAACACCCGTCAGAAACCCGTCATAACGTAACGACGGGATTCTGACGGTTTATATATATTTTTTATTAATTTAGGAACGGAGAAACAAAAATTAATTAAAAAACGGTTTCCGTCAGAATCCCGTCTTTACTTTATGACGGGATTCTGACGGAAACCCTAATTCCTCCCGCCTAAACGCATCGATCTCATCGAAACGGCGGGAGTTGCTGACGGAAACCTGACGGATTTTTAATATCCGTCACAATACCGTCCGGAGTCCGTCATATAGTTCTATAAGAACAGACACTTCGTCTTCTTCGCAGACACAGAACGGAGAAAACAAAACCACCCCAAATCGCCGACTCCGACGTTATTCAATCATCCGTCCGCTAAGCCGCCGTTCGCCACTCATTTTCCGGCGTCACTCAAAGAATGTAAGTTTTTTTTAAGTTTTGTGTATTTCATATGGATTTTGGATATGTATATTGGGTGTTTATGAATTTAGGGGTTTGAAAGGAAATTGTTGATTTGGAAATGAAAGGAAATTAGGAATTTGTTAAATTGGAATTGAACAATGTGAATTTTAGGATGATTTTGTGATGAATTGTTGAATTGTTGAATTGGGGAAAATATGAAATTAGGAATGTTATGAATTTAGGGATTTAAAATTTTGTGATGATTTTATGAATTTAGAAATTAGAAATGTTAGTGATTAGAAATTTTATGAATTTATGATTTTATGAAATTAGAAATTAGAATTTAGAAATTTAGAAATTAGAAATCTAATTTATGAAATTAGAAATTAGAAATTATGAATTTAAAATTATGAATTTAGAAATTAGAAAATGAAATTAGGGATATAATAAGCAAATTAGTAATTTTATGAAACTAGGGATGTTAAAATTATTGATAAAATATAAAAATATGAGAATTTTGGGGTTATGAGGAAATTAGGAAGGGATTTTTAAATTATGAAATTTTTAAAATTTTATTATTTTTGGCAAAGAATTGAATTTCAATTTTAATAAGTTTTTGTAATTTATAAGGATTTATACGTATTTATAATATACATATTTATAGTATGATCCAATTCTTGAATTATCTAAAAATGTACATATGTACAAAATTATAATATGATATAATATATGTCACAATTCCTAAATTCCTAAATATATATCTAAAAACAAACAATAAAAAATTAACTATATGCACAAAAACCTTTAAAACATTTAAAAAGAGTACGTGTTTGGTCTTCGTGATGTCGGCGAATTAGGTAACTGTTTTTTTTACGAAATTCCAATATCGGAAATTCCCAATTTACCATATATACTAAAATCTATAACATTCAAAATCTCAAAATCACAATTTTCCAAAAGCCCTAACCCCGTAATAAAGGTTGTAAAGTTTAAATTTATAATTGACATAGAAATTTTAAATATGTCAGGAAAAATCAAAAACTTATGTAAAAAATTTGTAAATCGTAGGGATTATGGGCGATTTAGTAAGGGTAGAGGAGGCGGTACTTCTTCCTCCGGGGGAGGTGGGACTGCGGGTCAGTCGCACATCCCCGAGACTGCTCCTATGGGTTCAGGTGGCCCAGGTCTTACGCAAATAAGCATGGAGGACTTTGTGTCGCAACCCGGTCGGGATGTCTTGCCTCGCCTTGATCCCGAATTACCACCTAACACGACCTGGTAATGACTACTTTTCAAAATTTATAGGATTATATTAAGTTAATAAAATTGTGAACAAAATATCAAAGAAAATATTGTGTAGGTTCCAATATTCCCAGAACGGTATCTCGACATCTATCAACGGAATGATCAATTCCATGATAACTAAACCGTATCCCACTTATAAGGACATGCCGGTGGAAGACCGGGACACATGGTTTCGGCAATTTGCGGTATGATTTGATATTCTAAATTGAAAATTCATCTTTTATAATACATTCGAATTGTCAATAGTAATTCGACTATTGTTTTTATTCAGCAAGATTTTACGTGGAACCCACACCTGACTTCTCGGGTCCGACGTGAATTCGACAAGAAGGCAAAGAGCCAGTACATGCACAAGATGAACGAGTGGAAGGAGGGGTGGATGAAGTACCGTAAGGGGCCTACCGCTGTTAAAAACAACGAAGTATTATGGGCTGGACTAGTGGCACATTGGGATCTTCCAGATACTAAAGCCACCTCCGAAACACACTCGACTAACCGGAGGAGCGACCGGAAGGGGAAGGGACCGGCGGCCCATAACCTCGGTGCAACGAGCAAGGCGACACGTGTACAACAAATGGTAACATTCTTAATTTTTCAACAATTTTTAATTTCTAATTAACATTTTCCATACTTGACTTTCATAACAGTATGCGAAGACCGGTGTGCTTCCTTCGCATATTGATGTCGTCAGAGATGTCCACACCAACAGAAAGACTGGTGAAATCCAAGATCCGCTTGCTCGGGAAATCGTGGAGACCGTGGAGAAGCTCGGGCAGGAGTACCTCCAATCGCAACCGATCGTCGAGGGAACTCCGCCCTCAACCGAAGTTCCAGTCGAGAAGATCAACGAGTTCACTTACACGGTTAGTAAATGAGTCAATTTTAAACACATTTAAAATACCTTTTAATACGATTAAGTTTTTAAATTGATTTATTTATTTTTTTCGTAGGTTACCCCTAAGACCAGAGGTCGTGTCTACGGCCTCCCCGAAGAGAGTTCCTCATCCGTTTCGTCGGTTCCCTTTCACGGTGGTAGTAGTTTGCTAGCACAAAACGCCGACCTGACCAACCGGATCACAGATTTGGAGGCTAGGTACGAGAGAGAGAAGGCGGAGGCGGAGGCCCTCCGCCAGAGAGAGAAGGCGGAGGCGGAGGAAATCCGCCGGAGAGAGAAGGCGGAGGCGGATGAAAAATATCGTCTGATGGAGGAAAAGATGAACGAGTTCTTCCGTCGTCAAGGGTTGTAAATGTTTATGGACAATTTAAATTTTTATGTAAAACTTTATATTTGGTATCAAAACATTTTTCATTTTATTATGATTTTAAATTTTATTTTTTGTTATTAATTTAAATATATTTCATTTATAAATTTATATATAAATAAAATAAATAAATTTTATTTATATTTTATTTTTTTAAAAAATTATTTCAATTCCGTCAGGATCCCGTCAGAGTGTCCAGACGGTTTCCTGACGGAATGTGGATCACCGGAATCCGGCCACAAATCCGGTGATCGACAGTCCGTCAGACAACCGTCAGGATACTCAGACGGGATCCTGACGGATTTGTATTTTCTGACGCGATAGAACTGAATAGAGGGTATCCCGACGGATTTCAGACGGATTTGGCCGTCAGAAAACCGCCTGTTTTCTTGTAGTGTTCCATTTTGTGATTTAATTTTATGAATGTTGTCTTTCTTTCTTTCTTGATAACCAAATAATTGTTGTAACCAATGACCAAAACTGATGTATATATGAGTCAATCTTGGTCAACTCTTTTCTTAATCTAGTCTTTATTGTAAGAGCAAAAATTAGAGTGTTTTGTTCTTATCTTATCTTTTGTCAATCTTATGATCTTATCTTTCTTCTTTATCTTAAATAGAACATAAACGCATATACCATATCCCTTCACTCGTTTCAAGAAAGAGAAAAAACAAAGAATGTGTGTGTGTGTTTTAGTTTTCTCGGATTTAGAATCGGATATGGTTAAATTTAGATTAAGAACTATTAGCTGTATGTATATAAATCATCCAACAACATAATGAGAGAATCAGTAACAGATTTAAATCTCATCTTAAGTAACTACCTTAACGCCTTTTCAAAGAAAAATCTATTACCTTTAACTTCTTTTATGTTGAAACATATAAAAGTTGATGGAGTGACTTATAAATCATTTTGCCCCTACGTGTTACGTGAGATATAAGTCAACCTTTGATTTTTATTTATTTTGGGCCAAATTTTACTAAATATAAAGGCCCTATGCAATAATTCAAGCAACTTCATTAAGAACTTGAACTTCTCACTTTGTCCATTTCACCCAGGGTGGGCGTTTCGGTTTAATTTGGGTTCGGTTCGGTTCGGTTTATTTGGTTTTGGTAAAACTCTAACCAAAGCCAACCAAACTTAATTCGGTTCGGTTTTAATTTGGTTTGGTTTAGTTCGGTTTGGGTTAAGTTTGGTTCGGTTTTATTTAAACATAAATCATAAGTATTGTATTATATCTAAAAAAATCAGCATAAGTCATACATATTGTATGTTAGCTTTAATACGTATTGTAAGTTTGCTTTTAATACATAAATCATACATAAATTATACTAAAAAAATCAACATAAATCATACGTATTGTTTCTATATTACTATTAAACATAATTAACTAATAATTGAAATAAACATATTGGATTTTCGGTTCGGTTCGGTTCAAACTGAACCGAACCGAACCATTTGGGTTGAAAGAAAACTCATCCAAACGGTTTGTGTGTAGACTTTGGTTCGGGTTGGATCGGTTTGAGTTCGGTTGGGTCGGGTCGGTTCGGTTCGGTTCGGTTAAAATGCCCACCCATGATGGATGTACACTAGGGAAAACATAAAACATAAAAACATCAGTTTAAGACGAATATATTTAGCTGATAAACTGTTTTATTTATGTAAACATGCAGAAAACTGTTTTATTTATGTAAGATATCTAAAATAGTGCAGACAAACACTATCCATTTAATTCAAATTTGATTTATGTTTTTTCTTTTTTTTTTTGAAAAACTTTGATGCATATATAAAGGTAACAAGTAAAGAGTTTTACAATTGTTAGATAACTCTTACAATTGAAAGAAGACATATATTTGAGACAAACATATGAGATAATGCTAGGAAAACCAAATTAATTTCTTAAAATGAAACATATGAAATTGATTTATGTTTTTGTCAAGTAATTTGAGGATGTTATAGTTTCTGCATAATCATGAATACGAAAAACAAGTTTCAAAAAAAAAAAAAAAAGAATACGAAAAAATACATCTTTGGTAAACAATATAACTTTCTTTTTTCTTTTTTTTGGAATTGAATGTAACGACAGTAGAACTGTGTCTTTTTAACATTGGCGACTGGTGTATTCAAACAACATCCCGATTCAAACAAACAAAAAAATAGCACAGAAAGAACAACGATTATAACGTGACATATATAACAGAGTAAGAAGATGATACTCCGATAGTTCAAATAGCACCCAAGCTACTGTAGCACCACCAAATACACCAACTGACATCTTCTTGTTCTTCCACATAAATATATGAGCCGCTGCAATTGGGGAAAATCATCATCAAGTATCTCCATAATCAAGGTTTTATACAATCAAAACCATCATGAATCATTCTCTAATTCCATTTTCAATGCTCAAATTGTATAAATCACATCAAAACAATCCAACCCATTAGGATTGTATAAAAAAACATTATGAAAACTTAAACCAAATCAGGATTTTGACATCAACCGTCGTCACAATTGGATCTAAACAAGTCAGTCAAAAGATATTCCATTGTTCCGAGCTTATTCGATGAAACGGTCCACTCGAGTCAATGATCGCAACCAGATAAGCACTTAATCAAACAAAAATGCTACTTTTGTAAAGTAGTGAGTGCAAGGATCAAAGAAGAATGTACTTGACACCTCGTTGACTTGCTCAGGTATGAGCTTAGCTGAAAAACCATAACCAGCTTCTTTGTAACTGTAAATCAGAGCATCCTTTACAGCTTCCTCACTATTTAAAATCAGAATAAACAATAATCCATTAATTCATTTCTTATACAAAAAACCCTAAATACTTTCACCAATGAATCGATTCCAAATTGCTTAAAAACGTATCCTCTCTAGAAATCGAAAATACAGAGAAACAAACCCTAAATCAAATCAATCGGATCCAAAACAAATAAAATCGACCATTGAGAGAGATTTCTCCTCTAATTTATGTTCATGGAGCGATTTGGGTTCTGAAATCGCCAAGGCAGACGAGAGAGTCACGATAGAGAGAAAATAATTTTTGTTTTTTGGTTTTTGTTAAATTAGCCTGACCCAACCACAAACTGACACGTAGCTGACTCTTACCAGTTCTTAAACTCCTTAATTAAGCGTCGATCTTTACCATTTTTACACATTAATCATTTTTTTCTTTTTCTTTTTTACCTTAAGCAACTCTTAAAAACCTCTTAAGAGCCATTGTTGAACATGCTCTAAGATCCTTAGTTCAATAATACGTACATATTTGCATTATATTACCCACCACTTACATAATTTTTCAATATCACGAGAAATCAATCGACCTTTAAAGTTGCAAAGCAAAAAATGTGGAAAACTGTTTAACTATATAGCGCCTCACGTCACGTAGCGATATCATAAATAACATTTGACCACACGCATTGACATATATACACTTCCATACATATATATAATCGAGGTATAACTGAAGAACCCTAATTAATGACGCACCAAATGACGACACGTGAGAAATCTCAACGAACACTCCACAAACATATAGAAAACAACACCAAAAAAAGATATCTGAAAAGCCACAATTAGTGGATTCATAACGTTACTTTGCATCCATACGTAAATGCATTTACTCATATGTATACACGCACACACATTAAAATATTTGTTGTGGAGATGAATTGACGTTGGAAGGCGACATTAATTTGTTTTTTAAATATCTGAAAATTTAGTTAAATTCTTTTATTTTTTGAATAAATTATATAAATTCCGGACAATATTTGTATATAATTTTTTCTGGTATTCAAATCGATGTGAAATATAAACGATTTATTTATGAATTAGTGATATTGAATACTCTTATTCTTATACTTAGTTTAAGTTTCAAGTATCCTTACAAGAAGCAAAATGCATAATAAAATGAAAAAAGGGAATTGCACGACGTTAATTACTAGCTAACAGTTTGTCTTATCAGCTAATTCATCATCATTTGGGATAGATATATCGTTACAACAAAACCAACTTTGTTATAATAATTTCCTAACATCTTCTAATTGATTAACAACAGTTAAAGTGGTTGTGGTTGTTAACTTTCACATTAGTGATAGACTAGTTAGTATAATTGTGACGTATATCTAACAAGGGATTTGCGATGATTTTTTATTTAAAATTTAAAAAAATATGGAGAGTAAATGATCAAAAACAGCTTATATACAATATTTGCAATTCATTTCCATAGAAACGACAATTGTCATTAAAGATGATCTAAAAGAGATGTGTATTGTGCTATCATCTATTGCCAAACACATTAATATAACGACACATTTAGGGTTTTACCCATTTTCAAAATTTTGTCGTTATATGACCTATTTAGTGGTTAATAACTTGACATGCGTAATTCAAATTACGACTAACTATACAAAGATATAAGATTTGTCCCAAACTTTTAATTAAAGTTTTCCCCATCGACTTTAATTAAAGATTCAAACTTCTTTATCTAATATGACTAAACCTTAGTCCTTAGCCGTCGTCGGCTAATAGTATATTCAAGAGCCAAGAGGTGAGGTACATTAATCAGGGCATAATTTTATTTCATACAAAAGCTTATTGTTTTTAAAAATACAGTAAACTCTATTCAATTACAATTATAGACACCAAACTGGAAAATGTCATAAGACAAAAGGTATACACACGAAAATGACTACAATCTTACAAAATAATAGAACAAGTTTTTACTTACGCCAATCGTTTTTCCTCTTTAGTTTTTTGGGATGATGAAGATGAAATTCCGAATTCGGGTGACGAGTTCAAAACCGAATGATCTTTTGACTCTTTAAGACAAAAAATTTCCCCAAAAAAATTGGTTAAACTAACAACAAAATTAAAGTTAAAATGCAATTGTATATATTTTGTTGCGGATATGAGAGGTGGTCGAAACTAGCTCGATCATTGTTCACTTATCGATAATGTAAACGTTACACTTTGTCTAATCTCTTTCTATAAACAATATGACTATCCATCCACTACAAGAAAACATGTGTTTTTCCGACGGACTTTCCGGCGGACAGAACATTCGTCGGAAATTTCCGACGGTCGACCGACGGAAGTCCGATTTTCGACAATCCGTCGGAAATCCGTCACACGTTACCGACGGATTTCAGACCGCTACCGAAAGTGTCGGACATCCGTCGGTAAACCGTCAACTTGAACCGACGCATTACCGACAGTTTCTTAAACGTCGGAATTTTATATCGCAATTCCGACAGATTACGATGTCGCAAAGTCTAATTGGTTACCTTATCGTTAGCGGTGACCGATGGGATGTGTGGGGCGTTATGTCAGAGATTTTGGACTGATTTCCGACGGATTTCTGACGGAATTCGTTCTATATAAGCTACGACATTCTATCATTCCATCGTAACACAATTCACATTGTAAAAGAAACACAATTCACATTATCTAATAATTTAAAAGAGATGAGTTCTTCATATTTTTGGTCATGGATGGACGAGCCAATGATGGAAGAGGGGTCTAACTTATTAACGACCGAATACGCTCAATGTATTTGCGAGTTCATGCAGTTACCTAGAAATCAAGAGGCGGCCACCAAAGGTCAGAATATCAAATGTTTTTGTTCTAATTGCTGTAATAGAAGTATTGTTGCGGTTCCTACTGTTTGGAACCACTTATATAGATATGGATTTAGGACCGGATATAAGGTTTGGTATTTACATGGAGAAACCAATTATGAATATGGTAGTACTAGTAGCAATGCACCTTATTTTCCAGATAGCATAGGGGAACCTACCGCGGGAGTAGACGTTGGGGTAAGTATGGTTGCGATGGTTAACGATGCGTTTAGAGAGAATTTGCAGTCGGGTGGGTATGAGGGTGATAGGTTTGAAAAACCTAATTTAGAATCTCGAAGGTTTTTCGATATGTTAGACGCATCAAAGCAACCACTATACAGCGGTTGTAGGGATGGTCATTCACCGCTATCTTCTGCTAGTAGGATGATGAACCTGAAGACTGATTATAATTTGTCCGAAGAATGTGTTGATGCATTCGCCGAGTTCGTGAAAGATATTTTGCCAGAAGATAATCTGGCCCCCGGATCATACTACGAGATCCAAAAACTTGTCGCCGGTCTTGGTTTGCCCTACCAGGTTATAGACGTGTGCATCGACAATTGTATGATATACTGGAGACAAGACGAGAACTGAAATAAATGTAAATTTTGCCATAAACCACGGTTCCAGGAGTCAAGTGGGAGGGTGAAGATTCCATTCAAACGGATGTGGTATTTATCCTTAACAGAGAGGTTGAAGAGGCTGTACGAATCAGACCGCACATCTACGGCTATGAGATGGCATGCAGAGCATAGTCAAGATAGAGAAATCACGCATCCTTCTGATGCGGAAGTGTGGAAACACTTCCAATCCGTATATCCAGATTTTGCATATGAACGACGGAATGTATACCTCGGCTTATCCACTGATGGTTTCAACCCGTTTGGCAAGCATGGAAGAAAATATTCGTTGTGGCCGGTCATCGTAACACCTTACAATTTGCCTCCATCTATGTGCATGCGGCGAGAATTCCTGTTTCTCTCAATTCTAGTTCCTGGGCCAGATCATCCATGACGGTCGCTCGATATATTCCTCCAACCATTGATCTATGAGTTACAGATGTTGTGGAAGCATGGTGTTGAGGCATATGATGTTTTAATCTTGCAGAATTTCAACATGCGTGCGGTTCTTATGTGGACCATAAGCGATTTTCCAGCATACGGTATGTTATCTGGATGGACAACGCATGGAAGATTGGCATGTCCTTATTGCCAAGACAATACTTTAGCATTCCAACTGCAGCACGGAAGGAAGACTTCATAGTTTGATTGCCATAGGTGTTGTTTACCGGCGAATCATCCATATCGTCGGTCTAAAAGATATTTCAGGAAGAATGTACAAGTGTTACATGGTCCACCTCCTGAGATATATGGTCGCAGTATATTGGAACAGTTACGAGATTTTGGTGCAGAGCGAACTCCTGAATGTGGGGGTAATGGCCATTACCCCGTCGACGGTTGTGGGGAATATCACAATTGGCACAAGAAGAGTATTTTTTGGGATTTGCCTTACTGGAAAGACCATCTACTGCGGCATAATCTAGATGTCATGCATGTGGAAAAGAATTTCTTTGACAACATCATGAACACCATATTAAACGTCCCAGGAAAGACCAAAGACAACTGAAAGTCTAGATTCGACTTGCCATTGATTTTTTCGAGGCCATATCTTCATGTTTCAAACGGTAGATTGCCGATGCCTGCTTACCGGTTAGACGCTGGCCAGAAAGAAGTATTTTTTGAATGGTTCAAAAAATTTGTCAAATTTCCAGACGGCTACGCATCTAATCTACGTAATTGCGTGGATTCGACGGAAGGCAAGTTTATAGGAATGAAGAGTCATGATTGTCATGTCGTGATGCAGCGTCTTCTTCTATTTGTATTTGCATATCTTCTTCCAAAACCTATCCACCAAGCAATTGGAAGTATATTTCTTACTCCCATTAGTTTCTTACTACCATAATATTACTATATATGTATTAACTTGTTTAATTTTTATTTATAGGAGTTGGTGCATTCTTCCGAGATTTATGTTCAAGAACGCTTACCTCCCACGGGATACGTAACTTGGAGGCCAATATCCCGGTTCTCCTTTGTAATCTTGAGAAGATATTTCCACCGTCTTTTTTTTATGTTATGAAACATCTTCCTATTCACCTCCCACGAGAAGCAGCCTTAGGAGGCCCTGTTCAATACCGATGGATGTATCCGTTTGAGCGTTACATGTTCCACCTGAAGAAAAAGGTTAAAAACTTGAGCAAGGTTGAGGGATCTATTGTCGCAAAAAGCCTAAACGAGGAAATCTCACACTTTTTCGATATTCCGTCTGTATTCCGTCCGTATTACCGACAAAATTCAGACTACACGATGTCGGCAAAGTTTGATTCGTCAGCTGTACCAACGGATTTCCGACGAAGCTTAGTCGTCAGAATTATGTAACGGATTTCTGTCGGCTTACAGAGTTTCCGATGTCGGCAAAGTTTGATTGGTCAGCTGTAACAACTGATTTTCGACGGATGTATGTTGTCAGAATTATGTAACGGATTTCCGACGGATTGCCGACATCGGAAACCATCGGCAATCCGTCGGAAATCCGTTACATAATTCTGACAACATACATCCGTCGAAAATCTGTTGTTACAGCTGACCAATCAAACTTTGCCGACATCCAACTCCTCAAGATGAGTACTCAAAGCTTCGAGCTTCCCATTCAGATCAGCGTACATTGAATCCAGCTTTTTGTTGAAGTTCTCAGTCAATCTCTGCTGTCCCTCGAGGAGCTTCGCAAGCATAGCCTCCATCCTTGTTACGCCTGAAACTCAAAACAAAACAAAAACAAACAAAAAAAAATAAATAAATAAATAACAAGAAAAATAAATACCTAGACAAAATCCTAGTAATAAGAATCTAATGGTATGGTTCCCCGGCAACGGCGCCAAAATTTGATATGCTCAAATTTCCTTTGAACTACTCTCTCAAATTAAGAGATCAATTGTAGCACTTAAGGTTATCGAATCCACATGGAATCAGGGACACAATAGATTATTACTTTCAGACTAAGCTAGGCAAACTATAATGTATGAAAAACCAAATAAAACAAGCAAGCAGGATAATAAGCTTTAAATCAATGAAGATAAAAGCTAGGTTCAGGGAAATCTCAGGAGAATCAGAATTGCAGATGATAAATAAAAGCTAGGATTATTAATGCTCTTGTTCCTAAACATGCACACGAAAGTAAAACAAACCAGCTGTCGCTGCGAATGTTTTCTATGAATAAATCCTAGAAAGCCAAATTCCTTTGCGAATCCTATGAATCTAAACAAGCATTAAAGATCAGGCACAATTGTTCACAAAACCCTAAACCAAATCCCTTTGCGAATAGGAATTTTGCTCATCAAAGACTAGTTCAGGAAATCAATCAAACTCTCGTTTCTATTAATTATCCTAAGATCAGATTCAAGGTAGCTAATCAAGAATCAGCAATAAACACAAGTCAAGATGAAGAACATTCTAATGATATTATCCTAACAAGAAATCAGATCTAGCAATTCATCAAAACCCTTGAAATCCCTAAACCTAACAAAGAAATTACTCAGACATGTTTAATGAAGCACAAAACATCTTTATTAGAGATATCTCTTAAGAGTAATTCTAAACACAATAAAATAAAGCTTTCGCCTAAACAATGGCTGTAAATACGTATATATAGGGTTCCGAACCGTCATAGATCACAAAAGTAAACATCTGGAGTCCTCGGGCTTCGAACGGGCTTCTTTCATTAAGTTTCGGGCTTGACAGAACATGGTGTCGATCGACACTCATGGTGGTGGATTCAACATCTTGGTTCCGAATTTGCATTTTGCCACTTCACTCCGTGAATGCTCCAAAACCTCCAGTAAACATCTTTTATGCTCCAGACGGTCCAGTTCCTGTAAAGACACTAAAACAATACCAAAAACACCAAAAGACACTAAAACATGGACTTATATCATGGTTGAAAACCGGTAAAAACCATGATATATCAACTCCCCCAGACTTAGCTTTTGCTTGTCCCTAAGCAAAACAGATATAATCACTTCTTTAGGAACCACATACCTTTGCAAAGCTAATCCGGTGATACTTCGATGTTTCCCTAGAAGCTTAGCAGTCCTCCAGATTGAACCCAAACTCCTTAGAGAAACTCAGACTTTCAGTCGTAGACCCCTTTAGTAGATTAAGTGCGGTCTCATCGAGGGAATATCGATCGCTGGACCTTCTAGATTCTTTCACTTCCTTGAACACTTTCTTGCGTTTCACCCTCTCTCTTCCCACTGAAACTGTATCCAATTAAGGATATCATAGAGATGCAATGCCTTTTTGTTGAATGATTTTTTTGTGATGGCGGGTACCTCAGCAGAGGGTCCTTTACCATTTGTATGCACCATTTTTGAATTTGGTTGCACTTTTCTGCTTGTTTTTTATTTCCTTGGCATCTCTATGATCACTAGATCAGCTCTCATTACTGGTGTTCTTGTGGAGACAGGGTCATGAGGCTTTCTTTTTTCGATCTAGGACAGTTATACTCGTCATTCGGGAAGAAGTTTCAAGAGCGGTTCATCCTCGCTTTCAAGTGTTTGGAAGCTGAATCAAGCCTTGCGATTAGCCAACGCCCTTGACAAGAGATTAGAGTTCATTAGGGTCGGGGTCTTTGACATCCTTTCTGGCGTTCTCCAGAAATCTGAACTCGCTCCGTTAAACCGATCCACTTCCAGTTACCCACCTCAGTAAAACCAGCCAACTTGCATTGGTAATGGTCCATGAGTGCTGTTCAAAACAAGTCTAAAGGAGAGGTTTTGACTCTAAAAATTTTAAAAATGACTCAAAAACACCAAAAGGAAAACACAAAAGTTAGCGACTACCTCCCCCAGACTTAAACGGCATTGTCCCCAGTGTTATTAAGCCTAAGATCGGTGAAAGAAACATAAACAAAATCGAAACGAATTGAAAAAGGAAGAAGAAACTTACCTGCCGAGGGGTGTCGATCGACACCAAGAAATCTGGTCCAAAATCAGATCGATTGATCAGGTCGATTCGCGGCTCCATCTATTGGTCTTCTCCTCGGGTGTCGATCGACACACTCAATGAGTGTCGATCGACGCTTGACTTTTTTTTTTTTTTTTTTTTTTTTAAATGACTGAAACACTTAAGTAAAAACGTTAGTAAAACAAAAGGAAAAACTTAAATATACATACCAGTGGGTTGCCTCCCACTCAGCGCTTGTTTGCAGTCATTAGCTTGATATGATTAGGCGTTTGGATCTTTGGGAAGTGTTGTACCTCCCTTATCCGTTATGATGGTTGCAGCTCTGTCCTTTGTTCGACCTTTCTTTGCAGCTCCCCCAGACTTATAAAAAATTATTCCTGGGAAAAGTTTCATCGTGTTTTCCATCATTCGCTGAATGACTTCTTCTCCTTTCTCCTCTAAGTCTGAAGGGATGATGATCTTGATTTTTGCGAAAGGCTTTGAGGTCCTTTTAAGCTTCACCTTGGTTTGATTACTTCGCTTTCCTGCAGAAACATCAATAGAAAAACCAAGCTTTCGAGAAACTCGTTGCTTGCATGAGTGTGAAATAGTTTTTTCACAATTTAAATCCTTATTGACGATAGCAGGAGAATTAAAAATAAGTACAGGAAGTTCATACCTTGGCTCTTTCGGAGGATTCTCAATAAAGATCGTCATGGATAAAGCTTCTTCAACCTTTGGTGACGACTCTCGAGCTCTGGGGAAAGGAAGCTTAGGAGTACAGACCTTTTCCTCGGATGATTCAGGCGTTTCGCGAAGATCTGGACCGGACTGGGCAGGGTGTCGAGCGACGCTGGTGTGGTGTCGCTCGACACCACTATGAAATTCAGATTCTGCGTCGATTCCCATGTCGAGTGATGCTACTTCTTCTGCTGGTGTCGATCGACACATGTGTGTAGTGTCGATCGACACTAGCTCCTCTGCTTTGGATTTTCGATTTTCTTCACGTGTCGATCTACACAACTCCTTAGTGTCGATCGACACTGACTCTGCAACTCCGAAAATTGCTTGAAATTCGTCGAGATAATCCTTGTTTTCCTCTGGAATAGCATCTTGAGCACGCTTAGGGTCCGTATCAGTCATCGCATGAAGAAATTCGTCTCGCCGCTTGATAGAATCAGCAGCTTCAGCAACCTGAACATCCAACTCCTCAAGATGAGTACTCAAAGCTTCGAGCTTCCCATTCAGATCAGCGTACATTGAATCTAGCTTTTTGTTGAAGTTCTCAGTCAATCTCTGCTATCCCTCGAGGAGCTTCGCAAGCATAGCCTCCATCCTTGTTACGCCTGAAACTCAAAACAAAACAAAAACAAAAATAAATAAATAAATAAATAAATAACAAGAAAAATAAATACCTAGACAAAATCCTAGTAATAAGAATCTAATGGTATGGTTCCCGGCAACGGCGCCAAAATTTGATATGCTTAAATTTCCTTTGAACTACTCTCTCAAATTAAGAGATCAATTGTAGCACTTAAGGTTATCGAATCCACATGGAATCAGGGACACAATAGATTATTACTTTCAGACTAAGCTAGGCAAACTATAATGTATGAAAAACCAAATAAAACAAGCAAGCAGGATAATAAGCTTTAAATCAATGAAGATAAAAGCTAGGTTCAGGGAAATCTCAGGAGAATCAGAATTGCAGATGATAAATAAAAGCTAGGATTATTAATGCTCTTGTTCCTAAACATGCACACGAAAGTAAAACAAACCAGCTGTCGCTGCGAATGTTTTCTATGAATAAATCCTAGAAAGCCAAATTCCTTTGCGAATCCTATGAATCTAAACAAGCATTAAAGATCAGGCACAATTGTTCACAAAACCCTAAACCAAATCCCTTTGCGAATAGGAATTTTGCTCATCAAAGACTAGTTCAGGAAATCAATCAAACTCTCGTTTCTATTAATTATCCTAAGATCAGATTCAAGGTAGCTAATCAAGAATCAGCAATAAACACAAGTCAAGATGAAGAACATTCTAATGATATTATCCTAACAAGAAATCAGATCTAGCAATTCATCAAAACCCTTGAAATCCCTAAACCTAACAAAGAAATTACTCAGACATGTTTAATGAAGCACAAAACATCTTTATTAGAGATATCTCTTAAGAGTAATTCTAAACACAATAAAATAAAGCTTTCGCCTAAACAATGGCTGTAAATACGTATATATAGGGTTCCAAACCGTCATAGATCACAAAAGTAAACATCTGGAGTCCTCGGGCTTCGAACGAGCTTCTTTGATTAAGTTTCGGGCTTGACAGAACATGGTGTCGATCGACACTCATGGTGGTGGATTCAAAATCTTGGTTCCGAATTTGCATTTTGCCACTTCACTCCGTGAATGCTCCAAAACCTCCAGTAAACATCTTTTATGCTCCAGACGGTCCAGTTCCTGTAAAGATACTAAAACAATACCAAAAACACCAAAAGACACTAAAACATGGACTTATATCATGGTTGAAAACCGGTAAAAACCATGATATATCATTCCACCTATTTTATTAACATTTAGAAAATTTATCTCACAAGTATATAATTTAATTCATTATCAGATTGTGGCTATGCTCTCTAGTTTAACCACCAATGACCAGGGAGATCTGCAAGTAACCTTAAAAGATCCCTCAGGAAAAATCGAGGGAACCATGCACCATAACATCTTCAAGAAGGACGAGTACAGACTCACGACTGGTGTAGGTGTGGTGGTCATCCTGAAAAATGTTACCGTTTGCCGTTTTGATAGGAACCCAAAGTACCTGAACATCACAGAGCGGAACATTGTTAAGGTAGATATACCATACGTTTAAAAATATTCATGGGAATGCTTAACTAAAATCATTTTCCAAACAGATAAACGGTGTTAATTCGATGATTGCTGAATACCAACCAATGGAAGCATCGACCATCGAGGAAGATGGAGGAACTACTGGGTACGAATATGAAACAGTCCCAGACTCCGATAAAGAATAAACCGCCAACTCGTCCATGATTAAGAATAATTTTATGATAACAGCTTTATGTTGCTTTCATGTTAAATAATGTCCTAGTATCTATTGTACGATCATATAATGTGGTCATGTGTTATATTTCCTATTAGGGATTGTGAAATATTGGTGTTTTATATGTGTAAAACGATTCGAAATACTTATTTCCATAAATTTATACGCAAATCATTCCAAAAATAAGAAACTAAAATATATAAATAGTTTGTACCGTCGAGTACTGGATAAATCAACGGGTAGTCGGGATGGGCGTAGAAGTTACCGATTTTGTAGGAAGGAAAAATTAATTCTTATATGTTTCTGTTTTACATGCTATTAGTAAAATAAATCCAACGAGCTTACTGTTTTAATTACGTATTACAATGTACTATAATTTTTAGATTCAAACAAAATTTATTACAAATACAAGAAACAAAATTATAAAATAAAATAAAAACCAAATCCATCCGAAATCCGTCTTAAAGTTAAGACGGATTTCCGACGGAAACCCTAATTTTACTCCCGCCTAACGCCTCGTGATCATCGAAAAGGCGGCACAATCCGTCGGAATTCCGCCGGAAAACCTAAGGCCGTCGGAATTCCGTCGGAAACTCTGTATAAATCTGTTCTTCTTCTTCCCGAAACCAGAACGGAGCAAAAGAAAAAAAAATCTTCAACCGCCGGAACAGCGATTCCACCGCCGGAAAAACCTCACAAACCGCTGGAATCACATCCTCCATCACGAATTCAACATCCCAATGTAAGTTTGTGATGATTTTCAAGTTAGTTCTTAAAAAAAAAAAAATGTGTTCTTGATAAAAAAAAATTGTTCTTCATAAAAAAAAAATTTTGGATAAACATAATTTATTCTTGATTTAGAGATTTAGGAATGTATTGCATTTTAGGGATTTAGGGATATATAAATTTAGGGAATTAGGGATTTATTGAATTTTAGGATTTTAATATTAAGAATTGTTAAAAGAAAATTTTATAAATATTAGAATTTTATAAATTTTAAGAATTTGGAATAAAAAGTTTTAAAATATTAAAAATTTATAAATATTAAGAATTTGTAAAAAAATATAAAAAATATAAAAAATGTATAAATTTATATTAAGATTTGTTTTACAAATTTAAAAATCTTATAAATTTATAAATATTAAGATTTTTTAAAACATTCTAAGTTTATAAATATTAAGAATTTTTAAAAAACTTTTTTGTTAAATCATTAACCTTATTGACAAGTAAAACATCTTACAAGTAAAATACAAGTAAATCATTAATGAATTTTTTGTAAAATCATTAATCTTGTTGACAAGTGAAATTTTTTTTAGTAAAATCATTAATCCCAAAATCCCTAAATCCCTACATCCATAAATTTCAAAATCCCTAAAACCCCAAACCCTAAATTTCAAAATCCCCAAATTCCCTAAACAATAAGTACCTAAATTTCTAAATCTCTATATCCATAAATCGTTAAATCTCAAAATTCCTAAAAATCTTCGAATTCGTAGGGATTTCGAACGATTTCAGCAGAGTTTTGGAGACTGTAGTTCCAGTCGGGGGCGTCGGAGTTCTAGTCAGTCTCAGATCCCCGGCACTCCCAATTTGGAAACACAACAACCGACTCCAAATCCGACTACCTCAGCTCCCACAGTAATGAGCATCGAGAATTTCGTTTCACAACCCGGAAGGGATCGTATGACTTTCCTAGATCCGGAGTTGCCTCCCAACACGACATGGTAAGTTTTATTTAAAAATGTTTTCGATTTAGTTAACATGCTTAATCTCCTTACTTTTGGTTAGGTTTCAATTTTCGGGAAACGGGATATCGACGTCTATCAACACTATGCTTAATAGTTTGATAACTCGGCCGTATCCCACATACTTATCGATGCCGGTAGAAGACCGTGACAGCTGGTTTCGGCAATTTGCGGTAATTTCTAAATTTTGTAATTTAAACAATTCGCGGTTTTATTACATAAAAATTATAATTACTTAATCGTTAAAGGTTTTTTTTCTTTCTCTTTGCAGCAAGATTTTAATTGGGACAGACAGGTGACCAGTAGGGTTCGACGGGAGTTCGACACCAAGGCTGGTAGATTGTACTCGCGGAAGTTGAACGAGTGGAAGGACCTGTGGCTGCATCGTAAGATTCCTCGGGATATGAAAAACCGTCCCGAGTTATGGGCTTAACTCATTGCGTATTGGGAACAAGAGGCAACTAAGGCGACCTCTGCCACCCAGTCTTCGAACCAAAAGAGCGACCGGAAGGGGAAGGGACCAGCGACCCATAACCTCTGAGCAACGAGCAAGGCGACTCGTGCAGAACAACTGGTAAGTTTCTTTATGACAATAATTATTTTTATTATCACTAACGTATTTTTTTAACTTTTCAATGCTAATAGTACCCAAAGAAAGGTACGCGTCCTTCAAATCTGGAGTTGATCAGAGATGCGCATACGAACCGCAAGACCGGTGAAATTCAAGATCCACTTGCTCATGAGATCGTGGAAAGCGTGGAGAGGCTCGGTGAGGACTACCTCTTATCCCAACCGATCGTTGAAGGAACTCCACCGGTCACCGAAGTTTCATTTGAGAAGATCAACGAGCTTACGTATGAGGTTAGTAAATGATTTCAAGTAGTAACGAATTTAAAATAACTTCTAATACTTATACGTTTTAACATTTATAGTTTTATTTTATATGGTAGGCTACTCGGAAGAACAAAGGTCGTGTCTTCGGTCTTCCGGAGGACAGTTCCAGCTCTTCCGTGTCTTCATTCCTATTTCACGGTGATAACGGGTTGCGGGCACAAAACGCTGAGCTTCTCGAGCGGATGAAAGCAATGGAGGCACAGCGCGAAGAGGATGCAAAGCGGGTGAAGGAGTTGGAGGAACAGCGCTTAGCAGATGCAGCGCGCATTCGTGGGATGGAAGACCGGATGGACGAGTTCTTCCGTAATTATCGTCCACAGTAGAACTTTTATTTGGTTTTTATTTTGTATTTAAATTTGGTTTGTAGAACTTTTATTTGGTTTTAAAACAATTTTATTTTCATTTTATATTTTAATTTCAATTTTTTTTTAATTTAAATATTAATTTTAATTTAATTTAAATATTTTAATTAAAATTCATTTTTTTAATTAAAATCCGACATCCGTCGGAAATCCGTCTGTTTTCCGAATCCGTCGGACTGCCGTCGGTAACGTTAACCGTCGGATTGCCGTCGGTGACAGAAACCGTCGGTGTGCCGTCGTTGTCATAGACCGTCGGATTGCCGTCGGTGTCGTTGACCGTCGGATTGCCGTCGGCAATAATTTCTCCGACGGTATTACGACGGATGGTCAACCGATTGCTCTGATCCGTGTTCTGCCGGACATCCGTCGGAGTGGATGGACGGTTTACCGACAGAACGCGGATTTCCGACGAGTTAGAACCGGCGGCCCATATCCGTCGGAAATCCGTCGTAATAGGGCTTATTCCGACGGATTTCCGACGGATATGGCCGTTGGCCCATGTTTTCTTGTAGTGATCGTGATTGAAATAGGTTTTAATAAATAAATAAAAATGTGTTTTAAAAAATTGATTCCAAGGCTGTCTGTGTTATGATAATAAGAATCATTTGTGAAATATTTTATATCAATTGAAATTCCGTCACATACAAATGATGGTTTTCTTGGATTCTGTTAATTCTTTAAAAAAATATTAAAAGTACTTAATAAACGTTTTCTTTTACTTTACAGAATGATAGTCAAATTAATCTACGAATGTGTAGTTGGAAAAATCAAAGTTGGTGGATTTTTCGAAAGTATTTAACTGTATCCATAACTCATCAAATGCACATTTGTACATTGATCCTCATACGCATCAAAACTTATACGAGTTTCCCTCAAGCAAAGGAAAATTCGTTGATTAACATAAGGGTAAAGAATAATATTGTATTCTTAATGATTCGTACGGACATTTGAGTTTTACTCAAGAAGATCCGATATTTACTGAATAAGAATATCAAGAAAAGAAAATGCTATGAGTTAAGATGTGCAGATTCACATGATAGCATATCTGTGTAAATATGCAATGAAATGCTTTATATTGTTATATACAGAATGAAACTGGGATTATTGAAAAAGCTAATATATATGTGAAGCTTTTTTGTTGGACACAAAAGTTTGATTTCACATGAGACCCAACAAAAGACTTAAAGATGTGCAGATTCACATAATATTACATCTATGTATATATGCAACGAAATGTTGATTTATACTATAATTAAACAAAATTGGGATTAATGAAAAAGCTAATATGCGAATCTTTTGTATCGGACATTAAAGTTTGATTTCACATGAGACCCGAAGTCACCGAACCAGAGATGAGTATGGCTAATTAAAAAGTTTCGTGTATGTAAGTATTTATGTTTTTGTCCTCTCTGCTTTTTTTTGTATGAAATGCATGTGGCCGTTTGCTCCACACAATTTTTTAATCCTATATATGAAATTATGATTGATGTAACATTTTAACCCAACAAAAAATGATTGAGCATTTAAATTTGAATTTAATGTATTCCCTATATTTTCTCTGATTTTCTATGTTAACTAAATTATGTTGTCAAATTTGAAACGTTATTTACAAAACAAATTCTCTAGATCTAAAAGTAATAAATTAATTAAGTTTTCACATGTCTCTAGTTTTCAATGTTTATATCGAAACAATTTCGGTTAAGTTGGTCCTAGAGCCGCGTTTTGGTCTTCCAGTATTGGTGTGTCTCAAGGTTTAGGTTATGTTCTTCTTATGGTTTTTGGCTCGGTTGTGGCATCCTTTTGTTTTATGGTTTAGTTTGTGGGTGTGAATTTGATTCAGTGGTTTGAGCTTGTTTCGAGAACTTTCCTTTTTCTTCTATTGGTATTCTATCTCTTTTGTTGTAGTTTCTAGTATATGGTTGTGGCATCTTTAGTTCTATCCGTGAGCCTTTTAGCTACGGCTTTGTTTCCAGATGTGCACCGGCTTTCTCTCCGGCTTTGGGCCGGCTTTGTATCCCGTTTGGAACCGGCTTTGTATTCCATCCGTTCATATTAATATAAACTTTAGATGACCAAAAAAAAAAATATATCGAAACAACTATTCTGAAAATATTCCAAATTACTCATATAGACTTGGAATCGGAATATTACTAATTTATCTTTCAATGTTTCCGTGTAGCAAGCAAGTATATTACTTTTTCGTCGTAGGTTAACTTATAGGGTTCTTTACAAAAAGCATTGGTATATTTCTCATGCAAAGCACCAGTTTGGTTCAGTTAATTGGAAAGTGTTCCTTAGATTCTTTATTACTTTTTCATTTTAATTATTTTACTCAATCTGTTTATCTACTTTTGTTTTTTAGATTGAAATGATGATTTTAGTCCCTCTCCAGTGTCCACCCCGTGTAAAAAAAGATTGAGAACAAAAATAAATAAATAAAGATTTTCTTTTTCTTTAAGAAAGATGATTAAACAGTGAACAAAAAAGAAAAATTACTCTCATCGTGGCTGTCAATATCATTGCGAGTACATGTTCACATTCAAATTTAGTGGAAAATATATATAGCAGCAAAAACAAATACAAAAAATAGTGGATTTGCAGAAAAATAAAGTGATATTGTCATAGTTTTCTTACAAAAAAACGTCATCATTTTTATTTTGAAGTAGTGGTAAGCCTTGGACTTAATTTATAAAAATGTTGATACGAGGGAAATAAAAGAAATTGGATCAAGGTGATTTAAATGTTCGTGGAGTGTTTTCTTATACGTATCAAAAATTTTGAATTAAAGTTTTTTTTTTCGTTGAGTCTTCTAACAAGAAAATTCCTAAGGAAATAATAAGAAGTATCTAAAATCAATATGAAAGGTAAAACTTTTTCAAGGATTATAAAGAAATGTCTCATTCTTGAATTTCAATTCCTTTATATAAATGTTAAAACGTGTGAAATGTGGACTGTTTTCTTCATCACTAAGCTATTGCAGACATTTGGTTATTAAAAAGTTACAAATTTAAATTATTTTTTTGTTATATGGACCAAAAATTAGCTATAGTGCCCCCACAATATATTTCCTACTTTTACAAAAGTTGGCTCTACAATTTAAAATTTTCAAGTTTTTAACCCCACCATAGTGCAACATGACTCAAAAGCTGTTTATACGGTTAGAATATACGGTTGTATACCGTATTTACAAAATATTACCAAAATACCCTCTTAGTTTTGTTTATAAATATCAATCTCCGACATTGCAATTCTTCCCTTTTCCCCTTCTGATCTCTCTCATCTCTCTATTAGAAAGAAAATATAAGCAATTATGTTGTCTACTGTACCGGCCTTTCCTTTCTCCGAACCGGGTTTGGTTAATCAATTCTCAGGTTTCCAAACCGGGTTCACTCCTTGGGAATGGGACTGCTCTGATCTCTTTTCCGTTAACCAATTATCTCTTGAACCGGCCGTTCCTAGCCCATGTTATGGTGAATCCGACACTGGTTCTGTCAAAATTAATTCTGGTTTTGATGACATCAAAACCGATTCTGACGAATCTTGTCCCGGTTTCATCAAAACGAAACCCGGTTCTGATGATGGTGACAAATCAGACGGTCAAGCAAACGAACCGGACTCGGACAACCCAAAACACTTGACAGGCATTGCGAATTTCGGTACGGGAGAGCAGAATCATAACCGGCATAAATTAATTCAACCGGAGTTAACCGACGAGAGGAAGAGGAAGAGGATGGAATCAAACCGGGAATCAGCGAGACGGTCGAGAATTCGTAAACAAAGTCACATTGATAACTTACGAAACCAAGTAAACCAGCTCGATCTTGAAAACCGTGAGCTGAATAACCGACTCCGGTTAGTTTTGTACCAGCTTCAACGAGTGAATACAGACAATAACCGGCTTTTAACGGAACAAGAGATTCTCCGGTTAAGATTGTCGGAGATGAGACGGATTCTGATTATCAGACAACTTCAACAACAACAACAATGGCAACTTCATAACCAGAGAATGATCATGACTGAACAAAACCAATCTTCAATCATCGATCAAATTGTATAAGAGAAAAAAAATTAGAGTAATATCGTTAAAAAAAAAATTGAATGAGATCAAAGCAAAAAAAATCTCTTTCTGTCTCTCTATCCCTCTATATGTATATGAAATGAAAAAAATTAGGAAGAGAAAATTATTAGTTTTCTAATTTTTTCACTTTCTCATTTGTGACTTTAAAGAGAAGAAGAAGAAAAAAAGAGATTCTCTTCTTTTTTTTGAAAATCTTTTTTTTTTCCCACCACTCTTGTAGGAATGATCGATTTCGTGTTATTATAAATAACAAAAAAGAGTTATTAAAAAAATGTTACAATGATATAATATAATGTTATTATTACTTAGTGGAAAGCTTTTGTGCGTAGTGACCTCATGCATTATTCATGCAATAATGCTGAAGTAGTTGTTTATTCTTGACGTACAAAATTCAATCACTATAGACCGGTTAACACTAACCCGGCTTAAGAAGCTTTAGGCCCAAGTTAGTTTTTGGATCAGTAAAAGCCCAATAAGAATTTAGATTATAAACTTAAAAACCTTCTCTTTGATAAAGAGTAACCGCTACAAAGAAAAGAGCACAAAAACACCTTTCTTATATTATTAGAACCAAAAGGTTAATTTTTTCTTTGTTGCACAACTATTAGAATCAAGATTGTGGTATATAGTAGATGATTATAAAACAAGTCTAGATTCAGAAATCAGAAACAAAGAAGAAAGAATCAAACTTTTGGAAGAACAAAGATTATAAAAACCCTATTCTCCTTTTTTTCTCTCCTCTAGTTTCTTCTTTAAGCTAAGCAACAACAAGAACATTACACCAAGAGAGTAAAAATTAAAAAAACAGAGCATTTTTTTTTTCTCCCAGGCACAAGACTTTCAATTTTCAGGTTGTGTAATGGAAGTACTCGCCATTGTTTCTGTTGTTGTCTGCAATAGGGCTGCTTACAGAGCTACTGTTAGAGAGTGAACAAAATGTAGACTTTTGCAAAACCCCTGTAGGACTATTCGTTGTACTGTTAAGTACTTCACCTAAAGGACCACCTAAGGAGTTTCCCCATGAGATTGGTATCCAAGTATTCACCTTTTTAACTGGCTCGAGTGTCGTTTCCTCGGTTTGGATCGATAGGTCAACCTCGCGGGATAGCCTTAGAGGCGAAAGTGTGAGTTTTTCTTGTGTTGTGGAAGTTGATGATGATGATGTTATTGGGATTGACATTGAAAGCTGTGTCCAATCCGGTTTACGTTCTTCGGGCCAATGCTTATCTTGGTTGCTACTGAAATTCAAGTACGATGATCCTGAATTCGGATTGAGTAATGAATCTGAGGATATGTGTCCGAACTCGAACGGATTATTGTTGCTCCTTTGTTTCTGATGCAGAACAGGTGATTCCTTTACCGTGGAAGGATATATCGGATTCTGAACTCTGTTTTCGTAAGAATCAGTAACCGAGTTAAGAACATAAACCGAAACGGATATGTTGAACTACCAAAAGATATGTTTTCACCTGTTGTTAGGTAGAGAATCTGTAGAAGGATTGATGTATTGTCCTCCAATGGAGGGGCTGCGGTTTTTACTTGACGCAGCGGCGACCATAGGCTTTAGAGGCGTTTTAACCGCTTTTGATGCAGTAGCGGTTGCGGTATAGGCAGATTGGACTTCCACAGGCTTTCTTGAACGGTGACGGCCTCGGTTGATGTGTCTTTCACAGTATTTCTGATCAGGAACAGCGTCTCTAGAGCACCGCCATTTCTTCCCATCTGTTCTACGGCATCTCCCTGGTTCAGGATCCATGTTACCGCCCGCGAAACCGAGATGGAAAGCACCCCATCCAACTACACAACGCCAAATGCAAAAAAACACTCATTAACCATTCCTAACAAAAACCCATTAAAAGCACAAATCTTGATTAACCCTAAAAGCATATCAATGTTTTCAAGACTTCATCACATCAAAGAACAAACCCATTAGCAACAAATCACTAAAAGCATCAATCTTGATAACCTTAAAAGCCAATCTTGATAACCTTAAAAGCCAATCTTGCACCAAAATGACATCAAAGTAGAGTGTAAAGATTAGGAGCTTACAAGCACTAGGAGGCAAAGATCCATAAGGGTAAAATGATTTCTTGATAGAGATGAGTAAACTAGAAGGAACAGGGACATTAGCTGTAATATACTTATAGATCAATGCTTGTTGTTCTAACTCAGCCCATTGAGTCAATGTAAAAGGTCCTTTGACACCACTAAAACTATGATTCCCTTGCATGCTCATGTTCATATTCATCATCATACCACCACTACCATATCCTCCTGCACAAAAAAAAACCATTAAGTGTTAAGACTTTTACATAAACCCATTTCACCAAATCTTGACAAAACCAAAACTCAAGAAGAGACGGAACATTTTACATACCTGAGGTTCTAAAATAAGAAGGCGGAGGAAGAAATGGTGAAAGAGTGGTTTTGTTATTATCCAAACCGACATATTTAGTGAAATCAAGAGGTTCTGGTTTATCTGAGAAGCTAAGCATGTGTTCTTTTCGGCGAGAGTCAGAGGAAAGAAGAGAAGAAGTAGTAGATCTCAGTAGAGGAATGCCTTGATGAAACGACATCGTTTTGCAATAAGATAAATTTTCTTGTTCTTGTGCCATTGTTGTGGTTCTTGCTAGCTTCAAGCTTCGTTGCAAGAAGTCTTCATTACCGGATCTCTCTTGTTTGGTTCCTTTTTGACCCAATGACATGTTTTCATTACTAGTAACCGACCCGTGATTATAAGCCTCAATATCCATTTTTTATAAAAAAAGTGTTTTAAAAAGAAGTAATAAAAAAATGGAAGAAAGGTTTTTTTAGATAATGACTTGAGAGAGAGTTGCCATGGGAAGAAGAAAGCTTGAACAAAGCTCAAGAGAGAGATAGAGGGAGAAGAACGAGGTGGAAGTTTTATTTTTTTTATAATATTATAGATTTTTTCTTTTCTTTTTGTGAAAAAGATATACTTGTATAATAAAAATGGAAAATGATAATTTTGAGAGGGATGAAGCTTTGGGAGGAGACAAGAATGGTACCTAGAAACACAATCCGGATCTCGGACATGTTAGAACATATTTATCCATGCTTTTTTATTATTAATTTTGCTTTAAACTTCTTCTTCTTTATTCATTTTATTTTTTGTTTTTGGCTTTAATGGTACTACAAACTTAGGTCGAATCATTTAAAATTAGTACTAAAAGTAATTATATATATCTATAGACGTGGATTAAATTAGTCGATTTTTTTATTTTTTTTTGTAAAATATGTTTTCAAATCATTTAAGTGTATGGTAGTTTGTTTCTCTATTAGAACATGTGATGTTTAAAGTAGTTTTTCCAAATTTGTATGAGATTTTCTTCATCGGGGGGTTTTTATTGTAGTTATTAGTAATTTTCTTTTCTTGTGATATATATATGCATCTAGGGAAAGCTAGCTGTGACATTGTTGAAAAAAGGAAAAACCTAGCTGTAACCTGTGGAGTTATTAGGTAATTTTGGTAATATTCGTAAGAAAACATTAAATGGTTTATAATAAAGCAACACATTTGCTTACGATGATTGATACACTTACACTTAACATTTTCTCAAGGCAGTGAATATATATTGAATTATTGGTATCTATAAATCGTTGTAATCTGTAATGCTTTTTTTACCAGAGTTTATAGAAGGAAACAAAGGGTATATATACTTTAAGTGAGATTTGGAGTATACATATGTATATGTATACAAAAGAACCTCTATAAATTGATACTCCATAAATTAATAAATTTTTTCGTTAAAATTAACAAAATTCGATAAAATGATAAGATAATAATTTTGTTGAAACTCAGGTGTAAAATATGATCTCAATAATAGTATAAATTAATAATAATAAATTATATATATATATATATATTCTAAAACTATGTAGTGAAATATGACTTTCGTATTATAAGTTTCTTTTAAATTTGGACTCTCGTGGTAACCAATTTTTTATGCATCAAAAACTTATAATGTTATTATCTCGATTTGCATCCCAAAATCATAAGAGTTTTAGACGCGATAAATGTTTATTTACGTGTAACTACTTTGGATATTGTTATTTCGTACTAAACTTTATTGAAATGCAACCGTAATTTTTCTAAATTTTAAATTTTGGAGTATGTATCATTCTCATCATAATGTTTCTAAACTTTATTGACATGTATTCTATTATGATAACTGAGATTATTAGCATAATATGGAATAAAATAAATATTTGAATATAGAAGTTTTAAAAAGAATTTGTATAAATTTTGAGGTAAATTTTTTATTTTGAATAAAAATATTTTTTCTACAAAATATGGAAAAAATCTATCTATAAATTAATATTTTTTAATTTATCGATAAATTAATAACTTTCTAAATTAATAAATTTTTTAAGTCTCAATATTATTAATTTATAGAGGTTTTACTGTATGTTGTAAATATGGCGAAGTATTTAATCTAGGAAAACAAATAATAGAATTGCCCTATACAAATAATAAATAATAGTATCGAGTAGAGTACCAAATATTTATCAAGATTCACGTGGTTCCAATGATATTTTTGGACCATCTTTGTTCTTCTCCCCGAGGATTTTGGTTATATAGAATGGGTCATATTACATACAACATCAATGGTTACTGGTTACTAAATGTTCGGATACACGAAATAAGTGTAAGCATAAAAGTAGTTTGGTAATATATAACCTTGTCCACTTATTGCGTTTAGTAAGTGTTTTTGGAGTCAGCCATGGATTGAGTATCTATCAAATTGTTATTTCAGTTATGCCAAACAAAAACGGTATAACCTATATTTCGTCAATACACAATTGCATTCATCAATCACGGCAATGTCCCAACTAATCTACATTTCGTCAGTAATCATCTCGATTTCTATTAGATAATTTCAATGTTCAAAAATTCGCTAGGCGTTAATCGGGCGGTCGGAGTGGGCCTAACGATTAATGAAAAAATCGGAGATTAAACGGGGATTAATCAGGGATTAGTTTTACATATTTTAAAAAAAGTATAGTATATATATTATTTTTGCGGATAAATAGCAATAAGTTAAGATAGTCTGGTAGTACGATGAGACTAATTATACATCTGCCTTTTTGATCTATTTATGCGTATTAACTTTAATGAAATGCAAAATGACGCAATTGTCCTCGTCTTCCTTATGAAAGAAAACGATTTTTGCAACCCTAGCCGCCATATATGTTTTAATTTCCTCAAATTATTCTTCATTTTTTTTAGTTTTTCTTGTTCTCAATATCAAAATATGACAGATCCATCAAGTTTTAATCAATTTTGAACTTAAAATTATGAAAATTTTGAGTTTTTTCAAAAAATCCAAAACATTATCCGACAGCGATTAATCGGACGATAATCGTGACAGAGAGTGTCCGACAACAATTAATCGGACGATTAATCGATTAGGCGGCCGATTTTTTGAACATGGGATAATATACTACATAACAATTTGTACTAAATCATTTTAATTACTTTTTCTAAAGTTACGATACGGTCTTTTTTAGTGACAAAAACGATATCTCTTAAACTTAAGGTTTTTTTAAATTCAAGTCCGACTATGCATACGCGATAGTATGAATGTTTACGAATGCGAATGAAACATACACAGACATAATCATGTTTTTAACTTGAAAACCATTCAATATCCTTCACATCCAAAGTTTGCAAATTAACTGTCCATCACAATTTCCTTAAAAGTTAAAAATAATTTTGGACTATTTTGAGATGGAATAAAAGAAACTGAAGTATTAGAATATTGTTGAAGGTAGCTTATGGAGAGAAGTGAATTTAATGACAATGGAAAGAGATGGAGTGTGGCTACCAATACCATCCAACAAAACGTATATGTTAGTTAAAGCTTTGCTTGAATACCTTAAAAAGAAACTAACTCACAAAAAAAAGTTCACAAGTGGTGCGCATGCATCGATGATGTTATCGCACTCCCATATAAAATTACGTAGCTGCAAACTAAGATATTTAGTAAGTATTTAATTTGGTTTTACATCAACACACGTACAACGGCAAACTATCGAATTTTCCAGTAACCAGATAGTAATTCCGATTTTCGAATTATAAATTTTCACAATTTTACGATTAATGCTCTCAACGAAAATCTAAATTATAGTATAAAACTTTACTGTTTTGTTAATATCGATGGGTTATTACATAAATTTTTGCGGGCTACCTTTTGCATGCTTCTTAGTCCCCTCTTTCGCATAGCCTTCGACCTATATCCTCCTTGCTTACGAAACCAAATAAAATAAACAACCCTAAAAAGTTGATAAAACCAAATTGTTTATCCAACCAAGGCATTTTTGGGAAATGGATTTAGACTATTTTATCATATAAAATAGTCGAATACGAATATTTTACACTTCTTGATAGTCTACACAAAGAAACAGTTGTTTCAAATAATGACTAGAGATTGTAGTTTTATATAAACAGTACTATGATTCATGTAACAATATATGCATGTGAGTGTTTTGTAGGAATTTTACGTTGTTCAAGTATGTACTAAAAATAAAATAAAACAGATTATGGATATGATTATTTGATTAGTCTTTTAATGGACTGATTATGTCATTCCATATATTTGTATCGAAACAACCAACATTTTTTTTTTAAAATAATTAACCCGGATTAATGTTTATGGAAACATTAATCCCCAACGGCTAATTCAACAATTACCAATAAACAGTGGAAATCAATAACTCAAATAATCCAATCAAAACCAATGGAAATCAATAACTCAAATAATCCAATCAAAACCAATTAAACAATTAATTCAAATAACCAAACATCCAAATTCAATTCCAGACTTCAAAAACAAAAAAAAACTCTATCAACCTAAACACTAGATTCACTAGACTAAACAATAATTAAAATTCTATCATCCTCCTCATACTACTATGATTTCGCGATCACACTTTTCCTTTACATACAACACATGAAAATAAGAGTTGCGTGAGTATTATCACAAATATTCAGTGAGACGGTCATCTCGTCTACCAGTTACATAATAAGGGAAATAGAATGCTAATTACTACGCGATCAATCATCAATCAACAACAATCAAATTCAACATTAAACAGGTGGTGTCGATCGATATCATCACCAGGTGTCGATCGACACGCCTTTCTCAAACTCAAAAATCACGAAGACAAATGTGAATGTCGATCGACACTACCACTAGGTGTCGATCGCCACTCTTCGCATAAACCTAACTCAAGTCAAATCCTCTCGCGACTCGATTCCATTTCATCATACGAGACAGTTCACGACGAAAACAACACGATAAACACACAGATTTCACATAATAACAACCATATTTATCACAATTCAATCATCCGATAACCTCACACTCTAATTTCATAACCACGATCACGCACTCACCTTGCCAAGAACGAAAAAGGATCGAGACAACAATGAACACGAAATCAGACCTTCACAAGGCTGGAAAACGCTAACGGGATCACCACTATGAAGAACGATGATCTCTAACTCTCAAAATCTCAAGAACAACTCTCCATAATTACCAAAAATCCCTCAAACCCCAAGGATTCTCAACTTTCTCTCTTTCTCAGGTTTTTCTTTCTGAAAAACACTGCCAAACGCATCTGCACACGTTAAATAATCGATCCTAGGGTTTCTCCCTCAAACCGCCATAAACCAAGCGATTAAAATCGAATCAAACTGACTAATTAACCTTGGTGTCGATCGACACCCTTACCGAATTATACAATTTCGGTTCGGGATGTTACATGTATCATTCTTCGAATATTATCAAATTTGCTATTTAAGCTCAACAAATAAAATATCCTACAAGTCTCTATATATGTTAGGTATCTTTTTTTCCATTTGATGATTGCAAAACCAATACATATATATTTTCATTTTTCTTTACGATTACGCGATTATACAATACCACTAATAAAAACTTTAGCATTTTTGTCTAATTAAATTTAAACTGTTATTCGGAACAAAAAATTTTAGCGTATATCCACCTCATGATATTTGAAAAATATGTAATATATGTTTTCCATATGAATTGATTTTTATCAATAAATATTTTTTTGTCAAAATATTTTCTTTATAAATAAGCTTATCCCGGGGACAAATAAATAATTTAATAGTCCGAATATGTTTGTAGGGAAATAATACTCAGAATATTAGCATAGATCAATGCATAGTAGTATTCAATTTAAAATTGAGAATGGTTGATATGTTCAATGTGTTCCATATAGTTGACCATTCCAAATACCTAGACTCGTCTGAATAACATACTTAATACCCACAATTATATTTATAAACCGATTTCACAATTTTAACAGCTAAAAATGTTGAAATTTAATAACTTAATCTATAGGGACTGCATCACTTTAACTAATTCTCATTACGTACCAATCATACTTGTATCGTATTTACACTAATTACACCAATCAATCGGATGAATGGCCACAACATTTGATTGAACCTTCTAATAAATAAGTTTATGAGTTTTCATTTATTTACTAATTAACCATCCATGTAAAACCATATTGGTACACTTCAATAAAGTTAACTTTTCTTTCAATACTCAAATATGGATGTGTTTCGTTTTCAGTGATGATAATACGTTAATAAAAATAATTAATTCACATGGAAAATAATAATAAGCAGGAGGAGCGTGGTGTTGTCAGAACTATTTAAGTACATTGTGGAATTAAAATTAAAATTATTTAGCCAAAGAAAAGAAACGTTGAAACTGTATACTTTGGCGCCTGCAAATATTAAGAATTTAATGTTAAAAACGTTCACAAAAACATCGATCATAAAACCCCAAAATCGAACTATATGACCACCAATTTTCGAATGATATTTTCGACGAAAACTGAAATTTTCACATCTCAATTATTGGTTACAGATAGAAAACAGATGATTTTATTTTCCCCAAAAAGCAATGAGAAACTCAATAATTAGCCAAAAAAGAAACAAAACATTGGGAACAAGGAAACAAATAGTGGGTAAAAAGGTAAATTTGGGTAAGATGTGGTGAAAAAATGAAGTAGTAACATTGATTAATGTGAAAATATGGGACCTACGAAGAGTGTCGACATGATAGGTGAGAGATAGATAGGTTCTTTGGTCTTAAGTCTTAGGGGTTAGACTTTTGTTTAGATTAGTAGATACTACCTAATTAAATTTAGTAGTTTTTGTCGTCAAATCCGATTTTTGGACTTTGGTTTTGGTTTTATTTTTTTTAGTCAAAGCCTAAAAAGCTCATGCGCTACTCTACTAGTGTACTTACAGCCATACATGTGGACTAATCTTTATTTAATTTCGCCCCTTTTTAGTTAGTTGTGCATTTAAGCCTAGAGAAGATAAAAAAAAGACAGAGAAAGTTACTGTTTAGCAGCTTATGTTATGCAAAACCATGAACGGTTTTAATTGGTAAATAGCATCAAAATAATAGTAAAACGAGAGAACATGTAAATATCAATTGCTTTGCTAATATCATGAGTGGGTAAAATATTTGAGTGTCGATAGAATATAAAATCTAATCTTATACTATATGCTAAATGTTTAAATGTTCAGATTTTTAATATATTTTAATTTGATTTCTACTGATCTGAATGCCAATGGACATAATAACTTTTAAAAAAATTTAATTGTTTTCCGGATGTGGATTAATATTTTAAAATTTCATAGTATTCAAGATAATGGTAAAACATTTTTATAGTATGTCATATATATTTTTCATAACAATTAACGGTGAAGAAGCTCGAGAGCCGTAGGTGATAAGCTCAAATTAACCCTAAGCTACTCTCTCAAATTAAGAGATCAATTGCAGTATTTAGGGATCGAATCCACAGGGAATCAGTTGTACAATGGACTAATAAATTCAGATTAAACTAAGCAGAAATAGTGAGAATGTAAAAACAAGTAAACAAAGTAAGCAGGATGAACGGTTGTGAAGATCAATTAAAAAGAAGCTAGGCACAGGGAAATCGCAGGTGAATCAGATATGCAAACGATAAATAAAAGATAGGATTATGATGCACAATTCTTAAACATAAACACGATTATAAAATCAATCAACTTTCACTGCAGAGATTATCTATGCTTAAATCCTAGAAGACCAAATTTCTTTGCGAATCCTAACAATCTAAACAAGCATTAAATTTCAAGTTCAATTATTCACAAAACTCTAAACCAAATTTCTTTGCGAAAAGAAATTTTGCTCATCAAAGTCTAGATCAAGTAATCAATAAAACTGCCGTTTCTATTAATTATCCTAAGATCAGATTTCAGGTCATGAATCTAAAATCAGCATTAATCACAAGACAAGATGAAGAACTTTCTAAAGATAACAATCCTATGCAATTCAGATCAGATCTAGCAAATCATCAAACACCTTTGAATAACCCTAAACCTAACAAGGAAACTACTCAGACTTAATCAAAGAAGAAAACATTCTTTTTATTGATAGATATCTCTTAGACTAAGTAAAATAAAGCATGAAGCCTAAACAATGGCATAAAAACGTATTTATAGAGGTCCTAAACCGACTGGAAACATAAAAGTAAACATCTATAATTTCTGGGCAAAAACGACAAACTTTCGAAATTGAACTTTTCAGAATCCGCGAGGGTGTCGAGCGACATCAGCCTCTAAAATTTATTCTTCACTTGATCAATTCGTCATCTTCTTCCGCAATGTTCCTAAACTTCCAGTAAACATCTTTTTTGCTCCAAACATCTATAAACCTGCAAAGACTCTAAAACAAACACAAAACACACCAAAGACTCTTGATATTGGACTTATATCATGGTCTAAACTGGGTAAAAACCATGATATATCAGGAGGCAATATCGATCGAACAAAGTCTTAAAAGGTTAGTTTTATAATTAAAGCACATTAAGCAATCATTGTTCCAAGCCCATATTGATATCTGAATGGAGAATAGGCCTTAATGGAGAAGGAAACAAGATCCATTTCTTGTTGGACTGAAAATTGGGCCAAAGCCCATCTGATAATTGTAACACAGAGCCCATTTATGATGTCTTGTTTGTTCCCCGGAATCTGACCAGACTCGTCGGTGGTAGATCTTGCGGAGAGACTCGAGGCGGCATAGGTGAATTGCATCGTCAGTGAAGAGGTGTCTTCGTGATGCATCTTCGGCTGGGCCTGCTGGTGAGTCAGAGGTGACAAATCGCGAGAGTAGCTGAGGGAGAAGATGACTGTTGCGGCGGAGGAAAAGATTCTGATGTCTGGCGATGAGGCGTATAGGAGATTATATGTAGCACGGCGGCAATAGTGGTGGTTGGAGACATTTACGAGCAGCATATGGTAATCATTGATTGGGAAAAAGAAGCAGATCAACACGAGCTCTTCATGGAACTTGACAATGTCACATTCCGAGGAGATAGGCCGTCGTTAGATTGCTTTGGCCCCAATTGGTGAGCCACGGACGGTGAAGACAAAGGAGAAGGTATGAAGCTTGTAGTGATAACAACACACGGAGAAGATACCGACCAAATCGGAAACAAAGAACACATACCGAAGATGAGCGAGCGTTGTACACAGAGGAGGAGGCGACTGTAGGGCTCGATGTAACGACAAGAACGATTCTGCAAAAAAGGCTTGAAGAAATCATAAACGGGCTTGTAGAAGCCCAATTCAAGATAAGCCCATAATATTATTAAATTCATAATTAAAATGGGCTTAATGATAATATGGGCTAAAAATCATTTAAATGCTTAATGGGCCTGGCCCAATCGTATTATTAGCCAAGTCTAAAAAGCTATAAATAGCTCATTGTATTCACCTAGAAAAGGGATCAGAATTTTCGCATAAAAAGGAATAAAGCTCTCTTAACAGTAAACGCAAGTGTTTAGATTTTTTTGCATTGTAATTTAGTCAGGAGTCTCTCATTTCCTCAGCAAGACATTCTTACACAACATTCTTTATAATATTATTCAAATCTGATCAACAACTCACTGCCGAGGAGCAACGCATCACAGAAGAGCAACGCATCGCTGAAGAGCAACGCATCGCCAGTCAACAAAATCGCAACAACACCAGCGACTGATCGAGAGATAACAACACTAGAACTGGGGAAACGACAAACAACACACTGATTGTTCCTGACACTCCAGCAACAGCAGTCACAGCAGTGACGTCTGAGTTCCTCACTGGTTTGAAGACGATGTTTTAGACGCTACTAAAGAAGACAGAAGAGCAAGAAAAGACCAATCAAGAGCTACGTGTTCTCGCGACAGCAAATTGGGTCGACAATAGAAGAGCAGGTATGTTCACACAATCCGCGGCACGCATGAGTCTGACGTCTCTGGATTTTGTAACTCTAATCAGGTCACAAAGAGGGCAACATCAACCTCTTCCTCTGCCAACCCTGCAAAGCGAGCAAGGCGCGACTGCCCAAATTGAAACTGAGCGGCCAAATGTCACAGCAACTACGACAAATAATTTGGAGAATCTGAGAACTGAACGTATAACAAGGAACATCGCTACTGGAAGAGCGACAACAAACGCTGAGCGAAGCAATGCCAACGCAGAGCAGGAGCAAAACTTTGACGGCGAAGAAGACGACATAACCTGGTCAGAGTAATCCGATTTCGAAGAGGAGCGACATGCAATTTTCAAGGCTTAGAAGGCTGAGCTGGATGAGATGCGACATAGCATAGAGCGAGCGGCTTCCGAAATGAGGGACGTTCGGTTCGAGCTGCACAAGGCAGTCAGCAAAGCACCTGAGCTTAATCGAGTACTCGCAGAGGTCCAGAACACCCCTTTTCACAAATCGTATCAGGCAAATCAAATTCTCCGATCCAGGACGACTCAAAGGGCCCTTCTACGAAGGCAAAACGGAACCATCGGAATACTTGACGGCATTCACAATTGCGCTAGGACGAGCTAACTTCAGGGAAGAAGAAGAGATGTTGGGCACTGTTTTCTCTTCGTGGAGCACCTTAAGGGAGCAACACTTCAATGGTTTTCAAAGCTGGAAAGGAACTCAATTGATAACTTCAAGCAATTATCTGCAGCATTCCTGAAGCACTACTCTATTTTCATTGAGCCTGAAACATCGGATGCAGATCTTTGGAATCTGCAGCAAGGTCAAAATGAAAGTTTAAGAAGCTTCATGGAACGCTTCAAGACAGTGTTCTCTAAGGTTGAAGGTATAAGTAACAAAAATGAGCTCGAGGCGCTCAAAAAGTCATTACGACATGACCCTGAGTTTTGGAGAGAGATGATTTTAAATAAACCCGTGACAATTCAAGACGCTTTGCATCGATCAACTGACTTTGCAACAATCGTGGACAAAAAAAGCATTTTCGCCCAACCTCAAGGGAAAAAAAAGTCTACGCCTTACCCTTCATCTACTCAGAGTCAGCCGCAAGCTAAGAAGAGTAACCAAGGATCATGATTCGTGCATCACAAATCCAAGGGCGTTTACAATTACCAAGGGGAAGCCCAAGGTTACATCGGAGGAAGAGGCCGAGGTCGCGGCCATGGTCGAGGCCGCGGTAGCTGGTCAAACACGTGGACACGAGAGCAGAGCAGCTTTGACAAAGAGGCATACTGTGAGCACCACAAATCCTTTGGGCACTTAATAGCGAAATGCCGCGTTCTTTGTTGAAAACTCGTTGCCGCGCTAGCCGCTAGGAAGCTTAAAGGCAACATCAAAATCAAGGATTTTGAGATGGAAACCAACGAGCAGCAGCCTACGCAAGGCGAGCAACCTCCACCAAAAAGGAGAAACAACGAGCCAGCAGGAGGTGGAGCTCGTCCAGATATACTAATGATCATGGGAGGATCTTGTTACTGCTCAGATAGTGTAGCTTCTATCAAAGCCTACCAACGGAGAGCTGAAGTCAGCAAGAATCTGTCTAAGCCGTCTAAATTACCAAACGACGTAATCTCTTTTGAAGAAGCAGAGACAGCAGGTATTGATCGCCCTATAACGACCCTCTGGTTCTCAAGCTTGTCGTAAACAATAGCAACATGTCCCGTATCCTAATCGATACAGGAAACTTTTTGGATGTCATTTTCCGTGAAATGCTCATAAGGATGAATTTTGACCTCTCTACTCTAGAAGGAGGACCGAGGTCTGTTACCGGTTTCTCTGAGATGACCTTAACAATGGGGACCATAAAACTCCCTGTTGAGGCTGGCGGGTTAACAAAAATTATAGAATTTTTGGTTACCGATCACCCTGCCTTCTACAATACAATCTTAGGGACTCCTTGGATCACCTCTGTCTAAAGTTCCCAACTCCTAACAGTGTGGAAACTATTTGGGGATGTCAAAGAAAATCAAGGAACTGTTTCCTCGTCGAGCATAAGCTATGTAATCCGGTAACAGAACCTAGTATCATGATACAGCGTAAAAAGATGAAGATGGATAGAGAGCCGGTTAAAGAGCTCTCTAAACTCTTATAGCAGCTACAGCTCAACGAGGATCGCCTAGAAGAAACCCAACCCACATGCGATCCCGTTATCTCAGTCTGCATAGAGGACGACCACCTGGATAGATGTGTAGAAATTAGCGTTAAGCTTGACGAGAAGATCAAGGATAACCTTGTCTTATTTCTGAAGAAGAACATCAACACTTTTGCCTGGGCAGCAGAAGATATGACAGGAATCGATATCAACGTAGCTTGCCATGAATTGAATGTTGATCCAATTTTTAAACCAGTTAAGTAGAAGAGACGCAAACTCGGGCAAGAGAGAGAAAAGGCAGTAAATGACGAGGTAGAGAGGCTCCTGCGCATTGGATGATTCACCGAGGTGAAGTATCCCGACTGGGTAGCTAATCCTGTTGTTGTAATGAAGAAGAATGGGAAGTGGAGAGTATGCGTAGACTTTACAGACCTCAACAAAGCTTATCTGAAAGACAGCTTTCCACTTCCCCATATAGACCGATTAGTGGAAGCTACGGCAGGTAAAATGTTGCAGACATTTATGGACTCTTTCTCCGGGTATAATCAGATCATGATGAACCCAAAGGATCGAGAAAAGACAGCATTCATCACATATCGTGGAATCTACTGCTACAAGGTGATGCCTTTTTGCCTTAAAAATGCTGGATCTTTTTCACATATCGTAAACAAGATGTTCGCGAAACAACTCGGGAACACCATGGAGGTCTACATCGACGACATGCTCATCAAGTCGTTGGAAGAAAAGGATCACGTAGGACACCTGAAGGGGTATTTCAAGCAACTGAATTTGCACAGCATGAAGTTAAATCCGACAAAGTGCAAATTTGCAGTCACTTCTGGTGAATTCCTAGGCTACTTAGTGATCCACCAAGGCATCGAAGCAAACCCAAAGCAGACCGACGCACTTATCCAAATAGCCTCACCAAAAACACAAAGAGAAGTGCAATGGCTCACTAGACAAGTACCAGCGTTAAATCGGTTCATTTCGCGATCATCAGACAAGTTCCTGTCCTTCTACAATACTCTTCGCGGAAACAAGAAGTTTGAATGGACAAGAGGCATTCCAGAATTTGAAATCTTACTTAGCAAGTCCACCAGTGCTTGCAAAGCCAGTAAAAAGAGAACCTTTGTTTTTCTACACGGCAGTTTCGGATACGGCAGTCAGCAGAATGCTCATTCGCGAAGAGAAGGGCGAGCAGAAGCCAATCTTTTATGTCAGCAAATCTCTAACCGACGCCGAGACAAGATATCCACAAATGGAGAAGTTAGCCCTGTCAGTCGTCATGTCTGAGGCCATACTTTCAGTCACATTCAATCGTGGTCCTCAGTACCTTCCCTCTACGCTCTGTCTTCTACAACCCAAGTCAGTCTGGACGATTGGCTAAGTGGGCAATCGAATTAAGCGAGTACGACATTGAATACCGTGGGCAAACATTCGCAAAGTAACAAGTTCTAGCCGACTTTCTGATCGAACTTCCTAAGGATGTAGTCACAAAAGAGAATCTGAGCCTAGTCTGGCAACTTTATGTCGATGGGTCGTCATCTAAAACTAGTTCGGGAGTCGGGATTCGCTTAATATCACCCACTGGCGAAATACTGGAGCAATCATTCTGCCTAGGCTTCCGAGCATCTAACAACGAAGCAGAATACGAGGCCCTTATAGCCGGTATGAGACTTTCGCACGCACTTAAACTCGACCACATTCACGCATTTTGTGACTCTCAGCTGGTTGCAAACCAGTTCAGCGGAGAATACCCTACAAAGGATGATTGCATGGAAGCAAACCTTAAAGATGTCCAGGAGTTGGCCGAGCAGTTCACAGAATTAATGCTTACTCGGATTCCTAGAGGCGATAACACCCTTGCTGACGCCCTCGCAGTCCTCGCTTCAACTTCTGACCTTGAATTAATGCGAATCATCCCAATGGAGTTTATAGAGCATCCAAGTATCCCTATTCCAGAAGTGGTTAACATCTTAACTCGATCTCAAGCAGCCAAAAAAGCCAAGGAGAAAACCACTGCAACGGCATCTAAAGAAACTACCGCTAACGTAGAAGTCCAGGAAAAAGCAGACAACTCTCTGGTAAGCAAAGTCGAAGAAAGTGAGCCTCTGCTTGACAGACGGCGAGAACCAGACTATGAGGCGGACGTAGAAGATGACTCAGTCGACTCCAGTAGTCCTTTAACTGCTCCTTAGACCAACTAGGAGGTGGTTGCCATGGATGAAGATTCCCACTCCCTGCCAGATAAAGCAAGTGATAACACTAACCTCTCCAAGGCAAATGAAGCAACTGCAAAGGAACAAGATTCACCTAAATCAGAATATGGTTGCGATACACGCTGGCTTGAGAACATTCGCAGATACGTTGAAGATGGCACAAAACCTACTGATAAGTGGGCGGCTCGCAAGCTGAGAGCCCGAGCAGCCATATACATTCTATTAGATGGCAATGTATTCAAGTGGAGCTTGTCCGGACCGCTACTAATCTGCGTTGAAGGAAAAGAAGCCCGCAAAATCATGGAGGAAGTTCACAGCGGCTCTTGCGGCAATCATTCCGGAGGACGAGCACTAGCACTGAAGATCAAGCGCCACGGATACTATTGGCCGACAATGATCAAAGACTGCGTAAAGTTTTCAACCAAGTGTGGTAAGTGTCAACGCCATGCTCCCAAGATCCATCTCTTTGATGCTCTCGTCAATCAACACTCCTTATTCGTTCATGAGATGGGGTATAGATATTGTTGGCCCTTTACACCCCTCAAGACAACGACGACGGCTACTTGTGCTTACAGTCTACTTCTCAAAGTGGGTTGAAGCAGAAGCATTCATCTCTATAAAAGATATGCAAGCGGAGCGCTTTGTATGGAAAAACATCATCTGCGGACATGGTGTTCCTTACGAGATCATCACAGACAACGGATCACAGTTTATCTCAGGACGTTTCGAAGGGTTCTGCGAAAAATGGAAGATACGCCTTAACAAATCTTCTCCGCGGCGTCCACAAGGTAATGGTTTGGCATAATCAACCAACAAAACATTGATTGCCAGTCTCAAAACGCGCCTCGACGAGAAGATGGGTCGTTGGGCCGATGAGTTAGATGGTGTTATCCGGTCTTACCGCACTACACTGAAGGAAGTTACCGGTGAAACTCTATTTGCTTTGGTTTACGGAATAGAGTACATCATTCTGGTCAAAGTTCAATTTCCAGGAGTACGACGAAGACTACTTTCACATGAAGAAGAAGTCAACCGTCTCCTCTTACTTGACGAGCTGGACCTCATCAACGAACGCCGCGACCAAGCATTGACCCGGATTACCAACTACTAGCATTCAGCAGCAAAATATTATAACTCTAAGGTGCGAATCCGACATTTTTACGAAGCCGACTTGGTCCTACGAGAAGTCTTCCAAAACACGGCAGAGCGCAATGCTGGTAAACTTGGCGCCACAAGGGAAGGGCCTGAGTCACTAAGGTGGTTCGACCAGGAGTCTACAAAATTTCCACCATGGAAGGCACTCCAATCTTGAGGTCTTGGAATGCGACTTACCCGAAGAAATACTATCACTATGTATTTCACTTGAATTACGAGGCGGCTTGATCCTTGCAAAGGGTACGTAGGCAGCTCGTCTTCGGATGGGTTCAGCTGCCCCCGCCCCGCCTCCTTAAAGAGGGGGGGGGGGGGGGAGTGGGGTACATATACTCGTATACTCCCACCTCTCTCACTTGGTTTTTTCTGCAAGAAAAAATCAAATAAAGCAAACTTAACTAAACTGTTTTGCTTATAACACAGTCTTAACAAAAACAGACTTCTTCCCAAACAATCTTTGTTTACATCCTCTGCGAATGCCGTAAATCTTATCGGAAACAGACATAACACAACACCTCGTTGTTGGCCACAACGACGTTTACAACGCAAACTTCAGATATAACTTTTACATCCTTAGCAGGATCGCACAGCGCGCTATACAAATACATAATGTTCATTATAGGAGTGGATGCTTTAGAAGAAAGCATGTCTGTAAACCCAAATGATCATTACGGAAACCCAACTTACAAAGCGTTGGTCAGCTCACTAGAGGATGTTCGCTTAAGTGGAGCGGAAGCATTAGTAGAAAATGCACTCGTAAACCCAAGTGTTCATCCTAATTCCAACAGTCTAAAACGTTGGCTTTAACATAAGGAAATGCTTATTGCTGGAACATGAAAGCTAAGGATAACATTTCTGCAAACTGGGGCGAGAAATAAAACTGCGTATTATATCATTATGAATAAATCAAGGTTCAGAACGAAGCAAAAACAAAGTGCGAAAAGGGTAAACACCACCCAAACTAAGAAAAGTACTGAAAGCCAAAAACAAAAAATCAACTAAGACCGTATCGCCTCAAGCCTCGTCAACAGTCTCCGTAACCTTACCAGTTTCCGTCTCAGTCTCAGAATCAGATGAATCCTCATCACCAGACAAACTGGAGGAACTCGATGCCGACTGAATCACTTCGCGTATAGGAGACACTGCAATAGACGCCCCACCATTAGAGCTTGCAATCCCAAGGATTTCCTCAAGTTCACGCATAAGCTTGCAAAAAGTCTCCTCTGCGTACAATAAGCCTTCCTTCTAATTTTTGAGTTCGCCAAGCTCATCATCAAGGTTTGGCGCATTATCACCCTGAAGCAGCGCCAAAAATTCAATGTTGCTCTGAACTTGGGTAAGATCAAGAACATCGGTCCAGGGTTGGGCATTGATCAACTTAAGTTTCTCCCTAGCTCGTTTTATCCTTGAGTCTTATTCCGCCTTCAGCTCGAACTTCGCCTCGTCAACAGCTTTCTGAACGGTTGCATCCTGAAGCTTGGTCGCAGCGTCCAGACTGGCAGTCAGATCAGAGACTTCTTGCTGCAAGCGTTTCCTCTCAACTTTTGATTCTGAAAACGTGCCATCTCTCTCACGGCGCTTCTCCTCAGTCTCTTTCGCAGCAGTTTCCAACATAGCAACCCGAGCCGCTGCTTCACGCTTTGACTTCTTGTAATCGTCACATACTTTCCTAGTATTGGTCAACTAACGAGCATGCAAGAGGGCACTCACTTCATAATTGACTGCAAGCTCGTTGACTGAGGCAAAGAACTGCCAATAAGTTACAAGTTAGTAAATCCAAAGCAAAGCATGGAATGACGTAAACTTGGTCAGAAACTCGTACCTTCATGCAATTAAGAGCCATGACCGAGTAAGCGTTTTTCTTCGACATATCTTCCGGAGGAGGAAACTGAGTTCCTGGAAAGACAACCTTCGATAAATGAGATGCCGCCAATCCTCTATCGTTAAACCAGTACTATGAATGGTTGTTTCTGTTGCTATGTTCCCAAGGACGCTTACGACTCAACTCTGTAGCATCATCCTTCCCCCTTGCATCCTCGCGGCGCCTTGGTGATGACTCAAGATGACGATCGGTGGGAAGGTCTCGTTCAAGCTCACGACGACGTGACTTAGGCACATGAGCAGTTGTAGCACCATCTCTAGGAACTGACGACGACGTATCAACTTGTTGCAGCACCCTAGCACTTGTAGCACCTCTAGCCTCAGCAGCTCTCTTCTCACGCGCAGACAATTTCTTCCCGTTGCTTGACATTTCTAGGGAAGAAGTTAGTAATTGTGCTCCAAAACAATGAACAATTGCTTCTCGAACACGGCACAAAGTGAAATCTTTCGTCCAACTACACTTCCCAGCGATGAAATTGGCGCGAAGATCAAATAAGTCACTCGAAAACTTGTCAGCACTGCTATAAACTGCAAAATAAACGAAAAAGTTAGAGTCTGACTAATTTATAAAGACAAACGAGAATATGGCTGAAACAAAAAACAAGCATAGAACAAAAAAAACGCGACTAAAGTCAGCTACCACAGTGACCCCATCTCCTCTGAAGTTTAGGGTTATCATTTCCGACTGAAGCACTGTTTATTCGCATAAAGAAGAACTTTTTCGCCCAGGAGCGTTCCAAAGGAGGAAAGTCTTTGATAACGTGAAAGTCAGCTTTACCGTCAATGGAGTAATGAAGTATATCCTTACTACCAACCTTCTTAATAATCAAAAGATTCAGCAAGTGATCTACCGTGACCTCGCTCCCGTGCTCATAACTGCAAATCATGAGTCCAACTAAGCAGTGCATTCCTCGAGGCGTTAACTATGAAATAGCAAGGTGATTCTTCCAGAAATATTCCTGAATTGTGCGAGGAATCAGAAACCACAAAAAGCAAGTCCAAAAATAAGCTTCATACACCGTGAAGTAACCTTTTAGAGGATTATCAGCACGATCTTCCGGGATAGGAGTGAAAAACTCGACATCTTTAAAAGCATTGCAAAGTGCAAGAATGTCTGTTAAAGACGTTGAAGTCAACTTCGAAGACTCCGGTCCTCTGCGCGTCTGGACTCTTTTAGTAGTTTGCGGAGTCTCCACTTCGGTATCATCAAATACAACCAGGGCATTCTGGAAGACTGTATCTCCACCGCCGTTACCGCTAGAGGACATTTACGCCGAAATATTCCGTTACTGCGATAAAAGTCCAGAAGTTCGAGTTAAGACTCAAAATTCAAAATTAGACTGGAATTGTTGACTTTTGTTGACCAGTTGACCAGTGAAACTGTTGACCGTTGGACTTTTTGACCAGAGAATAATGTTGACTCGGTTTGACCCAGTTGACCCGGTTTGACAATTGACCCAATTTGATCCGATTGACCCGGTTTGCCCGGTTTGACCTGTGTTGACCAATTCGACCCGCGTTAACCAAGCTCCACCGCCGGAAAAATCACCGGATTCGAAGCTTCAGTCGCCGGAATCGAAGCTCCTCTCCTTGCTCGACCTCCTCTCTGCCGTAAAGCTCTTCTCCCTCGGCGTGAAGGTCTTCCACCGTGAAGCTTCTTCACCTTGAAGATCCGTGAAGCTCCTCTCCCTCGCCGTGAAGTTCCTCCTCCGATAGAGCGGCTGCGTACAGCGAGGAGGGTGACGACGGCAATCCACGAGCTGGCGGTGACGATTGAAGCTCCTGCGGCGACGAGTCCGAACCTCCGTTGCGACCGTAAAGCGCCTCTATCTATCAACAACGATGGCGGCGACGATGGAGATGGCAACGGCTGCGTACAGCGAAGGAGACCGGTGATGGCACGACGATAAGGGCTGCTCCGGTGAGAAATTCCGGCGACGGTAACCGGAGGTGGAGAAGAAGACAAAAAAAAAAAAAAACCTAATCTGCTCTAGAAGACAAAAAAAAAAAAAAAATTGGAGAAAGAGATTCCGAAATTTTTACCTTTTTTCTGGAGAAAAGCCAACTTGGTGAAAAAATAGACTGTCTAGGGGGGTCTATTTATACCTGAAATCCCCAGGGTTTTTCAGGAAAATTTCCTGAAACTTTCCTAACGGGCTTTAAAGTCCACTTAAATGAGCTCGATAGTCTTTTCAGTCTATTTATCTCATTTTCAACAACGCCAGCATGTCCAAGAAAACACGACAGCGTCAACTCAACATGGAATTACTGCAACTTCCAAAAATCGCTGATAAGACGTCAACGCCTGGCTGCTTCATGGTCCATCGCATCGATCTCAAACTTCAACAGCTTATACCTTGGCATAATCTAGCTCGATACTACCAAGCTGGGGGGCTAATTGTAGGGGTCGGATTTCACCCCTAAGAGATCGATGTAACGACAAGAACGATTCTGCAAAAAAGGCTTGAAGAAATCATAAACGGGTTTTTAGAAGCTCAATTCAAGATAAGCCCATAATATTATTAAATCCATAATTAAAATGGGCTTAATGATAATATGGGCCAAAAATCATTTTGAATGCTTAAAGTGCCTGACCCAATTGTATTATTAGCCCTAGTCTAAAAAGCTATAAATAGCTCATTGTATTCACCAAGAAAGGGGATCAGGATTTTCACATCAAAAGGAATAAAGCTCTCTTAACAGCAAACGCAAGTGTTTACATTTTTCTGCATTGTGATTCATTCAGGAGTCCCGCATTTCCTCAACAACCCTACAAATTCAATTGCCTGAGTCTCGACTCCTACAGCGACACCGGCGAGCTTCCGGCCCGCCGGCGTCGAAAAGCAGTGGAAACTTGGTCTCCTCGATAATCACATCAGGGAGAATGCGGCTAGGGTTTTTTTTTGTTGCGAATAAATTCCCAAACTTTAGAGTTTTCACACATATAGCATGGACTTACCACAAGGCTTATTTAATTGAGAGAAGCATGGACTAAGTTTAATGGTTAAGAATCGGTTTCATTTATGATCAAAATTTTGCCTCTTAAAACAAATGTTACAAGTATACAACAATCATTGTATAAACCTTTTTTAATATAATTTAATCCTCTTGTTCGTGGCTTTTTCTCTTTCTTGTGATTTCTATTTTTATTGGTTTGGATCTGTTTTCCGATTGTGTTCTAGCTTATGGGTCTCAATTGTTTTAGATTTCTACTTTATTTCTATCGTTTGGGCTTAGCATTTTACCGTCGTATTCCACCATGTATTCTAACTTTGTATCCCACCATGCTTGATAGTTGATATAATATTTCAGATGATCAAAAAAAATTTCAAACGTGTGTTCCTTTAATAATACTCCCTTTATTCCTTGGAGATTGATTTTCTAACATATTTTTGGTGTTTCACAAAGATTGATGTTATAGATTTTTTCTATTTTTTAGTCAATTTAGATTTAACAAATTGTAAGTTTCAAGAAATATTTAATAAGACTATTTGAATATAAAGAATAACTATTGGTTCATTGTTATGAAAAAGTGTTTATTACAAAAAGATGCATTAATAACTAAACATAATTTATTGTTTCTTAATTTGTGTGAAAAATGCTAGAAAATCAATCTCCAAGGAACGGATGGAGTATGTATTATGGCATCCCAAAACATTAAATCCATCATTTTTATACGACTGGTAATTTACCGACCATACTGAGATACCATACATAATCTATCGCTCTACGTATTACCAACTGCAACCAATATAGTTTAATAGTCATATGTTTCGTACATAGTAAATTCCATTCGAATTGTATTTTTTGTTTAGAGGGGAAAACAACTCACATATTAAGAAGCTACATTAATGAAATCATTTTTATACAGACCACGTTTATTCCAGAATTAATTAACCACCAAGTTTGTTTATTCTGTTGTAACGACTAAATTTGTTTATTTGAGCTAGTTTGCTTATTCTGTTGTAATCACCAAAAATTTTCTTCCAGAATTAAATAAAATATATTTGTAGTCTGATTGGATGATTGCTTAAGTTATATGTACAATCGAATTGTTTTTTATGTGGACATATCGTAAGCAGACGATCAACTGGTACCATCACCACATGTAAGTTTGTTGTAAAGTATCAGTAATTAATCTATCAATTGTGAGTCAAAATATTAAGAAAATCTGTTATAGTATTGACGCTTAAAACATAAGTTTTTCGAATTATCGCGTTATATTTTTATGATTTTATACTCAAAACCAATTGAAATCGAGTGGATTGGTCTTCGTCATTGATATTAGTGTTGTTTTTTTTTAATTTTTTTTTTCCAATTTTAGATATTACTGTTGGTTCCTTGTCATTCACAATGTGAAATTTTTAGCCATCTGAAACTATATATGTTACACTAATCAAAATTTAGGTCTGTCTTCTTTTTTATAATCGACGCATGAAAATGATTCTAACGAATCGAGATTATTATGTGGATACTTCTAAATCTTGGCGTGGTAAAGGTTAATCAATTTGGTTTGTGTCTGTTGGTAGGAAGCATAGTCGCATAAACATGCATGGGTCCAAATCATATCTTCAAAACAAGATTTTTACATAAAAAATCAACCTTTACATAATTTTCAAAAAAAAAAAAAAAATCAACCTTTACATCGAAATGGAAGGTTCGTAGAGCCGAGACGTAGGGAGACATGGGACACAACAAGACATTAAAGTATGGGCTCCATAACCATAATATTTTCATATTCTCTTTTATTATTTTGATGAATTCTATACAAAATAAATAGTATTCATCATATGGGTCTCCATTTCAATTTTCATCCATTGTGTCTTAGATTACACACATTCAACGTATATATAGTTCATGCATACACTCGACAAGTATCCTTTATCCACGACACTTGACAAGGGAACAAAAAATACACGAAGATATTATCTTAGTGACATCATATTGGCAAGTGTATAAGAGAGCATGAATTGGTTTTTTTTTCTTCTGTCATATGAAATATTATATTAGTCATGAAGAAATACAAATGTGTAATACAAGACCAAATGAGGAATTCTAAAATATGAGAGTGTAACATCCCGAAACCGAATTGTGGTTTTTGGTAAGGGGTGTCGATCGACACCATGTGTGGGTGTTGATCGACACCAATGTTTTTGGTCGATTTCGGTTAAGTTTTAATCGCCCGGTTTGCGAGTCGGTTTAGGGAGAAACCTAGGGCTCAACTTTTTAAAGGATATCAGACTTGTGGCCGCGTGAGGAGAGGCTGAATTCACAAACTAGATCATTGAGATAGATCATTGAGAGTGATTGTTTGAGAATTTATGAAGGATTATTGCAAAGAAATCTTTAAGGAACCTTCTCTTTGATTTCTAGAGGCTTAGGGATCTTTGTTCCCTCGTGGTTGTGGTGTTTGAGTCTGATTTCCTGCGAGTTTCATCGCTGATTCGTCGCTGTTCAATTCCTTTTTCCTTTTCAATTCGCGATTTTGAAGTGAGTGCGTGATCGTGGATATGAGACTAGGTTATTAGGTTATGGAACGATTGTTTGTGATATTTTGATTGTTTTTCCGTGATTGTTCTGTGTGATTTGTGCTGTATGTGTCGTGATGATCTCGTGCAATGAAACAAAATTCGAGTCGCGTGAGGGTTTGACTCGGTTCAGGTTTTCTGCGAGAGGTGTCGATCAACACCTAGTGGTAGTGTCGATCGACACCACTGTTTTATAATCACGAGGATCGTGTGCTTGAATGCAGTGTCGATCGACACCAAGTGGGTGTGTCGATCGACACCACCTGTTTTAAAAAGCTGATTTTCAATTGTTGTGGATTGTTGTTTGATCGCGTAGAATTGATAATCTAATGTTCTCTTACTATGTATCCGGTAGACGGGATGACCGTTCTACTAAGTATTTATTAAATACTTATGCAACTCTTATTACCATGTGTGGCAGGTAACAGAAATGCGTGATCGCAGAATCAGGGCCAGCGAAGAGGATGATAGGGTGTTTGATTTATCTTTTAGTTTTGTCTAGTGAACCTGGTGGTTTAGGTTGCTAGAGTTTCCGTTTTATTTCTGATTTGGATTTGAATTATTTTGCTGGATAATTGGTTTATAATTTTATTGGTTTATTTTTATGAGAACTTCCGCAACTGTTAGAAATAGCCGTAGAGAATTAGCATTTATGGGAATGTTTAATTCGGGTTATTAAAAAAAAAAAAGTGTTGGTTGTTTCAAAGAGGCCAAACTATAACTAGAAAACATGCTAAAACCTAAGCTAAAAATCCAAACCAACCAACTCCAACAAAGCCAAACGCTAATCTTTCACTGAACCATCAAAACATGGAACCCTTGCTTCAACGGAGAGAAATCAAAGTAAGGATAAAAAAGAGGAGGGTGCTGCAAACGTATTCGAGACGAAGTCACCAAAGCCCGAGACCGTATATAGCTCATCATGAATTGGTTTAAATTGGTAGTAATATATTAAAAACACCAAATTGTTGTAAGAAAATACTTGATTTAAAGGTCTTTGAAAATAGAGTTAATTTGTTGAATAACAAACAAAAAAATTATATTTCAAAAATTAACTAAAAACCCTAAATCCAATGGTTAGGATATTGCCACATAAGGGGCTTTTGGTTAGCTTTTGAAATATACTTTTTTTTTTTGTTATTTAGCAAATTATCTCTTGAAAAAATTTATGTGTGCACAAAGAAAGTATAAAGCATTTTACCCTATTGCCTTTTATGTATTCTTCTCCATATGAAAAAGAATGAGCTAGATCCACTAAAAGGCCCAATAAACAAATGGGTACTTAAATCTTTCATATTCAAATTCTGCAGTGGGCTTTGGGAAAAATCTAAATAGCTTTTATTTCATTCATCAGCGATTTCCTTTTTCTCAACTACACTTTTTTATGTTTTTTCAAAAAACCATTTTTTAAAAAACAACTAATAATGCTTTTGATATAACAAGAATAAATAGGGGATATTATCAAACTTATGTTTACTTCGTAAAAGATGCGACCAACAAAATGGATATGGAAAATTTTCTTCTCAGTGTCGTACTGTAACTTTAATTTAGTAAAATAACAATTTTCAAGGAAATTCATCTTTGTAATTAATTTATTTAAACCCACACGCCAAAAACTTTCTATATATATGAACCATTAATATGGATGCAGAATTTGAAGACCAGGTCTGTTTGTGGATAGAATTTAACAAATGATCCAACCTGTCCACCATAAATTAAAATTATTGATTGACAAATTTGAAAATTTAAAAATAACTCAAAATGAAAAGTAAAATAAAATGAATGGCTGTCATATTCAGTACATTCCGATTCAAACTATTGGTTATTTTTATTTTGTTTTATTATAAATTAAATAAACATAAAGGGTAAAATCAGACACAAAGCCCTCTCTTTGGTCTCATTCTTCTTGCTTTTTTCATGAAAAGCCAAAGCCAATAAACAGTGTAAAGAAAAAAAACACAAGGTTAAAATAATATAAGAAAATTTAATTTTTGAAGACGATTCAAAGGGGATCTTGCAGAAGTAATGAGAGGCATGTATCAGTATAAAAGGCACCTTCCTAGTTTATTAGGGTTTTGGAGGTTCCTTCTATATATATATATATATATATATATATATACACATATATCAAATGATATGAACACTAGAAAACATACGAAAATCCAAATCCACAGTTTATTTTGTTTTATGATGATCAAAGCTTATTCTTGTGTTTACTCTATTGGTTGGGATATAATCAGAAATAACACTTCCGAATCAGTAAAATTGTTGCTACTAAAGCTATACAAATTCAGTTATCCAATATTATTTTCTCATCGTACGTAAATAGAAAAGTAGATTGAAGTCTATATATTAGTGGGTTGAGACAATGTAGATTGTGCACTAATATAAACAACTTTTAATCCGATTATGACAAGTTTATTTTGTTAGAGTTTATGGTTTTAGTCTAACAAGTTCCAAGCTGGATTTTAAACGTTCATCAAAAGTTTATAAAACAGTTTTACATCTTTCTTTTTTTGGTTTTAATAGTTTTACATCTTGTTAATACTACGTATCATCAACAACACTAGTATCTCAAATTTTAAAAGGATAAAAGACAGAGTTTATCGCTTATAAGAAAAAATCTATAATAAATTATTTGGTCTTGGATCTATAAAAATAAAAAAATTGAAAAAATGAAACTCATATATTTTAAATAAACTAAATCATAATTTTGTTACCCTTTAGACAAAGGAGAGCGACTTAGTTAGCTTTACATACTCTCAGTACCTTTTTGTCAATTTTTGCGAAAGAATATCTAACTAATAAAATTTGTATTTTAAGAAAACAAGAATCTCTGATTACAGAGTTTCTTTTCAACGAAAAAAAAACAAAAAAAAAGAGTTTCTTTTCAAAGGAGTGGAATAGCTACGACCTTTTTGCATGTATAGTATACGTAGGTCACTTTATAGAGAAAAATACTCACACTTTTCCTTATAAATAATTAATGTGAATGAATCAAATCACTAGCAGGAATAAATTTTGCAAACGAGTAGAGACGACGCCTAAGGATGGATCCAATCCATGGTTAATGGATATGCAGAATAAAGAGAGAATGACATAAGGATTCAGATGTGACGTGACATATTGGCCTCGATTACTTGGACTATGACATTTCAGACCTACCAAAAATTTTGAAAGTAAAAATATATAAAATGCTACGAATCTACAAACCTACAATTAATATATCATTAACTATTAATTGAAATTTATAGACATCTTTATCGATAAGAATGTTCCTTATTTTTTCCGTTTATTTTATGGTAGTATGTTTTGTTGCAGTCATAATAGTTAATATTTATGTAGTGGTTTCGCTACTAGTAAGCACTTACAGGTTTTAAGATTAATGTTTGTAACAAAAAGCTATAAATCTTCATTTAGTTAAATTAAGTAAAAAGTGTAACTAGTGGGGATTAAAGCTACTACACTCTGATAGTCTGATAACAGTCCAGATTAGACCGGTAATAAAACAAAAACATAAAATTAAATAAGAGCTAAATCAATAGTATCAGTCCTTTCGGGAACATTTGATAATAAAAATGAAAAATTGTTATAAATATTTAAGGAAAATGGCCCAATGGGCTATTTATTTTCTTTTTAATTATCAAGCATGCGAATCGTAAATAAAAAGAAAAAGAGAAATAAATAAAAAAGTAGAAGACATGCTCTGTTAAGTAGTCGCTGTCCTCACTCTCTAATCTTCTCTGTGTATTTGGCAGTTGAAAATTTTCTCTGCATGCAAAATCTAATTTTAGATTTCGTGTTGGATTCTCAATACCTAATTAAATTCCCAATCTACCCCTGTCCTCTAGCGTCAACGTTACTCTCTCTCTCTCTCTTTCTTATTTTTGTCTATTTTAATTTATATCTTCGGTTAATATATAGAGTATATATCGTGATTTTAATGATTTGTCTATTATTGTGTTTCTCCTTTCTCTTTCACCATACATCTCCTGCATTTCTGTCTTGTTCGGGTAATTATGTAAATAATTGTGGTCCTAATTTCCTAACATGACATCTAAATTTTTTGATTCTTAAAAAATGAAGGATTTTTTTTTTTGGGTGCGGGTTGTGTTCTTTAAGTTTCAATAAGTTGTTACTATTACTACTACTCACATGTGAGATGATAAAGATAAGGGTATTTTGAAATTGGAATTATTCATTTAAATGAGTTAGCATTAATAATATACGCTGACATTACCAACCAAATGTTTCTGCTTTTATGGATAGTTCTATATGTTGCACTTGATTATAGATACTAAATAAAACTGGTTTATTCAAAAATCCGTACCCAACAAAAAAAAAAGCAGGATAATGTGATTCATAGATTCTTTATTAAATGCTTTTAAGAAAGTTGATCATGTTAAGTTTTTTCAATGTTGAGAACATCTTGCGTATGCCGATAATACAAATCCCAATGAGACTATAACTCAAATTATACAACTAGATAGGTACAAGGGTCTAAGGCCATGATTATTGCAAAATCTAAGGGATCTAATTGTAATATAAAATTATTAAAACACACACTCTTTTCTTTTTATTCAATTTTAAATCTTTTCTTTCATCCTTTTACTCAACTTTTATTAATTTTATATTTAAACACTCTCTCTTCCTTTTAAACACTCTCTCCAAAAATCCAATTTTAGACACTTTCTCTTCCTTTTTAAACACTCTTTCTTTCTTTTACTCAAATTTTATTAATTTTATATTTCAACATACCCCATAACAACACTCTTTTATTCCTTTTACAACCATTTTAATAATTTTATATACACTTTAGACACCATGATGTCTGCAATAATCATGCTCTAATGGATATACTATTAAAATTAAACTAGTTAAAAACCTAGTTTAACTACAATTTTGACTATAATCCACGTAAAATACGTAAAATCAAATGTTTTGTTTGTGAGCATAACAAGATTGACTGTCCAGTTTGAGAACTCAAATGTTTTGTTTGTGAGCATAATATGGTGCGGATGAACAAAATATTTTATACAAAATTGGTTTGCAATAAAGAAGCCATTTTCCCCAACAGATATCATTCAAAGTTGGTAGTACATTGGACTAACACTTGTGGATAGTTAATGGAAACATTATATCTCTCAAACGTTGTCCACTTAATTAAGCCACATTTGTGTCATTTTGCATGTTAGTGTAACTAATCTAACTATGAAGATACAGTTATGTACTTATCTTAGCCAATTGCAATTAAATATTAAACGGACTGCAAATCCACAATTCATTAATGACCACTAATTCATATTTTTTAAAATCATGTCTTGCAGGTTGAAATGGTTATTGAACTTATTGCATAATCAAGATGAGCCCTTTTGCGTTTCTTGTTTGCGTTTTCGCCGCGATTTTGGCGGTAGTTGACTTTTGTTTGGATCATTGTTTGACTAAACGTCACAAAGTTTAATCAAAAAACAAGAAAAAAATTAAGAAAACTATTATCGAATAGACGTGAGTAAAAAACTTAATTGAATATAAAAATTGGTACTACTATTACAATTTTATTGTTTGGTGGAATTCTTAATCATTACAAAAATCAAAGGAAACGAAAGAGGGACCTCTTCGTGCATATGATTTCACTCCAAAACAACTGCTCCCACTATCCTTTTTTCCATCCAACAAAATCATTCACACGAGAAAATCTGTCTCTTGATCACTTTCATGCAAACTTAAATTATCTTGGTGATTTTTATCATCATACGAGGTCAAATTATTGCGGTTTCTAGGTTGATTATATGATGATACTATATTTGGTTAAACATCCAATCATATCATGAATAATTATTCTCTGCTAATTTAAGCCTCATGTTCTTATCAAAATTTCTAAGATTAGCAATCCTTTATACATTATTAGGGAAGGGATTTCACAAAAAAATGTGACAAAAGGGATTTCGCAAAAAAATGTGACATGACACCCTTCTAAATGTGACACGAAATCCTTTTAAATGTGACATGACAATCTCTTTAAAGGGGCCAATTAAAAAAACTTTCATAATTTTTGGATTAATCTTTATTTTTTTTCATCTAACCTAATAACCTAACTTCTAATTTAATCTATATATATCTATTTATATATATATAAAATTAGTTTTGTTCTCTTCTCATGCATCCACCTCATCATCCACATGTAAATTTAATTATGTTTTCAATTTTTTTTTATAGTTTCACAATCAATACATTTGGTTATATCATTATGAAAAGAATTTCAAAAGTCATTTTTCATGTTTTAAATTAAAATTCAAACCTCAAAACTTATATAAATATAGTTCACTAAAATAATAACAAGTTTAATATATGTTATTAGAAGTTATCAAATAAGTCCTAAAATTAAACAAACAAACTGATCCATAACTAAATTCTATAAGAGAATCAAAAATTATTGCAATTACATCAAACAAAGAGAAAATAAATTAAATTTAGGTATAATTGGTTATTTTTACATTCTTAAACAGTAAAATTAAAAAAAAAATTGTGAATAGTTTATCCGCGTCGTACGCGGGAGAGTCAGCTAGTTGATAGTATGTAATACTGTGACACCCCAGTTTCAGGGCATATGTGGAATATGCGGTATATGCGGAGAGGCTTAAAAAGAATTGATTTGACTACCTATATCACCAAAGTGCATTTATCTTTTCGGTCATAGGTCTTGAGAGAACTCCAGAGTTAAGCGTGCTTGAGCTGTATTAGTTTCAAGATGAGTGACCTACTGGGAAGTCATTTCCAGTATCGTGTAAGTGAGGTCAAAACACGGGGAAAGATCGCGTGGTGATTTGCAAGGTCAGTAAACATGACTTCCGAGCCTCCCGGACAAACGCACCGACCATCGGACATAGGTGGGCCCATGGGCCGAGAGTGGACGTGGGGCCCACTGGGAGATGAGGATTTCTCCTGAGGGGATGAAGATTTCCCCTGTATGTCCTTGAGAGGTGAGGATTTCTCTCTAAGGGGATGAGGATTTCCCTTAGAGCGGCGGTCGAGGCGTTACAAATACAAGATATGAAACTATAGTTGGTGAAACTAAAATTATTCTTTTCAAACTTATTTAACTATTTTGTGAAAACTTACAGAAATTGAAATGAGAAATTTTGAGTTATGCCACTCTTCCCATGCCACTTTTCAAATATGCCACTGTATTACAATCATGCCACTGTTTGAAAATAATTACATGCGTGCCACTGTTCACTTAAATGAAAAAAAAGATCTATTTTTCTCTCTCCCCTCTCACGTTCATCTCCCAAATCCAAATTTTTTTCTCATCCAAATTTCGTTTTTTTCTATCACTGAATTCGATTCTTGTCATCTCTAATTTCACTATCTCTGATCTCTGTCTCGATTTTTACTAAGAAGATTTGAGAATACGAGAAAATTTGAGAAGATTTCTACTAAGATTCGAGCAGATTTAGGAAGAAGAAGAAGAAGAAGATCTCAAAACAAATTCAAACACAAACGACTGTAAATTTTAGAGTCTGGGTTAACTATTATGCATTTAGGGTATAGATTTGGGGGGGGGGGGATGGGGTAGGGTTTTGCCATTATTTTATAAAACTGTAAAAAAATTTTTATAAAACTGTTAAAAAAAATTATAAAGTTTTTAAAAGGTTTAGTAAAACTGTTTAAAAAACCTTATAAAATTATTTAAAAACCGTGTAAAACTGTTTATAGGGTTTTTGTAAAGTTTTATAAGGTTTTTAAACAATCTTACAAACCTTATAAAAACCTTATAAACCTTTTAAAAACCTTATAAAATTTTACAAAAACCTTATAAATTATTAAACTGTTTAGTTTTTAATGACATGTAAAAAAGTCTTATAAAACTGTTTAAAAACCTTATTAAAACGGGAAAACCCTAAAAATATCCAAAACCCAGATCTGACAAAAAAAAATCACAAAAACTCAGATCTAAATCAAAATCGAATCAAAAGTTCAAATTTGTAACCAAAATCGAATTTAAGAAAAACAAAATTTATGGATTAAACATGTTCTTCTTCTTCTTCCTTCTTCTTCTTCTTCTTCTTCTTCTTCTTCTTCTTGATGACAGGATTTTGACCGATATTAAGAACTCAAATCCTAAATTACTAATCCGATGTAGATATAGATTTAGGTTCGTTCAGGGACCGGCAATACACTTTAATTCCTTTAAACACAATTCTAGCTAAGCGATTCAAGTGGTTTAAAGTGTCACGAATTTAAATAGCAAAACAAAGTGAAAATCGGTTGTAAACAAATATGATTAAGGCGTTAGATCGAAGGATAAATCTCAGGGATTAGGATATCAAAACCAAGCAATTATCCAAGTTATCAATTTATGAACCAATCTAGAACTCAATCATAAATTCAAGAGGATCCACTGTCGTGGCATCAACTACTTTAACAAATTCAATCTAACACCCTAAACTGTCGTTTGAGGTTACAAAGAATGATAAGCATTAAACGAATGGGATTGATATGTTCACGAGTTGCCTTAACTTCAACTGTCGTTGGCTAAGGGTCAAATCGCCTATCTAAGTTAATTCAAGTAATTCACTACACTTTTGATGAGTAAATTAAACCTAAAACCAGAGGCTAGGTGATCAAACTAGTCTTGGCATTACGATCAACATTAGATAGAGATAATCAAATTATGGATTAAAACCTTTCTATGCTTAGTTATGATTCACTAATCCCATCGAACCCTCGACCTAACAAAGGAGATTACTCGCACATGGTGAAATCAAACACAACAAAGCAATAAAGAGAATTCATGATGATATGGAAAGAGATTAGGGTTTAGAATTCTTCTCAATAGAGTTGTGGAATGATCCTCCAAATTGCAAATCCAAAAGCAAAGAAGCAAAAATCTCCCTAGGGTTCTTTCGATCAAAAACGTGTGTCAAAAGGTAAAAGAAAGCGTCTGCTAAAAAGTAAAGAAAGCGTGAAAGGGGGCTTGTCTTTAAATCGCCAAGGTATTTTCTTTTTAAAGGCTGCGGTGGCTGGGTGAATCCAAGGAAGATTTAGGGTAAATCTTCTAGGTGAATATTCACTTTTTAATGAGAATATCGAAGTAAATCTTCTGGGGAGCAAGTACATCATCTCAAAGAGCAGGTGGTCCTTTTTGACTCCAAAATCTCCAAAACATCGTGTTTTCCTTTCTTTTCCACAAAGCCTTCTAGCAAACTCCAATTCTTCATTCCAGCCATTTTTGGACCTAAAAAGACTCAATACAAAGGAGAAAGACTCGATAAAATCCTACAAAACAATGGTTAGAATACGCCAAAAATGGAGTATATCACTTCTATGTCTTCGTCTTCTTCTTCTTCTTCTTCTAATCTAGGAAATCATAATCGATTTAGAAGAGAGAATTGAAAATCCAAATCGATTTTGATTCTTCCATAGAGTCAAAGATAGAATCAAAAATCTACAATCCAAATCGAATTTTGGATCTGGGTGATGAGATTCGTGAGTGTGAGAGAAGAAGAAAATTCAGGTCTGTTCTTTTTAAATGAGGGGCAAAATTGTAATTTTTCGGTGGAACAGTGGCATGCGCGTAAGCGAATATAAGACAGTGGCATAATTGATTAAATTCGCGTGAACAGTGGCATATGTGTCAATGTCCCAATTGACATTAGTAAACATTTTCTCGAAAAAAGAAAACTTACATAAATATTTTGATTTGTGGTAATCGATTGCATATCACAAAACGGTGAGTTAAATAGTACTCTAATTTTAATAATTATTTTGGCGATAATAATAGAGATGTCATTGCCTTCTAGTGGAAATTTTTGATATGATATCCCTCCCGAGAAAAAAAAACAAGCCTATTATGCTAATTTAAAGGATAATTAATTTTAGTGCTTTAATCATTAAAATAAAAGTTTATTGCTTTTAAAGGTTACCGCTTACCACCGATTAAATCATCATTAGGAGGATATTAACTTTGGTCAAAACAAATTCTTTATCCAAAGTAGCCCTTTTACGCAGAAGAAAATTCGAGCATGTTTCATAATTAACATTTGTTTTGTTTACATGGTGAATGTAAAATTTGATTGGTTGAACCAGATTATACATTGCTACGTCGTTGATCAGGATTCATGAATGCTATACAAGTTGTGGAAAAAAAATATTTAAATAACTTTTTTGGATTCTTGTTTAAATTCTCTCTGCTGCATGCTGCAGGTATTTGACCAAAGACTATACATTTAAAGCAAACAAAATATCCAGCAGGAAAAAAAGCGTTTCTAGCTCTAAATTCTAATGGTAAGAATGATATTTTTGTATCTTGACTTCAATTTTTAGATTTTTCCGTTACACACTACAAGATTATGAAGCAATAAAGACTTGTACAAGGTTAATGAAATTAAGCAAATGTATCACAGATTCGGTCTAAGCCGTTGGGTTTCATAGTAAAACTAAATCTTCATCCAAAAAAAGAGTTGATTTTTAATTATGAACACTCAAATATATCAATGGAAAAAAAAGCCTAAAACAACCTTTGAACCCAACATACACAAATTTTTGTTTATTTTGGGATATAGAAAACTTCAAAATGTGAAATCCAATCTAGACCATAATAATTCGAATTGAAATCTAGACCATATGTTCTTTTAGGTCTTGAAAACTAATTACCATACCAAATTTTCCAAAAAAAAAAAAAAAAAAAACTAATTACCATTCTTGAACACGAATAATTGATCAAATATTTTTACTAACCTATTTGCATTTTTTACAAAAAATGCAAAAAAGTGAGATTAAAGTCAAAAGTAATTAAAGATGGATATGGGTGGTTCATCAGCAAAACGGCGCCGTAGAGGTGTCTTATCCTACGTTACAGCTGGTTTTGTGGCAGACATCATAGGGCCTACGTATATCTCAGCTTTACTGTACGTAAAGCTTTAACATATCTAGTTAGTTTCACTGTACACAAAAAATCTAATTCGTAGCAAATGCGCACACACACACATTACGTATACTAATCTACAATGAAACTAGGAGAAACTTTTCCAACAAATAACTGTATCGTTTTTAGTGTCTTCTTACAGAAAAAAACTTGTTAAACCAAAAGGTTACAATATTAACACCAGATAATTGTGATTTTGTTGCTAGAGGTACAAACATGTCACATATATAGAGACAATATCGTGTACACTTAATATTGTTGTGATGTATCGTCAATAAATAAAATAAAAAAAAGAGTAAGCGACCCACTTGTTTAAGATTTTGGAAGATAACGAAATAAAAAGATGAATTCAAAGGATACAGAGTTATATATGTCGGGTCATTTAGAGCCGTGACCAAAAGTTTCGTCGTAATTTCTAAGGTCGGTCATAAGAATTTTTTGGAGTTTTCTTTCATCCTTTTGGGGACTTCTGTAGAGTTTTTGTCGGTTTATAAATTTGTATTTGTATTTCTCATTTTATTTTCTAGTTAGGAATTGTATGCTCACGACGAGGAAAACTTTATGTAAAATTTATTTTCAGAAATAAGTCATATACACGAGGTTAAAGTTTGATGGTATCAAATTTATAAAATGTTTCGAGAGTGCGTTCGAGTGTCCTACCACCATTGTACCAACTCGTATGGTAATGTAGAATTTTTGTTTTTCAGTGTGCCTTTATATCATGGTAACCCTTAACTACTCTTAAGATTATTTTATAAAGATTAGGTCAAGAATCTTGAATCTCTTGTTTTGAAAACCCAAGATCTTCAATTCTTAAAGAATCTTGAATTAATGAGAAACCGTTAGTGATAGCTAATATCATAAATGATTGCAATAGAATAGTTTAAATAAATAATAAGAATGATTGCAATAGAATAATCGATGTAGAATATATCAAAGACATAAAAAAATGTGATTTGTGCTAAACAAGAAAAAGCGATAGAAACAAACATAGCAGTCGTTCAAATACGTATAATCACACTATTAAGTTTTATAATATTTTTCTAGAGATTTTTTTGTTAAAAGAGAGAGAAGCTAAGAAAGCTGTTACAAATCTTTCATTTACATAAGAAAACGCATTATTTGTCTCTAATAGCAACCAAAGAGTGTTTTTGTTGTTAGTTGTATTGTAACTCATATCTCATAGAGTTTGTTTATAACTTTGAAATGTTTTTTCAAAGACTTTACAAAAAATTAAAAAATAAGAATAAGGTAAGAAAATGGGAATTTGTAGGGCTAAAAGCGAAACACATAAAATAAAAAAAAAACAAAATAACAAAATAAAGTAAAGAAACGTCTTTCTCAATAAGAACACAGATCCCAACGGATTTAAACAGCAAATTTGTGCTTTGTTCTTCTTCTCTTATAATAATATCCTCTCTCAAAAACCCTCTCTTATATATCCTAAAGCCACTTCCTTTTCACTTCTCATCCAAAACCAAGAAAAAACAAAATGTTGTGTTCATTTTGTAACCAATGATTGGGTTTTAGCTTATTACTTCGAGAGATTATAAAAGAGAGAGAGAGAGCAAAGAGCCAAAGACACAACATTATAGAAAGAAGAGAAAAAATGAAGTCTTTTTGTGATAACGATGAGAATAATCATAGTAATACAACAAATTTGTTAGGTTTCTCATTATCTTCTTCAGTTGCAAACTCTTCTTCTTCTTTACAACCTCAAGTTGTTGTTGGCGATAACAGTAACAACATGTATTCGCACATGTATGTCATGCCACTCAGATCTGACGGTTCTCTTTGCTTAATGGAAGCACTAAACAGATCTTCTCACTCTAATCATCATCAAGGTTAGTATTACTAGTAATGTGAATTGATTTGACAATAAGTTCAAGGTTTTGTGTATGTTCTTGGTGTTTCTTGAATCTATAACAATGACTTAAGCAAATCTTAAAATATTTTTTCAGCTTTTTGATGTTATTTTTGTTGTGTCTTGTTTGATGGGAACATGTTTGGTATTAAGGATTTATATGCTTTTATTTAAATTACTTAGGGTATTTAATTGATTCTGGTTTTATTTTTTTTAGATGTATCTCCAAAGATGGAGGATTTCTTTGGGACCCATAACAACAATACAAATCACAAAGAAGCCATGGATCTTAGCTTAGATAGTTTGTTCTACAATACAACTCATGAACCAAACAGCAACACAAACTTTCAAGAGTTCTTTAGCTTCCCACAACAAACCAGAAACCACCATGAGGAAGAAACAAGAAATTACGAGAATGACCCTGGTTTAACTCAAGGAAATTCGTTTAATGTAGGGGTATATGGGGAATTTCAACAGTCACTTAGCTTATCCATGAGCCCTGGTTCACAATCTAGTTGCATCACTGGCTCTCACCACCACCAAAACCAAACCCATAACCAAAACCACCAAACCCAAAACCAAAACCATCATACCCAAAACCAAAACCACCATCAGATTTCTGAAGCCTTGGTTGATACTAGTGTTGGTTTTGAGACTACAACAATGGTGGCTTCAAAGAAAAAGAGAGGACAAGAAGAAGTTGTAGTTGTTGGACAAAAGCAGATTGTTCATAGAAAATCTATTGATACTTTTGGACAAAGAACTTCTCAATACCGAGGCGTTACAAGGTATTTTTATTTTTATTTAAATAATTAGTTGACTTTGGTTAGTAAAAATGTTTCTTGGTACTTATTATTCTAATGATTTTTTTTTTTTAAAACAGACATAGATGGACTGGTAGATATGAAGCTCATCTATGGGACAATAGTTTCAAGAAGGAAGGTCACAGCAGAAAAGGAAGACAAGGTCTTGTTTTAAATTTGTTATATTGAAACTTTATGATATAATTGTTTATTTAACGAATTATTGACATTTGAGGTTTTGTTTTTTTTTCTCTATGTGTGATTATGATTTGATGATCTTCCTTCTTCAGTTTATTTGGGTGAGTACATCACTTCAATCTTCATGGATTCATGATTTTCCCTATATTTTCTCGGGAAAATAATGATGGAGTTTGACTGCTTTATTTGATTATAAATCATTTTTAGGAGGTTATGATATGGAGGAGAAAGCTGCTCGAGCGTATGATCTTGCTGCACTCAAGTACTGGGGTCCCTCTACTCACACCAATTTCTCTGTAAATCATTTTTTCCCTTTCTTTTATTAATTTTATTTCTTACTTTATTATATCTCTTTGACCTTAATGTTATATATTACGTTTGAATCTTTTAAAGGTGGAGAATTATCAAGAAGAGATTGAAGCTATGAAGAACATGACTAGACAAGAATATGTTGCTCATTTGAGAAGGAAAAGTAGTGGTTTCTCTAGGGGTGCTTCTATCTATAGAGGAGTCACAAGGTCATTACATAATCGTATAATATATAGTTTTTTATACATTTCTTATACAAAAAATGTAAATGCTAACTTTGTCTGTGTGTGTCTTTGATTATAGACATCACCAACACGGAAGGTGGCAAGCTCGAATCGGTAGAGTCGCCGGAAACAAAGATCTCTACCTCGGAACTTTTGGTAATTTCTTTACTAATGAATTTGATCTCAATAAATAAAAGCCTATTAACATGCTTATGTCTTACGTAATCTTTTTTATTTACTCTTGTAGGTACTCAAGAAGAAGCTGCTGAAGCTTATGATGTAGCAGCAATCAAATTCCGTGGCACAAATGCTGTTACTAACTTCGATATTACGCGTTACGATGTTGAACGTATAATGGCTAGTAACACACTCTTGTCTGGTGAGCTAGCTCGGAGGAACAACAACAAAAGCACTGTCGTGCACGATGACCAAACCGCTTTAAACGCTGTTTTGGAAGGCGGTTCGAACAAGGAAGTGGCTACTCCAGAGAGGGTTTTGAGTTTCCCGGCGATTTTCGCGTTGCCTCAAGTCGGCCCAAAGATGTTTGGAGCAAATGTCCTCGGAAATATGAATTCTTGGACTACAAACCCTAATGCTGAGATCAAGACCGTTGCTCTTACTTTGCCTCAGATGCCGGTTTTCGCTGCTTGGGCTGATTCTTGATTGAATCTTAATGACTCTAACTCTGGTTTTCTTGGTGTAGTTTACCAAATGTTTCGGTTTATCTCCGGTTTTATCCGGTTTGGAACTTAATATCCTGTTAGTTTATCGGTATAAATAGTCTTTTGCTTTAGGAGCGGTATATGTTTCTTTTGAGTTGTATTCATGTGAAACAGAATGAATCTCTCTATAACATATGATTTAAATTTCAATTCCTTCTCTCTTAGTTACTTTATGTGCTTCCGTAATTAATTACTCATGTAGTTAAAAAAATTTGGATAAAACGAAGTAAAATGTGTTGAAAACCATACCAACTTAAATGGTTATATACGAAAGATGAATATTTAGCAACTGATTTGATAAGGTTATTGGCTAGTTTGGTAAAGATGAGTGTTAATTTCTTCTAAAGATATGTTAAATGAGAATTGTGCATGGAGTTTGAAATGACCCATATCTAATAATTAGGTTTCTAGTCACTTTATATTTTTGATACAGTTGTTTTTGTGTACACCGAAATAATAGGATGAATATATGAAAATATGTAAATGTCACTCCAATAATGCGATTTTGCTTTATTGACCATATCGTCCCACAACAATCCAACATACCTCATTTTCCAAATTCTCTCCTTTTGTCTCTTTTTCACACCCCACCGTATCAGCTTTTCCCTAAAGTTTCACAAAATTTTTTAAAATATTCCCTCCTCCATGATATTTAGTGAATTTTTGAAAAAATAATTGAAAATATATTTTATATAAATTTTGTTGAATTTATTGCGTCGAGACTTTTTAAAGCCACTTACTATGAAATAATTATGCCGGTAGCAAAAATTACTGTAACCCATACGTGGGGGTAAATGAAATGAGTAGTTCAAATGTTAATTTTGGACCATAATTAATGTGCTTCACACGTGTTTTACCAGGGTTACACAGGTGTGTATTAGTTGGCCCAAACTCGTATGCAAAATTTGAAGATTGGGCCGTAGACTAATTTGGCCCACTTTATTTTATTCGAAAACACGTGCGATGGTCATTTTTATGTTTTTTTCATACGTGTGGTGGTTCTATAGTCTCTACCCATGGCCCAAGTTTGATTTCAAAAATTTATGGTGGTTGAATAAGTGTAGGGTTCGATGCCTTGTAGTCCACATGATTTATATTTTTGATCTTGATTTCTATTTCACATTAAATGCGTCGAAAATTTTACTTTTGTTTATGACACAAAAATATGAACCTACTTTTGTTGTCACATGATTCATTAATAGATTTATTATACAAATATCAAAACTGAGCCGTCATTGTTAGAAAAAACAAAATAATTAGTTGTCTATTAGAAGGATGTGTATAAATCTTTTAACAGAAAATTAGGGTGCGTTACAACTTAAAAGTCTATAAGTAAACTTATAACGTCCTAACCTACTGATTTGTAAGTGTTGATTCGTTCTTTCCACTATCACCCACATACAAACGTCTCAAATATTACGTTTACCGATAATTGCGATTGTTGACGTCTAATAACAATTACTCAAACTATTTTATACCGCTTGAAACCGTTCTAATTCTTTAATATAAAAAACAAACCGGTCTAATTCAGAAAAAATTACTTGCGTGGCGAGCGAGCGATTGTGAGTGGTTAATTTATTTTAAAGATATTTTCATTTTTTTGTCGGAAAAAAGAAGAAGATATTTTCAGTTTTAATCAAATTTCGTACATACATTTGATAATTTTATTCACTCGCCCAATAGATAATTCTTAAATATATCTTCCAGTATTAATGAAATTTTGTATATACATTAACTATAGTTCACCCCACTACGTTTTAACCAATTAAATCCTAAATAAAACAAAATTTATAATGTTTGTAAGTTAAATATGGCATAACCTAACTAATATCTTTCCTCCTAACTCATAAAAACATTTATGGAATTTTGCGTAATAGAGAAACAAGCCACGATTTTCAGTTCACAACCACAAATATCTCTCCCCAAACAAATTATACAAGAACAAAAATCATCTTTCCTCTTTCTCTCTTCATACAACAAACTACACCACAACATTATCCACGCGTCGTTTCGTTACAAAAACCACCGTCCATTAAACCACCGTCATTGGCCGCTAAACTGCGGCGGAGGAAAATAATCGCAAACCCTAATGGATTACTTAATCTTCACAACAACTTTAATCGCCTCATTGTTCGCGTTTCTGCTTCTCTTTTACATCTTACGTCGCTCGAGCAACGAGAATTCAAATCGGAGCCAAATCAATGAAACCCTAAAAACGGTTGAATCCGGTAATGACGTCGATATTATCATCGTCGGTGCTGGTGTCGCCGGAGCCGCCCTTGCTCATACACTCGGCAAGGTAAATTTTTCTAATTCAATTTTTGATTTCATTCAATTTCACTAGAAAATCTTGGTCAAGTTGTTTATAATTCACCAATTCCTTGCAACACAAGCTATTAGGGAGCTATTAGGGTTCTTTCTCTATAGACATTATCTCAAACATGTGATTTTTAAATATTTCGTATTTGAACAACTTAATTCATGGAGACATGAGTTTATTGCTTGTTTGTGAGATTTGTGATTGCGTCACGGAATGAAATTTAGCATCTTTGTGTGTGTAGGAAGGAAGAAAAGTTCATGTTATAGAAAGAGACTTAACAGAACAAGATCGAGTTGTTGGTGAATTGCTTCAACCAGGTGGTTACTTGAAGTTAATCGAACTCGGGCTTGAAGGTAATACCGAATAAATCAAGAAAGATCGAATCTTTTGTTATATTTTTCTTGTGTGGATTGATTTTTGTTTACTACTTGATATTGTAGATTCTGTGAAGGAGATTGATGCACAGAGAGTTCTTGGGTATGCTCTGTTTAAAGATGGGAAACATACTAAACTCTCTTACCCTTTGGAACAATTTGATTCGGATGTCGCGGGTCGTAGTTTTCACAATGGAAGATTTGTTCAGAGAATGCGAGAAAAAGCTTCTTCACTTCCTAAGTAAAATTTTCGATTTTTTTAACGAATTTCGAAAGCAAAAAATCTTTTAGTTTCATGGTTATATTGTAGCTGAATCTCGATACTTTTTTTGATTGCGGGTTTTAGTGTTCGAATGGAGCAAGGAACGGTTACATCGTTAGTCGAAGAAAACGGAGTAATCATAGGTGTTCAATACAAAACAAAAGAAGGTGAAGTGCTTAAAGCATTTGCTCCTCTCACCATTGTATGTGATGGTTGTTTCTCCAACTTGCGCCGCTCTCTCTGCAAACCTAAGGTTTTTGACATCGGTGCTCAATCCGAGTTTTCGGTTGTAAACATTTTAGGATCAGTTATTTCGGTTTGGTTTCGGATCGGATTGTTTCTATATATCCTCTGTTTTGTATTACTTAACTTGATTGATTTCTTTCTGTTCAGGTGGAGGTTCCTTCGAATTTTGTGGGACTGGTGTTGGAGAATTGTGAACTCCCGTTTCCGAATCATGGCCACGTTGTTCTCGGCGATCCGTCGCCTATTTTATTCTATCCAATAAGTAGCACGGAAGTCCGTTGCTTGGTCGATATTCCGGGCTCAAAACTTCCTTCAGTTGCAAGCGGAGAGATGGCTAAACATCTTAAAACAAATGTCGCACCGCAAGTACCGATTCAAATCCGCGACTCGTTCGTTTCCGCTGTCGAAAAAGGTAATATAAGAACAATGCCGAACCGAAGTATGCCGGCTGATCCGATTCATACGCCCGGAGCTCTGCTTTTAGGCGACGCGTTCAACATGCGTCATCCGCTAACCGGAGGCGGTATGACGGTCGCGTTGTCCGATATAGTTATCCTCCGTGATCTGTTAAACCCGCTAGTCGATTTGACCGACAAAGAATCGTTATCGAAATACATTGAATCGTTCTACACATTGCGGAAACCGGTTGCATCGACTATAAATACGCTAGCGGGAGCTCTTTATAAAGTGTTTTTAGCGTCACCAGACGACGCGAGAAGCGAAATGCGTCGAGCGTGTTTCGATTATCTTAGCCTCGGAGGTGTTTGTTCGTCAGGACCGGTTGCTTTGCTCTCGGGTTTGAATCCTCGACCTATGAGTCTTGTTCTTCATTTCTTCGCTGTAGCGATTTTCGGGGTTGGTCGTTTGCTTGTACCGCTTCCTTCCGTTAAACGGTTATGGCTTGGAGCTAGACTAATCTCGGTACGTCATCATTTTTTGGTTACACTCTTAAAATTATTAATCTTGACTAGGGTTAAATCTTGAATGTTTTTGATCGTTGTGTAACAGAGTGCTTCAGGGATTATATTTCCAATAATAAAAGCAGAAGGAGTGAGGCAAATGTTCTTCCCTAGGACTGTTCCTGCCATTTACAGAGCTCCTCCTACTCCTTCTTCTTGATCTCGATGATGAATCAGAAACTATGGTTTGAAGAAGATTTCTCTGGTGTAAGAATAGCTACTTCGCTGTTACGATTCGAATAAACCCGGTGGTTTGATTTGTTTTTTTTAATGAATTTTGGTTTGAAATGTGAAATGTATATGTTTGTAAATTGTTAGAAACATATGTTTTGCGTTACATTAGGCGTCCAAATTATATTTGGTTAAAACAAACAAAAACAAACTTAAATTTTGTCGATGTTAATAAAGATAATTACCATGTCCATTGTGTTGTAGTCTAACTGGTATACTAGCTAGTTGATCATCTAAAAAGAGTGTATTCAAGATTACGAAATTGAACATCCAAGATGAAAAAGAGACTAAAACATCGATTGAAAATGGTCTTAAACTTCTAAATAAGCAGATGCAAGTTTCTTTCTGAAAGACGAGTTTGTATGTTGAGCTTATATGCTGAAAACTGACATTCATGGGCTGTACATGCATGCATGTTTATTGGGCTATTCACTCGTGCATATGATTCATATGGGTGTAGATTTGTCTTTAACATTTATAATTAAAAGCACCTTAGTACCTCGACTAATCCCTAGAACAGGCTTTGATTGGTAACTTGTATCACTTTATCTTAGAGCTACTTTTTACATCTTTGCATTATTCTATAACCGTTTACCGTAGGGGAAAAACATGTAGTTTTAGGAACCATAATTTTGAATGATGTTCTATAGTTGTTTGAGTTTGGCATCCATTTGATCTATTTTTGATCCATCAACATATTTAAAATGAACTTGTGAAAAAGAAAACTGTATTTTTTCTTTCGAATTAAGATTGTCAATCACCATCAACATATAAAACAAACAGCTGAAAAACTGTTTATTAAAAAAATGCTAATCCAAAATGATTAATATATTTGTCAATCACCTTTAATTTAGAAACAAGAGGGAATGGGCGATGAAATGATATGAAAACAATTGAAAGGGGTCTAAAATGGGATTGGAGATATACACATTAAGAAGTGGAGCCCTATTAGGAGCCCAAATCTAAATGCCACATCTTTAAACCTAACATTCATTGTGATGTTGAGTCTTTTTATCACCATCATTCATCATAACTCAAACATCCAAGGGGCGGAATTAGATTGTTTGCTTATACGTTTGGGTTAAGTTTTAGTATTTTTAATGTACAAGTAGTGTTTCTGGAAAAAATGTAAGTGCATATAGTGGAAATATTGACTTTGAGTGAAACTCTAAACTACTTTCTCCATTTCACAATAAGTGTTATTTTGAGAATGGACACAACTTAATAAATATGTTAAAGTTCCATTTATATGATCCCTCTAAACCAAGTTGACTTTGGTATTACGTTATAACTTTAGTTTACTTTTGACTTAATGTTAAATTATATATATTATATTCCTATTTAGATTAGAAATTCAAAACTACACTTATTTCAAAAATAAAATAGTTTCTTGAAGTTCTTTTAGTCCAATGATTGATCAAAAATTTATTAAAACTAGAGCATTTTATGATATGTTACTTTTGGCATGCCATTTTACAGTTATGCCATCGTTTGAAAATCTTTGCAAGAATGCTATTTTTTTTTTAACTTAACTTTTATATTTTTTGGTTTGGGTTAACTATTTTCTATTTAGGGTATATATTTTGGGGGTAGAGTTTAAGATTTGGGCTTTGAGAAAGAAAAAAAAAAAATTTAATGAGTTCATCTTTTTATATAAAATGTGGCATGTTTGCAATAAATTTTCATAGGTGGTATATTTTAAAAAATATTTTTAAAGGTGGCATGTATGTAATTCACATACAATTTTTAAGAAAAAAAAACAAATTGTGCAAATATAATGGAAATAAGTTTACCGAAGACCGTCATCGTAATATTAATAGAATCTTCGTTGAGATCCAGTGTTGTATAAGTGTAAAACTGCCCATACTTAATTCAAATAGTAATGTTAGGATTTCAGTTTCAATCTTACCACTCCCATAAACAAACAAGCCCACACGCACGCACCTACGTAACGTCTCTCATAAATTAAACTCTCTTTTTCCAACTAAGTATTTCCTCACACATTGCTGTAAACCATTAATATCTTTGTTGACATTTCGAAATTTTATTGTTCAGTCAATGAAATTTCTTGTCTGTCCCCAATTTGATATATATCCTTCGCGACAAAGTTTCCATTTTAAATATATATATATATATATATATATATATATATATAACTATGCTTTTACTTACAAACATATAAAATTTGATTGGTAGTAAAAAATTTATAGTGCCACAAAAAAAATATATACATTTTTCCATGTGCGGTAAGAATTTTCTTAATTGGTACCCCCTAACTCCTATCACAATTAATTTTGGTTATATTTTAACACTTTCAAATATAGCTAGTTCTTGTTTTTATTCGAATGAAACATAGCTAGATATATATATGTGTTAGATTTCATGGATAATAATATGGATATATATAGTTGACCCAATATGTGTAGCTTTCGACGACTGACTTCGACAATGTAGGTAAAGATCGACTAAGTTTGCAACTTGTGATTGTGAACAACACACAAGAGGGACACATCAAAGCCTAATCACTATATAAACAAGTAAGTTTCCAAGAAATCGCGTTTAGTAATTGGATCAATAACATTCCGTGTACATGTTGCGTGTTTTCAGTTCTTCCAATTTGTACGGACATTAATTAGACATTAACTAACTCAACTTAAAACCTTATATATGTTGGCTTTGACTGGAAAACAAAATAGAAGAAATGAGAAGAAAAGATAGAAGAAAAGAAATGTAATTTCTATAGAAGAAAAAATTCTACTCGTGTATTTGAGAGTAAATTTTTTCTTTTCATCCATTTTCTTTTCAACTATATGTGTCATACAGTCACACCTGTTGTCTTTTGGATAATAATGAAATAAATTAAATAGACAAATGACGTTTGGTAACTAAAAAACTAGACGCAAAACAAAAAAAAAATCCCATATTCGCATTCTGACATAAATGAAATTTAAGAGGATTAGGGGGTCAGCTGACCCCAATGATTTTAAAAATATAGGTTTTATATATAAACAAATTTTTAATGACCCTATCTAAATATGTAATTGACTCCATCACCAAAATGTTTAATCCAAAAATTAAAGTCCAAATTATATGTTTAGTTTGTATTTGGGCTCATGACACCATTTGAGCTCTAACTAAAATTAAGATCCAACTAAAATTACACATTGTTTACCTAATTAATAATATTAGTTTTGTATATCGATTTTGGCCAAAATAAACACAAAATCTCGTCTCTTCCTCTTCTAATATTCATGTTTGGCAGGTAACTAAAATTATCAAGTTTCAGCTCAAATCTTAATTGATTTCCAAACTCAAATTCAGGTTAAGATTCCTTGTTTTAATATACTTTGCTTTAATTTGTTTTAATATATAATCTAAAATCATAAACCAAATAGGATTTCTATGAATTTAGATACTACTATGTTTTGATTTGTTGGTGTTTGCTTTTGATTTATAATTTTACTTTGATTCTTCAGGTATACAATGGAACGATTTTTGAAAAGAAAAGCTCCATAAATAGATATCAATTTAGATGATTTGCCATATGATCCCGGTGAGAGAAAAAGAATATTGGAATACCATCCTAACATAAGAGACGAGGTAAGACGCAGATATTTGACTAAAGGACCTTGTCAACCTCGTAGTCATAATTTTAAGCAACGGAGAATAGAAAAAACATTAAGGCGATTGAATCATGATTGGTTTGATAAGTTTGATTGGTTGGAATACAGTGAGAAAAAAGAAAAGGCATATTGTTTGTATTGTTACTTATTTAGAGTTCACAACGAAAACAAAGGTGGAAATCATGCATTTGTGACAGAAGGATTTCAAAGTTGGAATAAGTTAAGTACATTGAATGATCATGGACGTATAATCAATAGCTTTCACCACAAAGCTAAGAAGAAATGTGAAGATTTGTTGAGACTAGGCCAATCAATTACATATGCTCTTCATAAACAATCTGATGTTGTGAAAAATCAGTATCATGTTCGATTAAATGGTTCACTGGATGCTTCTAGATACTTATTGAGGCAAGGGTTGGCATTTCGTGGTCATGATGAGACAGATGATTTGATGAACAAAGACAATTTTCTGGAGTTAGTCAGGTATACCGCAGAACAAAATGAAGAAGTAGATAAAGTTGTGTTAATTGCTCCTGGAAATAATCAAATGGTGTCTCATCCAATTCAAAAGACATTCTTCATTGCTTTTTAGAAGAAGTAGTCAATTCAATAATTCAAGAGATTGATCATGATGTGTTTGCTCTGTTGGTGGATGAACCTGCTGATGTTTCTGATAAAGAGAAAATGGCTATAGTTTTCCGTTTTGTTGATAAGCATGGAATAGTCAAAGAGAGATTTATTGGTCTTATTCATGTAAAGGACACATGTTCTTTATCTCTGAAGCATGGTATTGATTCGTTATTTGCTAAATATAGTTTGAGTTTGAACAAAGTGAGAGGACAAGGCTATGATGGAGCAGGGAATATGAAAGGTGAACTCAATGGGCTCAGAACATTGATTTCAAGAGAGAGTAGCTCTGCATATTACGTCCATTGTTTTGCTCACCAACTTCAATTGGTTGTTGTTGCAGGAGCAAAAAAGCATTTTGAAGTTGGAATTTTTTTCGATATGATTTCTTTGTTAGTAAATGTGGCTGGAGCTTCTTGCAAAAGAAAAGATATGATGCAAGATACTCAACGAGAGATAATGGAGGATGGAATTAAGAGTGGCGAAATCAAAACTGGAAAAGGGTTAAATCAAGAGTCTTCCCTTGCAAGACAAGGAAGTACACGTTGGGGTTCTCATTATAAAATGTTGTTGCGGGTAGTTGACTTGTTTTCTTCTGTGGTTAAGGTGCTTGAGTATGTTCAAGATGAAGGTATAGATCATACAAAGAGGCGTCAAGCAAATGGTCTTCTCAAATACATTCATAGTTTCGATTTCGTGTTCTATCTACAGTTGATGCTCCTTATATTAGGACTGACAGAGAATCTATCAATGGCATTACAAAAAAAAAACAAGACATTGTAAATGCAGTCGCACTAGTGGAATCTACCAAGAGGCAGTTACAAAAGTTAAGAGATGATGGATGAGATTCTTTTGTGAAGAAGGTTTCTAATTTTTGTAAGAAACACAACACAGAAATTCTCAACATGGAAGACAAGTTCATCGATTCAAGGAGGCCACAGAAACAAACTAACATAACAAACTTGCATTATTTCCAAGTTAGTTGTTTCTACACAGTATTAGATATGCAGTTTCTGGAGTTTAATGATCACTTTAATGAGGTAAACTCTAAATTACTCGTCTGCATAGCGGCTTTAAGTCTTGTTGATTCATTTTATCAGTTTGACAAAGAAAAGCTGTTGAGATTGGCCGAATTTTATCTTGAGGATTTCAGCCGTGTGGAGTGCATTTCTCTTGAGCATCAACTAGACATATATATCGATAATGTGCGAGAAGATGAAAGGTTTATTGGTTTGAGAAATCTTGGAGATCTAGCACGAGTGATGGTAGAAACTAAGAAACATCTTTCACATCTTTTGAAGCTAGCTTTGACTTTGCATGTAGCTACTGCAACCGTTGAAAGATGTTTTTCTGGAATGAAGATTATAAAGACTACCCTACAAAATCGCATCGGTGATCAATTCCTAAGTGATAGTCTCATTTGTTACATCGAAAAAGAATTATTCAATGATGTAACAAATGAGACGGTGATGAAAAGATTTCAAGCTAGAATGCATTTGTAAACTGATGTTTTTTTTTTGTGTTGTTTTAGCGATTTATAAACTATGTTTTGGTATTATTTTTTTTATGACCCCCTTAAAAAGAAATTCTAGCTCTGCCACTTTTATAGACACTACTAATTAACAAACTACAATGCAACAAGTATTGATTCGTACTTGTACATCGAACATATTTGTAATGTTCCTATTTATACACCCATAAAGATGGTGCATGCAGAGATGTTCAAAAATATGTATCATCGAAATTCACTTATATCTTTGTAGTCTAAGGTTTTTGTAGTTAAAGGAGTACTAGAAAATGATTTTTAATATCGTGTGTGTGATGATAAAATATAAAGACAAATCTCGTAATGATGAATATTCTATCGACTATTTTGACTCTCGAAATAGCTTATTTTGATTTTCATAATTGATTATCGGCCGTGAGAAACACATATCAAAGGTGGGTTGTAAAGATGTATAGACGGTGGCGCTCGAAATGTTACAATATATATTTTGTTTTCGCGACTGGTATATATAGAGTTTTGGCTAAGTGAAAGTTTAGTTTAGTTATTCTATAGAATTCGCAATTCCGAATTCATAGCGGCTAAAAGTAATTACAACATGCGTATAAAATAAATGAATTTCTAACTTCGATCAAAACAAAGACTATTGAAACTAAAGATCGAGTTTGTTCAACGGTACCAACACTCTTGTCACCCGAGTCAAAAGTACGACATATATAATTGGATAACATTTGAAAATTTTGTCACATTGAAAAGATAAAAGAAGAGATATTTTTTTGTACATATTTAGAAAGTAAGAAGAGATAAAAGAAGTAATGTAAAATTGAAGATGGAGAGGTCCTACGTTATGGAGGAGGTGAAGCAAATTGGTCCATAGAGTGTCTCTCCTAGGAAATTCTTGAGGATCGGAGCAACGTGAACGTCACGTTAGTTGTCACTCAATTTGAAGTCGACACAAATAGATTTATCAAAAATAATAAATATTTATACATTGGTGATACTAGAAAACCCACTCCATGGAAATTCACATCGTGTCTATATCCATTTTATAAATAAATATATTTTGCATATTGTAACAATCACTACAAAAAAATGTGTGTTTTACATCACATAAATAGTATCACAAAATTAAATGATACTAGTTTAAATCAATTATTAGTAAATGATACCATTTTAAATTACTTGTTAATAATTGATGCAAATTTTGTGATTTAACATCAATTATAATAATTGATATGTTTTTTTACTTGTTTTACATCAGTTCAATATATTTGATACAAATTTATTGGTTTACATCACTTTTAAAGAGATAACACAAATATATAAATAGATATCTATTAAAAAATCAAAATGGAATATGGTAAACCTTATTGTTTATTCATATTTGTATTTTTTTTCTATTTCACTCTCTCTATTTTCAAATCTCATGCTTGCTTCTCTGTATTTTTGTCACTTCTCATGTACTAATTTCCTCCTTCATTAATTTATCCTATAAATTATAGAGTCATAGCATTGGAACAAGTTTTTATAACTGATAAGATTTAAATTATTTATCTTTTTCTTTTGCAGAATTTAAATTGTCGCAGATGAAGTAAAAAGATTTAATACAAGGGGCAACAAACAACACATAAAATATTCAAGAGTTTTCTATGAAGAGCAAAACGTTTACAGTCCTCTATAGAAGCCTATCAAACATACAAGACCACCCACCACTATGAAAGGCTTGGCTAAGCACTGATTAATTGTTTTAATCATATTTTTGTTTTAGTTTTTTGTAGTTAATTGTTTTAGTTTGTACTTTTACCATTAGTTGTATTATTATATAATAAAATGATATAGTGATTTGCAATATACATTTCATTTTACGTATTTTTGGACAAATTAATTATAAAAGTAAAATTAGCTTAAAATTAGCATTGACATTAGTTATTGAAAAAATAAATTTATATTAAAAATAATTATTTCAAACGACACAATTATTTGAATCAATTATGAATTGACACTAATTTAACATCAGTTGTTTACAAGTGATAGAAATATTGGCATCAATTATTATAAGAATTGATACAAAATATTTGCACACCAATTCTAGAATCATTTTTTAAAGTAATGCAAAATCCTTTTGCATCAATTATAACTAATACAAATAAATAAAATAAATGAAGTAAAACACACATTTTTTTGTAGTGAATGTCTGTGTAGGACATATATGCGCCTGGGCTTTCACGTGCTCTTTTTTCACTTACATCCCTGATCATTTATTTCTTTGGATCATTCGTGACACTAATATTATTCTATGAAACAAGCACATTTTCAAAAAAAATTGAAATCGCTAGATTAAATACCATGAAATTATTCTCCATATTTTACACCGTTAAACCAATGCTTAAACTCATTTTATTTGTTTATATTTTTTTTCTTCCCTCCCATAGAAACATAATATATAATCTCACAAAAGCTGTAAATTGTGGATATTCATGTCTCCATGCTAATTTTAATTTATCTTTAATGACTACTTTATAATTAATTATACATACCAAAGAAACAAATCGTTGAAAACCAGTTAATTAATTAACAAGAGAAATTTCAAGAAATGCCACTTTTGACATGCCACTTTTCAAAAATGCCACTGACACTTTTACCAAAATTTAAAATCATTTATATTTGGGTTAATTATGTTATATTAGGGTTTAATTTATTGGGTTTAAGGTTTGTTAGGGATCAAAACATTTTTAAAAATTAAGAATTTTGAGATATAAAGTCTTTAAACGGATTTATAAGTGGCATGTTGGTAAGAAAATAACTCAAAAATGTTTTATTTTGGTATTGTTAAGCTTAAAGGTCACAAAGCGCATCAAAGAATCAGATCAAAGGTAGACCTTGTCGGAAGATATACACATGGACCCATTATAATCCCCTCATTCTTCCTTTGTTAATTGTGGTCGAGTTTTTATTAATCACTTAATTAGTTTTTACAATTTATCGGATTGAGACAATACCAAAAGCTTTGGACCTTTAAGCTTTTGGACCTTTAAGCTTAACAATACCAAAATGAGACAAGTTGTTGTATAATTACATGAGTAATAACACAATGAAGACGATATTTTTACAAATTACTATGTTTCATGTCCTAACTAAATATCATATCTAACATTTGAAATTAAAAAAATAGCTACTTTATAACATTATTATGTGCATGTTAATATATACATATATATATATATATATATATATTATATTATAAATTAACTGGTTGATTGTGATTATCATAAAAATAGAAAATTTATTTGTTTAAACATTATGTGAAAATATGATCACATCATAGTTTGTAGATTTTACTCTGCTGAAATTTTCTTTAACAATATAAAAATAAGGGTTCTATAACTTTGGTAGAGGTTTTTTTCAAAAACTAAAACTTTGCTAGGGGTAAAAAGTGGTTTTGAAGTCGATATTTGGAAAATAGTAAAATAACAAAAAAAATTCCATAAGTTTGACAAATCTAAAGAAGATAAATGGCAAGCTATTAAATGTTTTGATTTTGACTATAGTTTGACTAAATCGACCTATAATAATCAATTAATTCAAACTACACAAAAAAATATTTGGCAATTCTGGTCGTCCCTATAGGTAAATCGTACAATATAGCATAGTTCAAAATAGTCAAAAGTTTCTTGCGAAACATTTACCTATATTTTATAAAGGGAAGTTGGTTTTAAACCAAAACACCCTTCCCATGAAAAAGTAGCATTTTCGTTAATTTTTACCCGTTTTACCTTTATTTGCCTTGATAACAAAAAACGTATTTACGAAACTGTCATTAATGAATCGGCGGGAAAAGTTCCCGCCAAAGAAAATAAATCTATCATTATGTGATGGTAGATTTATATACGAAAGGTAGACTTATTTTTTGAGCGGTAGATTTATTTTTTGAGCGGTAGATTTATTTTTGAGCGGTAGATTTATATATGAACGGTAGACTTATTTGTCCCCTTGATGGTAGAGATGTTTCCGAATGGTAGACTTATTATAGTGGTTGGTAGATTTATTTTGGAGCGGTAGACTTATTTTGCGATTGGTAGATTTATTCCGAAGATTGATAGATTTATTTTCTTTAACAGTAGAGTTAAATTTTCGTGATAGATTTATTTTTGCGATTCGTAGAGTTATTATAGTGGTGGTAGATTTATAGTAGTTGACTGTAGTGGTAGACTTTATTATAGTGGTGGTAGATTTATACTGAGTGGTAGATTTAATATTATTGACGGTAGACTTATTCAATCTTTTTCTCTTTTACTGGAACGATTTCCCAAAAAACATTGGTAGAGTTATTTTTTCTGTTTACCTTATGGTAGATTTGTTTTTCGGATGGTAGACTTATTATCCGGAGATGGTTGTCATATAGTTGTGGTAGACTTATTATCCGACGATGGTTGTTCATATAGTTGTGGTAGACTTGTTTTCCGACGATGGTTGTTCATATAGTTGTGATAGACTTGTTTGGTGACATAGTTTCATATAGTTGTGGTAGACTTATTTTCCAGAGATGGTTGTCATATAGTTGTGGTAGACTTATTATCCGACGATGGTTGTTCATATAGTTGTGGTAGACTTGTTATGTGACTTAGATTCTTCAAACAAAAATGTTGTGGTAGACTTGTTATGTGACTTAGTTTTTTCAAACAACAATGTTGTGGTAGACTTGTTATCTGACTTAGGTTCTTTAAACAACAATGTTATGGTAGACTTGTTATCTGATTTTGGCTCTTTAAACAATGTAGTGGTAGATTTATTATCTGAATTTGACTCTCTAAACAATGTAGTGGTAGATTGGTTATTTGACTTAGCTTCTTTAAACACTGTTGTGGTAGACTTGTTATTTGACTTAGGTTATTTGAACTATGTGGTGGTAGGAGACTGAGATGGAGTGATACCAGCCAAGGAAAGAACACAAGTGTTCTAATTGTTGTCAATACGATCATAATCATACCACTAGTGAAGCTTAAATATATGTCTATTCTTTTCAATTTTAACTTGTTTTTCCTGTTTTAATGTTATAGTAATTGATGCTAAAGGCATTTGGAAACAGATTATATAGCGAGCAAATTTCTAGAGTACATAAATTCTGTCAATTCATTACATTGAACAGAGAATAAATCTACCATCAAAGAAAAACAAATCTACCATCAAAGAAAAACAAATCTACCATACCATTGAACAGAGAATAAATCTACCATCAAACATAAATTTGTAAGTTATCCACCTCTGAAGCCTCCATGTCCACCAAATGAACCACCATCAGCGGCGGTTCCTTGAATCGGAGTACCGTCTGATATAGTGTGGTCCTCTCGACATCGTAAAATGTCAAAATAAATCTACCATGGAACATAAATAACTCTACCATGAGACACAAATAAATCTACCATTACAGAACAATAAATCTACCATGACAGAACAAACTTTCTACCAAATTAAACTACCACCACCATCTCTGAATCCAACAAATCCACGATCTCCGCCTCTTCTGCCACCACCTCCGAAGCCTCCACGTCCAGCAGAATAAATCTACCATCAAAGAAAAATAAATCTACCATCAAAGAAAAATAAATCTATCATCAAAGAAAAACTACCATACCATTGAACATAGAATAAATCTACCATGACAGAACAAACTTCCTACCAAATTAAACTACCATTACCACCGCCGAATCCAATAGATCCACGGCTTCCGCTTCTTTTGCCACCACCTCCGAAGCCTCCACGTCCAGCAGAATAAATCTGTCATCAAAGAAAAATAAATCTATCATCAAAGAAAAATAAATCTATCATCAAAGAAAAACTACCATACCATTGAACATAGAATAAATCTACCATGACAGAACAAACTTCCTACCAAATTAAACTACCATTACCACCGCCGAATCCAATAGATCCACGACTTCCGCTTCTTTTGCCACCACCTCCGAAGCCTCCACGTCCTGCAGAATAAATCTACCATCAAAGAAAAATAAATCTATCATCAAAGAAAAATAAATCTATCATCGAAGAAAAACTACCATACCATTGAACATATAATAAATCTACCATGACAGAACAAACTTCCTACCAAATTAAACTACCATTACCACCGCCGAATCCAATAGATCCACGGCTTCCACTTCTTTTGCCACCACCTCCGAAGCCTCCACATCCAGCAGAATAAATCTATCATCAAAGAAATATAAATCTATCATCAAAGAAAAATAAATCTATCATCAAAGAAAAACTACCATACCATTGAACATAGAATAAATCTACTATGACAGGACAAACTTCCTACCAAATTAAACTACCATTACCACCGCCGAATCCAATAGATCCACGGCTTCCGCTTCTTTTGCCACCACCTCCGAAGCCTCCACGACCAGCATAATAAATCTACCATCAAATAAAAATAAATCTATCATCAAAGAAAAATAAATCTATCATCAAAGAACAAGAACCCAGAAATTGAATCGGAACAAAACCACCGAAACGAAGCCGGAATTGTAATTACATGTTGTTGAATGCACCAGAACTTTTGAAAAGTGCACAAGAACAAGAACAAACCCAGAAATCGAACACGAACAAACCCGGAAATCGAACAAGAACAAATTACAAAATCGATTTGTATCTATATTAAGGAAGAAAAGAGAAAGGAAGAGAAGAGAAGTTAAGAGAAACCCAAAACTTACCTTGGAATCGCCGGAGAAGACGATGAGACACGAAGGAGAAGAGTCGCCGCCGACGGTTCTCTTTTTTCTTTCCCCGACAAAAGAAAAAAAATGAAAGAAAAAAGAGTTTTATACAAAAGCCTAATTTTTTTTCCTAATGGCAATTCTGTAATAAAAAGATTCACACAAGGTTTATAAGACTTTTCAATTGGTCTCATCTTTACAAGGTCGTTTTAGTTATTAAGGAACTTTTCAAGGTCGTTTGAGTTATTATCTCTTTTATAAATTCTGAACGTCAAAAAGTTAGAGAACGACGAAGCAACTCGGAACATGCGAATGAAAAAAAAAGTTAAAAAAAAAAAGAAAGCATGCGAATGAACAACTAAACATCACAAAATTTAGAAAATAAAACATTTAGAGGAATTTCAGCAACCAAAATGCTGATCCCTCATTATCTATTGTTGTAATGTTCTAAATGGTCTCCATTAAGGAAATATAAATATATATATATATATATATAAATACTTACCGACCATCTTGTTAACATTTTTTTTTTTTTTTTTTGGTTTTAACAGGAACACTAGAGTTACTATTTATTGTGTATTGTATCATTAGTAACAAATTAAAGGGACAATTATAGTGATACATTTTCGAACATAAATTATCCTTACGGGTTCGAATTGGGAACAAATTTACGTGTCCTGACTACTCCTGATACTTGACTTTCGGAAAAGTCATGAACCTATCGTGGTTTGTCCTCGCACTTTATTTCCTTTTTCTCGTATTTTTTTCAATTCCAACTTTTTCGTACGTGTGGTTATTTTAGTTTATGAACAGAAAAATAGTAGTCTTTCTCGTAAAATTTTAATATATTCGCTAAGAAATATAATCCAAAACCCAAAAGGAGGTCTTAATAAAGGGGATCCTAATGCTCCCATCATGTTACATATCACCTAACATTGATATTTTGTCCTTCAAAAGACAAGCAAATTATGATCATGTAAACCAGAATATTATGGAGATGAGGAGGTATAATAATGTGGTGAAACATAACATCTTATGATAAATAAGGTTCTTGTGTTAATTTTTTATATAAATATTAATCACTCTATTTCAAAATATAAGATATTTTGAAAAAAAAATTTTGTTTTAAAAGATAAGATGTTTTCACATTTCAATCTTTAACTTTGTTGAAAATATTGCGATCAAGATAATTATTCAGCAATCTAATATATTACTTGAACCTTTTTTAATTTATATATGATTTTTTGGAATAATTTTTTTATTATTCCTGTTTTTAGCAAAGTGCTTTGTCATCTTGTATCGGTTCATAAGGTGTGTTGATTACACTCCACACAAGGACATGCTATGGGACACTCATTAATCAGGGTGCTACAAACGAAGGGCGGTTTTACTGACCGGTTTAGTAAGTTTTTTTGTTTTTGTTTTTGTGTTTTTTTCTTTCTAAAGGGCTAATTCCGGTTTAGTAAGTTGTTGAACATAATAGTTGTTTCCCATTTAAGTTTTTATTATGGATTTGAGCATTTTACCAGAACTTTACACTACAAAAAAAAAAAAGAACTATATATATACAGAAACACAATTATTAGTAACATTATTTATGGCGATTGTTGAGCCGACATGTGTTTATAAACTTTGAACTGGAAAACACGTAGTTAGTTAGTGTGATTCGGTATCACAAGATGGATCATTTTTTCAATTTCGGGAAATACAAAATGAAAATGATGAGAAATGAAAGAAGAAAATGATTTTCACACCTCAAAAAAGTTAATTAATTGCTGGTTCGATATCCAAATACATATATTTTGCCTAAAATAGGTACTTTGACATTTATTATTAACCGAATTTTAAAATTTAAGTGAGTGGTCATCATTATGCGAAAAAGTGAAAATGAAACGCGATTTGGATTTGGTATGTTCCGACAGAGTTCCGGCTAGAGAACTAACTAAATCATTTGTTCAAAGATTTCATCTTGTTCTTGTTCCCATTGGTTTTTAAACGTTTTGTTCATTTGGACACGTCATTAAGCATATGTTATCATATCAAGCCTATTTAGTTAAGGGTGAATTTGTTTAATATCAAAAAAATTAAGTAAATAACAAAAAACGCCATATGTAGCCAAATAACAACCCTTAGATTTAGGATAAATGGTTAGAATATAAGTTATAGTTTTTGTGTGTGTTATATATGCTAATTCCAATCTAGTTAAGGGTGGATTTGTTTAGTAACAAAAAAAAGCAAATAACTAAATTAGAGAAAGACTGATTCAAGATTGCATATGATTATATGCTTGATAAATAATTTCCAAAGTTTCTTCCATTTATATTTTCAAATTTAGTACATGGTATATGTTTAACTAACGAATTATCAAAATTTATGTGTTGGAATCCGCATACAAACTTGCATATTACATATATTGTTAGTTGAAAACAAAAAAAGTAACAACGCTTAATGATTTTTAGAACCTTAGACATGATGTTACACATTCACATTCCAATATTTTGCTACCCTTTCACTTGCATTATTGTGAAAACATTTTATATATCCTTAAGCCTTTCATCTGCTTAGTGATATTTAAATCATGTAATTTAGTTTAACAAAACAGACTATTAGATGTTGGAAGACAAAAAAAATAAAAGTAGACTATTAGTTGAGGGAGAAATCAAAACACAACCGACACAATTCACAATATGTATAGATTATTTATGAAGCAACGTGGACCAACAATAATTAACACGGTCCAAAGAGTCCCAAATGTAACAATGACAAATTCACATATTCCATTTTTTTGTAATTTACTATTATTTTCATTTTGTTGCCGATATAGTTTTTATTTAGACTGAATTTTATTCTTCTTTATCTATGGACTCATTATATCCAATTGTACATGGAAATTTTTATGTCGGTTTGACATCTCATCACTGTTTCTCTCTTTCTTTTAAACATTCTTTTATAAATTAATTAAATTGATTGTAATTAGATAGTGATAATAATAAGTAAAATAACGTAAAACTCACTAATTCCAAAACGCCTTTACAAGAGGCATAAACCGTTGTGGTGAGCTTATTTGAGTGATGTTTTAGGGACGGTGGATAGAAACGCGTAAATTAATTAAATAGTTACAAAAAATTCAAATATCTGACTGGTCAAATTTCTGTCGTGTGCTAGCTTGAAAACTATATATAACATCCACACATGCCTAGTGACCTCTCGATCGTAGCTTACCTACAACAACATCACTCACAATCCAATCAAAATAACAACTTTTTATTCTGTCCCTCCCTCTCTCAAATCTTCAAATCTTCTATTTACATAACTACTTCCTCTCTCTAGAGCTAAAGCAAAAAATGGGTCTATTGTCAAGAAAAGCTACTTGTAACACTCATGGGCAAGATTCTTCTTATTTTTTGGGTTGGGAAGAGTATGAAAAAAACCCTTACGATGAGATCAAGAACCCAAAGGGCATTATCCAAATGGGTCTAGCAGAAAATCAGGTAATTAATTACACTAATAAGTTTCGTTCTGAACGTCATTCCACATACTAAAAAAATCGTAGTGTATATATATATATATATCTTACTGTCCAGCTTGTTTATTGCAGTTATCTTTCGACATCATTGAGTCGTGGCTTGAGAAAAACCCGGACGCAGCCAATTTCCAAAGAGAAGGCCAATCTATTTTTAGAGAACTAGCTCTCTTTCAAGATTATCATGGCATTCCTTCCTTCAAGAATGTAAGTTTATCCGAACCAAAAACTGAAAATGATTGGATAATTATTACTATATTAAGCCACATATTTACTAAATTGTTTTTTTTAAAAATGTTTTTAGGCTATGGCGAATTTTATGTCGGAAAATAGAGGAAACCGGGTTTCATTCGATCCGAACAAGCTTGTCCTCACCGCAGGTGCTACTTCGGCTAATGAAACTCTTATGTTCTGCCTAGCTGATCCCGGAGATGCTTTCTTGCTTCCTACGCCATATTATCCAGGGTTAGTTAACTTTTTGTCAAACCTTGGCTTTATTCACAAGTAACATGAAAACTTACGCTAACCAAACATTTTCCATTTAATTTTCAATTGCAGATTTGATAGGGATTTGAAATGGCGAACCGGAGTTGAGATTGTACCTATCCAATGCATGAGTGCAAACGGATTCCGCATCACGAAATCTGCACTCGAAGAAGCTTACGAGCAAGCTCAAAAGCTTAACCTAAAAGTCAAAGGAGTCCTTATAACCAACCCATCTAACCCGTTGGGTACTACCACGACCCGATCCGAACTAAACCATCTCTTGGACTTCATTACACGTAAGAATATACATTTGATAAGCGACGAGATCTACTCGGGCACCGCTTTCAACTCTCCCGGATTCATCAGCGTAATGGAAGTCCTTAAAGAGAAAAAGCTCGAAAACACGGATGTTTTTAAACGTGTCCACATCGTTTACAGTTTGTCTAAAGATCTAGGCCTACCTGGTTTTCGCGTTGGAGTGATTTACTCCAACGATGATATTGTTGTCGCGACAGCGACAAAAATGTCCAGTTTCGGACTTATCTCTTCTCAAACACAATACCTCTTATCCGCATTGTTATCCGACAAAAACTTCACCAAGAACTACCTCAAAGAGAACCAAATCCGTCTCAAGAACCGACACGAGAAGCTCGTGTCGGGGCTCGAGGCCGCAGGGATCGAGTGTCTCAAGAGCAACGCGGGACTCTTCTGTTGGGTCGACATGAGACATCTATTGACATCAAACACGTTCGAAGCCGAGATTGAGCTATGGAAAAAGATTGTTTACGATGTTAAGCTCAATATCTCTCCCGGTTCTTCGTGCCATTGCAATGAACCGGGTTGGTTTAGGGTTTGTTTCGCTAATATGAGCGAGGAGACGTTAAAGGTTGCACTGAATAGATTGAAGACGTTCGTTGATGGACCGTCGTCTACTACAAGAAGTCAAAGTGAACATCAAAGACTAAAGAGTTTAAGGAAAATGAAAGTCTCTAATTGGGTTTTCCGACTCTCGTTTCACGACCGTGAACCCGAGGAACGATAGTCTGGTTCTTTTATTTTAAAAGGGTGTAATAAGTATGATTTTTTTTTTTTTGTCATTATTTACGAGTGATTGTTCGTCAAATGTAATATTTTTATTTGGTATATAATTTTTACTTTTTAGAAAGAAAGTTCACTCATTCCAAACGTGAAAACGGATAATGTAGTGTGGTTTTTTTTATATAATGTATTTTCCACTTTTCTAGTGATATTTGAAAAACAAATATTGCTAGTATCTGTCAATAGTTTTGTTTGAAATTTACGTTATGAAATTGCCAAGTGTTAAAATATTTTCCGGCGACATTTCTGGTTGAGAAGCCGTAATTTGGGTGCGGCCAATAAATCTGCTCATTAATTATTATGTAATTAACTAGAACCTACTTCTAGCACACTATAGTGTTCACATTTGTTCATTTCTTTGGAACAACTAGGGGAAGTTCCTTTATTACTATAGTTGCCAAAAGAGATAAATTGGTGCATTTAATAATGATTCTCTTATCGCTTTAATTGATTTTGAAGTGATCGATTTCGTTTAAATGACTTTTTAAGTCAACGAAAACTACACTCATGGCCACGTAGACATTAAAAGACGTGGTAATTTATCTTTATTCAAGTAAATTCGGAGTAATCTTCAATAATAACTATTCGATTTAAAAGAAATTACGAAAGATATGAAATAAATGTGACCATAAATTATCAAAAGTATTACTTGGACGTAATCCGAAGTTGGAAGTTTACATTTTCATTTTAAATGTAAGTAAACCTAATTTTACTGGTTAATTTTAAAGGGAGTAAATAGGAGCAGTTACATTAAATATTTCCACGCCATTAGCGTGTACGTTACATATGTGTATTTGGCTAGAGTGGGAATTAATAGATTAGTATCTATTAAAGGGGTTAAAACTTAAGGAATAAATTACAAAATTTGCCATAATATTCAAATCTACTTTTAAAATCTGCCATAAATTCAAATTTTTTTCAAAATTTGCCACAATCTATACGGGCGTCTACGGTATAAAGACAAAATTGTTCTAAGAAATAATAACCAATTAATTCAGTGAACTGGCAGATTTTAAAAGAGATTTTAATTTATGGCAGATTTTGAAAAGTTATTTGGACATTATGACATTTTTGAAAATTTTCCCAAACTTAAAAGCTTTTGAAAATGGATTCATGGGTGAGTACTATATGTAATCAATATCGGAAATAGACATTGCCCACGCGTTAGTGAATTTAAAAATTAACATAGCAAATATGCAATAATTTCTAGCTTACTCAATAATTATGATTAATTATTACATAAATTTGATGTTTATAGTAATAATTATCTAGGTTAGATGACTACAATGTTATATCCTTTATAAATTTGATGTTTTGCAAATTGTTGAACATATATAATGTTGTATAAAGAAAGAAATACATCATTCATAAAATTACAGCATATAAAAGATATCTCCTTTGGTCCAAATCTCTAACTTGTATGTCTTTATCAATATTCAATACGATTTCTAAAACAAATGATTGATCATCTTTTTTTCTTGCATGAAACATATTTGTAAAAAACAACTATTGATCGGAAAAGTTGTAATATGTTTTTAATTCTATCGAGACACCTACATCATCTCAACAAAGATGTTGAATGCATCTTTGTGTTTTTTATTATAAAGTTAAATCCTAGTAAGAGAATAATTAATGTTTTATTGAATTTTTGTCTCATTTTTTTATTGTTTGCTGTAATTTTTTTAAAAATCAACATAATAAAATATGTAATAATTTCTACTTTCTAAAAGTAAGATACTATATAAATTTATTGTTTATATAATTAATTATATAGGTTAGAAGACTAAGCATTTGTAGCAAATCATTAGATATATACAATAATTTTGTTTATGAAATATAATTTGATGTTAATTATTTAATTTAAAATTAAAGTGACCTTTATATTTTTATTTTAAAGAATAAATTTAGAAATAAAAAATTTAAGGAGCAAATGTCAAAAACTATAAAAATATAAGGTTTTAAATAAGAAAAAGACATGTGTCATCTTTTCAGAGAGTGTTAGTTTTTGACAACTTTAAAATATTATATAGATTAAAATACCAATACATTCTTTTGATTCACATGACTGTTCCGAAATTAAGGTTTTTATAAATTTTACCGTCATGTTTGCAAATATATTAAGGGAATAATTTATTTGAGAAGAGTGACCACGCCTCTCTTCAAGAACAGTCTTATAATCTTATCTAACAATTCAAAATTGTTACATATTTATTTTTCATTAATTATGAAATTGGGAAAAAATAGAAATTTTATAGTAACATAATTTCTTTATCTGGAATTTCAACGCATATATATATACACTATATTCACAAACATTTTATACTCCTAACTATTGGTTATTTTCTTACAAAGAAAATTCTCAAAGTATATTAAATATATCTTTATACAACCGTTATGGACTAACCGGTACATGAAAATAAATTAATAAGGATGGATAACTTGGGGGTAGTTGTCAAATGTCAATGTGGCATGTGGGATTCACATGGCAAAAGAAAACAGAGAACATCTGCTTACATTTTCTGATTGGTCATTTTGCTGATATATTCTTCCACATATTATATATTTTTTGACCAACCTTGTGTATGTATATTTGTATTGTTCATTGGTGTTGATATGTTATTGTTATGTTTGTGTTGATCTACGCACCCGGGGGCCACATGACCACGGGCTTCCGTTCTCCACCACGTTGCTTCAATTATAATATTTACGAATGTTACATCTATTTTGCATCTTAATCATCGATGTTACTACAAAGTTTATATTGCCACTCATACCTATATACACTACAACTCTCTTCATATATGTGGTTAGATGTGAAATATCCGTAGGTATTGGTTATAATTATTATATTAATTAAATTATATCAGGTTGTATATGCATATTCTAAAGTAGAATATAAATTAAGACATTGTCTGAATTTTTAATTCATTTTCTAGTTAGGTTGAATGTTATGCCATTATTAGATTAAACTAGAACCGAAATCTAATAAATTCTTGGTGGTAAAAAGCATTAGGCAGACAAAAAAATTGCAGTCACATTTTTGTGTTGGAGACTAATGACATTGTTTTCTTCGTGGAATAGTATATGTTTTGATGTTTGGAACTTTGAGGACAATGACATTAAGTTTTTCAAAGAGCTTTACAATATTTGTTGGTTTTGGGGATTTTTTCTCTAGATTTTTATTATCTGAGGTAACTTTGTATTCGACATTTATTTTAATTTCAAGCTTGGGATTCAAAGTCCGATCGATGATTTAAAAAATCTCTTGATATACATATCTACATTTTTTTAACTACACTAATCTAATAAGTTGAGATTATGTTGTAATAAGTGATGTATTCAATAAGAGTGTATCTTATAATATATGATCTTTTGTATGAAGAAAATGTTGGCATGGCATGAGGATTCAAAGTCGGATCTTTCTCAACATTCAAAGTTGTTTATAATTCAAAACAAAATGCCGAAAGCAATTCTTGTCTTTGCATTTTGCATAAGCTTTCTCCAACACGAAAAGTTTACCTTTATTCGTCTTTATAAATAAATATTCTATCTCTTCTTTTATAGTGATCATTAGATTCATTACTTGAGGATTTTACGTATTTTTTTCCCTTCAACATCTCAGATCTAGCTATATGCTGTAAAATGTGGCAATTTCAATTTATTTAATCAGAGAACTTAATATGTATACACTGATGGGCTAATGAGATGAAGCTAGTATTTTCTATATTCTAAGAGCGTTAGGACCGCCTAAACAAAATAAAATTTTGTTGATCCAATAACAAGTATTGATGAAAAAAATTATATCTTAAATTGTTGATATGAGGTTTGAGCCCACGTTATGCTGTCTCTATAACCCGAGGTTGACCAATAGACTACAACATTTTCTACCAATTTTGCTGCCTCAAACTAATAAGATCATTCTGGTCCCTAAAGCGTTTGTTTGTTGGATTTTAGTCAAGGACCGGACCTGCATCAATGTAGTTACAATTGTTAAACCCAAATTACTTTTGGACTAGTGACAAGTTTATGCATGGATCCCCTAAGTCCTAATAACAGTACTGTATATCTCTCTGTCAAAGTTTATGCTTAGGAAAAAGATTGATACTTTGACAGAGAGACATAGAGTATTGTTATTTTGGTCGAAATGTTTCGATTATGTATAAAAGAAAAATACAACGGTAGAAGATTATGAAAAGGGCCGATGGAAACAGCTTCAAGGCCTAAAGGCCATGTATACATATATAATATATTATTATACGAGATTAAGGCCCAACAAAAGTTGTTGATACCCAACTAAATATTTTTGTAGAGATGTGGGAGAAATAACTACTTTTATTTTTAGACATAAGAAAGTGAACAATACGTGAACCCTACTTGAAGGTTTGTCGATTAGGTGTTCTAGTTGTTAGGCAAAGGGTCACCGCCCGCTTAACGTCTAGCACTTTCTTGAATACTGATTATTTCAATCGTAGCTTATGTTTATCTAAGAAATAAGCTTAATTCACATTTGATGTTTTCATTTTCTTTTAAATCACAATTAGATATTTTGAAACATTTTAAATATACTTATTTCTGTGTGTGACCAAGTCGATGTGCAAACTGCTATATGCGGAAAGAAGTATACGAAACAAAAAACCAGAAACATGTGATAATTTTATTTGTCTTTTTTGGTTTAAAAAGCAAATTGGTAGCAAAATTGTAGTTGATTTGTTGGGTATATGTCCATTTCAAGCATTGCATCAGCACTGTTCACACTTCATGCACCTATATGTGTACTTCTGTTTTTTTTTTTTTTTATCGAAAACTTAATTCATTAAAGTAAAATCATCCGGTTAGGACCGGTACAGAAGCTAAACCCAATTTTGCCAAAACATCGGCATCAGAGTTTTTTGATCGAGAGATGAATTGAAAAGATACAACATTCAATTCGATTGAGAGATTTTGAATATCTTTGATGATTCCATAGATTCCCAGATAAGAGGTGCTCGTGTTGATTAGGTTAAAGACGATATGTGAATCGGAGTAGATCGTGAATCCTTGGATTTGGATCTCTTTTGCTGTCTTCAGAGCTTCTCCCATTGCAATCGATTCGACCATCAGCGCCGATGGGACTCGATTTTCCTTTTGTGTTTCTTGGAGAAGAATAAAATTGTTCTCGTTCCAAAGAATCCATCCCAAGCCTACAGAGTGTGAAGCTGAATCCCAAGCAGCATCAGTGAAGAGACGCATACCTTCATGGTTAGAGCTTGATTCATTGGATTCTTGTTGATAGATCGGTAGAGATTCGTGCGTTTGAGCTTCGATCCATTCTTTGGCATCAATGATTGCTTTGGTAAGTGTTTCCTCTGCTGGGAATTGTCGATTTGTAAAGATTCGTTTATTCCTGGTGATCCATATGTTCCATGTAATCCAGGAAAAAAGGTGCCCCTTTGTGATTCCACAAGGTGGGAGGCAAATCCATCGTTTTGCTTGTTCCAGGCCCTCTTGGAGTCCTTGAATATTAGTTGAGTCAACAACATCCTTGAAAGGAGCCAAAGCCCATACCTTTTTGGAGAAAATGCAATGGAAGAGTAAATGGTTTGTAGATTCTTCCATTCCACAGTGGTTGTAGATCGCTTGAGTTGTTATCCCCCCGTGTTGCTAGGTTCTCTCCAGTGGCTATGGCTCCATTTAAAGCTTTCTAGAGGAAAAGCTTTAGCTTTGGTGATGTTTGGATGTTCCAAACGTTTCCATGCCAACTGAAGTTGTTCCCTGTTATTGGAGCTAATGGTACCCTGGAGTTGTGTGCTGCGTGATACCCTGTCTTAGCTGAGTATTCGCCTGAGCTATGTCCCAGCCATACCAATTTATCTGTCATACCTAGTTGACTTGGTTTTAGAGCCAAAATTTCCTCCTCAAAACCAGGTAATGTTTCTATGATCTTGGCAACATTCCATGCTTTTGTGTTAGTGTCCCACAGCTCAGCCAATAACATATCCTCTTCATCTTCCTTTATTGGTCCAATTGGTCTTATTGGAGCTGATAAGGAGAGCCAGGGGTCTTTCCAAACCCTGGTGCCTCGACCATTTCCCACTTCAATCCCCAGGTTCTGTTTTAATAGTTCTTTCCCAATCATAATATTTCTCCAACCATGTGAGGAATTTGTTGGTGTCTTGCTCTCTAAAAAGGTTTTCCTTTGGCGTATTTACCTAGCAGGATCTTGGCAAGGAGACAATCTAGTTTTTGGATGATTCTCCAGCTTATCTTGGCTAGGAGAGCATCATTGAAGTCTTGGATGTCACGAAACCCTAATCCTCCTGCTTGTTTACTTCTGGTGAGTTTACTCCAAGCTATCCAGTTCATATTTTTTGTGCCATCATTTGCATCCCACCAGAAACATATCAATGTTGATTGAATCTGTTTGCATAAACTATTAGGTAGCTTAAAGCATAACATTGTACAAATATAAGAACTGATTTAAGCATAGTCATTTTTCCTGCTCCACAAAGGTGCCTTGAAGACCAGTTGATTGCTCTTTGGCGTATTATGTCTACTATAGAGCTGAATAGGTCCATTTTTCTTCTGCCAAAGTGCTTAGGGAGCCCAAGGTATTTGCCTAGCCTTCCTTTTTCTGTATTTGAAGTTCATTCTTTACCCTTGCTTTGATTTATGGAGAAGTCTTGTTGGAGAAAGTAACTGCTGATTTCTGGCAATTTATCTTTTGGCCTGAAGCTTTCTCATATTGTTGTAGTATTTTCTTGAGGGTTTGACTGCTTTTCATGTTAGTTTTGCAGAAAAACATGGTATCATCAGCGAAGAGGAGATGATTTAGCCTTGAACACTTCTTTGCAACCCGTATGCCTTGTAAGTCTCCACTAATCTGAGCATTTCTACATAGTCCAGTGAGAACTTCACCACATAAAATGAATATGTAGGGTGATAGAGGGTCACCTTGTCGTATCCCTCTTGTAGGTGTAGTAACTCCTGTTACTGTTCTACTGAGTAGGAAAGAGTAGTTTACTGTGGTTATACATTGCATGATCCAAAGGATCCACTTCTGGTGAAAGCCAAGTCTTTCTAGAACTGCCTTGATGAAACTCCATTCTAGCCTGTCATAGGCCTTTGTCATGCCTGTCTTTACTGCCATTGAATATCTTTTAGTTGCATTTGAAGTCTTTAGGAAGTGTAATACTTCATCTGTGATTAGTAAATTGTCTCCTATAGCTCTCTCCATTACAAAAGCTGACTGATTTTCTGAGATCAGGCTTTTTAGCAAAGGTTGCAGTGTCTTTGTTAGAATCTTAGAAATGATCGTGTAATAGACATTACACAAGGCAATAGGCCTGTAATCAGCCACAGTCTTGGGGTCTTTCACCTTTGGAATTAATCTGATGCGAGTATAATTGATTGATTCTGAGATTTTTCCTAATGAGAATATTCCTTGAAATTGATTGATTCTAAGATTTTTCCTAATGAGAATATTCCTTGAATTTCTGTGATGATGACAGGTCCCACTAAGCTCCAGTTGGCTTTGAAGAAACCCGCAGAGAAGCCATCAGGTCCTGGAGCCTTATCCTTGTGAATGGAGAACAAGGAATTCTTTATCTCCTTTGGTGTTGGATTTCTGATGAGTTTTGAGTTTTCTTCAGAAGTGACAGTTGGTGATAAGGCTTCTTGAACTGTGCTTACTCTGTCTCCTGGCTCAGAGGTAAACAAATGATTGAAATATCCATTGATAGTTTTCAGGATTTCCTCTTCTTCGTAGCATACATTTCCTTCAGAGTTCTCAACAACTGTTATGTTATTTATGACTCTTCTTGCTATTGTACAGTTGTGGAAATAGTTGGTGTTTTTGTCGCCTAGACTCAGCCATAGGTTTCTGCTTCGTTGGCGCCAATAGTCTTCTTCTTCTCTATAGGCCTTAGTCAATTCACCATTGATCATCTGGATGTGATTTGTAAGTGTAAGTGGGTCAGTCATAACTTGCTCCAGTTCTTTTTGTTTTTCCTTAATTGTTTGCTGACTATTTTTGTGCTTTGCCTTGCTCCATTGAATAATTGCCTTCCTGCATACACTTATTCTATGTCCCACAGAGGAGTTTTCTCTTGCATTCCAGGTTTTGTTTATCAGAGATTTGATATCCTCATTTGAGTCCAATTGTCTGTCAAATATAAAGATTCCTCTTTCCCTCTTTTCAGGTTTTGAGAAGTATGAGACTATTGGGCGGTGATCAGAGCCCTCAAAGTTGAGATACTCGCATCTAGCAGTAGGGAATTTCTTAAACCAGTTGCAATTAGCTAGAGATCTGTTTAATCTGCAAAGGATAATGTGAAGATTCCTGGTTCCTCTCCAAGAAAGGAAGTTGCCAGAGTGTTATAGATCGAAGAGGTCCCATTCTGAAAGGAAGGATCTGAAGTCAATGAAGGTAGTTTCTACTCTGACTAGACCACCAAGTTTTTCAAAATTATCAGTAATTTAGTTGGAATCCCCAGTCAGGTACCAGGGGCCAGACCTTGAGTCAATAATGATGCTTAGCTTCTCCCATATAACCTTTCTCTTGGTTTTATCTGGTTCCCCATAAACAAAGGTTAGGTGCATCAACTCCCCCTGAAGCTTCAAGGAAGTATCAATGAAGTTTTTATTTGATGATAAGACTGTGAGGTCGATCTCTTGTTTCCATATTAGGGTCAAACCCCCTCCTCCAGGGCTGTGAGGGGGGAACTAGGTGATTGTGAGGATAGTTTTTCCAGTTGATGTGGGTGCTAGAATCCTACAATTAGAATTTGTCGGGTTCGCGGTAGATCTACAGAATTTCCTAGAAATAATCTTAAGAACAGTTTGAGGAGAAAGAGTTTTATTTTTGTTTTTGATATAAAAGTACAAGGGCTTTGTGTATGAAATTCGTGATCCCCTTTAATGGGGATGATACAATGATATTTATACTAAACTAAGTCGGCTAGGGTTTTTGGCGTGAGCTGCACTCCTAGGTCGGCAGACCCATTAACGGTTTGGCCCACTTACAGCTTGGTTCGGCTCGGTTAAAACGGGCTAAGCTGAACAGGGCCTGTTGAGTCGATGAAGTCCTGAAATCGGCTTACCCGTTTTAGTTCGGTACTGCTGTTGGTTTACTGATCTCCCGACCAGTCAGTGTATCCCAGAGTTTCAGTAGAGCTCTTCCTCGCCCAGACTTAGCCATTTTCTTCAGATGATCTTCAAGGAGTGGAATTTGACCCCTACAGTTAGCCCCCCAACTCGGAATTATCATAAATGGTGAAGCCGAGATATTGTTAAAAGTTTAAGATCAGACAAAAGAAAATGTTCCAACTATTTCCTGAGTTTAGGATTTGGGTCTGTGATTCGATCAGTTGGGTAAAAGCATCTTCCGAGCCGCAAGGTGTAAGGAAAACCGTAGCGTTGCGGCCCGGCTCAGAATTTTTTTTTTTTTTTAACTGCTAACGGAATTACTGCCTAACCAACATCATTTGGTCGAGCAATTTTCATCCTTTGCCGATTTGTAGCTTCTATTTATGATTTAATGGTTCAGGCTTTATGGACCAAAGAGAGGATTTGGGCCATTAGTGGGTTTTCAAGGAAAATGAGGGAAAAATTAGGGTTTTAGGTTAGTTTTTGGCTCCTCCTCCTCTATATAAACGGAAAGTAGTAGAGAACTCCATCACAATCTCATTCTCCAAAAACCTAAAAAGGTACTTCTTCTCTCCCTCTCTCCTCTCTCTTGTTTTTGCTAGGTTTAGTTAGATTTTTTTTAAAAAAAATCCCGCCGCCGGATCCTTTCTGTGCCGCCTTTGTCCTTCGCCGACGAATCTTCCGATCCCGAGCCACAAGTTGCTTATTCGACCGACGAGCCGTGGTATAGCCGTGACCCGAACCGGTGAATTTTCCGATCCTGAGCCATCGGGAAGCCGTAGCCCAAACCAAATCGCGTCACCCATGTCTCGCCGAACTGGTGAGTCTTCCGATCCCGAGCCGTGGATCTTAGGTTTGACTTCTTCCCGAGCTGCGAGCCATTCTTCGTCTCGCTGTTGCTTAATCCCGAGCCGTGATTCATCATATCACCGCGAGCCGTGGCGGAGATTAACCAAGCCGCCAATTTGTATTCACCGAGCCATTGGCTCTGTTTCGCCGATTTGCCAATTTAAATTCTCTGTAAGTCGCGGATTTCCCGAGCCGTGAATCACCGAGCCCTTGTAGCCGACCCGAGTCAAATGTGTTGAGCTAAACCGTAGAATCGGCTAGCCCGTTCCTTGGAAAGCGTGCCACGTTTTTGTAAACGAACCGCTTTCCTCAAAGTTTCTGGAAACGAGCCTCGTTGCTTGAGAGCGAACCGTTTTCTCTGGAAACGAGCCACGCTTTCTTGTAGACGAACCATTTTTGGGATTTAAAAATTTTTCTCCAAAATGAGCCACGCTTCTATAAGCAAACCGTTTGGAAAAGTGATTTGGTTATGTCGACAGACGATTCAAGTCGCTCTGATTCTCCAGAGCAGATATCTTCGGGTGTACTGTCTAGCACAGAAAAACCAAATCGATTGGAGATTATTGCTCCTACTCTCCATGATTCTTCTACTGAGGGAACTGAATCGTCGGGAAAACCGCTCTTGACAGAAAGCCGCAAAGAAAAATGATACGACCCAATCCTCCCGGTTCAAGTCTTTCCACCGATGAAACTCTTTTTATTCTTAGGCGTCGGTTTACAATCTCGGACTCGGTTGAACTGATGGCACCAGATCCATATGATCGAGCAGAAGAGCCGCCTAAGGGATATTTAACTCTTTATGAGATTACTTTCTATCTTTGCTACTTGTGGTTTCTGATCCCCGAGGCCATCCTTCTGTTTTTATGGGAGTACCGACTTGCGCTCACTCAAATTAATCCTTGTGGAATCCGTCACCTGGTTGGGATTCTTGTCCGAAGTTATGAGCGCAAGATAGATATCGGAGCCGACCACTTGATAAGCTTCCTCGAATTGCGGCGCCGCGGACCAAATGAAAAATACTTCTTTCCAGCAAAAAGCTAAAGACGAGAATGCGGAAGATTATTTTTTCTTTGTAAAGATTTATGAAGCTTCAGTGGGGCCGAACTGCCTTTGGTCGGTCAAAACCAAATGGAGGCAGATTGGTAGCGGATTTCTGGTTTGCTTAGGATTGCGGCGTAGCCGTTTATTTGTTTTGACACTTGGATTATTTTATGATTATAACCAACTTTAAATTTCCTCATGTTTTGCAGTTCGCCCGCCGCCAGCCGCAAAGCCTCCTGGTCTTGAAAAGATTCACAAGAACCTTGCAGCTCGCGGGTGCAATTGGAAAAGAAATTTTAGCTTGCAGCGGGTCGAGAGAGCGCGAGCTGTTTAAGAGGGTCCTTTAGTCGAACCGTCATCACCACCGTCTTCATATTTCTCGAGCGACATGAGGAGACCTACTTAACGTGACAGGGAGTTAGCCGAGGAGAGAGAGCTTAAGGCTTCTAAGGAGAGGAAACGGTGAGCCGCCGAGGGGACAGAGAGCCGATCTACGGAGATAGGTTGTAGGACTCCCACGGATAGAAAACTACCCCCACCTCCGCTTCCACCGAGCCGTAGCTCAGAATTTGTGCCGACGAAGTACTCGTCTCTCCCGTCATCATACGCGGGTAAGCCACTCGCGCCAAAGGGCTTGAAAGCCGCCATTTTAGGTGGTGACAATCACCCATTATCCTCTTGCCTCGTCGCTTACCAATCAAGTAAAAAGGAAGACGTCGTTAGAAAAGGAAAAGACGGGATGATTCATCGACGCCTCGACGACCTCAAAAGAAAGAAAGTCGCCAATGATGGAAGTAGTGGTAGCCCCGATGATAAGGGTGCGAAGAAGCCGAGAAAAGACCAACGCCAGGTCACACCCGAGAAAACTCTCGGAGATACCCAACTGACTACGCCTCTTACACCGGGAGCACTGTATGATAACGATGAGGTGTCGGCAAGTTCCTTTGCGCAGTTTCTTCACAAGGATGATCGTATGTACATTTCATGCAGCTTAACTAAGAGCAAAGCCTACTCAAAATGACTCTCAAAGAAGCTAAGGTGTCAAATTATCCCCGTTCTTTACACTTTAGTTTCTATGTTTTTTGGTTGTGCTGATATTGATGAGTGATCCGTTTGATCCGGATTTCTTATGTTCTCAGTTCTTTGCTGCAATAAACCGGATGGTCGTGGAATACGACAAGAGCGCCCAAGAGGCCAAAACATCGGCTCTGGAGACCGAAGATCGTGTTGCAGCCGAGAAGGAAGAAATATCTAAAGTGATCAAGGACCTGATAGCCAAACTAGAAACGGCTAAGTCCAAGCGTGCTGACGCGGAACACCTAAATGGCATGTTGGAGTCGGCGAAGAACCAGAACAAGGCAAAGATAGCGGAGCTGAACCGCAAGTTGCACGCCGTCGACAATCTGTTAGAGTCGCAAACCTCTCTAGCCGTGATTCAAGCTAAGCAGGAAGTGGAGCAGATGTTTCAAGATAAGATTGCATGTGCCCTGAAGAAAATTGAGCTTTTGAATGGCGATGCAAGGTAAGAGATGTTAGACCTTGCTTTCATAGAGGCTAACGCCAAGCTCATCGTAGTCTTTATCGGTGAAGCACCTCCCTCGTTTGCTCAAGAGAGCAAAAGGATAGATGAATGTTTACTCCTATTTGGGGGTACATATGAGCGGTTTGATGAGATTTTCTCTGAAATTCGAGCTAAGCCGACGGTTCCTCCTTTGAAGAAGAACTTATTTACCGAGATTCGTGACAACGAACCGGTCGAGCTATCCGCGGCGAGAGACGGTATTCAGAACCTTTATGGTTTGAACCTCGACGTGGTTGTCTCTTCGCCGGTCGGTCTCGCCATCGATGCTAGGCTCTCTACTAGCTCTGGTTCTGCCGCCTCGACCCTCCCGATCGATGCGAGTGCGTGTATGGCCGGCGCTTTGGCCCCACCGTCAGCTGCGCCCGAGACAAGTAACTTGCCTAAATCTTCTCTCTATAAATCTTGGTGACTCATGAGAAGATAGTTTTGTTCTTAAATGTTTTAAGTTTGGACTGGTGGTGTTGGTGCTACCGAGGTGCCACAAGACTCGGTGGAGATCGTCCAGCCGCGAAAGAGGGACGACAATCCAGGGACGTCTGGATTTGCATCGCACCCGGATTCGACCGCGAAGAAAATCAAAGCTATTGAGGAGCTCGTGGAGAAGAGTAACACCGAGGCCTAGGAGATACCGCCTAAACACTTGATCCTTTATGTTTTCCTTGTTTGCCTTAGTGGTTTTTGTTGATTGTTTTTAGACTTTGCTTAAATTCGGATGGTTTTTATCCATTATGATTGCGGTTTTTTTTTTTTCATCTAAGAGTGATGCGAGATGATTATTATGAAAACGGAGTTTGGTTTTTATAACTCGTTTTTTGTTTTGGGTTCGCCGAAAAACGGTTTTCCCAAATACATGCCGTTTTGGTAAAGTGTTGTCGACTCGCGGTGTTACCGATTTTTTGGTTTTCTGATTTATTTCTACCAGCGTTCTGATAGCAAGGTTTCTGAGTAAAACATTTTGGGTTTACAGATATGTTGCTCATGAACATCGGTGCTCCAAGAATGAGCACTTAGATTTTTCGTACCCACTTTTTGTTAGTTGGGTTTCCGAGTTGGATATTTTGGTTTACAGATATGTTCCCGTGAACACAACCGCTCCAAGAATGAACACTTAGAATTTATATAGCGCGCTTTCTATCGGCTAGAATGTGGTAGTTTATATTTGGTAAAGATGTTAGAGTTCACTACTATGTCCAGTAGCTGTGAGAAAAAACAAAGATGTTTGTGGAGAAAATGTTAAGTAAAACAAATCATAAGAAATGAGTTTTCGTATAAATGATGGGTTTCCGACTAACCGGGGTAACCGTTTACAAAAGATGGGAGTATACGAGTATACGTACCCATTCCCCCCTCCCTCTTTTGAGGAGGGGGATAACTGAACCCGTTCGAAAATGAGCTGTCTACGTACCCCTTGTAGGGATCAAGTCGCCTCGTAGTTCATGGCAAGTAACTTAGTAATAGTATTTTTGAGTTTTCTTGCGTTCCACGAGCATGGGATCATTTTGCCCTTCATGTTGGCGAGTTCATAGACCCCTGGGCGGACTACCTTTGTGACCTGATAGGGTCCCTCCCAGTGCGCGCAGAGCTTGCCGGCGTTCGGCTCTGCCGTGTTCTGGAAAAATTCACGGAAGACTAAGTCGCCTTCGTGGAAGCGCCGGATCTTAACAGAGAAGTTATAATATTTTGTTGCAGCTTGCTAGTACTCCGTCATTTTGATTCATGTCTTACCGCGCCGTTCGTTAATGAGATCCAGCTCGTCTAACATCAGGAGATGGTTAAGTCCTTCCTGTTCGAGGAGTAGTCTACGGCGCACCCCCGAAGAATTAATTTCTAGAGGGATGACGCATTCCGTACCCTAAACAAGGGCAAAAGGTGTTTCGCCTGTGGCTCGGCGGGGCGTGGTTCGGTAGGACCAAAGTACGCCTTCGAGTTCATCGGCCGAGCGACCTTTCTTTGCTTCTAGCCGTGTCTTCAATCCATTGATGAGTGTTTTATTGGACGCTTTGGCTTGACCGTTGCCTTGAGGGCAACGCGGCACAGATTCCACTTATTAAAGAAAATATCAAACTTTCTGGAGATGAACTGCGATCCGTAGTCGGTGACGATCTCGTAAGGGACTCCGTAGTGGCAGATAATATTCTTCCAGATGAATTTCTCAACCTGCGTATCCTAGATGCAGCCGAAAGCCTCTACTTCTACCCATTTGGAAAAATAATCCCTAAGGACTAATAGGTAGCGCTTTTGCCGCGAAGGGTGAAGCGGGCCGACTATGTCCATTGCCAATCTCATGAATCGGTACGGTGATGTCACGGATGAGAGTAGTTCGGTAGGCTGGTGAATCATCGGGCCGTGACGCTGACACTTTTCACACTTAGTGGCAAATTTCTCGCAGTCCTTGATTATTGTAGGCCATAAGTAACCATGCCTCTCGATTTTGATGGCTAGTGCTCTAACACCAGAAGAACTTCCCTCATGATATCGCGGGCTGCACGTCTTTTTACGCAGATAAGAAGTGGGCCAGATAAACTCCACTTGAACACTTCACCATGGAAAAGGATAAAATGGGCCGCCTGATCCTTGAGCTTGCGAGCCGCCCATTTATCAGTGGGTGCCTCGCCATCGGAAAGATAACCACGAATGTTGCCCATCCACTTATTGTCGTACCCCTACGCAATGGTGTCATCATCGTCAAGATCGGTTGCGCTGTGTTTGGGAGGCGACTCGTCGTAGAATTCATAGGCATCTTTAGGGAGAGGCCCGCGGTAAAAGAATGTACTGTCGAAATCGGGTTCTTCATCCATTGCTACTGGGTCATCCAAAGAAACAGAAGTTTCCGGCGGGATTGCGCCGGTGCTGTTGGTAGGCCTGGTGTCTACGGGGAATGGTTTGCTCTCGTTCGACCCGGCTTCGCTTGTGCTAACTTCCATGGGAGACGGATCATCCTGCTCAGCCGACTGGGCTTGGGTTTAAAGTTAATTCTTTTTCGCAGCTTGTGCCCTTGTTAAAACGTTCACCGTTTGCGGAAGTGGGATGCTTGGCTCTTCGATAAATTCGACCGGGATGATCCGCTGAAGGTCATCATCTAAGTTTGTTGAAGAGCCGAGGGATGCAAGCACATCCGCCTACGAATTATCTTCGCGCGGGATTCGAGTCAATGTAAATTTGTCAAATTCCGCAGCGAGGTCCTTAACGACCTTCAAGTGTACCTCCATTCGGTCATCTTTTGCGGCATAGTCGCAGTAGAACTGATTGACGATGAGCTGTGAATCGCATAAGGCATGGATTTTGTTCATCTTTAAGCCGCGAGCAAGACGTAAGCCAGCGAGTAATGTTTCATACTCGACTTCATTGTTGGAAGCTCGAAATCCCAAACGGAAAGATTTTTCCAGTGATTCGCCGTCTGGTGATGAGAGGCAAACACCGACCCCAGACCCGTGGTTGGTAGAGGATTCGTCAACGTGGAGTTGCAAGGGGAGGGCGGGTGGTTCCTCGGCTTCTGCCGTGGCATCAGCTTCAGGGAAAGTACTTAAGATTTAATGCTTGTTCTACTACGATACTCAATATCAAACTCGTTCAATTCTATGGCCCACTTGGCCAATCGCCCAGATTGGGTAGGACTGTGAAGTACGGCGCGCAGCAGGAAAGTACTGAGCACAAAGATAGAGTGTGACTTGAAATACGGCCTCAGCTTTCTGGCGGTCGTGATAACGGCGAGCGCTAATTTCTCGATGGGAGGATATCTTGTTTTGACTCCCGTCAGCGACTTGTTGCTGTAAAAGATAGGCTTCTGTTCGTTTCCATCTGCTCGAACCAAGACTCCACTGACGGCTGTTAGGAAAATTACAACATATAGGAGGAGCGGTTCCCCCGTCACCGATTTCGCCAGGACATGCGGGCTTGCCAAATACTTCTTTAGTTCTTGGAAGGCCTCTTCACATTTCACCGTACATTCGAAGACTTTCTTTCTTCGTAAAGTGTCGTAAAAGGGCAAGCATTTGTCAGTAGATTGCGAAATGAAACGGTTTAGCGCGGCCACTCTTCCAGTTAGGCGCTGTACTTCTCTTTTAGATTTTGGGGACGCCATTTGAACCAGTGCATCGATTTGCTTTGGGTTTGCTTCTATGCCGCGATGTGTGACCAGGTAACCGAGAAACTTGCCGGAGGTGATGCTAAACCAGCACTTAGTCGGATTTAACTTCATGTTATGCCGATTTAGTTTGTCGAAACACTCCTCTAGGAGAGCAACATGGTCCTTCTCTTCCAGTGACTTTTCCAACAAATCGTCTATGTGGACTTCAATTGTTTTTGCCGAGCTATTCCGCAAAAAATTTATTTACCAAGCGCTGATACGTTGCCCAGGCGTTTTTCAAGCCAAAAGGCATGACTTTGTAGCAGTAAATCCTGCGATCTGTTATAAATGACGTTTTTTCGCAATCGCCAGGATTCATAAGTATTTGGTTATAGCCGAAGAAAGTGTCAATGAAAGAGAGCAACTTGTTTCCTGCGGTTGCATCAACTAGCCGTTCAATGTGTGGGAGCGGAAAGTTGTCTTTGGGACAAGCTTTGTTTAAGTCTGTGAAATTGTCGCAAACCCGCCACTTGCCGTTTTTCTTCTTGACGACGATTGGATTGGCAAGTCAATCCGGGTACTTAACTTCTAAGATCAATCCAACCCTCAGTAGCCTTTCCACCTTATCGTTAACTGCTTGAGCTCTATCTAGATCGAGTCTTCAGCACTTCTGTTTAACCGGTTTGAAGGTCTGGTTAACATTCAGCTTGTGACTGGCCACGGTAATATCAATTCCTAGTATGTCTTCTGCGGACTATACAAATCTACTTAGATTTTTCTTCAGAAAAGTAACGAACTCCTGCTTGATTGACTCGTTGAGGGTTGTACCGATTTCTATGCACCGCTCCAGATTTTCATCGTCTAGAGAGACGGGTATCACCGGCTCGCATATCGGGTCCGCTGCTTCTTCTTTGCCGACCACGGCATACTATAATTGCTATAATAGGTTGGAGTGCTCTTTGGCAGACTCCCTATCTGTCTTTTGCTTTTTTCGTTTCTCCTTTGGGATAGGAATAGTTTCTTGGCTCCTTAGTTTGTGCGCGGTTAGAAAACACGTTCGGGACGCCGTTTGATTCCCCTTGATCACTTTTACCCCTTCTTTGGTAGGGAACTTGAGGCACAGGTGGTATATGGATACCACCGTTCGCATTGAGTTGAGCCCAGGCGTACCTAATATTACATAGTAGATAGCAAAGTTATCGGAGACGAAAAAGTTGACTACTTTGGTGATACCTTCGGCACAGTCGGGTAAATCGATCGTTCCTAGGGTCATAGTGGTTTCGTCGTTGAAACCAGTGAGCAGCTTGGGATGGGCTTTGACTCGGGAAAAGTCAATTTCCATTTGCGTCAGGGTTTCTTTAAATTCAATTTCCATTTCCTAGGTCAATTTCCATTTACCTATATCGATCAGAACGCGCACGGTATCCCAGTTATCGATAACCAGCCAAATCACTAGTGGATCATCGTGTGGTCTGTCGATGCTGCTAGTTTCAATTTCTTCGAACGAAATGATGTCATTGGGGAACTTCGAAGGACTGGGTACATTGGCGCCGATTTTGGTGCGCCGTTGAAAAACCTTGATCGATGAGACGGTGTCGGGGCAGTAGTGAGAACCGCCCATGATCATGTTCAGCACCCTCTTTTTCTGACCTCCTTGCGCTGTATTATTGTTTTGCCTTTCCCGTTTGTTGGGTTCCTTTTTAATATTTTGCTCTTCTTTGTTCGCCGCTTCTTCGATTTCGAAATCCTTGATGCTTATTCCTCCTCCAAGCTCGACGGTTACTAACCTCGCGACAAGCCGCGAGCCGAGGACACAATAGTTAGTCGTCGAGTACCCGTGTAATTGGTGCAACTTGTAAGAAGCTGATTCGTCATAGTTCGTGTTCCTTGTCCAAGTATTGCCGAAAGTGCAACCCCTACCGCAGACCCGGCCTCGACCGCTTCTGCGGCGTAGCCCGATGAGTCCACCTGGTAATTGTGTGCGCCTTTGAAACTACCTTCGTGTTGCACAAAGTTGTCGTGTTGCTTTTTTGTTGTTTGTGTTGCTGCTTGCTGGGAGTCAACATTTTTGGACTTCCCGTATTTTTGCACCAGAATCTTCACTTCTACATCCCTTTTAGCAAAGCTGGTTGCCCGATGCAGAACATCCTGAATTGTTGATGGCTTGTTTACCGTCATCTCCCTTCGGAATTCGAAGTTGTACCAAAGGCCCTTTTTCAAGGCTTTTAGCGCCGAGTTATCATCTATGCCTTTTACCTGAGTTAGAACAAGCTTGATACATTCGATGAAGCTTCGTAGGGTTTCGGTTGTGCCTTGAGTCATAGTCCAGAGATCAGCCTCCGAAGACCTCATCTCAATCAGAATAGTGTATTGCATCAGGAAAGCCTCGGACAGCTAGTGAAAATTGTCTATGGAGTTCCTTTGAGGTGCTCTACGAACAAGAGGCAGTAGCCGATGTCTTTTTCCTCCTGCTGAAAGTTGGCACGGGCCATTGCGATGGAGAAAGCAGTTATATGCTCGGTTGGATCGGTATTCTGACTTTCCAAGGGTCGGAGAGCCGCGCCTTTGTGATCCGTTCGGTGAATGGCGTTGTCCACGCCTCTTCCAGCACTCGAACAATCTCTGGGAACAATCTCTGGGGCTTTGCTGATCGCCCGGTGAACCATAGAATGCATCTCCTTCAAATTTTGGGCGGTCTGGCGCATGGCAGCCTTGAGCTCATCCATCTCAATCTGTTGGAGGCTAGCTTCTGGCTTTTTTCGCCTCAGCCGCTTTGACCTGCTTAACCCACTGGAGGTTTTCTTCTTCCTCATCGAGCTCTCGCTCATGCTCAAATTGGCTCCTCCTTCGCACGGTCCTCCTGGCACCTGTTAACCCTGAGTCGTCGGTGTTGTTTTCTTCCTTGATATCGTTGAAGATCTCAACGATTTTCGCAGTTACATTCTAGGTTTGTGTGCCTCTTTCTTCAGCTCGTTGATTTAGCTTGCCAGGCGTACCATCGGTTCTCCACGTGCCAGTGGGCTTGAAGCGACTCTTGTTGGAATCCCACGAGCTGCAGGCTGTCGAAAGATCCCCTGTCCGCGAGTGTGGGTAGCTGCTGTCAGGGCTCGTACTTCAGCTGTCAAGGATTTGTTGAGCGCCTCCTGGTCCTTGGACTTCTTTAGCAGCTCCGCCAATATCTCCTTCAGGTTGTTAGATGCTTCTGGGTTCGGTGCCGTGTTGGTTTGACGGCACGTCGCACCAGATCTATTGAGAGGATCCTGCTCCTCTCTGTTCTGCTTGTCGCGAGCCATCTGCTCATTGCGAGCCCTCTGTTCGTCGCGAGCCCTCTGCTCGTCGTGGGTTCTCTGCTCTTCGCGAGCCCTGTGCTCGTCGCGGGTCATCTGCTCGTCGCGAGTCCTCTGTTCGTTCTGTATGGTTATTCCGGATCCGTTGAGCGTCATCTGCTGGTTCTGATCAGCGTTACCGTCAATTGCGTTTTACTGGGTTGTTTCACTGTTATCGGTAATCTTCTCAAACTTGCTCGTGAGATCTGTGAGTATGAAGTTTTGCTAAAGTCCCCTCCTTCTAGCGCCAAATTGTGGGAGCTGGAATCCTACAATAAGAATTTGTTGGGTTCGCGGTAGATCTGCAGAACTTCCTAGAAATAATCTTAAGAACAGTGTTAGGAGAAAGAGTTTTATTGCTGTTTTTTCTGTAAAAGTACAAGGGTTTTGTGTATGAAATTCATGACCCCCTTTAATGGGGATGACACAATGATATTTATACTATACTAAGTCAGCTAGGGTTTCTGGCGTGAGCTGCATTCCTAGGTCGGCAGGCCCATTAACATTTCGGCCCACTTACAGCTTGGTTTGGCCCAGTTAAAACGGGCTGAGCTGAACTGGGCCTGTTGAGTTGATTAAGTCCTGAAATCGGCTTATTCGGTTTGGTTTGGTACTATTGTTGGTTTATTTATCTCCAGACCAGTCAGTCCATCCCAGAGTTTCGGTAGAGCTCTTCCTCGCCCAGACTTAGCTATTTTCTTCTGATGATCTTCAAGGAGTAGAATTTGACCCCTACAGTTGATAGTATTGGAAACCTTCTCACTGAGGTTTTTTTGTTTTGTTGAGGAAGACGATGTCAGGGCTAATACCGTTGCATATTTTCCTGAGTCGTTGTTTTGTTGTGGTACTCCCCAAACCACAACAATTCAAGCTTTATATTTTTAAGGAATAGGGTTTTGTGGATCTTGAAAATCCACTTGACTGGTTGGCCCCCTTCTCTGTCTTGGAGTTTGAGTCCTTTCAGTTTTTCTAACCCCGTTTCTGGGCCCAGGTGATGTGACTTCTTCTTGGTGATTATCAGTGGTTGGCCTGGCTTGGGTGTTCCTTCTTTCTGTTTGTCTGATAGTAGTTTGATTTCTTGTCATTGCAGGAATCAAGATGATTTGAGGGCCTCTTGCACTGGTGGAAGCTCCTACGCCTGTCAGTTTTCCTGCTCTGATTCTTGCAGAGGAGGCATCCTTTGCCTTTGAAGGTGTTCCTGAGGATGGGTTTTTCTTTTTCATTGCGTCCAAACCCTTTTGCAGTGGTGAAAAGCCAGTTCTTTTATTCAAAGCTGGTCTTCCTCTCTTCTTTTTAACTTTTTCCTTCCCAACGACTGGTTCATTATCTCTGAGCTGAGGAGTATTCCACACTGGTATTTCAGTCTCTTGGTTAGTGTAAGCTCTTTGCATCTGGTTAGCCTGAGCATGTGATGCAGCAACCATGCCCCTTGCAGTTTCCTCCATTAAGCCCCTTGTTTCACCTTCGAATACTCTTTGGTATCTTGCTGACTTTTCTGCGTAATTTTCCATATTACAGTAGCTTATGGTGACCTTCTGCAGTTGTTTCACGGCCTTATCATGGGAGAGAGCTGGAAAGTCAACATGATTCAGGTTTCTCTCCAGGGGTGGTCTCCTTTGGCTTTGGTGTTCAGGAGAAGGGGTTTCTTGCCTGGTTCTGTCTCTATCATTCTCCCTTGGCCTCCACTGTAGGTTTTGGTGTGGGAATCTTGCCTGGTTCCCTGTGTTAGTACTCCTTTCATCATTATTGGCTTTCTTATAGTGATCAGCTTCCTGGTAAGAATGGGAGTCTGGTAGTAATCTTTGGTTATATTACAGGGCTCTGTACTCTCTTTGGAGATGCTCTTTCTCCCTCCAAGATTGGAGCCTTGGTTGTTGAGGCTGCCTTGCAGATGGTCTGTCTCCAAAAGGCTTACCATATCTGTCTCTTCTCTCTGGATATACTTGTTCATGAAAGCTAATTCCCTTTGGTTGTTCCTTCTAGATGGAACAGTACTTTGAAGATTGCGTTGTTCTCTTTGGTTTTGCTTATATGGGGATACCTCTCTGTCTTTCTCTTTTTGCTTGAAGTTGTTCTTTGGGTATTCCCTTGTCTCATGAGTAAGACAGAAGCATATGGAGCATAAATTTTTGAGTCTTTCATATGTAAATGTTACCATCGCTTCCTCTCCTTGATCAAAATCAATTACAGCTTCTTGTATAAGAGGTTGAATTTCATCAATCATTACCTTAATCCTTGTTGATGTTTGAGGAATGTCTGTTCCTTCCAGTTTTCCCAGGGCTTCTCTTATGGTTTCTGTCATTTCCTTTTGCCAGTAGTGGAGGGGGATTCTTTTGAACTGGATCCAGAAGGGGATCTTGTTTGGAAAGAGTGGAGAGATTATTGGTTCCCATCTCTGGACTATAACCATCCAGTTTGAGAAGTGGTAAGGTCTGTTCTCTAGAACATTGATAAGGTCTTGTTCATGAGTGAATCTGACTTGGAAGATTCCATTTCCTAGGTCAACTCCTTCTACAGAACCTAGTATTCCCCATATGCGGGTGAAATAAGAGAGCATTGACCATACTCTTTGGGTCATAGGGTTTGTGAGTCTGCCAATGAGGATGAGTTGGTTCTCCTGGATTAGTGCAGAGGTATCAATCCCTTGTGCTCTAATCCTTTTCCTTGGAGGGGAGTTGTTGGTGTCACAGATGGCCTTGCATTTTTCTTCATAGGTGAGTCTTCTATCCATGATGAAGATTGGCTTTGATTCTTGATCTGTTTGTGATGAGTTATAAGTTAGTGGTGAGTGAAGTTCTCTTGGTGGCCTTGAAGATTTCTTGGAGGGAGCTAGTCTTGGAGAAACGCTTGGAGAAGAGTTGCAGAGTAGTGATCCGTCTGCATTGGAGAGGAGAAGGCCAGGTTTCGGTTGATCGTGGTCACTGTTGGCCTGCCTTGTTCGCGGGAGTTTGGAGTTGTGTTTCTAGGGTTTCTTTTTGAGGTAAAGAAAAGTTGGTATGTAAAGGTGAGGTGAAGATCTTTTGAAAAAGTTACTAGAAAGGGTAAAAAACCATTAGGTAGAAGAAGGTTTCAGTAAGAATTCACTAGGTAAAGACTTGTCTAGGAATATGTGTCTGGGAGAGAAAATCAGGTGAAAAGTAGCAAATCTATATTTTTGTGTACTTCTGTTAAAAATATAAAATATATCGTAAATATTTAAGGATCGTTGTATAATTTTTGAATGAAGGCGGTGCAGAATGGAATAGAACAAATATAGGATAATCCGAACAGTTTAAAATATATATATATATATATATATATTATATATATACCGAAAGGATGACCGCAAATTTTAACTTTTATTTAATGTGAATTAGCTAAATTAATTGTATATTCTTATTCGATTAATCATTCACTACGATTTCACCACTTTAATTTTTATGTATAGAATTACAAGTGCGAATAATGGTAAGATGAGTAATGGTAAAAAGAAAAAATGTGAAATTTTTTTCATGAAATCCTTCTGAAATAGTATTAATTTAAAAGAAATCTATTACCGACAAAAATCATAAATAAAGACCATGAGAGGAATCCAAGATTTACAAAAGAGACATTTAACAATTAATAAACAGATAAGGATTTGACTTTGGTTACATTACATTATGAGGAGCTAATATAAGAGTTCAAAATGTTTATTTTTATTTTTTTTAAACCCAACGACTCCCAAAAAAAGTTGAAAACACTGTGTTGACTTTGTTGAATACTCACTGCTGTTTCACAAACAGATTGATCAAAGTCTTCTTTGTTTATATGGAGTCAACTGCTTTTTGACTTTGAGGTATTCATGTGTCTTATGGTTTTCCAATTGGTGACCCAAACATATGCCAACAATATTATGATTTGTATTTGTCTAAAATTTCTCTTATGACAATTATTTATTCATCGTCAACAAAATAATTTATGGAGTTATTATTTTTGTCACTGTCTATGATTTAATTTACTAGACTCATGATGAAATCCTCTATATATTATTTGAGAGATATTTGTGAGAAGATATTTATATTTCATCTCCCCAATCACTCTCATCAAAACAATTATGACATGATTTGAAAAAAATATGACATGGTAAAACACTAACTGAAATCTTTCCAAATCTTTCTAAAAAAATCGAACCTAAATCTATAAAGCAAAAATAGTTTATGTAACTACAAACTCTAAATAAATTTCACAATTTTTTAATTTAAATCTAAAAAATAATCAAATTTAAATCTAGAAAAATAGGATATACAACTACAATTCGAATATAAATTTGGCCACAACAAACTAACACTCTAGCCGTTTATTAAACATATGTACCTCTTCCTCTTTAGTCATAAGTCATCTTTTTTATTAACAAGTTAAATTTATCAAATGTGTTTCTCTATAATTATCTAAATAACTTCGGTAAAAAAAAATAGTTTTTGTTTGTAAGATAAAGTTGCTTTAAACCAATATCAATATCACATAGATTTTTATGGTCAAATAGAGATATTTAAAGTCAATCTCTTATAAATTTGAGTACACACCACTATATAGTTTAATTTGAGTACCGATTACCCATACTGGATATGAAATAATAAAATGGTAAAACTAAACTTCTGAAAATTGTTATATAATTAACAAAAGTATCATTCACAAGACAATTAAATAACAATAAAAATATCAAAAACAATATACACACTCAAAATAAAAATCAATATATATTTTCATATTTTTAAACAGTAAAACTAAAAACGATACTTAAAAAACTTCATATGCGTCGTACGCGGGAGTCACCTAGTATCTTTGAAAAACATATGTGATCCTTTCCATAAACTTTATGTTTGTGATTTTGTTTGATTTTTCCACCAAAATACAGATCAAAAGCTCAATGAAAACCGAATTGATCAATAAACCTAAAGATAAATCGAATTAAAAAAAAGGAGTAAATTTTGACTTCTATCTATAACATTCTTTCTTCCCAAACTATCTATAAACCTCAAGCAAAACTTTTTTTTTTATCTTAATTTTTGAGGAACTGTACCAAGTCCTAGGATTCCCTTTCTTTCAGCATCTACCTTGAGCTGTTTATTCACGACTCACGAGAACATAAAAGTAGCTTTTTGCTTAAATAAATGACCAATGATAAGCGATATTATAACAATAAGATAAATAATTATACAACAATATCATTATTCATACTGCAAAAAGAGTAAGTAGTGTAATACATTTCTAGGGTTTTGGTTCTTCCACGCCTACAACAACACAAAAACATGATCTAACCGAAGTACTACATTGATATCGTATCTATATATCTAATATTGAATATCTAAATAATCACCTACTCATTATTGTATAGAGGAAAATCAACGAAAGAGTTAATATCATGATCCAAGCAATTGTTGTTCAGCATCTCGGTTCCATGAAACCAGAATTCTTGCGTGTTATTGTTTATTATCCCATCGGATAGCTCGTCATAGAAGTTCTCAAATCCGGCCATGAAGAACGTCTCTTGATCACCATAATCATTGTCATTAATGGTGTAGTGGGACATTTGTGTAGATGAATTACCGATGCTACTACTACTAGTAGTCAAGGAGTTCAAGGATGAGGCAGCTGCATCATGATCAATACCAAACCAAACCTTATTTGGTTCGAAAGAAAATGTTTCCGATATCGGATTCTTGATCATGCTTTGTTCTTCAATGGTGAATGATGTTATTGTTGGATCCACCACCTGATTATTTAATGTTTGGTTTGAATCGGCGTGTTCATCTTGAAATATTAGGATTTGGTTTTGATTCGGTGATGATGATCTATTCGAAGTTGTTCCTTGCTCGAATTTGACATTGAGTTGTTGATGAAATGCTTTCCCGTGCTGGCTTAATAGCTTCTTCTTTAGTCTTGTATTCCAATAGTTTTTGATATCGTTGTCGGTTCTTCCTGGTAATTGTGAAGCAATGATAGACCATCTTCATCATTAAAAAAATAAAAATTAGATGTAGGTTTATAAATAAAATTTCATGAATCATATTAATATCATAATAATAAGAATTTAAATAACAAACCTGCTTCCAATAGTAATATAAAGACTGCAAATGATGTAATCTTCTTCATCGGTGAATCCTCCATGCTTTAAGTTAGGCCTCAAGTAATTAAGCCATCTCAAACGACAACTCTTCCCACATCTCTTAATCCCTTTCAATTCAAACATAAACTTGTTAATATATGTTTATATATGTCACAAACTATATAGTATATGAAGAACAGATCAAACAAAAATGATTCTATAATATAATTACCGATTCTTTGAGGGAGTGAAATCCAATTGTTGCCGCTGCCGTGTTTTTCGATATAGGACTTAAGCATGGCGTCTTCCTCTGGTGACCATGGCCCTTTCTTCACCGCGGATTTGTCGCAGCACGGTGCTCTTCCCATTTTTTTTGTTTTTCTTTTCTCTTTCACTTTTTTTGGGATATAATGTTTATTTCCCTTCCTCTCAATCTTGTTTTTCTAGGTATTTATCTTCTATAGTCTCTCTATGTATATGTATATATGAGTGAAACTAAACTTAATGAAGAATGATGACAAGTGGATTTCTGTTTGTATATGTATGCACATAGACATATATATGTAGTGAGGAAAAAGGTACCAGTCGAAGAAATGGTCTACTTAAGTACAATATGTTATGAAAGATTTCTATATATTAAATAGAAAAAAATATGGAGAAAAGCAAAAGTGGCAACAAATGGTTTTGTTATAAATTTGTCCGTGAGTCCAGGCATATATGTGATAACCGTTATATTTTAATCTAATGTGAATCATTGTATTATAGTCCAAGCATATCCTTTCACCTCTTTAATTTAATTTAACAATTAAATATTTCAATAAACAATCGCTGACCAAGAAAATGTGTGAATCATTGTATTTAATCCTTAGTAAAGTTATTTTGTAAAATGATCAGTTATATATAACACCTTAGTGGTGAGTTGATCAATATAATGATTTGACCTAGCTAATACTAAATAAATCAATAATTTTGTTTAAGAAATATTGGATCCACAATTTGATTGTTCTGGTAATCATCTACTGTTTTATCACACAATATCTTGTCAAAATGTACCTTCATTACGAAAGTTTTTTTAAAATTTTACATGTTTCATTCACTCTTTCTACTGTTTGATTTGGCTATGCCTCTTTTAATACAGTAAAAAAGGAATCATAATCCAACTAGGGCACATTCAAGAAAACTAAATGAATTAATTGACTTAAATTGTTCATGTATATATCCTGGATTATGTTCATCTATTTGAACCATCATAATCTTCTAGATGAAAAAGCAAAGGGCTGACTTGACCTAAGACCCAGAGAGTCTTGCAATAAAATTGAAAAAGAAAAAGAAAATACACTCTTTCTATATTATTTTAGACTATAAAAAGCAACTGCATGGTAGCAAGAAAAAGTAAAGAAAATGAAAATGAAAAAATGTTATTAGGAACACCTTTTTCAACACGGTATTGAGGAATCGGTCTTCTCGGTACGACGAGTACAAATATTTTGACGAAGTCAAGTAATGTCAGTGTAAATTTATATAATATGGTTTAAGTAAATTATTGACCTCGAAAAGAAAGTTATAAACATATACTCCTATATCTCATACATCTAAAACTATATATTCTTTCAATGAACATTATAATATAAACAAAAACAATGATTTTCCAACTGCAATGAAGATTTAGTTGATTCTTTCGAGCCAAAAATGAATATATTTTAGCTATTGATTTTATTTTTTCCGACATCATAATAAACTACTTGATTTATTTTTTTAGGATAAATATGTGAGCTATTTGATTATGTCAGTGTCGACATATGGAAATGAATAAGACAAATTAAGCAGGTAACTTTGAAGTTCTTGACTTAATCAATTTAAGTTTTCTTACTAATCGATCCACGAGACAGTTATTGGATAAGGTCTTTAAGACCAAATTTATACTTTTATTTATAGAATTGAAGATTGACTATGAAGAGTGTTCTTCTCAAATGAACTGGAGACTTAATGTAACACCGACTTCTTCTTTTTTTATAATTAATTAATTCTGCGGAAATAAACTAATCAACTAATAATCCAATAATAATAAACTATGTGCAATAAAATATCGATAAATAATGTTTTTTTTTTTAATTCCAAACAACTCAACTGCGGAAAAAACATAAACCAAATAGACCAAATAACCAATTTAATAAACCAATGAACCAGATTTAAGATTTATTCGATTCTAGAAATATCCAAAAGCATTTCTAACAATTCCTAGCAACCTAACCAGGTTCCACACACAACCACGATAAACATAAAATCTAGAGTTCCTAATCATCCTCTCGTCCCAGCCATGATTCCACGATCTCAAACTTTTCCTTTACCGGCAACTCAAAAGGGAAAAACAGAGTTGCGTGAGTATTATCATAAATACTCAGTGAAGCGGTCATCCCGCCTACCGATTACATAATAGGGAAAAAAGCATGTCAATTACTACGCGAACAATCAACACTCAACAGATATGCAATAATCAACAATTATGCAATTTTCACAATTTATCAAGTGGTGTCGATCGACACTCCTCCTGGGTGTCGATCGACACTCCAATTCCAGATTCAAACCTCCCGATCATAAACAGAGGGTGTCGATCGATACTACCACTAGGTGTCGATCGACACTCCTCGCAGAAACATAGACCGAGTCGAATCCTCACGAGACTCGGTCCCATTTCATCGTGCGAGACTGATCACGATAAAACTACCACACAAAATAACACAAGCATATCAATCAGTTATCATCACAATTCAATCATTCAATCACAATAATCCCAATTTCATCATACAATCTCCTAACAAGCTAATCTCGTAATCGCGATTACGCACTCACCTTGCTAAACCGAAGACAAGTCTAAGAGCACAAAACCCGCAACTCAAGATCCTCACAGACTCTGGTCTCACACGCAAACTCCAAGGAATGCCTCTTCTATCACCTAAGACTCATAATTAGGGTTTCCCCAAAACCCAAATTAGATTCTCAGAAAAACAGACCGACCAACCACCTTAAAATAATCACAGAATCGGAGCTTACCTCCGATTTTAAACCCAATCTGAAAACTAGATTGAAGGAGCTTTCCAAGGATATCAAGATCGTCTCATGATTCCTTCTGAAGCGCCTGTAAAACGCTTCCCAAAATGGCTGATCAAAATCTGAAACTGCACAGACCACTCACGGGAAAACGATCATAACTCAAAAACTACAAACCCAAAAGGAAATCGGATTTCTTCTATAGATAGCTAAGAGAAAGAAGAACTTACCTACAAAAAATCACGTCGATCAGACTTGATTCAATTGTCCGTTCTTCCTTTCTACCAATACCGCCAAAACTGTCTTCTCTTTCCTCTCAAACTCCACACAAAAAATCACCCTCAAGGATGCTCCAACCTTTTCCTCTCTCAAAAACAAGAGAACTGGACTCCCCAAACCTTCCCAAGGCTGCTCCACGACAAAAGAGGCTTATAAACGAAGCCCTAGGGTTAACGCTCCTGAACCGAGTCTAAACCGCAATTATCACTTAAACCAATTTTTAATCCGAAAACATGGTGTCGATCGACACCAAGCCTCAGTGTTGATCGACACCCTTACCAAATTACATAATTTGGTCTTGGGATGTTAAAATTCTCCCCCACTAAACTGGATTCGTCCTCGAATCCTCACAAAACCGTCTATCAAAGACTCAATCCCCCGAAACCGGTCAACTATCCGAGATCAAACACCCGATCTCCGAGGCTCTTGTCTAGTCTCATTTTTATACACCGTTTTCAGATATCTATTACTCTTAACTCATTCCACACCCCTCCCACTCGCAGGACGCATCCTTTGAGCTATCGGTGTCACACCACTCTCACTCGCGGGATGCATCCCTTGAGCTATCGGTGCGGGGCACCACTCTCACTCGCAGGACGCATCCTTTGAGCTATCGGTGCCTCGTGTCCCTTCCACTCTCAGGACGCATCCTTTGAGCTCCGGGTACACCGTGCCCCTTCCACTCTCAGGACGTCTCCCTCAACCTCTGGATCTATATAGAAAAAATGTTTCCTTTAGAGTAATCAACTCATACGCGTACCAGTACCTCAAACTAGGATTACTTCCCATGATATTAACCGCCACTACTTACTACAACATAACGACTCTACTCCAACGAACCCTTGGCTAACACAACTGATTTCCCTCAAGATCCATTAAACCATCGAATCACAATGATAATCCTAAGATTATATGCACGATACAGGTACCTATTGCTCTTAACTCTTCCCACTACCTGACACCACGGGACGCATCCCATGGTCCCTCAAGGTACATACCGCTTACACTCTTGGAACGCATCCATCGAGTCAACGGTAACTGGGAAACTTGTATCCCCGCGAAAGAACTCACATCAATCGCAACATCTTGGGGACTCACACCCCCGCAAAATAACTTACTTCAATCGGAATAAAAGAGTTATTTGGGACCGCAGTCCCTTGAGCAATAAATAACATACACCTATAACCTCGGGACTAGCACCGATTTAGGGGGTCTGAAGCCAACTCCTGAAATCACAGTGTACACCGCATAAAGCTTACCTAGCTCGGCAACGATAACTTAGGTGTACTTACAATCTGACCTTTAGTGACTGCCCATCAGTTTGCGGATGGTACGTTGTATTCATGTGCACCTTAGTGCCCATCTCTACCTGAAATGCTACCCAAAACTCTGAAGCAAGATTCGGATCCCGATCTGACACAATACCGGCTGGCGCACGTCTAATCCTCTCAAGAAAACATACCGTTCGCACTCTCGGGATGCATCCCTCGAGCCAGCAGTATCTGGGGAACTCACATCCCTCACTACTTACTCTCGGAACTCACATCCCAAATAAGTATACAGGAGAACTCACATCTCCTCTGATTAGACTGCCTCACGTGGTACAATCTCGATATTCCCTTCCTGGAATATTCTCATAAAAACGACCAACATTGGTCAACACATAAATAAACACATATAAGCACCACACGTCTTATAAAACATAGGAAAATAAATAAGGAACACCATCTTATAAATTTCCAAAATGTAAATCGAGTCATCACCAACGAGAATACCAAATTCTAAAAACAACAAAACCAAAGCTAAAGCTCTGAAACTGGAAACAAAGCCAAAAAAAAAAGAACAACCACTCAATCCTAGACCTGCTCTCCCAGATCCTCGATTGATGCAAGCACCTCCACTAACTCCGCCCTCGAGGCATACTTGGAAGCTCTGCCGGGCTTCTTCAGCCCCATCCGAAGTCCTGCCACAAACTTGCCCATCTAGACCCACTCCTCATCCATACCACTACTCGCATAGACCACTAGCCTGCTGAACTCAGCATCATACTCACGAACGGACCGATTTCCCTGAACCAGACTCCTGAACTGCAACTCTAACTGCTCCACCACCTTTTGAGGGAAATACCTGGCATTAAACTCGCCCAAGAATTCACCCCAAGTCCACACTGTCCGCCTTCTCCTGGCTTGCACTCTTGACCACCAGAGATAAGCATCACCCTCCAAGAATCCTACCGCTAGATCCACGCGGTACTCCTCAGGACATCTGATAGAACAAAGCCTACGCTCTACCTTCAGCCTCCACTCATTGGTTGCCTCTGGTCCCCCTCTACCCGAGAAATATAAAGGACCCATGCCCCGCATCCCGTTGAACATCACTAGATACTGATCGCTTGGGTTTATTACTGGAGCATGCGCTGGTACCGCAACCGGTAACCGCTCCAAAATCAAAGCTAGCATCTTCGCCAAACGATCCTCTGGATCCTGAGCTCCGCCCATAGCATAACCCAAACCTGGACCTCTGACCGCATCAGCAACTCCGATACTGCCTCTGGCACCGGCAATCCTAAGCGCAACACGGATACTACTCACTGAATCCTCCTGATACGTAGGCAAAACAGCCTCCTGCTCTGACGACTCACTCTGAGTCACCCACTCGAACGACGTAGTCACATGACCCCGACCACGACCTCGGCCTCTACGGATACCAACTCTACCGCCACGACCTCTCGAAACTCTAGCCATCGCACACTGCACTTACCAAAAGCACATTCTAAGATACTAGAATTCACAGAATAAAGGTCAACCAATCATGTACCGTGGAATCTTCTTGAAGGCTCAGAGAGGATGATCTAAGACTCTACAACTCACAGAATTAACTAACTACTCATAGTCAATTCAAACAACTGCCTCAAATCAACCAATTACTATTAGCCGCAAATCAACCCAATCTTTTTTAAAAAAAACTAACATTTATACTGCGGAAAACAACATAAACAATTAAACCAACTTAATTCATCAATAAAACCATAGAATAAAATTCTTTAAACCAATTAAATCCAAATATCAATTTCAGGAATGAACAATGCTAGCAACCTAAACAATCGGTTCGCTAGACTAAACAATAAAACCATAAAACCCTATCATCCTCTTCTCTCGGCCTCGATTCCATGATCACACTTTTCCTTTACCTGCAACTCAAAGGAAAAAACAGAGTTGCGTGAGTAATATCATAAATACTCAGTGGAGCGGTCATCCCGCTAACAATTTATCACAAACCACATTTAACGATAAATTCCAAGATTATTCATTAAATAAAATCCAAATTAATATTTAATCCAATTCCGATTAATTAACCAATTCCCAGTTAGATTAAGCCATATCCGATTTTACAATAATTCACACAAAGTTTGACAGACAATAACGGGTGTCGATCGACACTCCACCATGGTGTCGATCGACACTCGTCGAAACGAGTATTAACTTTCCCGCAGGGTGTCGATCGACACAGCCACTAGGCGTCGATCGACACTCTGTTCCTGAGACCAGAAATCGAGCCTATCCTCACACGGCTCGTCTCGAAAAGCAGCGAACACAAAAACAACACGAAACAGCACGATTCGTTCACGACACAGAGGCAAAACAATCGTTAATACATCGAAATATCAATGATATGATCCATCAATCAATTTACCAGCGAATTCTAGCATTCCTAAGCGATCACGCACTCATCTTTAAGTATTTGGGATCGAAATGGCTAAGAACACGAAGGACGAAGCCCCCTACAAGGCTGGAACGACTCTGATCCTATGCTCAAACCACAGGAACTCGCCACAACCTCACACCGAACTATCTGAACAAGGAACTTCTTGAGAACGAACAATTCACGGATAACTCACGATTCTCACTCGAAACTCTCGATTTTCTCTGCGATTTCTCTGATTCTGACGGCCACAAGTCGGTATAAGACTTATAAAGGTGAAACCCTAGGTCTAAACCACTAAACCGAGCCAAACCGCGATTAAAATTTTAACCCGATCGGTCAAAAACGCATGGTATCGATCGACACTCCCCATGGGTGTCGATCAACACCCTTACCGAATTTCTAACTTTCGGTTTGGGATGTTACAATTTTTTGAGACTGATGGGTTAAAATTGTGTGTTGTCGGGATAACTATCTTGGTATGCGCAACGAGGACGTTGCGATTTGTTAGTGGGGGTAATTGTGACGCCCCGGTTTTAGGGCATATGTGGTATATGCGGTATATGGGGAGAGGCTTAAAAGATTTGATTTGGCTACCTATATCACCAAAGTGCACTTATCTTTTCGGTCACAGGTCTTGAGAGAACTCCAGAGTTAAGCGTGCTTGAGCTGGAGTAGTTTCATGATGGGTGACCTACTGGAAAGTCATTTCCAGTACCGTGTGAGTGAGGTCAAAACACGAGGAAAGATCGTGTGGTGATTTGCAGGGTCAGTAAAGATGACTTTCGGAGCCTCCCGGACTAACGCACCGACCGTCGGACATGGTGGGCCTACGGGCCTGTGAGTGGACGGGGGCCCATGGGAGGGGCGGTCGGGGTGTTACACTTAATTAGTTAGATAATTGATATGTAAAACCTTCGTCGTACTAAAATTAAAATTAGATAGAAAAATCTGAGATTGTCTCTTATTACTAATAAGTTATTAAACTCTTAGCTAAACTAGTAATTAAATGAAACTGAAACAAAATTGGGCTTAATGAGGTTGAGAACTTACTACGAAGTTCGAATATGAACTTTTTTAAATTAGAACTTTTTTAAATTAGAGCTGACAAAATGGGTAAACTTAACCCATTTGATTCGATCCATCATGAATTCTTTTATTTTCAGTCCACGATAGCCGGCCCACGAGACCCACAGGTTAGTAAGGTTAGACCCAAACTCAACCCACTATATTTAGTGGGTTTTATGGATGGCCTGTGAATTTTATATATTTATTCTAGAATAACAATAAAAATAAATTTTTTCATATAAAAAATATCCTCCAAATTTAAATAAATCTAAAACAACATAGCAAAACGGAATTTGACATCATAATCTATAAATAAAAGCCAAAAGCAAGTAAAAAAAACTCAAATAAGAAATGACACAAGTCCATAACATCTTGTTTCACACGATCATATTTACTCACGAACTCAAGGAGGCATGTTGGTTAATTCTCAAGTTCATTACTTGTCACTTGTACTAGTTATTTTATATCAAATGTCTTATATTATATATCTTGTATATGTATAATATTAAAATATATCTTGTATGTATATGAGAATTTAGTGAGTTTTACCCGCTAACCCACCGCCCGTCATGGGTTTTACTTAGGTAATTTTACTCGCTAAATATATTGCTCACCATGGATCAACCCATGAGACCTATTTTTTTTAGATAACAATGTTGAACCCATACCCGTCCCATGGTGATATGGATCGGGTCCGACACGCGAATTTTGACCTATTTTTACAACTCTATTTCAAATAGCTTAATTGTGGATCAGACTTTTGTTATGACAATTTTTGGCATCTAACTTTTGGAAATTCCTTACTTAATGGGAAATTTTCAAATGTGATCAACAGTTTAGTTTATATCATTTGAGCTACACTTATACCCGTGGGCCTCCTAAGGTGGCCTTTTGCTAAGTAAAATAATGTACAGAAAGAAAATCATGTTAAAACCATTCATTACTTGAACATAACTAAAAAACATACAAAATAGTTTCTTGAATATATTTTTTATTAATCTTAATGGAATTGCTGGAAGCCTGAAACCCAATTACGATATGACAAAGTGTGATTGATAAAAACTTACAAAGTTGCATTATCATCTACCAATTTTATATTTATCCAGTTTTAAATCATGTTCCATGGCATAAGTGTGATACAATATACAATACAAAAAAATAAAAATTGATTAGTAATGTTAGCTAAATAACTTAGTTTATTTTCTTACATATGGTAATCAGCCATTCACTTGTAACGCATCAATTTTCCATTATTAAACAATTTCTCCACTCTTTTTCCAATTTATCTTTTTTATTTTCCAATATTAAAATAGTATAAAATAATATGATACTATGATAGTGACGGTTATTGTAGCAGAAGATGTGTACCAAAAGACAATCGATCTGAAAATCACCGTCAAGCTTACAGAATCAGGACCCAGATATCTTCGAGATCTTTGGTCGCGAAAAGACATAATTGCATTTTGTGTTTTCTATGATATGGTCCTAGCTCAAATTAAGGGCAATCTTGTCATTTCCTATCTTTTTTTTTACGTGTGATCCTCCTAGTCTACAGTCCAAATATATAGGCTATGAATGGCGGCGGATAAAATGATGGTTCTCACACATGTTAAGCCACAAGAGTCAAAGACTCCACCATAACCAGAAGCTCCTATCAAGCAACAATCTGGGCCAGCAAAGAACAAGGAAGAAGGCCTCAAGAATAGTCAAAGGCCCATAAAAGATCTTGACCAGAAGACAGCTCAACGCATTCTCGATCCTTCTTCCCCAATGGCACAATTGAAAAAAGCAAAACCATGTTACAGCTCACTGGTAAAACCAGCTTACTGTATTGCCGTCCGTAACAGGTACAATCCTCTTGGATCTTGTGCCACCATCAATTGTTAGACACCAGTCAGTCTTTGTCTGTATTAGCAGTCCTTTTCCTATATATCTGAATCTGTAACAATCTGAAAACCCTATGTTTAATAATAGTAAAATTTGGCATCTTTATCTCTTTTCCTCTCATCCGAGCTCTCTGCTCTTAGTTTCTTCATGGTATCAGAGCCATGGAAGGCTCAAACGATTTAATTTCACTTTCGTCTTTAAACATCACTCAATGTGTTACTCTCAAGCTCACTTCTTCGAACTATTTACTCTGGAAAACGCAGTTCGAAACCTTTCCCTCCAGCCAAATGCTCCTGGGGTTTGTGAATGGCACATGTCCTCGTCCTTCCGCTACAATATCTGTTCAGACCGGTGATGTGGTGACTCAGTCTGCAAATCCCGAGTTTGTGAAATGGATTCAGCGAAATCAATTGGTTAAATCTTGGCTCTTTGGGTCGCTGTCTAAAGATGCCCTGCGAATGGTATATGGTCTTCAATCTTCTCAAGAGGTCTGGTATGCTCTTGCTCAAAACTTTAACCGTGTGTCTGCTTCTCGCAAGTTTGATTTACAACGTAGGTTGCAAACCTGTAGCAAACATGGTAAATCTATGGATGAATATCTTAGAGAAGTAAAGACTATTTATGATCAGTTAGACTCGATATGTTACCTTGTGCCAGATCAAGAGAAAATATATAGAATCTTGAATAGCTTAGGAAAGGAATATGAGTCGGTTGCTGTGGTTATTGAAAACTCTCTGGATCATCACCCTTGTCCCTCTTATGATGATGTTGTGTATCGCTTAACTGGGTTTGAGGATCGTCTTCAAGCTTATGACTCTGCTGCTACCACTGTTAACACTCATATGGCCTTCAATGTTAACAACACCAATGATTACTCTGAGTCCTATGGTCAGGGTCGAGGTGAATCTCGTGGTAGAGGTTGTTATTCAACAACAGTTCAACAAAACCTCTGGTGGTACTCGTCTTACGTGTCAAATCTGTGCCAATTATAGTCACACTGCAGACAGGTGTTACAAGAGGTTTGACAAACAGTTTCAGACACAAGATGTTACCTTTGCTCTTGCTGCAATGAAGGTTCCCGATGAAGTAAATTACAATGGACAAGAGTGGTACCCCGACGCAGGCGCCTCTGGCCATGTTACTGGTACAACTCAATTTCTTCAGAATCCCAAACCCTATCAAGGTAATGACACAGTAATGGTAGGAGATGGGAGCTTCTTACATATCATTCACATTGGTTCAGTTCCACTAGCCATTCCATCAGGTACTCTTTTTCTGAATGATATTCCAGTGTGTCCTGCGATTGTCAAATCTCCATTATCTGTGTCCAAACTTACCTCTGATTATTCCATATCCCTTGAATTTGACTGTGAGGGTGTTACTGTAAAGGACAAGTTCACAAAGAAGGTCCTTACTCAAGGAAGCATGCGTGATGATCTCTATGTTCTGGAGAATCCTTCCTTTATGGCCTTCTACTCTACCAGCCAAGCTTCTACTAGCAATGAAGTATGGCACCTTAGACTTGGTCATGCCAATAATGAAGTTCTCCAACTTCTTCTCAACAACAATGTCATTTCATTCACTAAAGCTGTTGCCAAGATATGTGACTCTTGTCAACTGGGAAAAAGCTCAAGACTTCCTTTTTCTGCTTCCTCTTTTATTTCATTTAGACCTTTAGAGAAGATACATTGTGATCTTTGGGTCCTTCTCCTGTTTGTTCAGTTCAGGGATTCAAATACTATGTCATCTTCATTGATCATTTGCTGGTTTTATCCTTTGGAATGAAATCAGACTTCTTTCAGATCTTCCTCATATTTCTAAATGTCGTTGAAAATCTGTTTAGTTGCAAAATTCAGTTGTTTCAGCATGATGCAGGGGTAAAATTTGTAAGCAAGCAGTTTACTTCTCATCTGGTAAAATGTGGAATTAAGCAACATATCACATATCCCTACACTCCTCAGCAAAATAGGATTGTTGAGCGAAAATATCGACACATCACTGAGTTAGGTCTGTCTATGTTGTTTGATGGCAAGGTTCCACAAAAATTCTGGGTTGAAGCCCTCTTTACATCCAACTTTATCAGCAATTTGCTACCTTCCTCAGCTCTTTCAGGTCAGCTCAGTCCCTATGAAAAGTTGTTCAACAAGAAACCAGACTATTCCTTTTTAAGAGTCTTTGGCAGTGCTTGTTACCCATCTCTAAGGCCTTACGCAGCAAATAAGTTTGATCTCCGATCTCTGAAGTGTGTGTTCTTGGGATACTACGACAAATACAAAGGATATCGTTGCATCTATCCTCCTACTGGCCGCATCTACATAAGCAGGCATGTTTTGTTTGAGGAATCTGAGTTCCCATTTTCTACTACCTATGTGGAACATCAAGTGTCTTCAACTACATCTCTCCTTTCAACTTGGCAACAAAGCTTCCTCCCAAGAGTTGTTCTAACTCCTCCAACAGTTCCTTTAGAAGAGGATATAGCTGCAACTTTAGTTCCTCCTTTAGACATTGGTTCTCCCTTACATAATCCTGTTTCTCTTGAGTTGCCTCCTCAATCCTCAGATTCAGAAACATCTTCCTCTGAAAATCAAGTCTCTCTCATCACTGACACAGATTCTCCATCTCTTCAAGATATTTTCACCGAAGAAACAGGAACACAACCTGCAGCAAGCACTCATCCGATGGTCACTAGAGGAAAAGCTGGTATAACTAAACCTAATCCTAGGTATGTTTTACTAACAATCCTAGAGAAACAGGAACACTCCCTCTGAACCTAGGACAGTCACTGCAGCTCTCAAGCATCCAGGATGGAATGGTGCTATGAAAGAAAAAATGGACACATTCAAGGAAACTGGCACTTACTCTCTAGTTCCATATGAGCCAGGTATGAATGTTTTGGGTTGTAAATGGGTTTTTCGTACCAAACTCTTGGCTGATAGTGATCTCGATAAGCTCAAGGCAAGATTGTGTACAAAGGGGTTTGACCAGGAAGAAGGCATCGACTATTTAGAGACTTACAGTCCAGTAGTCATGACTGCCACAGTTAGAACAATTCTTCACATGGCAACGGTTTAGAAATGGGACATCAGAAAGCTTTATGTCAAGAATATCTTTCTCAATGGTGGCTTATCAGAAACTGTTTACATGCACCAGCCCCCTGGTTTCATTGATCCAGAACGTCCCAATCATGTCTGCAAACTCCATAAAGCTATCTACGGCTTAAAGCAAGCTCAAGGGAATGGTTTAACAAGTTCAATAACTATCTTTTGGCTTATGTTTTAAATGCTGCAAAAAGGATCCTTCTCTCTTTGCGTATCAAAAGAATGGGACCATTATGCTTCTCTTGTTATATGTTGATGACATGTTGCTCACAGGAAATAAAAAAAGTCTCATTGCTGATTTGCTGGCTACTTTGAATAAAGAGTTCAGAATGAAAGACATGGGAACCTTGCACTACTTCTTGAGGATTCAAGCTACAAGCATACATGATGGCCTCTTCCTTAATCAAGCCAAGTATACAAAAGATCTCCTCTATGTTGCAGCTATGGCAGAGTGTTCACCTATGACTACTCCTCTCCCACAGATCAGACAGAAGTCTTTCCCGAACCAACTTATTTCAGAAGCTTAGCAGGGAAGCTGCTGTATCTCACACTTACAAGACCAGACATTCAATTTGCTGTCAATATCATTTGTCAGGAGGTGCATTGTCCCATGATGTCTGATTATAATCTCCTCAAAAGAATTCTCCGATATCTCCGAGGCACCATTGATTATGGTACTCTCTTCTCTGCTACAACTGAGTTCACTCTTAATACGTACAGTGATAGTGATTGGGCAGGTTGTAAGGAAACCAGAAGATCCACTGGTGGTTTCTGTACCTTCCTAGGTAACAACATCATCTCTTGGTCTGCACGCAAGCAAGAAACTGTGTCTAGGAGCTCCACAGAGGCTGAATACAGAGCCTTATCCGACTTAGTTGCGGAGGTCACTTGGATTGAAGATCTTCTGCTTGAAACTGGTACTAAATTACCGTCTATACCTAATCTATATTATGACAACTTGTCTTCATTCTACCTATCTGCAAACCCAGGTCTCCATAAGCGGTCAAAACATTTTGAAACCGACTGGCACTATGTTAGAGAAAGTGTGGCCCTGGGAAAAGTTATTGTTCATCACATTCCATCTCATCAGCAGTTGGCTGACATCTTCACTAAACCATTACCTATTTCTATCTTCAAGGAGTTAAGGTTCAAACTTGGTGTGGATCAATGCCCCACACTAAGTTTGAGGGGGAGTGTTAAGCCACAAGAGTCAAAGACTCCACCACAACTAGAAGCTCCTATCAAGCAATAATCTGGGCCAGCAAAGAACAAGGAAGAAGGCCTCAAGAATAGTCAAAGGCCTATGAAGGATCTTGACCAGAAGACAGCTCAACGTACTCTCGATCCTTCTTCCCCAACGGCATAATTGAAGAAAGACCATGTTACAGCTCACTGGTAAAACCAGCTCACTGTATTGCCGTCCGTAACAGGTACGATCCTCTTGGATCTTGTGCTACCATCAATTGTTAGACACTTGTCAGTCTTTATCTGTATTAACAGTCTTTTTCTTATATATTTGAATCTGTAACAATCCAAAAACCCTATGTTGAATAATAATGAAATTTGGCATCTTTATCTCTTTTCCTCTCATGTGAGCTCTCTGCTCTTAGTTTCTTCAAAACACACGGTCCAACCTCTTGTGTTTTTTCCATTCACTACGCTTTTATTCAAAAGCGGTTCGGACACAAAAAGATATATTAAAATAACAAAAAATAAGTTGCATATCGTACATAATACAAAATCATGAACAAAATACTTGGACCACTCTTAACAGTAAAAACGCAGGATAATTGGAGTGTTCCGTCTACAATTGATATTTGTATTATATATTAATTCATTTTTTAAGATTAAAAAGGTGTAGAACTTAATTTAAAATTACAATTAGTACCTAATATATTTTGGAACTGATGTAATATACTCATATAAGTCATATATTCTAAAAAATAAATATTTTTATGACAATCATTACAAATATAATAAATATTAATTGATAAATTATTAAAAACGCTACTTTTAAAATGCCATCTTTTCTAAAATGCTATTCGTATGATACACTCTTTTTGCATGATACATATATATTATTTACCAGTATGTGTATTTAAATTTATTTTATGTATAAATTTTAAAATATAACTATGCATATTTATATTTATTTTACTTATGAATTATTTTTTATAAATTATTTTTGGTTATGCAAAAATAAAAAAATAATTTTAAACCTTATATTAGTTATTATAAATATATCTTGGATCTTAGTTATTCAAAAAACAAATTTGAATTTCTATACAAGTTATAATAATATGTACAATATTTTGGACCGTTTTTTATCAGCTTTCACCATTCAAACTTATATTTGTACCGCTTGATCCGCTTGATACGCATCTGTACCGCTTGATCCGCTCGATACATATTTGTTCCGCTTGATCCGCCAGATCCGCTTAATCCGTTCCGCTCGATACGCTTTCACCATTCGAAGCCATATAATTTTCAAAAAAAAAAAAAAACCATTCGAAGCCATAGTGTTTTTTTTTTAGAAATCCATAGTCGTTACTTGTACAGTTGTACTCCATAGTCCATAGTTTGTATATTGCTTACTGTTATCACACAAAGATTATCTAATTATCAAACAAAAACAAAAGTTTCAGAATTACTATATACGATAATAAATTGACTACGAGTATTTATTTGACAAGCCATAGAAAAAATAGTTTCCAAATAAACAAATATATATTTTTTATGGTAAAAATTTCGGATATGAATCCTATTCTATGTGGATCGGAAATCAAGTTTTAGTATATTTTCTTCAAAAAAAATTGAACCAACTCCATGTGCTAACTACTAGATCACCACATATTTGGTAACAAACAAATACTTGCGTTTAACAAATAGATAACAACTAAAACATTCAAGTACTCTTGTTTATTTTCTCAAATTTCAATTCCATGAGAAAGCAAAAAAAAAAAAACTTTCCTTTTATCAATATATATAAGGGACCTATATAATACTTGACACACACACAAAAATGGGGAGACCTAACTAAATGGTAAGACTAAGACCTCACAATGGTGATAATAGACTATTAGAAGGACGAAGACACGAAGAGACACACCGACTTTATTTGGTCGAATCAAAGGCGAAAAGAAAGGTCATCGTTTCTCTTTCCCTCTCTTTTAACTTTCTTTTCACAACCACAAACACACGTATCCACATATATAGATAGTGATACATATAAGTATAAAACTATAAATATGGGTTTGGTCGACAAAGATTACATCATGGCTTGCGTTTAAAAGTCTTTAGAGACACCAGAGTCCATAGTCACTAATCCACTAGGGTCATTCACTTTTTTCCCTAATTGTATTTGTGTATTAAATCCCAACAATTTAAAATTATTATTTTCAGTAGTGTAGAATATTATTTGAGGAAAAATAAACCATACTTTTTTTTCAAATCCTACTTTATTGGATCATCAAGACCATTATTATAAGATGACTTTAAAATACAGAATTTTTTTTTTGCATGTTTATTTAATTTAAATTAACTATTAATATCTTTTATCCATGAATTAGGTTTTGACTACAATAATTTTAAATTTGGTGTTCTATTTTTGATTACGGATTTTCAAATAAATAATATATATATGGTTATCTTCAAAATTAGGCCACCAACAATTATGTGATTTTCCTTCTAGCAAATCAAAAATTGTAATAAAAAGTAATAAAGTACAGTAAAACCTTTATATAAATTAATAATGTTGGGACTATACAAACTTATTAATTTAAAAAGTTATTAATTTATCGGTAAATTAATAGTTATTAATTTTAGAGAGATTTTTTTAATCCATAATTTTTTGACAATATTTTTATATTTAAAATAAAAACCTTTATGTAAAAATTCTTTTATTTTGATTATTTAATTTTTTATATATTTATATATATTTTTTACATATTCATCCTACTCCATATCATGTTGTTAATCTCGACCATCATTAAAGATAGATGCTAATAATCTCCTTGACTATTTATATGCAAAAAAAAAAATTAAAGCTACTTTGTTACTAAATATGAAGTTGAAAATGAGATAATCATAGTTTTAGAAGTATTCAATCATAAGAAAGTAATTATCACATACAAAACTCTTCACTTGATGAAGATTAAGTTTACAATACCATATATATTGATGCAATAATAAAAAAAATTAGAAATTAGTTCCAATAAAATTCCAACGTTAAAAAAAATATATATAACATTATAGTCATACATTACCAAGTTATCTTGTATATAAGCGAATAAGATTTATAATTATTAATTCATACTATTATTAGATCATAATTTACATAAGACTTTCAAAAAGTTATTATTTTATCATTTTATCGAATTTCGTCAAATACTCATATGTAAACTGATAATAACATGTAAGATGTGAAAGCCTAAAAATGTTGGTGATGGGAGTTTTGTACTCTGTGCAATTGGTATTATATTTTCTAATACAGTCCATCTATTTTTGCAAATGATACGACCCCATAACGTAACTCGTAAGATATTCCCTGATCATTTCATATTAGTTAATGATAGATATTCTTAAGAGTAGACTTTTGTTGTCAAAGGCTCAATGATTCGTCTCTTTACAAAGTCAAGATCTCGGCGTGATTGGAAGAATATTTACTTGTATTCCTATTAATCTTGCATTTTTTTATGAATTAACTTGATTATTCAATATTCAATTTTTTTTTACGTTATTCAATATTCATTTAAATAATCAAAATCATTCCCTTACTTTTTTTCCCACAATATGGTTCAATTATATGCACCCGTTTACATTTGAGGGTAATATTCGTTACGTGCTTTTGAATTTAGAACCTGCGAATAGTTGTTAACTCTTCACAAGACGACCAAAAACTCTCTGTTCTTGATGCTTTCTCTTTTAAAAAAATAAATGAAAAAATAAAATTAAAAAGAGTTTTTGTATGGTTTATAAAATTTATTAAGCGTGCAAACTATAATATAATATGAATATGATAAGCCTTTAATAAGTTCTTTAACAATAAAAAAGCCTTTAATAAATACATGCTTAAGACATGATATACAGCTAGAATAAATTTCGTTCGACAATAATCTTCTATATAACAAGAGTTAATTTGTTATATAACCTAAAAAAAATTTATAATTCAAAATCTAACTAAAAACCCTAAATCTAATGGTTAAAAATTAGCCACATGGGTAAGTTTTGGTTAGATTTTAATTTATAATTTTTTTTTTTGAGTTATACAACAAATTATCCCATATAACAACATAATATTCTTTTTGACATTCTGAAAAAATAAAATCATTTGGAAAAGGAAAATCCATCCCGAAATTCCAACATTTTCGCATATAATTCAAGATTTTGTTTTTTGTCAACCAACATATAATTGAAGAATATATTCTGATCAACTTTAAAATAAAACTAGACCGTCAATTTTGGTGGCGTTTGTTAAAATTTTAAAGTTATGATAGAGTAGTCTTTTTATGTCATTATTACCCGAAATTGAGTGGATATTTGAAATGGGATTATAACAAATAAAGAAGCTTCATCCATGATTTGACTGATGCATAGCTCTATATAAAAGAAAATGAATAAAAATAGATAGAGAAAGAACAAAATAAAAGACACGAAAGCAACATGTTTGGTTGGTCGTAGAGCCGGAGATATGACAAAAAAAAGGATCAGACAATCCTCTCTAGTATCATTTACTAAACATAATAATTCTTTTTTCTTCCTAAAAATTGAATTTATAATTTTAAAAAAGGATCAGACAATCCTTTCTAGTATCATTTACTAAACATAATAATTCTTTTTTCTTCCTAAAAATTGAATTTATAATTTTGATAAGATAAAACTTCCCACTACGAGCTAGTCTATCTTCTTTTATCAAATCATAAATTTAAAACATGTTTTCCACACCTTTAAACAAAATACTTATTAATTAGGATATTTACAAAATTGCCACTTTTTACATGTCACTTTTCAAATATGCCACTTTTGAATTATTTCTTACTGACATGTCACTTACAAATCCGTTTAAAAGCCTTATATCTCAAAATTCTTGATTTAAAAAAATGTTTTGATCCATAATAAACCTTAAACCCAAAAAACTAAACTCTGATATAACATAGTTAACCCAAACATAAATGATTAAAAATTTTGGAAAAAGTGATAGTGGTATTTTTTAAATGTGGCATGTCAAAATAGCATATCTTGAAATTTTTCTTATTAATTAAGGAAATTAGGCTTAATAACACAAAAAACATTATAATTCAAAATCTAACAATTTACCCTAATTCTAGCGTATATCCTTAAGCCACATAGGTTAGTTTTAGTTAGTTGATGAATTATTAATTTTTTGTTTGTTATTCTTGCAGTTAACCCTATTAATTATCATATATGTTTTTTTTTTGTCATCATGTATTATCATTTATGTATTGGTGATTTCTTTTATTTTATCTAGTTGGATTAATATTTAAAGAAAATATAGCAACTTACATTTTTTAAATGAACCAAATAATTCTACAATTTTAAACTAATTAAGCCAAAACTAAACGATAATACCAGATATCAAATCCATTTACCCTTTTATTACATATTAATAATTTTATTGTTGAAGTCATAGACAAAAACCATATCAAATCATACACATATGTTTAAATCAAATTAAACCAAAAAGAAAACGATTCCTAATTAGACGTAAGCTTTTACTTTCTCCTAATAAAACTAATTTATAATTTAATTTAACCGGACAAAATATTTTGAACGGTCGTCATGTGAGGGCTGAATCGGAATTAGATACTCTATCATACCAAATCATTGAAGGGACCTACATGTCTGAAACTAACACGTGTCGAACCCAATAGACAATTATACTGTTTTCAAGTTTCGTAATTGGTCTTTCTCTTGTCGATGAGCCCATGAAGAATCGCATGATGATGGTGCTTAAGACCATCTTTCAATGTAAATGTTGATGACATTAGAACCACCACTTTGATTTCTTTATTTTTCCCTACTCTTTTCGACTTTTTCGACACCTATATTTCAATTTTTTATTATACTTTTTTGTTCACCCCACAAAGAAAATGACTTTATTATTGTTATCAACAAACGTAAGATTTTATATTTAAATATGAAAGAAAAAAATATATATATTTAAATTTGTTATTGCTGTGGTTGTGGATGAGGTTTGTTTTTTGTTTATTATTCTTGAGGTTTGATTAGTCCAACCAATTTTTTAAATCGTCTTCCAATCATCTAAACCATCTAAAAAGGTATTACAGATAGGGGTCATACCGTTATTTTAAATTATTTTTTACCCTTTTGTCTTTATTCTTCCGCTTTTTCACACACACTTTATTGGCTTATTTACTCCCATTTCTTTTCAGAAGTCAATGGTTATCTTATACTCCTGACGCAATTAAATTTAATCGTGTTATATCATTACATAAAGCCACCAAATTCTTCATTTGTTTCAAAATTTCAAATATTTTAAAATAATATTTTTGAAGTAAATAAAATATACTCCAAAAATTCGTTAGTTAAAGCTTAAGAAAGCAATCCACTGTCACATAAATTAATATAGTACATTAGATTGTGGTATATTTTTATGTTATCGTACTGAATTTATAACAACAAAAAACTGTACGAGAAGTATCAAAAGTCAAAGCACCACAATTATTTTAAATAGAAGTATATTTATTCGTAAACCATTAATTTGTCTCGTATCTATATGGCAATGGGCTTATTCGTCAAAGTTATCTTTCATCCTCAGATAATAATTAAGAAAATCTAGTAAAATCTGGTCGTTGAATTTGACCTTTTTTCCACGTTCTATATTTTTGTCATTTTTTGTCGACTATATTTTTGTCATATGATGTGATTATTTGGATATGATTATACGCGTCGTATAATAAAACACACACTCCAAAAAACAAGATGTGATAACGTTATAAATTCGAATTTCTTTTATGACAAAACCAAAAGAAAAAAAAAATCATAACTTTAACAAAATAATAATAATAGTCGTGACGTCTGATTATTGGAAGATCGCCTAAATGATTAAAATAAATTATCGGGTCAATCCAATTACTAATTTGTCTTCTCGTCCTTACTTTGAATATATTGGGTCTTTGTTGGGAAAAAATCATTGTTGGATCTTTTTAATCATGAGTCATGCATTTTCAATGTTGACACCTCAAGTCTTAAGTAATTAATAAATACATATGTCATCGTGTTAAGGAGTTTGCCACAACCTTTCCCCTTAGGGGACTGGTCTGGCCGTCGGGGACCAATACTACAAAAACAAATTTTCTTACAATAATATATATTTGTATGCAATCCAAATTATTTTTAGCCATCTCTCTTTAAATAAATTAAAACTTGTCCCAAAGGTTAAAAGTTCTAGTTAATTGGATTACATATCTATATCATTCACATTCTCAGAATCATCGATCTGTATTCTAATTTCTAAAGTTTCAATAAGTTTTGTTTCAAACGTCAAAGTTTTAAAGCACATAAATAAAGGCAACAAATTAACATAGTTTTCTCAAGTTATATCAAGAAACAATATTATGAAAATTTAAAGAGCCAAGATCGGTTGTATCATGAATTGATAAAACTAAAGGAGATGGTTTTGAAAAAACTTAAGATGGCTTTCGTTTGATTGGTTAAATTAGGTTTATTCCGACTACAAATTACAAACCGAACTAACATGTAAAATCGGATTTAACCTGATTATATGACTTTCTCATTCGTAGCCACATTAATATTAATTTGTACATTATATGGGTGACCTAACTTGGTTAGAAAGTGCGGGGGAAACATTCCACAACTTTCTTCGTTAAGTCCCTTAACATTTTTATACAGTATTTTATTTATGTTTGACGAATCACATTCCACCACCAGCATTAATATTATTATCATCAATCATCTTCTTCCACCCGTTTCTAATTTATGTCATTCATCTATAGATAACCACATGTCATAAATGAATTCCAAATTAATCTTGTATATATATATAGCTTTATATAAGTTACCAATAGATATTGAACAACTATCATTGCTTCGATATTTTTGTTAGTTTTTCTCTTCCCAATTATTGTTAATCATAAAACGACCTAGGTGATGTAAATGAAACCAACTAGGCCTCGGTTTCTCTAGCTAACTCTACGAAAAAGACATGTAAAGATAGAGATAATAATATTTTTATCATCTCATGTATAATAATTAAGTAAATCGCATGATAAAGTAGTTTTTATTCCATGACCTGTTTTGTCTGTTCACAATAATGTTTTTTTCTTTTCGAGTGGTACAAAATCTACTTATTCTATTTACGAATTTTCAACACATATACTAATCAATAAGAGCATATTTATTTGGGGAAAACGGTGGAAAGACAAATAGGTAGAAATTATTCAATAATTAAGTCCAAACACAATATGGCCAGATCAAGAGAACCGAACCTAAAACAAGAAAGTGGAGATCACAATCTCAAACACAAAACAAATAAATAATTAATACTAAGGCTATGAATGGGAGACGTAACTTTTAGTGGTTCGCACACTAGAGAGGAAGAACCACATGTTTAATCCCATTCAGCAAATTTTAATCAATAAAAGTGTATCATGTTTAAAAAATTATAAAATAAACTTGAACTGTCTTTGAAAAATGTGCCAGTACAAATATGAAGAACCGCTTGCGGTTCTCGTTCCACTCCAGTTTTGGAGCATTCCAACCTGGATTCGTAGGCGCATCACTTGTTTTGTCAAAAGAAAAAATACTTTTAATTGGATAATATAATAGAGAAATAATATTATAAAAAATCTGTTTATTATTTATCTTGTTTATAAAATATATATTTTCTCGTTTACTCATTTAAATACTGTTAAGGTTGGATACTAACATTTATTATCTAATAACTTTGAACTATTATTAGATTCATACTTATATATGCTCATTAGGTAATATATGGCGCAATTTTCTATTTTTAAAAATAATTATAATATGAAATATTTCAAAAATAACTATGTGAATTTATATTTGTTGTACTTATAGATAAATTTTTGTTTCAAAGTAACCAATTTATAATAATTTAATTATATATAAATATAAAGATAACTACATACATTTATCTTTGTTACATTTATAATTAAATATTTCTGTAATATTTTTTATATATATAACTACGTATATTTATCTTACATTTATAAATTTTGTACGCTCCATATTTATCTTTGTTACATTTATTTTATGTAGAATGTTTTAAATAAAACTATGCATATTTATATTTCTTGCATTCATAATTTCTATGATTACAATTTATATAATTTCTGTAAAAATTAATATTGCAAAATTAAGAATTGTAATTTTCATATTAATTATAATAATTTATACAATATTTTGGACCGCTTGCTATCCGTTTTCACCATTCAAACATATGTTTTGGACTGCTAGATCTGCTCGATACGCAGTTGTACCGCTTGATCCGCTCAGTACGCATTTGTTCCGCTCAATCCGCCTGATCCGCACCGCCTGATACACTTTCTCCATTCGGAGCCTAAGAAATTAGAAGAATTAAATGTGCAGTGTGAGGAGGTTGAAGATTGGTAGGCAAGCTGACATGTTACCCATATCTGCCTTCTTGAAGCAAAGCATGGAGTGGGAGACAATTCATGTGGTCTCTTATTTAAAGTCCTCTCTTAATCACTCTCTCTCTCTCTATGTACATGTATGTTTACATGTGTCCCCATGATAAGTATTTCTTTTTGTTTAGTAAATAATGTTTATAACTTGCATTTAGAGTACTAAAGTAACGTTTCTTCTTGAAATATAAAATGCATTTTTTTTACCAGTATTTATATATACATGCGGAGATTTTCAAATAAATTTTAATATATGTGAAAATACAAAGTGGTATATATTTTTTTAGACATAAAAGACTTAAGTAGTTAGGTATATATATATATATATGAGTATATCAAATACTAGTTCGGGGGTATATTACGGGAATATCTGCACTCAAATAAATAACTCAACATATTTTTCAGAACACTGAATCTTTGAAAAGAATGTATTGTTTGAAGGTGGGCATGGGAGAGATAAATAAAAGAATCGTTTGATCCATAGCACGTGATGGTATTATAGACTTTAATAGAAATTGTAGATATCCCAAGTAACAAAATAAAATAAAAACACTTCAAATCATTTCGGATATTAGAGTTCACCAACAAATAAAAGAAAATTACCTCAAATTTTCCAGTATTTTTTTATAAACAAAAAAGTATTCTAAGAGGATATGATTTGAATACGAAAAATATATAAGCTGTAAATAGTGGAATGATTCAACCGACAGTATAATTGTCAAACTGTTACCATTCACATTTTTTTCAATCGATAGTTGAATTCCCCACCGATATTTGAATTTATGTATTAGATTTTTCATATTTATCTCAAAATACTTAATTTTCATACTTTATGATTTATATGATAATTATATATAATAAATTTAGTTTATTTAATTATTATTTTGACAAAAAAATTATAATCAACTATTTATAAATTAATTTTATTTATTTTGTGAGATTCTGCTATTGGTATAATGGTTCTACTGACACCATTTAACTTTCTTTTATTTTGCCAGATTCTGCTAGAAATTTAATTATTTTGCCAAAAAATTAATCATTCTGCTATTACCATCGAGAGCCATAGTTAAAATTTATGAAGTGGGAAAAATAGTTGCAAGTGGGGTGCTCATTTGGTCAACCTTTGTAAGTGAAGAAAATTAAAAGGAGAGAGAATTGTGCCATCATTATTTCCCACATTCTTTTTTTTTCCTTTCAAAAATACAAAAAAAAAAAAATACTACTAAGAAAAAGAAATCCATTCCTTTGATTAATACTAATTATTAGCCAGACAAAAATAAAACTAATTATTAGCCACCCACCTACCCACCCACCCATCAAAATAAAAAAAAAAGTTAAATTAAAAAATAAAAACCTCTCCTCTCCTTCTTAAGAAGAAGCCTCTTGGCTTCATTTCGTCCCAATTATCTTCCAAACTTCACAACAAGAAACTCTTAGCGAAAAAAAAAAAAAACCTCTTTCTCTTCTTCTTACTATTACTTCTCAAGAATAGAAAAATTCAAAGATCATTTTATTTTATCTTTCAAATGGGTCTTGATGATTCATGCAACACCGGTCTTGTTCTTGGTTTAGGCCTCTCACCAACACCTAATAATTACAATCATGCCATCAAAAAAACTTCCACCACAGTTGACCACCGTCTCATAAGGCTTGATCCGTCGCTGACTCTTAGCCTCTCCGGTGAGAGTTACAAGGCCAAGACTCTTACCGGCGCCGGAGATCAGATTTACCGGCAAACTTCTTCTCATAGTGGAATCTCCTCTTTTTCTAGCGGAAGAGTAAAGAGAGAAAGAGAAATTTGTGGCGGAGACGGCGAAGACGAGGCGGAGGAGACGACGGAGAGAATAGTGTGTTCAAGAGTGAGTGATGATCATGAAGATGAAGAAGGTGTTAGTCCTCGTAAAAAACTAAGACTCACTAAACAACAATCTGCTCTTCTTGAAGAAAGTTTCAAACTTCATAGCACTCTTAATCCGGTACGATTTAATCTAAAATCAAATATCTACTTATTTATATACGTTAATGATATCCTTAATTTAATTCTTAATTATTGTTTTTTAATGAATTTCACAGAAGCAAAAACAAGCTCTTGCGAGACAGCTTAATTTAAGGCCTAGACAAGTTGAAGTGTGGTTCCAAAACAGAAGAGCTAGGTAAATTATTTGATTTTTTTTTTATATAGTTCCATATATAGATACTGTATTTTTTGTTTCGTTTGTTCATTTTTTTTTTAAATTTGGACAGGACAAAACTAAAGCAAACAGAAGTGGATTGTGAGTGTTTGAAGAAATGTTGTGAGACTTTAACTGATGAAAATAGAAGACTTCAAAAAGAGCTTCAAGATCTTAAGGCTTTAAAATTGTCTCAACCGTTTTACATGCACATGCCGGCGGCGACTTTGACGATGTGCCCTTCTTGTGAAAGACTCGGCGGCGGAGGTGGTGGTGGTGCCGGAGGAGGCGGTGGAGGTACGGTGGGGGCTGACGGAGGAACGGCGAAAGGAGCTTTCTCTATAGTCACAAAGCCTCGCTTCTTTAACCCTTTCACTAATCCTTCTGCAGCTTGTTAATTACTTATTAATTAAATTGGTTTTTTTTTGTTTTTTTAAAAAGTATCTAAATAGAAATTAGTTAGAAGTTAAATCCCAGGAGAAAAAGATTATGATGAAATTGGGGGGAAATGGGGGTATAGTCTTTATAGATAAGACTCTTCAACGATTCCACTTTATTTTTCGGGTGGGATTGTTGGTTAATGGAGAAAAAAATAGTTTGTAATTATGGTTTTTTTTTTAATTTGTAGAGAAAAATAAAGAAGAAGATAATAGTACTGACTAATCCATCTTCTTCTTTTTTCTCAAATATATATTTTTAGTATAATTTTGCTTGTAAATAACATAAATAGTTATATTTATGAATTTTTGTACATTTTTGCAATGATTTATACCTTGTTCCTTAATAAACGATTGTTCATTCATGCGATTATAATATTAATTTATTATATTTTCTGTCGTCAACTTATATTCAATTATGGGTTGTAAGTTTAGTTCACATGACTTACAACGACGTATACTATCGCTTTGCTTTTTGCTTATTTTAGAGGTTTTTAAGTGTTATTGGATTGATTCTATTAAGAGGAAGATTCGTGTATATATTTGTAAAATATATCAACGAAGATTTTATAATTACATAGTTTCTAGTTTCCTTCTAATGAAATTAGTCCAATGTTCATTATTGTTTACTAATCGTTCATCTTATCTAACGGAGTCACTGGTGCCAAATTGTTTCTTTTTTCAACCGTAGAACCCAAAAATGGAAAGATAGAAATAAATTTCCCGCTGATAAATAAAACACTTATAACTAGAAAGATGGAGAATCCCAAAACTTTACGAAGGTAAAAATATCGAAAAAAGGAAGGTTAGATAATCCGGTAAGCCAAACCATTTCATATTAAATTGAAATATTGCTTTCGAACGAAAACACATTTAATAATTTTTGGCTCCATATATAATGATTTTATTTTAGATTATCCAAAACCCGTGGAAAGAAACATTTGATGGATGTGAATGGTTTTAAGTGAGAGAGATAAAGGGTGTGAGGCAAAGAGGTTAGCTCACGTGTATTGATACATCTCCTTAAACTTAGACCTTTTTAATTTATCCAACCAATAATAATAACAATATAAATTTTGTTTTTAAGAAAAGCATAACTATATGATGTCAAAAAAAATAATCATAACTATATAGAGACAAACTAGAGTCTAGAGGAGCCAATACACACAATGCAAAATCGTGTACACATATGTAGCCAAATATTATCCATGAATACAACAATAAAAAAAAACCATATATCATCATCAAATTACAAAGCTTAATCACAAAGAAAATAATTATATACTTACTAGTTACTATAGATACATTTTGTGTAAAAAAAAAGATAAATAATGTTCTTGAAGATTTGAAGTAGTGAGATACTATGTCTTTATGAGGTAAGGTGGGACATGCTTCACGTGATTTTTCTTCATATTTCTTCTCTCGACCATGTTATAGATATGTGGGATTAATTATATGACTTTTCATATTATACCTATATTTATTATACACGTATGTTAATTTCTTTTAATAAATATACTCTCTCCGTTTGTTTATAAGTGATGTTTTAGTATTCTACACTCATATTAAGAAATCATTAAATTTAGCTTATTTTTTGAAATAAAACAATACTTTTTATTTATCTAAGATGTTTATAATTGTGCATTGGTAAGTGAAAACATTTCTTATTTATAAACAAAAAATAACTCCTAAAACATTACTTATAAACAAACGTGAGTATAACAACGAGACGTATTTAATACTAACATATTCATGAAAACGACATCGAGGCATGTATATGTGTATTCATGAATCTTGCAATTTCAACACGTACATGTACAAGTACAACAGTATTAGACAGTCAATATAAGCCATAAAACAAGTGCAATTTAAACGAAAATCATGGTATAGCTAGATAAAATACACTATTGTTCTAGGCTTTTTAACTTTGTTTACGTTTTGAAAACAACTTTATACATAGTTAATCATGGTAAAATAGTTCAAAGAAACGAAATAAACATTTTGAGAGTTCAATTTTTTTTTTTTTTGGAACATTTTCACTTCTATTTAACCATATGAAATACTCCCTCCGTTCCTTGGAGATTGATTTTCTAGCATTTTCACACAAATTAAGAAACAATAAATTGTGTTTAGTAATTAATGTAACTTTTTGCAAAAAAAACACTTTTTCATAACAATGAACCAATAGCTATTCTCTAAATTTAATTAGTTTTATTTAATATTTCTTGGAACTTACAATTTGTTTAATATAAATTGATTAAAAAAGTATAAAAACCTACAACATCAATCTTTGTAGAACAACCAAAATATGCTAGAAAATCAATCTTCAAGGAACGGAGGGAGTAGTACTAACGTTTTAGGTGTACTAAAAAATTCAATATGTTGGCTACTCGATGACTATATTTATCCAAAAAAATTAGTCGGATAATAAAATATAAATTACTTTGATTATAAAAAAAAATATACAGTATATGTGTAACCAGTTTTATTACTATCTATATAAATTTAAATATAGGTGTAAAATATAATAATGCATGCGTGATGATGGAAGACGAGATAACGAGAGAGTCCACAAGAAAATCAATCATAAGATTGGTGACCCTGAAATTAAGGTGGTGGACCATTAATGATGAGATGACTTTCCGGGGAAATCGGTGACTTTCTCGGAAATTCAATTCTATTTTCACCGAATCATTCATTCCCTTTTATTTTCATTCCTTTACACTTTTCTATTTTTCACTTTAATTATTTACTACTCCCTGTTTCATAATATAAGATGTTTTAGACATTTTATTTTGTTTCAAAATATAAGATGTTTTGACAATCTTAGATACTTTTTAACTTTATTGAATATTGTACAACCAATAGTATTATGTAGTTTTTCTTTTTGTTGGTTAAAATATTTTTTATATATTTTTAAAATGTTACTTTTAAAAGTAAAAGTAGTTTCTTAATATTTGTGTTTTTTACTAAAACATCTTATATTATGAAATGGAGGGAGTATTTATGTTCTGTTTTATAAATTATTTTGATTATATACGCATAAATTAAAAACATAAATTATAATAAAAAAATATTAATAAATTAAAAAATATAATTTCAACTAAAATATATACTATAAGATTATAAAATTTTAAAAATAAAAAAATCAAATAACATTAAATTTTATATATTTCTTCTGTTCTACAAAAAATGATGTTTTAACTTTTTTTTATTTGGTCAACAAATATTGATTTTCTAAATTATATAAGATTTTTTTATTTATTTCGCGAGAATTAAGAAAACAATAAATACAAACAAAATCTCATTTAATAATTAATTAAAATTATATCTCAACCAATCATATATAAGACTACGGAATTTAGAAAGACAAAAGTATCAAATCACATTAAAATCTGCATAGAAACTAGTAAAACATCTTATAAAATGAAACTAAAAAAATTCTCTTAAAAATCTTATATAATGAAACGGAAGGAGTATATTTTTTATTAGTTAATATTAATAAATAGCAGATTTCAAAAAGTATTAAATGAAAAGATTTGAATACTATTAGTTTATAGTTATAGAAAAGTATTTTGTGAGAGAACTAATGTATTTATTATTAAATACTCTTGGAAAAATAAAATGTATTGTATAAATAAAATAAAATAAGGTAAATTTATTGTATTATTTATTTGTCTTGGATAAATAAAATATATTGTATTATTTCAAAAAATAAGTTAAATTTAATGATTTCCTAATAAGAATGTAGAAGCCTAAAACATTACTTAAAAATAAACGGAGGAAGTATTAATTATTTCTTGATAAGTGTAAAAATGGTAGAGGAAGGCAAAGAGTAGAATAATAGCAACTGAGATATATATGGATTGATTTGTTGAATGAGTTTGATTAGACATTGATGCATGCCTATATATAGAAATCTTTCATTAACTATCACATCTTTATTAATATTTAATTTAAATGATCTATTTTGGATATTTACTGTAGGACAAAACGAATAATAATAGTATTGCTGAAGAGTTCGTAGTCTTTTCATACATGATATGATTGATCATGATCTAGTAAACATATTTATTGTATTACTATAGTCAATTTTTACAATAATTTTAAAATGTTCTTTATAAATGAGGTTACGAAATAGCTGAGAAATATATAATCTTCGGAAGGTTTTTAAAATACCATAAAATTTATGGTTAGAAAGAATTAGTAAATATTTAGAAATATTTCCCAACTTGCTAAATTTTAAGTTAATGATATTTATTTAAAACCATTACAGTTTTAATTTCGATAAGAAAATTAGTATGATTTTTGCCCTGAGTATATGTATATCAATAAAATTATGTGACCTAACTTATTTGCTGTCCAAAAAGTTATCTAGTTAATTATGCGCTATTTCCTATTACTCATACGTGTGTGCGTGTATGGGTGTATGGGTTGATCTACTCTACATGTATATATAGTGGCAAGCGACGGTGCATAATTGGATTAAACAAATATTATTTTATTGTAAGCATTTGACGACTTCAGACTTATTAGAGTTTTGGTATCAAATATATGTGGTCACTGTTACCAAAAAAAAAAAAAAATCGCTCAATCAAGCGAGAACAAAGATTTTATACAGGCAAGCAAGATTCTGATGAGACGTATATTAACTCGGGCGCAATCAATTTGAAAATAATTAGATAGTAAAGATTAGCATTTCTATGTCATTATAATATGTAGGTGACTAATTATTTGGGGTTGTTTCTTATAATGATTGATAGATTTGCTTTACGTGTGCACGAACGTAGTTAGTGTATTAAGAATAGCAAAAGACATGTGTCAGTTGCTGGTTAAATTGTCGGTTTGTCGAATTCTTGTTCCCGACTTTTCATTTTAAAATTAGTAGTACTACTTTTAATTAGTAAGCACTTGGTAGAAGACTCCAAAACAAATAGTATGTATTTTTTTTTATCCCTCGAATGTTAATTTGTTTGCTAAATTTGATATTAAAAACAAACACAAATTAACATATCAACTCTCGTGTCATAGCTAGCTTTATACGCGTTCACTTACCAACATTAATAATATACTAGTAGAATATATACATTTCGATTTACTTTTGTAGATTAATTTAATAAATTATTCAATTTGATTTTGATCACAATTTAGTAGTATACTGTATTTAACTCATGGTGGCCTATGTGATTGTTCATTAGTCCAATTAGTTTAACTGCAATTAATTTAAATTTTAATACAAAATCAACCAACTAAAATGTGACTTAACACCTAATTATATAAAAGGGTTTATTAGAGGCTTCAAGCATTTAAGCTCATCAAGATTAATTGCCAACACGTCTTGAAACGCACCATTGCGCGTGTTAGTTATAACTTATAAGGTTGGTACACAACCTCGAATATAATTCAATTACTTTTAAATATATCATACAGGAAACTAAAATAACTATTATGACTTTTATGTATTTTCAAAAGGGTAGAGAAATACCTAATTTTATTTCGTAGACCTAATTGTATTAGTATTTGGTCTCCACACATCTAAGTACCGTTCCCAAGATTGCATAGGCCAGATGCGAAATTAAAAAAAAAACATTTTAATTTTTATAAAATAAAAAGTAAATTACATTTTTTAAAAACCAAAACATGCAAAAAAAAAGTTTACAAACTTAACATTATTAAAAAAAACATGCAAAAAAAAAAAAATTTACAAACTTAATATTATTAAAAAAACATGCAAAAAAAAGTTTCCAAAGTTAACATTATTAAAAACAAATTCTTCTAGGAAAAAAAGAAAAGTTACTCAGTCTCTTTTATGACAAAATGAAAATAAAATTTGATGATAAAAGCAGTATAAATTGCAATCAGAAAATCTATATGTATACAAGCTTTACGCTTTTTATCTAATCCAATTTTAATCCCAAATCAAAACTCTTTGAGAGTTATAAATAACAAAACATAAAATAAAGAAAATTATTAGTAAATTGTGATTGTTGATTGCAAACAATGAAGGAAAACAAAAATTATGTAAGTTTGTATATGATGGTGAGACGTGAGAAGAAGATAAAGGGGTCTCGTTAATTATTACTCAAATCTTTTTCGTTTTATATATATAATAAGTTGTTTCTAGTGTAATACTATTAAGAAAATAAATTAAAGGTAATATTTGTTCTAAAAAAAGAGCCGGAGGCCAAAGCTTCAAATTCTTCTTTATAGGCACGACCTACATCTAAATTATTGATAGTTGGTATAGGTATATATTACTGGGGTTTATAATAGGTTAGATGATCATATCAATAATAATCACAAGGAGTATATGTTCCGGAATTTGTAACATGCTAACTTTGTAATTTTGGTGGATTTATGGATTTATCAACCATATACATACACTACATATAAAAGAAAAATCTTCCATGTCAATTTTTGTTCAAATTGATATTGTTACCCCTAAATTAGAAGGAAAACGATAAAACTTTGTTCAAATTATGTAACATAGAGCAAGTGTGTGTGTTATAGTAATTGTCGACGAAATTCAAATTTTCAATAATAGAGGAAGAAAATGGGACTATTGAATAAATGGAACATAGTATACTATTTTGAATAAACGTAGAATTACTAGATGCGATGCTAGTGTATGCCCATTTTGTTTCACTTGTGATGTCCCATATATTAAAAGAACTTTGAACTCTTTTAAGTAATTGATTGATGCATCAAATGTGGAGAACCGTGTGATTTTGTTCCTCCTCCGGATTTTTGTCAATTATATATACGTTCTTTAGCATTTGGGTGTACATAAGTTTTACACACACACACACACATATATATATATATATATATATATATATATCAAGGTTCATTGTTATATAAGTTTATTTCGGTTGATCATGATTACAAAAAAAGCTTAAGTGTCAGGATACTAATTGGACCATAATTTCGTGTATAAGGTTGTCAAATTTTGTTGTTGTTGTTGTCATTTTATTATTTTCCTGCAGGTTATGACTGATATTTTCAGAATACTACGGCTTTTGGAGGGAGGCTCGTATCGTAGGTAAAGTTTAATTAAATTAAAACTTGAAAAGCATTTTTCAAAATATAATATTTTATATCACAAAATTTACAGCTAGGGTCATAATTATTTGAAAATCGTGATAGATAATTATCTTTTTTAATATAATTTTAGATAAACATGTTAAATTTGTTTTAACTACAAAAATAATTAATTCTCTAACTTCGTGATGATATGTAGTTTGCAAAATTATCCCCAAAGAAACTTGGAAAAATTAGTGAAAGATTGCTTTTACTTGATCGTTTCATGTGACAAAATCTGTATGGATAACACGAGGGTCTAATGAGTCATGTGTTTCATCACATCACATGATATATATAGCCAATTGGTCAAATAATTAACTTTTCTTAAGTAATCAAATTGACACGTGGAAAATTATACTTTTGAGTCGGACACATGTGGATGTTCGTTTGATAATCACATCCTTGTAATAAAATACTGTCTTTTCACATGCATACATAGTTAGAAGATACGTCTAAATTTGAACTAACGAAACTTGAAGTACAAAACATTATATATATATATATATATAATAGTTCTATAAAAATTCTTTAACTATCGAAAGCAAAAGCATTTGATGTATACCACAAAATCTCAATAATTGATAACGAAATGAATTATCGTACGTGTTGTTGATCAGTAAGGAATAGATTTGGGTCAGACTATTCTTCTTACATACTCATATAGATGATAACAAATTGTAGATTAAATTCGCATTAAATTGACCATACATGTATTCTGATAATGATTTGTAAATATCATCATCTAAGTTTAAGTTCGTATAATTCATGTTGTTAGATTTAGATTTAGAAAAACTGGATTTCGAGTTTTAATAGCTTTTGTATGAGCTTAAATTCGAAGATTTGAATTCTCGTTGGCTATATGTTCTCAACTAAAATTCTCATCTCTTATTATGTGTTTATTTTTGTAAATTTTCCAGCACAGAGAAGCTATCTGAGTAAAAAAAAAATCCATTAATACAATTTGAATTAAACCAAACGGAAAGAGAAAAGGAAAAAGAAAAGAAAGAGACGGTGAAGGGAAAAGGTTATCACAAATTTGCGTTTGTCACGACTTGTAGTCTAGTAATGAGCTGTTGCAGTATAGTTTGTGTAACATCAAATTACATCATCACTTTTCATTTCCTTATCGCTCTTTACTAATTAAAAGTTCGTTTTTTGTTAACACACATTTAATAAAAGATGGAAACAGCCAAACAACAGGTCAATATGGAAGTTTCGAGTTGTATATATATATAAAAGAAAAGAAAAAGCATTTAGCTTACTCATCATTCATCAATTCGTTCCAAGAAAGTTACAAATTTGGACCATTCCAATTATCACTAATGGACCCCAAAAATCTTTGATTCTTATCTTTTTCGCTGATTTATCCCATTACGTTACTTTTGGAGCAAAATAAACCCTGTTTTGTTGTAGCCACTCGTGAACCTCTTACGCTGACCTCATTTGATCATAAACCATTCGTTACCATCATCACACTCATCATCTTTTGCCATCATTCATCATTGGCTTTGCTTATCTTACGTACCATCAATATCAACAAAAGAGACTTATACAAAACTTATTTTATTTGAAATGTTTTGATGGATTAATTCATCTGATGCAATCCCTAATTTTCTTGGGTATATTACTGACCATTACATCGTTGATCTTTAACCTTCCATAATTTAAATCCAGTTTTATAATTTACGGCTAACCACAAAAAATAATGAATAATACGTATGGATTAATTTTGTGACACCCCGGTTTCAGGGCATATGTGGTATATGCGGAAATGCTTAAAAGAATTGATTTGACTACCTATATCACCAAAATGCACTTATCTTTTCGGTCACATGTCTTGAGAGAACTCCAGAGTTAAACATGCTTGATCTGGAGTAGTTTCAAGATGAGTGACCTCCAGTACCGTGTGAATGAGGTTAAAACACGAGGAAAGATCGCGTGGTGATTTGCAGGGTCAGTAAACATGACTTTAGAGCCTTTCGGACTAACGCACCGACCGTCGGACATGGGTGGGCCCACGGGCCTGAGAGTGGACGGGGGCCCATAGAGAGGCGGTCGGGGCGTTACAAGTGGTATCAGAGCAAACTCTGACAATTGTGTGCTGTCGGGGTAACGAGGATGTTGCGATCTGTTAGTAGAGGTGATTGTGGCACCCCAGTTTCAGGGCATATGTGGTATATGCAGTATATGCGGAAATGCTTAAAAGAGTGAACGGGGGCCCATGAAAGGACGGTCGGAGCGTTACAAATTTGACATAATTAGGGTTAAGAACCTAAAATGACTTACCCCACCAAACTCTAAAAAGACTGAACCTGACAAATACTATTAGAGTACATAAGGTTTGTATAGAGTATGTGTCATGTATAGGAAAACTCTCTAGTAATTAGTCTTTCATTTCTAGTTTATGGCTTGGTTTATGCTATGGTTTGTATATAAATCTCCAATTGTACATTTTGATAAATTAAAAGAGTTTATTCACTAATATGGTATTATAGAAATAACAAACTTTCTCTCTCCTGTAACGACCTTCTTCTTCTGCGATTCTCATCAGAACTTTTTTCGATCTGACTCCGATTTAGTTTTCCGATCTACTAATATCGATCGGCAGAATTTTCACAAACTCTTATGTGGAGAAAGTACACATCTGCTGTAATAAATAAGAAAAATGAGTGTGTATGAATTTTAAATATATATATTGTTATAAATCCCATTTATTGTGAATGTCTATATATGATTATGGCCTTGTTCACCAAGTCCCTTTCTCTCCAAGTTATTGTACCACTATATATACTCTTGTTCTCATTGGAATAAATCATCACTCAATTCTCAATCTCTCTTCTCATATCACAACACGTTATCAGCACGAAACCTTAGCCAATGAGCGAAATCTAAAAACTCTAACCCATTTTAATAAAATTCTAACCGAATGAGCAAACCTAAACTCCTGTCGATATCTCTAGACGACATCTCTGATCTCTCTCTCTCCGTTTTCAATATCCCATCTCACCACATATAAATGGTAATTTCATGCTTTATATAATCGATCGTCTCCTGCTTTATTGGTTATCGCTTTGTTCAACCGTTATCATTAAATCATGCTTAATATTACATCTGTTTGTTATTAAGATATTACTTAATGATTTATGGTTCCCCTATTAATATGGTAAATTATTCGATCCGTTTAGTTAGTGTTTGTTCGATTATCAATTCATGTTTTCCCTCTGATTAATTGATCATACATATATTAATTAATTACTTCATAAATTGGCTTCACTTAATAATTATATTCAATATGGTATATCTCATCTCTAAAATTATTTTATCATCGATTACAGCATGATAGTCTTTAATTTATAATTATACCTGTTAATTGTTAATACGAGTTCACTATTGGTTAGTGTGTTGCCGAATCATACCTACGTTTTGGTCATACCGGTCGATATGTTTGATTAATTTATAATGGATCATTTGCTTGGAATATGAAGTAATCGATCATGGTGTAATGAATTGATTATATGATATATTCGTAGAAAGTGTTGGATTTTTACAATAAAATTCATTAATCACATCTTATTGATTGTGGTTCATTCCCTGAAGTGAATGTGTAAATCGCATCTAGTTGATTATGGTCAATTCCCTGAAGTGAATGAGATATTTTATATGAAGAAAAAAAAAGTAACACTAATCAAATTAAACCAATAAAAGGTCTATAAAGACTCTTGAAAGATCAAGGCCAAAGTCAATAAATTTCTTTCAAGAAAAAAAAATTATATACTCACCTGAAGTGAGAAAAGAAAAATCTTAAGATATAAGAGAGACTTGGTTCGATGAAAGAATCTAGTGTGAATACAATATCAAGAGTATAAAGCTCATTAAAGGCTCCCGAAGAGCATATACTTGGGAACGCATTGTGAGATATATTCCTCCACATCTTAAAGTAAATAAGATAATGATATAGATGATCCAAGTTGGGATATGTTTTAATTATGGAGTGGAATTTAATACGAGATGGATGAACCTGAAGTTTCATCATCTCGAGGTAGAAGAGTAAAGAATCTCACATAGGCAAATAACATATCTTGAAGATTATGTTACTACTTGACTCTTAAAGATCCACAAGTTCTCTAAGGCAATTTAAAAGAAAAGTATGATGAGAACAAGATGTTATTTAGAGATCATTATGAGTGTGTACATCTAAAATTAAGTCTATAAATAAATATGTTGTATTGGTTATACTCCATTCCCTGAAGCGAATGTGACATCATATTTTAAGAAAGAAAAGGACCACACAAATAATCTTTGTCGGTCGCATATTTGAAAGTGGATATGAATATAGTTAAGATCGAGATCGAAGAGTTTCTATCAAGAACTCATATTTTCACCGGAAGTGAACAAATAGAAAAGAAAATAAACTTGAGGAAGTACAATACAAGGTTGTATAAAACATATATATGAATGCTCCAGAAGAGCACGTAGATATCATTGTCTAAAGAAGGCAATTGGAGTACTTTATACATTCTATTCACCAAAGTCTCAAAAGAAAGGATCTAATGATTCGAGTAGGATATGTTATTGATTCTAAAATGAGATTCAGTTCAAGATTGATAAATCTACAGTGTTATCATCTCGAGGGGAAGAATTAAAGAATCTCATATATTATAAGTGAAACATCCAGAAGATTATGTTTACACTAAAATGAGATTGATCATCAATATGCAAACTGAAGGAGTTGTTGAATATCTCCAAATCACAAGTTTTTCCCAAGGTCAAAAGTATTTAAGAGAATCTACCTATTTTGTACTAGATTGTACTACACAAAGATTCGTAAACCAGAAGTTTACTGAGAATGAAAAATAAACCAGAAGTTTACCGAGAATGAAAAGTAAACCAGAAGTTTACTGAGAATGAAAAGTAAAAAAATAAATCAGACATTTACTAAGAATTTAAATATTTGGCTTAACCGGATTGGTCATCCTGGTTTAGTAGATGATGCGGAAATTTATAAAAATGTGTGGATATTTCGTAAAGAACCAGAAGATTCTTTCTAGTCATTTATCATATGTTGACTGCTCAGAAAGCAATATGATAATGTGGCATTCACCAATAAGAAAAATAAACTGGAATTTATTTATTTCCAGAAGTATATACGAAGAGATATTTATGGGCTGATCACCCACTATGTGAATTTTATACTAGATGCATTGATTCAATGGACGCATTGGCTCGATGAAAACATCAACTAAATATTCACATTTATCCTTGTCATGAAAATGCAACTTGAAGTTTGCATGGTTATTTGATAATGCTGGTGAATTTATGTTTAAATGTTCACTGAAATAAGGTGTCGAACATCCTGGAGTTCATGTTCATACACAAAATGGTTTAACACCATTGATTCACATCAAGCCAATGAATAATTTATAGTTCTCCCCATCATTATTGGTTTAGGATCAGAAACCAAATAATTTCCATCAAAAAGATATTTGAATATGAAAAGTGCTCCACCACAGCGCTATAAGATGGAACCTCAAAAAAGGAGAAAAATATATGTTGGATATGAATATTAAATAAGTGTCTAGATCCCAGAAGGATTTATTGAAGTCTCGACTTGTATATTCTCATAATAATGAGTTAGTTTTCCAACATCAGGGGGAGAAAGAAACAACTGAAAAAATATATATAAGTTTCTATGAATTATCAATGATCCTCGGACTAGAGAATGTACATTAGAAGTAAAAAAAGATAATTCATAAGCAAAACTTGGCGTATTAATTGCCATACGTTTTTGCTGATCCCAGTAGAGTGATGAAATCACCTATGCCAGCTGTATATGCTCCAATTAAATGTATGTCCTAGAAGGACTATATCAAACTGCTAGTGAGTCTAAAGATCGCATGAAGCGTGATAGACCTATTTGGTTCCATATATAAATCCTCGTAAAAAGAAAAGAGCAGAAATTGAGAATGACCAAATCGAGGTAATGAAGATTTTGAATGATCTCCAGAAGAGACATCAACATGACAAATGAACAGTTCAAGTACTTGACAATGAAAAGAGCTAGCTAGCTATGTCATGTTATAAATAATATGGGAACCGAAAAGCAAATCGACGTCGTAATATTTTGCATGCTATGAGCAGTTGATATTATGGAAAAGAGGATCATGAAAGAAAGTCTATTGAAATGTGTACACAAAGTAATGATTGGCCAAAGTGGAAAGAAAAATAGACTTGTACTTATAATCTCTTGAAGAGAAATTTTTGGACCAGGAGTCCATGCACCTGAAGTGTAAAACCAGTGAAAGATATAAAGTTTGTGGAAAACGAGAGTAAAAATAGTGAAATATTCACAAAGACAAAGATTGTTTTATGAAGAGATATATTTATATTCTCTTGTGGTGGTAGCAATACTTTTGAAATATCTTATAAGTCTGGCAATAAGATATAGAACACTGGATGAGGAAATTTATATGGATATAATCCCTGAAGGATTAAAGAGATCAAAATTATGTTCTTGAGAACTCTACTCGATCAAATGAAAAGAGAAAATATGGTATAATTATGTATATGTGTACCCATGTAAATTTCTCTAAAGATATTGATCAAAGTGATTCTTAATTTGAAGATCATAAAAACTCCAGAAGAGTTATCATAACAATTATGGTAAAAGATCATTGATAGTGATATTTGTATGAAGGTTCCAGAAAGATTTGCTAGAAGCAAAAACTCTTTTGTGCAAATCGCAGAAAATTGAATCGTTCTCTTTATGGATTGAAATATCGGGGAGTATTTTCTAAGAGAAGCATATAAGAATGATTCGTCCTTGCATATTTAGAAGGCATTTTGAGAAAGGAATTTATGACGATTACATAGTATGTTGATGATTTGAACATTACTGGAACTCCTGAAGAGATTTATAGAAATGATTTGGAAAAGTACTTATAGATCATGGCAAGAATCTATATAGGAATGTTCACATATACTTGGTCCTGAAGTACCAAATTTAAACTGATGTTTAAGAAATTTATCGATCTCTTTCATGATTGAAAGATGCGATTTTATATGATAAAAAGGAAAATATATTATTGACCAGAAGTCTAATGATTTGACATATCATAAATCATACAAGTTTGTTTGTTAAGGCTATGCTTATGATCATTCGAAAAGATGGCATATGATCGGAAGTCATCTCCTGAAGAAGATGCTTCTCAGGGGGAGAAATATAATGATGAGCGTGGATGTACTCTTTTTCCCTTATCATAGTTTTTATCCCATAGGGTTTTTCTATGAAAGGTTTTTAACGAGACATCAAAGAACACGCAAATGATAGACACTTAAAGAGGAATGTTATCATTAGAGTGATATATGAAAGTCTATCTCTATAATGAATATCTTACTTGAATGATATTAAGAAAAACATAGAGAATGATCAAGATGGATAATCTAAAAGATTCCTAAGTTGCAGAAGAATAGCGATATATACGTTTGACATATTCGTTCAAACGAAACTTTGGCGGGCTTATTTCTCAAGACACTTCTAACTGCTACTTTGAAGAAAAAAGTTCATCATTTGGATGCGTTATCTCAAAGATCTCAAGTCATCTAATCATCAGGGGAAGTAAATACGCGCTGCACTCTTTTTCCCTTAACCATAGTTTTTCCCACTGGGTTTTCCTGGTAAGGTTTTTAATGAGGCAGCATCACTTGCGTATTAGAAGTAGTTTTAGATTATGGACATTCAAGGGGAAGTGTTATAAATCCCATTTATTGTGAATGTCCATATATGATTATGGCCTTGTTCACCAAGTCCCTTTCTCTCCAAGCTTTTATTCTTCTCCAAGTTATTGTACCACTATATATACTCTTGTTCTCATTGGAATAAATCATCACTCAATTCTCAATCTCTCTTCTCATATCACAACATATATCTATATATATATAATAAAATAAATTGAATGTGTTTATTGCCTTAAGGCCCAAGATAGCAATGTCAAAGAGAAGACGGGAATATAATAAAATAAATTGAATGTGTTTATTGCCTTAAGGCCCAAGATAGCAATGTCAAAGAGAAGACGGGAAGATAAAGTCCATTAATATGAAATTAATTCCCAGATTATAAAAATTCAGTTTCAAAATCACTTTGGCAAGTGATAAATTTCAGAGCTGCCACTGTCGTTGTGAAGACTCGCTCGACGCATCCGAAATTTGTTTTGGATCCGCTGTCTATCATCTTTTGCGATGAAACTTCTATTCTATGTTTTTTTTTGTCAACACTGGGCCACAACTAGCCGGCCCATTAGCCTAATACCTACATTAAGTAGGCGGAGGGACTCGATCCTGGGTGTGATAGTACCTGTCTTTTGTGGACTTACCTCCGGCCACTAGGCTAAGGTCACTTCACAACTTCTATTCTATGTTATGCTTTAATGTTTTCCATGTATTTTACTTTGAATTTAGAGGATGATCCTTCCCTCCATTGTACTAAGTTTTAATGTTGAATGAATGAATGAAGTTGTTGACTAAAAAAATAAAAATAATTCCCAGACCCAAATAACAAAAAAAAAAAACAGATGATATGCTATTCAGTATTAGTCACCAAAGTTAATTTGTTTGATTTTATTTCAAACTTTAAATTTATTTTCCACTGTTTTGTTTAGTTTAGAGATCTATAGAACCAAAATGTTTGCAAGAAGGGTTTTTAAATAATTATCTTGAGCCGAACCAAATTTTATTGAATAAAAGATATGTTTTTGACAATCGAACTAATAACTAATATATGTAAAGTTTTAAATAAATTTCAATTTTTTTTTAGTTACCAGGAGGTTCTGGGCCGAAACTCGTAATCCTCTAAGACCATCTCCAATGATTTACTCCATTTTTTACTCTAAAAATAGAGTTCTTTAAAAATAGAGGAGAGGTTTACTCTAATAGTTGCCTCTATTTTTTTCTTTATCATTAAAATATTATATATATATATTCTATTTTTATTTTCTTATTAATTTCTCTTAAACCTTTTTATTTTTCAAATTTACTAATTCTACTCATATATTTTATTTGTAATAATAATACAACAAAAAATAACAATATCATTAAAATTAATAACGTTTTTTGTAATGGTGTTTTATTTTTAATTTCCGGTACTAGATATGTATTAGTAATTTAGAGTTTATTAGTTCTTGTATGTTTTAACTAAATGTGTAATTGTTGTATTTTAAATTAAAAGTAATTTAAAATATTTTATAAAACATATACAAACTATAAATTTGTCACATGGTAACATTGTTGGGTTCATAAACTATTATTGTAGGTATAATATGTATGATAAATTTTATTTAGGTATGAAATAAAAAAATTATCAAATTGTAGGACTATTTTGTAAATAAAAAAGTTATACTTTAAAAATAGAGAAAATGAATAGTGTTTCTCCAAATATAGAGAATTACTATTCATTTCTCTATTTTTAGAACATGATATAGAGTACTATTGAAGATGATTTTCCTCTAAAATAGAGTAAAAAGGCAAAAATAGAGAACCATTGGATATGCTCTAAACACAAAACCACAAATATGTAATATTAGTTTCGTCCCAAGAAATCAATGATAAATTTAAGTTTACCAAGAACTAATAGCTCAAATGGTAAAGATCTGAGGCAAAGCCTAAAAATCGTTAATTTGAGTGATTTCAATTTATTACTGATTTTTTTTTCTCTTAAACTGATTTTATTTTGTTCTAACGAATCAGTAGTCTGAAAACCAAAATGGCCGCTCTTACAAAAACATGGCTTTCTTCACACGATCATAGATTAGATCAATAATACAAAGGACATAATAGAAACACAGTAAAATACAAGTTTCAAAGAAAAAGAAACATAGTAATACAAAGATATACAGATATATGAACATTTTGACCACAACCACATCGATTATGAACGGTTCATCACATGCCACAAGACTCATCAATCCTTTCACATACATTGTAACGTGGTTACACTTGGCATTTGTTCTTGGTTTCAAGAAAATCTCATTTTGGATTATATTCTTGCTGAGCATTCTGGTGGAGGAATAGGAAAGCGAGACTTGTCGGTACAATAGTCATAGACCATATGGCTCACTCGGACCCATCTATACGCTCGAGCCTCGGCCGCACTCAACTGATGATACGCGGCGCCTTCCCACCAGTTCTTCGGATTAGCGGGACAATTCGCTGGTCCTGGAATGGGACATCCTTCTATATCGAAATCTTTGTAGTAGGCATAAAATGGTGCTCCGGACCAATTAATTTTCTCCATTCCTCCACGTGTCGCCCAATCATCGGCTTCCCATAACGTCGAATATACACCCATTGGTTGGAATCTTGGGAATGGAACTTTCCTTGCCTCATTGTTCTTATAAACCCTAATGGGTACATTGTCGACGTAGAACCTACAAAACCACACATATTATTAGACGTTTAGAAAGCGAATAATAATTTTGCATAGTTTATTAGAACAAAATCAAATAGAACCATATATTTTGCAAATTTATGGCTAACAGATTATAAAAATGTGGGACCTTTATATGGCCAAATCAATGAATGCATCCAAAAAAAAATATGATGTCTCTTTCATTCTCTTATTACATGGCCAATGGGGACATAATATTGAACCAATCATGTGTCCCGTGACAATATGAAAAGACAAAAATAGTTAGCCGAATCTTATAGTACAAATTATTGGGTACTTTGTTACTGTTAAATCAACTATGTATGTTACATTTCTTTTAATAATTTGACTGAACAATGTGATGTTAATTAACTGTACATAAATATAAAAAAAAAACTTACACAATACGGAGATGGTTCCATGAAATGGCGTAGTCATGGAAATCAAGAGAAGGATCAAACCAAAGGTTAACTCTTTGCTCTCTGTCGCCTTTACCATGCGCAAACACATTGGTTTGCACTGTGTAAGGTTGTCCACTTCGGTTTCCTAAGAACTCGAAATCTAATTCGTCTCTTATAGAATCCGTATCTGAATTCATCTGCGCAATTAATTATATACATCATTTTATATTATAACCAAAACTATAGAAACGCAGTAGTGTAAACTTTAATTATTTGCATGTATAGTTACATAGAAAGCAGCTACAGTCCCGGCCGAATCACCGGGGATAAGTTTGATTTTCATGCTCACTTGGCCGAATAAGTACTGCCTCTTTGATGCGAATCCACATCCTAAACCAATGTTAACAACAAAAATATATGAAATTGAAAATTTATATTATGGTTCCATAAAATTAAATATAATGTAAGAACCTGAGCTAGGGTCCAATTTAAGCTGAATGGCTCGTCCTCCATCGATTTGTGTGATATGAGCATCGGACCATGTGATCCTAAAGTCATCCTCAAACTTAGCCGGCCTACTCAAAACCGGCCGGTACAATGCTGCAAATAAGCATAAGCTTATCATAAAGAAAACATTTCTTGAAGAGAAGAGTGAAGACACCATAGTTGCTCTATTGTTGGAAAGATTAACGATGAGTTTGATTGAAATTAGAAGTTCAAAGCCATATTTATAGAGAGACTCATGCAGGCAAATGTATGTATAATTTATTGTTTTATTGGGGAAGGTATCTCATTTAGAGCTTAGCTTTTCAATACAGCTAATCACTGATCGATCGTCTCAATATTTTTTGGACCTACCACTTATCTATTATTGTTGTTATTATTATGTTTTTAAATTCATTGAATATGTCTTGTTTTCTTTCCCAACTCTTACTGTTCCTTCACTCTTTTTTCTACTATTTGACTTTAAATTATTTCTTACACTTTTTGATTAAACTAATCGCATTATAATCATTAATTTGTCGTAAGCGCTTGATTGATTATAAAAATACATCCAATTTCTTTGACATGAAACAAGTGCAGTATTATTATACGAGGCATTTATAATAGCTACGAAAAAAATAATCCGACTCCATTATATGATAAAGTTCAAATATTCTTGGCTCTCAATGATTGAACAAAAAATTATTGAAGCAGATGAATTTCCCAATGGACTATATAGCAGAATTGATACGGGCTGTGCAATCTCATTCAGACAGGTGTCATCAGTGCACTGCTTTATATACCTCCCAAAAATGATACGATCGTATCTTAGATTAGTTTTGTTTCTTTTTGGTCACACGATCGTATATTAGACTATAAATGGTGAATATTCTCTTATATTATTTTTCCGCATTTTGCAGTATCACATTAGTTAGGAAGTTTCACACAATTGAAACCCTAATTTTAAGTCATGGTTGACAAAGTTATTTTTTGTTGGCGACGCAAGATGGGAGGATAAATAATTTGAAATTGTAAATGATATTTGTGGGGGTCGAAACCAACACAACTAGAATTTGTAAGAGTTCTAGGGAAGCTTGTGAGATTTCTATGGTAAGCTAGGGCCAAGAAAGATGTAAAGAGATTGTTTATTGCTCAGAAAAGCTTTGAGTACAAGTTTGCGTATTGAAAATTGCGGATCCCCCTCGGAGTGTTTACAAAGGTCTATTTATAGCTTGTCTAAGGCGGCTACGTTTCCTAAGCTTCTGCGGAGTCGGTTGCATCTACGTGGGCTTCGTGCTGCTGGGCTGAAGATTGGATGAGACTGAGGACGTGATCGATCATCGGGGCGAGGCCGTGGTCGCGATACGAGCCGAGGCCAGACTCGGTCCGGGCGAGGCCGTGGTCGCGGGACACGCCGAAGCTAGGCTCGGTCCGAGCGAGGCCGTGGTCGCGGGACACGCCGAAGCTAGGCTCGGTCCGGGCGAGGCCGTGGTCGCGGGACACGCCGAAGCTAGGCTCGGTCCGAGCGAGGCCGTGGTCGCGGGACACGCCGAAGCTAGGCTCGGTCCGAGCGAGGCCGCGGTCGCGGGACACGCCGAAGCTAGGCTCGGTCCGACCAGGAGAGGCCATGGTCTCTCCTTTGGCCGAAGCCCCGGTCCCTTCGTGCTTCTCCCAGGTTCTCTATGTTGCCACATGCTTCGCTCCACAAGAAGATCTAGGCGCCGTCATGCCGTGCCTTGTCGAGAGTCCGGAGGACCATTTCTTCCGCTGACTTGTCTTTGGACGTTGATGTTGAGCGGGTGAATACCGACTCCAACAGTTAGCCCCCCAGCTCGGTAGTGTTAGAGCTAATAGTGCCGAGGTAAAAGATGTGTTGAATATCAGCGTTAACGTTCGAAGTCAAGGTGCTTGTCTATTCTACAGTAGTAGAAAGTGACTTTTTCGCAAGAGGTTTTAAGACTTTGTAGGTGTTGTGAAGATTTTAAGACTTCATGCTTCCTTTGTCGAAGCTGCTGCGTTTTCTGCAGACAAGAGATTTTTTTTTTTTTTTTTTTTTTTTTACTCGAAGATTTTAAGACTTCGTATTTCCTATGGAGATTTTAAGACTCCGCGTTGCGATTGCTAACGTCAATGACGTTTCCGAGTAGAAGCCAAGCGATTTCCGGAGGAAAAAGTGTTGCGTTGTGTTTTTTGAACGGAGGCGGGACCCGTGTGGTGAGAGAAAAAGAGAGGATAAGGTTTTTTTTTTTTTTTTTTTTTACCTTCTCCTTCTTCCTTTCCTTTCTCTTTCCTCAAGAAAAAAATTTCTTCTTCCTCCTCTCTTTGCCGTCGCCGACCGTGCACCACCACCGACCGTGTGCTCTCTCGTCGCCGATTGTGAGTTCGCCACTCCTCTTTTTACTTGGTAAGTTCCTTCATTGATTCCATTTGCACAAGTCTTTCTAAATCCCATAGCTTCATTTGAAAATTTAAGCTTGTAGATCTAGATCTCTTTCATGGAGAGTCAAACTTTGTCATGTTGAATTGGCGATTGCTTAGGAGAATCATTGAGCCTTTGGTTGCTATTGATCTCTAATCTTTGATTGTTGATGGAATTAGCCTTGGATTTGCATGGTCTCTTGGAAATTCCCATTGGAGCTTGTTTGGGATAGACCTTGTTCTTGATAGATGTTCTTGATAAAGGATGGAAATAGTTGACTTTTGATTTATTTCGTTGACTTGTTGTAGGTGAAATTGTTGTTATGGAAAAACAAGAGCTTGGTCCGGTTGATCACGGCGAACCGGTAGCACCATCGCGCCAATTCGGAGACATTGTTGTGCTTCCGACGCGGACCGACCCCGTGGTCATGACTTCTAGCGGGAACAACCCGAGATCACGGCCCCGAGTGCGAGCGAACGTGTGGCCGACCCGAGTGCAAGCGATCGCGTGACCAGACCGAATGCGAGCGACCGTGCGATCGCTACTCTGAGAGCGAGCGATCGCGTGATCGAGCCGAGTGCGAGCGATCGCATGGTCGCAGTTTCAAGCATGAGCGAACCCACGCTCGTGGTTCCGAATGGGAGCGAGCGCGTAGCTGCGTTGCCGAACCGAGACGACTCCGTGCTCGGATCGTCAAGCCGAGCCGAAGCTTTGACGGTGTCCCCAGCGTCCCACGAGAGTGCCGGTATCGGAGTTAGTCTCCGTAGCAAACTGATGGTTGCGCGACACCGTCTCGACGAGTTCAATGAGGGTGATGATGGCGCTTTTGATGACTTAACGAATATTGAGGAGGAGAAGAGACCTAGTAGCGATGAGGATTTGATGGCTCGTAATGGGGGAGTTGAACTTTCTTTTCCCCTCAATGATGAGGATCCAAGGCTCCCCGATGGTGCAGCCAACGCTTTGGCGTCGGACTCTTCTTCGTTCAGGTCGGTTGCCTCCGATGATGAGGACGGTGATGATAATGTCTCCGCAGAGGTTGAACGACACCCGGTGGTCAAGAAGAAGAATGCGCGTCCGGACCCCCTAGGATCCACTTTGTCTGATGAGACGGCGCTGCAGACTCTCAGAAAAAAGTGCGGGATTCCGGATGAGATCCAGTTAGTTGCTCCCGACCACACTCAGCGGGCTGACGCTCCGCCTCCAGGACACTTTACCTTGTATGAGAACTTCATCGAGCATTGTTTGCTGTGGTTCCCGGTACCTGGCTTCCTCCTTCGTTTCTTAGAGGCGAACGGTGTATCCCTTGCTCAGATCAACCCCAGAGGGTTGAGGCATGTCATTGGGATTTACGTGCTGAGCAGGGAATGCAACGCGGAGATTAGCATCGGGCAACTGTCCTCTCTACTGGACTTCAGGCCCTGTGGCCGTGTAGATGAGCTGAGGTATTGCGTCACCCCGGTTCCGGGTCGTACTCTTATTAGTGGTTTCCCGAGCAAGGATGACTACTTCGAGGACCGGTTCTTCTTCGTCAAGATCTCCGAAAAGAGTGTTGAGGCTGATTGCATTCCCCTCCTCAGAACGAGTTGGGAGAGACGAGGTAATTCTATACTTAGAGAAATCCTCTTTTGCAAAGTGTTCGTGCCTTGTGCACTAATGTGTAGCTTTGTTTTCGTAGTGAAACCAGCATCCCAGACAGTGAGCCGGAGTGAGGCGGCGGCTATCCACAGCGCCCTGGCCTCTGGAGATGGTGATTGGGTGAAGTCTTTCACCTGTCAGAGGATCCGGAGAGCGCTCTCCATTCGGATCTTCCCAGGGAAGGTCCTTGGACGAGGCTCTGCTAGAGTCTCCGCTTTTCAGCGAGCCGAATCGGCGAAGGCGGAGTCGACGAGCGCCGTAGTCTCAGCGAGGGCAGGCTCGCAGACGGGTGCTCCGTCATCCACAACGCCCAAGACTCCTATTGCATCAGCTCAGCGGTCTCGTGGTTCTAACCTCACTCCTGATGAGATTGCTAGGCGGCGTGAGCAACAGCGGAAGAGGGCCCTTGGATCGGAGGGTAAGGCGGGAGGCACTCCTGATGGGGTACCTCCGAAGCGACAGAAGGTGGGTCCTTCTTCGGCGTTCGTTAGCGATCCGATCAGTGATGGTGCTGCAGCTGCGCACTCTTCAACTCTTGGCTCTGGCGAGAGGGCTCTTGCGCTGGCGAGAGCTACAGTGGCTGAGGTTTGATCTCTCTATCTTTCTCTCTTTGTCTTTGTTATTGTGTCTCCACTTATTCCAGCGTTATGTTTGCTTTCCTTTGTATGCGCAGCTCTCCACCCAGCTGGATGGCATGGCTTTCTGCTTTGAGGAGGACTCTCGTTCTCGTGACCGTGAGGTTAGCGAAGCCAGGAGGGCCAACGCTGAGCTTGCTGAGAAGGTCCTAGCCCTCGAGGACGATGTCGCTTCTGCGAAGCAGAGGTCGGATGAGTTGAGCGGGAAGTTGTCCAAGGCGTCCTCGCGGCATACGAAGAACAAAGAAGAGATCACTTCGCTTAAGAGCAAGCTGTTGGAAACTGAGAGTCTTAGGGATGCCCAGATCGAGGAGGCCGTTTCTAGGGCCAAAGAGGAGGCAGACCGTAACTTTGCTAGCCGGACCCGACAGGTTGCCAGGTCGCTCGCTAGGCTTGAGGGGACAGCGAAGGATAACATGCTGGATCTTGCTGAGATCGATGCGAGCTTGGAGCTTATTGAGCGTCTCCGTGGGTCTGATGGAGCGTCTTTGGATGCTGCAGCAGAGCTTTTGGTCGAGAGGAAGATCCCGATCTACGACGCTCGTGATGTGTTTGATGAGCTTGTTTCTAGCGTGAGGCAAGCTTTGGAGATCTCAGAGGGTGCTGATGTTGCCAACGGAGAGGTGTGACCGATGAGCGACCGTTGCTCTTCTATTATGACCTAGTTTATTTATAACCTTTTGTTTCTAAAAACTCTTGTTGGACTTGATAATTTTCGGTTGTAGCATTGGATGGTTTGTATCCTTGCTATTATTTTGGAGCCTTGCATTGTGGTGAATGCAAGATGACTTGTAGCTTTTGCTGATGTTTAACCTTGATGGTTACAGATTCAGGTTTTGCTTTAGATATTGTTGATGTTGTACCTATACTTAGGAATTCTTTAGGCTGTTTAAGCGTTTCGGTCATGTATTTGCCAACACCAGCGTTGGGCTTGGTGAACCAAGGGCCGTAAGACCCCGCGATTGATCAGAGGTCTGACGACTTCTCATTGTGCTTGCTCATGTATGAGGCTCTTGTTGAGACTGTGAAAACGCTAATGCGCTCATGCTTTTTATCACCAACGTTGCTGTTGGGTTTCGCAAAATGGTGCTGCTCTTCTAGACACGTCTGTCCGAGAGCAAGTTCACCTTGAATTCGACCAGTGCTTGTCCTGGGTTTCAGAGTGACACGCTCAGGGTATAGGCTGAACGGAGGTCACTAGCAGCTGCATTACCAGCGACGTTTGCTGGTTTCTGAGTGGTCAGATGGGTACATCCGCCCCAGTACTGAACACTGGTACTTATATAGCGCGCTTGAATCCGTTGTGGATGTCAGTGTGTTCGCATCTCCGCATTCATTACTGTGGCCAGCAGCAATGAAAGCGGAACGACTCTGATTTAAGCCATGAGGCTCGTGACTGATAAAGCTGTTCTTATGCCACTGAGGCTGTTGTGGAAGAGTGGAGTACGGGTACCCCACTCCCCCCCTTCGAGACGAAGGAGGCTGCTGACTTCGTCTGAAAGCAGAGTAAAACACTCACTCCCCCCCCCTAAGGCGGAGGAGATCATAGAGTTCCTCTGGCAATGAGACTGATGAAGCGTAAAATCCCCCTCTTTGGATGGAGGGGGGGCAACTGAACCTATCCGAAGACAGGCTGCCTACGTACCCTTTGCAGGGATCAAGTCGCCTCGTAGTTCAAGTAAAGGAGAGAAGACTAATGATAGTACTTCTTCAAATGCCTTGCGTTCCAGGAATGGAGGATTGGAGTCCCGGTCATGGTGGCGAGCTCATAGACACCAGGACGAACAACTGTTGTAACTCTGTATGGGCCTTCCCAGTTGGCTCCGAGCTTGCCAGCGTTGGGTTCCGCTGTGTTCTGGAATACCTCTCGCAGGACTAAGTCACCTGGGTAGAAACTCCTTTCTTTGACCTTGGAATTGTAGTACTTGGAAGCGGCGTTCTGATAGTTGGCGATCCGAATAAGCGCTTGGTCACGTCGTTCATCGAGGAAATCCAACGCGTCAAGGAGCATTGTGTTGTTGATAGGCTCGTGGAGAGGTAGCAACTGACGGCGTACACCAGGCGAACAGACTTCGGACGGGATGACACACTCGGTGCCATAGACAAGGGCGAAAGGGGTTTTGCCTGTTGCTCTGCGGGGAGTGGTGCAGTGGGACCACAATACCCCTTCAAGCTCGTCGGCCCAGCGATCCTTCTTCGCCTCTAAACGCTTCTTAAGGCCATCAAGGATTGTCTTGTTGATAGCTTCTGCTTGCCCATTGCCTTGAGGGTAGCGAGGCGTAGACTTACTAAGCCGGATGTTCCATTTTGAGCAGAACGACTCGAACCGGTTGGATATGAACTGCGAACCATTATCAGTTACTATCTCGTATGGTACTCCGTGACGGCATATGATGTTCCTCCATACAAAGCTCTCCACTTGAACATCTTTGATGTTAGCATAAGCTTCAGCTTCCACCCACTTTGAGAAGTAATCTGTTAGGACGAGTAAGAACCGCTTCTGCCGTGACGGGTGCAATGGTCCAACGATGTCCATGGCCCATCTCATGAACGGATAAGGTGAGGTGACGGAGGAGAGCATTGCAGTCGGTTGATGGATTTTCGGAGCGTGTCGCTGGCACTTTTCACATTTGGCTGAGAACTTAGTGCAGTCACCTACTATAGTAGGCCAGAAGTGACCATGTCTCTTGATCTTTATAGCATGTGCTTTCCCTCCTGAATGATTGCCACAAGAACCACTATGAACTTCTTCCATTATCTGTCTTGCTTTCTCTCCTTCTACACATGTAAGCATTGGACCAGAGAATCCCCATCTGAAGAGGTTTCCGTCAAGGAGAACATAACGCGCGGCTTGCTTTCGTAGTTTGCGAGCAGCCCACTTGCTGCTGGGCAATTTGCCATCGGCGATATATTCTCGTATCTCACTTATCCATAGTTTGTCACAACCATACTCGGATTCTTCAGTGTCAGCGTCCATTGGGATTGCTTCGGTATGATGTGGGCTGTTGGTGTCACGCATGTCAGCGTCTCGGATTTCTGGTTCTTCTGCCATTCCTATATCTTCGTCAGTAGCCCCCACAAGGGCGTCTGCTTGCTTCGCTGCTTGGGAACGTGTCAGGATGGCGAGTGCTGCATCCTTCTTGATGCTAGGGAATTCGATGAACTCAACTGGGATAACTCGCTTTAGAGCTGGATCCTCTGGCGCAGTGGTAGCGGAGGCCAAATTTGCCAATGCGTCAGCATCCATATTCTCACCTCTAGGAATCCTTGTGAGGATAAACTCTTGAAATGAAGCAGCCAAGTCCCTTACTATCTTCAGATAAGCTTCCATTCGGTCGTCTTTTGCGACATACTCGCCGCTGAACTGACTGGTTACGAGTTGTGAATCCGAAAACACGTGAATGTGTTTGATTCGTAGCCCTTGGGCGAGCCTCAGACCGGCGACAAGGGCTTCATACTCTGCCTTGTTGTTAGAAGCTTTAAACCAAAGTCGGAATGATTGCTCAAGGACCTCTCCAGTTGGTGACAGGAGTCGTATCCCAACTCCGGATCCGTTCTTTGAGGACGAACCGTCTACGTATAGCTGCCAAATCCCCGGCGGCACCTCCTTGGAATTGCTGTCCTCTGGAAGTTCTATGAGGAAGTCCGCCAGTACTTGAGATTTATTGCACGTCCGCCCTCTATATTCGATGTCGTACTCGCTGAGCTCTACAGCCCACTTGGCCAGCCTACCGGACTGACTTGGGCTGTGTAAGACCGATCGTAGCGGGAAGGTGCTAAGTATAACGATTGAGTGCGATTGGAAGTAAGGCCTTAGTTTCCTTGAGGCCATGAGGACGGCTAATGCCAGCTTCTCCAATTGAGGGTATCTCGTTTCAGCATCTGTGAGTGTCTTGCTCACATAGAAGATAGGCTTCTGCTCGCCTCTTTCCTCACGCACAAGGACGGCACTGACTGCTGTTTCTGAGACAGCGATGTAGAGAAAGAGAGGTTCACCAATTACTGGCTTAGCAAGGATGGGAGGCGTCGCCAGATACTCCTTCAGTTGCTTGAAGGCGTCTCCACACTTCTCTGACCATTCAAACTGCTTATTGCCTCGTAGAGTGTTGTAGAAAGGCAGACACCTATCAGTGGATCGGGAAATGAACCGATTGAGTGCAGCCACTCTCCCAGTCAGCCTCTGTACTTCGCGCTTATTCTTTGGTGAAGCCATCTGGATCAAGGCATCGATTAGTTTCGGATTGGCTTCAATACCCCGGCGAGTGACCAGGTATCCAAGGAACTCACCAGAGGTTACAGCAAACCGACACTTCGTTGGGTTGAGCTTCATGTTGTGGAGGTTCAGCTGATTGAAGCATTCTTCTAGGTGGGAAATGTGATCTTCTTCCTCGAGTGATTTAACGAGCATGTCGTCAATATAAACCTCCATGGTCTTTCCCAACTGGTCTTGTAACATCTTGTTCACCAGTCTCTGATACGTTGCACCAGCATTCTTCAGGCCGAAGGGCATTACTTTATAGCAGTAGATACCTCTGTCCGTGATGAAGGCCGTCTTCTCACGATCCTCAGGGTGCATTAGGATTTGATTATAGCCTGAAAAGGCGTCCATGAAGCTAAGCAGTTTGTTACCCGCCGTTGCTTCCACTAAGCGATCTATGTGAGGTAAAGGGAAACTGTCCTTCGGGCACGCTTTGTTAAGGTCTGTGAAATCAACACAGACGCGCCACTTCCCATTTTTCTTCTTTACCACAACTGGGTAGGCGAGCCAGTCGGGGTACTTAACCTCGGTTATTGATCCCACTCGCAGAAGCCTTTCGACTTCGTCATTCACAGCCTTTGCTCGCTCAGGACCCAACTTCCTTCTTTTCTGCTTGATCGGTTTAAATGTTGGATCTACGTTGAGCTCGTGGCTCGTGACGCTGATGTCTATTCCGGGCATGTCTTCAGCGGCCCAGGCAAAGGTGTTGATGTTCTTCCGGAGAAAAACCACCAACTTCGTTTTGAGCTCTTCATCAAGAGCAGCTCCGATCTCAACGCACCTCTCCGGGTGCTCTTCATCAATGCACACAGAGATCACAGGCTCGCAGGTGGGTCGCTCTTCTTCTTCACGACCCTCTGCAATCTGTAATTGCTACAAGAGGGTGGTTAGGTCCTTCACTTGATCGGACCCGGCCTTCGCTTTCTTCCGTGGCCCTTGTGAGTCCGAGTCGCCTTTCTTTTGGTCGTGAGCTTCTGGATTCAATCCCTTGCTCTCTTCACGGTTGCGCAACTTGTGCTCTGCTAAGAAGCACGTGCGTGAATCCCTTTGACTACCAAAGATCGTGTGAACGCCTTGGCTGGTTGGGAATTTCAAGCAAAGGTGGTATGTCGATGGCACTGCTCGCATCTGACTAAGCCATGGTGTCCCCATAATCAGATTGTAGATGGCAGGATGATCGGACACTGCGAAGTTGACCATCTTCTTAACACCTCCAGCTTGGACTGGCAGGCGGATCGTTCCCCGTGTCCAGGTTGTTTCACCTGAGAAGCCCGTTACAGGCTTTGGCTGTCCTGTGATGAGGGACTGGTCGATCTTCATCCTCTCGAGTGTTTCCCGGAAGATAACATCCACTGAGCTTCCGGTGTCAATGAGGACTCGAGCGACATTGAAGTCGTAGACGGTCAGGTTGATTACCAACAAGTCGTTGTGCGGATGATCGATGCCTTCAGCATCCACTTCGTCAAAAGTGACGGGATCACTAGCACGCCTTGTTGTTGGAGATGTCGAGATGTTGGCGCAAACCTCAGCGCGCCGCTGATAGGCCTTGATCGCAGCTCCGTTATCAGCACAGTATTGCGATCCTCCCAGGATCACGGAGATAGTACCATGGGTGCTTCCATTTTCGGGATTATCTCCACGACGCTGTCGCCTGGGGTTCTCAGTCTGGATCTCAGTAGCATCTCGAAACTTCTCCTCTGGCTTGAAGTCCGACAGACTGATGTTACCCTTGAGGGTGCCTTCGGCCAGCCTAGCAGCTAGCTGTCGACCCAACTCTCGGCACCTCGCGGTGGAGTGCCCAGTTGCTTTGTGAAAATCACAATACAACTTCTCATCATACTCCTTCGGGTCTCTTACCCAAGTGAGATTTCCTCTGCCACGTCCCCGACCACAGCCTCGACCTCTGCCGTAGCCAGGTGAATCGATCTGGTAATTGTGAGCTCCGCCTGCTCCCCCTTCAAACTGAACGAAGGTGGGCTTACTTCTTTTAGAAGCTGCTGGGGTCAGAACCTGGGAAGGTTCGCCTATCTGCTTCGCTTTACCACCCCTCTTGGCGCGGAGCTCTTCTTCGCTTCGGGCAAAATCAGCTGCACGGTGAAGGGCGTCCTGAATCGTCGTTGGAGGATTGATAGTGAGCTCTTGCCAAAAGGGGGATGGACATCTCACTGCACCCCTCAACGCTTCCAGTGCGGATGTGCTACTTATTCCCTCCACCTTTGACAAGGTGTTTTTGAACCTTGTCATGAAAGACCGCAAGCTTTCACCTTCTGCTTGCTTGTTGGTCCACAGGTCCGCATCGTAGATCTTCCGTTCAGCGAAGATGTTATAGTGTTGGACGAACATCTCGGTGAGCTGCTGGAAGGTGTGGATAGAATTCTTCTCCAGCTTGTAAAACCACTGGAGGGCAGGTCCTTTCAAGCTTTCCACGAATAGCTTGCAGTATCCGATGTCCTTCTCGAAATCTCTGAAATTCGCCCTTCCTAGGGCCACCTCAAACTCCATCAGATGATCAGCGGGATCGGAGGTCCCTTCGTAAGTCGGAAGCCTAATCCTTCCCGGGTCAGAAATCCTAGCCCCTGAGATGTTATCTGCGAAGGGGGTGTTCCGTGCCTTCTCCAACACGTAAGCGACCCCGGGAGCCTTCCCGGTGCTCCGATACATCTGCAGTTTAGTCGTTCTCAGATCTAAGACGACATGATCCAGCTGGGACTTCAGGGCGGCGACCTCTTCGTCACGGGAGCCTCGAGGAGTCCTGCGCTCCTGCTCCCTCCTGTAGTAACCTGCTGTAGTCCGGGCCACTTCTTCCCCAGCCTCAGCGTCGCCAGTAGCTGTATCGGTTCGAACTCGCCTCCGAGGGGGGTGATCTTCGTCTGACTCCTCGATCACACGCTCAGGAGTCGGGTCGAAATCCCGACGAGGCGGTGGTGGAGGCAGATCCTCCGGATCCGAGCGATCGGTCCGAGGTGGCAGCTCCTCGTGTTGACCCCTCCGAGTAGCTCGCGGTGTATTGAATCTGAGGCGCGTCGGACGGACACGGGACCTTCTGCGCTTCCTCTTCTTGAGCGATTGCAGCTCGCTGGCCGTATCGTCAGTCTTCTTCACCAAAGTCTCAAGCATCTGCTTGATCTGTGTGAGGTCAATTGCGGCGTTAGGAGCGGGAGGTACCGTGTTCTCCGTGGAGTTGCTTCTGTCTTCGTCGTGCTGGTGAGACGAAGATCCTTCGTTGCTCATGGTGTTGCTTGACATCGTGATCGTGTGATGAAAACCCTAACTCTTGAGTGTCAGAAATCTGCAGTTTGTCCCCTTAGTCGGCGCCAAATTGTGGGGGTCGAAACCATCACAACTAGAATTTGTAAGAGTTCTAAGGAAGCTTGTGAGATTTCTATGGTAAGCTAGGGCCAAGAAAGATGTAAAGAGATTGTTTATTGCTCAGAAAAGCTTTGAGTACAAGTTTGCGTATTGAAAATTGCGGATCCCCCTCGGGGTGTTTACAAAGGTCTATTTATAGCTTGTCTAAGGCGGCTACGTTTCCTAAGCTTCTGCGGAGTCGGTTGCATCTACGTGGGCTTCGTGCTGCTGGGCTGAAGATTGGATGAGACTGAGGACGTGATCGATCATCGGGGCGAGGCCGTGGTCGCGATACGAGCCGAGGCCAGACTCGGTCCGGGCGAGGCCGTGGTCGCGGGACACGCCGAAGCTAGGCTCGGTCCGAGCGAGGCCGTGGTCGCGGGACACGCCGAAGCTAGGCTCGGTCCGGGCGAGGCCGTGGTCGCGGGACACGCCGAAGCTAGGCTCGGTCCGAGCGAGGCCGTGGTCGCGGGACACGCCGAAGCTAGGCTCGGTCCGAGCGAGGCCGCGGTCGCGGGACACGCCGAAGCTAGGCTCGGTCCGACCAGGAGAGGCCATGGTCTCTCCTTTGGCCGAAGCCCCGGTCCCTTCGTGCTTCTCCCAGGTTCTCTATGTTGCCACATGCTTCGCTCCACAAGAAGATCTAGGCGCCGTCATGCCGTGCCTTGTCGAGAGTCCGGAGGACCATTTCTTCCGCTGACTTGTCTTTGGACGTTGATGTTGAGCGGGTGAATACCGACCCCAACAATATTCTTTTTACCTAGAATTTTTTTAAAACGAAAATTGATATTTTAGTTGCTTTAGTGAGAGTAGTTGTGAAGTATTTATGATTGTACATGAACATTCTAATTTATCAAGAGAAAATGAAAATATGAAAGTTGTTAAATATAGATAGTAAGGAATCAAACCTATCTTTCAGGAGGGGCGATTTGGCGATATTGAAAAACTCTAGGGTTTAGGTGAACGGCGGCTTCGTCCGCGACAAGCAATCATGTCTCCGGTGGTTATTTCTTCTCCGCTGGAGGTGGATCTGACGGATACTGGGCCTCCAAGGAAGGAGGTACCAGGTAATGGTTCTATGTCGCAAAATACAGAGGATAACAACTCAGCATCAGACTCCCTAGGAAAGGTTGTGGGTGAGAAAGTTTTGGCTACTCAAGTTAAAAGTGGTTCATGGGCGGCGGTCGTGCAGAAGAAATCATTGATGCAGAGGTATGAGTTTACAGTGAATGAAGTTAATGGGATTGACACTATCACAGTTCCTCAGGAGGTTATGCAAAATTCCCCACCGCTTTGGGAGGATTTATTGATTGGGAAATTCTTAGACACAGCTCCGTATGTGGGAAAGATTCATATCTTGGTCAATAAGATATGGGCAACGGTTGATAAATCAGTAAAGATCGATGTCTTTGTGGTAGACAAAACAACAGTCAAATTTCGAATTAAGGATATGGGAGTACGAAACAGAGTCTTGAGGCGCCGTATGTGGAACCTATGTGATGTTCCAGTCATTATCTCAAAGTGGAGTCCGTATGCAAAAGAAGTGCAACCAGAGATGAAATCCATACCCTTGTGGGTTATGATAAAAAATGTTCCTCGTTCAATGTTTACATGGAAAGGCTTATCTTTCCTAACAAGTCCCATTGGTGAACCAAAGCATCTTCATCAAGATACTGAACTTTGTAAGACTTTTGAGGAAGCGCGTGTATTTGTGGAGGTTGATCTAACAAAGGCTTTGCCAAGGACTCGTAGTTTTGACATTGGGAATGGCTCAATAGTGAATGTATCATATGAATATCCGTGGTTACCGGCAAGATGTAACCAGTGTACGAAATGGGGACATAAAGCAAGTGAATGTTTGATGCCAAAGGATAGAAATGAACCTCCCGAACAAGCATCACCCAAAAAAGTAACAAACAAGGTTGCAGAACAGAGTGCTCCGACATCTGGTGCTGAAGTAAGTAGGGGAGGGGAGGGTAAACAAAAAAGTGGTGTTACAAGTGAGGAGATGGCTAATACAGGAACTGCAAATACAGTAATCCAGGCCAGTGAAGAAATAACAGAGGAGGAAGGGGGGTGGGTGACGCCTCTACATCCAGCAAAATCACCAACAAAGGTGACAAAAGAATCAAAGTTTGGTGAAGTGAGTATTCTATCTAGATTCTCTGCTTTAAGTGATAAAGGAGAAAATGGTGAGGAAATAACCATGGAAGAAATTGAAGAAGGGGAACTCCAAGAGAATAAAACACCAAATATTGAGATTGAACAAGAAGGTGAGGGGAAGGAGGATCTAATAGCAAAAAATGGGAAATTGGAGAGAATACCACAAACAGATGGAACAGAGGAGGGAATGATTCAGGAAGAAAAGATAATAAGGGGTTTGAATGTCATATGTCGAGGGGAAGAGGGTGAAATATCAACTGACAAAATTCCACAACCTACCACGGGCACTGAGGAAATGGGAACACGACATTCATCAAGGCTTGCAGCTAAAACACAAGTGAATCCTAAGGCTAATAACCAAGGTATTCAGAACAAGGGCTCTCACCGAAGAAATCTTTGATATGTCGGGTTTCTTTTGGAATATTCGGGGTTTTAACAAAAAGAGTAAGCATGGAGTAGTGAAAGACTGGGTAAACAGAAGCGGTTTTGATTTTGGATGTTTAATTGAGACGAAAGTGAAGGAAAAAAGAGCAGATAAATTGTTAGACAAGGTTTTCAATGGATGGTCGAGTCTAACAAATTATGAACACCACCGGCTAGGGAGGCTATGGGTGGTATGGAAGTCTAATGTGAGAGTTACCCCCATATACAAGTCGGATCAGATTATTACTTGTTCAATATTCTTAGAAGGCAAAACGGAGGAGATGCTGGTCTCGTTTGTTTATGCTTCAAACTCTATAGAGGGGAGAAAAGAGTTATGGGAGGATTTAAAAAATCACCAAGATTCAGGACTTTTCAGTGGTAAAGCCTGGATGATATGTGGAGATTTTAATGAGATATTAGAGGGAGAAGAACACTCGCTTTATGAAGATGCGCCCTCTGTTCCAGTAGGTATGAGGGACTTCCAAGAAGCTGCAAATTATTGTGAATTACTTGACATGAACTATCACGGACCGAAGTTCACTTGGTGTAATAAAAGAAAGGAAGGAGTTATCAACAAGAAGTTGGATAGAACCCTTGTCAATAATGAGTGGATATCCAAATATTCTCAGGCTTATTGTGTATTTGAATCAGGGGGATGTTCAGATCATTTAAGATGCAGAATCCAATTGAAGGAACATGAACAGAAGAAGAAAAGCCCTTTCAAATTCACAAATAAAATCATCTCCCACCCGGAGTATGTGAAGATGGTACAGCAAGTATGGGATGAATCAAGTGATCTTTTTCACTCTACATCTGCACTCTTCCGATTATCAAAGAAGCTAAAGGCACTCAAACCTAATCTAAGGAAGCTGGGGAGAGAACTTTTTAGCGATTTAACAAAGAGAACGAAAGTAGCCCACCAACATCTTTGTGATTTGCAAGAGAGCACAATGAAAAATCCCACGAGTAAGTCTGTGGAAGAGGAGACGTTGGCCTATGAGAGATGGAACAGATTAGCTGATTTGGAAGAAAAATATTTGAGGCAAAAATCGAAGCTATTCTGGTTAAAAGTGGGAGATCAAAACACAAAGGCTTTCTTCAATGCAGTCAAAATCAGAGCTGCTAAAAATCAGATTAGTGAGATCACTACGCTGGATGGATCCAAAGTTTCAGAGGCGAAGGACATTAAACAAGAAGCTGTACGCTATTTTAAGGATTTCTTGAATCACAAGCCATCAGATTATATAGTATGGGAAGAAGAGGAAATCAAAGATTTAGTTGGGTTTCAATGTGCAGAAGAGGATAAAAAATTACTTGTTCATGAGGTATCGGAAGAAGAAATAAGGAAAGTATTATTCTCAATGCCTAAAGGGAAATCCCCTGGGCCGGATGGATATACAGTGGAGTTTTTCAAAGAAACATGGACGATTGTGGGACATGATGTACTAGTGGCAGTGCAATCTTTTTTCAAGTTTGGCTTCCTACCAAAGGGAGTGAACTCAACAATACTAGCTCTCATCCCAAAGAAGAAAGAGGCATCAATGAAGGATTATCGACCGATATCATGTTGTAACGTGCTCTACAAGATCATATCCAAGATTCTTGCAAATCGTCTCAAAATCATCCTCCCAAAGTTCATTGCGCCAAATCAAACAGCCTTTGTCAAGGACCGCTTGTTAATGGAGAATCTATTGCTTGCTACCGAGTTTGTGAAGGACTATCATAAGGAGAACATAAAACCAAGGTGTGCTATGAAGATTGATATATCGAAAGCTTTCGACTCGGTCCAATGGGATTTCTTGTTGACTACGTTGAAAGCAATGGATTTCCCGGAACCATACATACATTGGATAAAGCTTTGTGTAACAACGGCATCTTTCTCGGTGCAAGTAAATGGGGAACTTGCGGGCTACTTTGGAAGTGCAAGAGGCCTAAGGCAAGGCTGTTCACTTTCACCGTATTTGTTTGTGATATGCATGAATGTGCTATCGAAAAAGCTCGATAAAGCAGCGGTGCAAAATGAAATTGACTACCATCCTGGGTGTAAGAGCATGAATCTAACACATCTTTGCTTTGCTGACGATCTAATGGTCTTTGTAGATGGCAATAAACGTTCTGTAGTTGGAGTGTTGGAGGTTTTCAATGATTTCGCTATACGCACGGGGCTCCATATAAGCATAGAGAAATCAACTGTTTATATGGCCGGGGTCTCTGAGGTTTTGAAGCATGAGATTCTTAGTGAATTTCCTTTTGAATATGGAACACTCCCGGTTAGATATTTGGGGCTTCCATTATTAACTAGAAGAATGACAACTGCGGATTACTCTCCATTAATAGAAAAGATTCGGCTACAAATTGGTTCATGGACAGCAAGGACTCTTTCTTTTGGGGGTAGGCTGCAGCTATTGAGATCAGTAATATTTAGTCTTACCAACTTTTGGATGGCAGCTTTTCGGTTACCTAAAGCTTGTATAAGAGAGATTGATCGGTTATGTGCAGCTTTCTTATGGTCAGGGCCGGCTCTTGATGCAAAGAAAGCTAAAGTCTCTTGGGCCGTTGTGTGCACACCAAAAGAGGAAGGGGGTCTCGGAATAAAGTCTTTGGAAGAGGTGAACAAGGTTTGTGTTTTAAAAATGATATGGAGGATACTTTCGACCAAAAACTCTCTGTGGGTTAACTGGACAACAAGAAACTTATTGAAAGGAGGTTCTATTTGGGCGATTAAAGGGACTTCAACTGGTGGATCCTGGATTTGGAAGAAGATGCTGAAATATAGAGAGGTGGCAAAGCAGTACTATAAGGTGGATGTCCAAACAGGTCAACGAGTCTCCTTTTGGTATGATTCATGGAGTTCTCTTGGCTGTTTGTTTGATATATTTGGCCCGAGAGGATGTATTGACATGGGGATATCAATTGCATCTACGCTTGAAATGGTTATGGCTGGAAACAGAAATAGAGCCCATCGAAACCGCTTACTAGACAAAGTTGAATTCGAGATAAAATTACAAAAAAGTAAACGGGTTATGGGAGGTGAAGACATCACTTTATGGAGAAAGAAGGATGACATATATCAATCTAGATTTAGTTCAAAGGATACTTGGGAATTGATGAGAACTCGCCATCCTCCATGGGACTTTCATCAAGGTATATGGTTCTCCAACGCCACTCCTAAATTCTCCTTTCTTACTTGGCTTGCTATGAAGAATCGATTATAACCGGGAGACCGAATTGAAAAATGGAAAATACAAGCACAAACTAGTTGTGTTTTCTGTGGAACGCAAAGAGAGAATAGAGAGCACCTCTTCTTCGCTTGCAATTACACGAAAAAGGTATGGGAAACGTTAATCAAAGGCATCATGGGTTCAGAATTTTCAGAGTCTTGGCCGACTATCGTGGAATGGATCATTACACCAGGACCTACCGGAACTATTACTTTCATTAAGCGTTACGCCTTTCAAGCGGCGATTCATTCTATATGGAGAGAAAGAAACAATAGAAGACATGGGGAGGAACATATTCAGAGTTGCAATCTAATCAAGTTGATCGATAAAACAGTTCGAAATAGACTAAGCACAATGAGAAGCAATGGACTCAAGAAGTACGATGATGGCTTGAGCATTTGGTTCAAAACAAGAACATCGAATCGCTAGTATTGGTTTCAATTATCTGTTAAAGAGAAGTAAAACACAAAAACGTTTGTAAAAAGTCTATTTTTTCTTTGAATATAATTTAACATTTTATTCAAAAAAAAAATATATATATATATATATAGATAGTAGCTTTCATTTCTTTATCCACACCACACAAGTCGTGCTCGTTGAATAGTTCATATCCCCACATGTATTTATATATCTCCTCACTCAATATTATCCCGAGCTAGATTGAATATATATATAGTAAAAGAAATTTAGATAATTTTTTAGTTTTCAACGCAAAAGAAACTTAGATTCTATATCGAGCGATTTAACACTCTTGTAAAAGAAATTTATTGAAACTTACGGAAACTTACATGCATTTCTTTCTGATGCAATCCTTGCCTATGTGTAGCTACCATGTCTTTAAACCATGCACACAAATACACAAAAAAAAAACTAAAACATTAATTAATTATGCAGAATTTGAAGAGTCAAAAATACTAAAACATCAATTAATTATGCATTGATAAGTGATAACATAACAAAAAATAATTCCTAAAACATCATTTAAAAACAAACGGAAGGAAAAACAATGTAATACACCCAGGAATCTTTTCATGAAAACGATAGCTATCGAAACAATTAAGTCTAGAAACCCAGATGAAATTTAGAATCATGGATAAGAATTTGATGGACTAGAAATTTCATAAAACAAAACTCTAATTACCTCGAAAATTAATTTCATGTCTTTGAATTATTTTACCTTTCCATTATATTGATTTAATATGCTACCTACTGTTCTCTTCCTTTTGCCACCTTTTTTCTTGTCGTACTTGTTCAAAATATTTAACATAACACGGCCGACAATAAAATGATTTGAGCTATATAGGAAAACAACAATTTTTGGGTTCACTCCTAGAGGTGAACTTAACCCATTCACCCTCTTCTTAGTTATCTAATTAAAATTTGACATGTGTCTCTTAATTAATCAATTAAAAAAAATTAAAACTTAATCAAAGTGGGGACCACACTTTATTGTCTTGCCGTAAACCATCCAAATTTTTTGTAGAAACTTAATTAGTCAATAAAAAAATCTGAATTTAAAAATCATTAACCCTAATCAATCATATTTTTTTTTTCCTATTCTACCTCGTATCATTAAAAGAGAAATTTGCTACCGTAGAAGAAAAAGATTGAGATTCACGAGTCGTATAATTTCACTAGAAGAATTGTCAAAAAAATAAAATCCTAAACCCCAAACTCAAACCCTAAACCCTAAACCCCAAAACTATACCCTAATTTGGGAATAGTTAACCAAAGCCTAAAAATTTAAACTATAAATCCATTGAAAATAAATTTTTATAGTTTCAATTTTTGGGTTTGGGTTGACTATTCCCAAATTAAGGTATAGTTTTAGGATTTAGGGTTTAAGTTTGGGGATTAGAATTTATTTTAGGTTAACTATTCTCAAATTGGGGTTTAGAATTTGAGTTTGAGATTCATGATCTATTTAATTTATTTAGTTGGAAAACAGAATATTAATTGTTTTAATTTGTGTGATATAGAAAATAATTTAATTAAAATGGTGGTCCCTACAACGTCATTTTGATTGGTTAATAAAATGGGGTGAATGAGTTAGAACTCAAGAATTGTTCATAGGAAAAATACTAGTACTATTGTTTTAGGTAACGAAAAAACAGTAGTAGTTTTCTTTTCATTAATAGTACATATACTATATAATTGTTTTATTAATTTTTTTCAAAATGTCATTTTCCTGTCAATATCAATATTTGCACTAATTGTTAAAAAAAAGTTTAAATAATGACAATTTTGTTGTCCATTCGACATTTTTTTTTCATACATCCAAATGTTATAATAAAAAAGTTATAATGATTGAATTTTCTTGTATAACTGAATCTACTCCAAGTTTGGTGATATCTACATTTTACTGAAATGTTTGGTTGATAAAAAAAAATTTATAATCAATAGTCAATAAATTGACTTAGTTTTTATTGAATATGACTTTAAACCAAACTAAAACATAGTAGAAGTTATAGTTTTAAGTTATTGACCATACCTTTATATTCCCAAATTTGAAAAACACATTCAAAACTTAAGTAGATTATTTCTTCCTTTAAACTTCTTGAAAGGTTTCTTCGTCCTTGTTACCTCCCAAGAACCTCTCACTCTCTTCATACTCGTCTATCCTTCTCTTCTTCCCGTCGCCCGAGATTCATTTATATTCTATAACAAAAATTACACAAAGATGCATAATTTAATTCGCTGTATAGCTAAGATATAAAGCCATTTCCAATCCATTCCTCCATTTTTTTTTCGTATCTTCATCATTGAAAATTGTTACTCACATGAAATTTGGAGTGAAAAAAGGATAAGCTAAACAATTATCCTTTGTGATTTCGTAGAAGTGCAAATTAAAAATACCATTGAGGATAATCTCTTTGCTTCTGCAACTCTCTCCATATATAACATGACTTAGTCGTCCTCAGCTGGATATATGTGAGATTCAGTGCTAAGACTTATACAAAGGACCCTAAGGAAACAATCTAAGAACTAAACGTACAATAACATGAGGTCGTTTCCCAAGAGCAATAGCTTGTTACATTCTGTCTAAACCTCCAACAAGCTGTTAAAAAAACCATGAAAATATTATTCAAGTCTGATTTGGGATTTAAACTCGAATACGGTAACGCAAAGCAACGCAACCAGAGCTTACCACAGTACACCTAAGACTTATATCAGATCCTAGAGCTTCAAATTGCTCAGCAATCTGTATTGCAAGCTCTCTTCTAGAAAGAAAACAGAACAATAAGAATGACCAAACAAATAGACATTATGATCACGTAAAATGATCGAAGAAACGAAACGAATCATACCGAGTTGGAGATAAAACACAAGGGTTTACGTCCTTTCTTAGGCTCAGAATCATTAACATACGCAAGAAGTGCTTGTAATATAGGTAAAGCAAAGGCTCCGGTTTTACCAGAACCGGTTTGTGCAAGTCCAATTATATATTTCCCTGAACTAGACATCAATCAACACATTAGGTTCCAATTGATTAAGCCTTATAATCTATCCTATTTTCCAAGCGTCGAAATCAAAGCCCTACCTTCAAGAGCATAAGGAAGGGCTTCGGATTGAATTTCCGATGGGGTTTTCCAACCTAATCTATCGCAAGCTTTTACGAGCTCTTCACCTCAACCAAGTTCTGCAAATGTCTTCTCTTCTTCCATCTTCAATACACACCAAGAAATTTGTTTTCTTTACCTCAAGTAAAAATGCAAATCGCCGGCGAGTGTTGGACGTGAAAGAAACTATTTTGTGGCTACCTAGGGTTTTTTTTTTAGTTAGGTTAGGGTATGTAAAAACTTTGGGCTCAAGGCATGTTTCCAAAAGGCCCATCTAGGTGAAACGTTTTAGAAATTATCGGGTTTGTGAATTGATTTAAACTGTTCAATGATCTACTTATTGGGTATGTGAATTCAAATTTGAGAATTTGCCCGTGAAGGCTTTATAATATCTGGCCTTTCTTCAACATTGTTAAGAATGAAGACAATCATGGATCATGGGTTGTATGTCCAGTACAAAAAGTATAATAGGGTTCATAAACCTTTTTTTAAATCCAAGTAGTACTAAAATGTTGTGACAAGTAGTATATTTAGCTTAGGGTGTTTAGTTGTCTTGTCTTGTTTGTTTGTTTGTAAAGTGGATGTTTTCATAAATTTTACTTAAAAAAATATATACGGTACGATAAAAATGTTTTTTTTTGCCGTACGATAAAAATGTTTAACAGCGGTTAACTGAACATAACCCATTATATTGAGAATATATTTGTTTTAATCATTGGGAAAATAAATTGGGAAGAGTGAGCGAAGCGTGTTGAGACAGTTGTACATGAATATTATAACCAAATCTACAGATCTATAAATATAAAAATAAGTTTTGGTTAGAAGAATACGAAAAGGCAAGGAGCCACGTTATTGGTCGGTCAGGTGTGGTGGGGTCTATTTCTACTGCTCCAGTCAGTCTAACCACAAGAAACCACAGAAACCAGAACTCAAAAAGTAACTCAATTTTTTTATTAACGAAAATATATATAGAAAAACAAGTTTGTAAAAAGAAAATGGCTAATTTGCCAATTAACCAAAAAAAAATTAATAATTAAGAAACTAACTAAAACTAACCTATGTGGTTCAAATTTGGCCATTAGATTTAGGTTAAATAGTTAGAATTTGAATTATAGTTTTTTTCTTGGTTAGTAGGCCTAATTTCCCAAAAGAAAATTCTAATAGAAAGTATTTTTAGCTACAAAAAAGGCAAATCTAAACAGCTGTGATGGAAACGTCATTTCTTGGTGAAAAAAATCTTTGAATCTTTTGTGTGTTTACAAACAAAATAATAAAATTCCTTTTACTTATAAAACTAATCTTTAAGTTAATTAGTTTTAAGTGTAATGTATTGTATGGTCAATTATAAAACTAATCTTTAAGTTAATTGACTTTGTCGTCTTCAAAAACTTTTCTTTTATATTTTGGCTGTTTTCTCATCATATTATATTTTTCTGCTGAAGTATTTAACGTTTTAACTGTTATTTTTGCGTTAAATTATGCATTCCTGCTCTTTTGTACCTACGTAATTTCCTTTTCACCTGATTCTTATTTATTGGACACTAGTAATAGTGTAATAGCCAAACGTATCAATCTATTCTATACATACAAATTTAATAAATAGAATCTGACTCCCCTTAATTATACATGTATTTAAAATAATTAAACTTTCATGGAGGTCCTGTAACACACAAATTTTTTTTTTTAATTAACAGTTGCAGAAATTCTCATAAAAAAATAACAATTAAAATATTAAATCAAGAACATCAATTCAACTCCAATAATTCCAAATTCCAGAAGCAGTAAAAGAAATCTAGCAACCTAAACATCAGGTTCTACTAGACTATAACATAAGCAAATAACAAGATCCTATCATCCCCTTCGCCGGCCTTGATTCCGCGATCACGCATTTCTGTTACCTGCAACTCAAAGGGAAAAACAGAGTTGCGTAAGTATTTAATAAATATTTAGTGGAACGATCATCCCGTCTACTAGATATATAATAGGAATTAGACTATCAGTTCTACCCTCTGAAGATACAATATGCCCAAGGAATCCCATCTGTCTCTGCCAAAAACTTGGCAAACAGCTTCTGCTCTCGAAGCTTCTCCAGAACCAATCTCAAATGAGTCTCGTGCTCCTCGGGACTCCTCGAATAGACCAGAATGTCATCGATAAAGATGATAACGAACACGTCCAGATACTCCTTGAACACGTCGTTCATCAATCTCATGAAAGCCGCCAACGCATTTGTCAAACCAAAAGACATGACTACGAACTCAAAATGTCTGTATCTCATCCTGAACGCTGTCTTACGAACATCCGCCTCATCTATCGGGATCTGATGATAACCCGACGCCAAGTCGATCTTGGAGAACCAAGTAGCACCCCTCAACTGATCCAAAAGCTCATCAATCCTCGAGAGAGGGTACTTGTTCTTCACAGTGACTCGGTTCAGACCTCGATAATCGATACACAAACGCATACTCCCATCTTTCTTCTTAACGAACAACACTGGCGCTCTCCACAGTGACACACTCGATCGCACAAAACCTTTATCCAATAAATCTTCCAACTGCTTCTTCAGTTCCGCTAACTCTGCTGGAGCCATCCTGTAAGGAGCCTTAGAAATCGGAGCTGTCCCGGGCTCTAACTTAATCGTGAAAGGATCGGACCGAGACGGCGGCAATCCCTGCAAGCGACTGAAAAACATCCACAAAATCCCGAACAACTTGGATCTCCCCAATAGCAACCTCACCACCAGACTCCGACATCGAAATCACAGCCAAGTAAGCCTCATAACCCCGCGCTATCATCTGCTCCGCCTGAATAGCTGAGATTACAAGACTTTCGGAAGTAGGTGTCACGCCCTGAAACACTAACTTCCCTGCTTCTCGCTCGAAAGCGACTCTGCCTCAAAAACAGTCCAGATGAACCTTATAGAAAGATAGCCAATCCATCCCAAGGATCACGTCGTACAACTCCACCGGATTAATCACTAAATTTGCCGGCATTGACTGCCCAACTATCTGAACATCCACTGCTCTAGCTCGGCCGGTAGTAACCAGGAATCCACCTCCAGCCACTTTAACCAGGCCCGAAAGCTCACCATCACTGCTCTGAATGCCACTGCGCTCGGCATGCTCTGGAGTAATGAAGCAGTTTGATGCTCCAGAATCAAAAAGAACGTAGGATTCAGAACCTCCCACTAATAAGGTCCCTACACAATTCACATGCATTGAGAACCCTATTGACTACCACATGCAAAATAACAGACATAACACAAATTCTACAACTAAGAATTAACAAAGTTAGGGTCTAAGATTTTACCTGTGATCTGCGCGCCGCCCGGCTGCCCCACCTCTGCAGGACCATAAACCCGCGGTGCCGGCCCGACCTGGCCCAACGGCTGCACTGCTGCCAACTGAGCCACCTGCTGCCCTGCCACTGGCTGAACTACTGCTACAGCCATCTGCTGCAACTTAAGACACATAGGCCGGATATGCCCTGGCTCTCTGCAATGGAAACACACCTTGGCCTCCCGAGATGCCTCCCTCTTGGGACAACTAGCCATACGATGCTTAGTGCTCCCGCGTCCATAACAAGCACAACTACTCTGGCCTCCTCCAGAAATCTCGTCGAATCTCCTCTTCTGACCCTGCTAAGGCTTGCCACCTCTGCCAGAACCAGAACTCCGAGAATGTTGCTGCTGATGTCTCCTCGGCTGAACAGCAGGAGCAGCTACAGATGGAACCGCCACTGCTGGAACAACCACCAATCGAAGCAGCAAGCTCCACCAATCGAAGCAGCAAGCTCCACCAACTCCAACCTCGAGGCGTATACCGAACCCCGACACTGGGTCCTGACACTCATCCGGAGCCCCTGCAGGAACCTCTGTATAAGAGCCCGCTTATCCATCTTGCCCTGACCAGCATAAACCTGAAGTCTGCTGAACTCGGCATCATAATCCCGAACTGAACTCGCTCCCTGAGACAGCTCCATAGACCTCATCTGCAGGCGATCTAAAGCCTCTCGAGGAAAGAACTTGGCATTGAACTCACCCACAAACTCATCCCAAGTCCAAACAGCCCTCCTGGACTCCATAGATCTCCACCAGCTATGCGCATCCTCGCTCAGATAATGCACAGCCAACTCTACCCGATACTCCGCAGGACATCGGATCGACCGAAAATTGCGCTCCACTCTCAAGCGCCACTCATCGGCCCCCTCTGGCCCAACCCTGCCAGTGAAGAAAGGCGTACCAATCTTCTGCATCTGCCCCATCATCACAAGATAGGGAGGATGCTCAGTAACTGCCGCTCTCGGCTGCTCAAACACTGCAGCTCTCTGCTGCTCCTCCACCACCGGAGGTACTGCTGGAGCCGGTATCGGAGCCGCCGCCGGAAACTGCTCCAACAGCTGCGTCAAAAGTCCCACGATAACATCATCTCGATCCTGAGCCGGAGCAGCACCCCCACCCGGGCCCACTCCATCACCAGCACCTCTCCTGGCACCTCTACCGGCACCAATAACACCACCACTGACACCCCTCCCGGCGCCTCTCCCGGCACTAACAGCCACACTGGCACTGGTCTCACTCGCGGTCTCCACCTGATGTGTCTGGGATGCAGCCACGCTGCTAGACGACTCTGGCACTAAGCCACGACCACGACCACGGCCTCTACCACGGCCTCTACCACGACCTCTCGCTCCAGTATCCATCTACCACACAGGACAGGAAACAAGAGCAAACAAGAAGTCCCAATAAATAAATCACAACTTACCGCGGAATCACTTTAAAGGCCGAAGGGGATGATCTAAGACTACTAATTGCCTAACCACCAATAAACAATCAACCACATAGTCTCAATTCATCCAATTTCAATGTTCTAGAAACGTCTAGGCTCTGATACCAAAAATGTAACACCCAAATTTTTTTTTTTAATTAACAGTTGCGGAAATTCTCATAAAATAATAACCATTAAAATATTAAATCAAGAACATCAATTCAACTCCAATAATTCCAAATTTCAGAAGCAGTAAAAGAAATCTAGCAACCTAAACACCAGGTTCTACTAGACTATAACAGAAGCTAATAACAAGATCCTATCATCCCCTTCGCCAGCCTTGATTCCGCGATCACGCATTTCTGTTACCGGCAACTCAAAGGGAAAAACAGAGTTGCGTAAGTATTTAAAAAATACTTAGTGGAGCGGTCATCCCGTCTACTAGATATATAATAGGAATTAGACTATCAGTTCTACGCGATCAAACAACAGTTCACAACTTTAAAACACATTAAACATTTTGAAACAAAGGGTGTCGATCGACACCACCACTTGGTGTCGATCGACGCTCATCGCCAGCATCTGATCCTCGTGATATAAAACAGTGGTGTCGATCGACACTACCACTAGGTGTCGATCGACACCTCTCGCAGAAAACCTGAACCGAGCCAAATCCTCTCACGGCTCGAGTTCCGTTTCATCTCGCGAGATCATCACGATTTCCAATCAATCAATTCACACAAAATGATCACAATACAAAGACAACGTCACAAACAACAATCAAAACCCAAATAATCTAATTCCATATCACGATCACGCACTCACCTCAAATCCGCGAAGGAAAGTGAAAGAACGCAAGAAACATCGATGAATCCGACACTGAACAGCCTCGAACAACACTGATTCCTCGCTGGAATCACCGAAAAACACCACAAACTCTCACAAACGCTCACACGAGATTCTCAAACGATGAACAATGATAACGGATCACAAACCCTCTTGGAAACACTCAAATCACCCACTTTGTTCTTGATTTTTCTCTGCGAAACGTCATTCTGCAGCTGGGACTTTAAATAACCCGACATAGGGCTGCGTTCCCAAACCGCGCAACAAACCGGATGATTTTAAATCAAACCGATTCTGACCAAAACAATGGTGTCGATAGACACCCACCACTGGTGTCGATCGACACCCTAACCAAATTCATAGAACTCGGTTTCGGGATGTTATAACTCTCCCCCACTAATCTGGATTCGACCTCGAATCCCGCAAACTGTCTTTCCAAGACCGAAAGTTTGACCCCACTTGGTCATCACATCAGAGATCCTCACCCGATCTCTAAACTCTCATATAATCCTTATGCTAATATCCACATTTTCTAGACATTTATTACTCCTAACTCATTACCTTGCTCTCGGGACGCATCCCTTAGCAACAAATATACCAACCACCAATGGTATACCGGGAAATACTTCCCTCTAGACTTATTCTGAGACCCACCCGTCTCAAACAAGCCTCTGGAGACCACTAACTCCATAAAAGAATGCAAGGAACTCACTCCCTTCAAGAGACCCACCATCTCCTGAAACTTAATCTGAGACCCACCCGTCACAGATAAGTAAGCATCCGCACTATACTATACCGAGACCCACCCGTCAACGGTAAGTAATACTCGGTACTACGCTATGACCCACCCGTCACTAGTAGACCGCCGAAGACCCACCGTCTTCTAATTGTAATGAGTTATTCAGGAATGCCACTATTCTTAGAGTATTAAATTCTAAAATGTTTACTAACATTTATGATTAAATCTGCCCCACTTGGCTTATCTCGATATTTCCCACCCGAAATATCACTGAGAACACGACCCAAACTTGTCAATCAACAACAGACTTATAAGAACCACACATCTCATAATAATACGGAAATAAATAAGGAAACTCCATCTTATAAATTCCGAAAATGTATATCGTTACAACCAAAACGGAAAATACATGAACCAAAACAACAACGCTAACACAATCTGGAACCACAAAGATACAAGCAAGCTCAAGCTACGACCTGCTTGCCGAACCACTTCATGAACTTCAACTTCATCTTTGCCTCTGGCTCCCACGTCTCATCCTCTGTACCGCTACAGTCCCATAAGACTCTCAGCAACGGTATCTTCTTCCGGCGCAGAACCTTCTCTCTCTTCTCGAGAATCCTCACAGGAACTGCTGGAACTGTCAAATCTGGCTGAAGATCCGTAGGGATCTCAGGCACTAACTCCTCAGACTCATGTAGGCACTTCCTCAACATCGACACATGGAACACCTTATGAAATGCCTTCATGATCGGAGGTAACTCTAGCCGATACGTTACCGGTCCAATTCGCTCCACCACAGGAAACGGACCCATAAATCTTGGACTAAGCTTGTTCTTTGCTATGGATCTGTTGGGACCCCTCAACATAGCCATCTTAAGATACACGCGATCTCCCACTGAGAACTCCAGCTCACGCCTACGCTTATCCGCATAACTCCTCTGTCTATCCTGAGCTTCTTTCATGTTCAGACGCACAATACGAACCTTTTCTGTCGTCTCCTGAACATAAGTAGCTCCATGAATACTGCGCTCCCCCACTTGGGTCCAGCATAAAGGCGTCCTACATGGCCTCCCATACAAAGCCTCAAAAGGAGCCATCCCGATACTCGCCTGAAAGCTGTTATTATACGCGAACTCCACTAAGCTCAAATGATCAGCCCAGTGACCACCCCAATCCAAAACACACATCCTCAGCAAAACGCTCACACGAGATTCTCAAACGAATAACAATGATATCGGATCACAAACCCTCTTGGAAACACTCAAATCACCCACTTTGCTCTTGATTTTTCTCTGTGAAACATCCTTCTGCGGCTGGGACTTTAAATAACCCGACCTAGGGCTGCATTCCCAAACCGCGCAACAAACCGGATGATTTTAAATCAAACCGATTCTGACCAAAAAAATGGTGTCGATCGACACCCACCACTGGTGTCGATCGACACCTCAACCAAATTCATAGAACTCGGTTTTGGGATGTTAGAGGTCCCAATATATTTTGTATTTTTCTTCTTTAAAATACTGACTCTCTACTACATTGATGATGTGATGATACAAAATAAAGTAATCATTATTATATAATACAATATATCATGTCAAGTCATGTATATAACGCTTACGTGCATATATATCCGTGCGTGTAGTATCGTTTAGGAAAATTTTATTTGCCCTCCAAAGAGTATGCACTTTCCTTTTTCTTCTCTACTTACAAAAACTCTTTTCCTCGACACATCAATACTCATTGAGATAGTAGAAGAGAGAGAAAATAGAGAGAGAGAGAGAGAGTCTAATTGTTTTCTCCTGTAAACTGCAAACCGATCTTGTGTCTGAAAATGTTTGAGAGCAGCAAAATGTCAAGCTTTCTACTGATTTTGCTGATTCTTAATTCGACCCATTTTAGTCTAATGGTTAATGGTAAATGGGTCGATGTCACATTTTTATATTCTCTAACCAAATTTCAATATCTTAACTCTTCTTTTACTTCTTATGTAATTGTTTCAGGTAGACCAGAGCCAAACTCACAGGAATCCACCACTAAGGTAAAATTTTCTCAAATCTTTTATGTTTCTTTCTCAACTAAAACAAGATTCTAATTGGTTATAAAAATTTCTTTAATTCTTGACAGGATTTAGGAGGTCAAGATCAGAAGATGATGATGAGAGGTTTAATAGGATCAAGACCACCAAGATGTAAGAGAGTTAGATGTCGTTCTTGTGGTCATTGTGAAGCAATTCAAGTTCCTACAAATCCTCAGACAAAGTTCCATCACTCTCCTACTTCTTCTTCTTCCCCTGAGATTATTGATCTTGATTATATCAGAGGAGATGATAATTCTAATTACAAACCCATGAGCTGGAAATGCAAATGTGGTAACTCTATCTATAATCCTTGAAGATCTTTTTTGTCCATAATTTTTTTTTTTTGGGTTTGGATTCTATAATCTGTGTAAATAAATATATATGGTTTTAATCTTCTTCAGAGTTTTTCTAGTAATTCTATGTTATTGATTTCTCATGATCTTATTTTTATAGTGTAGTTAACAAGAAAACAAAGTTGAGAAAACAGAGATGAATGAAAAGTTTGATTTATCCAAAATGATTATTTTATTTTATTTTAATTGGTTATTACGAATTATGATGATTTTACAATTTCTGAAATCTTTTAAAATCAAGAAGAACACGCATCGTATGCAGAACGCACGGAAACCTATTTTCAAGACGATTCTGACAAATACCAATTTTATGGATGAAAGTTACATCACACACGTACGTATGCATCTATATATATGTGTGTATATGTGTAATGTGTTTATATGAGATTTATGTATGGAAAGTTTTGGTTTAATAATCAGACAAAGAATTTTTCAAAAAAAAATAATACTTTATAATCAGACAAAGATACGTTGGATAATGGATACGTATATTTCCATACATGATGGACAATAATCAGCCGTTTTGCGGTCGTTTCGTCAAACGTCGCCGTTTTGGTGTTGATGTTTCACATTGAATTTTGGGTTGTACCTTTTTTTCCTTTAAATGTTTAATTATTTTAGTAACTACTGGTCATATTTCTGTGTCCTAGTCCTTGTTTGGGTAGAGCTAAGAGCATCAACACTATGATACTTTAGAGTATCATAAGATTAAAAAAATAATAAATTTTTTTTTTTACTTAATTTTATTCAAAAAAACATTTTCTTCATTTTACTCAACTTTTATTAATTTTATATTTAAAAACACTCATTTCCTCCTATTGATACCCACTTTTGATATCAATCCATTGATACCCTCTCTCCAATAATATTAACAATCTCCTCTTTTTAATCAATTTTTATTAATTTTATATTTAAAAACACCTCATCTTTTTACTAAAAAACACTCTCTTTCCTCTTATTCCTCAAATTTTAATAATTTTATATCATATGATACCCACAAAATATCACCGCTGTTGATGCTCTTATCTTTGAGATTTATTAGTATCTACTTTGAGTTAATACATAGTACCTTTTCTATTTAAAATAAAAAACTTGAATCACCAGATTTTTGTGGAGATACAAATACTTATATTGCAAATTAAAAAAATACAAAACGAACCATTTTGCACATTTCCATTTAAATATTGTTTTGTGAAGAAAACTAGCAAAACTATACTTGGTATGTTTGTATTCCAAGAAGGCTATGCTGATATAAAATGATATGATGTACAAAATAGTTTACAGATCAATACCTATAAAATGTCAAATCAGCAATTATATTACCAGATGATTAAGATATCTACACGAAGTCGTCAATGATCAATTTCTACTTAAAGCAATATTTTCGTTTCAGTTAGATTTAAAACATTTAGAATATAATCCTGTGGAAACTAAAATGAGATTGGACAAAGCATATATAGTATCCATAAAAGAAAATTGTTGAGTGCGAGAATGATGGGATTGATCATATGGAAAGAGAGAAGTGACAAAACAAAAGAGAGAAAATGTGTGTTGTTTCTTTGTGGGGTTTACTAATTTCACAGATCAAGCAAAGCAAACAGTCTTGATTCTCTCTACTGTTCTTCCTTTGAATGACTTTACTACTTCCTTCAATTTATTTGTTTTCATTTCATTTATGACATAATAGTGTAACTCAGTAGTCGAGTAATAAAATAAAGAAAATACGTATTTGGAATTCGGTGGAGACCCAAGTGTCAATCAAAGTCAGTCAACTGCCACAATGTTACTGATTTAACTAATCTTTCTCAACGACAAACACCGTTTCGAATATTTTTATATCATATCTTCAAATGTATATTTAAACTTATACAAATTATAATACCCATTATCCTATGGGCATATCGTCCAAAACTCGATTGAAGAATACGGTGTTATGTGAGTTTTACTCCGAAAACATTTTATAATATTTCAAACTATTTGAATTTTGCCGTAATTTTTGATTATATAACATTGATAAGTGATACGGTCAGGTTTTACCCAATTATAAAACTGCAAGTGCACAGCAGTCACAGTAGTATATTCTGGGATCGAATCCACAGAGACCAATGGCTTACGCAACAGATTATAGATTCTTAAACTAAGCTAAGCAGGAACGAGATGGTTGATTGTATCAAAATTTAAAAGACAATAAAGCAATTAAAAACGGTGTAAATTCAGATGATTAAAAACGTTAGGCAATAAGGAATTCTCAGGAAATCACAATCATGAACCAGACAACTATTCAGATTCTAAGTATGCATGCATCTTAAACTCAAACACTTTTATAAACTACTCCACTTTCGTGATAACAGTTACTTTCCCTAGAGATCCGAGAGCCTATACTTTCGCATGGTCACGGCTATCCTAGACAAGCATTATACGTTCAGGTTTGATCAGTTCATAATACTTTATAACTAAACTTTCGATTGTTATAATGCATTACTCATCAACAGTAGTTCTAGCTATATGCAAACTTTTGGAATGCATATCAACCTAAGATCTAGTGATTAAATGGCCAATTCAATCCTAGCATTATGCCTAACAGCGATGAAGATGATAAAGGATAAGCAACCTATTTGTGTCTGATTCAATCGGTGAAATCCATCGAAAAAACCCTAAAACCTAACTAGGGTTCTACTCAGACATGATAAAGAACAAAGCAGAAATCATGGATGAATAGAATTGCATAATCATGGAATAAGAAATAAGAGTAGGGTTTAGAAATCTTCTCCAAAGGGATTGAGATCTTCTCCCAATACAAAGCTCTAAAATCTCTCTAAAAGTCTCCAAAAACGTGCAGGAATAAAAGGTGTATCCAAAAGAAATAAAACCTAGTGGTATTTATAGGATAAAACGGAAAAGGAAAAATCCCTAAAAAAAATCTGCAAGTGGACCGGTCGGTCCAGGATTGGACCGGTCGGTCTGCTTCTTCCAGTGGCTAGACCGACCGAGCAGACCGGTCGGTCTATGTGCCATTTGCTCGGTCTTCGAATTGCCGTCAGATTGACTGGTCGGTCCGTAAGTGGACCGGTCGGTCCATACTTCAGAATTCTCCATTTTCGCCTCAAATTGCTCAAAGTTTCTTTCCGCTCTCATGTGGTTCAAATTCTTGAAGTATGGCCTGAATATCAACTCAAAACAACTCCAAAGGCTCCGAAAACGCGTTAAGAACATGGTTAGGAAACTCCAAATTCACGTTATATCAATAAGTAAATTAGTTATTTGTACTAAAGAGAAATGAACCCCCAGTACTTGTTTTCTAATTCTCGGTTATTTTGCAGTTTTGCTAGGATCGTAAAAATCATAGTTAAAATGAGTTTTGTAGTAAATTACCTTAATTGTGGTATTTTGTCTATCAAGGCATCTCACTAATCCTTCACTTAAATTTCTTGATAACGGATACTTTGGTTTTAGTGATAATTTGTTGTGTCACCACAAGTTACAAGATGTTTTTGGCTTGTAATATACTACGTTTACCGACAGATCTCAAAATGCTACTTTCCTATGAAGAAAAGTTTATAAATTTGAGAAAAAATGCATTTTGTTTATAGGCGATTGATTGCACATTGTCTCACGATCGATAACAAAACCATTAAAAGCAAAGTGAGAGCATGATCAACGGTGATACTTTGTGGGTATCATATAATATAAAATTATTAAAATTTGAGGAATAGGAGGAAAGAGAGTGTTTTTTTTGTAAAAAGAGGAGGTGTTTTTAAATATAAAATTAATAAAATTTGAGTAAAAAAAGGAGATTGTTGTTATTATTGGAGAGAGGATATCAATGGGTTGATACTTTTGATACTCAAAAGTGGGTATCAATAGGAGGAAATGAGTGTTTTTAAATATAAAATTAATAAAAGTTGAGTAAAATGAAGAGAGAGAGTATTTTTTTGAGTAAAATTGAGTAAAAAAAAAAGATTTATTATTTTTTTATCTTATGAGTAGTATCATGGTTGATCATGATCTAACAAAAAATAAAAGACTCAAAGGAAAAAAACAACAAAGAAGGGAAAAAAATATGAGAGTTCCAAAGCAAAAAAATACTCTTTGGCCATTCCTATCTCTTTTGTTTTCTGTTTCTTACCGTTTAGTTTAACTGTTTTCGATCTCTTTCTCTGTTGCATCACTTCCTTGGAACTATGGATATGCAATAAAAGAAAAGTATCAAGAAAATATTAGGCATTGGAGAGAAATCGTTAAAGCATAGAGTTGACATGGTACAGTCACGTGGAGGCATTTTGGACATACCTATAATCTCTTTCTCTGTTTCAATGATCTATTTGACGTCAATTGCTCCATACCTCATTCATTGTTCTTTGTACGACGCATACCTTTGTTCATAATCATTCATATACTATACGAGATGGTTGAGATATTTCTAATTCATTACTCAATTTTTATTAATCATTATTATATCACATCAATATTACATAAAAATATAAACGTTAGACAAGATTTTGAGTCCAGCTTTTTACAGAAAGACCACCGTCTTCCTATATCCGTTTTTTAATGGGTGAATTTGCCAATTTGCCAAATTTTTTTAATAATTAGGGAAGTGGCAACATTGTTAGATTCCAACCATTAAATTTAGGTTAAATTGTTAGAGTTTGTATTATTGTTTTTTTTGTTGGTGTGGTTATTGAATGCAATTACCCTTTTCAAATCCAGTATTTTACAATACATGGTTAACATTAGGGGTGAGATTATTATTCGGGATCCGAGATCCGATCTGTTATCCGTTATTATCTGCTCCGAAAATTAGGACATCCGGAGAGGCCAGATCTCGATAAAAATAGTAAAATCTTGGATCCGTGAAAAAAGATCCGGATCCGGATCCGGTTAGAATAATTTTAAGGTCCGGATATCCGAATCCGGATCCGAACCCATTAAATATATAAAAAATAATTATTTTATACATATATTTTATACATATATTTAGTTATTTTTATATAAAAATACAACTATAAATTTATTTCACAATATATCATATATATTTTAAAATAATATCATGCAAAATTTTATTTATTTAATTATTATTTTCTGATCCAGGTCCGGATCCGGATATTTTTGGTCGGATATCCAAAGTCCGGATATCCGGGAGCCACGGATCGGGATCCGGATAGTTTTATCACGGATCTGGATATCCTAAAATTCGAAGGTATCTAGATCCGTCCCAAGCCTAATTAATTATCTAAAATATATATATATATATATATTTTTTTTTATTTTCGATATGTGTATATATATATATGTATATCAGTTTAAAATAATGTAGAGATTAATTATTTTCAAAAGAGTTGAAGACAAAAAGTTACAGGACAAAAAGTGGAAGAGATTCCAATGGTCCAATGTATATTTTAGATATGAATATAGCTAACAAATTTAAAATGTTTCTATTTTGTTAAACATCTCAAAGGTTCAATTAAGTACATATATACCATGATATTAATTAGCTTATATTTATATATTATTGGTACTAATAATTTTACTAATCATACAATCATTTAAATAAATAATAAGGTTTCATTTTAAATCACAAGGGTTTTTTTATTATTAAAAGAACTATATTTCTATATATCGATATCTTAATTAATTATCGAGTACTCTACATTTTTAGTGAATACATCAATGGTTAATTATAAATGTAATATTTACACATAACATGATGACACTTGGAATTTATGGTCTAACTAGTAAAACCACTACCATAGCATTTGTACCATTATACAACCACATCATGGTTCAACTCATGAACCATCTCCAACAATATGATCATTTTGGATTGGTCTATCTACTGTTATGTATATGAAAAGTACGAGGTACTCGATCAGTACGTACACGGTGTAAAGCTTACATGGCTAAGGCATTTTGAAAGAGAGCCATGATGGATTCTTAAATTCGTGGAAAGCTTACAATAGATGGGGCAAAAGAAGCCTGCATGCCTCAAGTACTATAATAACGATAAGATGAAAAATCATAAAGACCATTCCAAACAAATCAGATTACTTTACAACGAATTTTGCATTGTTTTTTACCAGCAAAATATTTTGTTTAACTTCGGACTCCAATCGGATAAAATAATGATGTGAAATACAATTTGATGCTGAAATTTGAATTAAAATGAAATGATAAAACACAATAATACACCAGTATAGAAAAGTAAATATTGTACATTTGCGTGGGCGAGGAATTAGGTCAATGTTAGGGCACTTTCATGGGGACCATTTTGCCTTGACGAAGACTATAATTTGCACACAAAGGGTCAGTAAGTGCTGAAACTTGCAGTGCAATCCGGTCTGGACCTCTATTTCACGGATTAGACGGCTAATTCCGAAAGATCACAATTTAATCCGCAAAATTTATAATTTAACACGTTTTAAAGAATAAATATACTGTATAAAGATATACATAAAAACAAAAAACCTTATTTCACCCTTATTTTCAAGTTTCATACAACAGCTAAAAAAACCTTCTTCATTTCTACGTGTCTTGGTTAATGGTTATACAAAGTGGAAGGGAGAATTCTATTATTAGGTAACTAAATGGAGTTTGAGTTAAAAACAATAAAAAAGAAACTACCCATGATGATTAAAATGTCTCGGTTACATCCATTCACATCAAAATACATGAAAACATTACAACTTAAAGCAAAAAAAACATAATTATACGATTGCGAATGAAAAAAAAATTCTTGATGAGTCAGTATAAAGCTCGTGGCTAAGCCGGAGAGCCATGATGATTTAGTCACTTTGAATGGTGACTTTGAAAATCTACCCATACCAACGAGTTTCGTCGAGACGGTTAGGGAGTTGCTGGGTAATGAATCTGAGAGGAAACTTACTCTCAATAAGAGAAGATGAGGTGAACGATTTCTCTCCAAAATGGAGGAAGATGCATGATTTGAGAATCAAAAAAACTTTGATCTTCTCTCAATTGAGAAGATATCGGGCTCGGAAGATACAAGATTTGAGAATCCAGAAAACTTTGATCTCACCGGATTAAACAACGAAAAACTCACTTGGTTTAAGAACAACCAAAGCATTTTCAGCAATATAACATTCACGGCAGATGAACAACAATGATTATCTATTATGAAATTTATATAATTTGAAATTGGGCCTTCTAATAAAGATATTAGACCATTATAGAAATGATGAACCATAATAGAGATGATGGACTTTGAAAAACTTGTAATTGAACCATAATAGAGATGATGGACATAAAATTAGAGTGAGAGATGAGATTGTCTAGGGTTGAGATGGTACCAACGGGGAAGAAAGAAGGCGGCGGCGGCGGCGGGGACAGTTCCACCGTCGACGGAGCAGACAGAGGTGAAAGATCGAGTCCCGTACCCGGGAAATCTTGACGCCGAGGATATTGCAAGAGATGGATAAGGAGACATATGGACTCGTCAATGGGTTGAGTCTTAATGTCAATGAAGGTGGAACCGAGGACTACAACGGAGATGAAGGGTCAGTAAGAAACACGCGGTGGTGATAGCGCAAGGGAACGGGCGGCTCCAACGGTGCTGAACGCTTCAGCCGCGCCGGAGAAATCATTCTCCGAAGGTAAACGAGCTATCATTGCAGAGGAAGGTGGCGAAGAGACAACTATCAACGGGAGATCAAATCGCATCATTGATGGAAATTGAGAGAAGGTCTCTCCCGAGAAGAACGGTAGATAGGTTCTGATCCGAAGAAAGGAACTTCAACACCGACGAGAAATGAAGCTCATGTCGACTACCTTGGAGATTGGGCCCGAGAGAACTTTAAATTCCACTGTTTGCTACATATTTGATTGATTTGATTGTAATTTTTTTGTATTGGAAATTGTTCAGGCAATTTGAATGGTAAGTTACATGAAGTGTGGAAACAAATCGAACTAACGATCAAAAGACTTGCAACTAAAGCATCTAATTTCCTTATATCTACAGACATTTCCAAAGAAGTTTGGGTTGGGGATTTGTTGGGTTCAATTGTGGAAGAAGCTTTTACATATTTGATTGATTTCATTGGATTTTATTTTTTTATTGCCAAATTATTTAGCTAAATTTAATGGTCAAATTACATCATTCTAAGTTATTAAGGATTATTACATCATTCTAAGTTAATTTCACTGAGGTATCAACTCCACAAGTTTTCTAGCATTTTAAATTGTTTCATTTATTTAATTTTACTATACTCATTATTAAACATAATTATTTCCAAATACTCTAAATGTAATTGCCAAAAACATTTGAATATTTATATACTTTCCAAATATATTTATTTCGAAATTAAACATTAAATAATAAATTTACAAATTTGTCATTAATAAATATATAATCCAAAAAAGTAAAATTAAATAATTTTTATTTTTTTGTTAACATGTAAAAGAAGTTTTCAACATATATTTTAATAACAATAGTAATATATAATTAGACACATTTAAGATTAAAAACCCTTCATTCATTTATCTTTGAAAACATATAGGTTAGCAACTCATACAAAAAATACTACAACTATAAATATGTGAACAATCTTCTATATATTAAAGGAGAAACATTCCAATATACAGTTTTTCAAATTTTCCCGTAAAAAACAATTCTCAATTTTCTTCATCCTAACCAAAATAATACATTTTAGTTAGACAAAAGAAAATAAACGTAGATAAAATTATATAACTAAGAAACCAGTTATTAGGCAATTATAAAAATACATACACACAATTCGATTCATGAAAACAAATCGAACTTATCGCTAACAAAAGACATGAATTGATGTTTGATTTGTTTTTTCACAATAATACAATCTCACACTCAAATTTTCTTAAATAGTATGAATTTCTTTTTTTTTTTTTTTTTTGGTCGAATCTCTTATATTAAAAACTAAAGTTCATAGAGCTAACGGATACATCGGGAGACGAACTCAACGGCGAAGCAAATGAAACAAACATTACAATAAAACGAAAAGTAAAATTGTTAGGAGTTGAGGCTTGTTCGGCCTCGTGAGAATCCCCATGGAGAATCTTCACTTGAATCCCTAAACCAGTTGCTCGGAGGAGCGTTGGATAGTCAGATTTTATATCGACCGTCGTTGATAATAAAAGATTGTTGGCCGGTATAAGCAATGGAGTGATATGCTCAAATTATCCCTTTGAACCACTCTCTCAAATTAAGAGATCGTGTAATACTTAGGGGTCGAATTCCACAGAGAATCAAGTTAACACAGTAGATTTCAATGTTCAGATTATGCTAAGTGATAAAGATGATAAGTAAAACAGGTGCAAAACAGTAAATGATGATGATTGATTTAACTTTAATTCAATAAGAGACAAATGCTAGGCCTTAGGAAATTCTCAGGAATGATTCCAAACTGAAGGATAAACGTACTATCGGGATATTTATGAAGTGCAATTCTAGAACTCAAACTAATGTAAAATAAATCAACCGTCATTGCAAATATTATCTATGTTTAAACCCTAGAAGACCAACTGTCGTTGCGAAATCAGATTAATTTAAACAAGCATTTAAAACAGGTTTGATTTTGTTCACAAAGATCCAAAGCCAGCTGTCGTTGCGAATCAGATCTTTGCTCACCTATGATTCAATTCCAGTTATTAAATAATAATGTCGTATCTATTAAACAACCTAAAATATCTAACCTAAGGTGATCAATCTTAAATCAGAGTTAATGCAATCAAGGTGGAGAATCCTATATGATGCAATCCCAATAGTAAATAAATACTAACAACTTTTCATCATCCTTTGAAAACCCTAAAACCTAACTAATAGATTACTCAGACATGATGAAAGATGCAAACATGATCTCTGAATAAATATTTATTAAAAGAAAGAGAATGATACAAAGATCGAAACCGATTGGAGACGAGGAACATATCTCTAAAGTATCTCTTGTTAAAATCTTTGAATAAAATAAAGCTAAACCTAAAACAATGGCTTAGAATAAGTATATATAAGGTACAAAAACGATCTGGGGCAGAATTGCAAACATCTGAAACTTCTGGGGCATAAATTGGAAGTCTTCTGAATTAGTGTTCTGGTCCGAAACTTGGTCGTGTCGAGCGACAGAGTAAGTGCGTCGCTCGACATGTATCTTTTCTTCGTGTCGATCGATATGAAAAATGTACCGATCGACAGGCTTTGCAAATTTCAACTCCGAACTTGTGTCTTCGACTGCTATTTCCACAATGTTCCAAAATGCTCTAGTAAACACAAGTAATGCTCCGAATGTCCAAGTACCTAATAAGAAAACCAAAGACTCGAAAACACCAGAAAGACTCTAGAAAACATACTTATATCATGGTTTAAAAATCGTAAAAACCATGATATATCACGGAGCTCGAGAACCGTGGGCAACATCCATTGAAACAGGCCTTGACTACCTAGATTTATATAATAGGTTCATAGTAATGTTGTTGATCCAAGCCCAGCTTGATGAAACCAGGCCCAATCCCAATAATAAACATTTTCTTTAACCTAATTTTCTTTTGTCTGTATGCACTCCGGTCGGCGACTCATCGAAGAACGGTAATTGACCGGTGATCGAAAAATGCGATGGTTGATGTTTTCCGATGGGGAGCGCGTATACTTTTCCGGCATCGGAATATTGAAATCGAGATCTGTAGATTCGCCGGAAAGAAAGAGATTTGGAGTTATCCTTAACTAGTGGATCTTCGATTAACAGATTTGGGAGTTTGAAGTGGGCTGACAGCAGCTTTGACGGATGGAGCTCCACCGTGAGGGTATTTTTCATCCTCAAGAACCAGCAGCGGCGAATCTGTACGGCGGAAGGCGAGATCGGAGATGATTTTTCACTTTGTGTGAGGTATGCGTTGGATCTCCTGTCGTCGGTGAACACGAGTAGGTGGAATCGGTGGTTGGTGGTTGCGGCTGTTGGTGGTTGCAATTGTGAGAGGAGTTCGGAGATCGCCCCTGAGCTCAAAACCAGTGACCAGTGATCGTACGACACCTGGTCGACTAGGCAAGAATCTCCTCTCGATCCGGTGGTGGTGGAGGAGCGCGTTGGGGGGTGATGAGCTGCGGCGTGGCAACTATAGATGACAGAGACTAACGGTGGAGAGATTGCGAGATAACATGGAAAAACCATCAGAAGAGTTAGAAGCTCAACGGAGAAGCTCAGCGGAGAAGCACAACGGAGAAACATAGAGACGTAAAGGCGACACCGACGAGAAGCCAGCTCGCCGGCATCGATGGTGGTGAAGAGACTTTCAAAATCGCACACAGAGAGAAATATGTGTAGCTGAGATTCACTCGATAAAAATAGTATGAATTTCTAAAATCTTTCAAAAGAGGTTTTGGTTGTGAATTTCTTAGGGCTGGACTTGTATGAGATTGGGCCTTAATGATCACGCCTGTCACATGATCATTATTTTCAAACTACTATAAGACAAGACCAAAAACATACTTTTTGAGTACAAATTATGTGAATATTTTTTATAATACGGGGATTTCCTTAACAATAACAGAAACTTAAGACTTTTTGTTCTCTAGTTTTGAACTCGAAAACTCAATATACAAAGACAACAAAATAACTAAGCATCAATAGTTTCCTCTTTGCTTTCCAATTTCAATTTCAGAAATAATACATTGAAGAAGAGTACACACAGCCGCATGTTTTCAAGAAGAACTCAATTTAATAAAACAAAATTTTCAAAACCAAAAATTATCCGAGAACGAATATAAGAGATACAAAACTAAACACAACGAAGAACACAAAAACTAATTCCACCAGTTATCAAGATAAAACCTAGAAAATCCAAGATTCACCATGTGGATAATTAACCAAACACAACTACTATGTAACCTACTTGTAACACAAGAGAACGAATAAACCCTAACTTGCAGTCAAAACAACAAAGAATTGAAATAGAGTAAACAAGAAAGCTTACCTGGACGTAAACAAGGAACCTTGGAAAACTAGGAGATCATCAAGCAAATCCTAATAATATGTAGATAAATGGTGAAATAAAGAACTAATATTTGATGAGAAGAAGAATAAAACGTGTTTGGTTATGCAAGAGAGAAGAGATTATGATATTTGTAGGGGTCAAATCTCCCCTAGAAGAATCGATAAGCCTAAAACGACGTCGTATTTCGCCAACCGGTCCAACGGTCAAAGTCCAGAAGATAGAGGCCCATTAGCGGCCCATCACTGTTTGCCTCAATCAAGTTGTATTTCTATAAATAAGCATGTACCCTCCTCATTTGAGGGGATCCGATTTTTCTAAGTAATAATAAGACAAATAATAGCTCTGATCTTGATAACTAAGAACTTCTAAGAACCCTAATTAATTCGCGATCTTCTCTAAGTGTTTGAAACCCTAAAGAAGCTCTAATTCGAAGAATCTTCACAAATTCTATTGTGCAATAATTCCAGCCCGCACAATTTGGCGCTAGAAGGAGGGTAACTACTCGCAACACTAGCTTTATACACGAAACAAACGCTTAGACGAATTCGCCAAGATGTCAATAACGAACCCGCAATTTCCAGCAACCGAAGGTGGTTCAGATCCAAGGGAGCTCGCCGAAAGTGGGCAGGCAAACGCAAGCAGCCAGTCCGCATTGGAGGCGGAAGCGGGCAGATCTGTCCCTACAGGAAACAAAGCGACCGCCAATACCAACTCGGCCGCTTTCGATCAGCTCAAAGCAATGCTCGAGCAGTTGCTCAAGCAATCGCAGAACCAGGAAACTATCAACAGCAACCTTACCGCCGAGATCAAAGCGTTGTCGACAGCTCATCAGTCTCAATGCCTACCTCACAATGCTATACGTCGCATCACCCCGATCGCTCTTAACTTCTCTCCAGCGGCCTCGCCTTCAGCTCGTGGGGCTCGCGAAGATCATACGCCTCTCAGAGACGGGGCCGTCCTCATCGCAGATGCAACTGGAGGTGTAGTTGCAGTCGTGGATGATCTAGAAGGACGCGAATTCGGAACCCCTCGACCCAGTCGACCGACCAGTCACGTCCAAAGTCGGGATGAGGGCGAAATCGCAGAGAATACGCGGTGGATAGAGCAGGCCGAAGCCCCGACCAATCGCGGAGCTATCGCTTCGCAGCAAAGGGAAATAGATGAGCTGAAGACATCATGCAGCAGACAGCTCGCGATCTTAAGGACATGAGGTCACAGGTTCATCGTGCCACCAGCAAGGCGCCAGAAATCGACCGAGTCCTCGAAGAAGCTCGCACTACTCCTTTTACCGCACGAATAACGAAGGCGCGTCTACCCGATCCGGGGAAGCACAGGCTTCCAATTTATGATGGAAAGGGCGACCCCACGGAGCACATTAGGGCTTTCTCAATCGCTATGGAGCGAACCAATTTCCGACTCGACGAAATCGACGTTGGTTGCTGCCTCCTCTTCGTGGAGCACCTCAAGGGGGTAGCTCTCTATTGGTTCACGGGAATGAAGAAGAACTCAATCGACAGCTTCGCGCAGCTCTCAGAAGCGTTCCTAAAGCAGAACATGATCTAAATCAAGCGCAGGACGTCCGAGGCTGATCTCTACACCATTTGCAAGCGGCTAGCGAACCCTTGGGAGTTTTCATCGAACGCTTTAAGGCGATGCTTACTCAGGTGAAGGGGATTGACGACCAGTCCGCACTGAGCGCGCTTCGAAAAGCCCTGTGGTACGACTCGGATTTCCGAAAAGTGATGACGATCAACGAGCCCTCGTCTATTCAGGATGCGCTTCATCGCGCCAATGGCTTTGCAAAAAGCGAGGATGAAACCAGAGCGTTGGGCCAGAAGTACGGGAAAGCCAAAGTTCCCAATCTGCGAGAAGTCACAGCTGCAACAAAGAAGAAGCCAGGCAACTTCGTGCAGCATGAGGGAGGTTTTAAGGGTGCCCATAACTACCAGGTGGACTTGCCCGACTTTGGTCGAGGAAGGGGGCGAGGTCGCGGAAATGGCACTCCGGGTCGTAATAACGGCAATACGTGGATTAGGAATTCGCCTTACAACAAATCCGTATATTGCGACTTGCACAAAATGGTCGGTCATTCGACGGCTAACTGCCGAGTGCTCGGTATGCGACTCGCAGCGAAGCTAGCCGCCAGAGATCTCAGAGGAAATATAAGTGTTAACGATTTCCAGCTCGAGCAGTTCGACGATGCAAGAGAAGGAGACAGTCCATCTGCGGACAATAGCAAGAATAACAAACGAGACAGGCAGAATAACGACGAGGTCCACCTCGGCCGGCAAAACAATAGTGATGGCCGAAGCGGCTTGAAACAAAAAGTCTGCAACATGATCATTGGCAGCTCATGCTATTGTTGAAATATAATCTCGTCAATCAAGGCCTATCAAAGATGAGCTGAGGTAGGAGCAAACAAACCCATGCCGTCCAAGTTCCCAAACGATGTCATCAAGTTCGAAGAAAATGAGATCGATGATATCAAAAAACCTCACGACGACCCGCTTGTCATCCGACTTGCCGTCGCAGGATGGGACACGGGTCGCGTTTTGATCGATACTGGAAGCACAGTCGACATCATTTTCATTGATGCTCTTAAGCGTATGGAAATCGACCTCGCTCAAGTCGAATTCTATCCCAAACCTTTGACCGGATTCAATGGCGAGACGACAATGACACTCGGAACGATCAAACTTCCAGTATGTGCGGAAGGAGTAACAACCCGGCTATTTACAACGTGATAATGGGAACCCCTTGGCTCAATTCGATGCGTGCCGTCGCCTCGACGTACCATCTCTGCCTTAAGTTTCCAATAAAAAACGGGATTAAAACAATCAGAGGGAGTCAGTCGGCGTCGAGGTCTTGCTTCATGACCGAGATAAAACTTAGGAATCAGGCGACAATGCCCATTCCGAACGAGCCGCGAAAAAGCTCAAAACGACAGGGAGCCCGTCAAGGAAATTTCGCACGTTTTGTAGCAACTACAGATCGCGGAAGCCGCTGAAGAGGAAGGTGCGGGTCCGACATGCAAACCCGTCATATCGGTTTGCATTGACGACGAGTTCCCGGATAAGTGCGTGGAGATTGGCGCAACGCTTGATGAAATTATCAGGCTCGAACTCGTCAGCTTCCTTAAGAGGAACGGTAGCACTTTCGCATGGGCCGCAGAGGATATGCCCGGGATCGATATCGGCATCATCAGTCACGAGTTGAATGTAGACTCGACTTTCAAACCCATAAAACAGAAGCGAAGGCGACTCGGGCCGGACAGAGCTCAATCGGTGAACGACGAAGTAGAAAAACTCTTGCGAGCCGGTTCGATCGCCGAAGTTAGATATCCGGATTGGCTCGCAAATCCAGTCATCGTGAAGAAGAAGAGTGGCAAGTGGCGAGTCTGTGTGGACTTCACGGATTTAAACAAGGCATGCCCAAAAGACAGTTTCCCTCTTTCTCATATTGATCGCCTCGTCGAGTCGACATCCAGGAACAAGCTGCTATCATTTATGGACACGTTCTCTGGCTACAATCAAATTTTTATGCATCCCGGCGATCGCGATAAAACATCTTTCACTACAGATTGCGGGATATATTGCTACAAGGTCATGCCATTCGGCCTTAAAAACGCTGGGGCTACTTTTCAGCGATTGGTGAACAGGATGTTCGAAGGACTCCTCGGCATGACAATTGAGGTCTACATAGACGATATCGCTCGAAGAAAAATACCATGTCGGCCACCTCGCAGAATGCTTTACGCTACTAAACAAGTATAACATGAAGCTGAATCCGGCTAAGTGTCATTTCGGCGTAACATCAGGCGAGTTCCTCAGCTATATGGTTACTCGTCGCGGGATCGGAGCAAACCCGAAGCAAATCCATGCGCTAATCCAGATGGCCTCGCCTAAAACAAAAAGGGAAGTACAACGATTGACAGTGAGAGTCGCGACATTGAACAGATTCATCTCGCGCTCTACTGACAAATGCTTGCCTTTCTACGAAACGTTTAAGGATAAGAAGGGGCCGGCTCGACAGGCCTTCGAGTGGACAGAAAAATGCGAAGAAGCCTTCCAGAGATTGAAGCAATATCTCGTGACTCCGCCTGTTTTGACCAAACCCGTAACTGGCAAACCGCTCTATCTTTACATTGCGGTCTCCGCCTCGGCAGTTAGTGGGGTTCTAATCTGCGAAGACGGCACAGAGCAAAAGCCAGTTTTCTACGTCCGTAAATCCTTAACCGATGCAGAAACAAGATATCCCCTGACCGAGAAATTATCACTCGCGGTTATTACGTCGGCTCGCAAACTTCGACCTTATTTCCAATCGTATTCGATCGTGCTTCTCAGTACCTTTCCGCTACGAGCTGTTCTCCATAGCCCAACTCAGTCTGGGCGACTCGCAAAGTGGGCAATGGAATTAAGCGAGTTCGATATCGAGTATCGAAGTAGGACGACAATCAAAGCACAAGTGTTGGCCGATTTTCTAATCGAACTACCGGAGGCGACGGCCTCATCAGAAAGCGATAATAAGGACTCATCCCAAATTTGGCAGTTACATGTCGACTGCTCATCATCTAAGCATGGATCGGGAGTAGGCATTCGACTGTCGTCACCAGACGGAGAATCTCTGGAACAGTCATTCCGCCTTGGCTTCAGAGCATCGAACAATGAGGCAGAATACGAGGCCTTACTAGCGGGTCATCGATTAGTTAAAGCTCTTAATATGACAAGGATAGAAGCCTTTTGCAACACGCAATTCGTCGTGAATCAGTTCAACGGCGAATACGTAACAAAAGACGAACGCATGGAGGTATACCTCGCACTCGTCAAGACGTACGCATGGAGGCATACCTTAACAAGAATTCCAAGGGCAGAGAACTTGCAAGCAGATGCCCTCGCATCACTCGGCTCATCGGCGCAACCCTACAAAGATCTTCAAAGAATCGTCCGGGTTGAGTTGATCGAAAAGTGAAGTATCGAACTCGCCAGGGAAGTCAACGTACTGACGAGATCTCAGGCCACAAAGTGAAGGGCGGATCCTAATAACAGCTCGCCCACTCGCCCCTCGACAGATCTGATGGATCCCGACAAGTCCGAGGTAGTCGGGGCAGACAAAACAACGGATGTAATGACAGAAAACAACAGGTTAGACCCTGGCAATACGAATTTTAACCGTGGTCTTCTCCCCGAACAGCTCTATGAATTGCCAGAGGACGCTTACCCGAATAGCGAGGAGCCGCCACCAGCGAACGAAATCGCCAACATTCCCATTGACGACGAGACTACAATTTATGGTTGTGATACTAAGTGGATAGCTGACATTCGCGGGTATCTTGCAGACGGCGAAGTGCCTGTTCCACGGCGCAGTCATCGCGTTTCATTCTATTCCATGGGGAAGTCTTCAAGTGGCGACTGTCTGGACCACTCCTCGTCTGCGTCGAGGGTGAAGCGGCTCGCAAAATATTGCGCGAAGTTCATAGCAAATCCTGCGGAAACCATTCGGGAGGTCGCTCACTCGCCATTCGAATTAAACGACATGGATATTTCTGGCCAACAATGATAAAATACAGCCAGCTGTTCTTGGCAAAATGCGAGAAATGTCAACGCCATGGTCCCTTCATCCATCTACCTACGGAGTTTTTGAGCTCGGTCACCTCGCTTTATCCCTTCATGAGGTGGGCAATGGACATCGTCGAACCGCTCCACCCATCTCGGCAGAAGTGATATCAGTTAGTCCTGACGGATTATTTTTCCAAGTGGATAGAGGCGGAGGCATTCGGATCGATCAAGGACAAGCATGTCGAAAACTTCGTCTGGAAGAATATCATTTGTCGACACGGCGTGCCCTACGAGATAGTGACTGACAACGGTTCGCAGTTCATCTCCAAGCAATTCAAACTTTTCTGCGACAAACATAAGGCAACGGTCAGGCGGAGGCCTCGAACAAAACAGTTATTAACGGGCTTAAGACTCGACTCGATGCTAAGAGGGGCCATTGGGCAAATGAACTCGAAGGCGTTTTATGGTCTTATCAAACCACACCTCGTCGTGCTACGGGCGAGACACCTTTCGTCCTCGTCTACGGAACAGAATGTGTGATTCCTCCCGAGGTCCATTTCCCAGGAGTTCGTTGATGATTGCTTCCCGAATAGGAAGGTCTTAATCATCTCCTCATGTTCGACGAACTCGACCTCTTTCAATGAAAGGCGCGACCGAGCTCTTATAAAAATGACCGAATATCAAATTGCCACGGCCAAGTATTACTACTCTAAAGTGTGAGTTCGGCATTTCCACGAAGGAGACCTCGTCCTTCGCGGGGTTTTTAAGAATACGACCGAGATAAATGTCGGCAAGCTCGGCGCTCACTGGGAAGGACCTAACCAGATCAAAAAGGTAGTCCGTCCAGGCGTTTACGAAATCGCTAGCATGAAAGGCGAGATGATCCCGCGTTCCTGGAATGCGCGACATCTAAAGAAGTACTACTGCTAAAAAATACTAAGTCATTTGACATGAACTACGGCGCGACTTGATCCCTTCATAGGGTACGTAAGCAGCTCGTTTTCGAACCAGTTCAGTTGCCCCCTATTCGAAAAAAGGGGGGAGTGGGTCCGTATATTCATACTCCCAATCACGACGTAACAAACAAAGGTTGTTACAACTCGATCAATTCGCAAACGACTTAAATGTCTAAACGCGACAGGTGTAACAACTCAATCAGCCCGCTAAACGACTTAACAGTCTACACGCGACTCGATCAATTCGCAAACGACTTAAATGTCTAAACGCGACAGTTGAAACAACTCGATCAGCTTGCTAAATGACTTAACGGTCTACACGCGACTCGATCAATTCGCAAACTACTTAAATGTCTAAATGCGACAGTTGTAACAACTCGATCAGCTCGCTAAACGACTTAATGGTCTACACGCGACTCGATCAATTCGCAAACGACTTAAATGTCTAAACGCGACAGTTGTAACAACTCGATCAGCTCGCTAAACGACTTAACGGTCTACACGCGACTCGATCAATTCGCAAACGACTTAAATGTCTAAACACGACAGTTGTAACAACTCGATCAGCTCGCTAAATGACCTAACTGTCTACACGCGACTCGATCAATTCGCAAACGACTTAAATGTCTAAACGCGACAGTTGTACCAACTCGATCAGCTCGCTAAACGACTTAACTGTCTACACGCGACTCGATCAACTCGCAAACGACTTAAATGTCTACACGCGACTCGATCAATTCGCAAACGACTTAAATGTCTAAACGCGACAGTTGTAACAACTCGATCAGCTTGCTAAACGACTTAACGGTCTACACGTGACTCGATCAATTCACAAACGACTTAAATGTCTAAACGCGACAGTTGTAACAACTCGATCAGCTTGCAAACGACTTAAATGTCTACACGCGACTCGTCGTCATTACTGACCATAATGACGATCTAAAACACTTCATCGCGAAGTTAACCTATACATCCAAAGTAGATAAAACGCGCTAAATAAATTTAGATTTCATCACTGGAGCGGATGTATTCAGTGGAATCCGACCGTAAACCAGGATGTTCATCTCGCGAACCCAGTTATACTTAACACTAGTCAAACTTGGCAAACATAATCTGGTCAGAGATTATTATCGGGTAAGATATTCCTGGGAATATCTATACTCCGAAATTTGCTTCAAGTAAACAAACCATAATAGGCCTAGCTGACGAGCAACAACAGGCCTCGCCAAACATGGCAAATTTTGCGGCAACACTGTTAGTGTTTCGCCCTTAAGCATCTTAAAATCGCGTCGCCCTTAAGCGTCTTAAAACCGCATCGCCTCTAAGCTTCTTAAAACCGCATCGCATTTAAGCGTCTTAAAACCGTATCGCTTCTAAGCAAGCCCTAACAGGTCTCGCCAAAAACGACGAATCCCTTAAAACGATAAAGCATGTCGCAATAAATCCGAATTTTTATAAAAATTTGGGTTCGGCCAACCAGGCCAATGTCACAGGTTGGATAAAGCCGTCCAGGCATCGAAACATAAAACAAGTCTTAAAACTTAGCAAAACAAAAGGAAAAATCCAAAAAATCTATTACAGTTTGGATAAGGCGACCGGCTCGCCTTCTTCGACTCCTTTATCCTTGATCTGAGCATCAGCGCCAGCCGCACCCTCCAACTCACCACCTTCCTTTTCCATTTCACCGCCAGCCGGTGCGGAAGGTCTAGCCGAACTCGCAACATCTCCAGTCTTGGAATCCCTTTCCAGGGGAGTCGGCTCGCGCTGAAGTTTGGTTGCTACAGTTTGATCGGGATCAACAGTCTTGTCCGTCTCGCCCGTCTCGCCCGACTCGCTGTCGCATACCCAAGGAGCCGTCGTTAGAGCCAGAAGCTACATTAATACCAACAGACTTAGCGCTGATCTCTACTGGCGGAGAAACAACTATATCCGCTACATTAATGGGCACGACGTAATTCATACCTAACGTTTTCCTCAACTCGGCGGCTATCTCGTCAAAGACATCATGGGCAGAGCCCAGCTTCATCTTTTGTTCAACAAGGAGAGCACGCTCGGCTTTGGGATCAAAAGGCTCCTCGGCAGTGGCATCATCCATATCATCAAAAAGCTGGAGGTTAGAGTCCGCTTGCGAAAGATAAACCATGTTCTTAATCGGTTTTTTCATCAAGCTGCAGAACAACTCGTTTGCACGAGTCAGTTGAGACTGAACCTCGGATGCCGCGGTTCGCCTCGCAGAAGAAGCAGCCTCCTCGATTGCCCTATCGCGACTCGCTTTCAGAGACAGCATCTCTTCCTCCAGTTCGGCATTTTTATCTTCGGCCTTCTTCTTTTCAAGACCGACTCACTGAAGATGCTTCGCCATGTCGTCAGAGCCCTTCTTATATGCATCCCGCTCGGCAGCTAGTGCGTTCATTTTGGCCGCGACTTGCTTCTTCTTGGTTTCTTCCTTCTCCTTGGCCTCGTCGATGAAAGCCTGCCTGGACCTCGCCTCCTGATCGTACGCGATGATCAGTCTGTTGAAATGCGCGGTAGCCTACAAAAGGGTCGAAGTATGAGAAAGGAAGCGAGACGAGACAGATGAAATAGCGTAGATTTACCTTGGCGTGACGAGACGAGAATTCTTTGTAGAGCTCGCTCTTCAGCAACAACTCCGGAATTGGAATGTTGTCGCCAAGGTATGTGATTTTGGCCATTAAGGTGGCCGCAGCAGATGGATCATCGTAGATCTCGACGGACCTACCAGATCGAGGAAGAGGCTCTTTCATTTGAAGAGTCGGCAGCTCGCGACGAATGTTTTTCGACTCTCCAGCTCTGCCTTTGCCTTTATCTGCAGCAGAGTGCTTTCGCTTCCGAGACAGCTGATGCTCGGACTCGACGGGCTAAGACTCGGCGGGCTCGTCAGTAATAGTAATCAGCTGAGAAGGCATGACAGCCAAAGCAAGACTCGCGCCTGTTGCTGCCGCTTCGTCAGTTTGTGCAGCAGGAACATCTTCCTTGGCTACACTTCTCTCTGACGTTTCGGCGACAGAGGTAGTTTCTTTGCGAATGGCCTTCTTTTTAACCTTCTCGGCTTCCTTCTTAGCCTTCTGGGCTTGCTTCTTGACAATGTCGCGAAAAGTTTGTCGTTCCGGCATAATTTTAAGATCTTCGGACTCGCTTTGAACAAACTTGTCTTCCTCGTTGGTTAAGAAGGACTCGCGAGCTCGAACAACTCTCCGAATGTGAAAGTGGCGATTCCAAAGACACTTCCGAGACTTTAGCTTATCGAACAAGTCATCAATTCTGGCAACAGGAGTGAATAGCGGTCTGCTAACTGTAAAAACAAGTTGCCAAAAGGTCAATATAAAACATAAGAAGAGATCAGTTCGCGCGGTAAACATCAAGAAAGTCAACCAACTGTTCCCCACTTCGCCACTACCCAGTGTTCTTCTTCAGCAGACGCAGCCGAAATCGATACAAAGAAAAATTTCTTTCGCCAGCTATGGTCTTTGTTTGGGAAGTCGTCTAAAATCTTGTACATGGGTCGACTCGCCAAGTTATCCAACCTCTTGCCGCTCGGGTTGGCATGCTTGCGAAACTCGAAGAAATTATGAAGATGACGAACTCCGATGGGTTCGCCACATTTGGCAGCTCGAGTCAGCTGACGGACTCCCCTGGTGTTGATCTGAGCAAGTGCGATTCTATGGACCCGCATATACCGCACGATCAACGCTGGAATGGGGAATGTAAGGTAACAATCCCTAAACCAGCATTCATATTCAGTAAACGTGCCGACTGGCGGGTCGTCTTCTCGCCGCTCGACAGTCGGCACAATCATCTCGACCGCATCGGGGATTCCGCATTCTGCGCGAAGGATATCCAGCGACTCCTCATCGCACCATGAAGAGCCTGGAGGTGGGCGTTCCTTTCGCCTCGACTTCTTTTTCTTAACGACTTCGGCAAGCCCGAATCCGATCCAGGCTTGCAATCTCTCTGCTTCTACGAGAGGATTGTATTCTCAAGCATATTCTTCGATCTTTACTCGAGGAGGCGGCTCGGCAGGGCTAAGCGACTAGTCGCGGAGATGTGGAATTTCCACTACTAGCCTCTGCTCATCAATAGCAGAAGCCTCGCCAATTTGCGAAGGATGCAAGGTCCCAACTCCCTCTTGGAAATCAGGTCGCGGAACTCGCATAGGTGAAGCAATCCCCCTCGTCTCACGACTTTGCCCTAAGACAGGGGAGGGATAAGAGAACAATTCGGCAAGTGGAGAAAGACCACCAACTCGATCCTCTCGACTAGATGCACTCGTCTCCTCGCGATCAGACGTACTCGCGTTCTCGTATCCGCGAAACCGACCACAGCTTGAACTCGCATCAACGACCGATTCGCTGTTAGCAGAATACGCCCAGATCAGTTTTTCCTTCTCGGCGGGTTCGGCAGATCTCGCAAACTTAATCGAATTTGTTGACATGATTGTTGGATCAAAAATTGGACAGTTTTCTTCTCAAGAACATGACGGCGGCGATAAAGAACACATCGGCGGCGAAGTGATGGGACGGTAAAAAGCTTAACGAAAACTTGAAAGAAAAACGAGAGAAAAGAGAGAGAGAGCAAACCTGTTTTCGGAGAAATGAGAATTATGGGAAGTATCTGAGGAGCATTTCTCCTTATAAAGGTATTTACGACGATTCGAGTTTCCGATGGGCCTCATTTTAATTTGGGCCTAGAATCTGGGTTTAAAGTATCACAGTTTCATTGGAACCAGACCGACTTGCGATGCCTCAACTTCGTATTAGCTCGAAAGCGCGACTTCATGAGTTCACTTTCTCAGCGATTCTCCGCGATTACCATGATCTCGCAGTGGAGTTGATCAAGTCGCATCAAAATCAATTCGCGACTTCATCAGATCAATTCGCGACTTCATCAGATCAACTCGCGACTTCGTCTTCATCAAAATCGAATCGCGACTTCATCTTAATCAGATCAACTTGCGACTTCGTCTTCATCAAAATCGAATCGCGACTTCATCTTCATCAGATCAATTCGCGACTTCATCAGATTAACTCGCGACTTTGTCTTCGTCAAGTCGAATCGCGACTTTATCTCCCTCAGATCAACTCGCGACTTCATCTTCAACAAATCAAATCGCAATTTCATCTTCCTCAGATCGATACGAGACATCATCTCGCCACTTCTCAAATTCGAAGTCGACTCGCAGATAACTCGTATCGATCGGTTTGCCAAATTTGGGACTCGGCGATAATGGCGACTTGAACGAGTGTGTGACTTCTGCTCTTTTCCTCTTGGTCTGATTTTTTCCCATCGGGTTTTCTAGACAAGGTTTTTACCGAGGCTTGTTCACACACTTATGCGTATTTGTCTCGCCGCTTATCATCGTATCGGCCAGTTCGTTGAAGTTGGAAACAATCTCGTCATCTCGCCAAAACCGATTTGTGACCTCACTTCGCCATCTCGCGGTTAACCTCCTGAATCGCCTCGCGACATCAACGACTCGCATCTTCAAAAGCAGCTCGCGTATTACGAGCTCGATCGACTCGCTCATAACGTCACACTTGGTCAACTCGCCAAAATTGGGTACAAATCATGTCATCTGGTCTCGGCAGCATCATCGTCAACACGTAAGCCGTCTAAACGGAAATCGATTTCTCACTCGGACACCCTTACTTCAACACTTTTATTTATAAAACTGTTGAACTGAGGGGCTAACTGTAGGGGTCAAATCTCCCCTAGAAGAATCGATAAGCCTAAAACGACGTCGTATTTCGCCAACCGGTCCAACGAACCGGTCCAACGGTCAAAGTCCAGAAGATAGAGGCCCATTAGCGGCCCATCACTGTTTGCCTCAATCAAGTTGTATTTCTATAAATAAGCATGTACCCCCCCTCATTTGAGGGGATCCGATTTTTCTAAGTGATAATAAGACAAATAATAGCTCTGATCTTGATAACTAAGAACTTCTAAGAACCCTAATTAATTCGCGATCTTCTCTAAGTGTTTGAAACCCTAAAGAAGCTCTAATTCGAAGAATCTTCATAAATTCTATTGTGCAATAATTCCAGCTCGCACAGTATTGATATATAGAGAGAGCAACATGAAGCATATAACCAGGGCCGGCTCTGAGTTCTTATGGTCCACAAGCAAAAATACGAAAATTGGCCGATTTATCACTAAACTAAAGAAATTTTTATGATTTGAGGGCCGATTAGTTATAATAAATTTGAAGGTCGATATGAGGGCCACAAGCATAAGCTTTGCCCGCTTGCCCTCAGGGCCGGCCCTGCATATAACGGCCATTTTCTGATTATTTTTACTAATTTAACTGTTGTCGAGTTTAACGGCTATATTATAAGAAAATTACAGCGTTTGCTTTACAACGAACCAACGATGTACTAACTACTGAAAAGTGGCATAATTTGCTTTGTTACCATTATTTCAAGCTGCATTACATTAGCTCTGTTTCTAACATTTGTGACGAAACTGAAAATTTCTTTAACTATTTTACATTGTTCCAAACATTTGAATTCTCTTATGCAGCATTTTTTTTTTCTTCTTTTGTTTATGAGTCAACAGAGAGCAAAGACTCTACTAGAACGACGTCGTCTTAAAGTCAACAGAAAGAAAAAGAAACTCAAAAGACGACGTCGTTTCGAAGTCAGCTGATTTTCTTTTTTCTTTACACACTGCGCAATTTGTTTGTAATTTAAGGGAATCACGATTTTTGCGAGAATTTTACGGGAACTCTCTACTCTTTCTTTATCTAGATCCAAGAAACTCACTTCTGTGACCATTCACACACTCTTCTCTTTGACCTTTTCGTATTCGCATTCATCGACACAAAGAAATCACAAGTTGAATTTTCTCTCTGATCTTAAATTGTCCAGGTAAAGTTTCAATTTTTATTCTTCTATTGGTTTCTCCGACGTTTTTTGTTCGTGATTGTTTCATATACAAATTTTAAAAATTCTGGGTTTTTTTATTGCATCGCAAAAGTTTGAGTCTTTAGATTCTCATGGTAAATTTGTTATTTTGATGAATTTTGGAATTTAGGTTTGATTTTTGGGAATTATGGTGAGATCATCGCCAAGGAGAGGACAAAGATCAAAGGGAATAAAGGTGAAACATTGTGTACAGTTGACACTTTTGCTTTGTGTTGGAATATGGTTGATTTATCAAATGAAGCATTCACATGAGAAGAAAGCTGTGTTTGAAGAGAGTGGTAAGAAAATTGTTGTTGTTGATGATGATAAAAGAATGAGTCTTGGAAGAAAAGATCTTAACCCGAGAATCGATCAAACGAGGAATACGATAGAAGAAGTCGAAGAAAGGGAGGAGGAAGGAGTCGAGGAGAAACCGATTGATAACGAAAAGGAAACCGAAGGTACCGGGAATGAAGAAACCGAGAAGGTGATTGAGGAGAACGAGACGAGTAATGAAGAAGCGAGAGAGAAGAATTATAAGGGAGATGATGCGTCGAGCGAGGTTGTTCATGAGGAAGAGAGTAAATCTAATAGTACTGAGAATGTTAGTTTCCATGAAGACGAGTCGGGTCCAAAGATTGAGAATGTTTCTTCGAACGCAACGAAAGACAATGGGGAGGTTGGTAGTGATGATGGTGAGAAACAAGAGGAGAATACTGGTTTATCCCGAGGGAACGAGAGTGATGAAACGAAAGCTGAGAGTGAGAGTGAGAGTGAGAGTGTGGTGTTGGAGAAAGGGTTCTCTGATTCTAATGGTGAATTGCCTGAGAGTAGTAACCAGTCAACTTCCAATGCAACTGAAACTGCGGAATCTAATGAAAAGACCAGTGATGAAGACAAGAGCGGGAAATCCACTGGTTATCAAGAAACGAAAAACGAACAAGACGAGAAAGAGAAGGTTCAAGGTTCTGAGCTCTCATCTGAAGAGGAAAGTAAGAACAAAGAATCCGAGAAAAAGGAGACTGAAGAGTCCTCATCGCAAGAGGAAGAACCCGAGAAAACAACGGAGAAAGAGTCTTCGTCACAAGAGGAAAAGAAAGAGGAAGAAGAACCCAAGAAAACGAAGAAAGAAGAGTCTTCGTCCGAAAAGGAAAGCAAAGAGGAAGAACCCACGAAAAAAGAGAAAGAAGAGTTTTCCTTTCAAGAGGACAGTGAGAAAAAAGAAACCGAGACCAAGGAGAAAGAGAATTCTTCGTCTCACGAGGAGAATGAAAGCAAAGAATCCGAGAAAGGGGAGAAAGAAGAGGCTTCGTCTCACGAGGAGAATGAGAACGAGGACACCGAGAAAAAGGAGAAAGAAGAGTCTTCAGAATCTCAGGTAATCGAAAATGCCAACAATGAGAAGAAGATTGAACAGGTGGAATCTACTGATTCTACAAACACACAGGAGAAGAGTGACGAACAAAAGACCGATGAAAGCAAGAGTGAGTCTAATGAAGAAGAAAGCAAAACAGTTTCTGATAAAAAGGAAACAGAGGATGATGATACTACTAAAACAGACCCAGAGAATGAAGGAAACAATAAAAGTGGTGAAACAGAGGAGTCTCAGCTCGATCAAGAACATACCGAATCCACTCTGGATAATAGTCTTCCTCAAGAGGTTAAGGATGTTCGAACCGATCTTGAGACTCTTCCCGAATCCAGCAACGGATTCACCAACGACAGAGTTGCCACTGAGTGATGTTTCTTATCATGTAATGTATGCATATTCTATACTTTTTCGTATCATGGGTCTTAAAGACCCTATCAATAGTATTGAGTTTTTCATAGTAATCACTCTTATCTTCAAGTCTGTATCTTATCTTGTTATGAAGAAGTTCCTTTCTTATTGAGATTGAATCACAAGAGAATTGAGGAAACACAGGTAGTCTTGGATAATAACAAAACAAAGTATCATTCTTATTTCCCAACAAATGAAAGGAGATTGAAGTAGCAAATAGCTGACAAAGTTAAAACCAAGATGGTAAGCAGTTCAGGTAACTCAATGTCCTTCGTTGTGCTTCACTTCGAACAAACCATTGGGACCTGAGAATATGGCAAAACAGAAAACGTAGACTCAGAAACCCGTTAACAGATTTTGATGAACAAAGTTACTGATCATATTTGATGAAATGAAAATGGCTCCTTTTATCCCAACTAAACAGAGCATCATCATCAAAGTTACAAATCGCGAAACGAACATACGGGTAAGCATACATACCCCAAGGAAACTCCTTGTTACGGATGTGCAGATACGGGTATGCCTGCAATAACAACAACACAAAAGAAGGAAAGTTACGGTTAACGAAATGTAGCCTTGAATTACAATGCATAACGAATGAGACAATGCGAAAAAGGCAGCTTTAATAACAACTTTCATCATCATCGGTATACTCATTCCCGTTTTCACTGGCGATATCACCATTGTTTCTCTAAAGATAAGATTCCAAAACCAAATATTGTTAAGGGAAAAGCTTACGGGAGGGTCTTCGCCGTGATGATGGCCCTTGGATAAGATATAGGCAGCTAGAGCAGTGCAACTAGCAGCACCCAAATAAGTTATCTTCTCCCATTTCGCAGCTTCGTCTGTACAAACATTCAAAACACTTTGATGAATAAAACAAAAATTGACCATTTCAAACATGGAATCAAGCACTGAAATGTTAAGAGATTTGATCCGAGAAAACGTTTTCAGACCACGTTTACACCAAACAACATCAAATTGAAATATGACGAATCGATTTACCGAATCAATTCAAAATTTGGTTCCAGAACAAGAGATTTGGTTCACAAAATTTGAATTCAGAGCTGGGATTTGTATCATATCATGAGTATAGAGTAAGAACCAAGACGAATCTAGAAAACACCAACAAAAAACCTAGATCGGAATAAAATGGGAAAAGAAGAGACAGAGAGAGAAGAGACGATTTACAAGCGTCGTCGTGGCCGGCGGAAGAGGACATGTGTCGCTTAGGAGCGACGGAAGTTCTCGGAGATAAGCGGATCGATGATCGGGAAAGAGCTGAACGTACAATCGCCGTCGCCATTTTCCGGTCTCTTTGTTCTTTCTCTGTGAAAGTGTTTTTGTGATTTTCGATTTTGTGATTGACGAAACGAAAGCAGAGTCGCTGAACCTAAACGACATTACTTGAAAAGCCCAATGGGCCTTATATGTTATGTAAACCTCGGTGAAACAAAGACTAAACGACATTCCTTGAAAAGCCTAATGGGCCTTATATGAAACAGAGACATACTAGGGTGTTAAAAAGAGGATATTACTTTGATTTGGGTGATTTTACACGGTCCAACCGAACAATGATACTAACTCAAAACTAGTAAGATTGACAAAACGAATCTTGATGTGCAAACAAGAACAAAAAACGAATGAACTATGAAGTATATAATGTTTTCGTATTCATTGTAGATTTGAAAATGCACACACATATCTATAAATATAAAGCTCAGCTAAAACTCAAAAGAAACAACAACAATAATATAAGTTACACTTAAAAAAATTCGAATAATTATTATTACTATTAGTAACCGTAGGCACAAAAGATTGAGCAAAAAGATTGATCTTCCTGTTTAAAAAAATCCGCGATGGGGGCAATGGACACCACATTCATGGCAAACTGGTCGAGAGTTACCGTAGTTGGAGACAAATGTGAACTCAGTATCTCCTCTTTTAGTACCCCAACCAATCTTCACATAGCTAGAATCCCCAAATACACAATCAACGTGGAGAGTGGTGCAACATTCATTGCAAGTGTAGAACCATTTCTTTGTATCGATTTGGCTCTCACATCTCTCGCACCAATATAGATCACTTGAATCTTCACCACCACAAAGAGTGAGGATATGATCATCGTGCTTGTAGCGCATCACAACAGGTATAGTTGCACACTTAAAGCACATAGTGAATTTGCAATCATTACACTTTAGAGTGAAAATATTGTTACCTTCATCAATACCGCAAATCCCACACAAAGATGAACTCTCTCTGTCAGAAAAGAGAAATAGGGGATGTGGATGAACTTTATGTTCAAACGGTTCACAAAATAAAGCGCATACAACATCCATTGTAAAACTTTGGTTGTCCTCATCTTTGCAAGAGTTGTTCAAGCATCTGTACCTGAACCCCGCTCACAGTCTTCTACAAGCATAACATAAGTAACCAGTGTTGTCAGGTTGTAGACTAAGAGGGTGTTTATGAACCGGATGCTCTTTCTTTTTAGGAAAATTAGCACATGGTCCATGGAGGAAAAAATCGCAATGCAACACCGTGCACCGGTAAAAACCACCAGAATCAACATCAACAGGTCTGCAACATGCTCGACATTCTTCGTTTGCATCATGATCAACCCCATCCTCATCGAATTTAAGATGATGTTCATGACTGAAATGCTTGATTAAGTTGTAACCTACTTCTTCGAATGGCGCAATATCTTCAAGAGGTTCCTCAGGTACTCCTTCTAGATCTATTCCATCCCATATATCCTCGTGGGTTGCACATTTTGAGTGAACTGCATAGGAGCAACCCTTGTTGCAAGAATACATCCCGAACTTGACGTCAATGTTTCTATGACAAACTCCACATGACCGTTTTGCTGGGGGTGGAAGGCAGGGAGTGTGAGAGAGACGGTGTTGATGACGTTTTAGCTTTATGACGCGTGGTAGATCGATACAACTTACATGGACAAAATAGTTGCATGGTAGACAAAAATAGCTTGGCTCTTCTGTCTTGTCACCCAAACCACAAGCACTGCAAGGTAGTAAGAGTGGTCTAGGAAATAAGTTGAGAGGATGTTGATGACTCTTTGGGTTTGTGATAGTAAAAGGGGGATCTTTTTCGGTGCAAGAAAGATCCAAACTGAAACCACAAACAAGACATCGATAAAATATTCTCCCGAGAGCTTTTCCACACCAATCGCATCCGTCGTCAGATTCAAAAATAGAACGATAAAACGAATTCACCATGGTGGCTTCAAAGTAATCATCTGCATTGTTAAATGATTGGGTTTCAGTTTCAGATAATCGGATGGTTAAGTTGACAAAGTGGTGGAGGTGATAAGGGTGTCTTCTACTTAGCATGGTGGTGGTACAGTATCTGTGGTGGAACACAAAGCTCGCAAATATCACAATAGTAATGCCAGTCACCGTCATCAGGAAAGTCGTCAAGTGGTCCGCACCAAGAACATTCCAATAAAGTAGGGTTGTCTCGACGCGAAAGAGTGTGAGGATGAGCAGGATCAGAGTGAAAACATCTTGGTGGCATATCCATTTTGTTGTAATTTTGGGAAAGAAGAAATTGATAGTTTTCGAATCATCTCCATTTCTTGATCCACTTTATAATTTCCTAAAACTCTTTACTTCATTTAAATTAATAAACTAATAGTAGTATTAATGTATTATGTAATTATTAAGTGAATGGTCTTTAATTTTAATAGTCGAGATCACGATGTGCCTACATTAATGGAAAATCATGTGATTAAGTCAATGGTCTTTAATGGAGTATTTAGTCTTAGCTGGGATCTCAACGCGCCTTCATTATCTAATTTGTTTTAAACAACTCTCGTAAATTAATTAGATCAAAAAATAAAGGACAGATAACGTGGTGGGTTGTCTATGATTGAACCACTTTCCAATTTGTTTTAGTTCCTAAGCATATTGCATAAAAAATATTTTGGACGACTCTGTCGATTAACTAAACTACAACCCAAATTTTAGCTAGATAACGTGGATTTATGTTCTCTCTCCCTGTCTTAACATTGTTGAGATTGTTGAGATTACTATTCATATACTATTGCATTCACAAAAAAATTGGTGTGGGATCTTCTCCATTCACCAAGTCTTTGAGTTTCTAATTGGTTGAATTAGTTGGGATCACGATGTGTCTTCATTATATTGTCTTCTAACTGAGAGTAATTGGTTTACAAACGTAATTTTGATGGATTACTCTCATTGACAAACGTTTATAGAATATGTTTGCAAGCTCAAAATAAAAGTTTTCGTTTCTATCCAACATTTATTTTATTTTTACTTTTGTACCGTTAAATTGTTGTTTTATTTAAGTATTTATTTCAAGTTCATATAGACATGACCAAAATCAAGCCGGTTTAGCGTAATTCTGAGTGTAATCGTACCGTTATTAAACTTTTAACAGGCTCTAGATGCATAATTATACTAGTTAAAACCCGTAACGGTTTAAAATTTTACAACCATAACTATTAATTAGTCGTAATCGTATCAAAGTTACCTTTGTGACCGTAACAGTTTTTAAAATAAGCTTATACTCAAAAATATTCTCAAAGGAAAAAAACCATGAAAACAAAAGAAAGAACTCATCATGATTAGCTTTTGGAATCTTGATTGGCGCCACCGCGGCAAGCCGCAAAGAAAAGAGCTCCGGCACCAGATCCACCGTGAGAATGTTCGATGACGACGTGGTCTGATAACTCATCACCGAGCATTTCCCAAACACTACTATGAAGATAGTTTCTAAAAAGCCTATAATGATCATATAATCCTCCTTCGACTATCACAATGCTCATCTTCTTCTCTAACCTTCCCAACTTCTTTATCATCCCAACTATTCCTGCTCCCGCTACACGAGCCGCTCTTTCCGCAACTACATCACATACTTCAACCACCACTTCTCTCGCCGCAAGAGTTGTGTCCATTATCTACAAGTTATATTTACATAGATATGCGAGTGAGTTCACACAAGATTCAAGATTTGCTTGTTTTTAACACAAATGTTTGCGTTTGTATTTACTTCTTGGTATCAATGAAAATACTTTACAAATTGTAATATTTTCTAAAAACTAATATGTTAGTGTTTGAAATTGAAATGTAAATACAAACGCAAAGAAATAAAATTTCTAACATGAAATTAGCAAATGGAACGTACCCCGAAAACTTCTTTGAGCTTTTTGTTTACGATATCCCGGTCTTCAGATATATCTTGGTGCATCGCGGCCATATCTGGTGACCTGAAACATACCATACCGAGTTATCGCGGTATTTTCCTTATGATCCATAGTTGCATATCATATAAATCTAAAAGAAAATAGTAAAGGTACCCTAAAATGTAAGGAATTGTGAGTTTTGGAAGCAATCTATCTCCAAAAAGAGCAGATTTTTTAGACATTCTTAGCAACACTCTTCTCACTATCTCTCCTAAGTATCCTCCAGACACCATCTTCTCAAATACCTTAAAACAGAAAAAAATCCAATTTCTCATAACACAATACACAAACTTGTGTGCAAAGTACATCGATGTGCGTTCTTACTCGGCTTCCAGGATTAAAGCTTTCCGCGTCGAGAGCAGCATCGAATTCGGTTACAGGAAGATGATCAGATCTGAAATCTCCCCACTCTGTGCTAATAACCTAAAATCTTATCAAGTACAACCACTTGATCATAAATTTGAAAGCGTTACTATGATAATGGACCAAATGTATTGAAAGTATATGCACATACAATCTCTTGTGGCTCCGGTATTGCGGATTTCCATTTCGAAATCTCATGAGCTTTTTCGATATAAGCAGCGTTCGTTCCCATACCTAATGTAACTGCAGCTACAGTGTCCTTGTGATAGTACGTTCCTCCGGCTAACACTCCTATTGTATCATCCACCTAATCAAATAATGAAATTCACATCAAATAATTGAACACAAAAACCCGATAATTTGATCGACCCTTTTACCATCGCTGTGCTCCTCCGAATTTTCAGACCGTGATGCTCCAAAGATTCATTCATATCATTCACAAACTCCTTCAAAATCGTATCATCATGATCATCTGCTAAACTTTTCCTCTGTGTCGCCGAGATTGAACGTGGCCCAATCTGTTCAACAATGCGTGTCAACGTGAATCCGAGATTCTTCATTTCCTCTGTTTCTTCGCCGGGATTCATCGCAAGAAATTTAACTAGTTCCAAGGATATGTAATCGCACAACCCCTAAATCCATAAAACTTCAGCTTCAAGTAACCTAACGTGTAATCCAAGAAATCGTGAATCTACCTATCTTTACCTTAAAAGAACCGTTTAAAACATCGTCAGGGATCGGAATCTCCTGTTTCTGTACATCGTAAATCGGCTCTTCGTTACCACCTAATGTTCCACGAGACAGTAAAAGTTTCTTGCCTCGCAAGTTAACTCCGTAATGTGCTCCTTTCTCATCCCTATAATGTTTAAAACCGTTAATTAACGGTCATTACAAAAAACAGAGGATTTTGATTTTGGGGATTTCTTTTTTTTTTAAATGAATGTTAAATTAAATTCAAACAAAAAAACACGTTGATAGAGTTTTAATCTAAACAGAGAGTTTCACGTTGCGCGCTTTCAAGTAATTCTTGTGGCAAACCATTCGGTTAAGCCCAAAAAGACCATAAATTCTTTTAATTATGCAGTAGATTTTGGGGATTTTTTGTTACCCGGAAGGTAAAGAACCAGCGAATGAAACGAGCATGTTGAGTGAACCGGAACTCTCGGCGGCGGGGGCGGCTAGAGAGGCGGTCATGTCGGCGACTAAATCATCTGCCACCGCCCAGAGTTTCGATACGGGTGTGGCGCATTCTCTAGCGAATTTCTTCAATATCCTCTGTGTATGTTTTCGTCGCCGCTCTTTCCTCTGCAACCACCGACCAATTAGTATAGCCGCTGCAACCGCCGTGACCGTTGTAGCCGTTATGGCCACAACCACCTCTTTTCTTGTCATTTTTCCCTATGGAGTTGGTTTTTTTAGATGTTCGATTAACACTGTAACGATCTCACGGAATTAAGATCCATACATATTTTCTTGTTAGCATGTTTTGCGTATCAAGTTGAATCATTCAATCTGTTTTTTTTTCTTTTTCTTTATCTATAAACCAGATAGTTCGGTTTAGTAATTTTGTTTTCAGGTTAATCAATGGGTTTTGTTTTTGTGGTAAGGATTTTTTTTTGTTGGTTTTTATGTGTTTTAAGTAAATTATTACCAAAAGTAGATGGCATTGTATTTAACTAATTAAATATGTTTAAAATCAAATTTTATTTGATATCAATATGAATTAAGAAGTTCATTGGACAATTCTCAAAAATATTCTGCTTGGTTGGATAAAATTTGGATATGATTCGGTTTGTTTAGCGAAAACGGAGTATTATATTTTCAGATAAATCTAGGATTATAATTTGGTTTGATTTCTGTTTTTTTATAGTAATAGGTGTTAATATTTTTATTGATATGAAGTTAAGTTCCCACCGAGTTGCGTTGTGCTATAATGGCGAATTGATTTAGAAAAAAGAATATGAACTTTTTTTCATCATGAGTTTAATTATTCAAACCCAACCTTGACCTAAAACCCAACAAACTATGTCTTTAACCGTCTTTATAACGTACCGCCTCTTTATAATTTATACAGTTTTAAATTGTACCAGTCACCAAAACTTTACCAAGAGCTTTACAACATTATTACAGCTTTATCTATACAACATTATTTTTAGACACTTATTCATAAATTCTCTAATGCACATGCCCTTACAGCTTTATTTATACAATTTTGCACTATGATGTACAGCTTACCGCTCCAGCTTACTGCTCCAGTTCTTAAAAATATTAGGTTACCAATCGGAGCCTATATTAAAAAGGTTTTAGGATATCATTTCTATAAAGTCGATTGTGGTGAAGTGGTTAAGCATCTTTTAAATACGTTCAATGTTCTTGGTTTGACCCATAATCTTGCAATTTTTGTGACATTTTAGAAAAAAAATTGGATTTGGTAATGAGCCGGAATTTGTTTGCTTGCTTTAAGCCCATAAACCGTTCGGCCCGGTCCTGGATAGTCTTGTGACTCTTGTCCACTCTTTGGATTAGTTCTAATTGTTTAAGTCGGGTGTGTTTTTTAGCCCTGAACCCTAATTTGTTACTTACTCAGATTATCAATGATTAATTTTTATTTATTTTATAAAACCTTAAAGGTAGCCCAATCATGACCATAAGTCATAAGAGCATGCACATTGATGATACTTTATGGGTATCATAAGAAATATTTTAGTTATGCCGATGACCTAATCTTGTTCGCCGAGGCTTCGGTGGCACAAATAAGGGTGATTCGCAGGGTTCTAGAGCGGTTCTGTGTGGCGTCGGGGCAGAAAATGAGTTTGGAGAAATCCAAGATTTTTTTCTCGGAGAATGTTCATCGTGATCTTGCGTCTCGGATTAGTGCAGAGAGTGGTATCAGGGCGACGCGAGAGCTCGGGAAGTATCTGGGGATGCCGGTTTTACAGAAACGGATTAACAAAGACACTTTTAGCGATGTTTTAGTTAGAGTTTATGCGAAGCTTGCTGGTTGGAAAGGGCGTTGTTTGAGCATGGCGGGTAGACTTACACTCACCAAAGCTGTCCTTTCCTCGATTCCGGTTCATACTATGAGTACCATTTTATTGCCTCATGCTACATTGGATCAATTGGACAGATTGTCAAGAGATTTTCTTTGGGGAAGTAGCTCGGGTCAGAGAAAAGAACACTTGATCGCTTGGGACAAAGTTTGTCTCCCAAAACAAGAAGGAGGCTTGGGTATTCGTAAGGCCAAGGCTATGAATACATCATTAATTTCGAAGCTCGGATAGAGATTAATAGGTGACGCTTCTAGCTTGTGGGCTCGGGTATTGAGAAGCAAGTATAGAGTTGGTAGCGTACACGATAGAGATTGGCTTTGCTCTAAAGGAAACTGGTCATCCACTTGGCGTAGTATATGTTGGCATCGGATCTCGCACGAAGGAAATCTGACCCGGGAACCCGGATCACGGCCTACCAGAAAATCATGATACGACCGTGGAACATGCTCAATTTGCATTAACTCGGATATAGCACGGTTTGGTTAAGTAAACCGTGGAAATGGGCCTAAAACTTGGTGAAAGTGGGCTCTTCTGCAGAATAGCGAAGTCCACAAGATGCGAGGTCCACGAGTTGCGAGGTCCACGAGATAGTTGTCAAATTTAAACATTGTAACGTCTTGTAACGTCTAAGTCAAAGAGAGTGATGAGTGTTGAAGAAGATGATGAATGTATAGCGAGATTCTCGCAACTTGTAATGAATATATAAACACAACGTGTCTAGAGAGAAGGGGATTCAGAACTCTCGAGCACACATTACGCAATAAAACGTTTTCTTTTTACTTAGTCATTTTTACGTTACTTTTTATCTCGCAACTAGCGTTCCGACCATATAGTTACTTTTCCGGTGAACGAATCTCATCTAGCGACCTTGCTCCGATAGTAATCTCGTTCCCGATTCTTTATATTTTGGTGTGATCCGAATCGATCCAGATTCAGGACTCACATTTTGGCACCGACTAAGGGGAATCCGATAGTATTTCAACCTACCAGAACTCGGGATCACCTCATCTTTCCACGATGTCGGATGCAACTGAAGCTCTTTCCGAGATCAAACCAATGTTTGCAGAACTAAAATCTGCTTCGGATCTACAAAAGACCACGAGCGACGCTCTTGCAGCTCGTCTCGACTCTCACGTGGAACAAGTCTCTTCCCAATTAACCAGTTTCACTACCGCGCAAGCTGCGCTGGAGTCACGTGTTAACGCACTCAGAACTCCGCAGACTGATGGAGACCCATCGAATGTCCCGCCTCCACGGGTAGACATTCCACCCACCGATGCACCCGCTTTGGGGGCAAGACGTGCAAATCCAACTGGGACCCCGAAAACTCGTTCCAACGAGCAACCCCCAACTGGGCCTATCCCACCAAATAATACCAGAGGTGAAGGAGAAGCGGTTTTTTAACACGGAACCCGGAACAGGCAACCAGGATATACTCCCACCAGAGAGTCTAAGAAGGAATGGTTCTCTGGATCAAGGGAATCAGCGAAACTTGACTCGCCCTGAGTCGGAGACTGACCAAATTAATGGTATCCCCACTCCGCATTCGGAAAGACGTCGTAGCTCGTCTGAGGACATACCTATCGGACGAGGAGGATTAGAGTTCGAGATTCTTCGCCGAGATCTTGCAAGAACTAACGCGAAGCTGTTGGCAGTGACATCCAAGGTTCATAGAGTAGCTAGTGCCGCTCCAGAAATTGTCAGCGTTATTGAAGAAACGGAGAGAACCCCGTTCTCACCAAGAATTGCAAATTCTCGAATTTGGGATACAGGAAAGCTAAGGCTTCCTACCTATGATGGGACTTCAGACCCAAAGGCCTTTATGACCGCTTTTCGTATTGCAGCAGCGCGAGCGCATTTTCATGATGAAGAAAAAGACATCGGGTTTTGTCGTTTGTTCGCAGAAAACCTTGAAGGCTCTGCCTTAGAATGGTTTTCACGAATAGAAGAGGGAACAATCGACAATTTTAATCAGTTATCGACAGCATTCCTAAAGAATTATTCTATCTTTATGAATAAGGGAACGTCAACGGCAGACCTTTGGAATTTGTCTCAAGGGGCGACTGAGCCATTACGTAGCTTCATTGAACGATTTAAGAAGGTGAAATCAAGAATAACTGGTATCGACGATTCCAACGCGTTACAGGCTTTGAGGCACGGTTTGTGGCATGATTCACCATTTCGTTTTGATCTCGCAATTCACAAAGCGGAGACGATCGAGGATGCTCTTCACCGGTCTACCAATTGGATCGATGCAGAAGAAGAGAAAGCTGTCCTAGCAAAAAAATTCAAAACTCATAAAGCGATCCAAGAAACATCGGCGAGTCCCAAGAAATTTGAAAAAAGAGACAACAGGGATTCACGAACTTATGGTGGCGGATCTCACGCATATGCACTAACTCGTGACTCCGAGAAAAGGTCATATGGATCTGGATCGAGGGTTATGGGCCGCAACGAAAATGCGTATTGCAAGATCCATATATGTAAAGGACACGCCACGCAAGATTGTTTTAAACTGAAAAAATTTCTCGCCGAGAAATTCGCATCTGGGGAACTCACTAATGTTGGGCTCGATATAGAAAAGCTCAAGCAAGAATTGATTAATGACAATCAGGATAACTGCGACGATACCCTATCTGGGAAGAGGGAAAGATCACAGGAAAAGACGGATTCGCCGAAACCGACTCAAAAGATAAAAATTGGTGTTATTATGGGCGGATCAAAGTTTTGTCGCGATATTGTAACGTCCATCAAGAATCACCAACGAAGAGCAGAATTTAACCAGACACGATTTGCGCCTGGCCCCGAGATGGAAATTTCATTTTCCGAAAAAGATACAATTGGGCTCAACCAACCGCATGATGACGCTTTAGTCATTAAACTTGACATCGGCGCAAATTGCGAGGTCTCCCGTATCCTTGTCGATACTGGAAGTTCCGTTGATTTAATTTTCCTCGATACCCTAATTCGAATGGGAATAAGTAAATCAGAAGTTGAAGGAGTCCCAACCCCATTAACTGGTTTTAATGGGGTAACCGAGATGTCCGTAGGAACAATTCGGCTTCCGGTAATGGCAGCCGGAGTGCTTAAGTTAGTCGATTTTACTGTTGTAGATCGACCTGCCACTTATAACGTAATCCTTGGTACACCATGAATCCATTCTATGAAAGTCGTTCCATCAACATATCACCAGTGCGTTAAGTTCCCAACACCGGGTGGCGTTGGAGTGGTTCATGGTAGTCAAAAGGATTTACGCATATGCTACATGAACGAATATAAACTCAAGTTACAATAGCAATTAAAGCATCGGGGAAGTTCATCATGGATAGCTAAACCCGCCTGTCCCAGGTCTTTGAATCAGCTAGGAGACCCAGAAAATTTAAATAAATTAAGTACCAAACCCAGTTCACTAGATTCACGAGGTGAAAACTTAAAATCCGAAGCCATTCAGGACCCGAGGTTACTTGCTCAAGAGCAACCACCGCCAATAACTAGCTCGACCAATGATCGAGTTGTGCAAGTCTGCATAGACAATGATACTCCAACTCGATGTGTTGGCATCGGGGCAGACCTAGATGAAGAGATAAAGCAAGCGTTGATTGCCTTACTAAGTGAAAACAAAAAGTGTTTTGCTTGGTCGACTGAAGACATGCCTGGTATTGGGATAGATGTCATCTCGCATGAACTAAGCATTGACCCAACTGTAAAACCAGTGAAACAGAAAAGACGCAAGATGGGACCTGAAAAATCTCAAGCCGTAAATGACGAGGTCGATAGGTTATTAAAAAATGGCTCAATTCGGGAAGTTAAGTATCCAGATTGGTTAGCTAATCCGGTGGTGGTTAAAAAGAAAAATAGGAAGTGGAGAATTTGCGTTGATTTTACGGACTTAAACAAAGCATGCCCAAAAGATAGTTTTCCACTCCCGCATATTGAAGGGGTATTTGGTGACAAAAAGGGGTATTGAAGCAAATCCCAATCAAATTAAAGCACTATTAACTATGCAATCCCCCACGTCAACTCGGGAGGTGCAGAGGTTAACGGGACGAATTGCTGCTTTAAACCGTTTTATTTCACGGTCAACCGATAATTGTCTTCCGTTTTTCCAAATACTTAAGGGAAATAAGAAATTTTGTTGGGATGAAAAGTGCGAGGCAGCCTTTATACAGCTAAAGCAATACTTAGCATCTCCGCCCATCCTGTCAAAACCCGTACCAGGAGAGCCTTTGTTCCGGTATATCGCAGTGTCTACATGGGCGGTAAGTGGAGTTCTAGTTTGTGAAGATATGGGCGAACAAAAACCCATTTTCTATGTGAGTAAAAGCTTTACCGATCCAGAGACTCGGTATCCTGTGATCGAGAAGCTAGCTCTTGCTGTAGTAATGTCAGCCCGTAAGCTTCGCCCTTATTTCCAATCACATTCGATCATCGTGATGACCAGCCAACCCTTGCGAACCATTTTGCATAGTCCGAGTCAATCAGGCCGCTTGGTGAAATGGGCAATCGAGCTAAGTGAGTACGATATTGAATATCGTATAAAGACAAGCGCGAAGTCTCAAGTTCTTGCAGATTTCCTGATAGAACTTACAACAGGGAATGTGGAAAATTTTACTATAGAAGCTAAATGGGCACTTTATGTAGACGGTTCCTCGTCGAAACAAGGATCCGGGATTGGGATTCGCTTAATCTCTCCAACCGGAGAAGCCCTCGAGCAATCTTTTAGGTTGGTATTTAACGCATCGAATAACGAAGCCGAGTACGAGGCACTCATTGCTGGTATGAGGTTGGCACTTGGAATAGGAGTCCAAAAACTCTATGCATATACCGACTCACAATTGGTCGCGAACCAATTTAGCGGGGAGTATGAAGCCAAAGACGAACGTATGGAGGCATACCTGCACATTGTTCAGCAACTAGCAACACAATTCGTCTATTTTGAAATTACCCGAATTCCGAGAGGCGAGAATACTTCGGCTGATGCCTTAGCTACTTTGGCGTCTACGTCAAACCCGCTAGTTCGACGGGTTATACCTGTCGAGAGTATCGAGGAACCAAGTATAAAGCATGTTTTAGGGATACTTGCTGTCACCACACGAGCAATGAAAAGAAAGGCAAATTTTTCCGAAGATGTGGAGGTTAGCATACCTCCAGAAAAGAGAAAAGTTAGAAAGGCGAGTCTGCGTAATAAGGAACTGGACGGTCATATTGATTCTTCTCAAAGTAGCATCTCGCATGACGAATTATCCAAGTTGAATTCTAACCCAATTGACGAAGATAACAAGGCCGCCGATCCGAAAAAGGGCGACAAGATCGTCATACCCGACAATCCGCATGAACTAAGCCCCGAGGAGGACCCTACCGGGTTAAGTTCCGTACCGGCAATAGAAAATAACAAGAAAAATCTGAAATACAAGACTGATAACCCGTCTCAAGAAGAGTCGTCTTCAGAATCAAGAAATCAGTTGAAGGATATAACCTTGGAAAGCAATGCGCGGGAAAAGGTAGACGACGACGAGGAAACAAACGAGTTAGAACCAGAATCAGAACCAATCATTCTTGGAAAACCGGTTAGCTCGGAAAAAGAGGATATCGCGCATCTGGATGTTGACGACATACCTGATTGGCGAATCCCGATTATTGAGTACATTTTAACTGGGCAAGCTCCTGAAAACAAATGGGAAGCAAGAAAACTAAAAATAATTAGTGCGAGATTCTGTGTCATCCAAGACTCTCTATATAAACGTAGCGTATCAGGACCTTATCTAACTTGTGTAGCTGGGGATGATATTGATACGGTTATAAGAGAAGTTCATGAAGGACTATGTGGAAGTCATTCTGCAGGACGGGCCCTCGCGTTCAAGGTAAAACGACAAGGATATTTCTGGCCGTCCTTGGTGGCGGATTGCGAGAAATATTCACAAAAGTGTGAACGATGTCAAAGGAATGCTCCACTAATCCACCAACCTTCTGAAAAGCTATCATCGATCTCGGCTCCATATCCATTCATGAGGTGGTCCATGGATGTCGTTATCCCCCCATGGCGCTAGAAGGAGGGGCTTACAAGAATGTGACAGCAACGGTTGTCCAAAGACTCGTATGGCGAAATATCGTGTGTCGTCATGGTTTGCCATACGAGATAGTGGCTGATAATGGATCTCAGTTTATCTCAAAAAAGTTTGAAGGATTTTGCGAGACTTGGAAAATTCGTCTTAGCAAGTCGACGCCCCGTTATCCTCAAGGAAACGGACAAGCAGAAGCTGCAAACAAATCAGTTCTCAATAAGTTAAAAAAGAGATTGGGGGCACATAAAGGAGGATGGGCTGACGAGTTACAGGGAGTGTTGTGGGCATGTCGTACAACTCCGGGAAAGGGGACTAAGGAGACGCCTTTTTCGCTCGTTTACGGGATGGAAGCTGTGGTGCCGGCTGAAGCAGCGGTGCCCAGCCTAAGACGCAATGCCTGTCCTCAAAATGAGACGGAAAATGATAGAATGCTCCAAGATAACTTGGATGTGATCAACGAACGACGTGATCAAGCACTGATCCGAATGCAGAATTATCAGCATGCAACAGCGCGTTATTACAACTCCAAGATAAAACAAAGGAGGTTCACCATAGGAGAACTGGTCTTGCGACGAGTCCACCAAAACACGGCGGAGTACGGAGCCGGTAAACTTGGTGCGAATTGGGAAGGTCCGTATCGTGTCACTAAAGTCATCCGACATGGAGTTTACGGTTTGGAAACCATGGAACAAGTGCCAATTCCGCGATCATGGAACGCGATGCATTTAAAAAAATATTACTTCTAAAAAAAAAATCGAACTACGTTTAGACTTGATCCCAACATGGGTACGTAGGCAGCTCGTAATGTGGGTTCAGTCACCAAAAAAAAAATATAATAAATATTTACAAAAAAAATTTTAGCGTTATGAAACCAATTCCGGGTCCCTCTAATGCAACATTTTTACCGAGTCCATCTCGTAATGCGCTATGAGCTCTGAACTTGAATAGATTTTTAAGTTCACCTTCACAAGCTACGAGTTTTTACCGAGCCCATCTCGAAAAGCGCAAGGAGCTCTGAGCTCGGTGTATTCACTGAGATCAACTCGCAAAAATGAAAAGCTACGAGCTTCACCGAGTTCATCTCGAAAAGATATGGATTGCACTGAGCTTGGTGTATTCACTGAGTTCATCTCGCAAATAGAAAACATAACAAACAAATTATCAACTCGTTAACCTCGAAACTCGCAGTCGTAACAATAATTCTCCACACAAAAAGAAACTTTTTTGTTTGAAGAATTGGGGGGATAACGACATAAGACAAAAAGGATTAACGGAGCAAGATAAAGACAAAAAGGCATATTGATATTATAAACTCGTACACCGTCCAGTGGAGACTCAACGCGGATCTCGCCTAGAAGGGTACCTGCATTAGTGCCAAACTCGTAAATGGGTGCAACAGGTTCCGAGGTGGTGACAACCTCAGGTGAGAGGTCGGAGGCAAGATGCGCCATATGAGACAGGTCGAGTGGAGGAACTCTTACCTCAGCCTCGTTAAGTTTCTTGGCATACTTGGCCTACAAAAGTGAAATCAACAATTAGGACCACGGGTATAAAAAAAAAAGTTTCTATACCATAAGCAGAGTATATAAAGTTTTTAACCTTATCCAGGGCGACCGTTTCTAGTTCCGCGTTGTAGTCCGTGATTTCACCTTTGATTATATCTTCGAGCATCTCGAAATTTGCACTCGTCTCGGAAGCCTTAACCAGAGGCTCACGAACCGCATCCTTAGCTTCTAGATGCGCTTTCACCAGCTCAATAGCTCCTTTGAGCTTCGCAGCCACATCCTTCCTCGCATCGCGCACAGCACCTTGCATATCCGATTCCCGAGTCTCATTAAGTACCTTGATCTTGTCCTCTAATTTAGCAAGTTGAGCATTAGCCTCTTTCTCCTTCTCAATCATTGATTCATTGGCGGTCCTAGCGAAATTGAGTTTCTCCAAGTACTCATTTCGCTCGTTTGACGTTACTTCGAGTTTACGCTCTAACGTCTGAACTCGAATTTGGCGCTCGTCACTAAGACGAATCGCTTCGATTTCCACGGCTCTCGCATCGCGTAAACTCGCTAGCTCGGAGTTAAGAGAAGCAATGGTGTCTTGAGCCTCCTTTAGTTCGATTGAGCAGTTTGAGGCCCTGAGACGTTCTTGGTACGAGGAGACGGTCTCGTTGAAAGCTGCAAGAAGCTGCAAAAAAAAAAAAAAAAAAAAACTAAGTCAAAAATCCAAGTATAAGAAGGATCGTGAGTAAAAAGAATGTGTAACTAGGAACCTGGGAAGTGGCATAAGAGAATTTCTCAAAGTTATCACGATCCTCAGGAATAAACTGGGATAATGGAGGAAGCGCGCATCCCGGTTTCCTGAAGTGTCTAAACAAGTGAGCCGCGGAACTAGGATCCTCGGTAATCAAAAGATTAGAGTTATACTCAAAATCCCAATAGTACCTCAATTTCTTTGACCCACCGCGGGATCAAGAAGTACTGTCAGAAGTTTTCCTCTTGCCGTCATTGACAGGAAGAGAACGCCGACTAGTACTACTGTCACCAGACCGACGTGGAACAATTGAGTCCGACACCCGAGTGCGGAGACTTCCAGCAGCTCGAGCAAGTCCAGAAGAAACCACCGGTAAATCCGAGACTACACCATCTCGGGCTAAGGCTGGAGAGTTAGCTCTTTCGGGTGAGTTCGAAGTCACCGAGATGACAGGGTTATTCTCCTCCACAGCAGCAGCGACTTCCGAGGTCCTTCCAAGAGCTGGAACCGTAGATTTTCTCTGTGCCTCGTTGGCTTTGCGTTGCGCGCGGTAGCTCATCGACATCTTTCTTTCTTTCCGGGATGGATAATCTGTAAAAAAAAAATGATCTCGATAATGCATCTTATCTCGCAACATGGAAATCAAGAGAGATTCGATATAAAAGAAAGCGACATCCGACATAAAAATATATACCTCGCAACGTGGATACTAGAAGTATTATTGCTAACACCAATAAGCAAGCTAATGTATAGAACACTAACCTTGGAAGTTCGGGTTATACGGTCCGAATGCTCGAAGCCGTGCTGCGGATTCGGTGATTCGAGTTCGAGTGAATGAAGACCAAGACGTGTCCCCTTGACGTAGGAAATCCAAATAACAATCGATCTCGTTTGTATCCGGAGCTTTCGGTAAAGGCACTGAAAAGAAACCACAATCAACGAGGAAAAATTAGTACTCATCCCGCAATGTGAGCAAGGCAAAGACAAACAAACAAACACAATTCAAAAACCATGTATACGCTAAAAATACAAAATTCCTAGTTGTACCAATCTTGGAAGACCAACTCGTGTTGACCAAGGAAGATAGAATCCCACATGAAAACTGATTAACGGAGAAGAAAAAGTATCGTTTGTTCCATTGTTCATCTTTAGGAGGACGATCGGTTAAGACGCGACGTTCTTCTTTTATAGCGACGAAGAAATTGCCTCTTCGCCCACCACTCGATCGGATCATGCAAACTCGGGCCAATATAGGAATGTCAAGCGGCAACCCAATTTCTTCGGCTAGAGTTTGCATTACGATGACTTCCCGGATAAAATTCGGACATAGTTGAGGGAGAGCAACTCTGAATTCATGGGCTACATGAAGGAGGATTTCGGGGATCGGAAAACTAAGCCCGCATTCTTTGAAGTACACTTCATATCCGCAACAAAACCTGGGTCTAACTAGTTCCGGAGATTCGCCGGATGCGGGAAGAATTAACTCAATCTCGTTTGAAATACCGCATTCCGCGCGAAGAGAAACTAAGTCTTCATCTTTCATACGACTAGGCGGATGTGGCCCGAAGAACTCCAAGGCGGAACTCGCCATCTCGGGAAACAATTTGGGAACTTACGAGAACAAGTACCCACACAGAATCAAGGAACCAGGAAGTGGGACAAAAAAAAAAAAAAGGAGAATCCGAATCTGATTTGGTGAAATCAAATCAAAGACTCAAACAAAAAGAAAACATGGATCTAAGACCCAATCACCCAAAAATAATAAAAAAAACTCAAGAACACTCAAGAACACTCAAGAATACTCAAGAACACCTAAGAAAATCAAGCTAGAATTAGTGCTAGATCTATGAGAAGCATGTAAAAAACAAGGAAATGGAGAATACGTATGCCCATATTGGATCAAAGTCATTCTACAAGTTCATAATTCATCAAGAACAAGCACCAACAACAAAAAAAAAAAAAGAGAGAAAGCAAAAAAAAAAAATATGAGAAGAGAGAGTCACGGCCAAAAGAGAAGAAGAAGAGAGAAAAAAAAAAAGTACCTTGGGAGAAGAGAGTGTGGTTGGAGAAAAATAATGAGACATGACTTTTCATCACTCATTTATACACTCTTCCTTGAAAAATATCTCTTTGGAGACCGTGCAACGCAAGTTTTTCGAAAATTCGAAATAAGGAAAGAGCGGTTTCGATTGCGAAAAAAAAAAAAAAAAAAAAGAAAGAAGAAAAATATCCGCTGAGATCTCGCATTGCGGAATGGAGTCCAAAAATATCGAAGTTTTCCAAAAATGAAAATTATTGACGCAAGTCTGAATCCCCGATGTTAAGGAGCGATATTATAAATTTATATCGCATCTTGCTGGTTACCATGTCAACAACTTCATAATATCTACTTTCCTAAAAAAGAAAGAACGTCGCATCACGCGATCATAGGCTAAATTTAAGTCTTCCAAGTTCCGTTTAAGAAAAGTACTCGCTTGAAAGACTTGGGGGGCAAACTGTTGGCATCGGATCTCGCACGAAGGAAATCTGACCCGGGAACCCGGATCACGGCCTACCGGAAAATCATGATACGACCGTGGAACATGCTCAATTTGCATTAACTCGGATATAGCACGGTTTGGTTAAGTAAACCGTGGAAATGGGCCTAAAACTTGGTGAAAGTGGGCTCTTCTGCAGAATAGCGAAGTCCACAAGATGCGAGGTCCACGAGTTGCGAGGTCCACGAGATAGTTGTCAAATTTAAACATTGTAATGTCTTGTAACGTCTAAGTCAAAGAGAGTGATGAGTGTTGAAGAAGATGATGAATGTATAGCGAGATTCTCGCAACTTGTAATGAATATATAAACACAACGTGTCTAGAGAGAAGGGGATTCGGAACTCTCGAGCACACATTACGCAATAAAACGTTTTCTTTTTACTTAGTCATTTTTACGTTACTTTTTATCTCGCAACTAGCGTTCCGACCATATAGTTACTTTTCCGGTGAACGAATCTCATCTAGCGACCTTGCTCCGATAGTAATCTCGTTCCCGATTCTTTATATTTTGGTGTGATCCGAATCGATCCAGATTCAGGACTCACAGTATACGAGCTGGTATAAGAGACGTTGTGATTCCGGGTGCGCGTTGGGTTGTTGGAGATGGTAGAATAACACGCTTTTGGACAGATACATGGTTGGATAATTCGGCTCTGGTTGATTCGGTTGTTGCGGTCTTACCAATGGGTTTTGAGAATGTGTGTGTGCGGGATATGTGGCGCTCGGGTTTTGGTTGGGATTTCACTCGGATATTACCGTTTGTTACGGAACATGTGAGATTACAATTATGTTCGGTGGTTGTTGACGAGATAACGGGAGCCAAAGATAGACTTTCATGGAGTGGAAGCTCCAATGGAGAGTTCTCGGTCAAGTCGGCCTACGCTCTTCTCACCAAGGACTCGGGCCCTAGACCGATGATGGGAGTTTTTTTTTATCGTATTTGGACAGTTACGGCTCCGGAGAGAGTGAGATTATTTCTATGGTTAGTTGCAAACCAGGCTATCATGACAAATGTGGAAAGACATAGGAGGCATCTTTGCATTACATCTATGTGCCAAGTGTGTAGAGGTGGAGACGAGACTATTTTGCATGTTCTCCGTGACTGCCCCGCCATGTCTGGGATTTGGGAGCGTGTTTTACCAGGGCATTCGGTGACACCTTTCTTCTCATCATCTTTATTGGAGTGGATTTACGGGAATTTGGGAAGGTCGTCGGCTATTGCGGAGAGTGTGTGGTCTACTATGTTTGCGATGGCTAGCTGGTGGGGATGGAAATGGCGTTGCGGGAATGTTTTTGGGTCCGATTGGAGATGCAGAGATCGAGTGTTCTTTGTTAAGGAGATTGCAAAAGAAGTCACGGAGGCTCATGCCAAGTTGAGTTCGAATGGGACTACACGGGAGAGAGTGGAACGCTTGATTGGTTGGGTTGCTCCAAGAGAGGATTGGCTGAAACTTAATACGGACGGTGCATCACATGGTAATCCTGGTGTTGCGACAGCTGGTGGAGTTCTCAGAGACAAGTATGGTAATTGGAGAGGAGGTTTTGCAGTCAATATTGGTATATGTTCGGCTCCTTTGGCTGAGCTCTGGGGAGTCTACTATGGACTTTACATAGCATGGGAGAGGCGGGCTACGAGAGTGGAGCTTGAAGTGGACTCGCGGATTGTTGTTGACTTTCTTCAGACAGGGATTAGTGACGCGCATCCCCTGTCATTCCTAGTACGTCTGTGCTATGGCTTTTTATCAAAGGACTGGATAGTTCGTATTTCACATGTGTATAGGGAAGCTAATCGTCTTGCTGATGGATTAGCGAACTATGCGTTTACTTTACCGATTGGTTTTCATTCTTTTGATGTATGCCCTGAGAGCCTCAGGCCTTTAGTACTCGAGGATGTCGATGGGGTTTCTATCCCCAGAAATGTCCAATTGTAATTTTTTAGTATTTGAATAAAATTGAGGGGGCAATTGTCCCCTCTCACGTACCAAAAAAAAAAGAAATATTTTAGTATTAATTTTAATATTATTTTATTGTTTGAGATTCAATAACATACTGTTAATAAATTCGTCTCCAATGGTGAAACCATTTTGGGTATCATAAAAACTAAATTTTGTTTTTATGTGTAAAATGGAAAAAAATCATAGTAGTAGTAAAGATAGAAGAAAAAGCACAAGATTAATTATCTTCTCTGATCTGATGAACATGAAGAAGTAATGTTATGACAACAAAAAAATTTGTAGTTTGTGATTAGGAGCTCAAGAAGTAGAAGTAAAGTTATTACAAGCAAAGTAGAGACATACACAATGTTTCCGAACAATCCCATGACATATAATGCCACTCTCTACATTGTAAAGTTGTCATTTTCATCACCAAGAAGAACCATATTAAAACGTCATTTACTAACTCCTGCAGCTGTCTCAGACCTAAATACATCATCCTTGTAGTGGTAAACATACGAAAGCAAGTGATCATATGATCTAATCATGTTCTTTCCCATTATTATATAGATAGTACACTAGTTGCCGTTTTTAGTGTACTAAATTACTACCTTATCAAGATACCATAAAGTAATTAGAGAGGTTGTGAAAATACCAGGATAGTGGTCTTCAATTCACTCTGCTTGTTTTCCAGCAAAACATAGTCGTTTTGAAGGTAACTCACCTGCAAATCAATCAAAATTTCACACAAATTCCAAATCTTATTATACTAGATTCGTAGAACAAATGAATCATACGAACCTTCCTTTCGAGTGCCTCATGTGTTTCTCTAGAAGAAGCTAGCTCACCTGTATCGAAGCACCAATCGACACCGTCACGATTCTTCCAGAGAGATGTGTTCTTCACACTACTTTTCGATTTGTTGGTAAAGTTTTTCTACCAGCTTCTGCAAACAAAAGTTTTCGACAGCCTGATGAAATAATCACGGTCTCATCAACAAGAAATCGTCACAAATGAAAAAAAACTCCCAATCAAATACATCGCAACTAACTTTACCTGGTAAAGATGTTCGAAATCAAAAGGAGCGGGTTTCATCAAGAATATAGCTTAGATTGCTGACTGCAGCTTTGCCCATCCTAAATTCTCAAAGCTAATGCTCTGAAACTTCGATAAACGACGAGAAATTATCCGGCAAGCCCTACTTAAACCCTAAATCGAACAAACCAAGCTAAAAACAATGGTAATTCCATAGCCTAACCAGTACATAGACTCAGAGACTACCCAAATCAATCGCAGAGTAAGATTACCCAAACCTAATAAACATTCAAGAGACGATCGAATCAAACTGAACAAAAGAGAGTGGGATTGATATAGATACTTTTATTGAGCTTGATGACGAGAAATTTCTGGATTTCTTCATAGGAGGAGAAGAGGAAGAGGATGAACAAGTAGTGCGTTTTGTGGGAAGAGACATGAAAATGGCGAAATTGAGAAACTAGAATCAAGAGGAAGAAGAAGAAGAAGACATAATCGATCGAGAATTTCGTCGAAGCTCTCTCTTTGCTTCTCTCAGACCTACGCCAAACTCACGAAAGAAACAGAAGTCTGTGTTCTGAATTTTTTTTCTTCACTTTTTCTTTTCTTTTGCCGTCTCAATCTTATGAAGACACGTGGCCATGATACCGTATCAAAAGTCTCGTTGCACTGAGACGTATCAGACCAAATAAATCAATTTTGATTTATTTTTAAATGTTTTTAAGCTTACGATACTCTTATTGTATCACCGGTGAAAGTGCTCTAGGTATGGGTTAATTATGTGCACATGATGTATAGGTGTATCGCACATGGTGCGTTTATATGACTTGTCCCTCCGAAGCTTCGGGGCAATGGATCATTTAAATTAATGAAATATTTATAAACAATAACAAACGAAAAATTAATGAAATATTTTTAATATGTGTGAAAATAGCTGATATTTTATTATAAAACAAAATAAGTATAACTACTAAACATTCTGAAACGAATAAAAAAATAGCAAAACTACGTGTAAATGAATTAAATGGCTTTTGGTCTAAGTGATTTTCTTCTCAACAAAAGGGAGAAAAGATTTCTAGTTCAAATCCACTTAAGAAAATAGTATTTCAAATGAAATATACTAATTGCTATGATTTTCGGCCCAAAAATTAGGATTTATATTTTTAAAAAAACTAATTGTAAATTGAAACGGAGAGATGATTTGATTGCAAACTATAAGAACTGTTATAAAGATGATTCTATCACAAACAATTCACACCGATCTACGACAGACACCACTTCTTGTATGATGTATGCTCATGACATACACCTTGTATTGTTTTAAAATATGGGAATATGTGAACATTCAATGCTGTTTTTTTTCATGGCGCGTTAACATATTCACATTATATATGTTATTAGTTATTTAAAAGTGATACATAGAGCAAAGTGATCCGGGTTCACATTGATAAATATTCCAATAATTTTGGAAATTCCCACGTTTTCTATTTCATTTTTATATATTCCAAATATAGTAACTTCCCCAGTCTTCAACCTATTACGAAGTTTTGTTATTGTTACAATAATGGAAAGACGATTGGCTATTTTAGTACGTGATATATTATAGAGCAAGTCATCATGCCATGTGGATGTCGACATTTAGTCTATACATATACAGATATACTATATATAATTAGATGATAGTTGGTAAAATTATAATCAAGAAATAAGAGGATATTGTAAATTATGTAATTGTATAGTGTTTTAGTGATAGGTGATTAGGTGCTAACTAAAAAATGTTATGCATTTGAAAGCAACTAGAATCCCATGAAACTTGTGATTCCCTCTTGTATTACATCACAACGATTACCTCCTTTTTTCAAAAGTCAAAATGATGCTATAGATTAGCTACCAAATTTTCGTTTTGTGGCAAAGAAATAAAGAAGGAAATAGTGAAAACGTCAAACAGCAAAAAATAAAAAAAACATGTCGCCAATATGTTACAAAACTAACAAATTAGCCATCGGAAATCTATGGCGAATTTGTCACAAACACATTGCTAAAACCAAATATATCCTCATTTTGTCAACTTGCAACAATTTGTGATGATAATATATATTTAATAGGGAGAATTGAACAAAAATACATAAACATTTATAATATTAGACCAACATGATTAGATACGTAAAAATTAAGTTTGATTTTTGTGCCATACGTAGTTTTGACGATTTTAGCCTTCATGAGTGAGTGTATATATATATATATATATATATATATATATATATATATATATATATATATATATATATATATATATAATTTTTAGGGTACTGTTGGTGTAGTAATTTTTAGATTAGGACCTACTTTTTATTATACTCGTTCAAAAATATCACTATTTTCTGAAATTTTTTAAAAATGGTATACCCAAACTCAAACACCTCCTCCTAAAATTATACTCTAATTTGGGAATTTGTTAACCCAAACCCAAAAATTTAAACAACAAATCCAAATCCAAACCCAAACATTGCCCCCTAAAACTATATCCTAATTTGGGAATAGTTAACCCAAACCTAAAAATTTAAACTACAAATCCAAATCCAAATCCAAACCTTACTTCCTAAAACTATATTCTAATTTGGGAATACTTAACACAAACCTAAAAATTTAAACTATAAATCTATTCAAAAACAATTTTTTTATTTATGGTATTTTTGAAATTAAAAAAAGAAAGAAAAAAGATATTGAGAAATAATAATTACCAAACAATATATAAATGGGTTATGGGTGACACCTACGGAAGCCTACTCTTCCCTTCACTAGGGATTTTTGTAGGATTAAAATTTTAAACCAGTACGACGGTTGTCCCACCTAAATATCAACTTCTTCATGTATATCCACCCAATATTCCCTATTTAATAACACTTCTTACAACAAATCGTGCCATGACTAATTAAAAACGGACATATTTTGTGACTTGTGAGTGCTGGTGCGTCAGCCCAAATTCTAGTGAAAAGGTGAGAAGAAAAGGCGTTGAGATATAAGAGAACGGATCAACGAATGAAACTAATTATTTCAAATCATAATAAGTTTCGTTAATATAATCTAGTATACCAATGTAACCAGTAAGTGATATCAACTCTTTACAACATTGATGAGACGTAATCCTATCTAGTGACTAGCCCATTTCAAGTTTGGTTTGAAAGTTTCTGTCTCTACTACTCTTATAGGTCGACAAATATAGGCTGTGAATGGTATGCATGTGGAGGAAATGAGAAGAAAAGAAAAGATTTTGGTTTAATCCCACCATAAAAGAGAGTAAATGAGAATACAATTTTCCTCTCATTTTAATCGGAAGGAAGTTTTCTTCCCAAAAAAAAACTGAATGCTTGGTGAAAATAAAAAAGATTCTCTCTTGATTGTGACGCTAGAAGAAATCAGAAGAAATATCATTCCTCTTGACTGGTGAAAAATTAGAAGAAAAATAATTACTTTTTTTTCTTTTTTTTTCTTTTCTTCTGAGAATGTCTAACAGTCATAGCCATATAAAAACAGTAGACCAAATATACATACATTTTTGTATATTGTAGGATAAATGATGAAATGGTAGTGCGATCTGGACAGGCTATGCCGGCCAAAAAAAATAATTATATAACATTATAACAATTAGGACAAATCTCGAAGATGCGTCATGTTCTCGTTTAATTAGTTTGTTTTTGTTTTTTTTCCGTATAAACTATAATTTTACTTCTTAATTTATTATTGGTATAAGATAAGTACTTTGTCATTGAGTTGAACCTCTGTTTTGCATTTTCCGATTATTATTATATATATATATATATAGATCTTCATCATAGAACTTTCCTGGATACAAGGGAATAGAATCTAGCACAATGGCCATGCCTTCAGTCGATTGCTCAAAATCCTTCGACCTTTCGTCAAAATCCGATTCCCAGCTTGGACGGATTCACTAAATGTTTTACTGATGCAGCTTGGTTGGCTGAATCAGAGAGAGCTGGTTTGGGTTGGATCTTCGAATTTGGCTCAGTTACTCTTACGGAACGATCCTCATCGATCTGGAATGTTGCATCGGCTCTCGCTGGTGAGGCTCTAGCTGTGAAAAATGCTTTGATTCACGCATCAAGGCTCCAAATTTCTAACCTTATTGTCTTCTCGGACTCTTAGTTATTGATCCGCGCTATCATCAACAAATCTCCGATCAATGAAATCTACGGATTACTAGAAGATATCTCAATTTGCTCTAGAAATTTTTCTTCTCTTGTGTTTTGGTTTATTCCCCGTAGAGAAAATTCTAAGGCTGATCATCTAGCAAAAATGGGTCTTTCACTCTGTAATGGGCTAAGTTAAGTTTGAATGAAAAAGTGTGTTACAAAAAAAAAAAAAAAAAAGATCTTTCATTGATACTGTAACCAATAATATACTACTAGTACTAAAATAGCATTATCCCACGTTTTTAATCCAATTTAATAGTATCGATATTTGGTAACCCGGTTCTTAAGGAGGTAGCGTCAAAAAAGAAGAAGGAATTTACCCCTTAATTGTTTGTTTTAGTCTTTTATTCCACTCTTTCTTTAGAAATTAATTAATATCCAGGGAAGTTGAGAATAACTTAAATCAAAAGAGTTATCACAAATGACGAAAGACAAATAAAAAATAGGTAAGTTGTCAAGTGAAGGATGAGATTTGACAGAGACCCAGATTCCATGATACTCGTGAATTGGGTAGGGTCAGAAATTCAATATTTTGAATCATAAACTAAGAAGAGTTATGTAAAAGTCTTCTAAAACATAAAGTTTCCATTTATGAAAACCTATTATCTTGCTGCTATTTTATCGAAAACAAACAAATGCACATCTAGTCTATTTATCTTAACAGGAATAGAAAGAAAAAGTAAGTTGACTGGTCTATTTAAGCTCTCTCAACAACCTTAATCAGTATGATAACAATATTTTGAACTGGATTAAACCATTAGTAAATCTAGTCTTCGTATCCAATGAATGCATGGTTAAAATTATAAGCTAAACCAATCCGATAACTGAGATCAAACCAACATGAATTGTCCATTTTAAAATGTTTTTACGTTTATATAAAGGAGAATTTCAAGAATACCATCTTTTGTGTGCCATGTCCATTTTCAAAAATGGCAGTTATTATTAAAAATATTTTGAATCCTAAACTTTCAAAAAGGTCAAACTCCTAGCAAATCCTAAACACTTAAACTAAATGCTGTAAAATAAATGATATATTGAATAAATGATATTATTTTAGTGATATTTTTGAAAATATTTTTCTATGTGCCATTTTCGAAGTGTCATTTTTCAAAATTTCTCTTTATATAGATTCTTTTTTTTTAACTAATAAAATCATTAGTAATTAATCGGCGCCTTTTGTGTCTTTCAGTCTCCTCCTTTTAAACATTAGTCTATTGTTTTTCCAAAATAATAATAATAAAACAAAACTCATAACTAAACATTAATTAATAAGTTTGAACATCTTTCCTGATAGATTTGATAGTAGATTTATGTCCAGCATACACATATCAACATCTTCTTAAGTAGTGTATACATACACATTTATCATTATAGATTCACCTAAATCTTCATTGGATCATAGCTAGTTATCACTTTCCTAATCCATGATGTGTCCTAAATTGTTAGTACATAGGGTGATTATCCTCTTCTTGTCCTAACACGGAAGGACTTGGTCGTCTTATCGCAGTCCTTGACTTGATTAATAAATGATTATCCAGTTGATATTTACACCCGTTTTTTCAAGAAAATATATTTAAAATAATGATTGTAAAATTTAAAGTAGGTAATTACTGAATTGCTTCATTTTCTTTTCTAATTTGCTTCATATGTCTCTTGTATACTGTTTTGAATGTTTATTTATTTATTTTGTATTAACATTAATTGATAAAGTCCTATATGATCGTTGCTAATTGACAATATCCAAACTGGAAAAATCAGATGCTTAAGATTCAATTTCTTCTCTATTTAAACTTTTGTTTTTTCAACTAAAAAATACAATCATTAAAAGATATAATCATTGTAAAAACATTTTTTTTTTTGAATATAATTTAACATTCATTTCAAAAAAAAATTTTTTTGTCAATAACCAATAACAAATAAAGCGTTGTAGTTTTCATTGGATGTTTAGGTTTTAAAAGAAATTTGGCTATGAATGCACAGACTAATGCACTTTCATTTTTCTTTTTGTGAATGTACTTTTAATCGAAAAATTTATCGAAAACCTAATCTGTAATATTTGTAATTTTCTTGTGAAGCTGTAAGGTATATTATGTTAAGAAAAAACTAAAAGTTTTAGTGCAAATAATCAAAATTTTGATGGAATCTTGGAAAATATTAGATTGTTTCTATAAAATTTTCCTCATGTATATATTCCTCAATATATTATAACTTTTTGAAACAATGGATATGTATTAACCTCATCGTCAGCATGGTGAACCTATCTTGGCGGGAGACCAACAAAAGACAAAAAATGATAACTATTTTCAATTTAGCTTCATTTCCTTCGTGCTATTTCTCACTAGCTGGTTTGCCCCTACCCGGTACGGGCGTTAATGTATTTTAAATTTTAAACGATACGTGATTTTTAATTGTTTAATTTGCGTCAATTGTAATTATTCGTATAGAATCTTCATAATGTTTTATTTTATATAAATTCGTCAGTTTAATCTAGTAAATGTTTTATGTCACTTATGACTTTTTATTCTATTGAAGACAAATAAATTCGCTAATTCATTCACGATTTTATTTCGTGCTTAACTCATTTTATTTTATGGGTTCGTTAACTCACCAAACAACAACAATAAAATTAAAGTTATGACACGCAAAACTAAGTTTTGTTTTGATCGAAATAAATAATATATCATTTACGATGTAATAAAATATAACTTGAATATTTGGATTTACTTGAATATCTTCTTTAATCACTCCTTCTTTTTCTTTGACAACATGAGGCTTACCATACAGTTTTGCACCATGATCTCGTGCTACTCCTCTCTTAAATTTCATATAGGATGATAGTTGAGTTTAAACCCTAGTATGATCTAATATATATATTAAAGATTAACTTTGTTTAAGAATGTTTTGTTTGATAACATGAAAATCGTTAATCTATTTACTCTTAAGATTGAGATTGGTATGGAGATTTTGCTTTAAATATCGGGATTTGCACTGCTCCGATGGGGATGTGTATTGCTTGGGATCGCGGGATCTCACGGTTGGAGCTTGAGGTGGATTCTGAGTTGGTGGATGGTTTTCTTAAGACAAGGATTAGTGAGACTAACCCGCTGTCTTTCCTGGTGCGTTTGTGCCATGACTTTTTTTCGAGGGTCTGGATAGTCTGTATTTCTCACGTTTATAGGGAGGCTAACCGTCTTGCTGGCAGGTTAGCAAACTATGTGTTTTCCTTACCATTAGGGTTACATTTGTTTGAGTCCGTCCCGGACGATGTTGATTTATTATTGTTAGAGGATGTTAGCGGGGTTGCGACCTCTAGACATGTTCGAATGTAGTTTTTAGTTATCTTTTCATTCAAAAAAAAAACAACCCTCACTTCACAACACTAACAACAAATCTAAACTTCCTTAATTAATCGGTTCAATAAATGTTGTGTATTGTTTTTTCACACTAAGACCAATTCACACATAGATTAAATTCTAATTATGACATTTTTGTCTTTTCCATCTCAATTTTGGCCTTTTAGTTGAATACGTAAGCCTCAATTGCCTTTCGATTATTATTGAAAACCTTTATTCATAAAATAAAATCATATAAGAAACAGAAACTTAAAGGTATAGCGATTATTATATACTTGAACAGAATCATTTGGTAAAAAAAAATCTATGAACGGAAATAGAAAAGAAAACTAATACTTTCACTATGAAATCGCTTGCATGTTCCGATTGTGACATTATATCTAGGTTCAAAAGAACCTTAGATATTTCCAATCCTTATGCTTGAAACACGCTATTAGCTATTACAAGATCCTGAAGATTCGGAACCATGAGACATCACCTTAACAAATCAAACACACAACTAAAACAATAGATATTACAATTGATATCTTTAGTATAAGAAAAAAAACTATCTAATGCCATAAACTATTACCAACATTTACTGAAAGTCTTTCAAATAGAAAAACTATAATATAAAACTAAAAGAATCAAAATCATTCAGATCATCGTAATCAATCTTCTTGACAATCATAAAAAAGTATGATAATGACTAAATACACATAGAAGACATATGAAGAGGGGGAAAAAACCACGGAATGAATTACTTATTAAAGAAAAGAAAAACATACCAAAATAATAATGATAATATATTAAAAAGTTAGAGAAAATAATAGATATCTCCAGACAACTTACAGGAACCTTTCAAGAAACTCCTTGGATCGTAAAACTTATTTTCGCACAAAAAATGCCAAGTAACATGCAAAATAACACCTAGTTAAAATATTTTTAGTTATTAACATAACAATAAAATTTATATATATAGCTCCACTAAGCTACATACTTGTTTGTTTGATTGCTGCATACATCCCTTATCATCATCTACCGAACGATAGCTTAGATGACGATGATTGCTTAGTTACAATTCATGGATCTATTGAAAAGTCAAGAACATATTAGAACCTATAAGAGACATAGATTAATAGAACAAAAAAAATTGAAGAAAGAAAGAAAGTTCATGGTAATAACGTCAAGACCTATAAGAATAACAATAAAAAAATTAATAAACAAAAAGTATCGATAGTCATACCAACAATAAAAAGAAGACGATGACACGAATTTATAAAGCATTCGAACCAAATCACACAAAAAAGATAATCAAATTATATAAACATAAAGATGAGAAAACATATCTTATCGGTTGAAATTAATTATACAAAGCAAAACCTACAAAACGGGGGGAAAAACAAATTATAAACTAAAGAAAGCACAAACGTATTAGGAGAAAGGGAAAATTAGATGATTTTTTTTTTTGGTAATTGTAAATTAGATGATTATAAGAACTAAAGAATAAATAATGCATTAAAAAGAAAAAGTCATAGCATACATGAGAAAAATTTATTCGAAGAATTTAGAAAGGTTGATTTATTTGACTACCAAAACATATACTAAAATATTTATAAGAATTAAAGAAAGAATAGATAATGTTAAAAATTGATTTGATAACATCAAATCTGATACTCATACATATATACATATGATAATTAAATTAGAAAACAAAAAAGCGAATATATCCGTAGAAATATAGTTAAAATTAAATAACAAACCAAAATTTTGAATATATATCTGATAAACATAAAACTCACTTAAAGACAACATTAAAATACGATGTAATAAAAAACACAACTTTCATTGTGGTGCATAGTTACCTCTCTAATAATATAATAGATTTGTATTTAATATTTTAATCAATAACGAAAAGGTATAGTATTTTTAAAAAACGATGTATTTACACTTAGACATCTAGATAGCAGTAGCACTCTATCATCGAAGTTGACTTGAACAAATCTTGTCTCGTTATACCTATTTTTCTAAGATAACTTCCGAAAACGAACAACAAATTCCTAAGTTTGTTGTAAAATTTGTCGAAAAATGTATATATTACATAAAGTTACTTTTGTATGAATATTTCTAGTGTTGTCAAAATTATGCGAGTAAGAAACAAACAGTAAATAATACATATAATATAGTTGGATCATCTGGAAAATACTAACGCAAACTTGAGTAATTTTGGTATACAATTGAAAAGACATAAAGTGATACAAACGAGGTTCGACCAAAACAAAAGGTGATACAAAAGAGGAAATATATACAATAAAGAAAGTAAAATCAGACTAACAATTACCAAAAGAAAATGTTTTACATCTTTAGAAATTCATGTCGCTAAATAAAAAGGGAAACGAAAAAGCCAAATAGAGACGGAAAACTCCGATACAAAACCACGAAATTGTCATAATATCGATACGTACGAAAGGAGTGATTCTTCAACAAATCAAGAAAACCCTCCAATCAAAGTTATCAACAAAAAAAAAGAAAAAACAATCATGGGAAATCACATGAACTTTGATAAATTAGACCTCAAGCTCTTCACAACATCCATAAGTGTCATGTCGAAATCACTCTCCTTCTGCAACGAAACATTGGGCGATGTTACTCTTCGTTTATATATGTGTGCATGTGCCCGAATATATATATAGGCATACCTTAGCTATAATTGTGATATCAAGAGTTGGTCCAAATGGCAAAACACTTGAATTAGTTATGGAAAAAGGAAACCTCTCAATCTCGGCCATAATCTTGGCAATATTACCCTTTTCCTTCTCGCAAAGAATTTTGATTAATACCTCTTTATCCGAGAACCTTACTTCGATCTCGGGAAGATTCAACCCCGAGGAATCATCTTCACAACACGAAGAAAAAGAAGATGATTGATTATTATCGTCCAAAATCAGCTTAGACTTCTTCACAAGAACAATTGATTCCATTCTTCTTTCTTTCTTCTCTTCCTCAAACTCCCTCACTCTTTCTTGGAGAATTTTTATATGCTTTACTGCATCTCTCAACACAGAAGCCTTGTCCATCTATACACACATTTAAAAAAAAAATACACATATATGGATAATAGATTTTTTTTAAATGTAATTTTTTGGATAAGTTGAGAAGGGAGATTTGATGTGGTATGTACCTTTTTCAGGTCGGGAACTAGAGCGGAAAGAGCTACAAATCTCTCAGTAAGCTTCTCTCTACGTTTTCTTTCGGCGATTACGTGTTCTTGAGCATTGGATTGGCTTTTAGCCATAGGTGGAGCCCTCTTGATCCCTTTTTCATTTGTTATAGGCTCATTCATCCAGTGTGATGGTATTTCAGCCTCTAAATTGGGGTTAAATATTGAGTCTACATAGGTAGGAGAGTACTCGTGATCCATAACTTGTGGACCAGCATTTTCAAAAGAGAGAATTGTTGAGGAAGGTTGGTGATGAAAATGGGGCTTTGAATTAGGAGCAATAGGAGAAGGTGGTGGTGGCAATATTGGTAATATGTAAGTTGTCTTGAGGATCTTTGATGGTTTGATTTCGATCAAATCATCATAAGAAGGATCATTGTTGGTGGTATCAAGAAATGAGAAAGAGTGTGGAAAAGTGTGTTGAGTTTCATGGATCTCTCCTACTATTGGGTTTATGTAATATTGTTGGATGATGCTATTTTCTTCTCTTTCCTATTTCATCACACACAAAAACAAAAACAATTTTTTGTAAATATATGCTAACACAAGAAAATAGTAATATATATGTCACTTAGAATAAAGCATATATATACTTATGTGCTTGAGTATATGTATATATATACGTACCTGCTCAGAAAACCATCTTGTGGATAACATATTCATTGTTGTTGCTTCTTTTCTAGGAATCAAGATCTGAAAACCATAACATTAAGCCATAAAAAACATTATATAGTGTATCATTTATTATAAAAAAAAATGTATGTAACCAAAAATATGTTAGTAAACTAATATAATAGATCTGGGATTGTTCACATTTGATGTATAAAACCTCAAGATCAAGAACTTTCATTAGTGGTGTGTGATTTATGTTTCTTGAATTCAAAAGAAACAAGAAACTAGTTGGTGTAGCTCTAGAAAATTGGAAAAGGTTTTCCAAAAAAAAAGGAGATAGTTTATACTCACCTTCTTCTGTGAAAGTGTTGAGAGAGAGAGAGAAAGCGAGAGATTGGGGTTTGTGCGTGAGATGGTTGTATATGTGTGTAGACATATATACAAACAAACATGGAGAAATTTGCACGTGTAAAAGGCAATAACTTAGTCGCACATTAATAATATATCCATTTTCTCCCATCTCTTGGGTGTCAAAACTAATTAACTAGAGATATACCGTAGATGATATATAAAGACAAATTGTAAATAATAGTTGTGCACAGATTATCGCTGTTGCGTAAAGAACCGTAATCAAACAAAATTATGTTATATCTGAGTAAATTATCGATTTAATTGATCTAAATTTTAAAACCAATTAGTTCGTTGATTTTTTTTCTATTCTTTGATTTTAATTCACCATCCATCAACTCTTTGCTTTGTTGGCCCATAATCATACATCAACTGATAAACTTTTTAGCGACTGCATTTGTATTATATTGAAGATAACGATCTTATTGGCTATGTTGTCACAACTATATATAATTTAAACACGAATGATGAAATTTAAATGGACTAGTGTAGAAAAAAAGAAGTATATTACAGTACAGAGAGATCACCATAAACGGATATATATGGTTGCAAGTTGCAATCATGAAGCTTCATGATTAATTTCGAATATTTTTTATGATAAGAGAAAATAGACAGAAATTCTAAATTAATCCACAGAAACTGGTGGGTCCATTTGAATATAGTCTAAATTTACAAGCCAATATTTATTAATTAGTTCTACTTTTGTTGTGTAAAACTAAAATGTGGCATGCACCAACTAAAGATCTCCTTGGGATTTTACGGGATTTTTATATGGTATTGGTTAGAGATTGTTACATGGGTTGACTGCCTAAAACCCCCCAAACTCATGCAACCCTATGTATTTCCACCCAAACTATTTACCTCTTTACAAAACCCTCCAAACTTATAATTCTCTGTTTTAAACCACCAAATTAATAAATGTCTACTTAATTCCACCTCTCTAATTAAAAAACTCAAAATCGTGTTTTCTCTCTGAAATCACGTTTCGTGAACCAATTAACGAACCAATTAACCCCAAACTCACAAACTTATATCTGACCCAGTTTTTTTTAAAAAAGTGACAAGTAGAAAACAATCGAATTGGGGAAATCAAATAGGGGTTCATTGATTGCGAGAGAGAAGAAGATTCATATTTATGTTAGTTTTTTGCGCGATGGAGGAGGATTAACTAGCACTTGTTCGCAAGTTTGAAACAGATTTGGAGACTTTTTTTCTCCAATTCTATTTTGGTTTTTTTCGTGATTGATGTTAGTATTTGTTGTTTCACTTACAGAGATGATTCATATGAAAGTGAAAACGTTTCAAGCTAGGTGTGGTAATTGTAGTATTTTTATGCTTTTCAGGGAGCTTTATCATCTCAAGAAGCGGACATGACCTCACCACACAACCAACTCAAACTAGCTAATAATATCTTTGTATTTTATTTCAGACTGTATTTTTTTCATATTATCAATACTTCTTTTTCCAAAGTAAGAGTATTCTATAAATTTGTTTTAGATTTCATCAGTTTGAATTTTGTTTCACAATGACTATGTTGTGGATGCAACTTGTTTTAACAACAAAGCAACCTTCTGTTTTAGCAACAAAAGCACACAACACAATCACAATTTTTCAAACATAATTCTGTTGGGAATGTCCTGAAATCACACTTGTATTCACTCTAGTGATAGTTGTACTGTCGAGATCAGGGCAATTAGGTTTTCTCATGTGCCTATATATATGATATAGGGCACGAAATTGAGAAGGGGAATAAGTTCCCAGCCGCCTCTAAAAACATAGAATCCCAGAGAGATCCGATTCCAGGCACTAGCATCCCTGCGGATTCCAGTTTGTGTGCGTGTGGACTAACAGTAGAGGCGCAACACTTGATGTGCTACTGATCTCAATTACCTGTTCATCATCCGCTGCAAAACTCCATGTATATTCGAGATCCGTTATAATAGATTCGTTGTTTACAAACCCTAGATCCTAGGCAAAGGAATTCTCTCTAGGTTGATTAATAGAGATTAATCCGGTAAAACCTGAACGAATTCCTACAGTGGTATCAGAGCCTTAGGGTTTAACATGTAATATGTTAGAACATTGATTGAATTAAGAGAATTCAGTTTGCTAGATCGAATTTTTATGTCAAAATCGTTTTGTTATGAATTGATCAGCTCGACAGAACTGCTCGTGTCGATCGATACAATGGTTGTGTCGATCGACACGGCTTGGCAAAATTGTTTTGTCAATTGCGTTCGTATCGGCTAGAAAACCCTAGTCGTGTCGATCGACACAATAGTTGTGTCGATCGACACGATAGATTATTCCTTGCGATTGATGAACCGGTTCAATTGGATTGAATCGGTTATCGCGCTTGGTTATCAGATCGACTAAACGGGCAAATTTCGGTTTGCTGGGGTTTGGTTGGCGTCGATCGACACAAATGTTGTGTCGATCGACACCGACCGGTAATCGACCCGGTTCAATTAGATTGACCGGTTATCGATCCGGTTCAATTGGATTGACCGGTTATCGAAAATTGAATTTGGTTTAGTCTATGTCGATCGACACAAATGTTGTGTCGATCGACACCGACCGGTTATTGAATTGGTTCTGTTGGTTATCGAAATCGGTTCAATTGGATTGATTGGTTTTCGATGAACTGTAACAGATAAGTAAGTGTCGATCGACACTAAGGTAGTGTCGATCGACAGCCTACTAAGATTATGGGTTAGTGAACCTGAAATCCAATAACCAAACCAGATTTAATGAAATTGGGTTCCTGAATGCATATATGATGTGTGTTAAGGATTAAATGTTCAGTTCCTCGACTAAATATCAAGTGTTCTGGATGTCTTCCCGATCTTGTCAGCTGTTAAGGCTCATTTCATTGCGTGATAGGCTTGCAGTGCAAGGTATCTGCAGTTACATGAGTGAGGCAGTAGGTAATTGAGTTGATGGGCTTGCAGTGCATGGCATCGACTATTACATGACAGAAGAGATTGGTTTACTTGAATGGGCAATCAGAAGTTCTGGGCCCAGAGACATCAGGTGGTTAGAACATAAGATGTTTTATCCACAACCAAGAGTCATATTGGATATGATTAGCAAAGCGTTGCTTACCTAAATAACTAAGATTTGAGTGACAGCCAGTGGCTCGCTCGGGTTTTGGTGAAATATGGACCTTGGATCATTATATTCATTTGAGGAAACATTGTTTTGAATATAATGCGAGTTTTCTTAAATGTTAAGATTTCTCATTTTCTGAATATCATAACTGAATTTTTCATTTTCTTATTACAGTTATGTCTAATCAGAACTCTTTCTCGTTGAGATCCATCCTTGAGAAGGACGAGTTAAATGGATCAAACTTCCTTGATTGGTATCGGAACTTGAGAATCGTTCTCAAGCAGGAGAGAAAAGACTACGTCCTTGAGAAAGTTCTCCCCGAGAAACTAAGGTCCAATGCCTCACATGCAGTATATGATGCTTGGAATAAGCATTATTATGATGTGGTCGATGTGCGCCGTCTGATGAGGGATACCATGAACTCGGATTTGCAGAGGCAATTTGAGAACGTGGAATCGCCTATCGAGATAGTCACTAGCCTGAAAGCTATGTTTCAGGAGCAGACTCGAACTGAGAGATACCAGACGGTTAAATCTCTATTTGAGTGCAAGCTACCAAAGGATGCTCCAGTAAGTCCTCATGTCATGAAGATGATGGGTTATATTGATAACCTGAGGAGACTGGATTGTCCTATTAGCCAAGAGTTGGCTACTGACATCATTCTGCAGTCACTGCCGTTGAGCTATGACAAGTTCATCAAGTACTACATCAAGAATGTCTTGACGAAGACGTTGACTGAACTGCATGACATGCTCAAGGCAGCTGAGATCAATATCAAGAAGGGCAAAAGGTTTGTGAAACCTGGTAAAGACAAGGGTGAGAGAAAGGCCGTCCAGATTATGAATCAGGATAAGCCCGAGTTTCTTACTCAACCCAAGTCTGGCCCATCTGATGATGATACTTGCAGCTATTGTGGGGAGCCAAGGCATTGGAGGAGAAAATGCAAGAAATACATGGAAGATTCTATGGAAATAATGGAGATGTATAAGACTTCTTCAGGTATTTATGTTATTTCAAGTTCTATCTTATGGGTATTAGATACCGGTTGTGGTGCTCATATTTATTGAAATATGCAGGGCCTGAGCAACAGTAGAACGTTGAAGAAGGGACAAGTGGAGATACACGACAGGAATGAAGGAAGAGTTGCTGCATTAGCTGGAGGAAGTTTCCATTTGTAGTCGCCTTCAGGCTTGGTTTTAGAAACTAAATAATTGCTATTATGTACCTGCTATGAGCAGAAATGTCATTTCATTTTCTTGTATGATTTTGAATGATTTTATTTTGATAAAAGACAAATGTTGCTCTTTTGATCTTATTGATATATTCTATGGTAGCACCCCATTAGAGAATGGGTTTTATGTCTTAAACCAATCTATGCCTGTCTATAACATAAACACAAAACGGTTCTCTAGCATTGTCATTTTGGGCCACATTGGATTCTAAAGCTCCATAGTGATGGGCTTCTGGACTCACTTGATTATGAATCATGTGAGAAATGTGAATCCTGCTGTTGGGCAAAATGACTAAGGCCTATTTTATCAAACTAAATGAAAGGGCCAAAGAATTATTGGGCCTTATACATACAGATGTGTGCGGCCCGATAGGCACCAGTGCTAGAGGAACTCTCCAGTACTTCGTTGATGACTTTAGTAGGCATGGCTATGTTTATCTAATGAGTCACAAATCAAAATTCTTTGAAAAGTTCAAGGAGTTCCAGAATGAAGTACATAATCAAATTGGCAAAAGTATTAGAGCTCTTCGATCAGATCGCAGAGGAGAATACTTAAGTCAAGAGTTAAGTGATCATCTGAGAGAGTGTGGAATTGTTTCACAGCTCACCAGACCTTATTGGATATGGTTCGATCAATGATGAGTCACAAAGATCTTCCATTATCTCTTTTAGGGATACGCTCTAGAAATATCTGAGTTTACACTAAATAGGGTTCCATCAAAATCAATAGCAAAGACACCACATGAGATGTGGATTGGAAATGTTCCAAGTTTGTTTTTACTAAAATTTGGGGTTGTGAGGCTTGTGTAAAATGTTTAACAAGCTCGCACCCAAATCCGATAAGTGCTACTTCGTAGGTTTTCCTTAGGAAACCAAGGCTTACTACTTCTACAACCGTTCTGAGAACAAAATGTTTGTTACTAAGAACTATGTTTTCTTGAGAAAGATTGTCTTTCCAAGAAGAACAGTGGGAGTGAAGTACAACTCGAAGATGTTCGAGAATCACAGGAGACTACTCAACCTGTTAAGGAAAAGCAGTAGCTGGATCTGCAAAGAGTTGTAGAACCTACACTTGTGGAGCCTGAAGTTCGCAGATCTGAAAGGATTCGTAACGATCACGAGAGATATGGATTTCTTGTGACCGATTGTCATGACTTGTTGATCATTGACAATGACGAGCCTGCGAATTTAGAAGAAGCAATGTTGGGCCCAGACTCCGAAAAATGGCTTGGAGCCGCTGGTTCCAAAATGGGAATATCCAGATATTCAAAGCTAAGTTGGTGGCTAAAGGTCTCAAGCAAATTCATGGTATGACTATGAAGAGACCTATTCCCCTGTCACTATGCTTAAATCCATTCGGATTATCCTAGTAACTGCCATTTATTATGGTGATGAGATTTGGCAGATGGATGTGAAAACAATTTTTCTTGATGGAATTCTGGAAGAGGATGTGTGCGTGACACAACCTGAGGTTTCACAGATCCTAATAATGCTGGGAAAGGAATGCAAGCTTCATCGATCCATTTATGGATTGAAGCGAGCATCACAGAGTTGAAACCTTCGTTTTGATGAAGCTGTCAAAAGGTTTGACTTCATCAAGAACGAAGAGGAACCGTATGTTTCTAGGAAGGCTAGTGGGAGTGTAGTTGCATTTCTCGTTGTGTATGTAGATGACATACTTCTTCTCGGAAATAACGTTCCGTTGCTTCAGTCTTTAGAGACTTGGCTCGGAAGTTGTTTTTTAATGAAAGACATGGGAATAGCCGCGTGCATTCATGGAATAAGAATCTATAGAGATAGATTGGGTAGGATTATTGGATCATGTCAAGATGCTTATGGTGATAAGGTCTTAGACAGGTTAAATATGCATGATTCCAAGAAAGGCCTCATACCAATGTCTCATGGCATTAATCTTGCAAGATGCAATGTCTCTTGACACTGGCTGAGCAAGAACGTTTGAGTAGGATTCCCAGGTGTATGCAGTGGAATCTATCATGAATGCCATGACCTGCACTCGTCCAGATATTGCTTGTGTTTTAAGCATGACGAGAAGATACCAATATGATCCATGTGAAAGTCACTGGACAGTTACCAAGAATATTCTCAAGTATTTGAAGAATACTAAGGATAGGAGCTTGGTGAACTGAGGAAGTAATGGTTTTGTTGAGAGTAGTTAGACGGACAAAGACGATTTCCGGTCGGAACCTGGTTATGTCTTGTGTCTATATGGCGGTGCGGTTTGTTGGAAAGGGTTCCAAGCAGAGCACCGCAGCCTGCGGTTTGTTGGAAAGGGTTCCAAGCAGAGCGCCGCAGCCTCTCCCATGACCTAAGCATGAGTTTCACCCTCTTGCTGTAGGTATTGGATATATTAAGATGTGATCTTGATTCTAGTGGGAGTTGTAATGGATTTAGTTATGTTATGATATTCATGTGGACATACTTTGGTTATGTCATAATGAAATTGTTTCATGTATTATTTGATTATTGGATAATTGAATAATAGTCCCAAAGTAATTTATGGCATTCTTATAGGTCATCAAGTTGAGGACTTGATCATGAAACCCTATAAGTGATAAATGACATAGATTATATTTGTCCCTGGTCAAGGTTGTTAAAGTGGGACACTGACAACCGCGTGAGACTGGTATGTGAGGTGACTGATGACTAAGTTTCATGGAGTCATTAATAAGAGTATTAAAGTCAATCACATAGATATATGTTAGAGAACATATGATCGGACATGACCCGCTAATGAGAACTCTACAGGATAGTTATATAAGTGTCATAAGAGGTTCTCATTACAACTATAGAGTATAGTCCTTAGACCTGAGTTCATCATGATTTCTTGCATATGAATTGGTCCGCTTTAACTTTGTCAAACGTTATCCGTAACAGGTGACTATAAAGGCATTGATTGGGCGTATCATGAAGTGTGTGAAGGAACAGGGATGGAATAAGATGGGATTTGTCCCTCCTATATAACAGGAGATAAATATCTCAGGGCCCATCGAAGATTTGATACTGAGAAATGCGTGGCCGCGCTCAAACGAGGTGATTATCAGTCGTTTGTTTTTTATCAGTATAAATCGGAGTTTGATGAACGTGATAATGGCTGTAATAAGGATGACACGGTTCTTGCCTTATGCCATATCGAGATATAGAGACGAAGGGATTATGGGAATAGTTGATTCCAGTACAAGTGGAAGATTGTTGGGAATGTCCTGAAATCACACTTGTATTCACTCTAGTGATAGTTGTACTGTCGAGATCAGACATTCATATGATACTAGGTGGTCATGACGTTTTGCTAGAAGCCGCTGATGATCTATGAGTTATGAACTCATTGCTAGTATTATATGATCCTACAGGGTCACACACCTAAGCAAGCTGGATTCACTTTATGTGGGAATGATCATTAATGTAATGATCCAAATGATGTGTATTTGATACACATGAGATACATGTTTAAGAGGTTGTTTCGATCGACACAATAGTGTGGTGTCGATCGACATGTGTATTTGATACACATAATAATCGTGGTTTTAAAGATGGTGTCGATCGACACTAAAGAGTAGTGTCGATCGACACGAGCCAAAAATTGAAATAGGGATTTCGGTTTAATGACTCAATTTGAACCGGTTTATTCCCAGGGCAATTAGGTTTTCTCATGTGCCTATATATATGATATAGGGCACGAAATTGAGAAGGGGAATAAGTTCACATCCGCCTCTAAAAACGTAGAATCCCAAAGAGATCCAATTCCAGGCACTAGCATCCTTGCGGATTCCAGTTTGTGTGCGTGTGGACTAACAGTAGAGGCGCAACACTTGATGTTTACAAAACTCCAGGTATATTCGAGATCCGCTGCAAAACTCCAGGTATATTCGAGATCCGTTCTAATAGATTCGTTGTTTACAAACCCTAGATCCTAGGCAAAGGAATTCTCGCTAGGTTGATTAATAGAGATTAATCCGGTAAAACCTGAACGAATTCCTACAATTTCAAGCTACAACAGGTGCAATCGACACAGACACTCAAGCTATCACAAACTTATTAAGAAGCCATTTAAGAACAAGCTTGAATACTCAAGCTATCACACACTCTGTTACTATAATATTACTCATCCTCTCGTCTCTCACATTCCAAATCACGACCAAGATCTTTATGCTAATATTTATTTGATATAAAAATTCAAAAAATGTAAAGAGCCAAAATCGATGAACCCTTATTTGATTTCCCAAATTCGATTTTTTTTCTACATGTCGCTTCTTCATTCAGGTTGGATGCAGTTTTGTGAGTTCGTGGGCAATTGGTTCGTTAAACGTGATTTTAGATCCAAAACACGATTTTGGGTTTCTTAATTAGAGAGGTGGAATTAAGGAGACTTATATTATTTGGGTGGTTTAAAACAGAGAATTACATGTTTGGGGGGGGGGGGGGGGGGGGGATGGAAATACATAGGGTTGCATGAGTTTGGGGGGTTTTAGGCAGTCAACCCTTGTTACATATTTAAAATTTCCATTATTCTCTTTTCAAAAAAAAAGTAAAAGGATCCTTTTGACAAAGACAAAAGAGGAAGATAGTGGGACAAAAAAAATAGCAAAGCCTAATTTCCAAGGTAGAACTAGAATCAATATGATTTAATTGACATGTGTGACTCATTTGTTTAACTGAAAACTAATGTTTCCAAAAAGGGGTCTCTACAAGTACACAACTATCCAACCATCTAGAACTGTTGCAATCAACTATAATATTTTACACACGACTAAGTTTTTTTTTTGGTATGAATGTTCATGATACGGTCAAATTATCCCTTTGAACCACTCTCTCAAATTAAGAGATCGTGTAATACTTAGGGGTCGAATTCCACAGAGAATCAAGTTAACACAGTAAATTTCAATATTCAGATTATGCTAAGTGATAAAGATGATAAGTAAAACAGGTGCAAAAACAGTAAACAAAGATGATTGATTAAACTTTAATTCAATAAGAGACAAACGCTAGGCCTTAGGAAATTCTCAGGAGTGATTCCAAATTGAAGGATAAACGTACTATCGGGATATTTATGAAATGCAATTCTAGAACTCAAACTAATGTAAAATAAATCAATTGTCGTTGCAATTATTATCTATGTTTAAACCCTAGAAGACCAAATATCATTGCGAAATCAGATTAATTTAAACAAGCATTAGAAACAGGTTTGATTGTTCACAAAGATCTAAAGCCAACTGTCGTTGCGAATCAGATCTTTGCTCACCTATGATTCAGTTCAAGTTATTCAATAATACTGTCATATCTATTAAACAACCTAAAATATCTAACCTAAGGTGATCAATCTTAAATCAGAATTAATGCAATCAAGGTGAAGAATCCAATATGATGAAATCCCAATAGTAAATAAATCCTAACAGCTTTTCATCATCCTTTGGAAACCCTAAAACCTAACTAATGGATTACTCAGACATGGTGAAAGATGCAAACATGATTTCTGAATAATACTTTATTAAAAAGAAAAATAATGATACAAAGATCGAAACCGATTTGGAAGCGATGAACAATCTTTGAATAATCTCTTGCTAGAATCTCTTAGGAAGTAAAAGCATATCTAAAACAATGGTATAAAATAACTATATATAGAGTACAAAAACGATCTGGGGCAGAACTGCAAACATCTGAAACTTCTGGGGTAGAAATTGGAAACCTTCTGAATTAATGTTCTGGTCCGAAATTACCTCGTGTCGAGCGACATGTATGAATGCGTAGCTCGACATGCCTATTTTCCTCACGTCGATCGATTTGAAAGTTGTGTCTCTCGACGTGGTCATCTGATCTTCAACTCCGAACTTGTGTCCTTGACTCCTTGTTCCAAAATGTTCCAAAATGTTCCAAAAAGCTCTAGTAAACACCAGAAATGCTCCAAACGTCCAAGTACCTAATAAGAAAACCAAAGACTCGAAAAACACCAGAAAGACTCTAGAAAACATACTTATATCATGGCTAAAAACCATAAAAACCATGATGTATCAGTTCACACGGCTAAGTTAAACATTACTGAAACTGCTATCCGGTCGGCTAGAGATTACAAGCATTATTGTACATGTATATCATATTTATTACGTATATATATATATATATATATATACCATTTAACTTTTATTATGATGGTTTTGCTTATTCTGTTAGTATCACACTAATTACTCTTAATCCGTTCAATCTTCTCAAGATTTCCCTTGTTATGCCAATATCTCACCTATAGGAAAAAATTAGAGAAAGTTCACAACAAAATTTCTTTATCATTTCTATTAATCAAACTTAATGGTATTTAGAGAAGAATATGATCAATATATATTTTGATATTCTTTTCTTATATATATATAAGAACTTTTTTTTTTTATTTGTCAACAACATAGACTTTTTTACCACCACTCGGTTACCCAAGAACTTTATATGTAATATATTGCATATGTGCATGAAGTAAATGTTTTAGAATTTGGGTGTCCAATCACCATTCAGATAAATTCGCAACAATTTCAAAAAGAGTGGTTTGATCTAAATTGCCATTTAAATTTAGTTTGAACTATATCAGAACTATATTAGATCTAAACTATTGAAAAGTAATTATTTGGAAATAGTATAGTTATCAAGAGAGACAGACGATACATGTGGGACAGTAAGGCTCTTGTGTCTCGTGCAAACGTGCTATTCTGAATATAGTGTAATCACTTAAAAGCATATTGGCTTTGAATGGTAATCTCGTTTGGACGTTTGCAATCGTCCTAATTATCAAACGGACGTTTATATATTTTTTTAAAATAAATATTTTATTTTTTATTTCTGAAAATATAGGTATATACTTAACTTTAATATAAATATATAAAAAACAAACTAAAAATTTTAAATTATTATTTCTATTTTAAATAATATATAATATTTTCTATCAAAAGTTATTTACTATTTAACCGCTCTGTTTAAACGGAGTGACCAATCTGACCCATTACGTGATCAACCATAGTAATTAACTTGGGGTGTTATGTGAATTTTATATTATAAATTGTGTTGGGATTAACATTAGAATCCTAACATAAAATTTGTTGTTTTTAGTCCTCCAATGGTAGTAAATATTGGAGGGGTTCTAAAAAAAAAAAAAAAAAATCCAAAAGCATTCAAATAATCTATATTACATAACTGAAGAATTCCACAAACTTGTACATGGAAACCCCATTAGCCTTAATGCTGGATACGATATCCTCAAAGCTCTCTAGATAGTTCATTGGGTGCTCATGAGGTAACTCACAGAAAGGGTTCTGAGACACAAAAGCGAAGTAAGCAGGCTTCAATTCGAAGTCATTTTGCTGGAAAGGAGGTGGGTAGATCGCAGAACGGTTATCAAAGAAATCGCTCGACACGACGTTCTTCTACACGTCGAGCGATTTCTTTCTCGCGTCGCTCGACGCGTTCTTGCTCCTCACGAGCTAGATGATCCAGCTCTTCTTGCTGAGCGTTTTCGGCGTCCTGTTGCACGATAGGCTCCTTGACAACATTTCCCTCTTCGTCGAGCCTCACACCGTCCTCATTGTATTGATTTCCTGCCCTATCGAAGAAACCACCGTCTCTTTGAAACACGACCTTATGCGTGACCATCTTCTTAGCTTCGTTTGTTGCTTTTCTGTTGGTACGCTCCAGAAGTCCTAAAGAGTGAAGATCGAATTCAACTAGCTCCTTGTTTTTCTTGCTTCTTGTGTTGTGATTAGGCATAAACCTGAAACACAAAACAAAAGAAAACGAAAGGGACTAGTTAGTAATTAATAGTAAAAGAAAACTTAGACAAATTCCTAATAATAGAATTCTAACGGTTTATAGATTCCCCGGGCAACGGCGCCAAAATTTGATACGGTCAAATTATCCCTTTGAACCACTCTCTCAAATTAAGAGATCGTGTAATACTTAGGGGTCGAATTCCACAGAGAATCAAGTTAACACAGTAAATTTCAATATTCAGATTATGCTAAGTGATAAAGATGATAAGTAAAACAAGTGCAAAAACAGTAAACAAAGATGATTGATTAAACTTTAATTCAATAAGAGACAAGCGCTAGGCCTTAGGAAATTCTCAGGAGTGATTCCAAACTGAAGGATAAACGTACTATCGGGATATTTATGAAATGCAATTCTAGAACTCAAACTAATGTAAAATAAATCAACTGTCGTTGCAATTATTATCTATATTTAAACCCTAGAAGACCAAATGTCGTTGCGAAATCAGATTAATTTAAACAAGCATTAGAAACAGGTTTGATTGTTCACAAAGATCTAAAGCCAACTGTCGTTGCGAATCAGATCTTTGCTCACCTATGATTCAGTTCTAGTTATTCAATAATATTGTCGTATCTATTAAACAACCTAAAATATCTAACCTAAGGTGATCAATCTTAAATCAGAATTAATGCAATCAAGGTGAAGAATCCTATATGATGCAATCCCAATAGTAAATAAATCCTAACAGCTTTTCATCATCCTTTGGAAACCCTAAAACCAAACTAATGGATTACTCAGACATGGTGAAAGATGCAAACATGATTTCTGAATAATACTTTATTAAAAAGAAAAATAATGATACAAAGATCGAAACCGATTTGGAAGCGATGAACAATCTCTGAACAATCTCTTGCTAGAATCTCTTAGGAAGTAAAAGCATATCTAAAACAATGGTATAAAATAACTATATATAGAGTACAAAAACGATCTGGGGCAGAACTGCAAACATCTGAAACTTCTGGGGTAGAAATTGGAAACCTTCTGAATTAATGTTCTGGTCCGAAATTACCTCGTGTCGAGCGACATGTATGAATGCGTAGCTCGACATGCCTATTTTCCTCACGTCGATCGATTTGAAAGCTGTGTCGCTCGACGTGGTCATCTGATCTTCAACTCCGAACTTGTGTCCTTGACTCCTTGTTCCAAAATGTTCCAAAAAGCACTAGTAAACACCAGAAATGCTTCAAACGTCCAAGTGCCTAATAAGAAAACCAAAGACTCGAAAAACACCAGAAAGACTCTAGAAAACATACTTATATCATGGCTAAAAACCATAAAACCCATGATATATCAGTTCACACGACTAAGTTAAACATTACTGAAACTGCTATCCGGTCGGCTAGAGATTACAAGCATTATTGTACATGTATATCATATTTATTACGTATATATATATATATATATATATATATATATATATATATATATATATATATACCATTTAACTTTTATTATGATGGTTTTGCTTATTCTGTTAGTATCACACTAATTACACTTAATCCGTTCAATCTTCTCAAGATTTCCCTTGTTATGCCAATATCTCACCTATAGGAAAAAATTAGAGAAAGTTCACAACAAAATTTCTTTATCATTTCTATTAATCAAACTTAATGGTATTTAGAGAAGAATATGATCAATATATATTTTGATATTCTTTTCTTATATATATAAGAACTTTTTTTTTTATTTGTCAACAACATAGACTCTTTTACCACCACTCGGTTACCCAAGAACTTTATATGTAATATATTGCATATGTGCATGAAGTAAATGTTTTAGAATTTGGGTGTCCAATCACCATTCAGATAAATTCGCAACAATTTCAAAAAGAGTGATTTGATCTAAATTGCCATTTAAATTTAGTTTGAACTATATCAGAACTATATTAGATCTAAACTATTGAAAAGTAATTATTTGGAAATAGTATAGTTATCAAGAGAGACAGACGATACATGTGGGACAGTAAGGCTCTTGTGTCTCGTGCAAACGTGCTATTCTGAATATAGTGTAATCACTTAAAGCATATTGGCTTTGAATGGTAATCTCGTTTGGACGTTTGCAATCGTCCCAATTATCAAACGGACGTTTATATATTTTTTAAAAATAAATATTTTATTTTTTATTTCTGTAAATATAGGTATATACTTAACTTTAATATAAATATATAAAAAACAAACTAAAAATTTTAAATTATTATTTCTATTTTAAATAATATATAATATTTTCTATCAAAAATTATTTACTATTTAACCGCTCTGTTTAAACGGAGTGACCAATCTGGCCCATTACGTAATCAACCATAGTAATTAACTTGGGGTGTTATGTGAATTTTATATTATAAATTGTGTTGGGATTAACATTAGAATCCTAACATAAAATTTGTTGTTTTTAGTCCTCCAATGGTAGTAAATATTGGAGGGGTTCTAAAAAAAAAAAAAAAAATCCAAAAGCATTCAAATAATCTATATTACATAACTGAAGAATTCCACAAACTTGTACATTGAAAAAACATATTACCTCATCACTTTCACATTCTTCTAGCTCTTGCTTAATCCTGACACACAAACAATATAACTTAAAAGAGACCCAACTACTTTATTTTATTACATTTACTTGCTAATTATGACCACAAACGGTTTTAATGTATGATAAAATACTCGGCAAACATGCAAAAGATCAAAGGCAGTGTTCATCCTTTAGCAATTCATGCACATATACGTTGAATATGAGTCTAAGAAATGATTAGCCCTTAAATACTTACATTACAATCTAATGGCTAGATAACTAGTTCATAAAAAGTAATAAACTCTATATATGCTCAGGCCAAGCCAAAGAGCTACACAACTCACTGGAAGAACAGAATGTTCCTTCTTATTAGTGATACTAACACAACTCACTGGAATAAACCTGAATAAAATGAGAGCTAGAAAACTCACATTGTATAATACAAGGCAGACAAAGATGTTGAGTGGAATGTATTGCGATCTCATCTTCATTATAGATGGTCAGAAGATTCCTATACACGCTTCAAATGTGCAGAAACCCATTAAGTGAATGGATGCAGAGATGATATGCTTCCACCTTTTACACCTGAGGGTGCCACCAAGAACTGCTCCAATTGAAAAATTGAGAAGTTATTATATTGCTAATACTCCTGGAATATGGAACATCATAAATAATGAGAGATATCAAGAAAGTGACAAAAAAAAAACAGATTTAAGAGGAGTATTATTAAGATAGTGAAGCAATTTAGTTGAACACAAAAAACAAATTTAATTTCGGAGATGAACAATCAAATGACTCATATGTATGAAAAATTTAATTCTAAAATCACAGATCACAACTATTAATTAGGTATGATTACAAGACTTAAGAACCCTAATTTCGAAACATCAAAAATCCTCAATTTCAATCACATGCAAAAACCCTATATCAAATCCCTAATTTCCGATTACATGAAATCTCTATAAATTCAATAAGAACTAAACACGAAATCACATAAATATTACCATAGGAAATAGATCGGACAGTCCTTCAACCATAATCAACCGCTTTCATCAACCAATTACGGCGATGATCAAAACGATCGATGAGAACCGACGATCGCTTCGTTCTCAGACAAATTCTGAGTGATTCTTTACCAGAATTCACTATATCGACAATGATTTTTCTGATTTCGACATATTTTGAGCAGAAGATTGAGAGGATTGTTAAAGGTCTAGTTGTTTTTTTTCACCTTCTCTGATTATTTTGCGTCCAATAATACGTTGCCATGTGTCTAAAAATCAGGTTATAGAGTCTCCATTTTTAGGGCATCTCCAACCCCACTCTAAATCCTACTCTAAAAGCATGTTTAGAGTAAATTCATCTCCAACCCCACTCTAAATCCTACACCAAACTAGAACAACCACTTTTTTTACTCTACATTTAGAGTAAACCTAAACATTACTCTAAATTAGAGTTTCATTTTTTTCTTTACAAAAAGGTCCTTTAACTTTTATTCATTATATTTTTACATTTAAAATATATTATTAAAATATGTCTTAGTTATGGATTCTTTATTTTTGATTAAATGATTAATGGTTTTTTAGCAAAATTATAAAATAATAACCAAAACTTATATCAAAATAAAAATCTTTAACCAACACAATTAAAATGCAAAAAAAAAATTCAAATGTGATGAAATTTATTAATAAAAAATAATAAAATTAAAATAAATAATATGGAATAAATATTATAATTAATGACTTAATAATTTAAATCATCAACTTCTTTTTTTTTTTATTGTGTAATGTTATTTAATTTCTATATTAAAACTTCAAATAAAATATTATTGTGATTTTAGTGAATTATTGCTATTTATAAAATAATTGGATTAATTATATAATAAGTCAAAGACTAAATTGAAAAAGAATATATTTTGAATATTCTTTTAGAGTGAAAAATAGAGTAATGGGTTAGAGAAAACCCCTACTTTAAAATAGAGTTACTCTAGTTTAGTGTAAAAAATAGAGTTATGGGTTGGAGATGGTCTTAGTAACGGTTTTAGCGTAATTACTCAAAATCTTTTTAATTTTTATTTATTTTTCACTCTTAGAACCCCACTAAAACCTCTATAGGTAAGAAATGTTTTTTTAGGTGTTGAACTATGATCAAAATTGTTGAACTTCATCGAAATGCTAAGCTAAGCAAACAAAAACCACGTGGGCTATTACAACCTACTAATATAAATAACTAGGGATTGCCCACGCGTTGCGTGAATTTAAAATTAAAAATGGTTAAATATACAATAATTTCTAATTTTTTTGACTAATTATGTGTTTAATATTATATAAATAAATTTTATGATAACCTTTGCATAAAAAAACAAAAGCTTTCAATTCAAAATTTTAGCTTAAGATCACAAAGATAGTAGAGTTTGGCTTGGTTACATTTTTTTCTTATAATTTTTCCTACAAAATTATAGAATTTTTAAAAGGTTCTTACATAAAGACGGTAGCATAATTAATTTTTATAGTATAACTAAGACAACAACAGTAATGTCAACCAGTACTCACGATGTCTGGCTGAGATTAACCGTGATGAAGGTGTTGACCGTGTGGGTGTTTTATTTTGCGTATGAGAAAGGTTATATGCATTTATGCAGTTATATTCTCTCATTATTCCATATATATGTTCTTCGACCATTCTTTGAAGTATTTGTGGGTTGTGTTAAACACTTCCACAATTGTTTGGATTATAGAAAACTTTTTCTTGTTATCTGCCTAATGATGCATCCTGAACAAACATAAAAAATTTCGACTTACGCATAAAACCAATGGAATGTTAATTTGAATTGTATCCTGGTGAACTAACCTCGGCTAGAATCCAAGTCAAGCTCTTCATGACCCAATGCATTGTACTTGATACATTTACATGATCATAGATTAAATGTTTTTAGATGGGAAATAAATCATCGAAAATTTAAGAAAAAGAGGGAAGCTTTACTTTTCTTTTAGATGTTTGTTTGGATTCATAGCCTGCTTTGGAATCACAGTTGAAAGTGTAAAAACTGTAAGAGCACAATTTCTAAAAAAGAGATATAAATTTTCAAAAATCGATACCAAAATTATGATAAACGATGACCAGTATGGAGGCGAGACACTCTTTCTTTAATTCTTTAATTGCCCGTAATGTGACGGTTTTTGATACAATTAAGAATTGCAAGATACAACCACACGATCTACTATTTCGTAACATTAAAAAATAGAAGTTAACAAACCCATGATCTATATGTACTCTAAGACACAAAACTAAAATAAACATGTGAAGGGTTTAGTATTGTTCTTGATAATCATTATGATGAGTGGAGCATGACTATATTATATAGCTTAACATCTCAACGTATACTAACGTCAAAATCATAATGGGAGATTTTACACATAATTACCAATAATATTGCACATAATTACAAAACAAAATTCACACTTAATATTGCACATAATTACCAATAATAAAGAAGATATTTGTTGACTTAACTTATTCAACACTTTATTCAAAAAGAAATTTGTACCAATAAAAATAAAAGAATTATAAAGTAATAAATAAATAAAATGACACATGTCATCTTTCATAATTTTACTTTTGAGAAACCTTAACATATTATATAGATCTTTATTATATTTTGGGGCAATTGCAAATATGCCACACTTGGCAAAATTTTAATCAGAAAATAGTGGCATGGCTGTAATGATTTTCAAACAGTGGCATATTTGAAAAGTGGCATGGAAAGAGTGGCATAACTCAAAATTTCTCTTATATTTTTGTCATATTCTTTTTTATTTTGTTTTTGTGTATTTTTTTATCTCTAATATATATGAAGCGATTCTACTTTCCTAGATGGACAAATTGCGGTGGACTAAATTTAAATTATTTCCGAGAGTCTTGGTTAGAAATATTATGTCCACTTCAAATTGTATTAAATTTTTCTAATCATATTTTAGTATTTCAACAATCTAAAAAGTTTAATATCTTTTATTGGTTCATGTTTTGTTTTCTTTTAATGAATATCCTTTTTGTGACATTGTAAAAAACAAAATCATGATTACTTATATAAAAATCAAAAGAAAAAAAATGGTTAATGGAATAATATAGATTATATAAATTAAAGATTAATGGAATAAGAAATGCCAGAACTTTTGGTGGTCTAATCTTTTTAGATGGTTTATTTTTGTTGTTTGAATTAAATGATTTTTAGGTGGTTTATTTTTTCTTTTTCGAATTAAATGATTTTGGAATAAAAATTAAATGTAGGAAATTTTATTTTATTTTTGGTTAAAAGAGGCGACACGTGTCGTCTTGTCAGAACTTGTTGGCTTTTGTAAACCTTTAACATATTATAAAGATTGCCACTTCACTTATAGCTAATCTTTCTATCTTTACCTCAATTACTAAAGCCCCATGATAGAAGCATCTTGCCTCCTGCAAACAAATATTTAAAATTTTAATATTTACATGAAATTTCAATATATTAATCAGTATTATTCCTATTCAAAAGCTCCAAGGTACATAATGGTATAATCTTAAAATCTGATTTTATGTCTCAAGATCTAAATACTAAATTTACTATAATATAGTATTAATTAAATAGTTTATTCGATCCAAATCATTGGTTAACGTGAGAGCATAACTACTTTGCAAGTCAAACCCTAAAATGGGACCAAAAAGAACAAGCAGATACAGCCAAATTGGCCCTATAATATAGTATGTATATAGAATCAAAGAGAGAAACCTTATTATAAGTTTATGCTTAAGAAACCCTTTATTAGCGAGACAATTGAGATTTTCCCTTTATATTATTATTATTATTATTTTTTTTTTGATAAGTATGTGAATTTCATTAAAATGAGAATGTTTGTAAAATTACAAAGTGTTAAACTAATAGGAAAAGCCTTGCCAAAAAAAGATTAAAAAACAAGAAGAATCCTAGAAATAAGAGACGAAACAAGTGATGAGCCTAATCATTGAAAAGCCAAACTTGCATTAGGTTGCCAAAAGACTTCCTTGTTCTCTTGGCAAGGATTGCGTCACGGATAAGACGATCTATTATCTTGAAAATTGCCTGGGGGGGTTGAAGATCTGTTGTTGTGTAGTCTATTGTTGCGTTCCGACCAAATGCCGTAGATTGTAGCCTGAGCAACGAGACGACGCAGTGTTCTAGAAACATTGGTGCCTCTTTGACCAAGCCAACAGAAAAAAGCTGACCAAGTATGAAATGTAAAAGGTCTATAGCCTAACCTTTTAATGACAAGTCCCCAAATTTGTTCACTTACTTCACATTTGAGGAAGAGGTGGTCTCGGCTCTCTGGAAAGACGGAGCAGAGGCAACATTCGGGACTGATTTGCATGCCCCAACTAGCTAGACGAGTTCTTACGGGAAGCCGGTCTTGATGAGCCACCCAAAAAGTGAAAGCATGTCTCGGGATTGCTCCCTTAAACCACACGTTTGATGTCCAAGGCTGAATAGCATTCCTTGGTCGCAGAGCTTCCCAAGTATGCTTAGTTGAGAAAGAGTTCAGCTCCGAGTCATTTACAAGCCAAAAGTAAGAGTCGGAAGCCGATGATGCAGACGGAGGGGGCACAGAAGCTAGATAGATGTGAAGATGTTCGGCTGTGGGAGATCTTGCACCTCTAAGTCTCCATCCTGTTGAGGTACAAGCTGCTGCAACAGAGGCATGAAGAGGGATAACTAGTTCTCGCGGCCCACGTGTGCCAAAAAGATTTATAAGGGGACCAAGAGGTGTCCAATGATCGTACCAAAAACTTACGTGTCGTCCATTTCCGATTCTGGGCCTTAGAAACTGTGCTGCAAGTGGACGAAGAGCCAACAATGATTTCCAAATCCAAGAAGACTGCTTAGAATCATCAATTGCCCACAAACTCTCTCCCTTTAACCTGTGAGACTTCATCCATTGTGCCCAAAGAGAGGAGTTGTTTGAGAACAACAACCAGAGTAACTTGAGGCATAAAGTTTTGTTCCAAATCAAAAAGTTCCTCAGCCCTAGCCCGCCTTCCGCCTTTGGTAAACACACTGCTTTCCAAGAAACTTTGGCTGCACATTTCTTTGTTATATCACCACTCCACAAAAATCTTACACACATGCTTTCAATTTTCTTTAGGCAGCCCTTTGGGAGAGTAAAAGCCGAAGTCCAGAAGTTTATAGTACCATAAATGACAGACGAGATTAGTTGCCTCCTGCCTGCAAAAGACAGAGCACGAGAGCTCCACGAGTTGAATCTGCTGGAGATCTTTTCGAGAAGGGGACTGAAGTCTGAGATTGTTAGCCTCTTGTGCATCAAGGGCAGCCCCAAGTAGCGGATGGGCAGAGAGCCGAGACGGAAGCCCAGACCAGAGATGTCAGCGGTTTCATCTTGAGTCGAGCCAGCCATAAAAAGTTCTGTCTTGGAACGGTTCATTGAGAGACCCGACCAATCCGAGAAAGCTTCTAAGGTAGCCGCAATTTCCTCTAGAGAATGTTTTTCGCCATCAAAAAAGACCATAATATCATCAGCAAACGCTAAGTGGCTTACTTGGGGGTTAGAAGCATTCGGATGCACGCCTATTCCGCCACCATCGTATTTGGTGTTTAGCATTTGAGAGAAAACCTCCATAGAAAGCACAAAGAGGTAAGGAGAGAGGGGATCTCCCTGCCTCAACCCCTTGGTACCTGCAAAGTAACCACATAGCTCTCCGTTAATCGCCACCGAAAAACTGGTGGTAGTTAGACACTGCTGAATTAGAGAGACAAAGTGTGGAGGGAACTGCAGAGCCACTAGGATGTTGACTACAAAGTCCCATTTGACAGTGTCAAAAGCTTTTTGAAGATCAACTTTGAGCATGGCTCTCTTCGAGATTGACTTCCAGTTGTAACCCTGCACTAATTCCGTGGCTAGCAGAACATTCTCCACAAGCAAACGGCCCGGAATGAAGGCGGATTGTGTGTTGGAGATGATACTTGGGAGACATTTTGTGAGTCTGTTTGCTAGGAGCTTAGAGACAACCTTGTAAACCGAGTTGCAGCAGGCTATAGGACGATAATCCGAGATTCTAGAAGCATTGGGTTTCTTAGGTACGAGAGTAAGAATTGTTGAGTTCCACTGCTTAAGGAGCTGCCCAGAGGTAAAGAACTCATTAACAACTTCAATCATGTCTGAACCCACTGTTTGCCAATGAGCCGTGAAGAACTCAGCAGGGTAACCATCTAGTCCTGGAGCCTTGTTCTTTGGAAGGTCAAAGAAAGCTTGCTGAATTTCTAGAGCAGAGAATGGAGCAGCGAGACCTGCGACAGTATTGGGAGAGCATCTGAAGGGCACTAGGGCAACTATATCCTCAGGAGATGAAACAGAGGCAGCCGAGTAACTCCCTAAAAGGTTGTGGTAGTAAGAGATAGCATGCTCTTTGATGCCTTCCAGAGAGTCTATCACTGAGCCATCAACTTCTAAGAAGTAGAGAATCTGATTTTGCACCTGCCTTGTTTTGATAGCGCGGTGGAAAAAGACCGTGTTTGAATCGCCTTCAGCTAACCATTGAATCCGAGATCGCTGCAGAAGGAAGGACTCCTCTGCCTTGGCTAAGGTGAGCCATTTCCTGTAAGCTGCGGCTTCAAGTTCAATTCCAGCAGCTGATGGCGATAATAGGACCTGATTTTGACAATGAAGGAGGTGGGAGAAGGATTCAGCCACTCGCTTTTCCAGCTCAGAGAAGTTATCGCGACTGAAAGTTCTAATGACGCTCTTGAGATCTTTAAGCTTCTTGGAGACAAGCAGCATTCTTGAGCAGGAGAAGGTGAGAGAATCCCAACACGATTTGATGATCTTAGCAAACTCTGGATGCTTGTTCAAGAAGGCAAAGAACTTGAAAGGACGCTTTTGATTTGGCTTTTGCGCATCAAGAAAAACACAACACGGACTATGATCTGAAATACCAGGTTCTCCAAAGACACCTAAGGAATCAGGAAAAGTTGTCAGCCTTTATATTATTTGTTTCTCATGCCATTATGTTATGTCGTTGGTTGATGAATTTAGAATAAATTGGCTCTATAATTGATGGATTTACTGTGGATTTGATAGCACTATTAAATCCGTATCGTTGGTTTTTTTTTCACCTAACAAACTTGTTAATTAGTGAACCAAAAGAAGAGATTTTAACTCATGTAGAATCAAACTTTACGCAAATTTTCCCGAGAAAATTCTTGAAATTTTTTTCTAAGAAGATTTAATGGCTAAGCTTCTGCTTCTTCATCTTCTCCTTTCTTGCTCTTTCTTGTCTATTTTCTTCTTCTATCAACCGAAGTTGTTCTGCGGCTTCTTTCTTCGCAAGTTTCGCACTGTAATCAATCAAACAAACATGAACCATGTTATATACATTGTTGCTAAAGATAGAAAATATATGAATTTTTATATAGTGATTAGTAGTATACCTTCGTCTCTCTTCTTTGGCCAAATCTTCAAAGTTTGTTTCCATGTTTGGATCATCATAATCATCGAAATCACGCCCCGCGTAACGATCAGTCTTGCACATTTCTCTAACCATTTGCAACGCGAGTTCATCATCTCTCGACATTCTCTTAGGCTTCCTCTTCGTCACTAATTGATGAGGTTGTTGTTGAGATACTTTTCTCTGTTTTACTCCTTGATTTCTTGGGACACAAGTCACTGGCTTTGACGAGGTTAATGATTTCTGAGAAGTTAGCTTTCTTGAAACACAAGTCACTGGCTTTGATGAGGTTAATAGTTTCTGAAAAGTTAGGTTTCTTGGTACTAAATCTTCTCTCCGAGGACTTAATTTTGAACTTTTTCGATGCGTTTGAGAATTTATCGAAGAAACTACCTTCGCCTTCTTCGATTGACCTAGTTTTGGCTGAAATTGGCTGCCTGAAGAGTCCGATCTAGAACTTGGTTTAGAATTCGGAATAGCGAGGTTTCGAGAAGGTGGTTCCTTTATGGAAACAGGAAGCTTTGCATCATCAGAGAGTAGGAATGCGTAGTCTCTTGAATCTTTAAGTTTCTCAACTTTTATTTTCAGTTCCTAAAAGCAAAAGCAAAAGGTAAAAAAATCAACACTAGGGTTTTTCGATTAAGCGAAAAAACATTGATAAATTAAATGCGTTTTAAAGGTTTACCTCTTTCGCATTCTTAGGCGTTGAACCAGAACTTTTATTCTGCACACAAAGACACAAAGCAATGTCATTATTATGAACAAAAACACTTTCTTTATATCAATGTGAGAAAAATAAGGATTTGTGACATACAAATTCGATCGAGTTCAACATTTTTTCACCGAGAAGCTTGTTATCGATCATCGGTTTGCTTTCTCGTAATACTCTTGGAGCAATAACAGTCTGAGAAGGACCAAAGAAAGAACCAAAGCTGCAGAAAGAAAAAAAAACAGAATTAGCAATCATCAACCCTAAAAATACGACTTACTCGTTATACGGAAGTTTTATATTCTTCTGCTCTGGATTTGGAGGAGCAATATCGTCACAGATTTGCGTATTCTTCCGTATTGATTCCTTAATTCGTTGACGATATTCAAGAAACTCGGATGCACTACAACGTTGCATATTTCCTCTGAAATAAAACCTTATATGTGTGTTTCACATAAAAAGATCGTCAAAAACAAAAAAAAATCACAAAAAGGCAAAAGAGAGTATTGAGAGTAGATTTTATGTTTTGTGATTTGAGAGAAGCTTTTATAGGCAGGTAAAAACAAAATTTCCATTTTTTTTAATTGGGCTTTATCTTCCCTTAATGGGCTTTTAGAGGTGGAATCGTCTGTTATAAGGTCCACAGAAAAAGTTATCAATCCAACGGCTGAGATTGAGTCTTCTTCACCAATAAAAGAATCTATCGTAAGTTCACACAGGTGATTTCTTTGCTTTTTTTCGATTCGATAACAACAAAAACTTCATCTTCTACCTCTCGATTTTCCAGGTTTGTGATTTCTCGAATCGATTGATTAGCAAAAGGAATTAGCTTTTTTTCAAAAGTGGGTTTAGGGTTTGTGGTTGAAAGTTTTGATTTTTAATGTTAATAATCGGAATTTAGGTAAAAGGAATCGATCGGATCTAGAAAAAAAATGGGAGGAGGTGAGATTGGACATGGAGGAGAAGGTGGAGATTTTAGGGCTAAAGTGTGGAGTATGTCTGGTGGACCGTACTGTAGACCTAAGCATTGGCGTAGGAACACAGCGATTGCTATGTTTGGTATTTTCCTTGTCTGTATCCCAATCGCCATGAAATCTGCTGAGCTCGAGGTATATATATATATATATATATATATATATATGTACTTCAACATTTCTTTGGGTCTTTTTTTATTAGAGATTTGGATTATAGAAGAAGAAAATCTTGGAATTTGCTTAAGATAAGTTAAATGTTTTTCTTACCTCAAATCTGTAATGTGTTTTCTTTGGTCAGTGTGTGTTCTTGGTTTGTTTAGGTTTGTCATTAGGATTAGGTATGTGATAAAGATTTGATTTTTCACATTCCAATTCAATGTTTAGTCTGGTTGAAGCAACTCTTGATGAAAGTATGTAGCGTATTACAGATTAGTCGCTGTCTACGTGCTGCGAATTGGTTAAATATGTTTCGGTGAAATTAACGACTTGTTGTTGTTATATTATGTGTATCTTTATGTTACTCTATGGTTTTGCAATTTTCTTGTTTGATGATCAAATTTTGAGAGAAGCATTATGATTTCAGCAAAGGCCACACATGCCGGTGCGCCCGATACCTTCACAGATATGGTGCAAGAACTTTGGAACCAAGGACGATTACGAAAAAGAGCATTAAAGGTTTTCGGTTGGGGTTGGAGAGATCTCTTATTTTGCAGACAGTGTGAGCATATAAAGAAGACTAACCCTCTTCTAGATTTGTCTTTCATTTTGATACTACCGTGACCATAATAATATGGAACCTTCCCAAGTTAAGAAATTTCTTGTTATCTCCTATGTATTGTTTGAGATGTGAAAGTTTATAACAATGTCGCAATCACATTGATCGTTTCTCGCAAATCGTAAGGGACTGATGAGAAAATTTTGATTTCTTTCTCACATCCAAAACTAGTTTGTAACTTGTCAAGAAAATCAGATTCAAAACACTAAAAATCGATCAGCGAAGATCAATCCTGGCTTCAAAATGATCTATAGTCCCATCTTCTTCACTCTTCGGTACCTTCTTCCTGAGAATCGAAATCTGTTCAAGGAAACAATTGAGATCCAATGATTATAAACTTAGTTCCACCATAAAATGTGATGACAAGTTTTTTCTTTGCAATACCTTTGGCTTTGATATTGAGTTCCCATAGTATCCCACACCAAACGATAGCGATGAGTAAGCAGCTGCTATCTCAACAGCATTCAGCTCTGGTGTAAATCCAGGTACCTTTACAGAAACATCGGCCTGAACCACGAGAATCCCAGCAGATTTGTCGGGAATTCCACTTTCTTGCTGCATCACAGACCGTAAAACTTTAATCGCGGCAGATGCTGGACCAGCCTGTGAACTAAAAAAGCATCATTGTGTTAGCTTGTGGTACATAAGAACAAACATAACCATTAAGTCGGGATAAAAGGAAGAAATATACAGTGACAATGAAGTACAACATTCTCTAGCTGCAAATCCTCTCATAAGATACTCTCCCGCTCCAGACACGCAACAACCAACTCGAAACGGTCCTTTAGAAGATGCCCAACAGCCAGAACCATACATTGCTGCTAAACCTAAACGCCCGCTAATCTGAAATTCAATATTGTTTCATAAGACAAGAACAAGTCTGAAATAAGTTGTTATTCATCAATTATTGTACCTTCATTGCAATACCACCACTTGAGGATCCACAAGCAATATGTCCTTCACTGTCAACACAAATAACACCAACAGTGTCCATGATCTTATCGTCACACGACGTTTCTTCCTTCTCGGTTTCACGTTCTTCAGCAGAAAGCATGGTCTTGAACCTTCTCCATTGGTTTCTTGCTTTCTCAGTAACCAACCACTGATCAGCTTCTTCGACGGTTTCAGGAAAAAGAACACCTTTGGACTCAGCCCAACGTCGAGCTCCTTCACCAACCAACAACCTAAGAAAGCAAATCATAAAGTTCAATACTTTTACGAAACAGATTCAAAGAACAAAGAACGGTGATTCGAGTCGTTACATAGGAGGTATACGGCCTAACAGAGTTGATCCACTCATTTGCTCCTTCACCAACAAAGCAGCAATCTTGATAGCATTTCTAACACCTAATCTACAAATTCACCATCCAAAACCTTCAATACCGTAATTCGATACACGAGTAAACGAAAAAAAGAGGAAAGCTTTACGAGTACCTGGAACAGCTCCAACGCCTCCGAAAATACCCGAATCACCATCCATAACACTAGCATCACATTCCACATGACCATCTTCAGTTAAATTAGAGCCTCTACCAGAATTTGTACTTGGATCATCCTAATTTCAACACAAAAGTTATAAAGATACACACTTTATGAAACAAAAGGAGAAAATACACATTAACAAGTACCTCCAAGACTTGAATTGCAGCTGAAACAGCATCTATACACTCACCCAAATCCTAAAAATTCAAATTTTGTAATTAATCAGACTTGTCATAATTATATTATGTGATTCAGAGATTTGAACAACGATTTAGGGGTTTTATGAAGTAGGACCTGACGAAGAATGGTGGAGGCGGCTAAGCAAGCACGTCTTATGACGGATTTAAGGGATTTCTCGTTAACCGGCGAGTGATAACCGGCGCCGACGTGAACCGCCACGAAAAAGCGGCGGCTTTTATTTGCTCCGTCGTCGTCAGCCATCGTTAAACCTCTTTAGAAATCAAAAGATCTGATTTTTAAAAAATTGTTCGAATAATATGTAATTTCTGTTTTATATCATTTTCTTAATTCTTTTTTTCAAGATGGTCCTTATATTATTTTCCAATTTTGAAAGATCTTGATTTAAGTAAACATAAAGAGTTGTGAATTAACCAAACTGTTTTAACAAACAATTACATACTCTACTGTCTATATAATTAACGATTAATCAAATTGTTAACGATTATATAATTACTTTTGCCAAACAAATAAATATTGGATCACATAAATTCAATTTTCTTGTTGATGGAAATTGTTTGTCTGAACAAGTTTATAGCAAGAGAGACCAACGGAAATGCTGAAAAAGCCAACAAATGATAATAGGATAATAATAATCAAATTACATATGATCATTTTCTTCATTATCACATTATCTTTTTCTTGAATACACACAGAAACAAACACGAAGTCTCATTTATTCTTGATAATAATATTGTTTTTTTTTTTCCCAAGACAACATGATATAGATTTTTCTAAAAGATAGGACCAGCAGCAAGAATCTCCTCAGTGAGTTTACCATCAACACCAATCTTATGGTTTGCAAAAATCTCAAAGTTCTTCTTGAACAAACCTCCAAGTTTCACCAGAGTCTCCTTGTGTGCCTTCTTATCAGACCACTGCAATTTTCATATATACCAAAAAAAAAAACCGTAAATTAACAGAAGTGTTCATCGTTGTTTAGAATCCGAAAGGAAATAGAATTTGGAGAAGAAATCTAACGGAATTGACGGGATCCAAGATCTCTGAAGGTATTCCTTCGATCTCAGTTGGGATTTCAAACCCAAAGATTTCGGTTTTCTTGAAGTTCGACTTCAACAAGCTACCCGAATGTATTGCGTCGATGATCTTTCTAGTATATGCCAGTTTGATTCTGTTTCCAACACCATAGCTGCAAGAATTTCCGTGGATTAAGACATTGACACAGATAAAGCAGTTTCTTTTTCTTGTAACGGTTATTAAACCGAACATACCTGCCACCAGACCAACCGGTATTCACGAGCCAACCGGTAGCACCTTGAGTCTTCATCTTCTCAGCTAACATAGCTGCATATTTTGTAGGATGCAACATTATGAAAGCTGCACCAAAGCAAGCTGAGAATGTTGCGGTTGGCTCCTTGATTCCGTCCTCTGTGCCAGCGACCTATATATGTTGCATATCTTTTGGTTAAGGTTTAGAAGTTTATGGAGATTAAGACTTTTTGGTTAATTCAATAGCAAAATTAAGACTTTTTGGTACTTACCAGAGCTGTGTAACCACTAATGAAGTGGTACATGGTTTGTGCCAAATTCAGCTTGCTCACAGGTGGGAGAACACCAAAGGCATCACAAGCCAGAAGAATGACATTCTTCGGGTGTGGACCAACACAGGGAATTTTCGCATTTGGAATGAACTCAATCGGGTATGCAGCACGTGTGTTCTCTGCAAATCAAGGAAAATCGGCGATGATTATTCTGTTAATTGAATGGAAGAAGAGAAAAACACTAGGTTTTACCTGTAACGGATTTATCAGAATAATCCACTTCTCTGGTGTGCTCATCAAACACAACATTTTCCAAAACTGCAACGAGATCAGAACCGTATTGTTATATCACTGATTTAATCTTCTTTTTTCAAAACGGTTCTCCTATGTACTGTCTTTTACCTGTACCAAACTTGATGGCGTTCCAGATATCAGGCTCCTTCTCCCTTGAAAGATCAACACACTTAGCATAGCATCCACCCTCAATGTTCGAAACACCAGTCTCAGTCCAACAATGCTCATCATCTCCAATCAGATACCTATTGTGATCAGTAGACAGAGTCGTCTTCCCGGTACCTATTCATATAACAAACAAACAAACATCAAGCTCCGTTCACACGCTCTTTACAACGTTGTTGTTTAGTGATGACAACACTACTATACCTGAAAGTCCAAAGAAGAGAGCAACATCTCCATCTTTTCCCATATTGCATCCAGAATGAAGCGATAAAATTCGACGCTTAGGCATAAGGTAATGCATCACACTGAACAAACCCTTCTTCATTTCCCCTGCATACTGAGTTCCAAGTATAACCATTTCCCTCCTACCGAGATTAATATCCACGCTAGTGGACGACGTCATGTAATGAGTGTAACGGTTACACGGAAACTGTCCAGCATTGTATATAGTAAAGTCCGGTGTACCAAAGCTCTCAAGCTCCTCCGGTGTTGGTCGGATACACATGTTGTGCATAAACAGTGAATGGTAAGCTCTAGCTGAAACAATCCTGACTTTGATTCTGTTCTCTGGATCCCAGTTCAAGTACTGATCATTCACAAACACCTAAAACCCAACAAATTCATCAAGTTTTACAGGATAGAGAGGATTATACACTCGAAAACACCGAATTCGAGGTTTCGAATCTATACCTTATCCAATGAATTCAAGTAATCAACAGCTCTTTCTCTGTTCACCAAGAAAGTATGTTCATCCATTTCGATATTCGGCGAACCCCTAAGGATCAAAAAATCACAAACCCTAAAATCAACAACACGAAAATTCACAGAACAAACTCAAAAATTCCGAAATCGAGATTGAGATTGAGAGATTACTCACTTCCCCCACCAAAGCTCGTCCTCCGTCGTTGCATCTCTAACAACACGCTTATCCCTCGGAGCACGACCAGTTTTCGCACCGGAAAGTGTAGCCAAAGCTCCATTAGAAGTGATAAACGAACCTTTCTCTGACTTAATCGCTTGCTCATAAAGCTCTACAACAACAATCAAATCGGAAAAAAGTTCAGTTCGCCGGAAAACTTCCTACGAAATCGAATCGGAATCGGATTTAGGGATTTTGAATCGCACCTGCAGGAGAGAGATTGTAGAGGACGTGAGTGAACTTCAAGGAGCTATCACTGACTGCACCTAACGCCGGAGAGAAGATCGAGTGATGTTGGCCGTGTGCGTACGCCGGAGTTGTTGAACCGTCGGCTTTCTTCTCCGCCGGATCTCCTCGAACCACCTTTGGACCGGAATCTCTCGTTAACGACGCTAACGAAGCACTGATTCATACATTAAAATTAAAATCAAAATCAAAAATTGTTTTCCACGTGTCATGTTAACTTAATTATACTTCATTATTTTCGGGTAATAGTCACTATGGTGCATTAAAGTGTCTTTGAATTTTACTAGGCCTAATTATACGCCTAAACTAAACAAAAACTATACTACTAAAATTTATAATTTCCTTTTTTGTTATTTAAAAAAAAAAATCCTACGTTTTGTCTAATACTAATTTCTACAATCTACAAAAAAGTCTGAAATTCTTTTGTATTTAAAGTTTTCAGAATTTACTAACCATGGTTATAATCATAGTCGGAAAAAATAAATCTCATCGTTCATTTTACATGGTGATTTTTTACTATTAAACCATTATGAATTGTTTAACATAAATAAATAAACAATCAAACGAAAAAAATAAATATGAAGGAAACTTATGTAGCTACAAGACAATTCTCGAAAAAGAAAACAAACTCGTGATTTTCTTCTTCTTTTTATATGAAAACGATCGACACGGAAACGCAATATCTTCCTTAATTTGGTACTATAAAAAAACCATTTTATATAAATTTATTGAAAAAAACAAAACATCATAACAGAAACTTGTTATTACGTCCAAATAATCTAATAGTATGTGAATATATCAATAAATATGGACCTGATGGATTGAAGTTGAATCTTTTGACGTTCCTCCTCGGAGACGGCGGCGAAAGCGGCGGCTCCGGTTTGGTTAATCGGAGTGGTCGGAGCAGAACGTTTCTTCTGTAACGAATGAAGCTCATCGATCGTCGTAGCTTTCACGGTCGGTCCACTATCATCATGGCATATTCCGTTACCTCTTTTAGCTCCGGTCGTTATCTTTGGCATCTCCGGTCCTTTTGGGAAGCTAAATCCTCCGTCACCGTTAGCATTTCCGTTACCACCCGACATGATCACGAATAAAGATTAATGATCGGAAAATAAGATGATGTAATATGGAGAAATAAAATGATGCGAAGTGGAAGAGAAGCGAAAGTGGGCTTTTTAAAGGTTGGATTTTGTTAGCTATGGTTAAATTTTAACTATGGTTTGTAGTGTTATTAGAGAGTTTTAACCATAGTTAAGATCTATCTCTCCTAGGAGCCATTTTTTTTCTTTTCTTATTTAATCATAATTCATAACCGATGGTCTGATAAAGATGACTATACCATTTATGATGGGTCCTACACGATAATGTAAAGATATTATTATGCAAAATTTTATATTTTGAAAATAAATATTTGTAACCAAAAAAAAAATACCATATGTGTGAAGTTCTACGTGAATTTTTTGTTTGAAAAAACTTGACTAGCCTCTGCTACTCTATGGTTGAAACTTGAAATTCATGTAGTTGGTATGAAATTCAACGTATTTTTGGAAATGAAGGATGGAAGATTTGACCTTTTTTTTCTTGTATTAAATCAAATTTAAAATATCATCTATAAAGTAGTTTAGATGGAAAGCAAATGAAATTAAACGTGTAAGTAATAAGCAAGCAACTTGTTTTATTTATTCAATTTGATTCTTTTCGGACAAATAATGATCTTAACTCTTTTATAGTTTTCCTTGGTTATATAGAAGTTTTGCGACTGCCATAATACGTAATCCATATATAGTTTTGGACTTGATTGTCTATAGTGAAATAATAAAATAGTAAATAATGAATTTCGTTTGATCGAGTTTAGCGGAATATCGAAAACAATAGACATAGCTCCGATTGTATTTTTAGGAGATGGCACGCATCTCAAAGCAAGTTGATTCGTAAGAAGACACGCAAGGTTGAAAACAGGTACGTATATATACCTCTCTCTCTTTTTTTTGTTAAAGCACGTACGTATATACACGATCGAATACTAATTTATAATAATTATGTTCACACTATATATTAGTATATTCACTGAACCACGAACATACTACATGGAATTAAAGTTACGAATATAATGAATTGTTATTTGTTTTTCACAGTTACAAGTACACCTTGGTCACGTGTCATTTTGGAATTTTATTCTTTGTGTTAATCACTTGATTGTAAATTTGAAATTCATTTAACAATAATTGTATAATCCAGCTTTCTGAGCTCTAAATCGAAGGAGAATGTTTTTATCAGACTCTGCAATTTGCATGCAAGCATGGGAGCAGGATAATGAAGACAAAATAATAAAGAAACTATAACAATAATAAAATAAAATAGAATTGGGCATGAATCTACGGTTCAGATCTTGTTTAAAAAAAAAAAAAAAAAAATCTTGTTATAATTAATTTTGTATTAAATATTGTGATATAGATGGCAATGGCAATGTCACACGGGGTTTGCATTTTTGGATGGCAAAGATGTTTCGATAACAATTCACTAAACTATCAAATATGTATAAATATACATAAACCTAACCACATTTCTCCAGTTATATCCCTTTGTTATGAATATCAGTGATATAGTATTTGGTTAGATCGCATTTTTAGACTATATCCACGAATCCTCTTGATTTTTAATCCAATACACAAATCTATTGATTCCGTTAAGGTAGCTATATGCTGTGTATTATCAATAATTTCCACAGAGGGCGGTAAAATTATGTCTCGAGCAGTTATATATCCGGGACCTTGGACGCAAATAAGTGCGTTGCGCGTTCCATATAAATTACTTCTTAATACAATCTCGTTCAAATTCATTAAAATTTCATGTAATGATTCTTGAATACCTACTATGTTAGAATAGTCATGTGGTATGTTCTCAGATTTTGCACGTGTAATACATGTTCCTTCTATTTCGCCAAGTAAAGCTCTTCGCATCGCAATGCCTATTGTGTCAGCTTGACCTTTCATAAGTGGAGACAGAATAAAGCGTCCATAATAAAGACGCTTACTGTCTCTTCTTGATTCAACACACCTCCACTGTAATGTCCGAGTAGATACTTTGACTTTCTCTCGAACCATAGTAATTTTATTTGATCAGATCATTGAATCGTTTATTTCTCTTGAAACCCTTTCAGCCTTTATCTTTATTTAATTCTATACACGTCTTTTTTAGGGGGTCTACAACCATTATGTGGCATAGGGGTTACGTCTTGTACGACTTAAAAGTATACCACTTCTACGAATAGCTCGTAATGTTGCATCTCTTCCCAGTCCAGGGCCCTTTATCCTTACTTCAGCTCGTTGCATGCCTTGATCCACTACTGCTCGAATAGCATTTCCTGCTGCGGTTTGAGCAGCATAAGGTGTGCCTCTTCTTGTGCCCCTGAATCCACAAGTACCCGCGGAGGACCAAGAAATAACCCGACCCCGTACATCTGTAACGGTCACAATGGTATTGTTGAAACTTGCTTGAACATGAATAACTCCCTTTGGTATTCTACGTACATTTTTACGTGAACCACTACGTGTATTTTTACGTGAACCAACTCTTAATATAGGTTTTGCCATATTTTTTCATTTCACAAGAAATATATGGATATATCCATTTCATGTCAAAACGGATCTTTTTTTTTTTTTGCAGCTCTTTGGAAGTGTCTTTATTTTCTTTAGTAAGATTATCCTTGTCTTTGTTTATGTCTCGGGTTGGAACAAATTACTATAATTCGCCCCCTCCTACGGATTAGTCGACACTTTTCACAAATTTTACGCGCGTAAAAAGTGAAAAGTCAACTCTTAAACCTATAGTAACACACACAAAATTATAGATACATATAGTTAGATTATACAAATAAATTTTGTGATATACTGGTCGATATCAATATACGATCTTCATTTTCTATGATTCATCCGGTTAAGTTTTGTAATTACTATAAATTGTGGATTGATTTGCGGTTAATCGTTTTTAAAAAAAAAACTTAAACTTGACACCATTAACCCTATGTGCTGGACCGGATACTGATCCTAATTACTTTTTTAAACCTACGAAATGAATCGATCTAACTTTAATAGTTTGGACCCATATCGGCTGATGGACTTTAATTAACTTAAATGTCTCTATATGTTAAATATAAGAGTTTTGAAAAATCAAAAGGATATAGCAAAATGTTGAGAAAAAAAGCAAAGTCTTTTGTTGAAATTTAGCTTTTTAGGAAAATATAAGAGGTTTTTTGTGTTGTTAAACAAAAAGTCTTGCATTGGTACATTACTATCGCGATGGGGAGAGGTCACAATTCATAACTCTCGCGAGGCAGTCTCATGAAAATTTTCATGACATTTTTTTGGTTGTCGCTCTTGGCCGTGACCGATAGATGTTCACATCAATGACCTCAAAAGAAAAAAGGAGGCTATATTATGATCTTAATTTCATATTGAATATATTGAGAAAGAAAGGTTTTGTCAACTTTTGAAAGACTTATAGTACTACATATGTAATAAGTTTGATAACTACGAAGGTAGTTTATATCTTGATTCTAAGATTTTAGATACATAAAAAGACTATAAACTGAAACTAACAACCAATTTATGATAATTAATTTTTTTAACACCAAAATCCATTTTTATTAAGCTTACGATAGAGGAGTTTTCTCTAAGTAAAACCACTAGTAAAAAAAAAGCTAATACCCACGAAAAACCCACGAATTTTTTCGTGGGTAAAGCAAAAAAGCCACGAATACCCACGAAAACCCACTATGAACAGTATATGCTTACCCACGAAACTATTCGTGGGTTTTTCGTGGGTATTCGTGGCTTTTCGTGGGTATTAGTGGGTAAATTTGTACCCACGAAATGGTAGTGGGTTTTCGTGGGTAATTTTGCCACGATTACCCACGATTTTTTCCGTGGCAAATCCAATACCCACTAATACCCACGAAAAAATCTGTGGGTTTTGTAATACCCACGAAATACCACGAATTTTTCCGTGGGTGGTGCTTACAAAATGTTAGAACTATACGGTTCCGATTTGTTTTTAACATTGACAAATATATTAACCTTATAATGGTTTAAAAACTTATTAATTAGATTTTTGTTAATTCAAATGGAAGCTCAATAAAAAACAAAACATTTGTTATATAATATTGGTTTATTTCATTAAACATATTAAAATATTACATTACACAACAACATTATTATAAACGCGTACAATAGATGGTAGGAAAATAGTAAACATTAAAGCAACATAAAGAGTCTGGTGTTTAACCAGCTTATTCGTAAACATGGACGGGTCGGATGTTTATTCACCATCAGAGTCTGGGACTATTTCATTTTTGTAGCCAGTAGTTCCTTCAGCTTCCTCATTGATAGTAAATGGTACGGTTGGTTCGTATTCAGCAATCATCGAATTAGCCCCAATTATCTGTTTGAAAAAAGATTTTAGTTTATAATTATCAGTAATATTTACAAACTTATGGAAAATCTACCTTAACAATGTTCCGCTCAGTGATGTTGAGGTACTTAGAGTTCCGGTTAAAACGGCCTACGGTCACATTCTGTAGAATGACAACCGCACCTACGCCAGTGTTGACTCTGTTCTCGTCATTGTTGAAGATGTTACGGTGCATGGTTCCCTCGATGATTCCAGACGGATCCTTTAAGGTTACTAGAAGGTCTCCCTGGCCGTTGGGGGTCGCACTGGATAACATAGCGACAAGCTGAGAATAAGATAAAATTAACTTGTTAGATACATTGTATATGTAAAATTAAATAATATTGGTCGACAACGTAAACCTTTTTCACTTTCACAAACTGTGAATGCGGGCATTGTATTTCTACAACCTGGGTCCAGAATGGTGTGGTCCTATTGTTATAAGTACCTATATTTATGAATTACAGAGTTAGTATTTGTCATGTACAATCATTATTGTAATGGTAAATGAGTACATTATATGTCTATACCTTCGCGGATTATGTAATCGATAGTAGAAGTCCAGCGAGGACTATTAAAATCTTGGTCGCCCTGTTGTGGCTCATTCATGACCTCACGAATGAAATCTTGTGTTGGGCGTGTTTGAGAACTTTCACCTCTCAACACCTTCCTATCGTGAGCCCTCTTGCGAAACATTCCTCGCTATATGAGTTGGGCAGGTCCCGAAATTACCGGCGTTTGGATTTCAGATCGTTGTGTTGGTTGGAGTGAAACTGTCTGTTGAGCATCAATAACATATAAGTTATCGTATGGAGGGCTTGAAGGAACACGAGTTGTTTCTCGAGGGTTTTGGACGGAGGCTCGGTTTTGCATATAGTAATTCCATAGATCTCTGTTTGCCATTTGAAAATTGTTTTGTGTGTTATGATTTTGTGTTGAATTACTCGGACTTATATAGGCAAAACAGAGTGATTTTTTAGGCTTAACGTGTCGATGTATATGTAGATAAAAGAAAGTATGAAAACATTATTTGACATTACATATCAGTGTGCAATAAAGACATCAAGTCCGTGAATGACATTGTCTACCACTGAATCATAAATAACATTGTGAATGACACTGTCGGCCACTAGATGGTGAATTGACATTTCGACAATTAAATGAATGGCGTGTAAGTATTCTACTCATGTAAACAATCACGGGTGTTGTAAATAGGGCTAGCTGTTATAACTGTTTAGAAAGATACAAATTATATTCCACATAATATTATACATGAATCCACAACATATTTTATTACAAACCACTCGACGGATAATAATCCACTACTTTTATAAGACGTTAAAAACTTAACACAGCCGAAAAAAATATTACATAAAATACTAAAAATTAAGGATCGCGTTGATGCACAATTTTCATTCATCTTCATCATTGGAATCAGCTTGAGAACATTCGTCATCACTTAGCTCATGCTCGGATATGTACATGTCGTTTGTATGTTGGTCGGGTAAATCATCATAATTGTCCATGTCTTCAACATTGAGTGCCTCGACCCTTAGGAGCCCTGAAGGTGCAACAATAGTATTCCTAGAATCCTCTTGAAAGGCATGTTGTAAAGCATCTGTAACATTTCGAACACCTCTAGGTACCACTTTTACACATGCTAACCATTCCGTCCCATGCCTCCTACTCACCTTTGGGTATGGTATATAACAAACTTGATCACACTATTCAGGAGTAATAAACGGATCATATTGTCGATACTGCTTGTTTGCAGCAACATCCACCAGTCCTGAACGACTTCTACGCATTCCACTTCCACTAGTGATGTCGTACCAAAAGCATTTGAAGATAACCACCTTCAACCCGACACCGCCGTCGTACTCAACCAATCTGATGTCTTCCACAACGCCATAATATTCCGTATCAGTAGTTCCCCTCACGCAAACACCGAAATTTTGTGTCTTTTTGTTTGCACTCCTACTCAATGTTCGGAATAAGAACCCTCTTGTTGCATACGAGGGCCAGGATGTGTAAGCACGACGTGGACCTTATACAAAATCAATGAGCCATTGTGGCATTGTTGATACCATCCTTTGATTATTAACCTGTAGTAAAATAAATACATAAGTTGAACATTATATTAAAAACGGCCCAGTACAAAAATACTTACATAATCTTTGCACCAGCGTGCAAAGTTATTGTCTTTCAATGATTGTAGGTCAGTGGTAGACAATGCCGGATATGTAGTTCGCATGAAATCTTCAAACATCCTATGTATACAAATTATGTAATTAAAAAGTATTTAACTATTGAATATAATGTTTTGCGACGGTTACTCATACCTTTCATATGGTGCTAACTCGGGACAGTTATTCATGAGAAACGTTTGCAAAACGTTGTACTCTTCGTCTGTTATCCATCCCTTTGAATGTTTACCAATGAACCTTCCTTTCTGTTTGAAATTTGTTGGGACATCGTCGAATGCGTAGAAGTATATGTTTTCACCATGCCATCCTTCATTACCTGCAGCGATCGGTTTTCCAAGCCAATGGGTAGCTAGCGCTGATATTTCTTCTTGTACACAGTGCTCGACGATAGACCCTCCGATTTGTGCCTTGTTCATAACCTTTTTTTTTAAGTGGTACATGTACCGCTCAAATGGATACATCCACCTATATTGTACCGGTCCACCTAAGATGGCCTCGTCCGGAAGGTGTACCGGTAGATGCTCCATGACATCAAAAAACGAAGGAGGAAATATCTTCTCCAAGTTGCATAATTTTACTGCTATATTTTCCTTCATTGTTATAACATCTTGTTCTTTTAATGATGGGGCACCAATGTCTCGGAAAAACAATGCGATTTCTGTGTAATAAAAGTAACAACCTAAATTAGTCAGTCATATTTGTGTATCAAAAAAATTAAAATTTTAATACCTGAAATCGCTACGTGTACAGACTTGGGGAGTAGTTCCATCAAAGCAAAAGGTAGAAGCCTTTCCATAATGACATGACAATCATGGCTTTTGAGACCAGAAAGAGTCACATTAATTTCATTGACACATCTACCAAAGTTGGAAGCATACCCGTCTGGAAAACGAATTTCTTTCTTCAACCAACTTAGAAATTTCTTTTTCGCTTCCTTTGACAATCGAAATATTGGAACTGGAGCAATATTTGGATATGTAAGCTCCAACGCTCTACGGTTGCATATTATCGCTATATCTAGCCTAGATTTTAAGTTATCTTTTGTTTTCCCCGGCACGTTCAAGATAGTTTTGATAATATTATCAAAAAAGTTTTTCTCTATATGCATAAAATCTAGGTTGTGTCTAAGCAATAGATTCTCCCAATAAGGCAAAGACCAAAAAATAGATTTTTTGTACCAATTATGATATTGACCATAACCATGTACCGTTTTAGATGGATCGTTGTGTCCGTTGCCACCACACTCGGCACTCATTTGCAGTCCGTCTATACTGTTGATGGAGTCCAATATTGTTCTTCCAGTACGCCATACCGGTGCTTCATCATGGACATCTTTAGACTTAGTGAAGGCAACTACATTCCGCCTATATGGGTGGTCGCTCTTCAAAAATTTTCGGTGACAGTCAAACCAACACTGTTTTCGTCCATTCGTCAACCAGAATGAATTGGTTGAATCCATACAGTTTGGACATGCGAGGCGTCCGTGAGTCATCCACCCCGATAACATCCCATAAGCTGGGAAGTCACTAATCGTCCACATAAGCGCTGCTTTCATCTTAAAAAAATTGTGTGTTGATATATCATATACATCAGCGCCATGTGTCCATAGTTGTTGTAGTTCGTCGATTAAAGGTTGAAGGTACACGTCCAGACTTTTCTTCGGGTGTGTTGGACCAGGAACCAAAATCGAGAGGAATAAAAATTCTCGGTTCATACACATACCAGGAGGTAGATTGTATGGTGTGACTATCACCGGCCAGATTGAGTGTGCCTCGCCACTCATGCCTAGTGGATTAAAACCATCTGTTGATAATCCAAGGTAGATGTTTCTTGGTTCAGAAGCAAACCCCGGATAAACGCTCTGGAAATGTTTCCAAGCGGCCCTGTCTGATGGATGATTCATTTCGCCTTCAACATTCATATGCTCGGCATGCCAACGCATATGTCCCGCAGTTGATTGACATTGGTATAGTCTTTTCAAACGATCAGTAATGGGAAGATAAAACATTCGTTGTTTTGGAATCTTTTTACCTTGCCCATTCCACGGATGATATCGGTCTGTTTGACAGAAGCGACATTTCTCGAGCGTGGCATCTTCTCCTCGCCAAAATAGCATACAATTGTTCTCGCATACATCAATTTTATGAACGGGTAAGCCAAGAGTCTTCGTAATCTTTTTGGTTTCGTAGTACGACTCCGGAGCAGTATTCGGGCCTGGTAGAATCCTTTTGATAGTACTAGCGATGTCGTCTACAGCACCCACTGCTATATTGTGCTCTGTCTTCCAACGTAAAATACATGATGCCAAATATAATTTGGTATTCTCTGCATTGCACCCTTCGTATAAAGGTTGATTAGCTTCCATGAAGGCCTCATACGACTTGTCCACGAACGCCGGAACTTCGACTTCTTCCATATATTGTTGATCGTGCATCTCTGAAATATCAGCAACATCTACGAATCCTTCATGAAATGTTTCTTGTACAGCAACATGAGGGTGATGATAACGCTCTTGGTTGACACTTCCATGAAATTGTGTTGCAGTAGATGATTCTCCCGTAATCATGAAAGATTCTCCATGATTACTCCAAACATAGTAATTGCCTTTGAATCCAACTGTGTAAAGATGACGCACCACCGTCCTAGGTTTTGTTGGTGGCTTTTCATTCTTGCACCGTGCGCATGGACAAAGGAGTAATCCAGTTGCCTGATATGATGGTTGTTGACAAGCAAATGTGATAAACACATTAATCCCATTAGTAAATTCTTCGGTAATAGTATTTGTTGACGGATCAATTCGGAGATCCATCCATCTTCTTGGATGGTTTGAGGAAGACATAACAAATATACGTATTGATTCTTAAAAGATTTGGAATTAGATAGGTTTGGTGTAACAAATTTGGAACACATAAGGCAAGTATTTATAATACTATGGATGGTATAAGTTGTGCATTATGCAGGTAAAGGTAGATACAAAACTGATTTGACAAGATACTGTAATTGTCTTTGAAGAATCAAAATATTTAATGTCTCACACACCATTTTCAACGGCCAAGATCAACTCTGCAAAAGTATTCAGCAAAATTGTGGCCAAGATCGTTTGATACGAAACTGATTTGACAAGACACTGTAATTGTCTTTGAAGAATCAAAATATTTAATGTCTCACACACCATTTTCAACGGCCAAGATCAACTCTGCAAAAGTATTCAGCAAAATTGTGTCCAAGATCGTTTGATACGAAACTGATTTGACAAGACACTGTAATTGTCTGTGAGGAATCAAAATATTTAATGTCTTACACACCCATTTCAATGGCCAAGATCAACTCTGCAAAAGTATTCAGCAAAATTGTGGCCAAGATCGTTTGATACGAAACTGATTTGACAAGACACTGTAATTGTCTATGAGGAATCAAAATATTTAATGACAACTCATTACCGATACCGATACCGAATTCACTCTGAATTGACAATTCACTCCGAATTGACAACTCAAAACCGATACAAAAATTGACAACTCATTTAAATGTAGACCAAAAATTTATATGGACACAAGTGAATCGGATACCAAAACTGAATTGACAACTCATTTGAATGGTTGATATTATAGATTCATCATTCAACGGCCAAGATTTATTATGGTAAAGTTGTTATTTATGTAAGGCTATTATATGTAAGGCTTTTATAACAAAAATATTGTATCAAAGTTTCAATTATCTTATTTTCTATTAATGTGTGATTCTAAAATTATTTGTTTCTATGTTATAACTTGAAACTTTGATGGACCACATATTCATGTAATTGAAACATGGGGATACAATCGTTACAGACCAACGTGATTTGACAAGACAGTACATCTACTATAAATAAATATGGAGTGTATCTTTTACACCCATCAATAACAAAATAATGTCTTCTAGCTCAAGTGATGAAGACTCTCAATCAAAAAACGTGTCAAATTTTTACCCTCTTCCAAAATTATCTTGGGAAACCGAAACTCTTTGCGACGAATTCACTCAAGAGATACCTACTTACTCGTGGGAATATGATACGCAATCACCAATCTATGCAACTGATGGTTCTACATCAACGATAGTACCGGACAGCCAGTTCTTGGAAAACATCCACCACAATCCAAAATACTTGGGGGAAACTGGAACTCATTTGATTGTCGATGATAAGCATCCAGAAGGTCATGACCAGAAGCGGGTTGTGGATGATGTTTTGTATAGGCAAATCGAAGACGTACAACCATCTCTGTTGATTGAAAAGTCAGATACTTACGGTGGAAGTCCTGCAAGTGATTTGGAGTTTGCACAAAGGCCAGAAAGCCCAAACTTAAATCTAGATGTTGATGCAATCAAAAGGGAATGTTGTGACGGATTTTCACATACCTACGGTGGAAGCTCCTCGTATGAAAACAAGGATCAATACTATGATTTTGAGTTTGCCCAAAGACCAGAAAGCCCAAACTTAAATCTAGATGTTGATGCAATCAAAAGGGAATGGTGTGACGGATTTTTAAATTCTCCACCAAAGAAACAGAAAGGAAAGAAAAGTTTCTGGTAACTTTGGAGTGGAAAAGAGACAAATGCAATCAAAATTTAGTGCCTAATATGTACGTGTACCATAACCATTGTATGTTTAATATTTCCCAGTCTTTTATCTACCAGTTTAATAGTTGTTTCAAATTTTATGTTTCATTAAATGTAATATTTTGTTGGAGTTGCATAATCAAATTATCTTTTAACTTTGCAAAAGGGAATATTTAAAATAATTATGTTTAAATACTATTAAATGTTGATGATCTATAAGATTCGTCAACACCATAATTTGATGGTTACTTAAACTTTCTTTAATAAAAATTCAAACCCGTATTCGAATAAGTTGTTGTGGAAAATATTTTTAAAAATTAAAGAATTTACCCACGAAAAAAATCGTGGGTTTTCGTGGCTTTTTTGAAATACCCACGAATATAATCGTGGGTTTACGTGACTTTTTTTAAATACCCACGAAAAAAATCGTGGGTATTCGTGGGTTTTTTTTAAATACCCACGAAAAAAATCGTGGGTTTTCGTGGGTACTGTCATTATTTTCATCGAGACAGATCCTCCTCCTCCATTCGACAAAACCACCGAACTTTCCATCTCCTCCGGCGATTTCGACGCAGACACCGCCGACGAGTCCACGGCGAAGCTCAGGCGACCCACCAGCGACGAGTACACGGCGATTTCGACACCCACCACCACCAATTTTGCATCTCCTAAGGTAAATTCCTTTCCTCTATTTAATCCTTTGTTTTTCTTCAATTTTGTTTCGGGTAAATCATCAAAATTTGATTGCCTCTTGATTGTAATAGCTTTGTGTAGTTTATGAGAAGGAAATTTGGATTGATTTACTTAGATTGTTAAAAATTTGCTTAGATTGTTAAAAATTTAGGGTTAGTGTATACTTTAGGGTTTTTTTAATTTTCCAAATAATGTTTTGTTTGAAAAACTTAAATTAAAAGGTTTGTAGAAAAAATTGTTGAGTAGTTAGTGTTTACTAATAATTAAAAGAAAATTTTAAATATGTTTAGGTATTTAAAATTAATTTTGTGGATTTTTACATACAAATTGCATATTTTATAAATTTAGTATTATAATTTAGTTTGAAAAAATAATATAAAACCTGAAAAAATTAGATAACAAATACCAAAATTATATAATTGAAAAAATAAATCTAATACAACTTGTATTGTGTAGGGTTTTTTAATTTTCCAAATAATTTTTTGTTTGAAAAACATAAGTTAAAAGGTTTGTAGAAAAATTTGTTGAGTAGTTAGTGTTTATTAATAATTAAAAGAAAATTTTAAAATTGTTTAGGTATTTTATATTAATTTTGTGGATTTTTACATACAAATATTATATATAATATTAGTATTATAAATTAGTGAAAAAAATATATAAAATCGGAAAAACATTAGATAACTAATACCAATATTATATAATTGGAAAAACATATCTAATACAACTTGTACAACACTTATATATAAAAGTGTCACTTGTTAACAAATTTTGAAAACATATTAATGCCTTCAAATCCTAAATTCTTGAAAAACATATATGAGAAAATAAGTTATAAAATTAAATGTTAATGGCTCTACAAAAATATATGACAAAATAAAGACTTGAAAATTTAAAATATAAAACATATTAATGGCTCTAATTTTTTTTAACAAAAAATCAGAAAATATTATTAGTGTAAGAAATATTAGATGTATTATTTTTTGCATGTAGTTATGTCTTCGTCTACCGGGACCGGCTCAGTTCGAAGCAGACCCCGTTTTCATCTCCCAAAATCTGCCATAGGTGCTTCTGCAGAGTATCGTTACCGTTTACAGGCGGTATACGAAGCGCCTACTAGGAGATCACAGCCTGTCCTCCATCCGTTTAAGGAAAACGGAGGACTATGGTAAACATCTTAAATATTTAACAAGTTTAAGGTCTATGTGTTTACTAATTGATTTCTAACTTTTTAAATATTTTTTAAAGGATTGGGATCGATGATTCGGTCACCAGTTTTATTAAACGGACCTGGCAGGGTAATTTTTGGGGTCCTTGGAAGAACTGGACCGATGTGAAAAAATTCGCTCCAGAAAAAATTCTGAGTTGGTGGGGAACATTTGTGGTAAGTTAGAAAATTCGGATATTTAAACATTTAGTAATTTTCCATTATTAACATTGTATATTAACAATGGTTGTTGCGAGTTGTAGCGAAACAATTATTGGGATCCCGAGTTCGAGGACATCGTCTTTTATGAATGGAAGGAAAAGACGAAGTTAGGAATCGGCGAAGAGATTAGTAGGAAACATCGGCAGGGAGTGCAGCCCATCTATATCAGCGAGGATGACTGGGCAATTCTTTTGGAACAATGGCAGACTGAGAAAGCCATTAGCAAGAGTAAGACTGCTGCTGAAAGCCGTAAAACGCCGATCAACGGCAAAGGAATGCACAAACACAGTGCCGGGCCCCGATCCTTCTCAAAGATCGACTATGAATTGGTAAGTTTGATCCATATATTAATTTACAAATCTATTAAATATCGTTAGTAATGTTAATGATCACTACATTGTGTTAAAAAAAATTTTTGATAATGCAGAAGCAGAAGGGGCAGGGATCCGAGGAACCATCCATTCTGGATTTGGTGAAGGAGACGCATACACGCGCGGATGGCACTTACGTTGATCCGATGATTGAGGGACTCGTGAGGGAGGTTGAAGAGGAGGCTTCTCAGCACCAAGATTCGACCGGCACAGCTTTTTCCACAAGTGGTTCTCCTCGGGAATTCATTAACCATTTATATTTTCAGGTAAATTTTTTCATATTATAATTTTTTATTTATTGTATATTTAGACTTTAATTCTCTTATTGTTTAAAAATGCAGAGGGTGCAACCAAGATACGGGCATGCCTACGGCGTCGGTAGTGCGAGGACGCAGTTCTATCACCATTCCGTCCAGCATCCGTCGGAAACACAACCGGATCTCCGAACTGAGCTCGATAAAATGAGGGGTGAGATGACTAGCATGGGGAGTAAGATAGATGTCATTTTGAGGAAGCTAGAAGGACGCAGCGGTTCAAGCGGGACGACTCAGCCCGAAAACTCTGGTGGTTCGTAGTCGTTTATTTTATGTTTCTGCTTTTTTTTTTTTTTTGAAAACTTTTAATTTAGAACAATTTAATTTTATGTAAAATATTTTATTTCTATTCGAATTATTAGTTTAGTATTTAATTTAATTAATAATTTTAATAACAAATTTCAAAATAAAAAATGTTTTTTTCCAAAACAAATACTACGTACCCACGAAAGTTTTAGTGGGATTTCGTGGGTAAAAGGCTTCCCACGAAAACTTTCGTGGCAAGTCGTGGGTAGTTTCCCACGAATAAATTCGTGGGTATTCGTGGGTAACTACCCACGAAGACTATCGTGGCAAATCGTGGGTAACAGTACCCACGAAATATTTCGTGGGTATTCGTGGGTATTTGCCACGGAAAATTTCGTGGCTTTTCGTGGGTAGCTTTACCCACGAACACCCACTAAATTCTCTACCCACGACGCTATACCCACGAAAATTCTTCACTATTACCCACGAAACTTTCGTGGGTATAGCCAATTTTTTTACTAGTGAACCAATCGAGAACCGATAAATTTATAGAGGAGAAAGAATATCGTAACGGGTTTAAGTTTAACATTTCACCAATTTATGATGATAGAGTGGTTGTAAATTCATGTTGTTAGTTATAGGTGTAAGACTATTTCCTTGAGTGTGGCCGAAGTATCAACAGTACAACTATTATAGTTTAAGTTTAATGTAAGGCTTAAGGTTTTCGGTATGTAACGGGATACGGTGATGGACCGAATCAAAGAAAAGATACCGGAATGGGTTTGATGTCAACCCTCTTACTCCACCCAATAAAGAATCTAATCTAAGGTTCATATGCATTTATACATAATGGTTTAACTTATATAAATGTATATGTATTAAAGTATAGTTTATGTGTTATAATTAAATGAAGGGGTGTCTCATTAAGAGACACAAATCCTCCTCCTTTTCTCTTAATCACGTGGGCCATCATATATAAGGGAGAGGAGGAAGTTATTGCAGACACAAGTTCTGTCTCATTCAGAATTGAGACAAGAAGAGAAACACATTAACAGAAAAGAGAGATTAGAGATTGTGATCGGAATCGGTAAATCCCGGCTCCGTCGAAGGGGAGATCGCAGTAAGGAAGGGAAGGAGAAGATCAAACAATCATCAAGGAATCATCATCATGTCAAACAATGCAATGGATCAAGGTTAGACATTCTTTCTTCTCATAACCGAAAACTCCATCAATATGAAATTGTTGATTCATTTGTTCTAGTGGCGATTATGGGATGGATTACAAGTATGTAATCATAAGGTTAAAATTACAATAGGAACATGGCTAATTCATTCCATTGCGATTTTTATTGGTTGACCATTGTAAACGCTATAAGTGGCCAAAAAAAAAACTGGATTTTCACATGAGATTAATTTAGACGAACTCAACATATCTCCAGTTAACAACTAAATAGTTGTTTTACATTTTTACTATAAATGATTACATAGCTAATTGGTTGTTCAGATAAAAACCTATGGCAAAACAAACTCACAATAAATACACGAATATAGTAATTCTTGTTTCTAATTTAATATATTAATTAATTTTTTTCCCTTTTTTGTTAAGAAATAATTTGTGAGGATACATAATGGATGTTAATTACAAAGGTAGAAAAATTCAATTTGAAAAGAAAATATTTGCCTGCTAAACAATGCGTATACTCATTGAAATAGTGTCTTACAATTTCTAGCGAAAATAGCAATGTCTTACAAATGTGAATACATGGTCACGGAATGAAGAAGCTCAGATATATAAAGTCCTTTGAAATTATTGATTAGTCTTTGGCAATCACTCTCAGAAATCGTAGATTGATATTCTATAAACTTAGCACTTTGGATAGCTATTAATAGTGCTTTTCCTTTCGGGTTAAATAAAATGTAAACACGCTTTTGTTACCAAAAAATGGTTAAAGATACAACTCCAACAACAATGATGTGTAATGGTTACGAACTTACGAAAATACATTACTAATTTAATGTTAATAATACAACTTTTTCACAACGTTCATACTTACTTCAAACGAATACTTAACCAAACCTTTTTCATAATAGCATAGATTCTCTTTAATAATAAACAGGATAGATTCTAACCGCAAATATGCATATTATTCCAACCCTGTTTTATACTTAGCCACGCAACTTTTACGGACAACCCATGTTAAACAACACCATTGGACAGTACTCCTATTTAAACCACGAGTATACCTAAAAATAAAAAAGTCCAATAGTTGTTTTCCATTTTGTTCATTGAAATATCTTATTGATATAGACTTGTTAATGGAATCTAACGGTGAAGATAAAACATGTGTAAGGGAGTGGTTAGTAAAATTAATACCATGTATCTATCTACTCTCCATTTAACTTTTGATTCTTCATTGGTACTTTCTCATATTAATTGTGTAAGTTGTTATATTTCCATTATGGATTCGAATTTTGTCTCCTTGTGGGGGAGGCTGATTAACTTTTTCTTTTCTTGGTTATCTCAATTTCACAGTCCACAAAAAGAGTTTTTAATAATTATAAATCTATTATTTTCTCCAATTTTCCGTTTTTAGGGGTTGCTCGTATTTTTCATATTTTCAAATCAAAATATCAGTCATGCCAAAGAAAACAAATTAGTGAGTAAGAATATATGATCAAAGTGTATTAAACAATATTTCTTTAATTAAATTGTTTCTAAAATTTTCTAACGTTTGAGTCGTGGACATAATTTTTTGCATGGTTTTTTTATTTATTTTAATAATTGAGAATTCTTGTGATTTCTTCTACCCATAGTTTCATATCTTCAAAACTACTTGTTGATAATATTTTTTAGTGGTTTCATAAAACTTTAGCTTTTGTTCCAACGTCCGTTACAAAAACTTTAGTTTTTCACTTTTTTATCAATACCAATCGATTATAAAATAAGTTGCTAAGACCATCTCCGATGTATTTCACATTTTATATTAAAATCGTGTAACATTAAAATGGTGTTGAGTTTTGCTCCAATGTATTACACCATTTTTTACACCAAAAAGAAAATATTCTAAATTTATTCTTTTACAAATTTACAAATTAACCTATCTACTTTTTTTTAGTTTTATAAATTATAAAATCATTTACATTTAACATTAAATATGAAAAGAAAAATATAATACATCGTATAAAAAATAAATTTTGGTTTAATCATCATAAACATATTAGATTTGGGTTAATTGTCATCATTTATATATGTTTTCTATTAGATTTAAAATTATTTATAATTTCAAGGATTAATTTACAAATAAAAATGTTTTACACCAAAATGGTGGTGTCTAATTTGGTGTAAAATTTGGTGTTAAACCATTTTGGTATAGAATTTGGTGTTGGGTTGGAGAAGATTTTACACCAAAATGGGATTTGGTGTAGGGTCGGTGACAACTATTGGGCCATAATAAGCTTTCTAATTTAGAAAAACCCAAATATTGAAGAACCATATTCCTCTATCGTTTCTTGAATAACAAACAAACATCACTCTTCTACCTCTCGATTTCAGGGTTTTTCCTAAACCCTAAACCTAAAAACCTTCACTGATGTAGAAATGGCGCGGAGAATGTATACTGATTGTTATTCCTCTACGAATTTCCCTCTCATCCATTTGAACCACCGTAAAGGTACTTTCTTCTGCCGTCCTTGCTTCGACCAACTCCAATTTCGAACCACCGTGCCTAACCGTGGATGCTCTCTCTCAATTCGCCCTCGTTCTTCTCCCCTTCTCACTTTATCCGGTATAAATTTAAAAACCTAATCGACCATGAAATCCAAACTTAAAATCGATTGAGATTTGAAATTTTAGTTTCGATTTCTGTACAGCTAATGGAGATTCAGAGTTTTGCGAACGAATTTGATAGAAAATCTGTAACGGGATAAGATAAGAGATGAGATCGCAATGGAAATGACGAGAATGGAGGAATCGATCATTTTGAATGGATCATGAAATTTGGTTTATGTCTTTGATGCAAAACCAGAGGCTTTTGTGAAGAAGGTTGGTGATGAGCTTACGAGAATGCACAAATCAATTCCTAATTTGACACTAATCATAATCTGTTAGGAGGTGATGGAGCCTGACCCGAGAAGGATAAAGAGCATTGGATCAGGTGCTTCTAGAAAAAGGTGACTCATGAAGCCACGTCACTAGAGAGGATAAGAGTGACACAACAATAAAGTAGACAAGCCATGTGCAGAGAGCTATATAGAGGATCAATCCGTTAAGCTTTATTTTCATCAGAGAGCTGATCAGTTTGGTTGTTTAGTGTGAGAAGGAGAGCTAGGCTCTTTTGATTCTCTAGGGTTTATCTTTGTGTTTTATCTTGTTATTTGTATTTTCTTTGAGTTTTGTTACTTGTATTTGGGGATTCGGTTGAGAAATCTAGTGAAAGTGTAATCAAAATCTTCTCTTTTATTCATCTTTGAGAGTTTACAAGTTTAATCCTATCATAATCATTGCCTAACAATAATACTCCTTGGATCCATGGAATCCTTGTGTCATTGCCTCTACCATTGGTATTTTCCCTCACTCGAAAACAAAGACTATTATTGATACTGAATGAAGAAGATATTGAATGCAATTAGCCAATTAGTATAGAGAAAAATACGTTTCTCTCTCTCTTAACTCTCCTCCTTCTCACTAAAAAAAGAAGAGTAAATCGCTAACCCGGTGACCGGATCTTTTCCGGTCAGTTTGGTTATGTAAATAGTTCCGGTCAGTTTGGTTATGGTTAGTTTGTGTTTAGATATCGGTTTGGCTCGTCCGATTTCAATTCGGATCTTTTAGATCAGACTTTGCTTCCGTTTAATCGGATTTCTTTTCCGGCGTTGTTTGGACTTTAGTTTTAATCTTTCCTAGTTTTGTTTTCTTGTTCAGCTAGATCCTTCCTCTAAAAGTGGATTTCCGGTTGTCAAGCCGTATGCTATTGTATCGGTTCCGATTCATTGTTCCATCATTTTCTTTTCCTCATAGCGTAAATCGTTACTACCCATTAGTTGGGTCTTATGATGATGTTTTTTGGGATTTTTGAGAGAAATCAGAGACAACTTCTTGTGTGGCGTTTGAACCATAAATTCCTTATCTTAATCGGAGGAATTTGTGCTAGCCAGGGATTTTGTTCTCTTTTTTCAAAAATTTCTGGGTAAATTATGATGTTTTGGTTCTGATCAATTAGTATTCGGTTATCAAAGTTTAGAGGAAGAAGTTGCAGTAGAATAAATCTTATAGCTTTGCGGTGGCTATATTGTGTAATCGGATCTTTGCCGGCGGTGAAGGCTTCGGGCTGATCGTGGGTGAGAAGATCGAAGTGATGAGAAGCTCAGCATGAATGCCACGTAAAAGCAGACCCACTAGAAGCAAAAACATGTGCTTGGACTTCATTTTATTATATTACTTGTTTGCTGTAGTGCTTTATTAAAAGTATTCTACTGTATATGTCAGCCTATATATTATTTGAGAAGCATTTTGGGAGCACTTTGATTAGGTGTCATCACCACAATTTTTCTCTTCTTTATTTTTATTTAATTTTTCTTAAATGCACCTTCCTACAAGTAAATAATTATCAATGAAATTTGTTGGTTTAATTATTTCACGGATGAAACACATTTGTATATAAAATAATCGCAAAATTAAAATATATAAAATGGATCTTAGAATACATATATAATAATTCACCATAATTATTTTTCAAACTAACATTTGTTGTAATCGGAAGAGATAGAATAAATTGTGATAAAAACTATAATAAAGAAAAAAGAGTACATCCACGCTCATCATTATATTTCTCTCCCTCGGAAGCATCTTCTTCAGGAGATGACTTCCGATCATATGCTATCATTTCGAATGATCATAAGCATAGCCTTAACAAACAAATTTGTATGATTTATGATATCTCAAATCATTAGACTTCTGGTTCATAACATACTTTCCTTTTTATCATACAAAATCACATCTTTCAATCATGAAAGAGATCGATAAATTTCTTAAACATCAGTTTAAATTTGGTACTTCAGGACCAAGTATATGTGAATATTCTTATATAGATTCTTGCCATGATCTATAAGTATTTTTCCAAATGATTTATATAAATCTCTTTAGGAGTTCCAGTAATATTCATACAATGTAATCGTCACATATCCCTTTCTTAAAATTCCTTATAAATATGCAAGGACGAATCATTCTTATATGCTTCTCTTAAGAAATACTCCCCGATATTTTAATCCATAAAGAAAACAATTCAATTTTCTACAGTTTCGACAAAAATTTTTTTGCTTCTAGCAATTTAAATCCTTCCGGGATTTGTATACAAATCTCATTATCAAGTGATCATTTAACATAAATTAATGTCATCATACTATTTCAGATAACTCTGAATTTTGATGATCTTCAAATTAAGAATTACTTTGATCAATATCTTTAGAGAAATCTACATGGGTACACATATACAAAATTATACCTTATTTTCTCTTTTCATTTGATCGAGTAGAGTTCTCAAGAACATAATTTTGATATCTTTAATCCTTCAGGGATTATATACATTAAGGAATCCATATAAATTTCCTCATCCAGTGTTCTATATCTTATTGCCAACCTTATAAGATATCTTAAAGTATTGTTCCACCACAAGAGAATATAAATATATTTCTTCAGAAAACAATACTTCTCTTTGTGAAAATTTTACTATTTTCACTATCGTTTTACACAAAACTTAATATCTTGCACTGGATTTACACTTCAGGTGCATGGACTGTTGGTCCATATGTTTCTCTGCAAGAGATTATAATTACTAGTCTATTTTTCTCTTTCCACTTTGGCCAATCATTACTTTGTGTACACATTTTAATAGATTTTCTTTCATGATCCTCTTTTCCATAATATCAACTGCTCATGCATGCAAAAATATTACGACGTCGATTTGCTTTTCGGTTCCCATATTATTTCTAACATGACATAGCTAGCTAGCTCTTTTTATTGTCAAGTACTTGAACTCTTCATTTGTCATGTTGATGTCTCTTCTGGAGATCATTCAAAATCTTTATTACTTCGATTTGGTCATTCTCAATTTCTGCTCCTTTCTTTTTACGAGGATTTATATATGGAACCAAATAGGTCTATCACGCTTCATGCGATCTTTAGACTCACTAGCAGTTTGATGTAGTCATTCTAGGACATACATTTAATTGGAGCATATACAACTGGCATAGGTGATTTCATCACTCTACTGGGATCAGCAAAAGCGTATGGCAATTAATACGCCAAGTTTTGCTTATGAATTATCTTTTTGGACATCTAATGTACATTATCTAGTCCGAGGATCATTGATAATTCATAGCTACTTATATCTTTTCCCAGCTGTTTATTTTCTCCCTCTAATGTTGGAAACTGGTTCATTATAATGAGAATATATAAGTCGAGACTTCAATAAATCCTTCTGGGATAGCTCTAGACACTTATTTAATATTCATATCCAACATATATTTTTCTCCTCTTTTGAGGTTCCATCTTATAGCGCTGTGGTGGAGCACTTTTAATATTCAAATATCTTTCTGATGGAAATTATTTGGTTTCTGATCCTAAACCAATAATGATGGGGAGAACTATTAATTATTCATTGGCTTGATGCGAATCAATGATGTTAAACCATTTTGTGTATGAACATGAACTCCAGGATGTTCGACACTTTATTTCAGTGGACATTCAAACATAAATTCACCAGAATTATTAAATAACCATGCAAACTTCAAGTTGCATTTTCATGACAGGGATAAATATGAATCTTGAGTTGATGTGTCCATCGAGTCAATGCGTCCATATCGATGCATCTATTATCTAAAATTCACATAGTGGGTGATCAGTCCATAAATATTTCCTTGTATATACTTCTAGAAATAAACATATTCAAGTTTATTTTTTCTTACTGGTGAATGCCAAATTATCATATTGCTTTCTGAGCAATCAACATATAATAAATAACTATAAAGAATTTTTTGGTTCTTTACGAAATATCCACACACTTTTATAAATTTTCGCATCATCTAGTAAACCAGGATGACCAATCCGGTAAAGCCAAACATTTAAATTCTTAGTAAATTTCTGATTTATTTTTCATTCTTAGTAAACTTCTGATTTACTTTTCATTCTAAGTAAACTTCTGGTTTACTTTTCATTCTCGGTAAACTTCTGGTTTACGAATCTTTGTGTAGTACAATCTAGTACAAAATAGGTAGATTCTCTTAAATACTTTCAACCTTGGGAAATGCTTGTGATTGAGAGGTATTTAACAATTCTTTAACTTGTTGTCTCAATATTTTTTGTCCCAAAATCCCATGGATTTATTTTATAAAAGATTCATCAATCTCATTTTTAGTGTAAACATAATCTTCTGGATGTTTCACTTATAGTATATGGGATCCTTTACTCTCCCCCTCGAGATGATAACACTGTAGATTTATCAATCTCGAACTGAATCTCATTTTCAGAATCAATAACATATCCTACTCGGATCATGTATTTTACTTTTGAGACTTAAGATAATGAAATGTATCAAGTATTTCTATTATATTCTTATAGATAATGATATTTATGTGCTCTTCTGGAGCATTCATATATATGCTTAATACTACTTTGTATTTTACTCGCAAAGTTTATTGCATTTTTTATTTGTTCACTTCTGGTGAAAATATGAGTTCTTGATAGAAACTCTTCGATCTCGATCTTGACCACATTAATATTTACTTTCACAAATATTATAAGTGTAGTTCTTTTCTTTCTTAGTGTACGATGTCATATTCGCTTCAGGGAATAGAGTATAACCAACAAGACATGTTATTGTTTACAGACTTCAAAGTCTTATAATCATAGATGTAAAAACTCGTATACACTCTAAATAATATCATCTTGCTTTTAAGATTGTTTCAAAAAAAACTCTTGGATCTTTTATGTCCATGCTGTGAACATATTCTTCAAGATATGTCACTTGTAGTAAACTTTAATTATTAAGTAGTGAATATAATCTTCAGGATATACCACTTATTATTTATGTGGGATTTTTTACGTCTCCTCCTCGAGATGATGAAACTTCAGGTTCGTCCATCTCGTATTAAATTATACTCTAGAATCAAAACATACCCAACTTAGGTCATAAATATTATTATCTTATATACTTTAAGACTTGGAGGAATATATCTCACAATGCGTTCCCATGTATATGCTCTTCAGGAGCCTTTAATGAGTTTTATACTCTTGATATTGTATTCACACTAGATACTTTCATTCTCATTCTTTCTATTTTTCTTTTCTCACTTCTGGGAAGAATTTAAACTCTTGAAAATAAAACATTTTGAGCATTAATAATCTCAAATACTCTTCGGGAGTTTCAATGAACATTCATCTTTAGAGAAATTAGCTCTAAAGTTTTTTTTTCTTGGTATTTTTTATTCTTCACAATAATCATACCAACATATCACATAAAGTGATAATGAATAACATATCGGAAATGAATCAAATTATCAAATAACAAAATCCTTCGAAAACCAAACCACGATGTATAGCAGAACTTCACGTTTATATATTCTTACAAGCTACACACGTAGCAAGAAAACCAAACCAACAAAAATTCACAAGATCATTGGCTTTAACAAAATAAATTTTCCAAGTCACGTTACCATTTTAACAAGATCCATAATTACATATGTTATATGATCAAATTTATTTGCACTTGTTAAATTAGTTTCCCCTCTTTTAACGAATCTTTAAAAGGTAGGTTTAGTGACTTACTTGAAAGAGTATTATCGGAGATGTTATCGGAAAAGAAAAACTCGGCCAAACTCTTCACAAATATTTGTCAGTGATAATAGTATATATCACTGCCCTCCTCCACACATGAGAGTATCATTGATCTATCATTAATACATAAGCCAACGATGAATAAATAAAAATCATGAGCACATATCACAATAAAATATATAGCCAACAACAAAAAGTATACATCGATTATTATAAAACTATCATACTGATTCAATAATAAACATTTGTCCAGTTTCATAAAACATTAAAGCATCATATGATCGTCACAATGTCAAATTTCGGTAAATCGTAATAATTAAACATGTGTCGATTGATTTTAGTAAACCATGTTGTGGACTATAAAGTAGACACGATATCAAATTAAAATGATATAATGGATTAGTAGCACTTATCTCGATCGAGTAGGGACGAGGACAAGATCTCAATCAATCGGATTAGAGGCGATGAAGAAACGGAATTGAGTCGGCGACGGCGATTAGGGTTTTCTCAGTTTCGAGTTTAGACGGCTAGGGTTTTACTCAGATAGTTAGATCTATCGTGCTGATAACGTGTTGTAATTGGAAGAGATAGAATGAATTGTGATATATTATTCCATGAGAAACACTAAGTATATATAAGGATACAAAGCTTGGGGAAGAAGTACAACTTGGAGAACAAGCTAGAAGGTTCTAGAACATGAGCTTATAATGGGATCATCTAATGGATTTATAACAACATTATTGATTTTATATGACAGTCATTGCATAGATCCAACATTGAGATCAAAGTAAAAAGAGCGGTTGTTATTGGATGGAGTAATAACATTGAGATCCAAAGAAAAATCCGTCTAGCTGCTTGGTCCTTCCTCAAGGTAATGAAACATGTTAGCTCAACTGGAAATATACTAATAGGTCACATGATCGAGTGACGCTTGGGATAAAACTTATTTTACATGTTGTGTTTTCGGGTTTCAAAGGTAATAATAAAAAAAAAATGAAACATGTCATTATTTGCTTTTTCACTTAGTTACATATTTTGTGTCTTTTGTGTCTGTATGTAGACGGAGGGTGCAACCGTTACCGTTATCCATTCAAAAACCAAACCTCGTTAGAGGAAGCTGGATTAAACCGGGTGCAGTTATCTTCGATCTTGGGGTTAGTCCTGTTGAGGTGAGTAAAGTACATAGTTGGATTAAGATCAATATCCAATATGTGACATTCGTATACTGGAAATTATAGGATCGAAATGCACCTGATGGCTATAGATTGGTTGGAGATGTTTGCTAAGAGGAAGCTTCCAAAGTTGCATCAGCCATAATGCCTCTTCCTGGTGGTGTTGAAAGAATGACTACAACCATGGTTCTATTCAACGTTTTCACAGTAACTAAGAAAAAAATAGTACAAAGTAAAGTATAATCTATTTTGGATGGTTTAATACGGTTTCGATTCAGACTTTAGTCAAATATAACATTAAAGTTTTTTTTTTGTTGGATTCGGTTATTTAGATTTTTTTTTTAAATGTATATTCAAAACTTATTTAAAATTTTTAGCTCAATTTTTAAATTAATTATTTCGGTTCAAATTGGATTTGACTAAATACCACTAAAATTCTACCCATACTTTAAATATATTTCGGGTCAAATTCAAGACATTTGTAAGATTCATTTTGTTCATAAGATGCAGCACCTAAGATCAAAAGGTATAACATTACATTTCTAGTTTTTTTTTTTACATTTCTAAGTATCAATTGGTCATATACAGTGACAGTTGAGCTAACCTGGGTATATAACATTGGGACAGCGATAAGGGCATTAGTGATGTTAGCTAATACATTTGCATCAGGTGGTGGGTAAGCATATCTGCAAGATGAGCCATATCAAACATATAAGCATCTGAAGTCGGCAGAATGATAAAAAGAATCTGAATCCCTCGGATCACACAACGTTACTAACATGGACTAGTGCTGTGTTGTTACATTGTGTTTTAGAAATAGGAGAGAAACACACATACACATACTGATGTTATCGAACAAGAAAAACGAAATGGAACAAATCCAAAAAAGTACGAGAAGTAAAACTTACTGCAAATGAGGAGGAAACGGATAGTTTATGCCGAGTTTTGGAGCTATCGGTTCACCAGAAAGCATCTGCCCAGATTTTGAATCATTGTTACTGCTAACTGTAGAGAAAGCATTTCCCTTGGTCGTAGATTCTTCGATTAGCCGAGACTTGTTGTTCTCATTAGGTTTATTGGCTCTTTGTACTTGTAGAACCTTCCCAAGAAACCTCAGCCTACACACAACCATAAAACAAGAAAACAGCAGATTAACTACAGAATATTAATGAATCTAAGAGGGAAGAAATTAGTACCCATTAAGCTGACGATGAGCTTGAGAAGCAAAAGCTTCATTCTTGAAATCAACAAATGCAGCATTCCTTAATCTGTGGAAAAGATTATACGTCAACTTAGACTAATTCCACATTCAATTTCTTTGTATCCTAAGCATTCCAAGATTGAACAAAAAAAACTACCAACTTTTCAGTGCCCAATACATCTTCTACAGAAATATAGAACCTTTCTAACTTAAACAAATTCCAAGTAAGGTTTTGAGAATTTACTTTCCACCGGAGCAAGGACGAACAGAAGAAGCTCCGTACTGAGAAAAGAGCCGAGAGATGATATCGTGTGGGATTCCATCAGGAAGATGCCGAACCAAAAGAGTAACCCCAAACGGCTCTGTATTCTGAGATTCAAATTGCGTCGCTGGGAGATTCGCCACCGGCCCCGACGTCGGATTTGCAGCCATTAGAACTCGAACAAGGTTCAGTGTTTTGTTGGTTTTTAATAAATTGATTTGAGAGACTAAACCGGGCTATAATAGGGAACCAGTCAGACCAAGAGGGAAACTTGAATCAAACCGAATACGACGACGTTCGTTTGTTAACGTTTGTGGGCCTTTTCAATTGTGTGGCCCATTAAAATCTGTGTCTTTTTAAGTAGCCTAAAAGAATATTTTGTTTTCTTACAATCATTTGTAGATATTTTATTATTTTTATCATCATATTGCAATAAAAATGATAATGTAACATGAGGACATAAATTAACAAAAAAAAATAAAATCGAAAAGAGGAAGAATAAATTGTAAAATGGACAATGCAATTCACTAGAACTAGAAGATAGACTTGACAGTGAAGGCACTGAAGGGAAAAATCACTATAGCAGGTTGCTTGACCAAATATACTTCCTTTTATCCGTTTTCAAAACATTTATATTGAACGTTTTCTTGTAAGACTTCCTACATATATCAAAGTGAACTATCGAATTTTGGAAATACTAAGAATATGTCCATTTCAATAAAAGATAAATATATTTCTTGGCGTGTGCCTTCCACACACTTCTTATAAAATAAATATCTTTCTTGGCGTGTGCCTTCTACACACTTCCATAATTATGGCTCTCCTTGATTTATTCCATGAAATTCTTAAATTCTCCACGCAACAATAATTTATTTGTGTAGAGAAAGAATAAAACTTTCATCTCAATTGGGGATTCTACGAATATAACAGAAATGGAATCCGTTGACAACAACAATTAGTAAGTTGTCGCAAATCTGTAATATACGTGGTTACAAACCAAATAAGTAGTATCTTACGAATGTTTTTTTGGCAAAATAATTAAGTTGGCCGTCAAGTTGTTGCAAGAGGCAGTAATGCATACACATCGAATATGTCTTTTGCATTTATATAACTAGTGTGTTATTTTCATAAAAGAATATCGATATTTTCAAGTTGGTGTGTGTCTTTTTATCCCTCTCAAATGGATTCCAGGTTCATGTACTATACGTTTTTATTTTTTGTCAACGTATTCCATATATGTTACTCTCGTAAATTCCTAAAAGCTAAAGTGAGATAAGTTGTTTTTGTTCTTTCTTTTGCGTGAAGAATTTGAGAAATTTATGAAGCAAACCAAAAGAAAACAATGAGAGCCGTAAGAAATGTGTGGAAGGCACATGCCATGAAGATAATATCTTCTTCTGATATTCGCATCTTCTTAATTTTTGCAAAAAAATGAACATTCAGTTTGATAGTCGTAGGAAGTCACCAAAATGTGCCAATGTGATGTTTTAAAACAGACAAAAAGGAAGTATATTTGGTCAAGCAACCTTTTATAGGTTTAGTTACACCAATTTTTGTTGTTGTTTTGATGTTGGTTACTTGCTCTTTTTGTGGTACCTTTTTTTTAAATGCGTCTTAATGATGTACTCAATTTGGAAATCGAGAAAGCCTAAAAATAGTACTAACAATAATGTAAATTTAGAAAATAATGTTTATCTAGCCACTTACCAATTTACGTCGTTACTAGATCTCGTTGGTTTTTTGGAACAGCGCAGTAATATTGGACTCTTGCATTTTGTACAATTATTAGACACTCAAGACTCCTAAAATTTAATATATTTAATTCTAAAAAGTTTTTAGACATTTATGAGAGTGTCTCCAATGCACATGCTCTTATGTGTTTGCATCATATATACTATATAAAATAATAATAGTATGATCAAAACATTTTTTTATTGTTTCATGCGAGTTGGAAGAAGTACATAAGCACATGCATGCCATAGTCTCGCAATTGTTTAAGGTTTGTCTCTAAATATGAACATTATGTTGTCATAGTCTTTTAAATCTAGCCTATATATATAATCAAATTTCCATGCCTTTTTGTAGCATCCAATAGGGCAATAGACAACACAATTAAAAATATTTAGTTTGATGTGGATCCCACCTCACCTCAAATCCCCAATAAATATCCATCTTTCGAAACAGTTCACACCACCAAGAAACACAATACCTCAAACCAGAAAACAAACACCAGAACACTTCTTCTTTTTTTCATTTTCCTTTCAAAACCAAAAATAACCTCATAGTGTCGACATGAGTTCTCAAGAAGAACAAGTCGTAAAAACAATATGCGACCTCTACGAAAAAATCTCAAACCTTGAGAGTCTCAAACCATCCGAAGATGTCAACACTCTCTTGTAAATCCGACGGCAATCGGACGGATTTCCGACGGATTGCGTTTAAAAAAAAAAAAAAAAAAAAAAGGAATCCGTCGGAATGCCGTCGGAATTCCGACGGAAATTATTATTAAATTTTTTAAAAAACATTTTTTTTAAAAAAAGGTATTCCGTCGGAAAGTTTTTTTTTTCCCCGCCCATTTAATTAAACGGAAGTGTTTAGGCGGTAAAAATTAGGGTTAATCTGTCGGAATTCCGACGGATTTCCGACGGATTTTAATACCCAAACACACATTCTCTTATTTGGTAAGAAGAAGAAGAAGAAGAAGAAGAAGAAGAAGAAGAAGAAGAAGAAGAAGAAGAAGAAGAAGAAGAAGAAGAAGAAGAAGAAGAAGAAGAAGAAGAAGAAGAAGAAGAAGAAGAAGAAGAAGAAGAAGAAGAAGAAGAAGAAGAAATCCGACGGAACTCAATTTCCGACGAGATAGAAACGACGGACCAAAACCGTCGGAAATCACCTTGTTTTCTTGTAGTGTCCATCGTTCTTGCTTCGTTTCATCTCAAAGAAACAATCTTTCACAACTTTGACATTGACCCATCAGCGAACTCACTCGCTTCTCTTTTAGTTTCTTCTGATCAAGACATATCTCAACGTATGTTTTTCCACACCGTTGATATAATGGATGTGGGCGAGAGCTTGAAGAGTTTCGATGTCGTGTTTCTAGCTGCTCTTGTTGGAATGAACAATAAGGATAAAGTTAATGTGATCGAGCATCTTCAGAAACACATGGCTCCTGGTGCGGTACTTATGCTTAGGAGTGCTCATGGTCCTAGAGCGTTTCTTTATCCGGTCGTTGAGCCGTGTGATCTTCAAGGTTACGAGGTTTTGTCTATTTATCATCCGATAGATGATGTTATTAACTCCGTTGTGATCTCGAAAAAGCTAGCTAATCTTGGTGAGATTTCGTGTTTGCTTGAGCCTTGTAACTGTTCCAAGATTCATGCGATAATGAACAAGAATATGATGATTGAGGAGTTTGGAGCAAGGGAAGAACAGCTTTCTTAAGAGGACATTTCTTATTTCTTAGTTCTCTTTATATTGAAAGATTCTAATTATGATTTGTGTCTTTGTGTTCTGTGTTGGTGTTTATTGTCAAAGTTTCTATGTATGTTTCCTTATTTTCTCTATACATATAGAACAAGATTATGTCTTGTGCTTTTAACTTCTTTTTATCTTTATATTTTTCTTGTAATCGGATGATACTAAAAAGACACCATCTTTAGAATTTACGTCCCAAGTGGCATTTGAATCAGAGACTTACAAATTTTGATACATTCAACATCCCGTGGTTTTGAGCCTGAGGCAGAACTTCCTCGTAATTAAAAAAAAAATAATAGCAAAATTAATAAAGCAAGTGTAGATTGTCAAATTAGAAGTTTTGATCATGGTTTTGATATTATAATTTGTTTTTTTAACAAATTTTATGAATCATCATCAACTGTATATGGCGGCCTTTTTGATGAAGACAAAAACTTTGGTCCCTATTGGGCTTGGGCTACTAACAGTTGGAGATCGATCCGGGTAGACCCGGTAGAACTGCAAAGCCCGACCCGTCTCTATTAGTTTCTTGAGCAAAGAGAAATCGTAGAAGTGAGTGAAAGAGGAGGGAGAGAAGAAGAAACAAAACATCCAATGTTTTTATACCCGACCCGGATGATGAACCGGAGTGATGGCCGGGTCACCGGGTTGGTCAACCCGGTTCAACCGCGGGTTTTAAATTAAGTGATTATTATTTTTTTTAATTTTTTTATCCTCATAATTATCAAAATTATTTGTTTATAACAAAAGATAATTAATTTCACAAACAACTAAAAACCGATATCATATATTATAATTACATATGATATTATTTTTGAATAGTAAATGTTAACAATATAAATAAAAACAAATTAAAAAGATAAAAAAAAAAAAAATTTAATTTTAAAACGAATTCATATATGGTAAAAAAAATTGTTAATCAATCCATCTAATTGATTTCTTTAATTTAAAATTTTGAAAAAGATTTGGCATATCAAAGTTTTTTTTTTCAACGTATATGTACAAATTATTATTTTTAGAACAAAATAGTTGATAAAAAAATAAATAGTAATAAGAAAAGAACAAAATACAAAACCAGCCGGGTCGGGCACCGGTGAAGGTCACCGGTTTTCTCCGGGTTTTTCCGGTCCAATTATATGCCGGATTTTTAATAAAATCCGGATCGGATATGATGCCGGATCCCGGTCGGACCGGCCGGTCCTATCAAAACACTGAAAACATCGGAAGCTTACTTGAAGCTTCCGTGCTGTTTATAGAAAATCTTCATCAGCGAGAAAGAAGATGACTGTAAGTCGGATCAGTCTAGAGTTTTTCAATTGCTCTTGGGTTTTGATATTTTTGATCGTCAATTTTGACCTCCGCAGTTTACGATTCCGATTGAGAACGGGAATGAAGTGAAGAACGCAGAGGCTGATTCACAAAGAACATTGTAAAATTTCGTCTCTTAGGGTTCTAGAATCTGAGAAATTAGGGATTTGGTTTTCATTTTTTAGGTACCCGTATGTTACTGGAACCTCAGTGGTCGCTATCAAGTAAGTATAAAGATGGGATTTTAATGGCTTCTGATATGGGAGGTATGCTCTTTACCAATTTTCAGCTCTCTAGTTGTTCTATAATAATAAACCAATTCACTTTATGTATGCTTCATTTGCAATTTTAGTGTTGATGATGATGTAATTCTCAAAGGAATATGTAAATCTATATGAGCTTGGTTGCTTGTAACACTTTGTTTCATCTCACTTATTAATGTTTATTCATTAAATGTATTTGAGTGCTCAAGTTTGGTTGTCCTCAAGACTGTTGATTCAAATCAAGCTCAAACTTTTGTTGATCTCTAGGTTCATATGGATCAACCTTAAGGTACAAGAACATTGAGAGAATGAAGTCGATCGGTAAGCATTCTCTGCTTGGTGCCAGTGGGGAAATCAGTGACTTGACTTCCAAGAGATTTTGCGTTATCTCGATGAGCTCATGTAAGAATGTTTGATATAATGTTTCTTTTCCTTCTTAACCATTCCCTCTTTAGCCTTTGATTTTGAACTCTTAATTTTTATCAGCCTGAACGATATAACATGTGGGATGATGGTAATTCCTTGGGGCCAAAAGAGGTTCATAACTATCTGACCCGAGTCGCCGGAACAAGTTCAATCCTTTGTGGAACACTCTTGTGCTCGGAGGTGTTAAAAATGGGGAGAAGTACCTTGGAATGGTAATGCCTAAGACTCTTTTTGCATTTGAACTTCTTGATGATTGTAACAATTCTTATTTAGATTCTACCATGTTCTCTAGGTTTCAATGATTGGTGTTAGTTTTGAAGACAACCATGTTGCAACCGGGTTTGGGAACCATCTAGCTAGGCCGATTCTTCGTGACGAATGGCGTGAAGACCTGAGTTTTGAAGAAGGTGTGAAGCTGCTAGAGAAATGTATGCGTGTGCTTTTGTACCGTGACAGATCTGCTATCAACAAACTTCAAGTTTGTTTAATATTTTCATAATTTGCAACTCCATTTCATTGAGAATCAGATCGTTGACCAGACCCGTTCTCTGGGAACTCTGCAGATAGCAAAGATGACAGAGGAAGGCGTGACGGTTTCCGAGCCATACTCGTTGAAGACATTCTGGGAATTCTCTGCTTTCACGAACCCAACAGTTGGTGCAGAAGGCTCTTGGTAATAGCTCCGCAAACAAAACAAAAACCAACCACTTAGCAAAAGCAAGTTATATGGAGCTCTCCAAGAATTGCTGTTTCCTTTGTGTTGTGATCTTGTTCAACCTTTGTGTTCCTGAATTCCTGAGTTAGATCTTAAGTTTTTTTTTTTTTTTTGTGACAAAAGTTCTAAAGTTTTATGAAGAATTTCTTACTCTTTTTGAATGGTTTTAATCTCTTACTAGATTATATTATTCACCAAACACCATTTACAAGCAAAATAAGACAATGTGATATTGTTTAAAAAATCGATAAAGTACACACATAAAACATCCAATGAACTTATATTTTGTTGTATATTCAACCCCAAAAATAAGACAAAAACTCAATGTTGTAATACAAAGAGTTTTAAACCGAGTTTGTAATACAAAGAGTTTTAAACCGTAGTCAAAAACTTGACGAGTACTAAACCATAAAATAAGATCTTCGTCGTATTCATAGTCACCTGCACGCCGTATATAGCTTAGACGATAACTCACCGTCTTGTCCACGATTCTGATTATAACTTTAGAGGAGTTCGAATTTTCTCCCTGACGTCGACAATTCCGGTTTTTTCACACTATTTTTGAGTGGTTTTTATTCCAAAAGTTATTTGAAATACTCACTTGTTTGGTAATGTCGAGTTTGTTGGTGGCTCGTTACCCAGTGTTTAAAAGGAAGAGAGAGTGTGTTAAATTGGATCTTTTGGAGAGTGTGTTTAACAGTAAAAGAGTGTGTTTAAATATAAAATTAATAAAAGTTGAGTAAAAGGATGAAAGAGAAGATATAAAGTTGAGTAAAAGGAAGAGAAAGTGTGTGTTTTAATAATTTTATATTACTTTTAGACCCCTTGGGGTGTGCAATGTACATGCCCTAAACAACTCTCTCTCCTTTCATCTTCTCTTGTTTCTTAAACAGTCACATTCTAACGCAACAAAGAGAGAGAGAGAGAGAGAGAGAGAGAAACCTCTTAGATTCATTTACATATATCCTATATCAAATTAAATACGAAATCTCTGGTCTAGTCTAATCGGATTCGATAATGGATCCTCTGTTTCCGACAATCGAAAACACAGGTAACGACGAAGCGTCACCGGAATCAAGGCGGAAGAAACGGAGGTTATCATCGGAGACGACGACGATGACGGAGAAATCAGAGATTGATTTAAAGAGATGGAAAACGAATCGTGTACAACAGATCTACTTTTCAAAACTCGTCAAAGCTCTTCATCGAGTTTGTCAGAGATCTAACGATTCCTCCGGTAAAGTCAACGGCATGGCGAGAGAGATACGTGAAACCGCAGATCGAGTTCTCGCCGCGTCCGCTCGTGGCACGACTCGCTGGAGTAGAGCGATTTTAGAGAGTCGTGTAGTGCTCCGGTAAGTAGTCAGATATGTTATTGAAGAAATTGATCATGATGTTTTTGGTTTATTGGTAGATGAGTCTGCAGATGTTTCTGACAAAGAACAAATGGCAGTAGTGCTCCGGTTTTTTGATAAAAATGGGATTGTCAAAGAGAGATTCATGGGCATTACACATGTGAGTGAGACCTCTTCAGCATCTTTGAAATCTGCTATTGATTCGTTATTTGCTAAATATGGATTGAGCATTAAAAGGTGAGAGGATAAGGTTATGATGGGGCAAGCAATATGAAGGGTGAGTTCAATGGGCTAAGGTCATTGATTTTGAGGGAGAACACATCAGCATATTATGTCCATTGCTTTGCTCATCAACTTCAATTGGTTGTCGTGGCAGTTGCAAAAAAGAATTTAGAGGTTGGAAATTTCTTTGAGATGATTTCTCTCTTGTTAAATGTGGTGGGAGCTTCATGCAAAAGAAAAGATATGCTTCGAGAGAGCTATAGAAAAAAGGCTGAAGAAGGAATTAACAATGGTGAAATCAATACTGGAACAGGGTTAAATCAAGAGGTTTCTCTCCAAAGACCAGGAAATACTCGTTGGGGATCTCACTATAAAACTCTATTGCGTGTGGTTGAGTTGTTTTCTTGTATTATCGAGGTTCTTGAGTATATTCAGAGTGAAGGCATAGATGACTTGAAAAGATGTCAAGCACATGGTCTCCTCAACTACTTCTATAGCTTTGATTTCATGTTTTATTTGCAAATGATGATACATCTTTTAGGACTCACGAAGAACTTGTCTATGGCTTTGCAAAGAAGAGACCAAGATATTCTGAATGCTATGTCTTTGGTCAAATCAACAAAGAGACAACTGCAAAAGTTTAGGGATGATGGATGGGATTCTCTCATACTTAAAGTTTCTTCTTTCTATGAGAAACACGATATTGAGAAACTTGACATGGAGGAAGTTTTTGTTGGCTCAAAGAGACGAAGACAGAAACTAGAAGTAACAAATATGCACCACTACAAGGTCAATTGCTTATATTCTGTTTTGGATTCGCAGCTTCAAGAGTTTAATGATCCTTTCAATGAGGTAAACACTGAATTGCTTATTTGCGTTGCTTCTTTATCTCCAAGTGATTCTTTCTCTGGGTTCGACTACTCAAAGTTGATGAGGTTATCTAAGTTTTACCCATACGATTTTACTCCTGGGGAATGCCTGTCTCTTGAGCAGCAGCTACATATCTACATTGATAATGTTCGAAGTGATGACAGATTTTCTCATTTAAAGAGTCTTGGGGAACTTGCTCGTATGTTGGTGGAGACACGAAAACATATATCGCATCCATTGGTTTATAGGCTTCTGAAGTTGGTTTTGATATTGCTTGTTGCTACTGCAACTGTTGAGAGATGTTTTTTAGCAATGAAGATCGTGAAGACAGATCGACGCAATCGGATTGGAAATCAATTTATGAATGATTGTTTAATTTGTTTTGTCGAGAAAGATGTATTTGAGAATGTTACTAACGAGACTGTGATTAGTAGATTTCAGGATATGAAGGACCGGAGAGTAGTTTTGTAAGGATGTTCAATTTATATTAAAGACTTTTTTAAAAGTTATTTTATGTTATGTTTTGACCCCGGTAAAAATATTTTCTAGATCCGCCACTGCTTGTACCCCTATATATACTCTACAATATTGATGAAATAATATACAACATTTCATCTATCTTGTTTTACAAGACGTTATCAGCACGGAACCCTAACCGTCTGAGCAAGCAGAACCCTAATCGATCTCTCCACCGTAGGCCTGGGCGCGGATCGGATATCCGGAAAAATTATAGTATTTGTGATTCGATTTGTTATTCACGGATATTAAATTTTCCGATTTGCTTTGCTTTGAAAATTTTAGATATTTGGAGTTACGGATATCCGGATTTTTTTCCGGATATTTGCGGATATTCGGATATTTGCGGATATTTGTTTTAACTGAAAAAAACGAAAGAAAAATATTTTATTTTTTCAAAAAGTTATTTTTTCAGTATAAATTTTAAACTAATTAGTGAAAAAATAATATAAGTTAGATAATTTTATTTGATATAACTAAAAATAAAATGAAAAGTGAAAGAAAAAATGGTGGACTACGAAACATTTATTATTATTTTTAGATAAAAATATGAGACAACTGATTTACAAAATTAGTAACTACGTAAATTTACTATAACTATATCCGTTCAATGTATTGAAAAGGTTAAAAAATGCAAATATATGTTGTAGGTATATCATATTATATGTACATATATGTAATTTACGGATCGGATCGGATATTCGGATTTTTAAAATTAGTATTTATGATTTGCTTTGCTTTAGACGGATCGTAGATTTTACTATTTGCTTTGCTTTGATTTATAACGGATATTCGAATTTTTCGGATCGGATCAAAACGGATCACGGATCGGAGCAAATCTAACGGATAATTTGCCCAACCCTACTCCACCGTATTCTCCTCTGATTCTACCGCTTGAACTTTATATCGAGATAAGTATTACTACTCTTTAATCGATTTCATAATTGATTGAGATATACGAAATTTTGTGTATTGTTTGTCTGCTATCAATAAGATAATATATATATATATATGTTTACTAGTTGTTGGCTCACGGTATGCGCAAGGCTAAGAACTTTTTAGGATTTTACGAGTTCTTAAAATTAAGAACCAAACCAACCCATTTTGATATCAAGAGTTGCCAGCTAAAAAGATAAATAAAATCAACAACAAAGACTAACAAATACAGGAGGAAAACAGATTTTCCCTAAACATGAAAAAAAGAAAAGAAAAACAACTAATAAATAAAGAAGGAGAAGAAGAGCACTTAAACCGCTGAATGTTGATATCGAAAAAACCTCATAATCAAAATCAAATCGACTAAACTCTGATTTATTCATAGAGAATGTAGATGGTGGCGACGGCTCTGAGGATTCCTAGTTTGTTAATTTTTGGATTTTACTTGAACTGCTCGATAAAGGAAATTAGAGATGGGAGGAATTGGAAAGAAAACCCTAAGGAGAAAACTCAGGTATGAACTGGAACCGAAACGAGACACGCACCCAATATGGGAAAAAGTTTATGTCAGGTCGGTTCGAGGTTCAGGTATTTTGGGCCGGTTCTAGGTTCGGGTCTTTGGATCCGGATTTTTTCCCCAAGCCTTCTATGATAAGATAAGATCCGATTTTGTAAGCCCATACCTTCCTTTAGGCCCATTAGTTTGGTGTATAGACATCAAACTTATAAACGAATCGAGGACTTTTTGTCAGTGATTTTGTTTAGGTCTATAGGATGAAGGAGGCGGCGAAGCCTGAATACGTGTCAGCTAAAATAGCGGTATGGTGGGACATGAAGGACTGTCCGATTCCCGAGGGTTATGATGCTGGTCGGGTCCGTCCGAGTATAGAAGGTGCGTTCAAGAAACTAGGCTACTCTGGTCCAGTCTCCATCACTGCCTATGGCGACATAACACAAACCCCTGATCACATCCTTGGAAGCCTCTCTTCCACTGGAGTCGCTGTTGCACATACCCTTGTCGGTTAGTTTATCGATCGATCTCTGGGTTTATATATATATTCAACTCTAGTAGTGAAAGTGAAATAAACATGCTTTCCCTTCAGATGTCAGATTGAAGCGAATGTTTTCGGATTTGCGTCAATGGCAAAACCATAATCCTCCTCCGGCTACAATGATGCTCATATCCGATCAGTTGGAAGATGTCTTCTCAGAACCTCTTGCCGGGCTACAACAAGTGACGAAATACAACTTTTTTTGGGCTTATTCTTGTAGGCCTTACAAAATGTCAGTCCTCGTCACCTCTGCAGAGTGGCTCTGGGATAGCTTACTGGCAGAGACAAGAAGACACCTTCTTCACAAGTGCAGTGAAAGTCAAAGGGGTGAATCTACCGGAATGTTTTATTGCAAATCGTGTTACTGTGATTTCAAAAGCCTTGATAATTTCAGAGACCATCTCTTAAGTAAAGACCATGCACTGGAAGTAAGCCATCCTCACCTCTTGTATCAATCAATACATTTTGTCTAACCATTTCAGCAACAACCTCTTTTTTCCACTCATCAGGACCGTAATATTATTGCGTCTATTCGATTATCCGAGTACGAGCGACAGCAATGGCTAGATCGAGAGGCAAGTTTTTCTTATACAGATAACAAACATCCGATTTCTAATCAACAGTAATGTGAAATAGAAAGCATGATATTTGATTTACTTTACTGACTTTGGTTGTTGCTAATTGAAGAAAATTTCCAATTACTCATGTTTCATATACATACATCTTGTAGGTAGAAGAACAGTTTCCAAAGAGCAAACGTTCTAAGAAAGCATTCCGGACGGGTTTTCATCTTCTTCATAATCATTTACGTCTTACTAAACGACCTAGAGCTCCAAAATCTCAAACCTGCAAGAAAGAGTGGTTACATCTTGTTAGGGGATAATGATTTCTGTTGAATTTTCCTTGTCCTGGAAATTGAACTATTTTATTTTTCATGTCTTTTTGTTTATTTAAAACAATGGTTATGTATTTATAAAAAAATAAGTTAATCCTATTATTAATATTTACTAATGTAATCCTTTTATATATTAGTTTGATGTGTGAACTTTGTATCTCTACAAATACTCATTAGATGTTAGTTTAATTAATCCATCAATATGTCTTGTAAATTTAAATCCAACTAAAATATAGTAACATTTTAATATTTTATAAAGTTTTTTTTTAACTCAATGTCAAACTAATATAGTTTAGAGAGGCCAAATCTTGATGACAACTAGTAAAAACCACAATGACAATGTCTAGCTCAAAACCTGCTTCCACGCTTCCATCAATTACACAAAACTGGATAATGAGCTTAACTACCACTTTTGGAGAACAAATAATCAACCTTACCACTAGTTGATCAAGTTACCACCCATAATTGACTTATTCTATTTTACCCTTAAGAAAAGTCCCTCTTTTAGAAGTGAAAGATTTGAAATGGAGTAAAAATTTGTTGGTGGGACTTGGTAAGCTTGATTTCGGAAACTTCATTTCTAAGGCGGGTCTGAGAAGACATCTTCTAACTGATCGAGGAGCCTTTCGGCATTTGGCGGGGACTTGGTAAGCTTGATTTTGGAGCACTAGGGACTTGGTAAGCATGCAAAATGAGAGCTACATAAATTCTCATTTTGGACACTTAATCTGCCCATGCTTCACTGGGAAGAAATCACATCTATGTAGCTCCAAAGTGATTATGTGTCCTTGCTTCGAGCAGCGGTTGAAAGTGATTTTGTGTCCATGCTCCAAATTGATTTTGTGTAGCTCCAAAGTGATTATATGTTCTTACTTGGAGCAGCAACTTCACGTTCATCAACACAAATCCTATCAACGATCAATGCTAAGCAAAAGCATGGTTTTCGTCTAAAATTTTTTCCGTAAGATCGAAATGCATTAGAAGCATGTTATTCTCTTGTATCTTCGCTGCTAACTGTGTTTCCTTCGCTGCTAACAACCTATTAGCTTCTGCTAACTCTGCTTCCTTCCCTGCTAATTACTCTTTAGTTTCCAATAGCTGACTTTTTAAACCCTCAGCTTGTGCTAACTCTTGTGCTAATTCTACTTCCTTCGCTGCTAGCAACTCATTAGCATCCATTAGCTGACTTCTTAAAACCTTTTGTGTTTTCTGTGCTTGAGCTTGTGCTAACTCATTAGCTTCATTAATCTTCATCATTTTTCTATCCCAGTTTTCTTATGAATACGAGAACTACTGTTAAATTTATTGTAGGTGACAATAGTGTAATGGTAGCTTTTGCCTACACACATACTTTTGTACCCATATGTATTATTTTTAGAAGAAAGTATCAAGATTTACTAATTCCACATGGGTTGTGTCCCTACTTGCATGAATAGATCTTCTTATCTCAAGAACAAAGTTGTACAACATTTTGATTCTTGTAATGAGCAAAGAACAATATTCAAATGTGTAGAGGATATATGAGAAGGTTGCTTTAAAATTAGGCCAATAAATTAATCTACTAAACAGCTAACAAAGCTTTTATGATCTCTGCCTTTTTTCAATTTCTTTCCACTTTAAATCTTTGTGGGTTTTGCTGACCTAAGCAAAAGATGATCCATTGTATTAATTAATTTTCATGATCTTAATCTATATCACTAGTCTCTTCTTTTTCTTCTCCTTTTTGGACAAGAGAAAAAAAAATAAACACCAATATGCAGCTTCTTTCTTGAAACTTTGAAGAACTTTATGCATATGCTTATGTCTGAAACGGATCTGACAAAAATGAATTTTTCTTCTTCTTTTTCTTGAGGTTTAACATTATACAAAAGATATAATCTTTTGCACATATACAATATAAAGAAAAGAAAAACAGATGAGATTGGTCATTGGCCAAATCCAAAAGACTTCATAGCAAAGTAAACATCTTTTTATTTTCTTACTTAGTCATTTGCATGTAAAATACAGTCAGCCTCTTCCCTCTTTTCCTCCCCTAGTTTTCTCAAGAGAATCTTTTGTTTTGGTTTCTTATAAACCCAAAGAAAGAAGAAAGAAAAATACAAAAAACCAATCTCAAGCTATGATGTTGAGACAGAGTTATTTTTTCTTCTTGTTTCTCTCTCTTGTCTCAATCTGTTATTCAACAACGTCACAACATGATGTCATAAACCCACCAACAGTCTTCCCTACAAATCCCACAACTACACCGCCGGTTACTACATTTCCTCCGGTGACCATAACTCCAACAAATCCAGCCACAACAGTTCCTCTTAGCCCTCCAGTCACAACAATCCCTCCTACACTCACACCACCAGTCACCAATCCAGTGACCAATCCAGTAACCAACCCAGTGACTCAATATCCTCCAACACAACCCTCAGGGACAGTTCCAGTTTCTGTTCCAGTGGTTGCACCACCTGTTGTCTCGAACGCTCCATCGATTCCAGGTCAAAGCTGGTGTGTAGCAAGGCCTGGAGCCACTCAAACCTCACTCCAACTAGCTCTTGACTATGCTTGTGGACTCGGTGGAGCGGATTGTTCTCAGATACAACAAGGAGGCAACTGTTATTCACCTATTAGTCTTCAGAGTCATGCCTCAGTTGCTTTTAACAGCTATTACCAGAAGAACCCTTCTCCACAAAGTTGAGATTTTGGCGGTGCAGCCTCAGTAGTTAGCACAAACCCAAGTAAGTGAAATAAAAAACATAGGAAATACTCTGTTTTTTTCTTTCTTTCATATTTTCAGTTTAGATGGTTTTGCTTGACATTTTTTTGGATTCTTGTTCCAAAACAGGCACTGGTTCTTGCATTTACCAGACAGGCTCATCGACGTCAACACCAACATCAGCAGGAACAACAACGCCAACTCCAACGACACAAACAGTGAACCAGCCTCCTCCTACAATTACACCTATAATACCAACAGGAGGCGGGATTATTGGGTAATAACCGCATTTCTTTCAAATCTTGTTTCTGACTCAAAGGTTTTATTCAGAGTTTCTTATCTGGAAGTGTACCTAACTGTGTTTATATTCAAGGGTTGGAACTCCACCAGCGGTTTTTAACCCGGCGAATCCTACATCAAATACTCTGAACAATCCACCCACAGGAAATACAGCGATTTATGGGTTTGATGGTTCACCTAATGGGAACAATCCAACACCAGCAGACTCTACTCACTTGCAGATTCACTTTGGTCACACTATGGTGGCAGTATTGATTCTTCACACTATGCTATTTTATTAGTAAAATATATAGGAGCCGGATTAGTTCTATGACTTAGTTTTGCAAAAGTTGAAGATCTTTTAGAGTATTGTCACAAGAAGAAGAAGAAGCTAGGAATGTAAGACATTTTAAATTTGTTTGGTTCAACGGGCTTGCTCAGGTTTCGGTTTTGTACAGAAAACCTTGGTTGTTTCTTTTTCAATCTATCTCTTTTAGGAACAAAGCAGAAACTCATATGTTGTAACAAAGGGATGTAATCTTAATCTTTCATAGACTGTAGGAGGATACTGTCTATCTACTTTAATATATTTCAACAATCGCTAATTCAACGCCTTGAAAAGGCAACTAATATAAGCATTGACATGGTGACAACAACTTTGAAACCTGATTTATCCCAGAAGTTTTGGTTGTTAAAAGGATCAGCTTCATGCTTTCTTTTTGCAGCCAATTGCTCCTTGAGTTGTTGTATCGCCACATCGTTTCGCTCTCCCATCTACAATACCTCAGAAAATCAGCTTAATCGGTACTGTATTCATACGTATTACAACCATAATTCCAGGTAAAAGAAAGTGAAATATACCTTTTGAAGTTTTCTAGTTTGGATGCGTGTTTCGCGAAGGCAAAATTCTAACTTCAGCACTTTCTTCTTAAGCTCCTGATCAATTCTCCTTTGATTCTCCACCTGCATTAGAAGAAAACTAAAGTTTATACACTGCATAGAACCAAAAAAGAAGTCACACAAATAAGAGAAGCTTAAAGCATGTGCTATTGTTACCTGATCTTCTAATTCCTTAGTCTTAAACCTCCAGTGAGCAGATATAATCTTTAGTTCATCTCTAAGTCTAGCTATTTGATCGTCTTTATCCATCAAAAGTTTGTTAATTCCTTCGAAATTCTTTGGAGAATCTTCATCTATCACTTTCCACACCTCGGATTTCTCCTTTGTCCTGACAACGGATACAGCTCGCATTATGTCACTTTCAACTTTCAACACCTCATCTCTTAGCTGCTTCTGTGAAGATTCTCTAGCTTGCAGCTCCTTTTCTAGTTTCTCTAGCTGCTCTCGTAGTCTACTCACTTGTTCCTCGTGCTCTTTCAAAGAACCGGTCCTCTCATGTAATTGTTTCGAAAGCACTCTACACTGAGACTGAGCTGATTCAGCAGACAAAGCACTTGCCTCTGCAGTAGCATGTGTTGCTGCGAGCTGTGACTTAATATCACCCAATTCCTTCACATACTACACAAAAAAAGAAGAAAGCAAACAAATTTGTAAGTAACACCAGTAAAAGAACACGAAATCTACTAAAACTTGGCAAATTAAGACCAAAGTTCTGTTCAAAGCACAATGGAGGACCAGCAATTCTTAAACAATCAATGGATTCGAGACAAGACATTCCTAACCTTCTCAGTAACAACATCCGATGCACGAATCTGCTCAACTTTCTTGTTTAATTCCTTACCAAGTTTAAGCATTTCATCTTCCATTCTCTTAACTCTTGTTTCTGCTTCCTGCTCATGTAAAAATCATCATCACCATATAAACTCACCAAAAGTCTTACACCAAAAACTAAAACAACAAAAGAAAAAGTGAAATAAGAGCTTGCTTGCCTTCCTAGACATGGCTTCTTTCGAGCACGAACGCTCTTGTTCCACGAGACGAGTCCTTGCTTGTTTCAACTCAGTGGCTAAAGACACAACATTTCTTCTAAAACTCTGCTTCTTCTCACTCAGATCCTTCAACAAAGGATCATCTTCTCTTAAGCTAACAGAAGTTGGCATTTCTAGATTCAATGAAAATCACAGTTCTTCGATATTCTCCAAAGAAACCCAAAATTCAGAAGCTGAAAATGGATCTATTCATGTTTATCACGTGACCCTGTACATAACAACAAAGAAAATCTCAGAATGAAAAAACACACATAAATGCCTAAATCTCAATAAAAGTTAAGAATGTGAAACCAAATCTGTCCACAAAAAATTATATCCTCTCTAATCTTGTCATAACAACCACTTTTCTTATAATCACAGCCATTAATAAAAAAAACTAGTGAATACGAAAGAGAGACAAAGACAATTGTATCGTCCCTTTCGTGTCAATTAATAAACCTGATAAAGACGAATACTTTTTCAGTATACAGCCAAAAAAATGTCACCTTTTTTCAAAATTTGAAACGCCAAGCCCTAAAAATCCAAACTTTCTCGCGACCCACCAGTCTCCATCGTCGTTAATGGTCAGAAGCTCCCAAGAAAAACAAAAGTGAAAAGAAAACTGATGAGGCTGGATCTGACGGTTGTGATTTTGAGTTTGGAATTAAATCAAACGGTTGAGAAACTTAGGTTATTGAGTTTTTGATAGGGAAGAAGAATCAATTTGCAGATTCTTTCGAGTTCTTGATTTCTCCTTAGAAGGAAAGAGAGAGACAGAGCAGTCACACCTGTATTCTTTTAGGTTCGGATAAGGGATCATTTAAGGTAAGTGGCGGAAATGTTTTGGTTAAGAGTAACCGAGCCTAGTGCTTCGGTATTTGTGTCATTTAAAATTTAAAGCAACGAATCCTTGTTGCGACATCGTAGGGTTTGACTTGAAACGCGGCAAAATCTAATTGTATTTTTATCATTCGAATTATCATTGGGAAAATCGCATAAAAAATCAATTTGTGACTCTTTAAACCTCGGCGCTCAAGCATAGCACTTTAAACCTCTAAGGTGACAATGTTAACACATTAAACAACAAACATGGCAAATTTGAATGGGACATCAAAAATTTTAACGGAATAGTGAACTTCGTTAACGGAACAGTTGACTCCGTTAACGGAATAGTGGCTCCGTTCAAAAATTTTATTTATTAATTTTACAATTAAAAAAAAAAAAAAAAAAAAAGAAGAAGAACAGAGGAAGAAGAAGAAGAAGAAGAAGAAGGTGCATCCACCGTCGAATCCTCTCTCTCCGCTGGAATACGAATACGAAAATCCTTCTCACGCCTAATTTATCCGTTTTCGTCTCTGTATTTTTCTCACTCACCTTTCTCCATTTGGACTTCTTCTCGTATCATCCCCCAACCACCACCGTTTCGCCGTCGCCATCACCGGAGATTTCCCGTGGTGCTGCGTTTGGCGGTGAGATAGCTCTGTTCCGAGAAAAATCAAATCCGATTTTGCGAAATTCGAGATCTAATTTCCCCAGATTTCAATTCGATTTCGTGATTTTGTTGTAATCGTTAACCTACTCGTACTCGCGATCTACAAAGTTCCTAAAGGAATCTGCCGTCGCGCTCTCCGGCATCGTCGCCGGAAACATCTGGTGAAGAACGGAATGCTTCCGCCGCTTCCGACTGACGGAAAAACAGAACGGATTCAGAGAGTTTTCCAGAATTCGGAATTCGCGATTCATCCGTTGGATAGTAACGACGTTTCCGATGATGACGACGACGATTTCTTGGATCTGAAATACGTCAGAAAATCGGTTACGGCGGGGCTGATTACGACAGCGGAGGAGGAGATTGGTGATGACGACGCGGCGGTGTTAGCTTTAGAGAAAGAAATGTGGAATAGATTTTACGGTGCTGGATTCTGGCGAAGTCCGTCGCAGAGAGAATCGGTTTCGTCTCTTTCGTTGTCGTCGCCGAGGCCGTCGATAACAAGCCGTTGATAACCGAAGTACACCGAAACTCGGCAATTCGAGGCGGTGGAGCTACGGTGGTGACGGCGACACCAAGAGCATTTTGATTAGAGGAAAGGAAACGTTTATGAAAATATCTTTGTAAATAGTCTTTTCTTGATTTGAGTTTGTGACTCTTTTGTATGTGTGTGTTTCTTCTTCTTTTTCTTCTTCTTCTTCCTCTATTCTTCTTCCTCTTCTTTTTTTTTTTTTTTTTTTTTTTAAATTGAAAAATTAATAAATAAATATTTAAATTTAAAAAAATTTCAACAGAGTTACTGTTCCGTTAACGGAGTCTACTGTTCCGTTAACGGAGTTTACTGTTCCGTTAAAAAATTTGGCGGCGCGTACAAAATTGCCATGTTTGTGGTTTAAATGGTTAACATTGCCACTTCAGAGGTTTAAGATGATAGTTCTAAAACGTCGAGGTTTAAAGTACCAGAAATTGCCACCTTGGAGGTTTTTTATGCGATTTTCCCAATTATCATTTGGGCCGCATATTTTTGGTTATGGGTTTGACATGATAATGCAAATGTTTTTTTTTTTTGCTAAAAATGATAATGCAAATGTTAACTACAATTTCAAACGCAACTACTGTATTAACGCACGCAATGTTTAACGCTAAACACTACACGTAAAGGTTATATGGAATACTACTGTATTAACGCAATGTTTAACGCTAAACACTACACGTAAATTGTTATATGGGATTGGTAGACAAAAAGAACACCATTTGAATTATGGAGACTAAATTCATTTGAAGTTGTTATATTTTCGCGATCATGTGTATGTTATACGAAGTTGTTTTATAAGGGATCTTTTAATTTACTTTGTATTGAATTAATACTACTTATTTATCATCCATTATTATACAGGTATAATACTACGTAGTATTGTAAAGAAGGAAAGTGAACAGATCTAGTTCTATAAGAATCATCATAGTTAGGCATGTAAAGAAGTAAAAGTAGAAAAAATCTTGGAAATGAGTATATTTCTCTAAACATATTTTTAAAACTGACAAAAAATATATAATAAGTATTACATTTATTTTCTTGAACATTTATTTTGATATATTGCTTTTGATAGTATAACAAACATACATATACAAAGAATTCATTATAGATTTATTTGCAAATTTATAAGTCATATTCTTTTATCAAAAATCTCCAAATTAATTAGTGTTATGGTCTAATTAGAAAAATATTATTAAAAAGGTGACATATGTCAAAGTATGAGATGCCTAATCACTACAAGAAAATAGGGCATATTCCTACGGACCAAATCCGTCGGAATGGGCCTTATTCCGACGGATTTGTTCCGTACGTTCTATCTGGTCGGAATTTAATAATCCGTCAGAAATCCGAAGGAACACTCCAACGGATTTGCTCAAAACTTGGATAGCTGGATTCCGTCTACATTCCGTCGGATTTCCATCGGTGCACTAAACTGCCGACGGATTTTCTACAGATTACAAATACCGACGGAATTCCTACGGATTACAAATACCGACGGATTTCCCTCGGATTACAAATTCCGACGGTCGGATTCCGACGGGTTAAAATACCGACGAATTTCCGACGGGTAATACCGACGGATTTCCGACGGGTTTAGAAAACCCACGGATTTCAAAGGTTTTTAAAAAAAATATTTAAAATTAAATATAATAAATTTAATAAACTAAAGAAACATTTAATTAAAAAGCAAAATGAAATTAAATTAAAATGTAATTTAAGTTGTGTTCAAACCATTTTAAAGTTTTACATACCATAAATCTAAAAACTAAATTACGACGGATGACTACGGAAGAATTCGTTCATCCGTTGTTCCATCGCCCGAAATCGGTCATCGGCCTCCGCCTTCTCCCTCTGGCGCTGTTCCTCGGCCTCCGCCTCCCTCTGGCGCTGTTCCTCCGCCTCAGCCTTCTCTCTCTCGTATCGGGCCTCCATCTCTGTCATCCGCTGGGTGAGCTCGACGTTTTGTGCTAGCAAACTGCTGCTACCTCCGAGAAAGGGAACCGACGAAACGGATGAGGAACTGTCTTTGGGGAGGCCGTAGACACGACCTTTGGTCTTAGGGGTAACCTAGGGAAAAAAATCAATCAATTTCAAAACTTATTAGTAATAAAAGGTTTTTTAATTGTATTTATAATTGAGACATTTACTTACCTCGTAAGTGAAATCGTTGATCTTCTCGACTGGAACTTCTGTTGGTGGTGGAGTTCCATCGACTGCGATTGGAGGTAGTCCTGGCTGAGCCTCGCCACGTTCTCCACAATTTCCCGCGCAATCGGATCTTGGATTTGACCGGTCTTTCTGTTGGTGTGGGCATCTCTAATCACATCAAGATGCGAAGGAACCACACCGGTCTGCTCAATCTGTTACCATTGTCAGATACGGAAAATGTTAGCGATAATTAAAAATTTTACAAAAATTTAGAAACTTACCAGTTGCTGTACACGTGACGCCTTGCTCATTTCACCTAGGTTATGGGTTGCCGGACCCTTTCCCTTGCGGTCACTGTTCTGGTTGGTGGAGTTTTTTCCGGAGGTCGCTACCGTGTCCTCCCGCTCCCAATGCGCAAGTAGTCCAGCCCATAGTAGTGGATCCTTCTTCTGAACGACCTTAGGCACCGTACCTTCTAGACGCCACCCGTCATTCCACTCGTTCATCTTCTGGGAGTACTTTCTTTTCGCCTTTTTATCGAATTCCCGTCGGACCCGTTTAGTGAGCTGTGGGTCCCACGTAAATTCTTGCTGAAAAAAACAATACTCAAATTAATATAGCCACTAGGAATGGAATATAAAAGATAAATTTTTAACTAAGAATATAAATACATACCGCAAATTGCCGAAACCATGTGTCCTGGTCTGCATCGGGCATTTCATTATAAGTGGGATACGGTTTTTCTAACATTGTGTTGATCATTTCGTTGATAGAACTCGAAATACCGTTTTTCGAATATGTAAACCTACACAATATTTTATTAAAAATTTTGTTAAATATCTGATTAGGTTAATATAATTATATAAATTTTTAAAAGTTGTCATTACCAGGTCATGTTAGGTGGCAATGCCGGATCTAGCTTACTCAACAACTCCCGACCTGGTTGCGACACAAACTCCTCGATGCTCATGGCAGTAGGAGCTGAGCCAGACATAGGAGGCGTGCCGGGAATCTGCGACTGACTCTGAGTCCGACCTCCCCTAGTGGAAGTACCGCCTCCACTAGACTCATGAAAATGCCCATAATCCCTACGATTTCCAAAAATTTTCCATAACTTTTAAAATTTCATACATATTTAAAATTAGGAGTTTATGGTTAAAGGTTTGTTTAGATATAATGATTTTTTGATTTTTTCTTCTTAGGTATATAGATTTCGGGATTTAGGAATTGTTAAGGGACCTTTATTGACAATGTTAAGGAATTAGATGTTCATAAAAACCAAGGCAACATAGATAGAACTTCTGGGATTCACGGCCTTGGATCTTTGATTGGCCGAACATAATTTATGACGGATTATGTTGTCATTCGAAGAGCCAATCCCGTGAAAAACCAGAAGTTACCTTTGCTGCCTTGGTTTTCAAAAATCTCTACTTACTTAATATTGTCAAAAATCTCTACTTACTTAATATTTTTAAAATTTTTAATATTTAAAAGTATTTCAAATTTTTTAAAATTTTAGAGATTTATTTAGTTTTAATAAAGAATTGTAACAATTTTTAAATTATACAATTTGTAGATTAATCATATTATAAATTTGTATAAATCCTTCAAAATAACAAACACATACTAGAATTCAAATTCAATTACTTTCATAGATTATGCATACTATAAATCTATAAGAATAAGTAAAAATCATATATACGTATTAAATGCGAAATTCCAAAAATTTATAACATTCATAAAATTTAGGAATCCAATTCATTAAAATACCTATATATTTCTAAAATTCAATAAATTTTATAAAATACATAGCTATTTGTAAAATTAAATAAATTTTATAAATTTCATAAAATTCCTAAAATTCATAAATTACAAAGCAATTTCTAAAATTCAATAAATTTAATAAATTTCTTAAATTCTTATATTTAAAAAATTCATAAATATTTTTAGTTATGTAAATTTATGTAAGTTTTTAAATATTTTAAATTCATAAGAATCTAAAATTTCTTAAATTATTAAAATTTTAATATTTTCATTTGTAAAATACAAAAAAAAATTATAAAATTACTAAATGGATTTTTGACAATTCGTTTTTTACTTACATAATAATTATACAATTTCTAAAATTCCTATTTTACTAACATAATAATTATAATAACTATATAATTTCTAAAATTCCAATTTTACTACCATCAAATTCAACCTAAATAATCTAAAAACACAAACAAATCATCAATCACTTACATAGAGTCCTTGATTTCGTGTGGGTGGTGGAGATTTGGAGCAAACGATTTGGTGACTCGGAGAAACGGCGGTGAAACGGTGGTTCGTCGGGTTGAAGAACTTCGAAACGGCGGTTAATGAGCGATTTGTGGGCTTAACGGCGGAGATGGGGGTCAAACGTCGGAGAATTGGTGGATTTAAGGAGCAAATCGGCGAAATTTTGTTTTATAAAAAAAATTTGTGTTCTGTCTCATCGGGGAAGATGAAGTATGTGGCTTTAAAGGAGTGTATGATGGAATTCTGACGAATTTTCCCGGTTTTTTCGATGCTTCCAAAGTTGTTTGGCGGCATGAAAATTAGGGTTTTCCGTCGGAAATCCGTCAGTATGTAGGGAATTCTGACGGATTTCCGACGGTTTATTTTTTAAATATATATTTTCACTCCGAAGATTAAAATAATATTTAATAATTCACTTTCCGTCAGAAATCCGTCATTAATACTGACGGATTTTCGACGGATTATATAATTAATATATAATTTCCAATCCGGAGATTGGAATTTTTTTTTACAAAATTAGGAATCCGTCATAAATACTGACGGATGTATGACGGAATATTTATTTTTTAACAAAATTTTCCATAATCTAATTATATTTTCCATTTTTAATTTTCAATACGGAGATTGGAATCGTTTGATAAATTCTGTCGCAATTTCAGAAGGATTTCTAACGGATTCTTAAATTTAGATTTTTATTTCTTTGCGGGAATATTACATAAAAAGGAATTCCTTCATTACACCGTCATAACTTATGACGGAATAACAATCGTAATTGTTTTTCATCGCTAAACAAAACATTATTTTAAATCCCCTATATATTATTAGGGAGGTCATTTGTGAAAAAATTATGACATGACTCATAAACAATTGTGACATGGCTCAAAAGAAATGTGACATGGCAAAGCTTACTATAATTAAGTTATATTCTTCCATAAAAAAATTTCATTATTTATATTATTTTAATTGTTCACTAAAGAAATGTGTAAAGATTAATTTTTGTCATAATAACTTTTTTTTTGAACAGTTATATAAATGTCTTATCTCTAAAATTTATAATTAAACTTGCTAACATTTTTAAAGAGATACTATTAATTTTTGTGACAAAAAATATCAACAATATAACATTTTTTTTAAAAAGTCGATTTATATTTTAAAATCTCTAAAACTTAATTAAATAATAATTTTTAATAATTATTAAAAAATACATATCAAAACAGCAAACATTTTTCATTACTCATTCATGCTCTATAATTAATAGTATTAAAAACATCATTATTGCATAATATTTGGTTATGAAAATTTTTAGAAGATTGGAGATTGGTTTTTTTTACAAAACTAAAATCAAAAGAAAAAGATAATGAAAATGTTCGAAACTTTTGGAGATGAACAATGATATATATGATTTTTTAATGTATAATAAACCATGATTCGGGTATAATAGTTTTTGAAAAAATAGTTAAATACGTAAGGTATTTAAGAAAAAATTCAATGATGACTGCTTGGATGGGGTTGAATTTCGGAATCCAACCACATCCAAACAGGACAAAACCCAAACCGAATTTGACCCGAAGTTTTCATTTGCTATGTCTTGTTTCTTTTCATATGTGGAAGTTTTCACTTGCTATGTTTTGTTTCTTTTGATTTGTTCTGCGTTCTCAACAAACACAAACCAAGTTGAGAAGAAAGTTGAATATCTTACAAATCAAGGCTAATTAAGTCGAAAGTGGAATGAATCAATCCAAATAAAATGGAATTAAGGAGGTTTAGCCAGTCAATAAATAGAAAATACACTTTTCATTTACCTTCTAAGGAATTAAAGGGAAAAAAAAGAAGAGTAAACTAATTGTAGTAACCTGCGGATTAAGAAACGAGAGCCTAGATTTATATGGCTTATTGAATTGGAATGTCTATAAAATCTTTGGAACTTTTTTTTTTATTAAGACTACCGTTACATACACTATGATGGCTCACACCATACAAATTTTTTAAAAAGAAATAGATGTAAAGTTTTGAGAGAAATAACATTCGCTACATAAAACCCGAATCTTCCACTTCGGGTAAGTTTGAACTCTTTTGGCGACGATACTACTATCCTCGGCCACCTCTTTTATTACCTCGTCCCCGATTAACACGTCCACTCGTTACAGCTTGCCATTGCATCTCCTTTGCCTTTTCCGTCGATCTAACCAGCATATCCCGAAAGATTATTTTACTGGATGGGGTAAAGGTTTAGGCGCATCGTTTAAGGTTGGTGATGTGTCATGGCAAACCTGTTGGTGGACAAAGTTAAGTTGGACAAAGACCTACGCATACCATGATTTAGTTGAGCAGATAGAGGAGTTTCTTGTCTGGAAATGGAAGCATCGTTCGATGACGTCTTTATAGTTTAACTTAGAGCCCATAAAATGAGAGAATGTGAAGATTGGAAGATATACATGAATTAACAGGGAACAATAAAAGTGAAGAAACCTGTGGTCGAAGAAATCTGCAATGGTAATAAAAGTTACCCTTTAAAAACTATCATTTGTTTGTCGGACCGACGGTGTAGTTGTGGAAGCCACGCATGTCAGCCGAAGCCTCAAGAGGTTGAGTTCACGATGCAATAGTTTTGACATAACGTTTTGTATAAATTGCTATGTTGGTCCATATTTTGTTCAAGCCCTAGGTATATACCAAAACCCTAAACCTAAAATAAAACTTCACTAAGATAGAAATGGAGTCGATTATGTATACTGTTTGTTCTTCCTACACGAAATTGCCACTCCTTCCATTTGAACCACCGTAACGGTACTTTCCTCTGCCGTCCTTGCTTCGACTCACTCCGATTACGAACCACTGTGCCTGGCGGTGGACGCTCTCTCTCAATTCGCTCTCGTTCTTCTCCCATTATCGCTTTTTCCTGTATAGATCTAAAACCCTAATCGACCACGAAATAAAAAAAAAAATTTAAATCGACTGTGAATTGAAAATTTAATTTGCTTCTTTACGTACAGCTGCTGGAGATTCAGAGAGTTTTGCCAAGGAAATTTGTAGAAAATCTGTAGCGGAAAAGATTAGAGATGAGATCAAAATCGAAATGACGAGAATGGAGGAACTAATCCGTAAGAGATTTTTTTTTTTAAGTTAGACACAATTTTTCTCTCTCTTTTGAATACTTATCTGGATCATGAAATTTGATTTTCTGTTTTTCCTGTATCCCGAATGCAAAATCAGAGGCTTTTGTGAAGAGAATTTTTGGAGATCAGGTTGGTGATGAGTTAATCGATGTGGTTCCTGGATTAGCACTAGCAATAATCATTTTTAGTAATCATTTTTGGGAACAGATTTTCCGCAACTCATGTGGAGAAAAGATGGTACGCTTCTGAATCCGTTGGTATCACTCTAATTCAGGAGTCTTTCAATAAAGATTCATCAGAAGAGGAAGTGTTGGCATATATCTCATTCCTCAATAACGATCCTTTGGTCCATGGAATCATTGTATCATTGCCTCTACCATTGGTATTGCTCCTCCCTTCCTTTGAAACAAAGTCTATTATTGATCATATTCATATTTAGCGATTTACGGGTATGTTTATATGCAGTATGTAAATGAAGAGAAGATATTGAATGCTTCTATTCATCCAAGAAATACTCGACTGCTTCCGATGCTAGGAAAAATAAAACCATTATTCAGTCCGAAGGTTGCAAACGAATGCGTCAGGTTGTTGCGTAGATCCAATGTTGAGATCAAAGGAAAAAAAGTGGTTGTTATCGGATGGACTAACAACATTGAGATCAGAGGAAAAATTCATGCAGCTGCTCGGATGTTCCTCAAGGTAAATTAAACATGTCATTACTCATTATTATTAGTTTCGTCCTAAGTGCCACTCGAACGTGCGACCTCTAGACTTTACCAGTTGAGTTAGTGGTTTTTGGTGCTTTATCACTGTCGGACATTCGCCATATTTAGTTACATCTTTTGTGTCTTTATGTAGAAGGAGGGTGCAGCCGTTACCGTTATCCATTCAAAAACTAAGAAGTGTGTAGAAATCGTAAGAGAAGCTGATATCATAATCTCAGCTGCTGATAAACCAAACTTGATTAGAGGAAGTTGGATTAAACCGGGTGTTGTTATCCTTGATCTTGGGATTAATCTTGTGGAGGTGAGTAACTTACAAAGTTATATGGATTGAGATCAAAATTCAGTATGTGACATTCGTAGTACCGTGAACTGTAGGATCGAAATGCGCCTGACGGCTATAGATTGGTTGGAGATGTTTGCTATGAGGAAGCTTCCAAAGTTGCATCAACCATTATGCCTCTTCCTGGTGGTGTTGAAAGAATGACTACAACCATGGTTCTATTCAACATTTTCACAGCATTCTAAGAAAAAATAGTACAAAGTTAAGTATAATCTATTTTGAATGGTTGAATACGTTTTCAATTTAAATTTTAGATAACATTAAATTTCAAAGAATTTTTATTGTAAATCGTTTCTTCTGGTTTGAATTCGGTTATATGGATATTGATTAAAAATCTATATTTAAAAGTTATTTAAAAAATTTTATTCAATTTTTTTAATTTCAGTTCAAATTGGATCCATATATTTCTCTCTAAATTAAATACCACTAAAACTCTACCCATACTTTTTCTTTGTGTTTTTGAGATTTTTCTTATCCTACCCATAGTTTTCTATAATTAAAAAGCTAATGTAGTTGAAGAAAGCTCAAGAAAAAGAAATTGAGTCATTACACAAATGCTCGGACTCACATATTTTAACTAACCAATTCCTCAAAAAAGACTTGCATATGGGATTCATAACCTTTTTTTAAGATTAGGCTTTGAACTTCGAATTTTCGAATTCTCTTTTGTTTCGCTAGATGCCAATATATTGGCGGATTCGTTGATTAAGAAAGCTCTTGATGCGTAGTTCACTAGTTTGACGGTTGATAAAAAAAAAAAAAAAACACTTTAATAGTTTAAAAAACACTGAAAATTACAAAAATCAGTGACTATAAACATTGGGCTTTTCCTTCCCTTTGAGCCCAAATATCGTCTGTGATCTACTCCACACTAAACCAAAATCATTTCTACGAATCCAACGGCTTAAATTCAATCTCCACCAACAACTGTACACGTGATGGTCTCTCGTAAGTCGTAAGGATAATCTGAAGTAGTGATGCGAAAAAATTAAATCAAAAATAAAAATAAAAAATCTGGGTTTCCTTTTTTGTTTCATCATCGATCGAAGAAGCAAAGACGAAGATTATACTTCCATCCACGAAAACTTCATCTTCTTCCTCTTCGATTTCCAGGTACGATTGATTCTCTCCTTCTTTGTATGTGTATGTAAAAGTCTTTTGATTCCTCAGTGATTCGTTTTCTGGATTTCGTGAACGCGATGTGGTTCGAGAATCGTTAGCTAGAAAAAATTTGATGGAGATGGTATCTTTTTGGTTTGAGATCTGTTGATTCTGGAATCGTTTTCGTGTTCGTACTTTGGCTTTGATCGGAAGAATCGTGAATTTTGAACCCTCTGTTTTGAAATCGATCATTTCGTATTGTGTTAATCGAACTTGGAATTGAGTTTTTTCTGTGAATTCTGCAGATCTGATTGTTGTAGTAGTCTTGATGTATGATTTTGGTATGAATCTTTGTTTCTTAGGTTATACGAATTCACCGATTGATTTTGATTCTGAGAAATGGAGCTAAAGAGCATTAAGGACGCGTTTGATCGAGTCGCGAACAAGCAGAAGCTCTCTTATAGCAAAACGAATGAGATTGTTCAGTTGCTATCTCAAGAAATCGAGAAAGCGTCGAGTATATTACAGGATTCGTCTCCGGATCATAGATCGATTCTTTCCGATGTGAAGAAAACGTTCACGGAGATCGCTCCAGCCACTCAACTCGAATCCGCGGAGAAAGAACTACACGTGGCGATCTCTAAATACCCGAAAATTCTGGAGAAACAACTGAATCCCGACATATCGAAGGCGTATAGACACAGTGTGGAGTTCGATACGCATATCGTTAACCAGATAATCGCGAATTTCTTCTACCGTCAAGGAATGTTTGACATTGGTGATTGTTTCATTGCTGAAACCGGCGAACCTGAGTGTCCCACGAAACGGTCTTTCATGGAAATGTATCGGATATTAGAAGTTATGAAGAATCGGAATCTTGAACCGGCTCTTAACTGGGCAGTTTCGAACTCGGATAAACTAAAGCATGCGAGGTCTGATCTCGAGCTGAGGCTTCACAGTTTACACTTCCTCGAAATAGCTCAAGGTAAAAAACCCGAAGAAGCTTTGAATTACGCGAGAAAACATATGGCGATATTTGCGGATAGTAGCCTTCCTGAAATCCAGAAGCTCGTGTGTTCTCTCTTATGGAACGGAAACCTCCAGAAATCACCGTACTCCGAGTTTCTCTCCCCCGCATTATGGAACAATGCGGTGAAAGAGCTAACACGACAATACTGCAACTTACTCGGTGAATCATCTGAAAGCCCGTTGGGTATGACGGTAACAGCTGGTACACAAACGTTACCCATACTATTGAAATACATGAACGTGATGGCGAACAAGAAGCTCGATTGGCAGAATATGGAACAACTTCCCGTCGCTGTGGAATTATCCGAGGAGTTTCAGTTTCATTCGGTGTTTGTTTGTCCCGTCTCTAAAGAACAAGCAAGTGATGAGAATCCTCCAATGATGATGTCTTGTGGACATGTCCTTTGCAAGCAGACTATCAACAAAATGTCGAAGAATGGCTCTAAATCGTCTATCAAATGTCCGTATTGCCCGACCGACATAGACATCTCGAGGTGTAGGCAGTTACACTTTTGAATAACGAAAGCTCGGTTAATAACTGGAAAAATCGGAACTAAGTTCTGACCGGTGAATCTTGTGTCAAAAAAATTGTAAACTGTGTTCTGTTTTCATCAAGTTCATTTCAAAATGGGGGTTTTGTGTACAAAAGTTATCAGGTAAGTGTTTTAGACTATTGGACCCTCCCATAAGAACATGTTTGTGTTGCTGTTTGTTTTCTTCAACTTTCTGAATATAGAAATTCTTTACACATGCAAAATTATTTTCGTAGTTTTATAACTTTTCCTAATAGCTTTATAGTATTTGATTTGAATGAATCATATACAGACTAAAATCTCATTGAAGCTTTTAGGAGAGTAGTTCAATGTATATACCATTTTCATTATTGGATTTGAGTGGAGCACACCTATGTTATCCAAATTAAACGTACCAAAAACAAAATGGAGCACTTAGCAAAATTTTCCACTTCACTTTGACCGATTTGACTAGTGTTATTGGTAGTTAATGGGGAACATAATTGTGAAATTATAATGGGGAACATAATAGAGGCAACAAAAGTGAGAATATAAAGAGAAAAGGTTACACTATCATCATGAGATTTTATTCAATGTACAAAGTACATGAGTCAAAAGTAATGACCAATTTCGCCGTTACACACACACACAAAAAGAATTTTATTTATCCATACAATTTTACCATTTTATTTCTTTATATCACATCAACTAAAAGGTCGAATAATAAAAAGATTAGATAGAAATGACAATCGACCACCCATTGTGAATATCATGTACATTTTGAAAATGTGATTTCCAAAATTCAAATTTCCAAAGTTTGACAAACAAACTAATTTCCATAATATATTTCATATACCATTTCTATTTCTTTGTTTTTTTTTTTATGTCATCTGTTTGTTTATTGATTTGGAAATGGAATACAACATAAAAGGAACACAAGAAGTAAGCATAAGAGAAACCAAAGGCTAAATCCGCTTTGACATATTAATGAAGTGGGATTTCTTTGACGACACATTGGCGGTCTTGCACCGAGTCTAGAACCATCGACAATAAGGCATTCCCGCACAACATTCCGAAGACGGGCTTCAAACACTCTTGACGATAACACACTGCAAGTCTCTAGAAGAAGAAACGATCCTTTTTACGGCTTGCTTAGACACAATTGCTCTCGAAAATGAATCCGAAGAAGCAAAGTCAGAAGCTGATCGCAAACCAAATAACCATCCAGATTCATCTAATCTAAGAACTACGCATAGTACAAACTTTTATTCACGAGACACAAGTGCACGCAGACCAACTAAACCAACTAGGAATTGTGAAACCACACATACTAGATACCCACGAGACATATACTCCTCTAGACACATAATCCGAAAATCAGAAGAGCCAAAGGAGGATCCGAAGGACTTTATTCAAAATTTAAACGGAAAACCATACGACAAAAAACTACAATCGAACCATGAAAACCAACTCGAAAATGGCTTGAGACAGATCGTAGAAAGGTACCTCCGACGAACAGATCTCGACCAAGTCTATCGGACCGGTGCTCCGACTATAAATCCCGTCCATCGTCGATCTAAGACCCGGCTCATCCGCCTCCGTTAGCTTGGACAAAGACCACCACAAAACCAGTCCTCCCCTACCAAATCATAACCTCAAACCAAACCCGAATCCTTCCCAAAACTTCGATACAACCGAAACACAAAAGAAAAATGCAAAAAAGAAAGATTTGGCCGACGATTGATAAAACTTATAATGTTCTATCAAAGAAACTAGAATTTATTCTTTGTATCACACCCATTACAAAACTTCTTAATAAAAATAAAACAACAAAACAAAAATAAAAGAAACTAGAATTTATTCTTTGTATCACACCCATTACAAAACTTCTTAATAAAAATAAAACAACAAAACAAAAATAAAAGAAACTAGAATCTAGCATTTTCGAACCCATGTAGATCACTGACTCTATTCATATGCTTCCTCATGATCGCCACCTTAGCCAATCTCTCAGCCGCTCTCCAAGCTGAAGTCGGTGTAAGCGGCTCACTCTTCTGAGCCACTAACTCTACACTCTTCACCGCCACGTGTCTCCCTCTCAAACAGTTCAAATCTGCCAACTCAGCATCCAAGCCACGTAAGCACGCATCACCCAAACTCAAACCGTATTGCACCAACAAAGCTCGAGCTGACGTCAGCATTTGCTCAGCTCCTGAGTAATCATTGGCTTCGATTAGCCGCCGAGACTCTGTCACGGCTCGTGTGCTGACGTGGAGATTTCTAAGCCTTCCAATGTTCGTATTAGATGATCTAACGGCTATAGGACGTGGTATTAAAAGCGCTCGATCTTCGGAATTTCTTATTTCGTGAGTCGTAGGATCCACGTGGCGAGATCGGACGGTCAAGATTCTGTGCGATTTACCAGATGCTGGTGATTTAAGTTCCACCAACACCTCTCTTTCTTCATCTCCGTACATTTCACCTAACCGAATCAACCCGGTTCCAAGCCAAACCGGTCGACCCGATAACGAATAAACCGAAGTTATCTCTCCTTGACCCGAACCCGAAACCAATCCGAGTTGTAAAGTAAGATCCGAAACGGATAAACTCAACAAACTCTTAACGCGTTTCGCAAACGCTTCTTCGCGGTTAAAAGCGTCGAGGCAAATCGCGTGCGTTGGGATCTCCAAACGCGTGTGGGCCCATTGGGCCGAGTTTTTATTACGGTCCGTTAAAACGAAAATGGTGGTGAATATATTTTTTTGACGGCGATCTTCGATTACTTTAACCGCTTTTTTAACGGCGTCATTAACGCTCATTCCGTCACCGTCGCCGGAGATTTCGTCGACGATCCGACGAGTTAATCGTTTTCCGTTCGCCGTCATTCTCCGTAACGGCGTTAATCGTTTCGAGCTCGAAGAAAACGAAACAATCGATAAACGATCGGTTTCTCGTAGAGACGAAATCACAAATTTCATCGCTCGTTTCACCGATTCGATTTTGCTGTTTCCGGTAACGTCGAGTACGGTGACTATATCCACCGGAGATCTAATCGCCGTCGTTAACGGCGGAGATTTTATTTTCATCACCACCGAGTAGGTCTCGTAACCTCTCCCAACCGCCACAACCGCGGATTCTGAAGACAATTTGACGTCCACGTGTCCTGTAACGGAATCCGTTAAATTTAACGGTGACGGATAAAAGCCTTTGAAGTCTCCGTTATCTTCTTCGTCGTCGTCGTTTTCGTCTGATTCCGGTATGGAGTTGAAACGTGCAGGTGAGATCGGAGATGAGATTAAAGGCTCGTCGTCGTTGTAAACTCTTAAAGATTTGTTCTTTTTCGATTCTCGGATCCTTGAATCGGATTCGGATCCGGATTTTGGAGTATCCACAGAAAGAGGAGGAAGGAGAGACGTTTCTCTCCATGAAACACCACAAACAGGGCAATCGGAGAGAATATTCCGATCACCGGCGCGTGAAGCAACGCAGGGGAAATGAAAAGTGTGTGAACACTCCGCCGTGAAAATCGCCGTTCCTTTTCCTGCTTTTGCGCTCTGTAAACAAATCCCACACTTGTTGCTAATACTCTGTTTCAAAAACACACATAAAAATGCAAACTTTTTAGCTACTCTGTTTCAAAAACACATAAAAATGCAAACTTTTTAACTACTCTGTTTCAAAAACACATAAAAATGCAAACTTTAAGAGAAAAAATCTTATTTTTGGTATTGAGATTGGATTGGGTTGGATTCTTACTTTGGTGAAACAGAGTTTGGATTTGAGGAGAGAGAAGCTCGCCGGAGATTTTGGTGACGACGGTGTACAAGGAGACGAAGAAAGGCTAAGGAGAGAGAGAGGGCTTTTGTTTATTCTCGTCGGAGTTACGTCGCCGGAAGTTTTACAATGAAGCTTTGGACTGGCAGGAAGAGAAGATGGAGAGTGACAAGGAAATGTAGAGGTGACTGAATCGGGTCGGGTTTCGGATCTAGGAGTGGACGGGTTAGAGAAAAACCCGAATCTTGAAGTGGGTTTTTGTAAATCTTGTGAAGAAGAATCATCATTAAGTTTCTTTTTGTGTATTGAAGACCAAAATGTTTTTTTCAAACCGTTCATCATCTTTCAGGACTTGAACTTTTGTAGTGTGACTGAGATTTTTTGTTGTTGTGAGGAAATGAAGAAATGTTTTTGAGGTTTTAATGTAAGAAGTAAGACACTTGAGACAGAGAGATTGGGGAAGAGATAAAGAACAGGAGAAAATGGTGGGGTTTGATGGATTTTTTCTTTAAAAAGTGGCCTCCTTTAAGAATAGTGAAGAAGATTGATTATTGGGATTATCAAGATTTTTGATTAAAAAAAAAAGGAGAAAAGAAAAACAGAATTACCTCTAAAAAGCTGTAAAATGTGTTTTAGAAGTTACTGTTTGGCATTGGTCTTGGTCAGAGGAGTAAATTTTTTAAAAAATCACCTACAAGTCTACGAATTTATTTACGAATCATTGGTGTAGTTTTACTGTTGTCACTACTATAGAAATATAATCCAAAGTATTTATAGTTGATTGAAGATGGGACTATCTGAATAGTACTAAGATATAATCTTTTTTGATGGGTAATTTTGTACCACGGTACCATATAGTTACATTTTATGCTTACATAGTTACATCTTTGCATTTTTCTGTAACCATTTACTACTCCAACTTACAGTTAGAAGTTTTTTTTAATGTTTTAAGTTACCAATTAAATCTATAATACTAAGTATTTATGTTTAAGATAATTATTTGGTTTACTATATTATGTTTTATTCCACTGATTAGCTTCTCTTGGTTGTTTATGAACTCAACAACGAAAATCCTATTATAAGTATTTTACTACTTCCGTTTCACAAAGATTTTTTTGAGTTTTTTACACATATTAAAAAAAACAATTAATTTTCCCTAGTAAATGATGATTTATGCAATAAATACTTTCTTAAAAAATTCAACCAATAGTATTTAAATTTTTTTAGAAAGTTACAATCTATTATCAATAAATGATAAAAATCTATCATCACGAAACAAATTAAAAAACTCAAAAAATTTATTTTTGTGAAACGCAAGAAATATGTTTTTGTTGTTTTATTGATTTGCTTTTGCTTTTTGATTCAATTGATAGAATAGTTGTTTACTTAAGCAATCTAGAAAGAAACTTTGTTGATATTTACAGCTAGTGAAATATGGTTGATATTAAATGTGATCAGTAAAAGATAATGAAGCATAATAAATGAATAAATGTGAATGGAGAAGATTGATGTTATTCAGAGAGAAGCCTAAACCGTAGCAGTCTATTACTTGAATTCTGTTATAGCGAGTCGGGCCACTTTTAGCTTTATATGTTTCTCGTCTTTTATTTAATTTGCCTTTTATGATTTGTCACTTTTTCCATATCTTCTTACACATGGTTTATAACAGCTTTTGAACGTATATGGCATGCACTGATTCACACATATACTTATGTATTTGGGTGCTTCACGTGTTTTAATTGCCTATTGTGTAAAAGTTGAATTCAATGGTTTCCCTATACTTGTTTACTAAATGATCAATGTTTTTACTCGTGAATATACAATGCATGTATCTATTTCGTTCTAACGACGATCAATCTTTACCATTGATCAACTATAAAAAGAATCAATCTTTAGTTGCAAAAATGTAAATATTTTTAAGAAAATTAATTGAAGACGTGTGTTTTATTTCCAAATAGATGTTTGTTTATATAACTATATCTTCTCGATTTGCAGAATATTTTTTATATGAAGATTTAGAGGTGTCTAATAGAACATTTAGGACATAACAAAAAGATTCTGTTAGGACTTGGATCAAAATTTATCATCGTATTCTAATTGTAAGTGTATAAATAATAGTCGCACATTTCCTATGTTTCAGAAGATTTTTGGTTGTTTCTTTCTGCTCCATGTGCTGCACCGAAAACATATACCAAACTATCTTATTGAGAAGTGACAATTTACTTCCGACCAAAAAAAAAAAAAAGAAGTGACAATTTACCCATGTAAAAATTCCACATATATATATGTATATATACATATAATTTATTTGAACATAATTAAAGAAAATTTCTAAGATAATGTACTTTATGTAATTTTATATAGTTTCATTTGTTACTTTGTTGTCGTTGTTTAATCAAATAATTTTTTGAAAGTATTCACTAAAAAGTTGGTATCAAACTATCAACATAAAAGGACAATGAACCAGCAGAACAACCGTCCAAAATCTTCAATTAGAATCAGTGGAAACATATTGTAATTCAATTCACAACGACATGTTATTTATAAGAGCTCCAAGTTCCAACAAACCTATTACATTAAAATCTGTATATGGACTAATATATTTCGACAAAATAGATAAAATATACTTAAAAGAATAATTGACCAGATAAATTATGATACTAATTAACTAATCACAAAACCATATAATTAGCAGTATTTTTAACACATTAGTTGAACTTAACAAATCTTAAGGCGTCTAGGCGAGCCGCACTAGTGGTCAAAGCAGATATGTAAAATAAATTAACGTTTTCATAACATTTTTGGTATCATATAACACCAAATAGTTGGTCATTCTCGAGAAGTGTTCTCATTCGTCGTTTTGTGGCGATTTTTTTGTTTAAAAATTGTAAATATTATTAAATCTAATTAGGTCACTTATTTGTTATGTTGGTCGACAATTGAGATCAAACTCTATGGATGCATTTTTGGCTAATGTGGATTGTTTTCACTTCCTATTAATCATAAATTAGTGGAGGTTAAGCCGTGAGGCACGTGACATTCAGGAGCAGGTGCAAGATACTAAACATGGGTTAATGGAGACGATTCCGTCGATCGACGAAACCTTCTACCTGGACCAGTTTCTTTCATCATGATTCAACATTTACTAATTTCTCATTAACTATAATTTTATTACTCGAAATATGAAAATATGTCTCTTTCACAAATATGTTACTAAGCGTTCATATTTAATTTAGAGAGCATAAGTAGAGACAAAATTCAATTGTGTCATTTTTGTTTAAAATCCAAATATTTTAGCCGATAATTCGGTAAGTTTTGTGTAATCATTCATAATGTAGCCATCTTCAGTTTTATCAAGAGATGAAATTAGATTTGTCAATATTGAATGATATTTCGTGAACCATTTATGTAGAACAAGATTAAGTCGATCGCGTGAGATTATTAAAATCAGATAATGTTCATTACGTATTTAATTAATGGATTTGACCAAACTAATCATCGAACTTTTATATTTTTCAAAAGCGACTTAAATTTCGTGAATCTTACTACTAGGATCAAGCAAGATCTACTACTTTATGCAAATCTTTATCAAATACGTGATTTATTTATTAATGTAGGGTTAGCCGTAATTAAACACTACACATGTAACACAAGCAAAGAGGCCACGAGGGGACGACATGTTTGCCCTAATTTACTTGGACATTTCATATTTTTATAATATTTTTTTTCTAATTAATAGGATCATCGTCTATACGTCTTTTTTTCTATGCTAAGAATATCTTTTTTTTTTTTTGAAAATTAATGCTAAGAATATCTTACAAACTATTAAAAGTCAGAATAAAAATTAATCTCATAAATAAATTCCGTAGTAACCAAGCACATCCTAATCAATCTTATACCTCGAGAAAAATTACAAATCGCTATGCCGAACCATTTAACTAATCTAATTGCAACTTGAATCCTTGTCTATTAATTTATACTATATATTAGCAACAACTTGCTATCTATAAACTCTGACGATTAATGATCAATTCCAAGATTTGGTGAGCATCATTACCACAATATGTTGACCCTAATTAAACATATGAAATTTTTGTTAGTGGAAAGTATTTATAAGTTATAGGAATTAAAGTTATCTATAATATAATTATCTGTCGGTATGGTCAGGTTAAGAGAATGATTTGTAATGAGTGATGATCAATAGAGTCAGGCTCTTTTGTATGTATATATATAATAAAATACAAAATTACTAAAAACATAGCTTAACTAAAAACATAGCTTAAGAGCATCTCCAATGTATTACATCATATTTTACACTAAAATGGTGTAACACCAAAATAGTGTTGGGTTTTACTCCAATGTATTACACCATTTTCTACACCAAAAAGGGAATATTCTAAATTTATTAACCCACCTACTTTTTTTTAGTCTAATAAATTATTAAATCATTTAAATTTAACATTACATATGAAAGAAAAAATATAATACATCATATAAAATAAATGTATGTATAATAGATTTTGATTTAATAATTATAAAAATATTAGATTTGGGTTAATTTGTCATAATTATATAAGTTTATCTTTAAATTTAAAATTATTTATAATTTGAAGGATCAATTTATAAAAAAAAAAGTTTAATACCAAAATGTATAGGATTTGGTGTTGGGTTGAAGAAGATTTTATACCAAAATGAGATTTGGTGTAGGATTTGGTGTACGGTTGGAGATGCTCTAACTAAGGTTAAGCAAAAGGTTTCGGGAGACATAACATATGCTGGTTTGGACCGATCATCTTTAAACCAAGTTGACAAAAAAATACATTAATGTTTAATGGTGTGGTCCGTTATTTGTTATTTTATACGTTAAGGGCATGTTCAATGGTAACCTCCTAGTGTCTTATGTAGTGTTTTTATAATATAAAATTATTAAAATGATTGTAAAAAGAAAAAAAGAGTGTTTTTGTGGGGTATATTGAAATATAAAATTAATAAAATTTGAATAAAAAGAGTAGATAATGAGTGTGTTTAAATATAAAATTAATAAAAGTTGAGTAAAAGGAAGAGAGAGTGTCTAAAATTAGATATTTTGGAGAGTGTTCTTAAAAGGAAGAGAGAGTATTTAAATATAAAATTAATAAAAATTGAGTAAAATGATGAAAGAGAAGGTATAAAGTTGAGTAAAAGAAAGAGAGAATGTATGTTTTAATAATTTTATATTATAAGAACATCCTATAAGACACCATGGTGTTTCCATAACATGGCATAAGAGTTCTTAAACTTACAAAATCCAAGTCCCAAATTATTGAGCAGAAAAAAAAAACAATTTATCGATCAAAACAAAATGCGAGTCTTCTTCCAAGTTTCAACGTACTAATAATTCAATCAGCACTTTACTATATAAAAGACAAAAGGAGATTTAATATGTTATAATCATATTTTATTTTTGGCCTCATATTTTATTTTTGGCCTCATATTATACCTCACTTCATAATTATACCGCGTTGGCCTACTTTAATTAGTGTATACTTGTATAACTTACAATATGCGATGTTGGATTTGAAGATATAAACCATAAATATGGATTTTCTATTTGGTTTAAGGCATGTGAATCTTACGACAGATTCACTGAAAAATTGTAATTCATAGGCTTATTTTTTGTTTGTTAATAACAATATTGAAGAAGTTTACAACGGAATTAGAACTTGTTCATTAATATCATCGCAATTTCGTCACACAATTGTTTCTTAAATGGAGAAAGTTTGAGACGACAAATTAATTAATGATAATCCCTACCTATACCACCACAAATCCTCAAATCTAGCAAATAGTATTGTTTTGTCGACCAAAAAAAAAAAAAAAGAAATACCACCACAAATCCATAGTCCAACGTACGTAGCTCTTACTCTAGGAAAGACTGAAGTATACATGTTTACTCTAGGAAATTCATAGGCCGACGCATCGTCTCACTCAACATAGAACCGGCTCTCCTCAGTCAGAGGTACTGCTCCGAAACTAGAAGGAATATTAGGGAATTGGTTCGAAGCACGCAGCTTTTCCTAAACTTTTCGATTGTTAAGATTCGCTATAAAGTTCTACTAAATTAAACTCTCAATCTCTTGTAATATTTGATGTAAAATAATTTTTCGTTTGAATAAATTTTACGTTCAATTCAAAAAAAAATTCTTCATGTTTTCTTGTTTATGATTTGTTCTATTTTGTATTGTTGTTCAGATTAGTGGTGATGAGAATCAGAATTAATGCTGAAGATGTTGATGACCATGGACCGTGAACAATAATCTGAGTCTAATAACAAAGAACATGACGTCCGGATGAAAAATAATCCACGTCTGTTATTTGATGTTTCTGTTTCATACAAGAGTTAATTTGTTGTTTAACACAAAAAACGACTTTTTTTCAGAAAACTTTATAATTGTCTTTTAGCAATAACTAGATATATACGTTTTTCTTGTTGGCTTAAGCTTGAAGCCAATATTAAGAATAAAGGAAAGTATGTTTAGGAGAAAAGCTAAATATACATTTATAATTAGGAGTCATCTAATTATGTCTTGTTTCCTTTTTTGTTGTTGGAAACAGTTTTCCTTTTCTTTATCTATATATGGAGATGCTGGGTTGTAGCATCACATATGAATTGTGATTGTGAGAGAACAAAGAGAGCTTAAGTTTTGAGGGATTTTCTTAAGCAAATAAAGAGAGTAATTCTTTTGATCTTTGTTCCTTTAAAAACAATATTTCTAAGCTTAACTTTTAAAATAAAAGTTACACTTAATAAGAAAAAAATCCATAACAAATCTATAAAATAAACTGTGAATTTTGGATTTCTCCTTTTGCTACTTCTCTTTGGTAGGGTTCGTCAGTTTTACACTTTTTCATAACCTGTATAAAAGAGATTGATTTTGAAAAAACAAAATCTCTCTTTCTCACCAACGAGTCGATGTCCAATTCCGAAGAGTCACCGTACAAGAAGAGGAAAATGGAGGCTTTCCCATTATTGTCTTTGCCATCTGATATAGCTCTGAACTGCCTGGCTCGAGCCACGAGATCAGGCCATGCAGCCTTATCACTCACCTCCAAGAGTTATCGCTCTCTAGTTGCCTCCTCTGATCTCTACAAGATCCGATCACTAATAGGTCACACCGAAACATACGTCTACGTATGCTTACTTACCCCTCCTAACCCAAACCCAAGCTGGTTCATACTCCAACGTAGGAAACCCCTAGAAAATGCTTATGATCTTATCCGGATCCCTTCGCTTCCCTCTCAGGCTCCGGAAGCATCCTCCGTGGTGGTGCATGGTTGGGGGATCTACGTAATAGGTGGATTCATAGAGGGAAACCGCACGTCCGATGTTTTTCTCTTGGATTGTCGGACTCACACGTGGTGTCAAGTCCCTTCCATGCAAGTGGCTCGAGCTAACACTGCTGCTGGTGTTGTAGACGGTAAGATTTACGTTTTAGGAGGCGGTAAGTTCGATGGTGATTCCTCCTTTGTGAGCTTTGGTGAGGTATTCGATCCAAAGACTCAAACTTGGGATGTTTTGCCGTGGATGCCGGGTTTGGAGAAACACGATAAGTATATTCACGATAGTGTGGTGAGTCATCAAAAGGTTTACGCGGTGGATGGAACAGATCATACCTTGTACTACAAACCTAGAAAAGGTTTATGGGGAAGAGGGAATCGTGGCGAACAAGGACGAAGCCGAAGAGATTGGTGTATGATTAATAATTTGCTCTACTGTTGTTCACCTAAGGGTATATTTTGGTGTGAGCCAGAGAAATTGCATTGGCGCCAACCAGAGCCGATGGTTACAAAGGAGGTCAAGGGTTTGGACTCTCTGAAGAAGAGTCTCTCTAGTTCTAGATTGATCCACTTTGATCAGCAGATTATGGATATGTGGGACCATCATAAGATCAGGTATGGTATAACCCGAGAGCTGATAGATTCATTTCCGGGGTTTAGAATGAGCAAATCTGGTGGTAACATTGTGCTTTTCTGGGACGTCGTCCAAGGAGATCGTCTTGAGATTTGGTGTGCGGAGATTTCTTTGGAGAGACGACAAGGAGACGAGATTTGGGGGAATACCGAGTGGTCTAACGCTGTCATGACCGTTGATCCTTTCGTAGATCGCTACAAGGTTTTGTATTCTGCTTCTGTCACTTTCTGAACTTACACTTATTAGGAGAAGTCTATCTATGGAAATGCATATATGATGGAACGACATTATCTCCATCATATCTTCATCACCTACGAGATTATCTCCATTGTATATTTATCATTTATGTCAACTATTATACTTACCATTCATATCAATAATATTCATTCACATTGACAAAGCTTATAACATTAAGGTAGTTTAACTGTTTAGCTACTCAAAATATTGTTTTTATACTATTCCCTGGCTCTTTTTATTTAACTTTTTTTTTATCATCCATCCTAGATAGTATCTCTACACATTGTATCTATACACAAGTTTTAGATGTTTGATACATTATGGATAAAATAAAAAAATGGATATGTATTAATATATACCAGTGTGAACTTTATATTCATTATATATCATAAACACATACATAATAACATCTCTAATTTAGTTTTGATTACATTTTTGGATCATATATATATTACACACGTTACATCAATATATATTATGCATCACTCTTCTTTATTTGAATAGAATCAAGCTGCAACGGCGTCGTTTAGAGCTTCCTCTGCTTTTGCATTTCCATTAGCATTAACCTTCATCATATTACCACATCCTCCACCACAATTACCACAACCAGTGGAACCACCGGTGCATGAGCCGCCACCGCATTTGCTAATCTTCGTCATCCCACCACATCCTCCACCTCCACCGCATTTACCACCACAACTACCACCTCCACATCCACCACAACCGCCACAACCACCACAACGACCACCTTCTTCAACAATGTTCCCACATTTTCCACCGCATCCGCCACTACCGTTTAACTCATTCGATAAGCACCTAGCACCCGCCACCACAACCGGAGTAGTCCTCTCTACATTCACCATAGCTTCTTCTTCCTCTAGCTTCACTTGAGTGAAAACTTCATTCTCCTTGCTGATTTCCTCATTAGCTTTTACCGCGTCTTTTGCGAATGAATTAAAGCCTTCCTTCTTAAGAAGATCATTGAGTATGAAAGCAGACACAAATCCAGGCAAAACCAACCATTCCTCATTGGCCTACATATCAAAATAAACCCCAAACTCAATAAAAACCCAAAATGTCTGATTTTATGTTTCAAAGTTTTGAACTTTACCTCAAAAGAACCGAATTTCAAATCGAGCAGCCCGACCGCTTTACCGTAAGGATATTCCTTTGAAAACTCAATAGCAGTCATGTAATCTTGCTCATTTCTTAGCTTTGCGCAATGTTTTGGCTCAAACTCAAGCTTTCTTCCGGAGTAAACCTTCACCATTCGAGTACCCGAAATCTCAAACAGAGGATCATCCTCTGTTTTTGAATTGTCGATTTTTATCGGCTTAAGTGACCATTTTGAGTCAAGCAAAGACCAAAAACTCCCATTATACTCAGCCAAAACATAAGTTTCACCACACTCTTTCACACCAATCACTTGTCTTCTATCACTTTTCGGCATTACATCGTTAGAGTTTCTCATTTGGAGACTGATCAACTCTGTTTCGGTTTCATCAACAACGCGAGTAAAACCCTTAGAAAGACGTGACTTCAAAGGAAAGAAACAAGAGTTTTTCAATGAAGGTCTTGCTTGAACCAAATGTAGAACCGTTGGACTTCGAATTGGCGGAGTAAACGAAACCGCGACTCGTATAGAGATACGGTTATTCGGATCATTTACCTTTCCTTTTTTAGTAGGTGTTAACTCCAACCACTTCTCAACAGAAAGTTTAGTTACCGGAAATAGAAACTCCGAAAGCGATAAAGAAGCGAAACCTAAGGTTTTAGACTTAGATGACATAAGTTGGAAACTTAGCTCTCCTCTAGGCTCACACTGGAACAAAGCAACTTGCTTTTCCCCGTTAGACTCGGATAAAATCGTAAGCTTACGCTCCGTGTTAAACAGAAAATCTTGTTCTGTTTTACTAAACACAACAAAAACCTTTCCTTTATGAGAATCTGGTAAGTTCTTGATTCCAACAATCTCCAAGATAACCTCAATAGCTTTCACCTCCGGAAACTCGATTACATTTTGAGTCTCTTTCTCGTAGTCTTTCGAGGTTAATTTCTTTCCCGACACAATATAAGGAGAAGTTGTTACCGGTTTAGGTGTATTACCTCGATTCATTGCACCGGCTTTCCAGTATCTTCGACCGAATGTTTCTTCCCATTGAGCAGTAGTTCCCGAGAAACCAGTGTCGAGTTTCTTACCTTTGCTTCGGTCAGAATCAGTATCATCATGCTCCAAAACCTTACCAATCATCTTTGTCAAATCTTTAGCGTAAGAGAGAGCGTGACGCTGATGTGTGTGCCACATAAGATCGATATCGTAAGTCGGTACACAGAAAAGTTTAACCGATCTTTCTCGGTTTCTTTTGATCAAATAAAGAAACGCTTTGTATCGAGCCACCGCTTCTTGAAGAAACACATCATTGTCTACATGAGTTCTTGAAACCTGAAAACAAAAAAATCTATTAGAAACCTTGCAAATGAAGCTGTTTCGAAAAACTGGATTTTTTTACCTGGTAGTAAAACGGGCTTTGTCTTTTTACAGCGGAAACAAGATCATAAGTGGTACATTTCTCAAGAACAGAGAAATCCTCTGTTTTTGAGATTTCGTTATCCAAATCAAGATCATAAGATTCCATAGGATACATTTTCTTCCAAAGATTTTCAGTTTGTAATTTGCAGTTTCCGTTTACGGACGATACAACGCAAGAATTGTCCAAGACTCTTCCGTAAAATTCCTCACAATCAGTCTTGTACCTCACCTGAATATGAATTAACATAAACATTTTGAGATTTTGTATATATATATATCAAAACAAAAGAACGAACCGGATTGTGAAAGTTTTCCATTTTTACCGGATTAAGTCTATGGCAATGCCAAACCCATTCACAATCAAGAGGAGGGACTAATGGTCCTTCGCATATCGAAGAAGAAGACTCGGTGTATTTAGCAAGCAAAGGAAGCCAATAAGCATTGTATCTAAATAAAAAAACAAAAGTTAATTTCACAAAATTTTAGAGTTATGAAACAAGAACCATATATTTGGTGATTTTTTTTTACCTATAGATGGCTCTTTCGAGGACAGGACCGTCGTAAAGAGACCGGTTGCGATCAACGGCTGCAAGGAACTGAAGGTGTTTCTTGGCTGCATCGAATAGGTCAACGGTTATCTCTAACTTCTGAGCTTCGAGCCATTGCAATTCTTGATCCATTTTTTTCTCCATTTTTTTGCAATTTTGAAAATGTCACCTACAAAATATGAGAGAAAACACACAACGTTTTGACCTTTTATTCTTGCAAGAACACGCATTTGAAGAAAAGTATGGATATAGAGAGACTCAAACTATACTTCTTGGAAATTTCCTCTGATCAAGAAAGTTGACTTGAGTTTGGGATGAGACGACATCAAATACCGTTTATTTATAGCGGTTTCTTCTTTCGAAACTACGATAATACCCCTACCATAAGGAAGAAATAAAATTTAAAATTCCTTTAGCAAACTTTTCTGTAATTATATTTGTATTTTATTATTTGATTTTTTTTTTTCTATTTGTCAACATTTGAATATTTGGTTCGATAAGTTATTGACTTGTGCAATAACAATTCATTCAACATATAATTTTTTTTGTTTAAATTTTACTTTTTGCTTGTACCAATTCAATATATTATATTATTATTGGTATAAAAATACCATAAGGTGGAAATTACGTGAGAAGATCATATCATATAATCGGTCTTGTAGGAACATAAAGCATGACCATAATTTACTGACACTTTTTTCATATTTTTTCTATTCATCACCAAAGTTTAAGTTCCACAAGCAATTGAATTTCAAGTTCCTTAAAAAACGACAACAACGTCTATAACATGACCAAGACTTTCGGTAAAACTTCTTTGCATTGTACATAATGGTACAACAATTAACATTTTCCTAGAAATTGTCATATCAAATAAACAATTCAATTCCAGCTTTTCTTAATCCATATGCAATAACATAATCTTTCAATCATAACATATAACTTAGAAATAAAGACAAGTAGACCGACCTGAACCGGTCATAACCTTAACCGTAAATTTCATGCAAAAAACCAATCAAAGAACTACATCCAAAACTATCTCAATGGGTTTCAAAAGGTATCAAAGAAGTACTCTCAATAAAGGTTTTGAATACACAAAACTAATCAAATCTGTGAGGGAGAAGATGAGCATGAGCATGTAAAAACTTATTTGAAGAAAACCCGAATTCGCGGTAAGTAACCTCACTTCCTTGAACCGCTCGCCTCTTCGAATTCAGCTTCAGGCGTCTGCTGCTCAGTCCCACTTGACCCATCACCAGAGCTTCCAGAGGAACCAGATGATCCGGATCCCTTAGACATGTGTTCTCCAATCTTCGACACTGCCTTGTTCGCAGCTTCAAGCTTAGCCTTAATGTCCTCAACATCTTCACCAGCCATTGCAGTCCTGAGATCAGACACCGCGGTTTCAATCTCAGACGCAACCTCAGCAGGAATCTTCTCTCTGTATTCACTCAAACTCTTCTCAACACTGTAAATCGTAGTATCGGCACTGTTCCTAATGTCGATAAGTTGCTTCTTCTCTTGATCCTTTTGTGAGTTAAGCTCAGCTTCTTTCACCATTCTGTTAATCTCATCGTCAGAGAGACCACCCGAAGATCTGATTGTGATCTGCTGCTCTTTAGAGGTCGCTTTGTCTTTTGCTGAGACAGTTACGATACCGTTTGCATCAATGTCAAACGTCACTTCAATCTGCGGCATTCCTCGAGGAGCAGGTGGGATTCCAACGAGGTCAAATTCACCAAGCATCTTGTTGTCGGACGCCATTTCACGCTCTCCTTGAAGCACCTTGATTCCGACTTGCATTTGGTTATCCGCAGCGGTCGAGAAAACCTAAGAAACAAATCGTAATTAGCAATCGAAAGATTCAAGATTCAATCTTTAATCAAGATTCATTTACCTGAGACTTCTTTGTGGGAATGGTGGTGTTTCGTTGGATCAACTTGGTGAAGATACCTCCAAGTGTTTCGATACCGAGTGAGAGAGGAGTCACATCCAAAAGAAGCAACTCCTTGACATCACCACGGAGGATACCTCCTTGAATAGCTGCTCCCATAGCAACAGCTTCATCGGGGTTAACACCTTTACAAGGGCTCTTACCGAAAATCTCAGCGACTACTTCTTGAACTTTGGGAACACGGGTCATTCCACCGACAAGAAGAACCTCGTCAATGTCCTTAGCAGAGATTCCAGCATCCTTGAGACAGTTTTGGCACGGGCATTTGGTTCTATCGATCAATTTCCCGACCAAAGCTTCGAACTTTGACCTAGTTAAGGTTATGTTCAAGTGTTTTGCTCCAGAAGCATCTGCGGTAATGAAAGGCAGGTTGATTTCGGTCTGAGATGTCGAAGAAAGCTCGATCTTAGCCTTCTCTGCAGCTTCTCTCAGCCTCTGGAGAGCAAGCTTGTCCTTAGTCAGATCAATATTGTCGGATCTTTTGAACTCATCAACCAAATACTGTAACAAAGTGTTGTCAAAGTCTTCTCCTCCCAAAAACGTATCTCCGTTTGTCGCTTTAACCTGAATAAAGTCGAGTAAACCATCACATAACCAACCAAACACACAAAAACTAGCAAATCAAGAAGAAAAGCGTTACCTCAAAAACACCGCTAGAGATTTCCAAGATCGAGACATCGAATGTTCCACCTCCAAGATCGAACACAGCGATAAGACCTTCTTTACTGTTCATACCGTAGGATAACGCAGCAGCTGTTGGCTCGTTGATGATCCTCTGAACATCAAGACCAGCAATTTTCCCAGCATCCTTTGTAGCTTGTCTCTGAGCATCGTTGAAATAAGCCGGAACAGTCACAACAGCTTTAGTCACAGTCTTTCCGAGGTAAGATTCAGCGGTTTCCTTCATTTTGGTTAAGATATTAGCCGAGATTTGGCTCGGAGAACACTTCTGATCTTGTACTTGGACCCAAGCATCACCGTTTGGTGCCTTAACAATCTTGTAAGGAACCATTTTCATCCCCTTTTGTACTTGAGGATCTTCGTATTGGCTTCCCATCCACCGTTTAGCACTGAAAATCGTGTTTTCAGGGTTTGTCACAGCTTGACGTTTCGCTGGTGTCCCGACAAGCGTCTCTCCCTTTTGGTTAATCGCAAACACTGACGGTGTTGTCCTCGTTCCTTCCGAGTTCTCAATAACTTTAGGAGTCTGCGAAAGACGATACCTTTAGAAGCCGAGAAGCGAATTACTCAATAAAACTGGAATATCAGGATTGAATTACAGAAAAATTGTATACCTTTCCTTCCATAACAGATACACAAGAATTGGTAGTACCCAAATCAATACCAATAACGTCATTTCCAATAGGCCTTGAGCTACATTTTACAGAACAAGTATAAATAAAAACACTTACTTTGTTTATACTACTAAACAATAAACTGAGAGATTGTCAAGTTACCAGAAAGGTCTAGCCAAGTGACTCATTTTCCCAAGCAAAGACGTCTTTCCATTTGCGGAAATCTGCAGATTGAAATACCCATTTTGAAACCATTCAAAATCTCACTGAATCGTTACTAAGTCCAACAAAGGAGATCGGAGGAATCAGAAAGAAATCTAGATCGAGAAAACCTATAAAAATCGATTTTAAACAAAACCCAGATTCCGAAACCCATCAACGATTTCAAAAACCCTAATCAATCTCAGATCCAGAAAAAATACACAACGAAAACCCAGAACGTGATTTCTAAAGCGAAAATTGAGATAAAGGGCTATAAAACACATACGGATTTATACGCAGAGATCGAAGCAGTGTGGAGTTCACGGCGGCGAAGCGACCGGAGAAGAGCGACGGAGGCCATTTTTGAGATCGGAAGGGTTTAAAGCTCAAGGATGTACAAAGAGAAATGTTTATGGCTGCGTAGGGTTTAAGAGACGAATAATAAAGGAGGAGGTTTAATACAAGATTACCATTATACCCTTATTTCTTCTAGAAAGAACACCATTAATCACGAGGCCATTTTCGGAACACGCAAAAAAATTATTCGTGGGGAATAAGTCAGTTTAACATTTTGACTTTTCCTTACAACTTATCTGGGTCTTCATGGGCTTATAGCCCAGCTCGAATTAGTTGAAATATTAATTTATATAAATAAACCTTATATTTAGTCATAATTGCAGTAATAGCTATAAATTCTACAAAATTACTCTCTCCCCCTAGTAAAAATAAGGTTGTGTTTCATGGATTACAATTTCAGTTCAAAAATTCTTCAACAGAAGTATCTTCTTCCTTTTTCGGAGTTTCATCATCCGCCGCGACCGTTTTCTTGTCTAAATACTCGTCTTCGATCGTGTCTTTGAGGACGAAAAGCCGTTGAATTACGATAGGTTGGCTCATTTGCTTAGCTTCCCTAATATCAGTCTCTTCTTTGTTTAGATGGTAAGCATCAAGCATTATCTTTATCCACTTATGCAGCTCCTTCGGCGTTCTGCGTGTTCGTAAAAAAACAAATGGTACTTGTAATTTAAATACGAAACGGTAAGTAAATTCGTATTTTTACTCGTTTTTTAACTTACGTGTATAAAGCTTTAGGGTCTTTAGCTTCGTGGTCATCGCCTGGAGAGAACGCGGTTGCTAAAGCCGAGAATCGTTCTTCCGGGTCTGTTATGTTAAGCAAATGCTTTAAAAGTTTGATTTCTTTCGGCGCGATGCTTCTTAAACTGCTCTTTGTAGCTTTGTATAAACGATACATTACGTCTTTCGCCTGTGAAAACAAAAACTCCTGAGATATGATAAAGATTGTAAAAGATCGAAAGTTTTTGTATTCGGGTGAGGTGATACGATTTACCTCGTTTGTAACGGTTTGTGACTCTTTCGCAGCAGCGTAAGCAGAGTTAATTAACAAGATCAACGACGAATCTAACTCCTTCGACTTTGCGAGGCTTTTAATCTTTTCACAAGCGGTTTCCACGGAAGTCGAGTTTAAAATATCGTCGAATTTCGCTTGAGCAGCGTCTAAAGTCTCGACACTCTCCAAAGTATTGTCGTAAGCACTCACCGCAGATAAACATCTCGCTGAAAGCCTCGCAACAGCATCTCGGTCTTCTAAGCCATCGATCGTTTCCGATAACAAAGCGACATAACGGAAAAACTCTCCCGTGAAATCTCTACGTCTCTTTGCAGCGATTGCGTTTATATCCGTCGGGTTTTCTTGAATCTCTTTCAATAAATCATTGTGTTTCTCCATTTCTTCATCAATCTACAATAACAACTCTCACTAGTCATTACTAAGCAACACAAAACTACAATAAAGTAATGATCTTTAAACACAATTATACCTTCTTTACTTTTCTTACTAAAGAAATCAGCTTCTGCTTCAATAACGGATCGTTTTCGATATCGGCTCGGATTCTGCAACGGTTATAGAAGTTTACACTATACTTGTTCCATTCATCTCTTAAAACCAAATATTTCTTCCATTCTTTAACTTTAGGTTTCTCATTCAAGAAAATATCAATAATCTTGTCACAGAATTGAGCCATGGTGTATCCTTCAGCTACTTCAACTTCCATAGGATCTTCCTCAACAGAATTTTTCACTTCCTTACCTAAAAAACAACATTTTTAATCTTCCATCAGACTAAATCTATGGAAAAAAGCAAACTTTTTTTGTTCCCAAAGATTCAAAACTCAAAATTTACAAAACCCTTTAACCAGTAATTCAAATTGGAGCCTAAAGGAAGTGACTTTTTTGGTAATTAGGTATAAAGGTGAGAAATTTAGGGTTTATGAGCTTACTGGTAGTGTCAATGTAAGTGACAGTGTTAGTAGCGAAGGTGATACTTGAGATTTTGCGTATCTTTCTTCCTCCATTGATGAAAGCAGAAGAAGATAACAAATGGGTTTGAGATTTGTTGGAAGTGAAAGATAGGAATTTATCAGGTGAAGAGAAGAAGATTGATGTTTCAAGTAAATTCGCCATTTTTTTCTCCTTCACTTTGACAGAAATTTGTTTGTGTTTGTGACGAAACAACGAGAAATGCCAGAGGATAAGAAGAACAGGGTTATCTTTGTAAATAGTTAGAAAAGTTAGACAAGTCAGTAAAAATTAGAACTTTTGAGCCAAAAATGTAAATACTAACAAGTTTTGCATAATTTTTTTAATTTGTAAAAACACATATTCACATGACCTCTAGACCTTACGTTAACATGTAGAGACAAAGATAATCTCCATTAGAGACTTTGTAACAGAAGAAATTTAAAAGCATTAATAAAGTCATATATTTAGATAATCTCCATTTATTGTTACATTGTTTATATATATATAGAGTTGTATCACTATGATTTTTCTTGAGGCTGACCATCACCAACACCTTCAATGTTGCTAGTATTGAATTGAACACGAGGTTTACCCATACTGAAATTAAGAACTCTTGCATCCATATTGTATTGTATTTCTCCATCAAACAACATCTTCCTTATGTAATGTTCTATGTCCGATCCTATCAATCTTAATGTATACTCCGTTAATGGTGCTCCCTGTCCACAAAATAAACAAAAATATATCATATTCGATGTCTAGAAATTCATACTCAACCGAAAACTTTACTCTTAAAATTCATACTCTACCGAAATTTTTACTCGTAATTTGTAGAATTATCGCTAGTTCGCTACCATATCATAATTCAGATTCAAATTCATTAATACGTGTGTGTGAGTTATAGATGATATAACAAGAAAAGTCATATTCAATTTCAATATCTTCTTCAAAGGGTTTCAATGTGTGTAAATTGAACATGAATTTACACACACTAATAAGCTTGGTTATATGGTTTCTATTTGTAAAATTTTACATGAATTTTTAGTTTTTTGTTCTTGGAAAAACCAATTTTACCATCTAACCAAGCTTTTATTCAAGCAAGTTTTTAGAGTTTCATTTATCCTAAAATCTAGGAAAACTATTATTTTTTATCTTTCTATTTCTATGCAAAAACCAAAAACCAAGAAGCTCTATTATTTGGGTTTTGTAATTAAAAATCTAACCAACAAAAACTTACAACCGAATACTAAAACCATCAATTAAAAACATTAAACCTAATGTTAGACTACTAACTTACTAAGTAATTTCGTTTTGCTTATCTATAAACGGTTCTTGGATTATAATCAAAAGGAGAAACAGAAGTTAAATATTATTACCTCATAGTGATCAACGAGTTCTTGGAAATAAGAATAAACCTTGTTACAACTTTCATCTTCCCAAACAAACTCTTCAGTAGGATCAAGAATCAAAGTGAGTTTATCCATTTGTGTTTGATCAAACTCACAAGTCTCTGGATCGATATAAGCTGCGTAAATCCTGACGTGACGCGTAACACTGCTTAGCCACTCACCACCAAACTCTCTAGGCAGGCCTGTACTCTTCACATTAGACTGTTTCTCCACTGGTCTCATTGGTGTTGGTTGCTTCTTCATTGATGATGATTGCTCTTCTTTGATTGTCTTTTTTCTTGTTCTTCTATTGTACTGTCTTGTTCAGGATTTGTCACCACAAAAGCCTTTTGTGTTGTTCTTGGTCGGATTTGAGCAACCTTAGGAGGGTGTAATAGAGAGAGTTTGGTACAAGCACTATAAGAGAATGATGCAACCATTTTTTTGTTTTTTTTGTTTGAAGTTGTGAGATGTTTCTCTGATTACAGAGCCATATTCTGTACAAAGATTTTGATGATGAGATTGAGGAATGACCACAACTTATGGATGAGCTTTTCCCAATTTTCAGTTTTTTTTTCTTCTTTTTTGTGTTTTCTTGGATTTTTGTGGTTAAATACATGTCACTTATTTCTTGTATTTGTTAATCTTTTTTGAGATTATATTTCTTTTGATATAGATTTCTATATTGTGCACCAGAGAATGATTTGAGAAAATGATTCTAATCGAAAGTTCATAATTTTTCGCATGTGTAAAATGATTTTAATCTCATATTCACTTCTTTGTTGTTGTATTTGTTAAATCTTTATTTTGAGATTATATCACTTTCGATGCAGATTTCTATATTGTCTACCAGAGAATGATTTGAGGTAATGATTTTAGTCGAAAGATCATTATGTTTCGCATAGCGTAAATTTAAAAAGAGTTTTACAAGTATCATCATCTATACATTCCATGGAAATTCATAGCACAACCAAGACATTATGGGATAAAATATTTAGTTCTTGTACTTCATGGTTTCTTTCTCAAACCCAATAGTTGGGAATTGTTTAGCGAATTCCTCAACTTCATGGCGCAGCTTTGTAATCTCAGATTGAATGGTTGAAGATTCCATCGCGGACACAAAATCCTTAAGCTTGGTTCCTAGTTTTTAAAACATAACAAATAAGTTTTAAAACCATTTCTTGTTTATAACACGAAAAACAGAAAATCAAAAACAGAGAAAATGAACAAACCTTGAGCTTCAGATTTGACTTTGAGAGCTATGTTCACTGCTTTGTCAAAGTATTCAGCTACTTTGGCAAAATCTTCTTCAACAAATCCTCTAGAAGTGAGAGCAGGAGTACCTAAAAATAACAAATGGCATAGAATTTCAAGAAAAAAAAACTCCGAATTTGCATACCAAAAATATAAGCTTAAAATATGATTCTAACCCATTCTGATTCCACCAGGAACCATAGCAGAAACATCACCAGGAACAGTGTTTTTGTTTGATGCAATGTGAACAGCTTCCAACACTTTCTCAACTCTAGATCCATCAATTCCCTTAAAAAAAAGTCGAATAAAAATGAGTTTTTAACTAAGAAGATTTTATAAATAAGTATTACAAATAAAATCATGTAACCTTGGGCTTTAGATTAACTAGAACCAAATGGTTATCAGTTCCACCAGAAACAAGTTCATATCCTAGCTCCATCAGAGTCTGCACCAAACAACAATGAAACTCTTTAGAAATGCACCAATTTATACGAGTTTTTATTTATTTACGCGATTGGTACCTGAGCAAACTTAGCAGAGTTACTCAGGACTTGTTCTTGGTATGCTTTGTACTCTGCAGTAGTAGCCTGCATTTAAAAAAAAAAAAACCATTTGAATGTTAAAAGAAACCGTGAAATCCATTATTTTGATTCCGTGTCTTCGCGCTATACCTGTTTTAAAGCAACAGCTAGTCCTGTAATAGTGTGGTTATGTGGACCACCTTGAAGACCAGGGAATACAGCTTGATTGATTTTGTCTTCAAAATCATACAAAACCTTTCAAGAAAACAAAATAAATTAACATGAAAATGTGTAACATAAATCTAAAAACATTTTTGTCTCTAAATATTTGGTTTTTGTTTTACCTCTTTGCCTTGTTTGTTAATTTCCTTAACACCTTTTCTGAAGAAAATCATAGCTCCACGAGGTCCGCGAAGCGACTTGTGAGTTGTGGTGGTTACAACATCTGCGTAATCGAACGGTGAAGGGATAACACCAGCAGCAACCAAACCACTGATATGTGCCATATCAGCTAACATAACAGCTTTTTGCTTGTTACACACCTAACAAAAACATAAAAATAAAAAAAAACTCAATTCTTGATTACAACAATTCTGTTGTGTGTATATTTGGATATGAAGTTTGTATTTACCTTTCGAATACGGGCATAATCATACAATCTTGCATAAGCACTTGCACCAGCAACAATCAGTTTAGGCCTGAAAAGTGTAGCACTTTTCTCCATCTACAGATTCAAAATTAAAAACTTAATGCATAATGTAAAATTATAAACTACTATGATGTTTAATCTAAAGCATTAAAGAACCTGATCGTAATCGATGTAGCCAGTGCTTTCGTCCAATCGATAAGGCATTGTTTCAAAGAAGATAGACACAGCAGATATCTTCTTGGTATCAGTCTGTTTATACATCAGAGTTCCAAAATGACATTAGCACATAAACAATTGTGTAATTTTAGGTTTATGGTTTAAGGCATATATATTTACACAAAGTTAACTTCAAAGTCTACCTGATAACCATGAGAAAGATGACCACCATGAGGAAGATCAAGTGCCATAATTCTTTCATGTGGCTTTAACAATGCAGTGTAGACATGGAAATTAGCAGGAGATCCAGACAAAGGTTGCACATTCACTGTAACCACACACGGAAGTCGAATAAAGCCATCAAAGATTAATAAATCAGTCCCATTGTTTTTTTTAATGAATGTTAAATTATATTCAAACAAAAAAAGACGATTTTATAATGAAATGAATAGATTACCTCCCCACTTTTCAGGGTCTAATCGGAAAGCTTCAAGAGCGCGCTTCTGACATAAAGTTTCCGCCATATCGATGTACCTTCAAAAGCCAAAAAAAAGGTTGTTGAATTCATCATTCTTTTTTTTCAACTTCTTATTACAAGCAAAAATGAAAGATTGAAACATACTCATTTCCTCCATAGTATCTCGCACCGGGATAACCTTCACTGTACTTGTTAGTCATCACAGAACCAACAGCTTGCATCACCGAGACCGATGTGAAATTCTCAGATGGAATAAGTTCAAGTCCCTTCAACACATAATCATTACAAAAGAATCACTCAAAAACAGAACAAGATTTTAAAAGAGACTAATCTCAAAAACAGAAACTAACCTTCCATTGTCTAGCTTTCTCATGCTCAATAATATCAGCAATCTCAGGATCAACCTCCTCTAATGGTGCATTAAGTTGTTTTGGCCACTAAAACAGAACAAGAAGTTGAATTAATCGAAATGCTTCAGACACAAGTAAACTATCAAGAAGAACAGATAAGGCGAAATAAAGGGAGGAAAATAAACTTACAGTGACACGAGATCTCTCCTTCTCATCTACAGCTTCACTAGGCAAAGATGACTATACGAAAACAACACAAATCAGGATCTTTTTGCTGGATAATTAGAGATAAGATGTTATTGGTTACCATGGCGCATGAGGTGGATCTGATAAGAGGACGAATGGGTTTATCAATTGAAGAAGAAAGTCTTCGAAGAGCCATAGCCATAGCCATTTTTGCTAAACCTCTCTCTGTTTCTCTTGTGAAACCCTAGAAAGAGATTTGAAACATGAACACGAGAGAGAGAAACATGCAAAGATTAGGTTTATCTTTTGGATAGGTGAAGAGAGAATTGTGGCCTCTGCTTTTGGCTGAGTTTTTGGTGGTTGCTGAAAATTTTCGAATTTTTTTTGCCTTTCTTTATAATTTCTTTATTAATCTTTTTTTAAGGTTTCTTGTCGTTATCTCATTGGTCACAGTCTCTTCCGCCAACGTTTATGAAACTGAATTCTAAATTGTAATAAATTTGTTGATGACTATGATTCTTTTCAGTTTTTAAGTCTCGAACCAATTTTTTTTTTTTTATATATATTGTTCGTATTTTCTTTTTGACATCGGTTATACTAATTTTCTTTTCTTTTTTATAATCTAAAATTTTATTGATTTTGAAACTAAGATTATATTATAAAAAAAAAAAAGCCAAAAATAATTTCCGCATCGGCATATTGATGAAGATGGATTTCTTTGACGACACATTAGCGATCTTATACCGAATCTAGAAATGATCAACTAAAAGGCGTTCTCGAACATCATCAACAAAAACACGGATTTGAAATAATTTTGATGAACACACGACAACTCTTTAGAATGTGAACCATATGTCTCCTTTAATGATGGTCTTTGTCAAATTTGTACTAGAATAGTGGATTTCATGGAAGCATACACTAAAAACTGTTGAACATTGCAAATCCCAAACCATATATATAACAAGCTAGAAACATCTAATATCTAAACATAAAGCAACCTAAATAAATCTCAAGAGTGGCATAAACCCTAGCCATAAACTTTATCCTCTACAGAATTAACGATTTCTTTATCAAATTCTTTTGTTAAATCTACTAATTTTTGTCGTTGGGGCTGCAATAGCCAAATTATGGAAGATAGATCCACGATGATATATTCAAGAATTTTATGAGCTTTAGCAAGATAGTTGGCTTTAAAGGTTTTACTTGCCAAATGACGAATTCTTTTATATATACATTTGGGGAATCATAAAATATAAACCGTGATCCCCTAGAAAACTACTGAATCACATACATTATAGAGTCCGTTAAAATAAAAAAAATTCTAAATTTTAAATCCCAACCGATGAAAAGTGTGATTAAGTTAGGGAATTTCTGTAAAAATCATATGCATTTTTTCTGTTAATTAGCAAATTTATGGTTACGAAATTAAAGACCATATACGCCTACTCGAGATGAGTATATTAAACACCGGTTTACTTGTATTTCCGTATTATATATGCTTTAATTATATATTCCAAATTGAAATGCACAAGATAAAGGAAAAAATTATGATTGATGCATGTTAGAAGAACCATGCTTCTCATGGCTTGATTTCTTGGGGTTACTTCTTTGTTTCCAATTCAAGACACCCTTATTCAAACCAAGCCTAATTTGCTTTGTTCTTTAACATCATGGTATCTTCGAACTTAAATCTGTGAAAAATGTTAACGAGTTACATAATATCCCTTGAAAGGCTTTGTGATGCATCATCAAGATCAAACTTAGACTTTTACCTTGCTGTTATTGGCTTGTTCTTGGTGGGGTTTCATAATCGGAATGCTCGGGTTGGCTTAGTTGCAGCCGAATCTGAGTAAGTGATTCATCGTCCCTGAAAGCTAGTTCACGGTGTGTAGACCCATTTGTGCTTGTTGTATAAGCCTACAAAGACGCATTGAAAGTTGAAGCCATTACTTCAAAAGCTTACCATATCCCAAGCAAATTTGGTTTGTGTATGCTTGTTACCTTCTTGTAGAGCTCCACATTTTCTTGATGAATCCGTTGTACTTTTCTAGATAATTCGAGGTTTTCCTGATGAATGAGGTTCCTCTATACCACGAGCAACGAAAATCACGAAATAAGAATTATAACTTATGTTACTTTGGAAATTTATATACATACGTATGAAATATATACATATCTCACAGTGACCTTTTGGCTTAGATCTTGGATTTCATGAGTCAACATTTGTTCCTGTGGAATCCGGAAAAGCAATCGATTCTATTGAATTTCATTGTGCTATATAGCCAATCTTTGAGCAAAACACTCCTAAGTGTATAATACAATGTAGAGAGAATATATATATATGTAATTTATATACCTTTTTCATACGAATTCCCCGCAAACTTATCTCAAGTTGATTCTCAATATTGTTTAGCTCGCTGACACTCAAACCATTTAGTTGTTCCCCCATAATTTGTCTGCTTCATAGCAAACATGTAGTAACAATGTATAAGGAGAAATTTCTTCTTTTCTTTGTAAATGTATGTCCATTGATATTTTGATCAAAGAGTAACTAATTCTCAATATGATATAAAGTATAAGGAGGTAGTTCAAAGAAATATATACCGATGATTTTCTTGCAAAGCATGCAATTCTTCTCTTAGCACTGCGGCTTCTCTCTGCCAAAACTATAACACAACACAAATAAATAACCATATTTTGAACTCAGTACGAAAAAAAATCTCATTTCAAATTACAATGTTAAAACCTTAATCAATAATCACATATTATTATGTATTTCTAGATATGTACCTTAACTTCTGATGTTGGGTTCAATAGTTGTTGTTGCTCGATCTTGCTCTTGCTGTACCTATCAATGACCGAATTCATGCTGTTCAAAAGATTTGATATTAGTAATCTGCTCATGCATGGTATACAATTCACTCATATTATATATACTAAGTATCAAAGTAAAGAATGTCCATGGAGTTGATTAAGAAATCTTCAACTTCTCCATTGAAAAGTTTCTCATACACAAAGGAAAAAAGCATAACCTTAAAGTATTGTGCAATATCATTATTACGTGACTTCCCAGGCTAGTAGAAACAAATTTACAAATGCTTGTATGTGTACAAACATACATGGATCACATGGAATATAAACTTGCACTCAACAATATGATTTTCTTACACACATTCACACTTACATAAATTAAATAAACTAGATATATTCCCTCTGTTTCTATATATTGGATGTTTTGGTTAAACGCACAAGAATTAAGAAAAAAAATTCTTTCAAAAAGTATAAATGAATATATAAACTAAAAATAACTTAGGAAATTATTAAGAAGATTGCAGAATACTATTGACCACACAATATTTAATAAAGGTAAAATTAATATAAAAATATGAAAACATGCATCTTATATTATGAAAAAAAAAAAAAATCTAGAAAGCATCATTTATAGACAAAAGAAAAATGATTAGATATACTGATTAAGGCTCGGTCAAATAAAGGCATTGACATGGCACAGTTTTTATAGATCCAAGAAACAATAACATGACAATAACATGTGTCAAGGCATATGGTAAATTCGACTATGCTAAGTTTCATATATCAAATAGTCATGAACTACATGATACATGGTATCAAAAATTTACTATATACATGAAGCATTTATATGCATGTAAAGTTTGAGAATAATGAAAAATATCTCTCATAGTAGTTCTCTTTACTAATTATCAAAGTTTTGTATGGCATTTACAAAACTCTTTTATATGGTTCAATTGATAAATATGTAACTATATTCTATATAATTTTCCAAAATAATTAATACTTATTATATATATATATATATATATATATATATTCTTATCTATATTATTACGATTATATAACATATACCTATGAATAGAAAACCGCTGCTTCTTTATATTTTGTTGTCTCTACATTTATTATGTTAGCCAGAATTTTTATCGATGAAAAATAATGATAATGATCTTCCATATATAGTGTTTACATATACAAAGTCATCTGATCGTTCTGATAGATGATATCGTACACTAAAATATCAAGAAGATTTTTATGTTTACTAGTACAAATCGATCATTTGTTACTGAGAGTTCATTAAATCATTTTATAGTTTATTGGTTTTGAGCAATTAAGTCTCTCTCTCTCTACACCAAACATTCCATCTCGTGGTATCCTTATAACTCTCTTTTAGCTTTCCAGTACTGATGTTTAGTAATCACTTTTTATCTCATCTACTTCTCAAACAGTTCTAAATTTGGAAAAGGCAGCAATGAGCCTTGTATAAATCAATGTCCATACATATATACATGTATATACACATAAACACATGGTAAGAAACTACTTCAAAACATACTGATTTGTACACACAATCCCTCACATATAAAGCAAAGGAACAACTTGAAATATAAAAAAATTCATCTTCAACAAAAGTATAATTCTTGTTTAAACTTCTAGCCTCATTTTCGATATTTCCTTCTTATATAAAATTATATATATAGTTTGTCGGGTATACATACACATCATATTGTAATATAGCAAAATGTAACATGTTCTACCGACCAAGAGATGCGAATTTTTTCACACTACAAATGAATAGATCGCATACACCTCAATTAATATCCCCAAACCTTCAAATGAAATCCGTAGCATAAAACTATATCCACACAATCAAGAAGATGTAAACATTTCAGATTGAATTAGTGACTGTAAAAGAGGAACCTGGAGCTGGAAAAGTCATAGAGCTTGCCGGTGCTAGAGAAGATGATGAGACCAACCTCGGCGTCGCAGAGAATAGCTAGCTCTTTGGCTTTCTTGATAAGACCCTTTCTTCGTTTGGAGAAAGTGACTTGTCTACTCGTCGAATCATCGATCCTTTGGATCACAATCTTCCCTCTTCCCATCAATTTTATCTTCTGATTCTTCTAGTTCTTCTCTTTTTAGGGTTTTTTTTGTAGATCTTACCAATACCAAAAGGGAAACGAAGAAGAAGAGAAACGAATAAGAAGAAAGAGAAAGATAAGAAATAGAGAGAGAGGAAGGTTGAGCCAAGAGTCAACAATCTATTCGAGGAATAAACTAAGGATATATATGCACAGGCTCACCTCTTAATTTGAGACATTTTTTGGTAGATTTAATAGTATACTAGTACTAAGTTTATAGTCCAAAAATAGTATTTGTGTGTAATTTTATTAAAGGGAGAAAGAAAATAAAAGCAACCAACGAAATAGAAAGAAGTTCTTATAAAGTTCCTAGGTTATTAGAATATATAGATATAGCTTAAATGTGTGTATACATATATATATTTATTTAATCGTTGATTCTTTTTTATAATTTATTATGCGAGATAGTGGAAACTTAATGGAATTGTTTGGATAAAAATGAGTGAAATAATATTTAAACGTATAGTGTGAATTAGGTAAATTTCCATTATCACTAATATTTCCTTTTTTAACAAGTCCGTACATATTTATAATTTTATTTAGAACTGTTTTCAGATGTCAAGTGGAAATAATGAATGGACGCATCATAGGACTGTGTTTCTCTGACAAAAACCTATTTGCTTTATAGCTTTTCTTAATTTAATATTTTTTATAGGTGATAAGAAAAAAAATTAAAATATTATGGGACCTTATGGTCATAGGAAGAAATTATATATATATTAGATAATTTAGATCTGTACAAAAGATATTTACCCAAAAAAGTAAGAGAATGAAATGAACAAAATACATAGTACAAATAGTCCGTATGCCTTCTGTAAAATTACAAATGAATAAATATATTTTTTGGGCCAATTAAAATATTAAATGATTTATTACTACACGTGTCAGACAGGAACTTGGAGTTGCTGAGATTTACCATATTAATTGTTCTGTCGTAAGTTTCTAAATATGGCAAGAAATTTAATATCACATAACTAATCACATTTGTTTGTTTCGACGCCTTCATGCTTAATTTGTAATCAAAGCAACACTTAGTTAAACACATACAAAATTATCAATATCTAATATAGCCGATACCAACCTGTCTATTTAAACAACTGGAATAACAATTTTTTTTTGAATCTCTTGCAAACGTTTATTTAGCTAAGAAAACCTTTCATTTTTTTAATTGAATAAGATAAATTTCAATTAAAACATATTGACAGATAAAAAAAAAAAACTCCTCTATATATAGTTTAGAATTGCAAAACTACTTCTAAGCTAGACTCAAAATTTCTTCAAAATTATTACTAATAGGCTTCATTGATTATAGTCCCTGGATTATAACTAAATTGATACTTTCTCCGTTTCATAATACTTATCGTTCTAGACTTAAATTTTTGTTTCATATTACTTGTCGTTTTGTATTTTCAATGCATATTTATTGCTAATTTTTCTATTTTTTTACCTCATGAATTATTCATATTAAACAAAAAAATAAATTAATTAGGTGTAAAATATAAATATTAATTGTTTTCTTAATTTGTGTGAAAAAACTTAGAATGAGAACTAATTTAAAACGGAGGAAGTAATAGGTTTACAATAACTTTTTTTTTTTTGTAAGATAAAATACATATATTACTGTCATTCCATCTTGTAATAAAAAATTATGGATATAATAGTTATTTAAATTTAACGAGACGCATTCTTTGGTTCATGGAGCTCGTCGACGATCAACAATGCACTACATTTTTCATACCAAAGCGGACAAACTCAACAATCCTCGCTCTTCTTTTAAAGATGTAAAAAGACGATTATGGAATTTCGATCTATGGTACACATCAACACTTTATGAACTAATTTCCAAAATTATTGTGAATTTAACATGTTAAAGCTAATTTTATTTGAGCTATTATGTCAAACCAATCAAAAAAATTCAAGGATATCATGCTCATGTCAAACCAAACAACTTTTGTGAAGGATATCATGCTCATAGAAAGTTGTATTCTTGAAAGAAATTTCATCCAAATATTACCAAAAAAAAAAAAAATTTCAAATGTATCATGTTGAAAAGTACATAAATTTACAACTTTAGTCTAGAGAAAGAATTGTAACGCCCGCGAACCAAGATTGTTAATTTTCGTAATTGTTTGAGGTGTCGGTTGGTTTGTTGCTGATTGTTAATTGTTGTTAACTATTTGTTTGGTAATTGTTTACTCCATATGCTTGTGTGTATATTCGTAGACTGAATGACCGTCTCACTAAGTATTTATGAAATATTTACGCATCTCGTTTTCCCATGTGATGCAGGTAAGGAGAAAGTGTGACCGTTGAATCATGGCAATGAAGAAGATGATGATTTAGGGTCTCGTTTACTTGTTTGGCTTTATTGAGTTGTAGAACCTGATTTAGGTTGCTAGTAATCTGGAATTGTTGGAACTGATTATTTGTTAGTTTATTAGATTTATTGGTTAACTCCTGGTTTAGTTGATTTGTTATGTTTCCGCTGGTTTTATGTTGTTTTACTTGTTTTAAATTAACATTGAAAATTATTATTTATGAGAATAATAATTCGAGTCAATTATTTAAATATAAAATAAAATAACCGGCTATGTTGTTTCAAGAATGATTGCAATTTTTACTTTATTTTGCCAGGAAAAACATGACTTTTCTTTAGTACAAGAAAATATTTTAGAACAATAAATTTTACATGAGATTCACTCACCGTCTATTTTCTGTAGTATAAGACAATCTATACAACTTAGTTGAAACATAAAAATAACATAAGAATTGTACATACAACCATGGATGTATATAGGCAAACATTTAGTGTCCACATTCGTGAATCAAATGTCCAATACACTTATCAATTTTCAGTTGATTTACCATAGAATTGGACAAATTAATATCAATGTTATATATATGACATGAGCTTCAAACTTTCCACACATATATATTGTATATATAGTAAAATATATCCATACGCTTGATCAATATATAATAATAACATTGATAATTTAAAAACTAGCCTTCTGAATGCACGGCCATTAGTTATTTACCATATATATGTGTGGAAAGTTTGAAGCTCATGTCATATATATAACATTGATATTAATTTGTCCAATTCGATGGTAAATCAACTGAGAAGCAGAAAACAGTTCCTGACAAGCGAGAACACCAATTGATGGATGTCTTGGCACGCTTCGCACGCATTATCCGTACACCTGCTCATTTTCTATTATTGTTTTTGTGTTTGATCTAAGGTTCAATAGTAAGGACAGCGGAAGTTGGGAGATTGTTTCCAAATCTGTGAGAGAGGCGATTGAATGGCAAAAGGGCCAAGAGAGTAAATCCAAGGTCGAGGAACCTATGGTGTCAAATGTCGTTGTAGACAATGGATGCGAATACATATGCCAAACTGATGCGGCATGGAGAGAAGATATACAAGCTGTAGGGTTGGGTTGGTCTTTCGAAAACCAAGGCATCAAGTCACGACGCAGCTTTGAAGAAGGTGTGCATCATGTTGACTCTCCTTTAGTCGTCGAAGGCCTGGCGATCCGAGCTGCTTTGTCTCAAGCAGTAGCAGAAGAAATAAGGACATTATCGGTCGAATCCGACTCCTTACAACTAGTGCGAGCAATCAATAACGGCTCACGAGTTTCCAAACTTCACGGTATCCTTAATGACATCTCTTCTCTTGTTCAAAGATTTGAGGCCGTCTCTTTTCATTATATCCCAAAGACAGCAAATTGTTTAGCTGATTCCTTAGCAAAAACGCTTTGTTCGACCTCGCATTTGATGCGGATTTAGTTTAATGAAGTTTACAACGGTTGCACCAAAAAAAAAAAAAAAATCTAAGGTTCATACTCTAAAATAACATTTTTTTTTTGGGTTTCAAACATATATAGTACTGTTTTTTTTATAATAATTATACAAGTTCAATATAAATTCTAATAAAAGAAACCAAAATCCTAAACTATAAAATGAGAACCTACACATAATTTTTTGAATTTTGTTTGTAACTAATTCAAAGTAAACAAACATTTCCACATGATATATCCTCAAAATTCTAAACTTTGTTTGGTTAGGTTTGGAAGAAACCATTTTTTTTTGCGATATTTGTAGCATCCTCCTAGACATAAACTACTCATCCAATATTCGAACTTTAGACAAAAAAAAAAAAAAAGAACTAAAGCGTAGATTTCAAAATTTCTGATGATATCAAATTCGATTTTGATACCTTTGAAATCTTAATTAGGAGATTAAGGTGGGGCCTAAGTAGAGAACATGGGTAATAAAGATCAATTAGGACCACGTGGGCTCGATTGTTTCGAACCAATCACATCTCGAATCTCAAACTCAAACTTCAGATTTTGCTATTTTTCCTATTACTTAATTAAAGTGAGTGACCAAATCCCCAATTATCGTTGTCTTAAGATAAAAGATTTAGTCTCATTCACGCCAGGTGTCAATCATCAGCGAATCATTTCGATTTTACCAAAACTACATATATAATCATTAATACTCCCTCCGTTTCATATTAAGTATCGTTTTGAAAAATGTATTTGGTTAGTATTTAGATGTATTTTACCTCAAAACACATCCAAATAAATTTCAGATACATTTTATCAAAACGACACTTAATATGAAACGGAGGGAGTATCTTTTAGTTCTACGGGTCTTAACTCTCTTTTAAGTTTCATGTTTCAGCTTTCCAGATATTTCAAGTCCAAAAACAATATACATTTATCAGGCTAAACCAGATATTTAACACATGTATAGAAGCTATAATCCAGAAGCTAGTTGCCAAACACCAAAGAATAACAGGTTTCACAGATGACCTAATTTGTAATTACCAAAATAAATTGCTTATTAAAGTTTGTACTGCTCAAGAACACACCCATATTGACTATAAGTTGTTCCAAATGTTAGTGAGCAATGAAACTTGATTTAGCTTTTAGAATCTTGGCATTTATGATAAATTAGATATCAATCAACAAAGTTTTTGACCAACTATTTTGGCTTGTTTTAGTAAGGTTCGGAGATTGTAGTCCACTAAATAAATTAATTACCGTAAATTTTCAATATTCTTTTTTTTTCTGTTGCATATATTTCCATTATTCCTCATAAGTAGATTAGTCTACCATTTGACGAAAAAAAAAATGTTTAGAAAAATGCAAAATACCTATTGGTCATATATATAGAATATGGTTTATATTCTGGCTGGTGCTATTAAAATTTCACGTGAGAGGGTACTCAGAGATAGTGTGAATGATAATAAACCTTGTTAGATTATTGATCAGACCAAGAAAGGGAGATAAGATGTTGTCCCTTTTGATATTTAAAAAACTAAAACCCACATGATCTTTGGGTCCATAAAGTTTTTAAGTTTATCTTTGTTTTCAACGATAATTATTAGAGTTAGTAATTACAAAGGTCGAGTAGGAAATATTGGCCTTGGAATTTGAAGACTGGTGGAAATTGTACTAAATGTTCCGAAGTTGTTGGGCATGATTTCATTGTTACCTTTACTTCTGATGCTATGTAGCAAAATTATATGAGGGAGGTTCAAGGTTGGGCGTTCGTCGTCGGTAGTCATTTTGTCTTATACTTTTTTTTTAATTATCATTATTAACTTATCTATGGTTTTGAGTTTATGATTTAAATTTTAGTATCTGGATTTATGAATCTAAGCTTAGGTTTCAGATTTTTATAATTTTGGGTCTAAATATTAAAAAGATAAATAAGTTTATTACTTTAAAAGAAGGAAATGAACAGTGTTTGTATAAACTTGTGAAAATATCTCGAGGTTTTAGAAATTTTTAATAAATGTGTTAAAATCTTCAAAAGCCTGTAAAATTTTCATAAACCTTATTAAAGACTTTCAAAAGTTTATAAAACTATCCTATGCGAAACAAGTTTATATTTTAGGCTTTCATAATTATTGTAAATTTGACCCAAAAAAGCAATGAAGAACACAAAATCAACTAGACAATAGAGAAAAAAATCGAATTGAAGCGAATACATTTTTGTTGAGGGTTTATTGTTAAAATATTGTGTGAATGATTACAAATTTGTATGACTTATACATAAGCTCGAAAACATGGTACTATAGTAAATATATCTCACATCGGAAATTCAAATGGATCTTAAGCAGTAAACAAGGGATATGAGCCTCTCCATTCATTACTTATTGGTTTTGAGTTGGAAGCCCATATTCTAATATGGTATCAGAGATCACGATCCATACTGTCCAATCTAATCCGAAAGCGATAGGACACAAAGTTGTTCCACCGAAACTAGGTCCGACTCAAAACATTGGTCCCGCCTCTCCAAGCCCAATATTCCGAAATTAATGGCTAAAAAGCCATCATCTTGAGAGGGCATATTAGAAAATATATTTCACATCAGAAGTTGAAATGGATCTTAAGCAATATTAAAAGATATGAGCCTCTCCACTCACTACCAATTATTTTTGAGTTGGAAACCTATATTCTAATATATATATATCTACGACACATGAAATAGAGAATATATTTCTAAACCTAAGATATACTTTCTCCAGTTCTTCCCGTGATATTTTGTTTGCTCATTAAATAAAGATGACCTATTTGCAGCATCTTTAGATTCTAAACAAGAGATGAGCAGCACTCACCACTAAAATTTAATTTAGAATAGCTGGTTTTGTTATTAATGCATCTAGAAATAGGTGATTAGGAAGAAAAAATGAATCGAAGTCAATCTATCTTAGAGATCTGAAAACTTTAAAAAAAAAACTAAACTGGAATATAAATATATATCCGTTTTTGTTATAATGGTGAAAAGTGAAAACTTTGAAACCAAAATAAGAACGGAACTCGGACTAAAAGTGAAACACACTAAACCAAACGTAATTCAACTGGCATTCGAAATTTTACAATATAACATAGTTAATATTGTGCATATAATAAACAAAGCAGTCGAGATCAACGGTAACACTAGTCGAAAATATCATCATCTCTCACTAGTATATTGAATTTTCATATTTAAATTTTAAATAATGATTCCTTACATAGTTCTAAAAGTAAACCAAGAAATGTGAGAGCATGATTTAAAGCGATGGTGTGTTGCATAATTGAGTAGCTCAAAAAGGAATTGACAATTAATTTCACTCAGAGTGCCTAAAATGTATTAGTCATTTACAAATTAATTAATTCAGAAGATACTTCGTTACAAAAGATGCTACTTTAATAGAATTATATACACTTGAATATGTGATCTTGGATTCCTTTAAAGTAATCTTACCTATAAGTTCTACAATATTTATATGTTGGATAAATAGTTAACACTAAAACGTTAGGTAAAGTGTGGATGTATATATATGTATATGTTTAATTATTACTCTTTATGTAAGATGTCATGAAATAATCACTCCTAACAAATATCAGAAATCTAAGATCATCCGCTTTATATATTATGAATGAAAACGAGGACGTTTTATATTTATATTTTTAAATCAATATATTTCAATCCAATTTCAATATGTTAGATTTTTGCCCTGTTCAAAAAATCGGCCGCCTAGCCGATTAATCGTCCGATTAATCCCTGTCGGAGACTCTCCGCCCGATTATTATCCGATTAATCGCTGTCGGGCACTCTCCATCATTTTAAGTTCAAAATCGATTAAAACTTGATGTATCTGTCATATTTTGATATTAAGAACAAGGAAAAAAAAAAGAATAACGTTAAGAAATTGAACATATATGGTGGCTAGGGTTGCAGAAATCATTTTCCTTCTTGAGAAAGACGAGGGCAATTTTGTCATTTTGCATTTCATTAAAATAAATACGCAGAAATAGATCAAAAAGGCATATGAGAGATTCGAACACGCGTTCTCAATGTATAATTAGTCTCATCGTACCACCAGACTATCTTAACTTATTGCTATTTATCCGGAAAAATAAAATATATACTATATTTCCTTTTAAATGTGTAAAACTAATCCCCGATTAATTCCCATTTAATCTCCGATTTTCTCATTAATCGCTAGGCTCACTCCGACCGCCCGATTAACGCCTAGCGAATTTTTGAACTAGCAAATTTTTGAACATCATTTTTGTAATGTATGTACAATATATATATATATATCATGATCAATGTTCTAAAATACGCTATACGCTAGTCGTACGGTCGACCACCGTATAGCGTATGGACGTATATACGGGCGTTTATGCGGAGTATATATGGTGAATATTTTTTTTAATAATAATAATAAAAAATATATATATATATATAATAGTTTTACATACTATTTAAATTTTTTATTTATAATTAATACAATTTACTTAAAAAGTTATAATCATAAAAGATATATTAGATATAATTAAAAAATACATAAAATAATTATAACCATTTGACATATTGATTATCTCAAATTGTCATTAGTAAACCAAAAAACTTTTGAAAAGCTTAAAATGATAGTTTTCTCAAAATATATATTTTTAAAAAAACACAAAACGTTTATACGGCCGTATAACAATCGTATAGCCGAATAAACAACCGTATTATTTAAACCGTATTTTTAACTGTATAGCAAAAAAACAGTACAATCCTTAACTGTATAGCATATATACAATGTATATACAGCCGTACTGACCGTATTTTAGAACACTGATCATGATATTGTTTTTTTTTTAAAATAAGTTTTATAGAAACGTTAATTTGACTATTATTTATATTGAAAAAGTAGAATTTGTTGCAATTGGCAATTACTTTATGGTTTATTAAATTTCTATGAGAATTTTCAAAATATGCCATTTTTAACATGCCACTTTTCAAAAATGACACTATTCTAAAAGTTAATATCATTTATGTTTGGATTAATTATGTTATTTTAGGGTTTAGTTTTTAAAATTTAAGGTTTTTAGGGATCAAAAGTTTTTTCAAGATTAAGAATTTTGAGATATAAGCTTTTTAAAAAGTTTTATAAGTGGAATGTTTGTAAAAAGATAATTCAATAGTTGCATGTTTGCAAAAAATAATTCAACAATGGCATTTTAAAAAATTTAGACTATATATCATTATATTTTTTTTTACAAATTTATATCTATTTTTAATGTCCAAAATTCAAATGCGGATAGGAATAGTTGAACATCATATCCATTTTTTTGCTTTCTCAATAACATGTACTATTTATGTTTAAATTACACGTAAATGTTGATGGACCAACTAGATCTTTTGTTTAGCAATCAAGCATATATATAATGTCAAATCGAATAGGCTTATGAACTTAGACAAATATAAAGAACAACTTTTCTTTATTAGATTTAGAAACTCTTTCAAAACTAAATCTTTCTTCATTCTAAGTTATGATGATGTTATGAAGTGATATGGAACAACTCTCCATTAGCACTTGTTTATATAGAACTAAGAAACTTGTTCTCCAAGCTTCGTAAACTTGTTCTCCAAGCCTCGATAGCTTCCTCTCCAAGTCTCGTAGCTTCCTCTCCAAGTCTCTCGTTAGCTTGCTCTCCAAGTCTCCGTAGCTTGTTCTTCAAGCTTTGGAATTATCCAACATTCTCCCCCGTAATTCCAACTTGAACTCCGGGAAGTTTGATCTCTTGAACTCCGACTAGACTTCTCATTTCTTTGAACTTGATCCTTCCTAATGGTTTGGTAAGGATGTCCGCCTTTTGCTCTACACCGGGTACATGCTCTACTTCAACTTGGCCGTTCTCTACACATTCACGAATAAAGTGATAATTTTTAAGAATGTGTTTACTTCTTCCATGAAACACCGGATTCTTAGTTAAAGCTATGACCGACTTGTTGTCTATCCTTAGTATGACCTTCTCGTCCTTGCTAAAAATCTCTCTCAACAGTTTCTTGAGCCATATAGCTTGCTTTGCGGCTTCTGTAGCTGCCATAAACTCGGCCTCGCATGAAGACAATGCAACGGTTGGTTGCTTTTGTGATGTCCAAGTAATCGGTGATGTGCCATAGTAGAAAACGTGTCTTGAGGTGCTTCTTCCATCATCAATGTCGATATTGTGACTACTATCACTATATCCAATAATCCTCCTTGACCCGTTTCTCTTGAAGTATAAACCAAAATTAGTGGTTCCTCTTACATATCTTAGGATATGTTTAATCGCTTGACCATGAAACTCTCTTGGACTTTGCATATACCGGCTTAGAACTCCAACTGCATATGATAGATCTGGTCTCGTGTGGAGAAGATACCTTAGACAACCGATCGTTCTTCTATACTCCGTGGCATCAAGCTCCGTCTCGTTTTCAGCTTTTGAAAGCTTTAAACTCGACTCCATTGGCGCATGAGTCAAGTTACACGTCTCCATCTTAGTATTAACAAGAATTCCTCGAGCATAACCTTCTTGTTTAATCCTTATCCCATCTTCTCCTTGAATTACTTCAATGCCAAGATAATACGTTAACTTTCCAAGATCCGACATCTTGAACTTCTTTGACATATCTTTTTTGAATTGTTTAATGATTATAAGTGATGTTCCCGTTACAAATAAATCATCAACATAGATAGCCACAATCAAAAAATCATTCTTCTCTTCTTTCCGGTACACTGATGGTTTCTTTAAACACTTCTTGAAGTTCATCTCCTTTAGAACTTGATCGAGTTTAATATTCCATGCTCTTGGGGCTTGTCGAAGTCCATATAGAGCCTTGTAAAGTCTATAAACTCGGTTTTCTTCTCCCTTTTTCACGAAGCCTTCGGGTTGAGTCACATAAACCGTCTCAATTAAATCACCATTCAAGAAGGCGGTTTTCACGTCTAGATGATGTACCTCCCAACCATTTGTTGCCGCAAGAGCTATGAAAAGTCGTATAGTTTCGAGTCTTGCCACTGGTGCAAATACTTCTTCGAAATCTACTCCTTGTTGTTGCACATAGCCTTTTGCCACAAGTCTTGCTTTGTTTTTATTCACCGAACCATCCGCTTTTCTCTTTATCTTGAAGATCCATTTTAGTCCAATGGGATTTACTCCTGTTGGCTTGTCAACGAGCTCCCATGTCTTGTTTCTTACGATGGAGTCCAACTCGACTTTCATCGCTTCTATCCATTCATGAAAGTTTGCAGCTTCAAGATAGTTTTCTGGTTCTCCATCCACTGTGAGTAGTAGCTTCACGCTTTCTAGGTCTGCCATCAATACATAGTCGTCAAGATATCTTGGTTTTGTGATGACACGACCATATCTTGTTACTCCTTGTTGCGGTTCTGCTTCTTGATTCTCACCATGGTTTACGTCTTCTTCTTCTTCTTCCTCGACTTGGTTTATAGGTTCATCATATGGTTCTTGATGATCATTGTCTTAATCATCCTCATTTCCTCTTACATCTTCTATAACACCATCACGAGTAAGTTTAAACATGCCCGGTTCTCCATCATTTTGTTTTGTTGCAGAAGACCACTCCCAAACCTTTTTCTCGTCAAAGACTACGTCTCTACTAACAATCACCTTCTTTGCATTCGGATCATAGAGTCTGTATGCTTTGGAACCAAGTTCTGTTCCAAGATTGATCACACTTCTTGACCTGTCATCTAGCTTCTTAAGATGTGGTCCAATGATCTTTGCGTATGCAACACAAAAAAAACCCTCAAGTGTTCGATGTTAGGTTTCTTGGATGTGAAGCTCTCGTAAGGAGTTTGATTCTGCAATGCTTTTGTTGGAACTCGGTTTATGAGATAAGTTGAATGACGTACGGCTTCTCCCCATAAAATGTTTGGAATTTTCATTGCCTTAAGCAAGCTCCTAGTCATCTCCATCAATGTCCGATTTCTTCTCTCAACAACTCCATTTTGTTGAGGCGTATATGGTGCGGTTAAGTGTCTAGAGACTCCTTTCTCTTCACAAAATTGGTTGAATTCAGTTGAAGTGAACTCTCCTCCTCTATCGGTGCGAAAGGTCTTCACGGATAAACCGGTTTGTTTCTCCACGTATTCCTTAAACCTTTTGAACTGATCGAATGCTTCACTTTTCTCCTTCATCAAGATAGTCCACATGTATCTTGAAAAATCATCGATTAACACAAAAACGTATCTGTTATTCGATGGTGTTGGTGGTGATATTGGACCGCATAAATCTCCATGAATCAACTCTAAAGGTTGCGTCGCACGAAATCTCGATGTGGTTGGGAATGAATTTCTTGTTTGTTTTCCAGCTTGACACACATCGCATATACTCGTCTCATGTGACACTTGCGGCATTCATGTGACCATCTCTTTATCAATCATGTTTTTCATGGCACCAAAGCTTACATGACCAAGCCGAGCATGCCATCTCCATGCTTCTTCATCGTCTTGAGTTTGTAAACACATAGGGTAGGAGATTTCCATTGGTGTTTTGTAGAGGTGATTTGCTGATCTTATGACTCTTACAAGTAATCTCCCACGTGGATCTTTAAGCGTAAAAAAATTGTCTCTCATGTAGACTTCACACCCATGTTCCGTTGCTTGTCCAAGACTTAGTATGTTGTGTTTTAAGTCTGGAATAAAATAAATCTCCTTGAGCGCTCTTCTTTCTCCGGTCTTGCACACAAAATTTATTGTTCCCTTCCCAACAATATCAACATACGAGCCATCTCCGAATCATACTTTTCCTTTGATCTTCTCGTCTAAACTTGAAAAGAAGTTTTTATTTCCCGTCATGTGGTTACTTGCTTCATTGTCTAGATACCAAACACTTGCATTGCCATTGTTGATATCGAAGTTCTTCGGAATCACCTTATCTTCATTCAAGAACACCACCTCACGAACGTAAAGAGCATCAGCTTCTTGGGTTTCATGTAAATTTGTCTCTTGTCATCCTGCTGCTCTCTCGAGACATGTTGAAACGTAGTGACCAGCCTTGTCACATCTCCAACAAATTATTTGGGATAGATCCTTCTTCGGCTTATGGTCTCTGATTTCTCCTCCTTGAGTTCTTCCTCGTCCCCTGCCTCTACCAGAACCATCACCGCCGTTACTTCCTCTACCATAACCACCGCGGTTAAAACCTCCTCTGTTATAGCTTCTTCTGTTTCCTCCTCGAAAATTTCTGAAAGCTCCACCTCTTGAACTTCCGTAACCTCTTGAAAACATAAGTTTTCCTTGGTCCTCACTTCGGGCTTCTTCTCCCACACGTTCTTCATACGCTTTTAGTCTCCCAACTATATCTTCAAATCCTGTTGTATTCAGATCCAGGACTTGCTCAAGGGATGCTACAATATGAATGAACTTTTCTCTTGGGAGCCCTTTCAAGAACTTCTTCACCAACTTTGATTCTTCGATGGTTTCTCCCAAAGAAGCTGATTGACTTGCTAGGCCTGAGATCTTGCCCGCAAAATCATCAACCGAGTCGGTGCTGCTCATCGTTAACTTGTTGAGTTCCGTCATTAAAGTTTGTAGTCACGCTTCTTTAACACGGTCTGCTCCAAGATGACACGCTTTGATAGCCTCCCACACGTTCTTTGAAGATGTTTGTTCTCCAATCTGCAAAATTAATGTCTCGGGGATTGACTGAAACAATAGTGCTGTCGCCACATCGTTCTTCTTCACATCGGTGGAACCTGGATCTATTGTTTCCCAAACTTCGCAAAGTCGCAACGTGATCTTCATACGCATTGCCCAAACTGTGTAGTTTGTTGGGGTGAGCATGGGACAATGAATAGATGCTGCGCCAACGTCTTTTGGTCGCGGCTGTTGTTGGGGTTGAGGATTGTCTTCACCGGCCATGCTTGCTTACAATAATCACTTAACACCGTTCTTGATCGAGTCTTCGACTTAAGGCTCGCACCGGTCTTGATCGGGTCTTCGACTTAAGACACCGCTCTGATACCAATTCAAATCGAAAAGGCTTATGAACTTAGACAAATATAAAGAACAACATTTCTTTATTAGATTTAGAAACTCTCTCAAAACTAAATCTTTCTTCTTTCTAAGTTATGATGATGTTATAAAGTGATATGGAACAACTCTCCATTAGCACTTGTTTATATAGAACTAAGAAACTTGTTCTCCAAGCTTCGTAAACTTGTTCTCCAAGCCTCGGTAACTTCCTCTCCAAGTCTCTCGTTAGCTTGCTCTCCAAGTCTCTGTAGCTTGTTCTCCAAGCTTTGGAATTATCCAACATAATGCACAAACTAATAAAGACGCGGTATTGATTTTGTGATGTACTTGCGAAATAAATGAATAAAAAGAAGAAAATCTTCTCTATTGTTTGACACTATCATTTCTTCAATGATACATCGTCATTTGTATAAATTTTTTAAAAAAAATTTCCCGGAACAATAAAATTTTGTATATTAATCATTATTTCATTAGAAAAAAATAAAGCAATTTTTTTGGTGTATGAAATGCTCCATTTTTTGGTGTAGATAGATATCGTAATCGTTCCCAATGTGGCTGGTTTTTTTTTGGGACCACTGGATGGCATTTTATTTTATGATTTGCACAAAAATCCCTTTTTGGGGCATACTTTGTTAAAGACAGTCCTTCGCATAAATTGTCTAAATATTTTCTTTCAATTGGAATTTGGTTATTTGGATTTTTTTTTTTTTAAACTCCAAGGGATGTTAGGCATTTTAACTTCTTGTCTTTCTGTTTTTTGGTAATATGGATTTTCTCAGAGGTTAATACAAATTCACCAGATGAAAAAAAAAAGGCAATCTCTTCAACATATCATTTTAATGGTTTTGTCTCCTATAAAATTTATTTAGTTACTTTTATACAGTCTTTGGGTTTTCTTATTCACCCTTTTTTTTTTATCAACCAATCAAAATTGAGTTGTAGAGACTACCAATTTAATTAAATCATTTACTATATCAAACAAATTAAAACAATTAATACTCTATTATCTAACTAAACAAATTAGATAGATCCTAAACCCCAAACTCAAACCTTAAACCCCAAAGCTATATCCTAATTTGAGAATAGTTAATCCAAAATAAGTTCTAAATCCCAAACTCAAACCATAAAACCCAAAGCTATAACCAAATTTGAGAATAGTTAACCCAAAATAAATTCTAAACCCCAAACTCAAACCATAAAACCCAATGCTATATCCAAATTTGAGAACAGTTAACCCAAAATAAATTCTAAACCCCAAACCCAAACCATAAACCCCAAAACTATACCTTAATTTGGGAATAGTTAGCCTAAACAGTCAATTAGGAAATTTATGAACCTAAGAATTGTTCATTTTAGAAATGGAGCCATAACAGTCAATTAGGAAATCTATGGATTCTGGTCTAAAACTCTGATTAACCCCAATTTGTTGTTGTTGATCTTACTGTTTTAATCAAAAAAGAATAAGGTAGGATATAACATGTGATATTTACTTAGTTAAATAAACCATGTATATTCAGATTCAGGTCTTCTAATTATAACATAACCTCAAAAAAATTAGTCCAGCACACTCATTTAGAAATTCTAAATTATATGTATCTGGATTAGAATTTATAATTTTGGAAACATACCCTCCATTTCACAAAATTGAAAAGGAAACGAATTTGAGGCTTTTGATTTCATTTTTCATGTTACTACAAATATCACATAAATAAACTTCCGTTTTTAGATCTGAGATATAAAATATTAGTGATTTCTCTTTTTTTTTTTTGGTTGATTAGAGATTGTGAATCAAATTGGAAAATAAAAATATTTAACATTTTTAAGTCGAGAGAGAGAGCTCTTCTTCTTCTCGGAGGAATCAAAACTGCAAAGGAACTAAACAAAGAAAAGTAAAATGGTTAAGTTTTCTAAGTCGACGTACGTACAACTTCGCTGATTGCAATTTATGCGAGAGGCTAACCTTATAGTTATATAGAACATAAAATATCATTTTGGGGTTATGAGAACAAATTTAATTATTGTCTGATCTTCTGATTTCTTTGTAGGAGGTTTCGTGAATTGGCGAAGAAGATGAAAAATGGAGCTCCACAAATGAAGGCGGGTCGGTTCATGACTCATGTTTTTGTTCTGATTTTTCTTCTTCAAGGTGTTCATTCTCGAATGTCACGGTATAATACTCTCTTAACATTTGAATATAAAATTATACTATATACTATTTCAATTTCCATGTGGTTTGTTTAATGTTTTTGTGTGTGTTGTATATATGATTTTGAGGGTTTTTATTGGTGTTGGTATTTTAATCGATTTGAAAACCCATATGAAATTTGAGTCTTTGTATTTTTAACATAGAAATCTATTGAAATCTATTTAAAAATCAAATTTAAATCCATAAGTAAATATGTAGGATTGAATAAAATGTGATTTTGATTTGTATTTGAGAATCACAAATTGAATAAGAGGTGATTTTGATTTGTATTTGAGAATCACAAATTGAATAAGACATGATTTTAATGAAGATTTTAAAATGATGAATTGAATAATATAGGATTTTGTTAGGATTTTCAAATCTATTAAAATACCAAAACCAATAAACCTTATATGTGATTCGAGTACATTCAAAAATTTAGATTTAACACTTTTTATAATTTTTTTCTTTATTATCTTGTTTTCAAAAAAATATTTAAACAATTAAATCATCGTAAGATAGCAGTAATTTAATAATCAAATAATTTTGATAGTCTATATGGGAAGACCTAATTTTGGTATTATATATAATAGAGATTTCTTTCAAGTTCTATCAACTCTTTAAAATTTAGATTTCTTTCCCCTTTCGTATCTAGTCGACAGTTGAATCTCAACATAGGTTCATGCACTTCCTTGTCGATGAAATTGTGATATTTTCTTCTTATTACAGAAACAAATTAAACATCGCTAAACCGAGACAAAATCTCGCATCTCTCCCGGTTACACTCAAGAAAATTGGTCATGACCAAGTACGATCGAAACATCTTTTTCATCTTCATAATCTTTAGTTTAAGTATGCTACTATAATCATTTATCATTTTTAAATATATTTGGTCAACAAATTATAAATAAGATTTGTGATGCTTATTCTGTTTATGTTTAAGGTGGTCGTTAATAACGGTATCATCCAAGTTACCTTCTCGAATCCACAAGGCTTTATTACTGCACTACAAGAAAACAGGTCATTTGCCACCCCCAGAAGCGTCACAAAACGCTCGTCGCTAATTTTTGGTGTCGCAAATCCGTCGCAAATTAGCGACGCTTGTGTGACTTTATATTTTCGTCGCTAATTTGCTACGGATTTGCGACGCCAAACTTTAGTCGCAAATAAGCGACGAATTTGTGACTCATACTGGTGGTCACTAATTAGCAACTGATTTGAGACTGTCTAAGGTGTGGCAAATAAGCGACTAATTAGCGACTTCGGATTTTGCGACTGATTTGTGACTAACTTTGTTCGTCGTAAATTAGCTACTAATTAGAGACTACATTGTTGTTGTTACAACTTTGGGTTAGTCACATTTTGGTCACTAATTTGCCATTGATTTGCGACGCCTTTGTTTTACAAATGACCGAATTGAATCTCTTTCCAGTCACTTTTCAGTCACTTAAATGCTACTAATTGTTGTTTGTTTGTTTTGTTTTCAATTACCAAATGCTGTGAATAATAAAAAAAAAACTTGAAATGCAAAATTATATTACAAAACAAGCATATAGCTTGTCAAAATTAGTACCAATGTACAAAAGGCTTGCTAGTGTACTAAAAAATATTACAGCCATTGTATCAAAGGGTAATAGTATATAATTTCAGGAGCAAAACAACAATCAACCATATAAACCTACCGCGGTCCATTGACTGAAAGAGGCATGATCGGCAGAATGTATGCCCGCATGGAGTTGTAATTGGTTCATACAACAGTTTTAGGCAAACAGTGCAATCAAACTCATCAGACCGCTCAGCCTTTCCATGGGTCTTTCTCATCGAAGTAGGCAGAACCTTCTCCAATTCTTGAAGATTGGATCGGAGAGGATCGCTTCATGCCATCAGAAAGAAACCCCAAACTTTTAAAACGACACATTCGGTTAGGCATCAATACGAAATCAAGAATGGTACACATCATCTACCGTACCTAAACAGATCAGATGAGGAAGCGGATAAGCAATAGCCTAAGAAAATAACTGGAACTTCAAAAAGTTTATACAAATTTAGAGTATCGCTCACCAACTTTATACGAGAATTGACCAAGAGCCTCAATGAAGGGCATAGATTCAATATCACCTGCACAAAACATAATTCATAAATGAATAAAAGCCACTCTCCTGAGCAATTGTGAGGAAAGGTAAGATCAGCTAACAAACCACATTACCTATAGTCCCGCCTAATTCGATAACACAAACATCAGGAGGATCGTCCTTTCCATCAACAGGAACATTAGCCACACGTTCAATCCACTCTTGAATCGCATCAGTAATATGTGGAACCACCTTTAAAAAAAAGTTAAAAACTTTGTTCAAACACTCAAATCATTTCAGAACCAGAGGAAGTTAATAATAATGTACGAACCTGTACAGTTCTTCCGAGGTAGTCCCCCCTCCTTTCCTTGTCAATGACTGCCTGCAGAACACAGGACCAAAATTTAGCACCTTGTTCTAAATATGAGACTATAACAACTCAAGTAGGACACAGTACCTGGTAAATCTTTCCAGTTGTTAAATTGTTGTCACGAGTCAATGTAGTGTCTAGAAATCGTTCATAGTTTCCAAGGTCCAAATCCACCTAAACATGCAACTAGTTAGACACGCCAATGCAATCAATTAGAGAAAAAGTAATTACACAATATGACATTACCTCTTCACCATCATCTAACACAAATACTTCACCATGCTCAAACGGAGACATTGTTCCAACATCAGTATTAAGATAAGGATCTGCATAGAGAAAGGATCAAGTTCATTCAAAATTGACAAGTTCTAACACAAGAAAATGGTGCCTTTCTTGGTTGCATATGAATGATACATGTAATAATCCAGAGTGAGAAGACACACAGGACAATAAATAAACTCACCAATCTTAATAGAAGTAACACGAAGACCACATGCTTGAAGAAGAAGACCAATGCTACTTGCAGTGACTCCTTTCCCAAGTCCACTCACAACTCCTCCTGTCACCAAAACGTACTTCATTTTGTCTCTTTACGTCTTCTTCTTCTTCACCTAATCATCAAAACACACAGAATACGGTAAGAATCAATAAGATAGACGAAGCCCTTTTCAAAGACGAGTAATCTCTTCCTAAGAAAGAGCAAATGGTTGGGTTTGAGTCAAAAAACAAGAAAGTGAGAAGACGAAATTGCTGCAGAATTGTACCTTGGTTGAGCAAAATTGGACTTGTGGATGATTACAAGAACATACCAAGCAAGAGCTGCAAAATAATGGTGAAAGTCATCTCATTGTCTTCTTCTTCTTCTCTATTTCACACTCAACAACTCTTTCTCTCTCTTTGTCTGCAATTATATTCTTTCAGATTTGGAAGTCTTTGTGCGACAAGAATGATTTGACCCATCACTGGGAAAAAATACAGAAGATCAAAGAAAGAAGATGCCTTTTAGCAAAACCTCCCCATGTAAACAACCAAACCATCTTTATTACTTGTTCCCATTAAGAGAATATACATGTTTCTCATCATCATTAACATATTGGTACACATAAGAAGGAGACATTTTCACTTCATTTTAGCTGCTACTATCAATACACATGTCCTTAAACTCAAGCTTAACCATGTTAACATTCTCTATGCATCCCACCAAAACTCAAACCTCTCACTAGGAGAAAATCTAATCAATTACACATATAAGGCTATAATATGATATACTTCCAGAAATCATAAGACCAAATTTTCACCAAATCAACTTTATACTAACTAAGCTTTACTCCAAATTATTGCAAACAAACAAACCAAAAAAGCCCTAAGCCCTGACAAAAATTAAATATAAATTGTTACAGGAATCGATTCATGAGCTAATACTCATCCAAATCACCAGAAAACACCTTCGAAACCACAAATAGCTACAAATATCCGAATTCAATCGGAAAGAGCAAAACGGGAACTCACTCGGCGAGATCGCCTAACTGACGAAGGATTCCGACGAGTCTAGCGGTGGATCTTGCACCAACACCACCACCACCACCACCACCACCGATGGTGGATTTTCCACCAATACCACCACCAGACTGCGATTTTCCACCACCACCACCACTAGAGTCACCGCCAGTCGTGGATTTTCCACCAACATCACCACCAGGGGTGTATTTTCCACCACCACGACCAACTGTACATCGTACACCGCCTCCTCGTGCAGTAACTTTCTTTCCACCAACCATTTTGATTAGGGTTTTCAATCGACAACGAGAGAAAAAGAATTAGGGTTTTCAATCAAGAGCGAGAGAAGGAGAGACAGATGAAGGATTGAGAGTGAGAAGAAGAAAAAGATGAAAAGATTTAGATTTAGGGTTTGCGAAAGAAGAAGATGAAAAGTTTAGAGTTTCTGGGTTTCGAATTCGAAGAATCAGATTGATTTCTTCGATTATAGGTTCGATTTATATGAAGAAATGAAGATTTAGAGGTTTGAATCAAGTTGATTTTAGCAAAAATGCCTCGGAATAGCCTCTGAATCGAGAGAGAAGAGAAAGTGAAAAATTTTAAGGGTTTCGATAAATGACTCTTGGGCTCTGATAAATGAAATTTATTTACTTATTGTGCGCTAATGCGAGGCAAATTAGTCACAAATATTTTGGTTTGGGGGAAAATTAGCCCGCCCAAATATTTTAGCAACAAGCCTATATATTCGTCACTAAAACGTCACTAAGTAGTCTTTAATTTATGACATATTTGTGACGCTTTAGAGGGAGTCACAAATGAAATCTCCAAACCCTAAACAATTAGACCCCAACCTATGATCCTCTTGCCATTCCTTATACCCTATACCCTAAATCTACCGATATATTAACTAAAAACGTCATAACAAGGCTAATTTAGTTTCAACATCAAATTTACCAAATATGGGATGAAAGTTATGTAAGTTTATAAACTTCTAACATTTATAGTTGTAGTGAAAATTTCAAAATTCATATTGTTTTAATTTATCCACTACTAACACATTTTCATACTTTGCCTTTAAAGTTTACCATAATCTAATTACAAATATGAATCATAGATACCTCAATGTGTATTATTGTAAAATGGAGTGGCAAAGTAGTCACTAATCAGTCGCAAATTTACTTATGCGTCGCAAATGCGTCGCAAAATAGTGGTATATTTGTGACTATTTTGTGACGTTAGTATAGGTTTGAGAATCCAAAACCCTAAACCCTATATAGTCACTAAAGAGTCACAAATCCGTCACTATTATTTTTTTTTAAAAATTGTTATTTTGAAACCCTAAATCCTATATGGTCACTAAAGAGTCACAAATTCGTCACTACCAATTTTTGTGACGCTTTTGTTACGCTCTTATGGTAGTCACTAATCTGTGACTGCTTTGATAGTCACAAAGTAGTCGCATATTTGTGACCCCATAAAGTAGTCGTAAAAGAGTCGCTAATTAGTGACTGATATGTGACTAGCCTAAAACCTCCAAATAAGTGTCGCAAATTAGTCACTTATTTGCGACTCTCTTACGACCAGGTTTTGGCGTCGCAAATTAGCGACAATTTTGCGACGCTTATTTATGGCGTTGCAAAGTAGTCGCAAATTCGTCGCAATAGCGTCGCAAATATTAGTGACTACTTTTGCAGTCACTAACTGTAACACCCAAACTTTTTTTTTTTAATTAATTAACCCGGATTAATGATCCCATAATCATTAATCCTCAGCGGCTAACTCAGGGTGAATTCAAATGCGGAATAAATAACCATAAATAAAATCAAACTCCAATACCAATAACCATCTCAAATAATTTCTAGCAACCTAACAGGCTACTAATATCTCAACATAAACAATAATAAGGCCCTATCATCCTCCGTCCTTGCCTCCAGTCCCAGATCACGCTTTCCCATTACCTACAACTCAAAGGAACACGGGAGTTGCATGAGTATTATCATAAATACTCAGTGAAGCGGTCATCCCGCAAAAGATTAACATAATTAACATTATCAATTTATCACAATCCAATAACCACATTTTACTTTTAATTAATCAATCATATAACACGAATTCACACAAACAAACACCATGAATGCTAACCTACATCAATCATCGCAATCACGCACTCACCTCGATAACGGTTGAACTCTCGATACAAACCTGCAACCGCAGAACCGACTCAACGACGATCTGCCACGGATTAATTCATAATTAATACTCGAAAACTAATCAATGAACTAATCTCCTAAACCGACCAACCCACGGTCCAAATTAATTTAATTCCCCATTAAATTAATTTCCCCGATTAACTTCCTAATTAATATCCACAATTAATTATAAATTAATCTCTAAACCGAACCGGACCATGGTTCAAATTAATTTAATTACCCAATTAAATTAATTCCCCGGTTTACTCCTAAACCACTAATTAGAATAACCCTCTAATTAACCAACCCTTAACCGGCTAAACCAACCAATTAACATTAAACCAACATCTTCTTCTTCTTCACACGATCTGCTCAACAACGACCGACCATCGCCGCCGTTCCGATCACCACCGCCGGCCACCATGCCGCCGTCAAGCACCAAGACTCACCTCGCGCATCACGCCACGCCGATCCTCCACGCCGTCGAGCACTAGCCGGTCACCTCCCACAACCGATCATCCTCTTCCGTAACCGCACAAGCCTCAACGCCGATCACCACCAATGCCTCGCCGCCGCCAAGCACCATGATTCGGTCACCACACACAACCTGATCAAGCCTAACGATTCTACCCCAAGATTCAACCTATTAAACCGATCAAAACTAGAGAGAGAGAAGGAGACTTACGGCTCACGCAAGGAGGACGGTGACTCGAACGGAATCTCCACCGCAAGCTTTACCACCGGACACCACTCTCTTCTTCTCCCCTTTCTCACTCAAAAAGCACGATCACACGAAGGAACAAAATGGAGGCTGCTCTTCACGATCTCACGTTCGATCAAAAGAAATAGGGTTACACCCAAATTCTCAGAAAATTGCAAATAAGTCCCTTCGCTTCTTCCTTCTTACGAATTGACCCCAAAACTTCCGAAAGTTGCAAAAACAACCCCAATTAAATTCCCGCGGAATTTAATTATTTTAAACCTTTTCACAATCTCGATCACGGATGTTACACTAACCGCAGTCACTTCTGGACTGTTTTCTTGTAGTGCTGGAATCAAGTACAATGCCTTTGAAAATGTGTTGAACGAAAAAATTAAAAATAGCGGGTAACAATACATTTATATCTTAATATATATAGCTTTTGAAAAAAGTATTAAGATTATGTTTCGTATCATTATATATAGGTATTGGGACGTAGTATGGTATGAATCAGGAAAAAACCCACAAATCGATCAGTAAGTTTTTCAAATCTCTCTCTCTTTGTATCTTTAACGATTATAAATATTTTTCGAATAATATTACGTACGTTGTAACAGGTTAGTAGGAGAAAAATTCAATGTTGTAAATCAAACAAGTGAACATGTCGAAATTTTATTTTCGAGAGAATGGAATATATCTCAACGCGGTTCGGTATCCCCATTAAACGTAGACAAAAGGTACGTCAACATGTTACGCTAAATTTTTTTTCAAAAAGTATAGATTGTTTGAGAATTTAATTATAGATTAATCTTCATAAAAAATAACTTTTTTTAAAGATATATTATACGAAGAGGTGTGTCCGTAGTATACATGTATGCTGTATTAGAGAGGTTAAAAGGTTGGCCAGAAGTGGACATGGACCAAACCAGGATTGTTTTCAAGCTTAACACAACAAAGTAACCATTATATATTTTTCTAAATATTTAGTTAATGTCTTAGTGTTTAAATAGTGGGATTAAGAAACCAAATTGTCATTTACGAAACCCTTTTTCAGATTTGATTACATGGCTTTATCGGATTCTCGGCAGAAAATGATGCCTTTCGCAACAGATCGCGATATCACAAACGGTCGTGCTAGTCCATTAGATTACAAAGAAGCTGTTCGTTTGATAAATCCACAAAATCACTTACTTAAAGGGCAGGTATATAGAAATTAATCCACGACCAAAAAAAGAATCCCAAATTGTTTACATAGACTTCTACTAATATATTTAAACTCTAATAAAAAAATTACATGAACCGTAAATACTTTACTTATAAGAGAACCGATATAAAGATTACATGCAAATCCCTTGGTTCTTTTGCTTTTTTGATGTTAAATATACATCATCATAAGTATTAAATAAAAGTCAAATTAAAATCCTAGGCGTAAATAAAATTGATATTTCTGGAAATTATTGGGTGTGAAATTATTGGGTGTGACGCAGGTTGACGATAAGTATATGTACTCAGAGAAAAATAAAGACAATAAAGTGCACGGTTGGATTTCAACGAACCTACGTGTCGGCTTCTGGATGATTACTCCCAGCGATGAGTCCCGTGTTTGTGGGCCCCCCAAACAAGATCTCACTTCTCATGTCGGACCCACCACTCTTTCAGTGAGTCCATCCACTAAACTCTCAATTTTTATTTTTACTATAGGTATTTTTGTATCATTATATATTTTAAAATGGTTTCCGAAAAAATAAAATTGAATTGGAAAATATGCATTTTCGTTTTTTTTTTGAAAAAGAAATGAACTGATTTTTTTTGTCACATTAAATAATTAAATTGATTTACGTAGAAATATATTGGATGTAAAAAGAAATGAAAAATGAATGTAATTAGTAATCTTTTACTTATAAGGTATACTATTTTTATAGTTATCGACCAGAAAAATGATACTGAAGACTTTAACAAAAATGTTTAGTCGATTTTTGTATGTTTTTACGGATCTTTGTAGTAGTTTTTAACCGCTTACGACTCCTGTTAATTTTTTTTTTCCAGCTTTTTATAAACAGACTAGTTACTATCTTTATGAGTGTTCCCATTCTCAAATGATCTTTGGTCCGATTAATTTGATGAGGTGAAATCTATTTCTGTTTACTTCTTCTCGCAATTGATTTTAATATTATCGTGTTTTAATTAGATGTTTACAAGTGTACATTACGTGGGAAAAGACATGAACACAACCTATAAAAGCAAGGAACCATGGAAGAAAGTGTTTGGTCCTGTCTTTGTTTACCTTAACTCTGCTTCCTCTCCTAATCATCTCTGGACCGATGCTAAACAACAGGTCTCGTCCTCGTATCAACGATCCATTATAGTTCATTCAATATGATACAAAAATATACTAAAAACATACAAGAAAATTGAATTCTTATAACCATGATTATTGTTTATGTGTATTTAAAATGCTTTTAAACAATTAAATAGATGGATGCAGAGGTCCAAAGCTGGCCTTATGGTTTCGTGAAGTCAGTTGACTATCCTCTTCGTCACCAAAGAGGAAGAGTCAATGGTCAATTCTTTGTCATGGACAGGTAAATAAATACTTTTTCTCTGATGATATATTCTTATAATATTTCTTTGAAATATTGTTTTTAAATCCAAAATGTGACACTATGGATATTGTAGATACATAAACAAGACAGAATCATTCGGTGAATTTGCTTATGTGGGTTTAGCATTACCTGGTAAAGCTGGTTCATGGCAAACTGAAAACAAGGTATTACTATAATTTATTTTTGTAATAATACTATATAATGGCATGGTGGCGTTTGATAATCTTTTAAAATAAACTTTTGGTAAAGGGATATCAATTTTGGACACGAGCAGACAAAATGGGGAAGTTCACAATAACGAACGTGAGACCAGGAAATTATTGTCTCTACGCATGGGTATCTGGATATATTGGTGACTATAAATACGAGCATGACATTATCATCACACCAGGTAAATTTTAATAATAATATGATCATATCTTCTTAGTATATACAAAATGAATTACTATGTGTTTAAAGACCTATTTAGATCCAAGTAGAGAAGTATTATAGTCACAATTCGGTTCGCATCTTATGTTTTTTTCATACTCGGTTTCTTAGTCACAAGTGAAGAATAACCTGAGGGATTAGTCGGGTGATAAAAACCTGGAGCATCCCTGATTATTAAAAGAAAAAAAAAATCAATGTATATGTGTTTGGTTTGATGTAGGTAGAGAGATAAATGTTGGATCCATAGTATACCAACCGCCAAGAAACGGCCGGACACTATGGGAGATCGGAGTACCCGACCGGACTGCCGCAGAATTCTATATTCCCGATCCGGACTCAACCCTTTTGACCAATCTCTATCTTAATAGCTCAAATGCTCGTCAAGACAGGTAATAGAATTAACCATCACATCTAAATTATTATTTTACAGTATGGTTTTTCTTGTGTACTAAATGGTGGTTTATTAATATAATAATACAGATTTAGACAATATGGTTTATGGAATCGTTACAGCGTTTTGTATCCTCGAAATGATCTTGTTTATATCGACGGAGTGAGTGACTATAAAAAGGACTGGTTTTATGCACAAGTCACAAGGTAATATATTAATATATTTTAATATTTCTAAAGATTGTTGTATATTATTCACATAATTTTTTCTATTGATACAAATTTTTTTACTATAATCTATAGACATGTTGGATATGAGACATATCAAGGAACGACATGGCGAATTGTGTTTCATTTAAAAACAGTGACTCAAACTGGAAACTACACACTTCGAATGGCTTTGGCTGCAGCCACGACTGCAGGTTTATATGTTCGGGTTAATGAAGCTAAGTCCAACCCGATTTTCATGACCGGCCTCATAGGCCGAGATAACGCGATCGCGAGGCATGGAATCCATGGGTTGTACAAATTGTACAATATCGATATTCATGGAAAATTGCTTAGGCTTGGTCATAATACGATTTTTCTTACTCAAGATCGGAACATTAGTTCGTTTGCAGGTGTTATGTATGATTATCTTCGTTTGGAAGGCCCGTCCCGAATTTGATAATGCGAGTGGTTATTGTTTTATATGTCAAAGCTAAATTGTAAGAAGAAGTTTTTTTTCGTACAATAGTGACGAATGGCTAAATTTGTTGGTAGCTTTTTTTTAAAAAAATAAATTTTCTTTCTAGCTTGTGGCTAATTAAACACTAATTTAGAGCTTTGGATTATTCGGATGCTGGAATTTGAGAATGAATCTATTTTATGTTTATTCGGTTTGCTTAAAACGTTTTAGTTATTTTTCAAAGGATCTAATGCTTATTTCATTATTTCGTTTTAGACGGTTATTGTTGGAATTGAGACGTTTAGCTAAATAATAAATGTTCGTATTTCAGAAAAGTATTTATTTATTTAAGATGAGAACTTAGTATTTAATGAAATTACTTGCCGTATCCGCTAAGTTAGGGAGCATGGCTTCACAATTTCAGAGGTGCTTATATTGTTATAGGTATAATGCCAAAATTCAATAATTTACTAAGGTTTACATATAATCCACATAAATTTTAAAATAAGCAAAATAGACCTTAGAGTTAACAAAATTATTTTTCCTTCATAAATTTTAAAATAAGGAAAAATTTCCTTCAATTTTCCCCGCATAACATTCTTTCAGAGTTAACAAAATTATTTTTCCTTCAATTTTCCCCGCATAAAATTCTTATATTTGGTGTTTTAAAGCAACAAAATAAAATGATATGCATATGTAAGCATTTAGTCATAGATAAAATATTACAACACTCACCGTCAGTATTATATATTAAATATGTTGGTAAAAAATATAGAAGTATATGAAATATCACAACATTATGTAACATTCTACTAAAATTAAGCACATGCTATGAGTCATTCTCATACCAAAAGTCAACGACCTTTCTCAAATAAAACGGTATCGTTTAGATCCATTTGAATCTATATATAAAGATAACTTTGGTCCCATGTTCGAAACTAGAGAAAGAAAAAAAAAAGTGAGAGATGGAGAGAGAGAAGAGCGTAGACGCGTTTGGATGGGCCGCAAGAGACTCCTCAGGCCATCTCTCTCCATTTGTCTTTTCTAGAAGGTAACGTGAATCAGTGATCATGATGATGATGAATGTTACATGATGGATGCTTTATGTTACCATGAGGATGAATGTTATTACATGATGATACGTATGTGCAGAGAAACAGGAGAAGAAGAAGTGAGAGTGAAGGTGTTGTACTGTGGAATATGCCATAGTGATCTCCATTGTCTCAAGAACGAATGGCACTCCTCTATTTACCCTTTGGTTCCTGGGTACGCAATTTTTATTAGATAACATAATTTTTTTAAAAAGTTTTATATATGTTAAGAGAAAAAAATTTTATGTTACATATGTTGATGTTATGTGTTTGAGTGTTTACGAGAATGAAAGAAAAAACAGAGTATGGTTGTAACTTGATCTTTATTGAAGATTTTAAAAAGTATTACAACTTGTTTTTTTTTTTGATACTTAAAACAAATGACTCGATCTAACACTTATATAAAACGAAACGTTGTGTTTGTGTAAATGAAAAAACATGACTCTTGATCTAACGGACACAACTCTAAAAACAGAACATTGCGTCTTTTGATCAAACTGAAAATGTAACTAACTAATGTAAATGTGACTTTGGTTTAGAGATATGATTATGGTTCAACACTCCCCCTTAATCATATTTTGGCTTTACTCCAAGCTTCTTCCTTAGTTCTTCAAATCTTGAAACGCTTAAGGCTTTGGTAAGTATATCCGCGAGTTGATCTTCTCCTTTGCAATACTTAAGTTGAATGAGCCCCGTGTGCTCCGCTTCTCTCACGAAATGATATTTGATCTCTATGTGCTTCGTCCTTCTGTGTTGAACTGGATTCTTCCCAATAACTATTGCCGATTTGTTGTCGCATAAGATGGGAATGCCTTCTTCAATCTGTAAACCAAAATCCTCCAAGAGTCTTTGTAACCAAATGGCTTGGTTTGTTGCTGCACAAACGGCTATATACTCTGCTTCCGCCGTTGATTGAGCCACCGTTTGCTGCTTGCAGGATTACCAACAAAACATAGCCGATCCGAGACTAAACACATAACCTGTGGTGCTTTTCTTGTCTTCGATAGAACCTCCCCAATCGCTGTCTGAATAGCCGTACAATCTTGGTTCCTTTGCACTTGTGAAAGACACTCCAAAGTTTGATGTTCCCTTAACATACCTTAAGACTCTCTTGGCTTCTTGGTAGTGCTTCATGTGTGGTGATGACATGTATCTTGATAGATAAGCACTTGCATACATCACATCAGGTCTTGATGCACACAAGTACAAGAGTCCTCCTACGATGCTTCGATACTTTGTTGGATCTCCATACTCTTCGCCATCTTCCTCTCGTTTTCCTTGTGGTGTAAGCGGAGTGCTCACACTCTTGCTTTCCTTCATTCCAAACTTATCAATAAGTTTGTTTGCATATTTCTCTTGTGAGAGAAAAATGCCACGTTCATCTTGACGTACTTCCATTCCAAGGAAGTAGTTTAGTAAGCCAAGATCCGTCATCTCGAACTCCTTCTTCATGTTCTCCTTGAACGTGTTGATGAGATGTGTGTTGCTCCCGGTGATGATGATGTCATCAACGTATAAGCTAACAATCAACACGTCTCTTCCTTTCTTCTTGATGTACAAAGCCGCATCATTCATGCTTCTTTTAAAACCATTTTGAATGAAGTAAGAATCTATTCTTCCATACCATGCTCGTGGGGCTTGTTTAAGACCATACAAGGCTTTGTATAGCCTTAACACCTTCTCTTCTTGTCCCTCGACCACAAAACCAGGCGGTTGTGTGATATAGACTTCTTCTTCGAGTTCTCCATTCAGAAATACCAACTTTACATCCATCTGATACAATCTCCACTCCATTTGAGCCGCATAAGCAAGTAATGCTCTAATTGTATCATGTCTTGATACAGGGGCAAATGTCTCAAGATAATCGACTCCATATGCTTGAGAAAAACCTCTCGCAACAAGCCTCGCCTTGTGTTTGATGTGATTTCCGCTTGCATCCATCTTGATCTTGTAGATCTATTTTACGCTGATCACATTCTTCTTCTCTGGCTTGTCGACTAACTTCCAAGTCTTGTTTTTCTCGATCATTACTATCTCCTCTTTCATGGCTTCTTCCCATTCACCATTACCACGTGCCTCATCATAAGTTTGTGGTTCCTCATGAGCGAGGAGACATGCTTCTATGACTTGAGCCGCTTCTTCATACTCCACTCTTGGCGCCTTTTCCATGATCTCTCTCATGGACTTGTACTTTCTTGGTGGTTCTGTGGTTTCTCCTTCTGCACCCGAGTTTTGACCTCCTTCATTTGAGATTTTTAGTTGGTTGAAAGCATCACTGACTTGATCTACTTGAGTGCTTATATCGTTACTTGCTCCTTCTCCATTGACCGTATGACCATTTGATTGATCTCTTGTCTCTTGTGTGTTGTTTATGGATAAAACGAAGTTCTTCTTGACTTCTTCTCCTCTATCCCAATTCCACTTCTTGTTTTCTTCAAACTCTACATTTCTAGATACTTCAACCTTCTCATTCTCCAAGATAAACACTCGATAACCTTTTGACTTATTGCTATAGCCAATGAAAACTCCGCGCTTAGCCTTAGCATCGAGTTTTCTTCTTCTTTGATCCGGGATGTGAACATAACACATACTCCCGAATATCCTCAAGTGTGACACGTTTGGTTTGTGTCCACACCACTTTTCTATTGGAGTCATCTTTTCTTTGATCGCCTTTGTTGGTAGACGGTTTTGCAAGTAAGTTGAGGTATAAACCGCTTTTGCCCATAACTTGAGCGGTAAGTCTTGCTCAACAAGCATTGATCTCGCCATCTCCACCAATGATCTATTTTTGCGTTCTGTTGCACCATTTTGCTGTGGAGAGTAAGGCAATGTGACCTGCCTTAAGATTCCTTCTTCTTCACAAAACCGATTAAACTCGTGAGAAGTGTATTCTCCACCACCATCGGATCTTAGCATCTTGATCATGCATCCTGATTGCTTCTCGATCATTGCTTTGAACTTCTTAAATGTTAAGAAGGTCTCGGATTTTTGTTTTAGGAAGTATACCCAACACATGTGAGTATAGTCATCCAAAAACAAAACATAGTAGCGGCTTCCATCGAGAGATTGATTTTGCATTGGTCCACATAGATCCGTATGCACAATCTCAAGCTTTTCTCTTATCTGAGTTTGAGATTCTTTTGGAAATCTCTTGCGTGATTGCTTCCCAAGGTTACACGCTCCACAAGTTTCCTTGTTGACTTTAAAACTTGGTAATCCCTTTACCAAGTCTTTGTCTTGCATTTGTTGCAAACGTTGCTTCCCTACATGGCCAAGTCTCTTATGCCATGTTTCTTCTTCTTGATCACTCGCAGTCATGGCTTCTTCTTCGACTGAACTCAATTTGATCTTGAAGCTCTTATTCGTCATCTCAATATCCATGACTTCCTTGCCCTTTGCATCTTGAATGATGCATCTCTTTTCTTCAAAACATACTCGATAGCCGCTTGAGATGATTTGAGGAACACTCAAAAGGTTCTTCTCCAAACCAGGCACTAAGAAAACATTCTTGATGAGTCTCTTGCCCATGTTAGTCATGACGGTAATGTCTCCTTTACCGGCGGTCATGATTATCTCTCCATTTCCGTCCCTGATCGGAACTTTGATACTTCTATTGATGTTTGAGAAGTATCTTTCTTGCTTCGTCATATGGTTTGTGCAGCCACTGTCAATCAACCAAACGTCTTCAGTTGTTGATGCTTCCTCGCTTGCACTGAATAGCATATGATCTTCTTCTAAGTCTTCTTCTTCGAGACTTACATGTGCTCCCTCTCTTTTCTTCGAGCGACACACATTTGAGTAGTGGCCGATCCTACCACACTTGTAACACTTCACGTTACTTCTTTGGTTGTTGCCTTGATCGTTTTTCTTCGGTTTCTTCCAACACTTCTCTTCGGTGTGATTGCTCTGCTTGCAAAATCCACACCACCGCTTGCCTTGTTTGACACGGTTCTTGGTGTTGTCTGTTTTGGAACCAGATTCTCTTGCTTTAGAGTGAACATAGAATGCTCCCTCATTGCTGCTTTCTTCTCTTGCAGCCACTCTCGCTTCTTGTGCTTTCAAGATGCCAATTAGTTTTGACATTGTTAGTAAGTCCAAATCTCGAGTTTGTTCTAGGACACTAACAATGCTATCAAACTTGGCTGGGAGAGAGATGAGTATCTTTTGTATGAGTTGAGAGTTTGTTTTCTTCTCTCCATGATAAGTTAGTTGATTTTCCAATACAACCAACTTATCGGTGAATGTCTTCATATTATCACCATCATATATCTTCAGATTTTCATACTCTCTCCTCAATGATTGGAGTTTCACCAATCGGACTTGTGGAGAGCCTTCGTATTCATCCTTCAGAGCATCCCATGCTTCTTTTGATGATGATGCCGCTGCGATGCGTGAGAAGATTTGGTCAGTTACGGCAGTTTGCAAAATTTGTAAAGCCACCGTATCATTCGCCTTCGCTTCTTCTCTTGCCGTTCTTTGTCTTGTTGTTTCAGGAGTTTCAACCGCTGGTACCGGTTTAGCCGGCACACCTTCCTCAATCATGAACCATATCTTTCTGGTCTTGAAGATGGTTGACATTTTTATGCTCCAGAAGTCGTACTTCTCCCCATCGAATATAGGGATCACTTGATGTGAAGAGCCTTGCATCGTCTCGGTTTATGGTTGAGATGATACGATCTCTCTTGGTTGTCTCTCTCGATTCTTTGTGCTTTCTCTCTCTCTCTTGTCCTCTCAATCGTAAAGCTCTGATACCATGTTGATGTTATGTGTTTGAGTGTTTACGAGAATGAAAGAAAAAACAGAGTATGGTTGTAACTTGATCTTTATTGAAGATTTTAAAAAGTATTACAACTTGTTTTTTTTTTTGATACTTAAAACAAATGACTCGATCTAACACTTATATAAAATGAAACGTTGTGTTTGTGTAAATGAAAAAACATGACTCTTGATCTAACGGACACAACTCTAAAAACAGAACATTGCGTCTTTTGATCAAACTGAAAATGTAACTAACTAATGTAAATGTGACTTTGGTTTAGAGATATGATTATGGTTCAACAACATACTATACTCCGAAGTTTTTTTTTTTTTTTTTTTGGTGTTAAGATTAGTTTCAATAGATCCAAAGATATGAAATGCACTCTATAGTTACAAAGAGAAAAATTGATCAGTTGAAAACCTTAATCATAGAAATTCCGAACTTTTGGCTTATAATTTTCTATTTTAATTTAAAGATTAATCTACCATTCCATAGAGAATTTAAATTCGGGATATAAGAAAACTAATATTTTATGTTACTACTAAGTCATCACACATTTTATAGGAAAAACCATGTTAATTGAACCAATTTTAGCTTATGATTTTAATAGTTAAAGATTATATCAAAAGCCGACTGTTTGATTAGTGTTATAATATATATTAGTAAACACTACCTTTGTAGGTTAGTTCTTTCGGGATTGGTTAGTTAACCTTGGGTTCTGATTTATTAATCTAAATCGGCAAAGAATAAAGATAGCCTAGGATTATAGGTGACATGAATTCTACCATATGTTTACGAAAATATTAAAATAGTGGATTTGGTTGGTAAAATTACTTATTAGAGACCAAAATAATAATTGAGTGGGATTAAATGTGGCAAATTCTTGGTTGCCTACTGTTTATAGTGGAGCACTTACGCAGATCTTTTCTTTTGGATAAATTAAAAATATATATTTGCTAGGTAAACCAATTATTACTCACACATAAGTTTTGCCAAAAATATTTTGAGCACTCACCTCCATTATTACCACCATCACTTAAAGTTGACTATTATTAGCCTTTGTTCTTTCTTTTTTCAACTTGACTAATACTAACTTAGGGCTAATTTGCCAACTAACCAAAAAAAATATTAATAATTAGTAAACTAACCCATGTGGCTCAAATTTGGCCATTAGATTTAGGTTAAATTATTATGATTTGAATTATAGTTTTTTTCTTGGTTAGTAGGCCTAATTTCCCACTAACTTATACCCTCTTTACAAAAAAAAGAAAAAAACTTTGCCCTTTTTTCAGCTTCTGATAAATGATGTTATAAATAAATATGACTGTGGATGTAAAATGTCAATAACCAAATAAATTTTTTTTTTTTTTTGGTCAAACAAATAAATTATTATAAACAAATATGATTTGAGTGTGTATCATACTTTACGTTTTTTTCTTAATTCTCCCAACGCCAAAAACAAAAAAAGTTTGAATAACATGGAAATAAGCGTTTAATCTCATTGTAAGAATATATTAATGTTCGTTTGTTTTTTATAGTCACGAGATCGTTGGAGAAGTGAGTGAGATAGGCAACAAAGTGAGTAAATTCAATATTGGAGACAAAGTAGGTGTGGGATGCATAGTAGATTCGTGTCGCACTTGCGAAAGCTGCCTTGAAGATCAAGAAAACTACTGCACCAAATCAGTCGCAACCTATAACGGAGTTCACCGTGACGGAACGGTTAACTACGGTGGATATTCGGACCACGTGGTTGTCGACGTACGTTACGCCGTCAAAATTCCCAATACAATGCCCCTTGCTTCGGCCGCACCTTTGCTTTGTGCAGGTTTTAATCAGTTCAATATAATTTCTTTTTTTAAATCAATGTAGTCTATTAAACCTTTTATAACATTTTGCGGATAGATAGAGTCGAATTTTCGTGCTTAAAGATTTTGCATATACGGCAGTAGCAAATTGAAACCTATGAATATGATATACTTTTATTTCATATATCAAAATGTATCGAATATTTATATGGTTCATTTCTAATATTCACTTACGGCGTCATACACATTATATATTCAAAATATTTCTAGAAATATATGAATAATATGTAAATGATAATAAGTATATGGTTTGTATAGGCATTTCTATGTATAGTCCTATGAAGTACTTTGGATTGACCGGACCGGGAAAACATATTGGAATCGTGGGGCTAGGCGGTCTTGGACACATTGGTGTGAGGTTTGCTAAAGCATTTGGGACTAAAGTCACGGTGGTTAGCTCGACCAAGGGAAAATGTAAGGATGCTCTTGAAAATCTTGGAACTGATGGGTTCTTAGTTGGTACTGATGACGACCAAATGCAGGTAAAACATAAACTATATATCAATTTTCAATGTTTATGTGATTTATTTTGTTTGTTTTTCAGTTCTTGTGGAATTCAATTTAAAACTAGTTATCAAAGTGTGAAGATATTATTCTAATTTTTGAGATATGGGATTATTGACACTAATGTTTTAAAATATTAAAATGTAATAATTCTATATATCGAATTTTAATTTGTCAATTATATTATGTTAGGCCGCAATGGGAACTATGGATGGTATAATCGATACTATTTCTGCATCACATTCGATGTTACCATTAATTGGACTACTCAAACCCAATGGTAAACTTGTTCTACTTGGTGCAACGGAGAAGCCATTTGATCTACATGCATTTTCCTTAATCATTGGTATACATATATAGAACCTTAAGTAATAGATCGTTATATTAGTTAGTTTATTCAGTCTTTTGCATCTAGAACATTATATATAATGAAACTGTGATTCGATAGGGCGGAAATCGATAGCTGGAAGTGGTATTGGAGGAATGAAAGAGACGCAAGAGATGATTGATTTTGCAGCTGAGCATGGCATAAAAGCAGACATTGAGATCATATCTATGGACTATGTGAACACCGCCATAGATAGACTTTCAAAAGGAGATGTTAGATATCGTTTTGTTATCGACATTGCAAACACATTGGCTGCTACTCGATCTTAAACTCGGTGTTCTGTGAGTATTCACATAATCATTAGTCCGTGTTTTTTTATCCGGCGGCCTATATATGGAGTATGATCAAATCCAAATGAATGTAATACTAATTTGAATGATTATGATTTGGACAATGAATGGTATGAATTTTCAAAATAATTTGTGGTCCAAATTCGGAGATCGTTAAGTATATAGGATGATAGAATCTAAATTATTCCTATTTTTTTTTACAAATATGTACAAATATATAAACAATTTTTGAAGCTTTGCGGTCTAGATCTAAAGGCTCACGGAGGTTTAGAGATGGTGGTTTCATCCCTGTCAGGGCTCCGGCTGCTCTATCTCGGCTCTCTTTCCGTTGAGGGCTCTGTGGTTCTATCTCGTATCTCTGTTTTTAGCTTTGGGTTATATAGATCTGTTGAGAAATCAGGTTTGTATTTCTTAGATTCCGGTTAGAATTCCGATTCAATTCCGATCAGTCTCCGATCTAATTCCGATTTGCTTTTGTTTGCAGAATTGAAATTGACACAGAGACTTATACGAGTTCCCAGCCACGCTGGTACATCTCGTCGAGAGCCGGTCCTCTCGAAACTTCACTAATGAGAGAAAGAGTACACTGTTTTAGGGTTACAAGGAGCTAGAAAAAGCTAACACATTCGCTCAAGAGAAGAAGGAAACTAGAAAGAGTTCTAAGCAGATTAAGAGCAAAAACTGATGGAAACTCTCTGATCTTCAAGCTTTCTCTCTCTACTGTAATTTTCCTAGTCTCTCTAAGTTTTCTGAACGAACCAATGAAGATGATGATCTTCGCTTCTTCTTATAAAGTTTGTTAAAACAAACTTTTACCTTATCCAATCCGAAACTGATCAGATAAGTATTTGGGCCTTTCAACAGACTTTGGCCCAGCTCCTTTTGTTCCTTTTGTGTGCGAAGCCCAATAACAACCTTAGGCCTTATTTGGATTTTAAGTCTTAGTCAACTTCCAACAAAACTCCACCTTTAACTCAGACCTAATCCAAAAACTCGCCGCAACACTTAGTAACCCTAACTCTCTCTCTTCCAAGTGAAGAACAACTTATACGCCGCTGTCTCCTCCTGTGATTCTACGCCGAGAATCAGATCGTCGTTCGCCTCCAGGTACTTCTTCTTCCTTGACTCCTCTGTGTTGAAATAAAAACTGAAGTAGAACCCTCTGCTTCTGATGACGCTTCGTCTGCTTCAATTCAAAACCCTTGAACTGACTCTCTTCTTTGTCTCTGCATGTTCCGATACACCTGAGACCTAGCTCAGACGACTTCCGGCGACTCTTCAAAGCTTCTTCAGGTAAACCCTTCACCTTCCTACTTCTTCTATCTTCTGACACTTCACTTCTTCTTCTGTTCTTCGAAGATTTGTTAACCAGTGATACTTTCTTGTCAGATTTCTTCTAAGAAACTCTTCAGATCAAACCTTTTCAGCTTTCAAAACCCAAAAGGTAACCGATCTGACTCCTTAGTTTCTCTGTCTCAATACTCAGCTTTGTTCCTACTGAGATATGCAATAACACTTCTACTGTTTATATGTAGAAACTCTCCACCTGAAACAGATCTCTACTCAAGTCTGCTCCTGCTCCGATAAGGTAACTCCATCTCCTTTCACTTAGTAAATTTCTTGTTTTCATTTCTGTTTACCTGAAATATACTCAATAAACTAACATCAGTTTTAAATTGTATTTGTTGAGGTCAAGAAACTTACCTGGAGTTACCGGAGCCGATGTCAGACTCAGTGGAGGTTGAGCAGCTCATTACAGAGCTGATACTTCTGACCAGGTAACGACTTAGTTAGGAAATCCGCAGGATTGACTGTAGTATGAATCTTGTTTAGCACAATGATCTTTTTATCCACTAAATCTCTGATGTGATGAAACTTAGTATCCACATGCTTAGTCCTTTAATGATGAACTGGGTTTTTAGCTAATGCAATTGCACTCTGAGAATCACAATTCATTACCACTTTGTGTTGACCAAATCCCATTTCTGTGCATATTCCTTTCAACCATATTGCTTCCTTAGCTGCTGTAGACAGAGCCATATACTCTGCCTCGGTAGTTGAAAGAGCTACAGCTTCTTGTAATCCTGATTTCCATGAAACTGTATTACCACCAACTTGAAATGCATATCCTGTTATAGATCTTCGTTTATCCAAATCTGCTGCATAATCTGAATCTGAAAACCCTTCAACTTTAATCTCTGAATTTTTCTTGAATGTTAAACACCTCTTGAGTGTACCCTTAACATATCTCAAAACCCACTTAACTGCATTCCAATGTTTCCTGCTTGGACAGGACATAAATCTGCTTATTAAACCAACTGCATATGCTAGATCAGGCCTCGAACCGATCATAGCATACATTAAGCTACCAACTGCACTAGCATAAGGAATGTTTTCCATATTCTTTGCTTCTTCTTCTATTTCATCTTTATGTAGACGTCTCAGCTTCATCTGAGATGTAGTAGGAGTTAGAACTGGATTAGCATCAATCATTCCAAAAGACTTTAGAACCTTTTCCAGATACTTCTCCTGTGACAGTATGAGAGTTCCTTTCTCTCTGTCTCTGATTATATCCATACCTAGAATCCTAGATGCCTTACCCATGTCCTTCATTTCAAACTCCCTGTTTAGATTATCCTTAAGATCCTTGATCACTGTTACATTGCCAGATGCAATTAACATATCATCTACATAGAGTAGCAAATAGATAGCCTGATCTGTATTAACATCCCTCATGTAAACACACGGATCTGATTCACTTCTGTGAAACTTCTGTGTCTTCATAAACCCATCAAACCTTTGATTCCACATCCTAGGTGACTGTTTTAAACCATATAGGGATTTCTTTAGTAAACAGACTTTATCCTCATTACCCTTCTTGATGTAGCCTTCTGGTTGATTCATGAAGATTCTTTCTTCTAGCTTCCCATGAAGAAAAGCAGTTTTAACGTCCATCTGCTCTAGTTCGTAGTCATAGTTAACCACTAGTGACAACATTAGCCTTATAGAGACATGTTTTACCACTAGAGAGAAGATTTCATTATAGTCAATACCTTCAGTTTGAGAAAACCCTTTAGCCACTAGCCTAGCTTTGTATCTTTGATCTTCTACTCCAGGTATACCAGATTTAAGTCTGAAAACCCATTTACAATCAACCACATTCTGATTCTTAGGTCTCTCAACCAAAACATAGGTTTTAGTTCTGATTAGAGAATCCATTTCCTCATCACAAGCACCAGTCTAGAACCTCTTTTTCTTGCTTCTCATAGCCTCTGCATAGGTCTTAGGTTCTTCAACTGTGATGTCTTCAGCTGCAGATAAGGCATATGCAGCTAAATTATAATCATCATACTTAGAAGGAGGTTTTCTATTCTTTCTGACAACTCTGTCTCTGGCCAGAATATAATCCTCTAGATTAGGTTCTTCTTCTATAGGATCTTCTTCAATTTCTTCTTCATCAGATGTTCCTTTATCTTATTCTAAGCCTGAACTTAAACTTCTGGTACTTTTACTAGCTTCTGTTGAATGTTTTCCAGAAGTAGTAGAACTTGTTTCTTTAGTCCCTCCAGCTGAATTAGAAGAGACTCCACCTTGATCTGATGACACACTAGATGTTGGTCCTTTAATCAGATCATTGCTGAATGTGACCCTTTTAGTCCCATTATCCTTAGGTTTCTCCTTAGACTTTCCTGTAGTATCCTTAAACACTTCGTGTTCATGAAACACAACATTTCTGCTTGTTGTGCAAATTCCTTCATCAGTTAACCAAACCCTGTACCCTTTAGTACCCACTGGATAACCAACAAAAACTCTTTTAACTGCTCTAGGACTTATCTTCTCTTGAACCTGATGAACATAGGCAGAATAACCAAATCTTCTTAAGTGACCCAAATCCTGTTTCTGACTTGACCACTTTTCCTCTGGAAGTTTAAAACCAATAGCTGTACAAGGTGACCTATTTATGATGTAGACGGCAGTTGATGCAGCTTCTGCCCAGAAACTTTGATCCAACCCAGTTTCTGATAAAATACATCTCACCTTATCCATTATAGTCCTATTCATCCTTTCTGAAACCCCATTCTGCTGAGGAGTATAAGTGCATGTTCTGTGTCGCTTAGTACCAAACTCCTTACAGTGATTATCAAACCTGTTGTTGCAGAATTCTAGCCCATTGTCAGTCCTTAAACACTTTAGTTTCTTGCCTGTTTGAGTCTCAACTGCAACCTTCCATTCTTTAAAAGTCTCAAACACCATATCCTTAGTCTTTAGAAAATAAATCCAGACTTTTCTAGAGTAGTCATCTATGAAAGTAACAAAGTACTTACAATCACTCTTGCTGCTATGGGTCGATGGTGATCCCCATAAGTCAGAATGCACATAATCTAGTATGCCTTGAGTTTTGTGCTTTGCAGCATTGAACTTGAGCTTGTGTGATTTTCCAAATACACAGCTCTCACAGAAACCCAAATCAGTTATATCCTTCTTAGGTAGATAGCCATCCTTAACCAACTGATTTAAACCATTTTGACTGATATGACCAAGTCTTGAATGCCAAAAACTAGTCTGGTTCCTTTTGGTTTTTGTAGCATTAGATTCACCTTTTATAATACTGCCTTGTAGGTGATATAAACCATCAATCAGTTTACCAGAGAAAACTGTATCATTCTGTTTGTAGAAAGTAACAACTCCATTTTCTCCTTCATATCTGCAGCCTAGCTTATCCAGTAAGCCATAAGAAATTAAATTTCTACCACCATCAGGCATATACCTCACATCCTTGAGAATAACAGTAGTGCCATCTTCTGTTAGTATCTTGATATTCCCTATGCCCACAACTTTACTGATAGAGTTATTAGCCATTAGAACTTTACCACCTTTGATCTGTTTGAAATCAAATAACACATCTTTATCCGGTGTGATATGAAACGTAGCTCCTGAATCCAGAATCCATTCATCTAGAGTTTCAACAGTGCTTGCAGATAGAGCAACTGCTCTTTCCCATTCTAGTGGGGCAACAACTGTATTTGCTGATAGGACAATAGTTTTCTTAGTCTTCTCAGCTAGATTAACAGTTTCATTTGATCTTCTAGAGTTGTTATCTGGACACTTTCTTTTCCAGTGACCCTCTTTACCACACTGAAAACAAGTGCCTTTGTTTGCCTTGTTATTAAATCTTGGCTTAGACTTAGATCTTCCACGGCTCTTAGATCTGCCCTTGTACTTATAATTTCCATTCTTATATGACCTGTTGAAAAACCTGCCTCTGTTTTCCACAACCAATCCCTCTGAATTTCTTTTACCTCTGCCTAGTAAACCTTTCTGCCTCAACTCAGCTTCTTTAGCATACGCAGAAGTTACCACTTCACTTAGGGTCAATGTTTCTTTACCCATGCCATACTTTAGAGTATGAACCAGTGGCTCATAAGCCGATGGCAATCCAGATAAGACTTGAATGGCTTGGTCTTCATCAGAAATGGTAATTCTTAAGCTCTCTAAATCTGCAATCAGTTTAAGAAAAGAATCCAGATTCTCTTCTATTGACTTATTTTCTTCCATCTTGTAGCTTGCAAATTGTTGCTTAAGGTAAATCCTGTTAGGAAGAGACTTTGTTTGATAGTCCCTCTCAAGTGCTTTCCACATCTCCATAGCCGTATTATACTTCATCACTTTTCTCAGAATCAAATCACTAAGGCAAGTTCCCAAAAGATTCCTTAATCTCAAATCCTTTGCTAATTTAGTTGGATCTCTTCTGCTTGTACTAACCTCTGTTCTTCTCATTGCACTTCTTATCTCTGTGGGAGTTGGTAAACCAGTTAACCCAGATATTGAAGTGCTTGAAGGCTGAGTTGTTGCAGCTGGAGTCTGTGTTGGTGTAACAGGAGCCTGCGGCTCTTCAACAACATCATCAACATCTACTTGCAACACAGATTCAAGACCCTGAATCTCCAACTGACCAAGAAACTTGTATTTCCATAATCCGAAATCTCCTTTTCCATCAAACTTTTCGATCTCAAATCTGCCTAGAGTAGGATCCATTCTTGTACTAACTTTGAGCTTGTTTCTATCCTACAGGTACAGAAAACAAACTTAGGCAATACCAAGAACTTGGAAACACACAAAAAAACTCTAAGGCAAATATCAGAGACAAAGAAGACTTAACAGATTATTCAATCTTGAGGTAAGCTTGAAAGATATAAACTCCTTGTTGATTTTGATACTTGATCTTGTTTAACAGATCCTGAATACTTCTTCTTCTTTCTACAGGTCCTTGTTCTACGATTATCAAGCCTGATAATCTTTCGTACTCTGCAGTGACTCCTCGATCCTTCTCCTTTAGCACAAAACCTGGGAGCTCTGATACCAATTGTTGAGAAATCAGGTTTGTATTTCTCAGATTCCGGTTAGAATTCCGATTCAATTCCATCAGTCTCCGATCTAATTCCGATTTGCTTTTGTTTGCAGAATTGAAATTGACACATAGACTTATACGAGTTCCCAGCCGCACTGGAACATCTCGTCGAGAGCCGGTCCTCTCGAAACTTCACTAATGAGAGAAAGAGTACACTGTTTTATGGTTACAAGGAGCTAGAAGAAGATAACACATTCGCTCAAGAAAAGAAGGAAACTAGAAAGAGTTCTAAGCAGATTAAGAGCAAAAACTGATGGAAACTCTCTGATCTTCAAGCTTTCTCTCTCTACTGTAATTTTCCTTGTCTCTCTAAGTTTTCTGAACGAACCAATGAAGATGATGATCTTCGCTTCTTCTTATAAAGTTTGTTAAAACAAACTTTTACCTTATCCAATCCGAATTTGATCAGATAAGTATTTGGGCCTTTCAACAGACTTTGGCCCAGCTCCTTTTGTTCCTTTTGTGTGCGAAGCCCAATAACAACCTTAGGCCTTATTTGGATTTTAAGCCTTAGTCAACTTCCAACAAGATCGCATTTCCCTTGAGATGGTTTGATTTGTCTTAGATCCTCTTGATTCTTCCTTCGGTATTAATGTTGCGCCGCTTTATCCTGTTTGTCTATCTTGGGATGTTCTCGTTTTCTCTCCGGATTCGATCGATGCCGAGCTTGTTTCGAGTTCAGTGGTTCCGGTGTGAAGTGGGTTCGCTTCTTGTCTCTACACAATGATTTGGTCGAGATCTTAGTCTGTTCATTGGTTGCTATCGAGGCGTCTTCAAGTCGTAATCTTTTGACAACGCCATTTCCGGAAGTTTGGTAGATCTTTTTGGTCAAGATTTGTTCTTGCCGGATGTGCTTCCTAAGTTCATCAATTAGTGAGGTAGTTTTATTCGCCATAGGAGGATCCTATTATCGCTGTCTTGGATTTCATATCCTCTCGATAATCATCCGCGTTTCATCCGTCAAGTGATTTACGGTGTGGTGGTGTAGTGCGTTTGCCATATTCAAGTTTTGAGAGTTCTTCTTGGTTCAATTTCATGTTCAATCTCATAGGATTCTTAGATCTTATTGTAGTTATTTTTATGGTTTGTTTGCTTGTTTCTTTTACGCAAGGCTTAGACTCCTTTCCGCAAGGCTTAGACTCCGAGATGTGTCTCGGGTTAGTATTTCACCAATGTATCCTTTCATGTATCCCACCCTTGTATTTCATCATGGTTTGAACACCATGTTTTAATGTAATTTTCCAGATGAAAAAATAAACAATTTTTTTAGGAATATATATATATATATATATATATATATATATATATATATATATTATATAAGTACCATAGGAATCGAGTAAGTTAAAATGTAACCAAAGTTTAGGCCAAACACGTTTTAAATATGAATTTGTTGTGTGGTTGCATTATTGATATATTGTAGTGTCCAAAACCTTTAAAACACTGAATAATCAGACTGACAGGGAAACTGGTCCTACAAGAAAAATGCTTATGTGGTTGAACAAGTCCCCATGCAGTGCCGGCCCTGACTTGACGCAGGACAAGCATCATGCGTTAGGCATCAACATATATTAGGTATTTGTGGGCATCATATTATCAAAAGTATCTTATAGTCTAGTGGTAAAATGTGGTTAAAGCAACTTCAAGGTAAGGAGTTTGAACTGTGGAACATGATAAATCTACAATAATATTTTTATTTTATAATAAAGGACATCAAATAAAATTTTGGCTTTAGGCAGCCAGTTACTTAGGGCTAGTCATGTACCCATGTGTATGGATTTTTAGAATTTAGTTGTGAAAATGATTCCCTTAATATATATACACAACAAATTTTTTAGGAATATATATATTATATACGTACCATAGGAATCGAGTAAGTTAAACTGTAACCAAAGTTTAGGCCAAACACTTTTTAAATATGAATTTGTTGTGTGGTTGCATTATTGATATATTGTAGTTTCTATTTTGAATAATATATGAATATATGACAAGGCCAATATATATTGGGTGGACGTAGTGAATAAGGTACGACATCATCTACACAAAAACAAATTTGTGGAAGTAGTGAATATGGTCCCAAATTGAGTAATGCGTAATAATGGTACTCACTCCTTAGTCATATCTGTTTTACAATCTTCTCCTATATTAAACCGATGTTATCTCTAGACTTCCTCAGTTATTAGTGTCACTCATCAAATAAAATTTCGGCCCCATTCTCTTCTTATCTCTAATGGGAAAGGTTCTTGAGAAGGAAGCGTTCGGATTAGCCGCGAAAGACGAATCTGGGGTTCTATCGCCTTACCGTTTCTCAAGAAGGTTCCAATTTCTTTACGATTTTGGTCTCTATTGATTTTTTTCGTATGATCCTATGAATATATTTATGTGAATGAAATTAAGTTTTGGTGGAATTATGGGTATGTAGGGAGACAGGAGAAAAAGATGTGAGGTTCAAAGTTTTGTTCTGTGGAATTTGCCACACTGATTCTAGTATGGCCAAAAACATTTGGGGGTTAACTACTTACCCTCTCGTCCCCGGGTAAACCAACGTTTCCATAATAATCGGTATTATATAAGATTTTATTTAAAAAATAAACTAGTAAATCTAGCAAAACGTATTGATTTTTGTACAGAAAGTTCTAAGAAATTTTGGATGAGATCATGCGTATATTTGTATACATACCGGATAAGACATGTTACTTATCGATAATTGTTATTTTTCGATGCAAACTGCAATAACTATACTAAATCCTTAAAAATAGTCTGTTAAAATGTAGAAAAAGAGAAAAACGTTAATGCATGGTGGGTCCAAATATTATTTGACGTACGGAATAACATTTTCAACCATAAATTCAGCAGAAAAAAATGACAGACTAGTTGTGATAATAATTAAGCGTCGAATAAATTATAGGGAGGATTGGTTTAATATTCCAAAAATTTTATAAAATTTGAAAACTAACCCTTGTTTTTAAAAGTTTGAAAACTAACCTTTTTGTTTAATAAATAAAACAAATTATTCTGATAATTAAAAGATTCTTTTTTAAAAAAGATTTTTCGAAATTGATTTAATTTAGGTAGTTTAATTTTAAAAGTTTGAGAATTTGTAACATTTTTGAAACTAATTTAATTTAGGTTAAATTAAAAGAAAATTTCAACATGTAAAATTGAACCCCAAACCCCAAATCCAAACTCTATCCCCTTAAAAAAAACTATACCCTAATTTGGAATAGTTAACCCAAACCCAAAAAATTTAAACTATAAATCCATTAAAATCAATTTTTGTATTTATGTTATTTTTGAAACTATTCAAAAATGGTATTTTTAGAGTTTTCAAAAAAAGTAGTATTCTAGGGAATTTCTTATTTTTTACTTTTATTTTTAACTTAAAAAGATATTTTTATATGAGATTTTAATTATTCAATTTTTGATTTTAATTAAAGCATTTTCGTTTAAAATGGTTATTTTAATATAGAAAAGGTTATTTTTCAAAAAACTTTAAAAGAGGGGTTAGTTTTCAAAATAAAAAATATTTTGAGAATATTTTTACAAATTTCCTTATATATATATATATATATATATATATTTTTTTTTTTTTTTTTTTTTTTGTTAAAGTTTACTATCCTCTATTTTATTTGAAAAACATTTTAGAAGAATTTTGCTTAGGTATCATCACCACAATTTTTTGAGCTTTTTATTTTTGATTATTTGTTTAATTTTTTTATACTCATTACAAAACACATTTATTTCTAAATATACTTATTTTGATTACTATAGCTCTAATTGTCAAACACATTTGAATCTTCATAGACTTGCTAAAATTAAAATATCTGAGAATCTTAAATTTGTCAAAATTAAAATATATCAGAATTATAGATTTAAATCATAGAATTAAATTTGAACAAAAATTTAACATATACACCAAAAACAATTTGATTTAAAATAGAAAAAAATAATTTATTATCTTTTGAAAATATATGATCATGTAAAACCATTTTTCATATATATTTTTACGTGTTGTATTGTTTGATAAGTATAAGATGTTTCTAATTTTTCATAAATACACCTTCCTACAACTAAAATAATTATTAATAAAATTTATTGGTTTAATTATTTCACGGATGAAACAAATTTGTATATAAAATAATCGCAAAATTCAAAAATAAATTAGTCTTAGATAAGTATAATAATTCAATATAATTGTTTTTTAACTAAAATTATAGATTTTATTAGACAATCATTTTATCCCGCGTATAACGCGGGTAATTTTCTAGTTTATATGTATAGTGATTTGTGAAGAAAAATAATTGTGGTATGTCTTGTAAAATTTATAAGAAAAATAACTCTATGCTATAAGTTAAACTTGTAGGGAAAAAAAACTTATTTGGTTTGATGATTTAATTGTTGGTATGTCTTGAATTTGATCACACGTTGTATGATATATGACGGTATTAACAATTTATGTAATTTTCTATTGTAATGATAAAATTCAATCGGAATTAAATTGTTTTCAGGCATGAGATTGTTGGAGTGGTTACTGAAGTCGGAGCCAAAGTGACTAAATTCAACGCCGGAGACAGAGTCGGAGTTGGTTATATGTCTAGCTCGTGCCGGTCATGTGACAGCTGTTCCGATGGCCAGGAGAACTACTGTCCGAAAATGATCCTAACGTCTGGAGCCAAGTACTACGACAACAACATGACCTATGGTGGTTACTCTGACCACATGGTTTGTGAAGAGGATTACATCATCCGTATACCCGAAAATCTCCCGTTGGATGCTACCGCGCCTCTACTCTGCGCGGGAGTCACGGTGTATTCACCAATGAAGTACCACGGACTCGACAAGCCCGGCATGCACATTGGTGTGGTGGGACTAGGCGGTTTAGGTCATGTAGCAGTTAAATTTGCCAAGGCTATGGGTACTAAAGTTACGGTTATTAGTACTTCGGAGAGTAAGAAAGACGAGGCGATTAATCGTCTTGGTGCGGATGCGTTCTTGGTGAGCCGGGACCAGGAACAAATGAAGGATGCAATGGAGACTATGGATGGTATAATCGATACCGTATCCGCAACTCATCCGCTTCTTCCGCTTCTTGGTTTGCTTAGATATAAGGGAATACTTGTTATGGTTGGTGCACCGGAGAAGCCCCTCGAGCTTCCGGTCTTGCCTCTCATCTTTGGTAAGAAAAGAGCCCATATGATATATTTTTTTTTCAATCCATAAGCTTATATATGCTCACTACAAACAAAAAAATAATTAAAAAAATATATATATATATACTGAATATTAAGAGGTTCTGGAGACAAGCCAGGAAACAAAAAATATGATCTTCACAAAGAATTACTGACTGTTTTAGCTACTAAATTTAGGTTATGGAGCAATTTGGCTAGTAAATTATACTATATGTCGTTAATTGAATATGGAGACATATATATTTGTCGATATTTTAAATCACAAATCTAGCTACATTTGAAGTGTCTAGTTGATAAACATAGAAAATTATGTTTTGTGGTTGTGTTATATGCATAGGGAGGAAGATGGTGGTGGGAAGTATGATAGGAGGGATAAAGGAGACTCAAGAGATGGTGGACTTGGCTGGAAAACACAACATCACGGCGGATATTGAGCTTATCTCGGTGGATTATGTCAACACCGCCATGGAAAGGCTCGAGAAAGCCGACGTTAGGTATCGATTTGTGATTGATGTTGCCAACACATTGAAGCCTGCTCCTTAATTACAAAATTTAAGAATTGAATTTTCCCCAATGCTTTTTTATTTTGTATAATTTCCTTTGATGTATAAGTTTCGTGTTGTATGGTGAGGACTTTGTGTGTAGTACTACTATATTGTGCTTTATCAAATTTAATTAACTTGAATATTATTATATGTTAGCTTATGATCAAATTTTGTGGAAGCCAACATATTTTCTATCAACTATATATTTATCTATGATTCTATGAATAATGATAGCCTCCTAGTTTCAGTTTGTTGAGTTGCAAAACGAAACAACAAAAAAGCAAAAAGAGAGAAAGGATAAGGAAAAATATCACTCATTAGAAAAAGCTATATAGTACAAAAGGGAGTGACTCATGGAAGCAACAACAATGAGGAAGACAACACCAAACAACATCAAAAGAATGAGAAATAGTACAAACATGTGTATACAAACTGACATAAAGTAAAGAGCTAGCTTGTATCTTCTTTTACTTTGAAGGTGGTGGAGTAAGGAAAGGAATGTTTGGGATGTTAAAAGGAAGGTTGAATGGTAAGTTGCTAGGAATAGGGAAGTTAAACTGTGGAATGTTGGGGATTGTAGGCTGTACCGGGTTAGGCAATGAAGGTATCTGTGTCGGCATTGGTGGCAACCCGGTGGGTTGTGGCAGAGTGGGTTGTGGTTGTGGCAAAGTTTGTTGTGGAGTTGGTGGAGAAGGAAGCGGTGGCAAAGTCGTCTTGGGAAGAGGTGGGAAAGTTAAAGGGGGAGGCTGAGTCGCTGGTGTCGACTGGAGAAGGTGACGATAAGCGGAAAGGCTGGTGAAGAAGCTTGTGAATGTTAGTGCAATGACTAGAGATGGTAAAAATGAGTTCTTGAGAAGAAGAGCCATGGTGGTTACTAGTGATTTGTGTGCTTTGCGTTATTTTGTTTTGCTTTGATTGTTTGTCTGAGTGAGGAAGAGACTTTTGCAAAAAACCTCTATTTATAAGGAAGAAGTTTGATGAGAATTAGGTAGGGAAAGTTTGAAGAGTTATTTGTTTGGTTCAACTTGTTAAACCAAATCTTTGTTTCCTACAAGAAAGCTATCTACTAGAAGCAACAATGGGACTTTATCTCAAAAGGTAAAGTAAGAAAATATTTGACAAATTTTTTATATAATTCATGTGATATAGCCTTCTGAAAATAATTATGCTTTATTTTCAGATATTTGATGCAATCCCATGTAAGAGTTGAACATTTTTTTTTATTTCAAATAGAATGTGTATGTATCCACCCTATTTTAATAACAAATGGGCTTTTTATACCTTTACATCTATCTTCTCTAATGGGGTTAGGAGAAACAAAGATGTACAAAGTATACAAAATACTCATTGCTGCTTGGTCAATGCTGATGATTTACCATTCACTACATGTTTCAGTGATTTCTTGAGCTTAATCAATCCTTCATTCCCATTCACACCTTTAACAAACAAAGCACACTTGGTTCTTCCACCAATTGTCATAATCTCAGCTCTCACCGCCTTTACATTCGCTGTTTTCATCGACTCTGCTACTTCCGTCATTAGTCCTCTATCGCTACAACTAAACACGACTCTCGCCATGTCTTTATTGTTACAATGACCCAATCTCAAGTTGTCTTCTAAAGATGGTGTGGTTGGTATCTCCTTGACCACATTTTTCAATCCATTGAAATACCTAACGGCCTCTCCTAACACAGATGCTTTATCTTGCTGTTTAAAGAAACAAAAAAAAAAAGTGTTAAATTCGCCAACCCAAAGATGCACTTGTTGTAAAAAAAAGGTTTTTTTTTTTTTAATAAAACTTTACATTCATTTAAATATATGCATATACAAACTTTTACTTTGACCAAGTTTGGGAGAATTGTGCGAAGTGTTGCAAATTGGCTATTAATCCGAAGCCTTCTTCTTCTTTCTGCGTCGCTATGTTTTTTCGTAGCGACTTCTTTAGATTCGGTTTTCGATTTTGGTTTTACGGCTAAAAACCCTCTAGAGAATAGCTTGTTGTTTGTTGTTGCACCATTGAAGAAATTTCTTCCCATTGTTGTTGAATACATTGTTGGATTGTAACACCGCGAAATCGGATGCATCCCTTGCTCTAACTGCATTTAAACACAACACAATAAAGAAAATTATATTGATTTATTAAGAAACAAACAAGTTTTACTGATCAAAGAGGACTTACATGTTGAAGTAAAACCATGGTAACACAGAGAGCAGAGGTAATGAAGGAAAAATGTTGATTTGTTATGTGTGAATATAAAGACACAAAAACATGTATTAAGAAGAAAGATATGGAGAAGATCACAAACGTAATAAATGGGTGATTAATGAGAAATAAGCATGAATATATATTTTTTAATAAACAAAGATTGAGATTATAACTGCAGATTATGACAATCTTTATAAAAAAAATACTATAAGAAAAAAAACAAGATTTGAATACAAAATGATCTCAAGAAAATCAAGATTACAATAAACTAGTAAACAACTTAGCAAAATCTTCTTCTTCTTCTTCTTCTTCTTCTTCTTCTTCTTCTTCTTCTTCTTCTTCTTCTTCTTCTTCTTCTTCTTCTTCTTCTTCTTCACATTACTTGTTGAAGAATCCTTTGGTGTTTCTTCTTCTTGAATGGTATACTTTTCCTTCTCTTTCTGTTAACATTGCACAATCTCGTTGTTCGATCAGTTGTTATAATCTCTCCGTCGCCATAGCCATCCATCGCCATGGCCAACATCGCTGTCGTCATCAGAAATAACTATCCTGAATTTTCAGTTCAACGACCAAGATTATATTTCTTGCGGATCAAGGAACTATTAGATGCCGAAAACCCTAATGGAATCATTTCCGTTGTTGACGAAAACTTTCGGAACGTTGATACATCTCATACACACCTCATTTTCATGCACAATTAAACATTTAGAACAAATACTAAAAATTGGTTCCACCTTTTCTTTACCTTTGTCCAGTCCACTAATTCCACCGCCGTTCTCGGTACCTTCTTCTTTAAGGTAGCGGGCTAGGTCATTGTTACCATCATCTTCCCCATATCCTCCACCGCTTTGAAAGTCAAGGTAATGAGAGCGTTCAAGGTTGGTATCGTCGTATCTATTGCATTGTTCGAAAAATCCATAGTCACCAATTTCGATGCCCGCAATTTCATCACCGCTGCTACCACTTCCTCCTAAACCGTTGAATCCGGTGCTACCGCTGATTCCGCCGCCGCTGCTGAATCCAACGCCATTGTTCCACCATATACACCGCCTTCTTCACTGAAAAATCCATTATTTTTGTTGAATCTTTCACTTCCGCCAACAACTCTGTAATCACCGTTGGTTCCGCCGCGGCCTACACCGCCTATGTTGCGATATCCTCCACCACCGGCTACGTAACCATCTCCATGGCCGTTACCACTGGCTTGGTCGCGATTTCCTCCACCACTGGCTATGTAACCGTCGCCATGGCCATTACCACCACCTTGTCCGCCAATTCCGCCGTTGTTGACTCTGTTATCCGCCACATGAGTTTGATGACTCTGTCCGGCACTCGTGTAGGCGAAGATAGCCCTATCGTAGTAAGGCTTCATGTCTGGCTGCGAAAACATTGTCCAAGCTTTCAAGGCATAATTAGCCGCCTCGTTAATACAAGGGAAACGATTAGACTTAACGTCTAAAACCTGCCACAACTTCAACAAATCATCCACTACCACCGGTCCAAATCGTTTAGCCCGAATCATACCGTAATAATCCCTAAACATGTTAGGAAACCAACTATTCGCCGCGATGATAATGTCGGAGATGGCTTCGGCTTGGTCAAGTTCAGGCGCCTATTAATCTATCCGTCTCAATGAAACTCTGAACGCTTTTAAAGTCATGCGTATTGAGAAGATGATGGCAAATTCTGATCGGAGCATCACTTTCATTGGACATCGTGAGATAACCGAACCGGAGTTTTTTTTTTTGATAATGGAGAAAATCTCCGGCGAGAGAGAGAGAGGAAGAGAAAGGGTTGTTTGGTTTTTTTTTTTTTAGAAGAGAAATGGTAAAATATATCCTGATCGAGAGTAGTAGTGAGTCTAGTGTGACACTATGTGTGGTTTTACAATGTGTGAACACTAAAAAAGTAGTTTAATATTTTTTAAAGCAATAAGGTAGAAAAATTTAGTCTTACAACTTCGACCAATAAAAGATTGTGTTTTCTTTTGCTATGTTTTAGATTCATTGAAAGATTTTTTTACTATATTTTTTGTTTAAATTACCGTTTACTAAGCGCAAATACCGTTAGACTGTATTACCTACAAATTTGGCGGGTATAACTAACGGTGTTTTGTATTTTTGAATTACCATTTATTTTGCGGGAATACCATTGACTATAGTTTTAATATCTTTTGGATATATTCCTATACATTGTGTAGTCAAAATGTATCTTAAATTTTTTTACTTAAAATGAGGCTTCATTTTTTTGTAAGAATAATACATATTATTTGACTAACTTTAAATTGTTTCTATTTTATTTGGTCGTATATTTGAGTAGTTTTGTTAATAAAAGATGAAGCCTAAAGTTTGAATATTAAGTTTTTATGTAATATATTTCTAAAGCATTTAATGTAGGGTCAACTAGTTGAATAATCATCAAGAGTTGGCAAATTAGAGAATTGACCGGGAGAAATGATCAAGGAAATTTGCATCCTATGACCATGAACTATTGCATAATTAGATACTTGACCATAGTACTGTGCATATTTTCTAAAACCAAGTATAACCCTACATGTAGCTGATATAGAGGTTGTGTGTATGTATATTCGTGTCGGGACATATTTTTTCTAATTTTGTGTTTATGATGTTGGTTGTAGCTATAACTCTTATAAGGGTATGGTTTTTTTGGGGGAGTGGGATTTAAATTTTCAATTTGGGTTAATAAGGTAGGTAATAAGGGTAGAACATATTATTTAAATGGATATTGTTGATGTTGTTATGTTTTGAATATTTACCAGGTAGAACATATTATTTAAATGGATATGTTGATGTTGTTATGTTTTGCAATTTTAAAACGCGCCAACAGCTACGCTATACTTACCTATGAAAACCTATAAAAATATTTCTATTTAGCCTAGTAGATTTGGTAGCATCTAGTGATGGGCGCGTGTAGTGTAAGCGAAGGTTAAAGTTGGCAAATCTGTGCCAATAATATACAGTGACATGTAGTTTCCATTTCTCTTGGTCAATTCCCTAATTTGCCAACTCTTGATGATCATTCAACTAGTTGACCTTAATGTAAACTAAATTAGTGTATGAAGTAGATGGTGTAAGGCTACTAGTGAGTAGTGACCATAAAATCTATTTTTAAAATAAAATAATGTCTCTATTATTGAGATTTAAAAATTCAGTAAAGAAAGTGTTGAAATTAAAGAAAAACGTTTAATTTGGAGGTAAGTGTGTTTATCAAGACGTATAAGATAAACTTTAAGATTTTATATCGTCCATAATATACATAAAAATTAATTAATTTCTACTTTTATTGTTTTAAAGTTGTCCGTATATCTAAAATAGTCAACATTATTTTATAACTACTTTTGGATTATATATACATTCACAAAAGTTGCACATATAGAAAAGTATCTTCTTGGAACAACTAAGACAGCCAGATAATATAGCCAACTAATTGGTAAAAAATGTCCAAATTTGCTATTAAATATCTATATAAAATTTCTGGAAAAAATAAATTTATAAATAAAATTATTTAAATTTGTGGTACCAATTAAAATTTGCAGTTTTTGTTGATTAATAATTCTTAATAAATAAAAAAGCCCGTTTTGTTCCGATATGCAGAAAAATAATGAAAGAAATGTTTCGAGAAAGCCCAATATGAAACACAAAAATAATACACAGTTAGTAAACAAAGCCTAATACGTTTGTTTATTTGAAAACCTCTGTCTAAGGAAGAGGTTTTTCGTTAGAGATAAAAACATGAACACAACAAACAAGTTCTCTATGTGGAAAATGAAATCAAATCAAATCAATCATACAAACTAATGGTTAAGTTATCCAAATGGTGAACTGTCTTCAATTGCAACATCTTCATGCTTCATTAAAACATGTAATAAATGGGTGATTAATGAGAAATAAGCCCGAGAATATATTCGTTTCATAAACAAGGATTGAGATAACTTCAGATTATGACAATCTTTAAAACAAAAACTAAAAGGAAAAAAACAACAAAAATTTTGAATACAAAAACTGGTAATTATTGAAAATAAAGATTACAATCTCTGTTACATTGAAAATAAAGAAAACAAAAACTGGTAATTATAGTTGAAACAACTTACCAAGTCTTCTTCCTCTCCTTACTTCTTTTGGTTTTTCTTCTGCCTCTTCAATGGTATTTCTCGACGCCTTAACATAAGCTCTCCGTCGTCATCGCTTTCGGTATCAGAAACAACTATCACTTCATCTTTAGTTCCAAGACCAAGATTTTGTTCCTTGGGGATCAAAGAACTGCCTACCACAACGTCTCCATGGCCGTTTCCACCACCTTGGATGCTGATTCCGCCACCACTGCTATCCGACACATGATTTTGAGGATTCCGTCCGGCACTCACGTAGGGGTAGATTGCCGAATCGTATTCAGCCTTCATGTCTGCCTTGTAAAGCATTGACCAAGCTCTCAAGGCATAGGTAGCAGCTTCTTTAATATAAGGGTAACGATTAGACTTAACGTCTAAAACATTACACAACGTCATGATATCATCATATTCCACCGGTCCAAATCGTTTAGCCCGAATCATACCGTAATAATCCCTAAACCCGTCCAGAAACGGGCTCTCCGCTGCGATCATAATGTCGGAGATGGCTTCGGCTTGGTCAAGTTCAAGCGACTCAATGCCTACTGATCTATTTATCTCAACGTAACTCTTAACGCTTTTAAAGTCACGCTTATTGAGAAGATCATGACAAACGCTAATTGGAGAAACACCGTCATTGGACATCTTGAGATATACAAACCGGAGTTTTTTTTCTGGTAACGGTGAAAATCTCCGGCGAGAGAGAGAGGAGGAGAAAGGGTGTTTGGGTTGTTTTAGAAGAGAAATGAGAAATCTATTTCTGAGTAGTGATTTAGTGACTAACACTACCTATGCTTATATAATCTGTAAAATTTAAAGAGTGGTTCATTGAAAGATTTTATTACTATATTTTTTGTTTGAATTACCGTTTATTACGCGCGAAGACCGTTGGATTGTATTGCGGGAGTTACTAACGGTATTTTGTATATTTGAATTACCGTTTATTTTGCGGGATTACCATTGACTATAATTTGAATATCTTTTTAATATATTTCTATACATTGTGTAGTCAAAGTAAATATTAAATTTTTTACTTAAAATGTGACTTCCAAAAATTAAAAAAAAAATTGGTTCATAAGTTTTATATTTGTAAGAATAATACATATGATTTGACTAACTTTTAATTGCTTCTATTTTACATGGTCGTGTATTTCAATAATTTCGTTACTAAAAGATGAAGCCTAAAGTTTAAATATCAATTTTTTATTTAATGTATAAACTAAATTAGTGTATGAATTAGATGGTGTAAGCGTACTAGTGGTCATAAAATCATTTTTTTTTATAAAATAATGTCTCTATTATTGAGATACAAAAAAAATTTAACTCAGCAAAAGTATTGAAATTAATTAAAGAAAAAGATTAATTTGAAGGGAAGTAGTTTTTATCAATACGTGTAAGATAAACTCTATGTTTTTATTCTTCCATTGTATACATAAAATTTAATTAATTTCTAGTTTTTTTCTTGTTTTACAGTTGTCCGTATATCTAAAACTGTCAACAATTTTTTTATATCTACTTTTGGATTATACAGATTTTTTTCTAAAAATTGCATACATAGAAAAGTATCTTCTTGGAACATCTAACACAACCATAAAATATAGCCAACCAATTCGGTTACATATTTTTTTTCTAAAATTTGTATATATAGAAAAGTATTTCCTTGGAGCATCTAACACAGCCACATAATATAACCAACCAATTTAGTAAAATATCCGAATATAACATAAAATATCTCTATAAAATTGTTGACACAAATAAAGAAAATATATATGAATATAGAAATGAATTATTCAAATTTGTGAAAATAAAAATAAAAGTTTAATTTAACTTCTGTTGATTACTATTTTTTTTTTTTTTTTTTTTTTTTGGTGTTACGATTACTATTCTTTTTTAAAAAGCCCGTTACGTTTCGAAATGCAGAAAAATAATAAAAGAAATGTTTCGAAAAAGCCCAATATGAAACACATAAGAATAATACAAAGTTAGTTAGTAAACAAAGCCTAATACATTTGTTTATTATAAACCCCTCTGTTTAAGCAAGAGGCTTATCGTTAGAGACAAAGACATTAAGAACACAACAAACAAGTTCTCTCTGTGGAAACTGAATGAAATCAAATCATAAAACTAATGGTTAAGTTGTCTAAATGGTGATCTGTCTTCAATTGCAACATCTTCATGCTTCATCATCAATCTTGGAGAATCAATACTATTGTTCTCTTTACCAATTCCATCACAACATTGCATTGTTTTCTCCAAACTTTTCATCAGCTTCATGTCTTCCTCACACATCTTCGACACCCGATTCTCCATTTCGCCGATAAAACACACAAGATTACGTTTTTCGGATACCAAACTCGACACTTCCTCTTCCGAATTTCTTAGCTTTTCTTGCATTGCTTCTTTCAAACAAGAAACAGATTCACACGACGCTTCGAGTTTCTTGATTTCTCCTTCAAGCTCTACGATCATCAAGGTTTTCGCCTCGGTCTCTACCTCGGTAAGAATCTTACTAGCAGCTAGTTTCTCCCATGCTTCGTAAACCATATTTAAGGAACCTTCCAATTCATTCTTCGCCTTCTCTGTGTTTATATGCGCAAACAAAGCATCTTCGAGTTCCCTTCTAAGTGATTCTTGTTCCAACAACTCTAAATCAGCTTCTTTCGAGTTTTCGGTCTTTAGTTTACGCTTGAGCTCATTCCGCTCTTGCTTTAAAGCTTCTTCAACTCCAACTTGTTCAAGAAGAGAAGCTTCAACTCTTTTCCTCAGGTTCTGGCTTTGCTCGAGTTCGACTTTTAGCCTTTTAGTTATCGATTTCCATACCCATAACTGAAATTCAAGCTGATACGCTTCAGAAGTTTTATCCGACAGTTCACTGTTCGCTACTCCTAACGCCTCAGAAACATCGGCTAGTTGGCTTTTGGTAGACTCTTCAAGCTCCTTTTGTCTATGCTCTTCGTTTCGTATCAACGAAGCATTCTTCTCAGTCTCTTCTGCTAACTTGGCGTATGCAATGTCGACTTTGCTGCAGAGTTCTCTAATATTCTCATTGGAATCACTTTCGAGTTGCGAAATCTTTTCCTCTAAAAGCACTCTACACTTTTCGGATTCCTCAAGCATTTCCTTATACCTTTGAGTTTCTTTCTCCATCACTTGATTCTTCTCTTTGACAATACCAAAAGACTCGATCTTTCTTGTTAAAGCCGAGACCTTTTCTCGTTCTGCAACGAGGTCCGAGTTGGTGTTGTCGAGCGAGTCACAGACTTGTAGAAGTTTCTCTTCGTAATCTTTTTCGGCTTCTTTCATTTTTTCTTTCATCTGAATTTGGAGTCTTGATGATTCCTCAAGTGTTTTTTTGTACCTCTCTACTTCCTTAACCATTTCAAGATTACGTTCTTCGAAATGATCCAACGTTTCGATTCTTTTCAGCAAACACGCGACCTTTTCACGTTCTGCCTCGATCTCTTCACGTTTCTCGATTTGTTCGTTCTTGAAAATGTGACGGTTTTCGAGTTTTAGTTCAAGGTCTTTTAGTGATGCCTCTTTGCTTTGTAACTGCAACTTGTAATCATTGATCTCTTCTTCGACATTTGCCAATCGAGAGCTCCATTCGGATTCTTTGCTTTGTAAATTAGCCGAACAGTTCTTGTGTATGTTTTCCAGTTTCCGAAACTTATTCTTCAGTTTCGATATCGCAGAGTTTCCCGATCCTTGAATTGTAGCTTCTTGAAGTTCTTTCAATGAAGCCAACAGTTCTTGATTCTCTTGTTCGAGTTTCGCTTTCTCGTACTTCATCTCCTTGAAATACGCCTCTTTCGTCCCCAAAGACTGTCTCAAATCCGCGACTTCCTCGTCTCTTTTGCTAACGAAATCATCGAGCTTCGTTCTCACGTCTTGGTAGTCATGAAAAGCGTCATCGTATTTAGCTCTGAACTCCGATACTTGGATTTCGAGTTTCTTTCTTCGCGTCTCTTCTTGACTCAACGCGCTGTTACACATTAATAACTTCTTCTCGAGATCTTCCGAGATTCGTGTCTGCGAATCTAGTTTCGTTTGAAGAGAGTAGATTTCGTCTAGAAGCGTCGTTCTTTCTTCCTCGTTCGCTTTCTTGCTAGCTTTGAACTGGTTCTCGAGCTTTTCATACGCTTCCTCGAGATGCTTAAACTGTTCCTTCTTCCATTTCAGCTTCTCTTCGACTTTACTCTTCTCTTCTTCGATTTTACTCATTACGTCGTTTCTTACTCGAATTTCTTTCGAATCTTTCGCGGTTTTCTTAATTTCGTTCTTTTTCCTCTCTGATGCAACTAAATGACCTTTGAGTCCTTCGATCTTGGCTCTATAGACGTTGTTTTTCTGCTCTATGTCAATGTTCTTCTCATTTGCTTCATCTAAAGCCGAAACCAACTTTCGTTTCTCGTCTTCGAAAACTCGGTACTTCTCTTCTCCGTTAGCTCGAATCTTATCGTTCGCTTCGTTTAAACGCTTGATTACAGAATCCTTTTCTCGCAAAGAACGTTGTAAATCGTCGTTTGTTCGGTTTAACTCGGAGATTTCTCTCGTTTTCGCGTCGATTTCCAAACTTTGCTTCTCGGTTACTGATTTCGCTTCTCCGATTTGTACTGATTGTTCGTTCTGTAACTTCTTTAGATTGTCGAGAAGCTCGGTTTTGGTTTTATAGTCGGCTTTAAGCTTTTCGTTTGCGGATTTTACTTCTTCCAATTCTTCGTAAACTTTCTCCATTTTTTAGCTAATGTTCACAAACAAAATACACCTACAAAGCAAATTAACACAACGCTTAAGCGAATCGGAATTTTAAGAACACAAAATCGATTTTACAGATCTAAGAGTAAAATAAGAAATTATCAAATTCAATCTCAAATTCGTCTACTCATAACCGAAACAATCACACTACGCAACCACATTACAGAGAAATTAGATAAACCCTAATTGAATTTGATAAACAAAAACATAACCAATTTCAGAATTACAATCTGAAATTCGTCAACCTTGAGCAAAATTAAAAGTCATGTTACATAAAACTAGACTTGAGAAAGAAAATTGTTGAAGATCAAACATCTTAGAACCCTAAAAACCCAGAAACGTCTCAATTGTATAACAAATCAAACCCTAATTGGTCGAGATTCAACCCAGAAAGTGAAAAATTAAGTACCTGATTCGGAATACAGAGTCTTCAAAACGAAAATACCATTAAGAAATCGATCGATCTGTTCAAAAATTCTTCCGGATTAGATAGAGAGAAAGTGGGAAGAGAGGAAAGAGAAAGCAAAGAGAGGGATTTTCTCGAGAAAAAAGGAGCCGTTGGAGAAGAAAGGGGCAAATTTGAAATTTAAAAAATTTGCAAACGGAGATCAGTATAACACCGTTAATTGACTGACGGATCAACGTTAAGGCCTAGATATATATGATAATAATAATGGGCTTTTACAAATTTTGACCCAGTTTCGTTTTTTATTCATAATTTTTACACTCGATGAAATCATTTGGTATTTTATCGTAATAGTTTTATTTTAGTTATGATTTTTTTATGGTTAGTACGTCATTGAGAAAAATTCCTGTGCAAGATGATGTTACTGCAACTTCCACGTTATTAATAATAAACTTGTGAAGGATCGTTACGTTTACGTGCACATGTATTTTATTCCTATGGATGTAATGTATGAGAGAATATGTCCTACAAAAACAAAACCTATTTTATTTTAGGGTGAATTTGCTTAATAACCAAAAAAAATAATAATAATTAAGCAAATAACAAAAAATATATTATGTGGCCAACTAACAACCTTTAGATTTTAGGATAAGGGAAAATTGGGTGGATAAGCATAAAAAAAATTATAACTAAAATTATAGCAAAAACCCCCTATGTGTCAATAACCCAACCACTAGTTTTAGGGTTTTTTGTTAGGTTTTTAATTATAATATTTTTGATGGTTATACAACAAATTAACCCTTTAGGATAAATTGTTAGAAAGTAAATTTTTTTTTTTAACAACAATTAGAAAGTAAGTTATAGTTTTTTTATGTGTTATACATGCTAATTCCTCTTTATTTTAAGTCTTTCTATATATTTTGTATTGTGTAACGCTTTATACAAAATCAAATCGTGTAACGATAACAATCGGATTTCTTTGCTTCTAATATCTTGAAAAGTTATGTAAATGATTTATTAGTTAATAACAAAAACATATGTGTATAATATATAATATAGATGTATACATAACAAGAACAAAATAATTATGGAGAGGTGATGGTGTTTGACATTATAAAAAGGTTTTTTTATTCAAAAGAAGAATTGTAAAGTTTGGCTTACTTTTGAGAACTCTTTACTCGTAATTTTAAATATGAAACCTGACTTTATTTTCTTCTATTTATTTATCGTTGAGAGATATTCTAACTTATCATCATTCATCAATGAGAGTTGTTTGCCTCACGAGTTTGATGTGGCAATGTCTTCCTTTTAGTTTTTCTTCCTCTTGTTATTTATTATTGACAAAATTAGTTGTATAACTAAAAAACTATAATTTAAAATCTAACCAAAACTTACCTATGTAGCCCATTTCTAACCATTAAATATAGGTTTTTTAGTCAGATTTTGAATTATAATAATTTTTTTTGTCATATAGCAAATTCTCTTTATTATTTCCCTCACAAGTGATCTCTATTCTCAAAGAAAAAAAAAATCAGGTGAATTTATATATTCTGATTTTTTTTGTTGTTGCCTGGTTTGTTTCATGGTTGTATTAAGTATTAGCAAACAAAATTATTGTCAATGCAAAATTAATGAAAAAGAAGTTTATTCATAGTTGGCTAATGAAATGTTTTAACATTTGATGACAAATTAAGAATTCAATAATTATATTATTTCTCATACATGTATCAATGTATGTTAGCTATTAATTAGTTGGTGTCATTCATTTCTCGACAACACACCACGAAAGATAAGTTGTTGAAAAGAGCAACACGTCCACTTTGATTACTTGAAAAGATACTACTAATAACATTTATATAGAATTTGACAAATGTAATTTAGGATGGTCGATCCGAGTTTGATTTTAGTCGTTCGATTTTCTCATAGTTAAATATATTTGTTGTTTTAGTTTATTTATCTGGATTTTTTTTGGTTTTTTGGTTCATTTTTCTATTCAGTTTAGCTTTATGGGGAGATTCATGAGATTAAAACTAAAAAATCAATACTTATCCATATCCATATGCTACTTATTTTGTTGTTTATACTAATCCATATACATGTGGGGGAGTACTAATTAATATTCGATTTGATACGGTTATTTTCCACGTGATTAGTTACAAACAAGCAAAGAAGCCAAATCAAACTTTGTGGTCAACGTAAAATCCATTCAAAAATTATCTACAAATTTAACCCGGACTTTTAAACAATTTCTAGAACATTCGGTTTATATAAATTTTTATCTCTAAATCGATAAGGTTTTCCTAGTAATCTCCACGAATTAAAAAAAAAAATCTATAATCAGAAAAAACCAAAGGCAGATATACTCGCCACGTGTCCCTAACTTGAGCCTCATACACACGCAAAAACGATTGGATAAAATATGCCACATCATCTATCTTGTTGCCACTTGTCCATGAATCAACGGTAGATAAGAACTCCTTTCCGTTTATTTTGTTTTATTATTAAATTAAGTAAATAATTTTTTAATGTTTTTTGCATCAATCATATAATTGTAAGTTTAATGATTAGAGAGAACGATCGTGAATTTATGACCGTTGGATTCAACTAAAACCAAAAGTTTTGAGGAAAAAAAAAATCGAACTATAAAATTAGGACAAGAAGACGACTTTGTTCTTGAGTACAAGGGACAAGTTTGGTCGGAAAGGGATAAAAGAGAGATTTTGATGGAAGAAGACGATAGATAATTTCTGGGTTTTTAGGGTTTTTCTTGTCTGATCGTTTTCTGGTCTTGAATTTCTTCGATTCTCAATTTGATTTCACCAAATCTTGCTCAAAAATTTCTAGGGTTCTTGTTATTTCTGGTGAAACATTCTTTGTTTCGCAGAATTTTGTCAAATGGTAACTCATAGACCTTGAGCTTTGAAATTTCTTCTGAAGATTTAAGAAAAGTTTCATTTTTTATATTCCTGGGAAAATCAAGCTCGAAAGTTTTGTCCTTTATTTTATTACTTTGCTCTGAAATTTCTCTAAGATCAACTCTTTTTGTTCAATTCTTTTAACCCTTTAATTGATTCCTTCTGATTCATTTGAAAGATTGATTTACAACACAAAAAAAAGTTTTTTTTTTTTTTGGTTTCATTGTGACATTTCACCAGATTAATGGTGGAATTGTCTGAAAAAGAACCAATCTGATACTTGAAAATGATGAAGAGACCGATCCCAAGTTGGCCATGGTGGTTATTAGGTAATAGAAAAGAGAAAGAAACCGAAGCTCTTAAGTTTCCAAAAAAGATAGCTAAAGGAAGAGTTAACAAGAGAAAAGAGCTTGAAGTTGAGAGCTTTGGTTCGTCTGGTTCAGAATCTGTTGCTGTAGCTAGTGGTGATGGACCTGAATGGTCTGTTGGATGGACTGAGCCACATGGACCTGATTTCCAAAGTGATGAGGAAGGAGATGATGGTGGTTTCTTAGTGCTTGTTCCTTGTTACAGAGCTGTAGTTGAAGGCTCTGGTAATAACCAGCTCTTGTCTGCTGTCAAAAATCTCCCTAATGGTTTATCTCCTGGTATGAAATTATCACTTGCTCTGATTTATTTCTTCTTGTTGTCTAGTATCATGAGAATGGTACTATATATGTACCGTGGCCTTTTAGTGGATTTGGTTTAGTAAAGTACCGTAGATTCGCTCTTTCGATTGATATATTGAATAATGCTTGTGTTAGTATTTGATCTTACTGGCTCTGAATCTATGTTGTTGCCTAGAATCATGAGAATGGTATATGTAGTGTGGCCTTTTTGCGGTGTTGGTTTAGTAAATTACCGTAGATTCGCTTTTTTTGATTGTTAGTACTTGATCTTACTCGCTCTGAATCTTTGTTGTTGCCTAGTATCATGAGAATGATATACGTAGCGTGGCCTTTTTGCGGATTTGGTTAGGTTTCTTTTCATATTGTATCAACAGTTTTTTGCTATTTGATGTGACAACATTTTTGTTCTAGTCCAAACCGAAAAGTTTTCTGATTGTCGGTTTTCGTTTTCTTTTAATGAATTGTGCAGATGGGAAGAACTATATGGAGCAATGGCTTTCATCTCTGCAAAACCTTTGAATACTACATATGTAGTTAGTTAGTTAGTAGTTTTAGTTCTCTAATACATGAATCCTCAAAACTCGAAAAAAAGGAGAAAAAGGGAAAAGGAAAGAGAAAAAAAAAAGAAGAAGCATAAGTAGTGTTTATAGTTTAGATTAAGATGATTGGTAAGTGGCTTTAGTGTTCATAGTTTGTATGGTTTAGATTTAGATGATAAGATGATTGGTATTACTTACATTGATCCTTGAAACGGATCAAATCGACGAAAAAAGAAGAGAAAAAAAGCAATGTAGATTGGTGAAGAAGAAGATGAAGCTTTTGTGTTCATAGTAATGTAGATTGGAAAAAAGCTATGGAGAAGAAGTAGCTTTAGTGTTCATAGTTTGTATGGCTTAGATTAAGATGATGGGTATTGCTTACATTGATCCCCGAAACGGATCAAGTCCATCAAAAAAGAAAAAGAAGAAAAAAAATAGATTGGTGGAGAAGAAGAAGCTTTAGTGTTTATAGTAAGATGATGTAAACTGGTTACATTGTGCCACAAAACAGATCAAAATCAAAGAAAAAAAGTTTGGAGAAAGAAGCAAACAGGGATATGGAATTGATGGGATTATTGAAATATAAAATTAATAAAAATTGAGTAAAGAGAGTAGATAGTGAGTGTGTTTAGGAAAAGGAAGAGAGAGAATGTCTAAAATTGGACATTTTTTAAAGTGTTTTTAAAAGAAAAAGAGAGTGTTTAAATATAAAATTAATAAAAGTTGAGTAAAATGATGAAAGAGAAGGTATAAAATTGAGTAAAAGAAAGAGAACGTATGTTTTAATAATTTTATATTATAAAACTACCTAATTAGACTATAAAAAATGTGCAATGAAGATGACTTTAGTAGACATAATTATTTGGACCTGTTATTTCAATTGTAATAGTAAAAAAAAAAAAAGGGGTACAATTTTGAGGTCCATATCTCATAATTATACTAATCAAAGCATTCACTGTCAAGTAGAAACTATCATTAAGCAACTAAAGTTGGATATTTTGCCTTAAAGCAAACTTTTTTATTGGCTTTAATCATATACAGAAGAAGGGTAGTTTAGTCATTTAGTTTGAGGTAGAGACAAACCGCTTGAGTGAAGTTACGTTACGCTCTGTTTTCACACTTGAGAGCCAAAAAGGAAGAAGAAGAAGCTCACAAATCCACTTTACAAGCTTGAGCTTTCTAGTTTCTCTGATTTCTTCACAATGGCTTCCGGGTCGGGTTTGGATCCGGGTTATAATGGCAACAAAGACAAAGGAAGTGGAAATGGCGAGAGAAAGTTTGGTACTTTCTTAAAGAGAGTAGAACCATTTTTACCCAGAAAAGATTTGAATCCGAAACACTTAAGCTCTTGGGCTAAAAAAACCGGGTTTGTCTCCGATTACTCCTCCGGCGAAACCAGTACGAGTAATCTCACTAAATTCGGTGAAAGTTCTGATTTTTATCAAATCGACCCGAAAAGAGGATCCGACATCGAAACTGTAACCGGATCTGGGTCCGGGTCCAAACCGGGTCCTGAAGAGGACCGGAACATGTCGGAAGCGGCGGAGAGTAAGGATTTGGAAAATGGGTTTTATTATTATCCAGGTGGTTCTGAATCAGAAATTGGAGATCAATGGCCTAAACCAGTTTTATTGAAGTTTGGTCTTAGAGACAATCCTGGTTTTGGTTAGTTTTTTTTTTCTCAATCTCTACCTAAAGGTTTGATTTTTGTTTTGATTCTAAGAAGATTCTTTATTTTTGTTTGAAATTGCAGTTCCACTTATCTACTATGGTTTGCAACATTACATGTCATTAGCTGGTTCACTTGTGCTTATACCTCTAGTTATTGTACCAGCAATGGATGGTTCTGATGTAAGCTTTCTTCTTCTTCTTGTTCAATGGATGTTGTTAAAGCTTATTTTGTTTTGTTCTTGGTTTAGTAATGTTTAACTTTCTATGATTGGTTAGAAAGATACAGCAGCGGTGATTTCGACGATGTTACTACTTACCGGAATGACAACTATACTTCATTCGTATTTCGGTACTCGGCTTCCGTTGGTTCAAGGAAGCTCTTTTGTTTACTTGGCTCCGGCTTTGGTTGTTATTAACTCTGAGGAGTTTAGGAATCTTAATGACAATGTAAGTCTTGTAAATATAATATTTGAGTTCTTGGAAACTTTGCGATTAAAAATTCGTGTTTTCGATTTGAAGAAATTTCGGGATATAATGAGGGAACTACAAGGGGCTATAATCGTCGGTTCGTTATTCCAGTGTATATTGGGATTCACTGGTCTCATGTCACTCCTTCTTAGGTAAATTCGAGAAAACCGTAGTTTCTTTAGAAGCTGATTTTTCCCGTCTAATCTTAAACTCTGGTTTTCAGATTTATTAATCCTGTCGTAGTTGCACCAACCGTAGCTGCGGTAGGATTAGCGTTCTTTAGCTATGGATTTCCGCAAGCCGGGACTTGCGTTGAGATCAGCATTCCTTTACTATTTTTACTTCTCATTTTCACATTGGTAAGAATTTGAATCATAAAAGCTTTTTTTTTTACGTATCTCTCTAATACGTATTTCTGCTTTCAGTATCTTCGCGGAGTTTCACTCTTTGGACATCGCTTATTCCGAATTTACGCGGTATGTAAGTTAATAAAGCGTAAATTTTTAAATCCTGGAAAATTTAAGTCAAAATCAAGTGTTTTTGTTATTAGGTGCCATTGAGTGCTCTGATTATTTGGACATATGCATTTTTTTTAACGGTTGGTGGGGCGTATGACTACAAAGGTTGCAACGCCGACATACCGAGCTCTAACTTCTTGATAAATGAGTGTAAGAAGCACGCGTATACGATGAAGCATTGTAGAACAGATGCTTCAAATGCTTGGAAAACTGCTCCTTGGATCAGAATACCTTATCCATTTCAATGGGGGTTTCCGAATTTTCACATGAGAACTTGTATCGTTATGATCTTCGTGTCTTTGGTTGCATCAGTGGACTCGGTAGGTATTCATTGCTTTCTTTTATCGCCTAATAGTGCGATCTCGCTACTAAATTTTGGAAATTGTAACACGTTGTAGGTTGGAACATATCATTCTACATCTATGTTAGTGAATGCTAAGCGTCCGACACGGGGAATTGTAAGTAGAGGTGTTGCATTAGAAGGCTTTGGCAGTTTATTGGCTGGAATTTGGGGTTCGGGTACCGGATCAACCACTTTAACCGAAAACATTCATACAATTAACATCACCAAGATGGCTAGCCGAAGAGCTTTGGTTATTGGAGCTGTGTTCTTAATAGTTTTTTCGTTTTTCGGTAAGCATCATCTAATGAATGATCCAAAAGTGTAAATCTTTATCATACCCTTGACTCCATTTTGTAATCTGACAGGAAAATTAGGCGCGATTCTTGCTTCGATTCCACAGGCTTTGGCTGCGTCGGTACTATGCTTTATTTGGGCGCTTACAGTGGCACTAGGTCTATCGAATCTTCGGTATACACAAACGGCAAGCTTTAGGAACATAACCATAGTTGGAGTCTCACTGTTTCTTGGATTATCAATCCCTGCTTATTTCCAACAGTACCAACCGCTAACAACTCTTATACTACCGAGCTATTACGTGTCCTTTGGAGCCGCGTCAAGTGGACCATTCCAAACCGGTGTTGAGCAAGTAAGCCACTTCCTTCTCGTGCGTCGATTAGCATTTTGTTCGATAATGAGCTAACGACTCACTTCTCATGCAAACTCTCAGCTGGATTTTGCGATGAACGCTGTGCTTTCTCTGAATATGGTTGTAACATTTCTACTGGCGTTTGTATTGGACAACACTGTACCGGGTAGTAAGGAAGAGCGAGGAGTTTATGTGTGGTCACAACCCGAAGATGTGGTGATTGACCATGAGATGCAAGCTGATTACTCGTTGCCAAGAAGATTTACTCGGTTTTTCGGTTGCAGATGTTGCTAGTAGATGTTTAAGATCCAGTTTCATTTTTTCAATAGCTTACACATAGAGTAGAGACCCACATGTTCATAATATATGGAAGAAAAATTGTTCTCTTGAAAAAAAATTAACTAATCTACAACATGAAACAGAGTACACAATGCACAAAATTGATGAATTTTCCTCAAAGAATGTAAGGTTTGGTGTTACTGTTATAATCTATGATATTAAAAACTTACAAGAGGTGTACATACTAGCTTTTTTCTGCTCGGGACCGTATCTACGAGGTTGGGAAAAAAAAAAGAAGAAAGAGTCTTTGATCAGTACTTGATGACATGATGGCGTAACCATAGCTCGTACATGATCATGTGAAATGCGTCGAATTTGATCGGAGGTGAGTTCCATTGAAAATGCTTCTGCACCTACACAACATCAAAGAGCAATTTCAGCTTCTTGTATTCACAATATTGGTGAAAAAAATGTGAAAATTTCTCTATATACCTTGACTAAGTTGTTATGCAACGAAACAAACTCCGCGTGTGGTATGTCCTTGAGGATCTGCTTGAGGTTATAGACATCTCGCTCTCTAAGTACAACCGCGAATTTTCTCCAATTCAAGATATCGTTGAACGGTAAATCATAGTAGTCGGATAATATAACTGTCCATAACAAACAAGATGTATAAGTTTAGCGTTTCTAACAAGTGGCGAAAGAGTACAAGAACATTTACCAGGAATACATCCGTAATGTATCGAGTCAGTTATACGAGCACTGTTAACTTGAGAACCACCGGGGCATATACAGAATTTAGTCCGGTAAAATCTCTTCTGATACACTAAATGCCCAGTAGCTCTATTGATTCTGTTATTTGAAATATCGAGCTCTGTATCGTTTTCCCATACACGAGCAAGTATTACCCGTATCTTAGAATTTCGATGACCAGCCCAAAAACCAAGCGTCGTCCTGTAACACACACCCGTTTATCAATATACGTAACATCGAAGATGCAATCATGCAACTACTAAAATCAAGTAGTATTACCGGTTTTCGACATCGTTTCCACCAGCAGGGAGAGCAAATGGTTGAAGAACTTGAGGCAAAGCAACATCTTTATGAGGAATGAAACCGACGTTATAGCTCGGTGAACACACGACCCGAATCGTGTTCTTAATCAGAATCGGTGATCCTTCGAATGCTCTAACACCAACATCATGACAAGTAACAAAGAAATGATCTGCTCCTAATGTTCTATTCCAATAAGGATACTTATCTATCAATCCATCAACGTAATTCTGTACAATCACAGTCATATTCTCATACGAAGTTCCCTGCAACAACAACAACAAGAACAATCAAAAACCTAACCCTAATTTCAATTCCAGTGAATCAGAAATCGAAGAAATGCTTACTTTGCCTCGCATTTTGTGGCACGATATCGGAATGAAGAAGAGATCTGCTTCCTCTGGATCTAGGGTTCGAAACCGACTCTCACGAATGTTCTGGAAAAAGTAACCCTCGCTTGCGTATTTTCCGGTGACTTTCCTCGGCGTTTGATAAAACGTGTTCGGATCTCCGTCGGGATAGATGTAAACCTTGAATCGCTTCTCCATCTCGGCGTAATTCGATCGGAAAGATTCCGGCGAGTGATAAACATCGGAATAGTTATCGACTTCCTTTGAGAATGTTTGAGGAATCTGAATCGAATCAACGACGACTGGAGACGACGGCGGAGAAGCGCGTAAGGAATTGAGAGAGAGGTAGAAGAGAGAGGCGAAAGTGAGAATAGCGACGGTGAGGAGTGATGATTTGAGTGAACATAACGGCGAAGATCCGCCGGAGAATGAGAGCTGCGACGGTTTAACGATCGTCATTGGCCGGATCTGCATTTAGCTGTCGTTGTCTTCTAAGCTCACACATTGTGCTATTTAGCTTATTTACATGGAATTAATTATTATTTTTGTATATATTATTGTATTTTATTAATCTAAAATAGATTGAAAATATTTTATATTTTCTAGCGCAAATAAATTACTCTTTGTTGGTTTATTGTTAATATATATTTTTTTTAATCGTCTGGATTTATGAATTATTACAAATTATGAGAATTATTACACGGACAATTTCACAACAGACAATTTTAGTTTTAACATATGAGACTATTTCGAATGGCTCTTCTTGTACCACGCTGAAAATTTCTTATAAATGTTGTCTTCATTTATTTATATTTTCTGGGACTTGAACTCCAAATATGGAGGTGTAGAAACATTAATGAACTATTTAGTCAAACCACTGGACTAAAAGGATTTCCACAAATAGGTTTTGTTAATAGTTTTAATTTGTAATATAAAACGATAGATATTTTTAACGAGAAAAAGCGATAAACGATATCATAAAAATAAAATACCGCAATAAAATAAAATGATATAAAACAATAAAACTTTGTTTTTACCGTATAAATAAAGGTTATTTATCAAATGATTTAGTGTTGGTTTTTACAGCATAAAAGAGGATGTATTTCTAACATTGAGTCAAAATAAGAAGCGTTTTTTTTCTTCCTTAAATTAGAAGAAGCAGAATTACAAAGTGTTTTATGGGTTCTTGAAAGTATGGTTAGGCACCGGATCAATAGAGTGATTCTAGCCTATGAGCTCAGTCTTTGGTTGGGGTCATTAATCGTCTACAAGCTTGGCCATCCTTTCATTTACAGTTTGGTGAATTCATGCTTAGGCTTGAGACTTAATCTTTTGGAAGTTTGAGCTTAGACTATCGGAGTGTAAAGGAATAGGAGCAGTAATCGTGATACCAAGAGTGGGAAGTAGATCACGCAGCCACAAGAGTTCTTGAACTGTATCGGCCATTGCTCGATATTCTGCTTCAGCCGAAGAACGAGATACAACATCATGTTCTGAGTTTTCCAAGACAAAGGAGAATCACCAAGTTGAACAAACCAACCCGTGAGAGATCTTCGTGTTAAAGGACAACCCGCCCAATCGGAGTCGCACCAAGACGTAAGAGTTAAAGGCGTGTTGGCTTTGAGTAAAATGCCTTGTCCGGGACTATTTTTAAGATATCGAACAACACATAGAGCAGCATCCCAATGAGAAGACCTAGGAGTACTCATGAATTGTGAGAGAATGTGGATGACATACGACATCTCAGGTCGGGTAGAACCCAGATAAATCAAGCGACCAATGAGGCGACGATAACGTGAAGGATTATCCATTGGTTCATCATCCGCAAGTGCAAGCTTATGGTTTTGTTCAAGTGGAAACGAAACTGGTTTAATACCAAGCAAGCCTGTTTCAGAAATTATGTCGAGAGCATATTTCCGTTGACACAAGTAAATTCCAGCGGGACTGCGAGCAACTTCAAGGCTTAAAAAATATCGTAGAACACCAAGATCTTTCATACGAAAATACTCACTCAAGTAGCTTTTAAATTCCTCAATGATGTGAACGGAACTACCCGTGATGATGAGATCATCGACATAATCCAAGACATGAAGTCGAAGATCCGGTTTCTCAAGAGTAAAGAGAGAGTAATCTGAGTAGTTTTGCTCAAAACCGTAGTTCGTTAATGCCGTAGTGAGTTTAGCAAACCAACATCGAGGTGCCTGTTTCAAACCATAAAGAGATTTATGAAGACGCAATACCTTGGATTTATCATTCGTGCGAAAACCAGGTGGAAATTGCATATATACTTCCTCTTCAAGATCACCGTGAAGGAAAGCATTATGCACATCCATTTGATGCACTTCCCAGTCATTAGAAGCAGCTTGTTGAAGAAACGCGCGAATAGTAACCATCTTTGCGACCGGCGCGAATGTTTCATTATAGTCTTCACCTTCCGTTTGATTATTACCCAAAACCACAAGACGAGCCTTGTGTCTTTCAAGTTCACCAGTCGAATGAAATTTGAGACAAAAAATCCACATACATCCGAGAGCTTTCTTACCCGGAGGTAAATCAACAACTGAAAAAGTGCCAAGATCAATTAACGCACCAAGTTCATCTTTAACCGCGAATCACCAATTTTTGTCTAAAATAGCTTCCTTGTATGATTTTGGTTGATGCCAGAGGTGATAGCCAACAAGAAAGCTTGATAGTTATTGGAAAACTGAGAGCTAGACAAGTAATTATCAATCGGGTAAGGAGTGGCCGATGGATATGGTTGATGAAGCAAAGTTGTAACGTAATCTGCAAGTTTAGTCGGTGGCTTCTTAAGTCGATGACCTCGACCAAGAATTTCAGGCTCAGAATCTGTGGTAGGTTCTGATATTGATGGTGTTGTAGGAGGAGATACGACGATTAAGGAAGAAGGAGGAATATGAATATCCTCTGTTTCGGGTTCATGGGAAGTAGAACCATCATCATCATTAGGGGTAGTGATAATGTCAATGAGTTCCATCATCATCAAAGTAGCTTCATCCGGTGGTGGTGATAATGATTCAAAAAAATCAAAATCAAGAGGAGAAGTAGAGTAAGGTGGTGATGTAAAAGTGTTGTCCAATGTCGACGATGAAACAGAGTCTTGAAGTGGAAACTTTGTTTCGGAGAAGACGGCATCTCGTGAGACGGTGATTTTTTCGGTTTCAATATTGTAAACCCTCCAACCCTTTTTGCCAAATGGATATCCAATGAACACCGATTTGTTAGATCGTGTTTCAAATTTATCACCTCCATGTTTTTGGTTATGAACGTAGCATAAACAACCAAAAACCTTTAGATGATTCATCGGAGGGGGGTTCTTATAGAGGATTTCGTACGGTGTTTTACCGTGTAGAAGTGCTGTAGGAGTACGATTGATGAGATAACCGGCCGTTAGAGCACAATAACTCTAAAATTCAGTTGGTAAAGAAGCTTGAAATCGCAAGGCTCGAGCAACATTAAGAATGTGACGATGTTTGCGTTCTACTCTACCATTTTGTTGTGGAGTACCAACACAAGAGGTCTCATGTATAATACCTTTTTCTTGAAAATAGTCGGTGAGACACAATAATTCGGAACCGTTATCACTTCGGAGAGTTTTAACTTGGGTGTTGAATTGCCGTTCAACAAGAGCAACAAAATTCTTAATGTGTTTCGGTGCTTTTTGTTTAGACGGTAATAGATATATCCATAAAGCACGAGAGTAATCATCAAGGATTGTCAAGAAATACTTTGAACCGCAAATAGATGTGGTCCGATACGGACCCCAAAGATCACAATGAACTAATTCAAACACCATATTAGTTTTATTGCCGCTTAAAGGAAAAATATCTCTTGTTTGCTTAGAGCGAATACAAACGTCACAAGTTGTAGAATCAAAAACACCACTAGCTAAATCCGATAAATGTAATAACTTCAAAGCTTTTGAGGAAGGATGTCCCATACGACTATGCCAAAGCTCCATTGTAGTGCCGGAACTTTGAATTGCCGAAACCGAATCAACCCCTCGAAAGAAATACAGCCCATTTAACTGCTCACCCGCTCCAATCAGCATCCGAGTGATGCGATCCTGAACAATACAAAGCCGATCAGATATCTGAAAAATGCATCCTCTATCTCTAGTTAAATGCGAGACTGATATCAAGTGACAATGCAGGCCATCAACAAAATACACATTGTGAAGAACAAGTGAAGACCCCAAGTGTGCTTTTCCACATTTATTTGACGTTGTAAATCTTCCATCAGAAATTTTAATCAACATCGGAGCCATGTCGCATATATCAATCAAATAATCTAAGCTTCCGGTCATATGATTTGAAGCTCCTGTATCAATGATCCAAGATTCGATAAAATACGTACCCAAAAGATTGGATTTGGAAGACGATTTACGCTCATTAAGCATGTTGACTAGCGTTTTCCACTGTTGATCACTCAAGCCACTAAAACCGATACGATCGGATTCAGTGATAAGAGAAAATGCACCAACACTTCCTGTCACGACATGATTTACTCGGATCACTTCTACGTTCTTTCCTCGAGTTGCTGCGGTAGGAGAACCTCTTCCCAAAGCTCCGTTCGTCTGTCTTGACGAATTAGAGTAAGATTTGCCACGAGTTTGAGTTTGTTCTCCCCACCATGGTGGATAGCCAATCTTTTTAAAGCAATTCTCTGCAAGATTTCCATTACAACTGCAAAGAGTGCATGTTAACGAACCATTGGGTGCAAACCTGACGTCTTGACTCGGTTTATACTGCGTTTGAACAGCAAAACTAACCTCACTGGTTCTGTCTTCATGTAAACGTGAAAGAGCTTTCGATTCCTCATCTTGTGTGAGAACATTATAAGCTTCGTCAAGAGATGGCAAGGGTGTACGTGATAAGAGTGAGGATTTGACAGCTCCGTACACATTATCATCTAGTCCCAAAAGAAACTGATGAAGTTTATCTTCTTCTCTTTCACGCTCTATATCTTCCAAAGTCTGGCCTTGTTGGTAGTCGGCCAAGCTTGTCCATATCTTCATTAGTTTCCCGTAATAGGATTCTATTGCAGAACCTTGTTGTCGACAGTTTGCGAGTTTTGTTTTGAGTCTTTGAACCCTCTGTCCATTCTTCAAAGCAAACCGTGTTTGAATTTGTTTCCACGAGTAGAGCACAAGGACTCATCGATGGTAAGTTTAATCCACAAGACAACTAATGCGTTGTTTGCGCCCCAATCCTCGTAATCTTCAGATGCTTGTGGTGGTTGTGGAATCGATCCATCGACAAAACCAAATTTCTTTCTTGCCTTTAAAGCCAACCTAATATTTGCAGACCACTCATCGTAGTTAGGGCCGCGAAGAGAAGGTCTTGAGATGATCGTACCAGGATTGTCTCCAGAAGTAAGATCATAAGGCGATATTGTTCGCCGTGTTGTTTCAACGCAAGTTTTTGATTTCGTCGTTGTGACCGAAGATCCGTGTTCATCGTCGCCGGCCATCGAGTTATGTTTAGATAGAATGATTACAACTTTTGTAGCGGAATTTGAGATAACAAGAACGAACTCTAAACCTTGTAGAAGTTAGGTTTAGGGCTCTGATACCATGTCAAGAAACCTTAGAGGTTGTAAAGAGGATTCTTTTTTATTAAGTTGTGAGGTCAATGGCCTTAAATAAAGATTAAATCATGACATAACTGTAGTGCTAAGCCTATGATTACAATGGGACATTATGGGCCCTAACATAGAACAACATTATTAAATAAAAGAACTTTTGTAATAGCTCAAAATGTTATCAGGGAAAATCGATCTCAATCATATGTGGTTGTGGGGCCACCTCAATGGCTAGGTTACATCTTTGACAATGATAAGGGATTGTCCTCTCTTTGATTGCTAATTCTTTTTGGTGTGGCTAATGTTTAGGTTGATCCCTGATATATCATGGTTTTTACCCAGTTTAAGCCATGATATAAGTCCATTATCTAGAGTCTTTGTGGTGTTTTGTGTTGGTTTTAGAGTCTTTATAGGTACATGGACGATTGGAGCAGAAAAAATGTTTACTGGAGCTTTTGGAGCATTGCGGAACGAAGTGGCGAAGATCGAAGAGAAGAATCAAAATCTGAAGATGGTGTCGATCGACACCACCATGAGTGTCGATCGACACCCATGTCGACCAAGCCCAAAACTTAATCAGAAGAAGTCCGTTCGAAGCCCGAAAGTTCCAGATGTTTACTTTTAGGTTTCCAGTCGGTTTTGTACCTCTATATATACGTTTTTCAAGCCATTGTTTAGGCTTACGCTTTATTTTACTTAACTCTTAGAGATATCTTTTAATAAAAACATGTTTTCATCATTCGATATGTCTGAGTAGTTTCCTTGTTAGGTTTAGGGATTTTCAAGGGTTGTTGATGATTTGCTAGATCTGATCTGAATTGCTTAGGATTAATATCATTAGAAGTTCTTCATCTTGACTTGTCTTTATTGCTGATTTTAGCCTCGCGAACTGAAATCTGATCTAGGGTTTATTAATAGAAACGACAGTTTGATTGATAACCTGATCTAGTCTTTGATGAGCAAAATTCCTTTTCGCAAAGAAATTTGGTTTAGGGTTTTGTGAACAATTGAACCTGGAATTAATGCTTGTTTAGATCCATAGTATTCGCAAAGAAATTTGGTTTTCTATGATTTATTCATAGATAATATTTGCAGCGAAAGCTGGTTTGTTTTACCTTCGTGTTCATGTTTAGGAACTGAGCTTCATAAATCCTATTTTTAATTGATCATCTGCATATCTGATTTACCTGAGATTTCCCTGCGTCTGACTCTCTTTTAATTGATTTTCATAACCGTTTTAATTGCTTACTTAGATTTACTTGCATTCTCTTTATTATGATTAGCATAATCCGAATCTATTTAATCTATTGTGTTTCATTGATTCCCTGTGAATTTCGATACCTTAAGTACTGCATTGATCTCTTAATTTGAGAGAGTAGCTCTTAGGTTTATTTGAGCATATCAATCCCCTGTTTATTCTGTTTAAAGATTCATTGGCTAATTTTTTGGTTAAGTGTTGTGCGATATCTTTCATGGCCAACACTTGATGTAACTACTCTCATATGAGAAAAGAACAGGAGAAGTCATGCAAACAAAATATTACAATTTTGAAGCAGATAACGATTCGTAAATATTGTATGTATATTTCACTTTATCAAACCTATATACCATGGATTTTGTTTTTCAACGAAAAGGCATAATTACATGTATCATATTTTCGACTCTCTAAAATTGTTGTATATATCCACATCAAAGAAATTATTCTCGTGAACTAAATATACATGATCTAGTACAAACACGAATTAATTTCTTGAATGGCTAGATAAGTGAAGCTTATGACTTATACCTTTTTTAATAATAGTGTATTATATTTCGATTTCCCCGCGTCAATGAAATCGTTTTGTTTGACTAGTGTTAGGAGTTTCTGCCTAAGCAATTGAAACTTAAAATAATAGAAAAAAAGATATTGACCAATCTACTCGTTAGTTATCTTTTTGTTAAAAGAAATACATATATTCGATTTTGCTAATTAAGTACATTGTTTAACTTTAAGTTTCTTAGTATTAATTAAGGTTCTTAACAGAACTTTATTAACTTCCCAAAGGTCCAAATGTATCTCAATTAGTTATACGGAGATTTGGTGAATAACCAAATTAATTTATGAATTAGCAAAATAACCAAACAAGTATGATAGATTAGCCTTCAAGAATGGTTTTTTTTTTTTTTTTTGTTATTTCAGCCAATTTCTCTTAATTATACTAGGCACGAAACCCCCGCGAAATCGCGGGGGAACTCGACTTAAATAAAATTACCTAGATTAAACTATAATTTGGCATTTGGAAGTTGAATGTACGATGGTTTTATCTGAACATGAATTTCAAAATCATTAATGATATTTCTAATAAGAAGGGATAATTATTGTGTTGAACAATAAATTTCAAAATCGTTAGTGATGTTTCTTATAAGAAGGGATAATTGTTGTGTTAGAATGTTTGATCGATTGATATGAATATACAAAATAATCTTTTTGTATTTTAGTTGTTGACTAACTTGAAATTATGGGGTTAGACGCTTAGAAAATACAATCTTGTATAGTCAGTTGTGTAATTTTGCACATCATTGGCAACATAATACACATATAAATATTTTAATTCAAAATTTCAAACACAAAAAGTGATTATTATATATCAAATCGTAAACTAATATTTAAATGTTATACATATATATATATATATATATTTAAGTGTTACAATTTGAAGAGTTGCAACTTTTCAATTATTAAAGTTATTTTGATGAAAAGTTACTTTTCAAAAGACTTGTAACTATTTGAAAAATTAATTAAATCATTAAAATAGATTAATTTTTTTTTATTAAATTATATAGTTAACTAACATATAAATGTGATATACACGTTAAATGTAATAACATAATTGGAAAATTATAATATATATACTGATTAAATAATATATAGAATGTAATTGTTAAGTTACAATTTGAAGAGTTGTAACTTTTCAGTTTAGTAAGTAGTTAATTTATGAAGAGTTACCTCTCAAAAAGACTTGTAACTTTTTAATTAGTTGAATCATATTTGATATATTAATTCAAACACTAAAATGATTATTATATATCAAATCATAGTTAACTACAATTTAATGTTATATATATGTTTAAATGTTACAATTTGAAAAGTTGCAACTTTTGGATTATTAAGTAGTTATTTTGGTGAAGAGTTTCCATTTAAAAGACTTGTACCTTTTAAATCAGTAGACCTAAAGCTATTTGAAAATTTAATTAATTCATTAAAATAGACCTTTATTTTATTAAATTATAGTTAACTAACATTTAAATTTTGTATACACATATAAATATAATGACATAATTATCATGTTAAATGGTTAATTCTATTCTCACATCTTGACGAGACCGTCATAATGAAAAGAAAAACTTTTGAAAACAACTACTAATCGAATATTTTTAGGAAAAGTCGTCAACCCAAAATGAAAATACACAATAACAACTATATATAAACCGAAAGAACAAAAAAAACTTTAGCCATAAAATGTGCATTGTCTAAAGAATTCAAAATTGTACAATTCAAAAATTTTAAGCCAAATCTTAACATTTGTATAGTCACAAGAATCCCGAAATTCACATAAATCAAGAATTTTATGAACTTATATTTTTTTAGTTTGTTTTAAAAAATCGTATGACATTTTCTATCATTACCATACTTTTTTCAAATTGATAACCATAAAGGAACTAAACATTGAATTAAAGAAATATATAAAATCATTTAAAAAAAGTTACTCAAAAGATACAACCTGAAAAAACATAACTCAACCAAAAATAACCATAAAAATGGTTATTTTTGAAAAGACACGATCTTACAAATTTGAAATGACACAATTCTTCATAACAACTATAATGCAGTTTTTTGGAAATAATGCGACTACGAAATATTTTCAAAAATACACCATCCTACAAATTCCTAAGGACACAAATTTTTTTAAAAAAATTATAAAACAGTTTTTTTTTTTGGAAAAGAAGTGATTCTACAAAAAATTTTTGAAAACAATCTTATATATTTCTAAATGACAAAACTTTTCATAATAACCATAAAGCGGTTGTTCCCCGAAAAAATGCCACTCTACAAACTCTTTTTGAAAATACATGATCTTCTTTGACGTTTTGTATAATTATCATGCTTGAAGTAAATTTTAAATTGATCTACAAATAAATTAAAAAATTAATAAAAGAAGAATATTGAAGATTTTTTTTCCGAAAAGCCACGACTCAAAATATACCACATGAAAGGACACAACTCTACAAAATAACCATAAAACAGTTATTTTCGAAGAGGTGCGTTTTTACAAAATTGAAAGGATACAACCCTTCAAAATAATCATAATGCAATTTTTTGGAAAAACAATACTACTTTAGAAAATAATTCGAGCATACACGACATTACTAATTTCAAAGGATAAACTTTTCAAACTAATCATAAAGTAGTTTTTTTTTGGAAAAAATATGACACTAAAAAATAATTTCAAAAATACACGATCGTACATTGTCTACATTGAAATTTTGGATAATTTATCAATAAAATCTGCACTGTTTAACGAATTCCAAAATTATTGAAAAAAATTAAGAATTATATGAACTTCTACAATAGTAAAAAGATCAAAAATTTTAAATAATAAAAAATGGTGTTTTTGATGATTATTGTTTTTAAAGTGAGTTATAAAATTTGAAGCCAAGATTAAGAATACATAGAACAATTAGTAAGACACATATATATAAGACGGAATGGTTTTGTCATGAAAGATTGCAACCATTCAAAAAATTAATTAAAACGGTTAATTACAAAAGACACATTTTTGAAAAACATTATAAAACCATATCTTATTATATAAAGGAGAATTCGCATAATTGTAACTCACGAGATCGCGACACGTGTAAAATATCGTTTAGATGATGACACATGCCAATTAATTAAATATGTAAGTTTTTCAATATCAAAATTGTTAAATACCAGAAGACCCAAAAAATTATAAATACGTTTATGTGAAAGGACACAACTCTTTGATTATTTTTTTGAGAATTGTTATTATCATTTACAGAATCATATAATTTTTGTATTATTATTATGTTTTAAAGAAATTTTTAAATTGATAGCCATAAATAATAGAAAGAAATATATTGAAGAATTTTTTTTGAAAAGTCATGACTAAAAAAATACCACCCTAAAAGAAACAACTCTACAAAATAAACCATAAAGCGGTTATTTTCGAGGAGTTGCGACCTTACATATTTGAAAGGAACCAACCCTTTTAAATAACCATAATGCGGTTTTTTAGAAAAATACGAATCTATATAATTTTTGGAAATAACTATTAAATGATTTTTTTTTAACGAAAAGTCACAATCCTATGAATAATCAAAAAACATATTTGCACCTCTTGACGAGATAATTGTAATCAAAAGATGTATCTTTTCAAAAGAATGACTAAACGGTTATATTTACAAAAAGTTGCAACCCAAATGAAAAGACACAACCCTTTAAAACAACCACTAATTATATGCGAAAAGATACAACCCTACGAAATAACCATAAAACGGTTATTTTCGAAAAGATGCGACTTTATGAAAAGACACAACCCTTCAAAATAACCATAAAATTGTTATTTCCGAAAAGGTGCGACCCTACGAAATAGAAAAGGCACACCCTTCATGAACATTCGCAACCCAAATAAAAAAACACCAACGTACGATAAGTCGCAACCCAAATGAAAAGACACAAACCGTAAAACCAACCACTATAAATAAAACAAAAAAACCAACCAAAAAAATATTCATTTCTATATAATTTTTGGAAATAACTATTAAATGATTTTTTTTTAACGAAAAGTCACAATCCTATGAATAATCAAAAAACATATTTGCACCTCTTGACGAGATAATTGTAATCAAAAGATGTATACTTTCAAAAGAATGACTAAACGGTTATATTTACAAAAAGTTGCAACCCAAATGAAAAGACACAACCCTTTAAAACAACCACTAATTATATGCGAAAATATACAACCCTACGAAATAACCATAAAACGGTTATTTTCGAAAAGATGAGACTTTATGAAAAGACACAACCCTTCAAAATAATCATAAAATTGTTATTTCCGAAAAGGTGCGACCCTACGAAATAGAAAAGACACATCCCTTCATGAACATTCGCAACCCAAATAAAAAAACACCAACGTACGATAAGTCGCAACCCAAATGAAAAGACGCAAACCGTAAAACCAACCACTATAAATAAAACAAAAAAACCAACCAAAAAAATATTCATTTGTTTGGGTTTACTATTATATATAAGATATATATTTAATGTGTGGAAAAGGAAATCAGGTTAAACTAATAGATTTCAAGCACTCTTTGATTATCTTTTCTAACACTCTTTAACCAATATCTTAGGAATGTAATAAAATACAATTTTTAAATAGCTTGTCACAATATATAAACCATGCAAATCAATCATTCCAGCGTTACAACTTGTTCATTGTGTACACAAAATTTCACAATATATATGAACACTCCAAAGATCTTTAGAAACCTCTTCCAGTATTTTTACAAAAAAAAACATAACATCTCGTATTCTTTATTATTTAATCAAACAAAAAAAAGTAGGACAATTAAGAAACTAAATACTTTTCGTATATGGACCGAGTCCTATTAGAACTCTAATGTTTTTTTATTTTATTTTTTTATGATAAACACGAAATCTAATGTTTGAAGTCAAAGTAACTCCTAGTTAGGTTTCGGTGCACCTATTCCCTTTTAGGCTTGGACTTTGTTTAACCAATTAAACCACACACACACGTATATATATGGATGAAGCAAAGATCTTATTCTTCCCAAACACTAAATTAAAATCTGGAGATTTTGAAAGAAAAGATGATTTTCAAGAAGAAGATGGCTTCATCAATGATCTGTTTCTTTCTATTGCTTCTTCTTCCAATAGCTTTTTCTGAGCCAAGGTCAGTTTAAGTTTTTGTTCTCTCTTTATGTTATGTTACAGCCAAACATAACATATACACAAAGTTTACATGTTTCTCAATTCTCATACAAATTTCGTTTGTTTCTTTTTGCTAGAAATTGTGATACTTTAAAGATATTATAGATTTTGTTTTGAGGATTAAATCGTGTGTATATTACATGTTCTTGGATCTTTGTATTAAACTATTAAGAGTCTTGTTTCAAAGGTTATTTTTATTATTTTGTGTAATAATCTTAGAAAGAAACCCTAATTTTTCCTCTTTGCGTTACAATTAACATAATTTAATACATTCAGCGTTTTCAATTCAATGCATTGACTTTATTTAATTGAAATTTATTTAATTCTATAGGAAGTTAGATGGAACAAGAGCAAGAGCTCCAACAGTGGAGCAAACAAGACATGGAAGAGAGGTAAATATATATATATATATAATATGTTTTTAATAAATAATTGAAAAGTCTACATGCCAATATTTATGCTAATAATAATAATTATATAAAATTAATATTTTTGCAGGTAATTGTGGACAATGGGATTATCAGAGTCAGTTTCTCGAGTCCTGATGGACATATAACTGGGATCAAATACAAAGGAATCGATAATGTTCTTAATCCACATGTCCGAGCTCGAGGGTGAGTAATTTATCAATGAATTAACATTTTTGATTAATCAATTAGTATACAAGCTAATATTATTTAATATATATATATAGTCCTGATCGATTGATTTCCTTAATTAATTTAATATTATGTAGTTATTGGGACATAACAGGGCAAGGAGAAAACTACCGGGGCTTGGATAGGTAATTAACTAATTTATTTAATAAAACTAAACACATGTTCACATTTATAGAGTCATAATTAAGTACTAGTTTTATGTTCTTATATATATGGCTGATAAATCTTTTTTGATTTATTAACTTATTTTTTTCTTTGTACAGAATCGAAGGAACTAACTTTAAAATCATATCTCAAAACGAAGATCAAGTAGAGATTTCTTTCTCTAAAAAATGGAATGGTGGTCGATCCCATTTTCCATTAAACGTAGACAAGAGGTATATTATTCGTACAAATATTTCAGGAATCTACACATACGGAATCTTCGAAAGACTACCCGAATGGCCAGAGGTCGAGATGGGTCAACTTCGAATCGTATTCAAACTCAATCCCAATATGTATTATATTATATGATGATATCAATATAGTAAAATCGAGTATTCTTTTGTTATAAATTTATTTTCTAAAAAAGTTTACAAAGTCTGATGAACATATGTTTTTGTAGATTCCATTACATGGTTGTTGCGGATGAACGTCAAAGAGAAATGCCGACTGACGATGACCGTGACATCCACCGTGGCCACGCCAAGCCTCTTGGTTACAAAGAGGCCGTACAGTTGACTCATCCTCATAACTCCATGTTTAAAAACCAGGTAAATTAATTAATCTTTACACATAATAAAGCCAATATATTCAATTTCGTATATGATGGATATATGCGGATCTCAAATCTAGTAAACTAACGATATTAAGATCTCAAATTTTGAATGAGCTACGAAATGGTTTTTTAGGTGGATGATAAATATCAATACTCTTGTGAAATCAAAGACAACAAGGTGCATGGTTGGATCTCAACCAAATCCCACGTCGGTTTCTGGCTCATCTCACCAAGCGGCGAATACCGCTCTGGTGGACCGATCAAACAAGAGCTCACCTCTCACGTTGGTCCCACGACTATCACGGTTAGAGATTGATCCAAAACTAATTAGCAAAAAGATTACTATTTGCTTTTATATTTCACCATATTAAATGATTTGATTATGCAGTCTTTCATAACGGGACATTATGTTGGTTCGGACATAGAGACACATTACAGAACTGGTGAAGCATGGAAAAAGGTCTTAGGACCTGTTTTCATTTACTTAAACTCCAATTCTACTGGTAATAATCCTACTGATTTATTATGGGAAGATGCTAAACAACAGGTAAGTATCATTATTATTTTCTAAATTGCTTTCTAACTTTTAAAAAAGTATTCATACAAAGAAGAGATTATATTTTTTTGTTATATTTATATTTTCAGACCAAAGAAGAAGTTAAAGCCTGGCCGTACGATTTTGTAGCATCCTCTGACTTTCCTTCTCGTAAAGAAAGAGGGATCGTTACTGGTCGCCTCTTAGGAGGGGTTATTGGATTGATGATTTTAGTGTATTTTATTGTAATTGTGTTTAGAAGTATTATGATGGGTTTTGATGAATTCACAATGATTCCACCAAGTAATATTTGTATTCTGATGCATTTATTTGAAAGTATTTTGGTGGATTTTGTTGGATTTAAAGTCATGACTCACGTTTGCCCATCATCTTTCTTTCCTCATATTATAACTGAAACATAATCAATTGATACAAAATCATTCTTTTTGCCCAGATTTTACTAGAATCAAATCTATGTAAAATCAATATGATTAGATGTTCAAAATCACTCTCTGTTAAGAAATGGAACACCTTGACAATTGGAGAAAACTCAAGCAAGAAAAAAAATAAGAATAATTGAAGACGATTCAAAAAGAAAGAAAATGACCCGGAAGAAAAAAGCGATTTCAAGACATGAACATGAATCAATTGATTGAGGGGAATAAAATATGAAGAATAATCTAACAAGACTCAAAGAAGAAGAAGGATAATTTATCCGAAGAAGAGAAGATAATTCTGAAAATAATATTTTTTATTTTTAATTTGAAATCCTCCAAAATAACACGTAAAAGGGAGGTATTTGTGTTGTTCATGTTTTAGAAAAAATAATGCATCAAAATCCACTATAACTAAAATCCCCTAAAATCAAGCACATATCCAATAACAGTTGTTTTTATTGCATTTTAGAATACCTCAAGCAAATGTTTAATCCAATAAAGGGATTTTATTGTATTTCTATTGAATACACAATTGAATAGCACATATTTTACTCTGATTCTAAAATACATTAAAATCTCTAATCCAATAACCCCTCCTTAGTCAACGACAGGTAAAAATAAAACACACAAAATCCAAAATAAAATATTTTAAAAAATATTTTATTTTGATCTTTGAATTTTTCTTGTAAAATATATTCAGAGTTTTTACGCCGGGGAAATCTGCATACGTCGGTTTAGTACCGCCGGGAACAACTGGTTCATGGCAGACAAATACTAAGGTTTGTTATTACTACACTTTTGATAAAATTTGATTTAAAATTTATGTAATTGAATTATCAATTATACTGATTGTTGAGTTTTCGTTATTTTGCAGGGTTATCAATTTTGGACAAAGACTAACGAAACCGGTTATTTCACGATTGACAACGTTAGACCGGGAACTTACAATCTGTACGGATGGGTTCCCGGTTTTATCGGTGATTTTCGATACGAAAACCATGTTAACGTAGCTGCTGGTTCAAAGATTATTCTTGGTAGAGTCGTGTATGAGCCTCCTAGGAATGGTCCAACGTTATGGGAGATTGGTGTACCGGATCGAACCGCTCGAGAATTCTTTGTACCGGAGTCATACAAGAATACAATGAATCCCTTATACTTAAACCACACGGACAAGTACGTCTTTAATTCCTTATGATTCTGGTGGTCCGAAAAATCGGTTTTGGTTCTAATGATTCTAGTTTGGTTGTCTCGCAGGTTTAGGCAGTACGGGTTGTGGCAACGATACACAAACTTATATCCAAACCATGATCTTGTCTACACAATTGGAGCTAGTAACTATAGCCAAGACTGGTTCTACGCTCATGTCACAAGGTAAATGTTACATATAAATAAATAAAGTTTGAAACTCTTAATGATTTCTTGAATAAATTTGAAGTTTGATTCGCTTTTTGCAGAAGCATGGGTGATTCGACCTATGTACCAACAACGTGGCAGATCGTGTTTCATCTTCCATACGTGAACTGGCGAGGTAGCTACACATTGCAGCTAGCTTTAGCCTCGGCAGCACGGGCTAATTTACAAGTACGGTTCAACAACGAATACTCGATGCCATTATTCTCAACGGGTAATATCGGAAGAGATAATGCTATTGCAAGACATGGAATCCATGGAGTGTACCGGCTTTACAACGTCAATGTGCCTGGAAGACTACTAAGACCCGGGACCAAGACGATTTATCTTCGACAAGCTAAAGCATCCGGACCATTTGAAGGTCTTATGTATGATTACATTCGTCTCGAAGAGCCCTCAAGAAATTAGATTCATACAATGGTGTTATTATTTGAGTTTTTTTCTTTCTTTTTTGTTTTACTACTTGGTTTTTTTCTTTCTTTTTTACACTAATGTTAGGAGATTTTAGTTGTATAGATCAGAGTTTTTGACATACACTAATTTTGATCTATTTTTCATTTTTTATTTTTAATGAAATTGTTTTGGATTTTAATTTGATTGTTATGGTTTATGACATTTTACAAGATTTATAAATGTTCAAGTTTATTTATACTTTGATTTTAAAAACCGGAACAAGATTGAAGCATGAACAAGAAAATACCACCAGCAACAGAGACGTTAAGAGATTCAAACTCTCCAGCCATCGGAATGCTTACAAGCTCGCATGCTTTCCGCGACTGCTCAGACAAACCGTGCCCTTCGCTGCCTAAGATCAAGCATAAAGGCTTCTCTTCTAAAGACTTCGCAAACTCTAAGGAAAGTTTCGAAACGGGTTTCGGTTTTTGAGTAGTAGTCGCAGGATGACCGGCTAATAGCTTCATTTGAAACTCATCCTCAAGAAACTTAAGGTTGTTCCAATCGCCGGACACTATAGGCAGTTGAAACGAAGCACCTCGGCTTGCTCGAAGAGCTTTTTCATTGAATGGATCACAACAACCCGGAAGTAAAAACGCACCATCCTATCGAAAACATTTACTCATTAGACGTTTATCTAAAAACGCAATCGGTATTGAATCGAGAAGAAAGACTAATCGTTTATACCCAACTAAACGCCATAGCTGATCTGATTAACGTACCAAGGTTCCCGGGGTCCTGCAACAACAACAACAACGAAATGCTCGTTAAACTAACCCGTAAGAACGATTTCGTTAAGTAAAGGACCATAATTGAACCTGAATTCGGTCAAGAACAAGAACTCGATTAGCACACGGGAACCATTTCTTGCAATCGGTTACGATGTTTTCCTCGTCTTTAAGATCAATGAAGCTATTAGGGATTCTCATCAAAGCAATGGCTTCAACAGATTCAGTAGATTGCAATCCAGAGAGTTTCTTCATCACTAAAGAACTAACTCTAACAATACGGATACTTAAACTCTCTAATCCTTTAGGAATCTGAGCTTCTTCTTGAATAAGTAAACATTCAATTTCAGTTTTGATTCCTCTCTTATTCTCTTGAAACATACATACTTCTCTGTAAACAAATTCCTTTAAAAATTTCAATTTTCTATTAAAAAAAATCAGAGGAAAAGGAAGCAACTTTACTTAAAATTTCAATACCTAATTGGGATTGTTCCGACGATGAGAACAGAGTTATGAGCGTGACGATAAGAAGAGCTTTGACGAAGCTTTAAACAGTGTTTAACAAAAGAGTTTGAAGTACTGGTTATGGAATTTACATGAGACGGTAATGAAACCTTAATCGCCGGAGATTTATCGGAAGGGTTTATCTGAATCTGGGTTTGAGGTGATAAAGCTCGAAACTTTAAAAATGGGTTTTTGATTTCAGTTGAGATATGTGGAGACACAATTGGTGAAGTGGAAACATACCCACAACAATGCATTGCCGATTTATCCACTTCTTCTCCGGTGAAGCTAAGCCGGAGAAGATGACTCAAATAGAGTTTTTTCATAGCTTGTAGAAAAAGCCCATTACTTTAAAGGAGTTAGGCCCATTAAGGACTGTAATAGCTTCTCTGTATAGGGTGGGCATTCGGGTCGTTCGTCGGGTTCGGTTCGAATTTTTAGGGTTTTCGGATTCATGATTAAAAGTCCTACTCGGATGGAATTTGGTTTTCGGGTTGGAAACGGTTCGGATCTTTTTGGGTACGGTTCGACTTCGGGTTTTACCATTATTCGAATTTACTCAAAAAGATTATCTAGAAATATCTAAAAATATCCAAATTAATTGAAAAACCCGATAAATTTTTTTTCAAACTACTTAAAAATATAAAAATAATTGAAATACGAGTAATTGGCTTGTACATCAAATAATTATTGGGTAATTGGCCAAAAGACAAAAACCTTCACAAACCTACCTCTAATTTTTCAAAAAAAACCCCAAAAGTTTTGTCATTTGCCTAAATATACAACAATCTATTGTTATCTACCTAAATAATTCTTGAAATAATCGAAAAATCGTATATTATCTGAATTAATGTAATGAGTAATATACATGCCAAGAATTTCTAAAAACACTCAAATTATCTGAATTTATATAAAAAATGTCAATAAATTTAATTAACTTTGGACTTTTTGGATACTAATTCGGATTTCGGGTTCGGTTCAGATATTACCCGAACCCGAATTACCTAACTCTTAGACCCCATTCAGGTAGCATTTTAGAACCGGGAATTTCCGGTTCGCGAACAGGTTCGGATTTCGGGTTCTGTTTTTTTTCCCAACCCAACTTTCTATCTTCTCTTCGTCTTCGTCTAAAATATACAAATTTGGCTTCTTTCTCATGCTTGTTCTGTGTCTGGCAAATGCAGATTATCAGAGAAACTCTATGTGATTCTTTGATTAAAGTAATTCGTTATGCAATTCTCGGAGAAATCAGTTCGTCTCCTGGAATTGATCAGTCAATGCAGCTCTCTTCGCGTTTTCAAACAGATACAAACTCATTTGATTTCTCGTAATCTTCTTCGTGACGAACTATTCATCAACAAAGTCGTGACCTTTCTGGGCAAATCCCCAGATTTCGCGTCTTACGGTTGTGTAATCCTCCATAGAACCAGTCTTCGCGATTTGAGCTCGTTTCCTTACAACACGCTTTTATCAAGCTACGCAATCTGCGATAACCCGAGAGTGACGATTCTCGTTTATCGAACTTTCGTGAAGAACGGGTTTTTACCGGACATGTACTCGTTTCCTCCGGTTTTCAAGGCTTGTGGGAAGTTTTCAGGGATCGGTGAAGGGAAACAGGTTCATGGGATTGGTACGAAGATGGGTTTTTGTGATGATATATATGTGCGAAACTCGCTTGTTCATTTCTATGGTTTGTGTGGAGATTCAAGGAATGCATGTAAAGTGTTCGACGAAATGCCTGTGAGAGATGTAGTTTCTTGGACTGGTATTATATCTAGTTTCTCTAGGATTGGGTTGTATAAGGAAGCTTTGTGTATGTTTTCGAAGATGGATATTGAGCCTAATTTGGCTACGTATGTGTGTGCGTTGGTCGCTAGTGGACGAGTAGGGTGTTTGAGTTTAGGGCAAGGAATCCATGGATTGATGTTGAAAAAAGCGTATTCGAACAGTTTAGAGATTGGTAATGCTCTTATAGATATGTATGTGAAATGTGAGCGATTGTGCGACACGAAGAGAGTCTTTGGTGAATTGGAGAAGAAAGATAAAGTTTCTTGGAATAGTATGATTAGTGGTTTGGTTCAATGTAAGAGGTCTAACGAGGCGATTGAATTGTTTTCTCTGATGCAAACGTCTTCTTCGGGTATAAAACTCGATGGACATATACTCACTAGTGTTCTCTCTGCTTGTGCTAACTTAGGAGCTGTGGATTACGGAAGATGGGTTCACGAGTACGTTCTAAGCGCTGGAATTATATGGGATACGCATATTGGAACAGCGATTGTCGATATGTACGCAAAATGTGGCTACATGGAAACAGCTTTAGTGATTTTTGACGGAATCAGAACGAAAAACGTGTATACTTGGAATGCTCTGTTAACTGGTTTAGCTATCCATGGACATGGACATGAATCCCTTGTACGTTTCGAAGAAATGGTTAAGCTTGGTTTTAAGCCGAACGAGGTAACGTTTCTCGCGGTTTTAAACGCTTGTTGTCACACAGGTTTAGTCGACGAAGGTAGAAGTTATTTCCATAAGATGAAAACAAGAGAATACAATTTATCTCCTAAGCTAGAACACTATGGATGCTTGATTGATTTGCTTTGTAGAGCTGGATTTTTAGATGAAGCCTTGGAGATTGTTAAAACGATGCCGTTTAAACCAGATGTGCTTATATGTGGAGCTATTCTTAGTGCTTGTAAGAGTCAAGAGACATTAATAGAGCTTCCTAATGAGATATTAGATAGTTTTTCAGATATGGAATTTGAAGATTGTGGTGTTTATGTGTTATTATCTAATATTTTTGCTTCTAATAGAAGATGGGATGATGTTGCTAAGATTAGGAGATTGATGAAAGTTAAAGGTATCTCTAAAGTTCCAGGAGCAAGTTCTAGTTATGTCATAGAACAATGATGTATGTATGTTATGTATGACACATGATCATCAATAAGAATGTCTCATATACATACATAAAGAAAAGGTTCATGAGGTTCTCGCATTTCTCTGCATAAAGCTGAATAATTGTCGTCTTCTTAGTTCACGTTCTCTCGCTGATTCCTTCCGTTTCAAAGTATAAGTTGTTTTAGATATTTTAAAATGGAATATTATAATTATACATAGTACATGATTATTATTACACACACATTCTTAAATTTCAAGCAAGTTCTTATGTTGAAAATTACAACAATTAAAGGGAACTTAATACTAAAAACATAGCTTCTTCATGGTACAATATTAGAGACTAATAATGGCAACAATGGCATTGGTAATAATAACACAATAATTTAAGGCAGAGCATTATGGTACCAAATTCCCAAATTACCCTCACAATCATCATTACTTTCATTCCTGCCACTAGTAGCTCCTCCTGCTGCTGCCGTGGCGGATCTATCGAACATCCAATCAGTCGTCGAAGGAGGAGGAATCAAGTCTACGTTCTGAAACATAACCGGTTTGTCGTTAACCGGAAGTGAATCTTGAAGAAACATGGAAGTGATCATGAGTCTTTGTTGCTGGTTTAAAGACTCGATAGTAGTAGAAGAAGAAGGGACAAGATTGTAATTTGTATTTAACGGGAACATGTAGCCGGAGAATCCACCGGAAAACGCCGTCGTAGAAGGAGGGTTTATTAAACGAAACCCATCGATGACGTCATGAGACGACGACAGTGACGTCATCACACGGCTACAAGGCTTGTTCTTGTTCCGGGTCGAGCCACCGATGGGGACGTTACGTAGGGCACCACCACGTGTCCAGTAACGGCGACAGTTTTTGCAGTAGTGACGTGGCTGAGACAAGCTGTAGTTGTTGTAGTAACAGAATTTGGTGTTGACGGAATCACATCTCGGACATTCAAGTACCGGCGGAGATGTCGCCGGAGATTGTGGTGGCTTCGCCGTCGTCTTGATCCGCCGTGGTTTGTGGTTCTGATGGAATGACGTCATCATCGAATACTTAAAAGAAGAGAGATGGTGCAAAAAGTGATTTCCATGAAGCTATCATATGTGTTATATATATGAACATAATGACGTATAATAATAGAAAAGTGTATATGTACATGTGTGTGGAGTGTGGACATGCAATGCTTGTTTTATAGTAAGCTTATAAGCTTTTTATAATAAACAAGCATGGATAATCAAGTGATTATATCTCTATAGATATGTGAAGTTATTAGTGTACCAAGTTTTCTCAAATTTATAAAATGGTTATGACTTAAAACTACTTATTTTACTTTCTGCAATTTGGCGTAACTTAAAATTATATCAATGCTGGCTATTGGATGGTATCTGCTTAACTATGCCAATCAACTAAAGATTAATAATGGAATATTTGATAATTAATTAACTAAGTTTCAAAAAAAAAAAATTATTTAATTAACATATATGTAGCACGAAATCGTATGTATAAATATGCTATAACCGAGCTTTAAAAATTTTATATTATGAGGGCCGATTCTGAGCCGAAATGGACTAAACATGGGTATGCAGCCTTCTAAAAACCAGTGTCGGTTATGATTATAAAACGGTCCATTTTTGTGAAAATATGTAAAATAGTCTTTTTTCTCTAGTTTATGATTAGCGAAAAATGGTGATAGCGGTTGGTCCGGCTTAACAACCAAAACCGCTCCATTCATGTCGCGATCCGCTTCATTGTAATTGTTATTTATGGTGACTTTAATCATACATAGTGGTAGAAAGGTCAGCCCTCACATAGTACGGTATATGTCGGTTTACCGGGTTTTGAGATGTATATATATAAGGTCTTAGGTTTTGTATGTTGTTAACACACGAGTTTAATAAGAAACTCTAGACGGGATATTCATCTCAATCGTTTTGTCTCTTTGCTTTATCGTTCTCATTCAGAACAGTAATTCATTTGGTTGATAACAATTTAAATGAATATTTTAATTGATTAAGTAAAATTCATTTATAATGTATCTAAATTATAAAAACCATTTACATACATATAGTTTAACGGGGGTATAATAACTCATTTGGTTTTGGTTGGGAAAGATTACCTTGAGAGAGAGAGATAAAGAGATTGAATCATGTTCTTAAGCTTAATTAAGTTTTCATTGGCGAAAATTAATTTAGGCATTTGTATACATATCCCTTGATGATTGCATCTTAGTTATAGCATTATATTTATATCTAATATACAGACAAGACAAAACAAGATAGGATCGGCCTAGGGAAGAGAGAGATGAGTGTGGTAAAAGGTACGAGGTAAAGAAAAAGAAGCCATATCAAGGAGTGGAGTGCTTCGCATTGGGAACAAAACTCGAACTTCATTGTCTCCTCTCTTGTTGGAAGCAACACAACATAAAGTCGTACATTTCATTTATTATCCTCTTTGACTTTTCACTCTTATTGCTCCTCAATCGAATATGAAAATCGATTGTCACACATTACACTAGCATAATTATTTAATTTCAGTTTGAAAAGTCACCTAATGATTAAAATTATTCTAAGGGTTTAGTTTTTCATTAATCATGAGATTTTGTGAAATCAATCAGGATTTGTTTTGGTTCATTTTGCCACACTGTCAGTTTTATTATAATTTATAAAAATCGTCACTTTTGCGAATTTTCGGATTTTTTTCTTTTTGTTAGTTGAAAATATTTTCGCTTGAAGCTTAAATACGGAAAAATGCAAATTTTCTATTTTTGGTTTACCCCAAAATCTTATCATATAGAGATAATATATTAAAGTTGAAGCTTATTAAGCAAACAATATAGTCTTGCAAGCTCCACAAGAAACAGCACGAAACTTAATACAACAAACCAAACAAGAGAAAAGCTTTGGGAGAAATTATTTTCTTAAGATTTATAACGAAGGAGTAGGCTTCAATGTGTTGGCAACATCAATCACAAATCGGTACCTAACGTCAGCTTTCTCAAGCCTTTCCATAGCGGTGTTGACATAATCCGCAGAGATAAGCTCAATATCCGCCGTGATGTTGTGTTTACCGGCCATATCCATCATATCTTGAGTCTCCTTTATACCTCCTATCATACTTCCCGTAACCATCTTCCTCTCTATAAAAACAACCACCAAAAAAACATTTTGTCAATATCATATATACATTTCCGCACTTCGTGGACTAGACACGACAAATTAAAACAAGAAATCAATCGATAAACTTGTCTAAATATCGATATAAGCTGGCTAAATAGTTTTTGTATCTTAGAATATATGTATATATATGTTGTTTGGATCGAAAATACGTCGCAAGTGAGAACGGTTATAGAAGACAGAAAAATAGGCTTACGGAAGATTAGAGGCAGCACCGGGAGCTCAAGTGGCTTATTTGGTGCACCAAGCATTACAAGTTTTCCCTTTTGCTTCAACAAACCGAGCAATGGAAGAAGTGGATGAGTTGCGGATACGGTATCGAGTATACCATCCATAGTCCCCATTGCATCCTTAATTTGTTTCGGGTCACGGCTCACCAAGAAAGCGTCCGCACCAAGCCGATTAATCGCCTCATCTCTCTTACTCTCCGAAGTACTAATAACCGTAACCTTAGTACCCATAGCCTTTGCAAATTTCACGCCTACATGACCCAAACCACCTAGTCCCACCACACCAATGTGCATACCGGGCTTGTCGAGCCCGTGAGTCTTAAGCGGGGAATAGACCGTGACCCCGGCGCATAGTAGCGGCGCGGTAGCGTCCATGGGGAGATTCTCCGGAATACGGATGATGAAGTCCTCATCACAAACCATGTTGTCGGAATAACCACCGTAGGTCATTGTGTCATCGTAGTACTTGAATCCGTACGTTTGGATCAGTTTCGGACAATAGTTTTCGAGACCTTCGTTGCAGCTGTCACATGACCCGCAAGAGCCGATCAAGCACCCAACTCCCACTTTATCTCCGACTTTGAATTTAGTCACTTTGGCTCCGACTTCAGTCACCACTCCCACAATCTCATGCCTGGAAAAAAAACTCAATTTAGGATTACATATCATCTTTATTTGTTTCTTATAACAAAAATCCATATACCGTTCCCTAGCTATATTAAGGCTAACAATGACCATATACTAAAAGAAGAGTTTTCCATAAATTTAGCCACTTTTGTTCTTGTTGTTACCAAAGGTTAAGTAATTACTTTTCCAATATTTGAAGTCAATGAAAGAGATTATATGCTTGTAGTTTGTAGAGTAGCATATTTAAGCTGAAATTTAAGATAAGAATATTGGAGAATATCCTCAATGTTGTTTTGAAATAAGTATAATATATTTGTCAACATGTCATATCATAACCATACTATACAAAAATAGTATGTATCATCCGACAACAATACTAAAAAATTGATGATGTTGCCATTTAATTTTTGGATTCGGTATATAGTTTTTGCATCTAACAATAATGATTAGAAAACTCAACATGTGTTATTATCTGGTAACACACTAAAATACTCATCATGATCTAACTCACAATTCCTAGAAAGAGTTTTGATACATAATATTAATAAATAATCAGGGGTTGCTAGATTTAATAATGTATTCAAAAAAGTTAAATGTTGTATATAATTGGCAATTATTTTTACAGAATAGAAATTCATGTCTTACCCAGGGACGAGAGGGTAAATAGAAACTCCCCAGTCGTTCTTGATCATATGCAAATCACTATGACAAATACCACAGAACAATACTTTGAGCCTAACATCTTTCTCTCCTGTCTCCCTACACATTATATTCTACCAAATCTTTAGAAATTTTTTAGTTTAAACGCACAAAAATCTTTTTATAGGATCATATACGAAACAAAATCGATAGAGATCAATAAATAAATAAATGATCGAAACCTTCTAGAGAAATGAAACGGTGAAAGAACTCCGGAATTGTCTTTCGCAGCCAATCCAAACGCCTTATTTTCAATAACTTTTGCCATAATCGATCAAATTAAACAACAATAAGAGTGAGAGAAATGTAAGTGAGTAAAACAAGTTTTTGGTTTGATTTTTTTTATTTGAATGACACTAATTAATAATAGAGAAGTTTGAGATTATGAGGAGGAGAGGCAACTACAAATGCTTAAATATAGGAAGGGATATGTGGAACCGATGTGAACGGAGGCCATTAGGACCATTCACTTACTTTCACGAGTACCTCACCAACTTGTTCTTCTCTTCCTTAATTTTATGTATTTTCTTGCTTTTTTTAGTGTTACTAATTTTTGTTGTTGTTGTTTTCAATTTTACCAACTGCAAACCGCAGATTTATAGAAACTTAAGTGGTGAGTCTGGTGACACGATAATAAATTTACAATATTAGATCAAACCAATTTTTTTCTTCAAAAAGTGTAATCTAAGCCAAGGTATCTGGGTATTTGATGGTCCTACGAATTAGATGTGACAATATTATATTTCGAATGGTTGTGACAAGGGTAAAATCTTAGTACACATATACAATTTTAGATATTTTATGGGTTAATTTGGTTGATAACCAAAAGGAGATTATTAGGAATATAGCTATCATAGTTTAAGAATTATGGGTTAGTTTGTTTGTTTCTGTGACGAAGATTGAGGTTTTTTTTGTTTTTTTTGTTTTTTGTTGAAACTTACGAAGATTGACGTTTATACAAGATAATGGACCTCATTCAACCACATAGACATAGTCAGTTATTATTTCAAGTCCCACAAAGTTAACATTGTCGGTTGTGTTGGCCATTGCGACTTGCGAAACACCGAAAAAACATTCATGAAAATTAAAGAATTTTTTTTTTTTTTAACAGATAAAAGAAGAAAGATGCTTTTAATTTCCTTCCTCGTCTCTTTCTTTTATTCTTTTTTTTTTCTTTTCCTTTTGTTATATTTCCCATATTATTCACATAAATTAAAAGCAAAGAAATAAAATAAACGTGAAAATCCAAAAAAGAACACACAAATAAATTAATACCTAGTATTTAAATAATTATAGGTTTCCTACCAAAAAATAAAATAATTATAGGTGTCCTTTGTGTGACTGTTCTTGCATGTGGTCTAAAATCGAAAAAGGAGAGATATGTTTTTAATCGAATTGCTTTGCTCCCAAATTAATTTCGTTCACGCAACATACTCATAATTAGATCGTGTTTACACTATTAAGATCGGAATCATAGACCAATTTCCAAGATACATGCACTTGAAAAAAAAACAAATAGTGTGAACTTAGTCCCAAAATCATACATTATCAAGGCCTATGCAGAATCTTGATATTTTTTTAGTCATCCATTTAAAGCATATATCTCGTTTTCATTGTTCCGATAGTTCAAACAACATTGCTTCTATCATTCACCCCCAATATATTTCAGCCTTAAGAACAAAACGATTTAATTAGTCAATCGTTAAGGGATGAGTGTTCATCTCACTGTGATTTTTTCTTTGAAAGTGATGTGACCGAAGGCCACGTGGCGTCTGCCGCTGGAACATGGTACGTTATTAAAACCGAATGTCGCATCTATAACCTCCCACTCTTAACCGGTTTGAGTTTTGTTATGTAGGGGGTACATGCCACGGGAGTACACGATGGACCATGTATACTCGGCAAAATCGGATGTTTTCAGCTTTGGGGTCATGCTTCTTGAGATAGTAAGCGGGATGAAGAACAGAGAGATCTCTAGGGTGAACAGCGGAGAGACTCTACAAAGCTACGTAAGCATAAAGAAACCAAATTTTCCATCCTCTTTTATATTTATGGTATACTTTATGATGTTGTTTAATTTCTTATGTAACAGATATGGAGTAATTGGAGCCAAGGAAACGGGATAGAGATGATTGATCCGGTCATCAAAGATACATCATTTCCATCAGACCAAGTTCTACGATGCATGCAGATTGGGTTGTTGTGTGTTCAACAGCTTGCGGAGGACAGACCAACCATGGCGTCAGTGGCTTTGATGCAGACCGAAACAATTGCTCAACCCAAAAACCCGAACGAGATGCCTTCTTCATCGTCGTCGAGAGGACAGACGACTCGAGGAGAATCATCCTACACGGTGAATCAAGTGACTACGTCGGCTTTTGAGGGTCGATAAAAATAGATAAACATTTTTTTATGTTTAACTATATAATAAATATTAAATATCTATTTTTTATTGACTTTCTATTTTGAAATTTTTTTAAAAAACATTGTAGATATTATTATTTGTATTATCAAATATAATGAATTGTGATATTTGTTACTGTAAACAACGTAAATTATAGTGTTTTTGACAAATATATGTAATTTTATCTGGATTAAATTCTTACAGGTGAAAGATATAACAAAAAATTAATAGAAAAATAAAAATTAATATACATGAAATAGAAGAAAAAATGAAAACATGGGTCAGTTTGCAAACTAACTAAAAAACTATTAATTGAGAAAGTAACAAAAACTAGTATATGTGGCTAATTATGAACCATTAGATTTTGGATAAATGGTTAAAAAACTAACGTTTGACAATTATAAAACTTCGTTGTTGTCATCTATCGGATAGCATTTACAAACAAGTATATATGAATCAAATTATCTAAATATTCACAAATCTTTTTTTTTTTTTTTGCTAAAAAATATTCACAAATCTTACCAGTAAATAAAAAAATCATATTTTGAGTTATCTTTATTGTAAAATAAAATAAACAATCAAATATGTAAACAGAAAATGTGGGGTGTTGAAGCCCCGGCAATAAAAAAAAACCCAATTTTGGTCAATATTTTCCGTGATACATGTTCATTTACAATAATAATAAAAAAAAATACCAAAATTTTATGAAGCATGCAAGTCGTAGGTTTAGTTTATTTGCAGTCATTTCTGCATACGCAATACTTTCCTCTTGGATAAACTATACATTCTCCAATAGGTCTCTTCGCCATTGCAGCACATTTGTCTGTACAAAATTTAGTTTTAGTACCATTTGGTTCATTGCAGTTAAAGGGAATTGACATTGGATCACATGGACCATATATAATCGGGCATTTAGTGCACTCGCAACTTCCCCCTCCTTTTCCATCAGGTTTACATCTTCCAGTTTGTTTGCCTTCTTTAGCACAAAAATCTTGGCAGCGTTGGGTACCCGTTTGTACATTACATTTAACACCCGAATATATTGTTGGGCTACATTTAACTCGAGCACCTTTTGCTGATACAAAAATAACCAATAAGTTAGGAAATTATTAAAATCGTTTTGGTGAAATGTATATTATAATTTCAGTTAGGTCTTAATAAATACATTTTTTTAAAAATGGTAAATTTTACTTGAAGAATCAAACGCAATTATAAACAACCAATGCTAGAAAATGGTGAAACGATCATATGTCATTATGTTTGTTACCTGTTGAAATCATCATCATGATCACCACAAAAGTGATGAAGCTAACAAGTTTTAAACCTTTCACCATTTTTCTTGTTATTTCTTTTAGTCGTCTGATTTATTATTTTTTTATTATAAATACAGAACTCTTACAAAAGTTTATTTTTCTTGATGAAAATCTTTTACGTATATAATCATCATATATATAAAGAGTTTTTGTTTCCTATTTTAAGAAAATGACAAGAAGTAATCCGTAATAAATGCCTATTGAACAGTTATAGATGAAGGAAATTTACAAATGTGATGATCACTGTTCTTTTGCTACTTTTAGATTTTATATAAAAATTATCTAATATAATAAAAGAAAATACTACAAATCTGATGATCTCCATTCGTTTGATACCCTTTGCATTCTCTGATTGATTCTCCACAATTAAAATCTTTCAAATTCTTGAGAATTTCATTTTCAAATTTGTCACAAAACTATATAATTTTTTTTGTGAACAGCTTAGTGGAAAGTATCTTTGCATTTTTTGATCATCTAACCAATTCAAAAAAATGTATACAAGAGGTGAAAAAAAAAACAATAAATCAACCCCGTAAAAAACGACATTATTAATTTTTCTGAAAACATCAGTGGAAGAAAAAACAATGGGAACATTTCTTTTTGTACATAACTCAAAAAATAAACAAACAAACTACTCACTCACTATCAGACCCAAGAACCTGTTTTTTTATTTCACTAATCTTCATCTTGAGTTCTTCTCTGTTCCTCTGCAAAATTAAGGTTCAAAGTTTTGTGAATTAAAAATAATAAACTGTATTTGATAAATCATATATATATTCCTTACCTTAAATAGCAAATAACGAGTAGTGAACCAGAGTGTGTATCCAAGACCAACCACTTCCATTAGCTTAGGAAGCTTAAAACATCAACAACAACAACAACAAAAACTTAACTCGACTATATCAAGTCGTAAATTCGAGAAAAAATAAACAAGTGACTCGAGTGTACACTAACCAGAGGAATTGATTCGAGTGAGCCAACGATTACAGAAGTTAAGTAGAGAGCAACGATTGCGCCACTCCCATATAGCACGATCGGATACGTGTTGTCTGAATCCAGCTGCATTAACAAACCCAAAACATTATTCTCGATGACGAATAAAAATGTACATGCTTTTACCGAAATTAGCTTCTACAAAGCTCGGAATCTAATAAGCTCTCTGAATCAATGGTTTCGGTATCATCATAGCAACAACTATCAAATCAAAGCTTAAACAACTAACTAACCATGAATTTTATCACTACCTAAGTAATACACAATACATCTCTATATGCATATCCCTGAAACATATGTCAAAGATAATAATTACCTTAATATCATTCAAGAACTCTAATGCTTGAGTTTGCTCTTCTTCAAAGGACTCACTATTCAACTTCTTCTCTTCGACTTCAACTATTGCCTCATCACTAATCTCCAGACCAAACTCATTGACTTCAGTTGATGTTTTTTCAGTTACTGTTTCTCCGGGAAACTTTCCGGTACACCGTAAAGTGTCTAGCCATTGAAGGAAACACACAAAAAAACATCAGAATCTCAAAAATAAATAAAAAAACCCAAAATTCAAAACATAAAAACTAAATTTTTCTAATCAAACTATTGATATATGTGCTAATTATATAATTTAAACACTAAAACACAATCCAATTCGAGAATTCGAAGATGATGAAGAACAAAAGAAAAAGAGTTAAACTTTTTTTAACTCGAATCAATTAGGGTTCATAATACAAATCATACAGAACACAACAATCATACAGAACGAAGCTAAAACAAGAACTTAGGGTTTTTCAGTTTTCGTACGAGATTGAAGACCGAGAGATGTACTGTTTCGCTGGAGAGGAAGTGAGATTCTAAGAACGGAGTTTCCCGCCAGATTTCCATGGCGATTGATGCTCGAAGGAAGACGAGTGACGGTAGTGTTTGTGCAGAGCTCCATTTTCGTACGGAAACTCGATTCTGTGTTGTGATTGATTTTATGAAGAAGGTAAGTAAAGTAAAGTCTAGGGTTTTACATATTGAGCTTAATTGCGTTTATAATTAGGCCCAAATGTATACTTCAAGGCCCATTAATTATAATTTTGGTTCTAAACTTCTAATTTGTGACCATATATATCTTTGTTTGTTTGGAACAAAACAATAATCAGAAACTAACTACAGTAAAATCTCTATCAACTAAAAAAGTCAGAACCAAAACAAAAAAAACAATAATATTTTATTAATTTAACGAGATATTAATTTATCAAAAGATCAGTTGGATTGAAAACTTAATTTGGAACCGAAAAAACTCAAGGTACAAGAAGTGAATTTAACAAAATCTGCAGGTACTTTCAGTAAGGGAACACCGTTTAGTATACAAAGCAAGATCATTCAGGTCACATGTATCAAGATAATAGGAGGCTTTGGAAAGTATCTAGGTTTGCCTGAGCGCATAGGAAAAAAAAGGAAGGAGGTCTTTGATTATATTAGGCAAAGGGTGTTAAATAAAATGGATGCTTGGTATAATCGTTTTCTTTCTCAGGCCGGAAAGGAGGTCTTGCTTAAGTCAATCATTACTGCTCTTCCTGCATACACTATGTCTTGTTTTAAGCTCCCGAAAGGGTTGATTAAGGAGATCACGGCATTAATGAGAAACTTTTGGTGGTCTTCTATTAAGGACAAGCACAAGATGCCTTGGGTTGCTTGGAATAAGATTACTGAGGCGAAGAAAGAAGGAGGCATGGGTATAAGAGATTTAGAGGCTTTCAATATTGCTCTATTAGCTAAACAAGTCAGCCTACTTCCTTATTTGCAAGAGTTTTCAAAGCCAAATATTTTAGGAAAACTAGTTACCTTTCAGCTAGGTCTTATACCACTTCTAGCTACGCTTGGAGAAGTATTATTCAAGCTCAGGATCTCATTAGGAAAGGAACGAAATGGGAAGTAGGAAATGGAAGATATATTAAGGTGTGGGAGGACAATTGGCTCCCTACGATACCTCCAACAGCTCCTACAGGTCCTGGATCTCTTAGTGAACCAAATATGATAGTAAGTGACCTGTTGGATCATGGAAGGAGGATAAATTGATTGAGTTGATATGCCCTTCAGATGTGCAACTCATCAAGAGAATCAAGCCGAGTGTTACAGGGGGGAAGGATATACTTATATGGACATATTCCAAAAATGGAATATACTCGGTCAAAACAGGGTACAAGGTGCTAAAAGATGTTATGCGAGATCAAGAAGAGGAGGATTTGCGAACAAGATTGATTGATAAAGAGGTTAAGGAGGTTGCTAGAAAGGTGTGGGGACTACAAATTCCACCTAAGATTAAGATATTTTGGTGGCGACTGATCAATAATGCAATCTCTGTTGCTGAAAACTTGGATAAAAGAGGTATAAAGGTAGATTTGAGGTGCCAATTATGTGGTGAGCAGATAGAGACAGCCAATCACTTGATGTTTCAATGTAGAGTAGCAGGAGAGATTTGGGAATTGGCCCCAGGAGTAAACTTATCAAAAGAAAATGCGGAGGAGCAATCAGTTTTGCAAAACATAGAGGGGCTTTTCAACCAAGCTAAGAAGGGTGAGGATATTTTTCAATTTGGAAAATGAGGAATGCTTTAGTATTTAATAATAGAAGGGAGCATATTACACATGGCTTTGATGGATCAGAACAGATGGAAGGAAGCTCAAGCAAATGTTCAGGAGGATAAGGAGTATAACCAGAGGAAAGATGTACTTCAGAGGCCGAGTCTCCAGCAAGTAAATAGGAATAACATGAGTTATTATTGTATGGTAGATGCATCATGGGTTGCTTCGGATAAACAAGCAGGGTTTGGATGGTCCTTATACAGTAGAGAAGGCATTCACCTGCTTAAAGGAAGTTCAATGATAGCACCTACTCCCAATGTTCTGCATCCTGAGACAGAGGCGTTGTTAAGAGCTGTGCAATCCCTCCAAGCTCTAGGATAATCAAAGGTCACTTTTGTGGGTGATAATGCAGAGTTGTATGGGGCACTAAATAAGTCACCAAGTGCGTCCATAGTTATGCAAGTTCAGGACATCTTTACTATAGCGAGGAGCAATGAATATCAATTTGTATTGGTGAAAAGGGAAGATGTGTCGGATGCTGATCTTTTGGCAAAGGAAGCTAGAATTTATAATAGACCTTATGTAATATCATGGACTGTGTAATGTGTGAATTAATAATATGATCAGAGTTGACAAAAATAAAAAAGGAACCGAAAAATTCTATTAATTTATCGAAGTATTTATCAAGTATTAATTTATCAAATATTAATTTATAAAGGTTATAATGTAATCCACACAAAAAAAAAACTTACATATCAAATTTTAAAAGTTGAATAGTGAGAGATAATTATAAAAGTAGAGTCTTGGAGAGAATGTTGTTAAAAAATTTATAAAATTCATCAAAAAAAATAAATAAAACAAAGCCGAGATAATACAGAGACATTATAGTATCAATTTTATCACTCAATCCGAACCTTTTTGTTGCCAACATTTGATAATTATGAATAATCAAGTGTATACATTATTTCGTGAGAAACATTTGCTCTCTATACATTTTGAACAGAAACTTATGACAAGGGAACAAGAAGAAGATAGATTTTGCTTTAGGTTTCTCCTGAGAAGCACTCTAAGATCTAAATCCCGCCAAAAACACGGGTTTTTTCGAACGAAAAAATGGCGTTTTAATGTCGATAAAAGATTAGATGAAATCAGGTTGACCTGTAGAAGTTAAGCAACGATGCCACATTCTACTATTTGGATCAACTGATTTCGCATACGCAATCACTTCAGGTATCGGTAAATACGCGTAATGAGTGTTGATTATCCCCACAGTGATTCCACTGTACCCCGCAAAAGCTCCATGAACCTATTAGAGAGATCAAACGTAGTTAAAGCATTGTAAACCATTTTAATTATCGAAAATGGCGGGAAAAAAGTTGAAGACTTTACAGCGTTTTGTCCTAGAACAGTGCAGAGGATTCCGTCTGATGCATTGGCACGGACTGCGCGAATCATGTATGTTGGATCTATATATTTCACATCCGCCGAAATACCAATCTCCTTAAAATATTTCTTCGTCTGTATAAAACAATTTCGAGCAATCAATTTTTTCGTTAAAACAATCATTCGCGATTGAAGAAATTCAAAAATTAACCCCTTGTTGAATGTGAACACCGATATCACCGAGTACTTTGTTACCAGACGCATCTTTCGCATTAGTATTTTCAAGGAAATTCTGCATCGAAAGGAATGTTACGGTTCTAAAAGATTATGATGATCGATGTAATAATAATGTCCGAGTATTTTTTTACCTGTCCGGCTCCTTCTGCAACACATATTACAGCAGATCCTTTTGTTTCGATAAGGTACTTCAAATGTTTCAATACACCGTGCGGTCCATGAAGATTGAAAGGAACTTCAGGAATCAGACAAATATCGACTTGTCCGCTCGCTAAAGATGCTTGCATTGCGATAAATCCGCTACTACGACCCATCAGTTTCACAACGCCAATGCCATGATAAGCACTATGTGCCTGATCAACAAAGACATATTTAATTACCTTGTATGCGAACCAATGAATTTAACTCCGGGCTTTTTTTTAAGTACCTCGATGTAAGCAGAGTTTATCGCGCGTTGTGCTTCTTCAACAGCAGTGTCAAACCCAAAAGTTTTATCCATATGCAAAATATCATTATCAATAGTTTTCGGCACACCAACAACCGCTACTTTCATTCTTCGTTTGCGACACTAAAAACCGTTCACAAAAGAGTAAATTAAAGTAAAAAAAAAAAACAGAATTTTGTTTCAAAGGTTTCGACTTTCGAGTGTAAAATTAGTAACAAACCTCATTGTGTATAGCATTGGCACCAGCATGAGTTCCATTACCACCAAGCACGAAAAGCATATTGATTCCTCTCTCCTGATACCGAAAAAACCCCGAAAACGTTCAAAAAAAAAAGTTTAATGAAAGTGAGAATGGTAAATGAATTTTTACCTCCATGCTATCGACAATCTCACTAACAGTCGGTCCTCCACGCGAAACACCGAGCAAGCTTCCGCCTGATAGGTGAATATTTTGCACAACTTTCCTCGAGAGCTACCAAATCAAAGCCGAAAAACAACGAAAACATATTTCAAATGTATTCTTTGGTTATAGAGCAAAAGAAAAAAAAAGAGTAACTAATACCGGGATCTCGGCTAAGTTCTTATCAGAGAAACCACGATAACCGAAAGGGATCCCAACGATATTCTTCACACCGTATATCTCTAAAGTAATAACAATCTTCAACAAGAAAACAAAAATCACTTTATTTTTCACATGAATAAGAGCTTCACTCACTAAAATGTAGCAAAAAAAAAACTCACATGTCTAATAACATCATTAAGACCAGGACAGAGACCACCACAAGTAACAATCGCTGCCTTCACTTTCTCAGGTCTGAAGTAAATCTTTTCTCGTGGCCCCGCACGATGAACCCTAATCACCACAACACAACACAACAAACCCTTCTACTAAACAACAATAGTCCCCAAAACTCAAATCTTGACATCAACAATTTTTTAAATTCTGTTATTTTTTCTTATAATTACCATTGTTCAATCCAAGTGCAATCAGGATCAATACACACTGCTCCAGCAGAAGTTGGTGATGAATAGTTTATAACCTAATCAAAGCCCAAAATCAGAAAACTTAAAACTTTTCCCCTAAAATTCTCAAAAAATTAACATTAGAGAGTAACAAACAAAACTAACCTTAAGAAGTACTCTATCTTTATTATTAATATAACCATGCCATTCTTCATCAGATGGATAACCACCGGAAAAATCTGCAGTCGGAGACCTACCGGAGAAATAAAAATCAAAAATCAAAACTTTATCACTAAAACAATCATGAATTTATAACCCAATACTCGATTTGAGAATCCCAGAAAAAATTTCAAGGTTTTCACTGGAAAAGTTTGAAACTTTTGGACTTGCCTCATTTTAAGGCAAAACGTGGAACGAATAGATTCTGCATCTGGAAACGAATCAGTGATATGAGGTATGTTGAATCGTTTCTCGAAATCTGATTGATACTTTGATTTCCAATTTGGATCGTTGAGATCGATCGCCGCCGCCGCCGCCAACGCCAAACGAGAAAACCGGATAGAAATCGCCGGAATTTTTGGTTTACAGAGGAAAAACGAACTGAGTCGAGTAGATCGGAAGTTAACCGAGCTGTTTTGCGATCTGCTTATGGTTACGGCAGTCGAACCGACGCCGGAACCGATAAGCACGTTCATGGAGAGGAAGTAGAAGAATAATGAATGATCCGATCGGATCTTTAGCTTTACAGTTTCCCTTAATAAATTTGGAGGGAGATTTTTTATTTTATTTTTTTTAACAAAAAAAAAGGTATTTACATAAGAAATGTCAACAAAAACTGATGAAAATAACAAGAGAAAATTAAAATGTGTAATTATTGAATTAATATTTTTTTCAATCATTCTATCAATGAAAATATTTTTGCAAGCTTGCCACATTTTAATAGAATAAAACAAAATTATTTTTAAGAAAATTTATTTTTTTCTTTTTTTACAAAACATATCTACTTCTCTCTTTCATCCAGATCTAGATTTGAATCAAGTTTCATTATTTTTTGTTATAGATCAAGTTTTTGATTCTTCTTTATGTTATTTGTGTGTACATAGTTGAGTTTTTGATTCGAATTAGGTTACCAATCTCAGTTTTTTTATTCGATTTAGATTGTTATCAATATGTATCTAGATCTAAAAATCTAAGTTTTGTTCGTTTTGGATTAGGCCTGGGCAACCGGATATTCGGTTCGGTTTCGGGTCGATACCAATCGGTTCCGGGTATATCGAGTTTAGATATTTTATACCCATATAGGTACCTACTGAATTACGGTTCGGTTTCGGTTCGGTATCTAGCGGTTTTTGGATCGGTCTCGGTTATACCCAAAATGTCACCAAACATAATATTACGACAATACTGAAACAAGTTCATAATAAAAATGCAAAAGCAACTTAATAGTTTTGAAACAAAATAACAAAATTAAAAGTTGAAATCCTAAGATAGGTAATTCTCCTTACCTCATTAAAAAACCTTAATGTGAAAATCACATTGAAGGAAAAAAAGTATAATTCGAATTACCTATTATTTTGAAACAAAGTACCAAACTTAAAAGTTGAAATCCTAAGCAAAGCATTATACAAAAATAGTAGAAAATGACACAAGATTTGAGTAATCTAGAGAGATATTCCCCTTCTATAAAGTAACACAAGATTTGAGAGTTTACAAGACAATGATATTAAATAAACAAAATTAAAGAGTTTAAACCTATTCAAAGTGATAAACTTTATAAGTTTCAACTCAAACCTTCAAAATACGAAAATAACGAAACAAGTTGTGAAACATCAAGTCTTAGAAGAGTGACAGACGTTGTAGTGAAACAAATCTTAAAGTACTAATTTCGGTTTCGGTTTGGTTCCGAGTATTTTTTATCCAAAATACTCTAAATTATCCGAAAATATTATTTGCTTTTAATAAAAAATAAAACAATACACTTATATTAGCTATTTTTATCCGAACTACCTACTAATAGATAACAATGTTTGAACTAACCGAATTAATTGTAAACACAACAAAGAAAAATTGTAAAATATACTTAAACTATGCATACATATTTGTGGATTAATTTATGTTTCGGATATTTCGGATACCCATTCGGTTCTCGGTTCTGTATCGGTTCGGTTCCGGTTCTTTTGGTTCTAACAAAAAATATCCATCGGGTATTTTTGAAGTTCAGTTCGGTTTCGGTTTGGATAATTACGGGTCGGTTTCGGTTCGGTTTTTCGGTTCCGGTTATTTTTGCCCAGCCCTATTTTGGATGATTTTGATAACAAATAAGGGTTGGTTCTGTGATTGATTTTTTAAAACAGATTATAAAGTTTTTAAAGTATTATAATTATAATATGTTTAAAAACCTTATAATTTGTTTTCAAAACCTATAATTTGTTTTAAAAACCTTATAAAATAATTAACTCAAATCCGAACTCTAAATTCTAACTCCAAAAACTATATCATAAATGCAAAACCTCCTTTTACCCCAAAAACTATATCCTAAGTGTAAAACGTCTTCCTCTAATCCACGGATTTAATTTTAAAAAAAAATTCAAATTCTTTTTTTTTTATCTGGTTATGAGAGAGATGTGAAATCTGGTTCAAAAAGAGAAAGAGATGTTAACAAAAATTTGAGATCTGAAAAAAAAACATCTAAAAAAGTCAAGTTAAAAAAATGTTAATAGTAGCACATTAACAAATTATTTTTGATTATAACAGGATTGTAAACAGTGTCGTGCCTAGCTTCTCCGGGGCCCAAGGCGATATTCGACAATATAACTTATTTTAAGTTTGAAATATATATTCTGTAAAAAAATTATAACGTATTATTGAATATGTTTTTATAATAAAGGATTTATTATATGAAATAAAAATAAATAATTCATATTCAAATACTATTTCTAAGATTGTATGTCTATATTTGTCATTTTTGTTAACTATAAAGTTAGAAATTTATCTACTAGCAATGTTCAAAATATAAAACTAAATGGAGTTGAAAAAATTATGCTATAAAATGATTTGTACAGACAAAAAAATAAACGAAAAACAATAAAAAGGAAACGAATGGGACTATAATTAATATTAATGAGAGCCCATTAAAGTCTAAAGATGAAATGAATCAACGCATTTAACATTATAAAAGTTATTTAGAAAATAAGTTAGTAGAAATATATTTGAAATTTGATTTTTATATCTTTTAAAGGAATAAAAATCTCAAATTTGGGGGCCCTTAAATATGTGATTTGAAGTGGGGCTCTAGGCAATTGCCTAATTCTTTACTTGGTTTGCACGGCTCTGATTGTAAAGTGATATGTCAAAAGGGATATTTTAAAAATTCTCAAATAACAATAACCAAATTGAATTTGATTCTTGACGCACTGAAACAAACAAAAAATAATAATGAATGTGCGTAAGAATAATATTGTTTTTTTTCCACGACCTATCCACTTTCACTATTTTATATTTGTAACTAAAATAATTTATGTCAGTCTACTATAAATGTACAACCTTAGGGCATGTTAATCGGTGACACCATGGTGTCTTAAAAAGTGTTCTTAAAATATAAAATTATTAAAATTTGAGTAAAAGGAAGAAAGAGAGTGTTTTTGTGGGGTATATTAAAATATAAAATTAATAAAAATTAAGTAAAGGAAGAGAGAGTGTTCTTAAAAGGAGTTTTTGTGTCTAAAATAGGATACTTTGGAGAGTGTTCTTAAATGAGAGAGAGTGAAATGATGAAAGAGAATGTATAAAGTTGAGTAAAAGATAGAAAGAGAATGTATAAAGTTGAGTAAAAGGAAGAGAGAGAGTGTGTTTTAATAATTTTATATTATAAGAACACTTTTTAAGACACCATGGGGTTGCCAATCAACATGGCTTTAGTAAAACAGAAACCAGATCTCATAAAATGGATAATAAAAAATGGAGTACGTGTTTCATATCTTTCGCTTTTCTCTTCATCACTTCCTCTTCCGCTGAGTTGCTCATTCAACAGGTATTGTTATTCTTCTAATATCATTTTTTTTATCCATTTGTTGTGTATACTAAAGTATGGTTTGACAATAATAACAAACTATTAATCCAGGTCACTAGGGGAAGAGGTACAGAATACAACAGTTCTTACCGTCTGGAGGCAAATCTTGGTACGGTTACTGTCTGAAATTGCTTATTTTCTTTTGGAATGTTTTTGATGAAATACTTAAACCTCTTTCTTGAAAAAAATTGTTGATAGGAGTGACAAAAGTGTTAAGAGAAGAGCGACCATCGAGTAAGATAGTGACAATAACAAGTTGCTCTACGATTAAGGGGAGAGGCGAACCCTATGAGTCCTCCGTTTTTGAGGCTGCTGGTTACAAATGGTAAAGCACATAAAGATTTTAAAGACTCGTCTTTCCTTTTTTTTCTTTTTTTTCTTTTTTTTTGGATTACAAAATTTATTTATTTATTGAGTTTATAATTTTGATGGAAAAAACTAAATAAATCAGGAGATTGGTTTTGTACATGGTTGGTAATCAAAACGACGGTGGAAATGATCATATTTCACTTTACGTGAGGATCGAAGATACAGGATCTCTACCTAATGGCTGGGAAGTCAATGTTGACCTTAAACTCTTTGTCCACAATCCGTATCTACAAAAGTACTTGACTGTTACAGGTACATTCTCATCATCATCGACAAGTTTGAATGTGTATGAAATTTACTAGATCCATTCCATTTTCATAGATTTCTTGCTCGCTACATTTATTTGGAGGTTGTAGATTACTCTATAAACCGAGTTGCTTATGATAAGAAACTTTTTACCAAATTGTTGGTTGCAGATGGAACAGTGAAGCAATACAACAATGCGAAAACAGAGTGGGGATATGGACAATTGATTCCTCTTTCAACATTTTACAATACGAATGAAGGTTACATCACAGGTGACACTTGTGGTTTTGGTGCTGAGATCTTAATCGTGACCCCGGCCCAGCAACAAGAGAAAGTCACATTTATATCAAACCCTCCAAACAATGTTTTCACTTGGAAGATACTTCGCTTCTCCACTTTGGAAGATAAATATTACTACTCTGACGATTTTCTTGTTGGAGACCGATATTGGTTAGTACTATATTCTCTCCGTTCTTAAGTATAATTTGTTTTAGCTAAAAGCACTATTAAATATATAAGAGAAAAACAGTTCAACTAACTATAAATAATACTGCATAGTATTATTGGTTGCATAATATCCAATAAAGTAAAAGAAGCATTGAAATGTGAAAACAACTTATATTTTGAAACAAAAAAAAAACTATAAATCAACTTATAATTAAAACAAATGTCAAATGTAATATACTAGTTCTTTTTGTATTGTTAATGTATATCAGGAAGTTAGGATTTAATCCCAAAGGGGTTGGAGGAGGATTACAATCACTTCCCATCTTCTTCTACGCACAAGGCTTTAGGACAAACGCAGTCGAAACGAACACTTGGGGAGCGGTTAATTTGCGGCTAAAGAATCAACGAACCTCCGACCACAAACAAATATACTGTAAGAAAAACCAACCAAGTAAAAACGTAATTTGTTTATCCATGAGGGAAATTATATTAGTGAACGAAAATAATAATTGATATAAATTGGTTTGTTTTGTGGGGAATGAATACAGCTGCAGCTTGGTACCCGATCCGACCCGGTTACGGTTTGGGAGTGTACACTATCATTACGTTTGCAGAATTAAACGATGCATCAAAAGGGTATTTATCTTTGAAGCTGAAGTGGTTAAGGTCTCCGTGACCAACATCGTCTCCGCCTAAAGATCGTTACTTTATTGTCATCGGTCAAACACGCTTATGAATAATGAGTTTGTAATAATAAGAAGTTGTTGATGTGTTTAGCAACAACAACAAAAAAGTTGTTGGTGCTTGTGTTGTAATCGTTATTATTTCTGTATTTCGAATGTTTTTTTCTTTCTGTTTTGTTATCAATAAATTGAAACGTCTTGGTTTTAAAATCTTTGAAAGATGTTAGGGATTTTTGGACTGTTTAGTTTTATATAGAGTTAAGTACCCAATTAAAAAAAATTGTGAGAGAGATTTTTAAAAGCACCAATGCAAACATAATGAGTGTCCGAATGTCTTTCTGGACTAGTTTGAAGGACTTTGCATTTCAATATTTCATTTAAATATATGACAAAGTGGAATTTTCTGTAACATATTATTTATATGAGAGTCTAATATATTAAATGAATATCACGATTTCTGATTTTAAAGGTTTGGATTTAATTTTTGTTAGAACATTGTGTGATAACATGAGACAAATACCATTTTATAGAAAACTATTAGTTTCACATATGGCCTTAATATTTAATTGTACTATCATTTATTTTCTTTTCTTATGTCAATAGTTTATCTAATTTGTTGACCACATCAAATTTTACCTAATTTTCTTTACAGAATTTTGTGACTTGTGCTATACTTTATTGACTTTTAGTTAGTTAATTATATCTAAACCCAACCTACTAGAAATCATAGATAAATTTTTATTGGATTATATAGTTTCATTTAATATAGCCTAATGCAAATTGGATTTCATTTCATATTAATTCATACTAGGAAAAAAAACCGCGATAATTTTTATTGGATGAAATAGTTATAAAATAGAAATTGATATTATTTAATTTGTGGTAAAAGTGAAAATATGACATTTATATAATGCATCATTTTTTGTGATAAAAAGTATAAAACGAGTAAAACGATTTATATATATATAATTTGAGAAGAATTTATAACGTTTCTTACAACGATAACAAAAAATTAAGTAATTATTTTATGTTCATTCGCTTAGTATATAAATCCGAATCAAAGAAAAAAACACAGGAAATAGGTAGAAAGGAATAAATAAAGTTAATTAAAACACATAAATAGGTACCTCTTCTCATCTCACATTTAGGTACATCTCATGAACAAACTCCTCTTGGTTGATTACTGTAATGATTGGGAGCACATTATATATCTCATGTGTAACACGACATTCAAAAAAATGAAGCGCTTCTTCTACGATATGCTTTTCAAGCTACGGTGTATCACATATGGAGATAATGCAATCAACAACGATATGGTGAAGTACATCTGCCTCCTTCACGTCTTCTCAAACTAATTGACAAGAATGTACAAAATCGAGTAAGTTCGATTTGCATCGCGGGAGATTTTGCATCTAGTGACGCAATGATCTTGTGGTTTGCATCTCAATCGTATGGAAACATAACATGACTCGAGTCTGAAACTTCTTTCTGATTTTTTTCTACTCTCATCAATTCATAGTTCAATCCAAATGACACATTCATAGTAAAATTAAATGTATTTTTGCTTGAATAATAGTTTTAAATTCATTCAAAAAAGATAAAGAAAGTTGATTACAAAATTAGAAGAATGCAAAAGAGAGATCGAGAGTAGTGACGAATTTACCTTTGAATCAGTGGCTGCAAATGGTTGGAGAGATGATCAAGGGGTTGTTCGTTCGACCATTTGAATGGTCCATCCAAATGATCCATTTAACTTGTCCATTTGAATGATCCATTTCAATGATGTTGGGGCTGTTCGTTTGATCATTCCAATGGATCATCCGAATAGAAATGGAAATTGATGTTCTTTTAGTACTAAAAATGAGCATCATTCAAATGGATCATTTGAATGAGTTTTTAAAATTTAGGCAAATTTTCCAAACTCATTTGAATGGACCAAATTGGATCATTTGAATGGAGATGGCAAAATCACGTTTTCCCGCCAAAATCGCAAAATCACGTTTTCAAGCCAAAACCGCAAAATCATATTTTCTCGCCAAAACTGCAAAATTACGTCTTCCCGCCAAAACCGCAAAATCGTGTTTTCTGGCCAAAACCGCAAAATCACGTTTTCCCGCAAAAGCAGCAAAATCACGTTTTCCTGCTAAAACCGCAAAATCACGTTTTCTCGCCAAAACCGCAAAATCACGTTTTCCCGCCAAAACCGCAAAATTACATTGTGCGGGAAAATGTGATTTTGCGGTTTTGGCGGGAAAACGTGATTTTGCGGTTTTGGCGAGAAAACGTGATCTTGCGGTTTTGGCGGGCAAACGTGATTTTGCGGTTTTGGCGGGAAAACGTGATTTTGCGGTTTTGGCGAGAAAACGTGATTTTGCAGTTTTTGCGGGAAAACGTGATTTTGCGGTTTTTACGGGAAACGTGATTTTGCGGTTTTGGCGAGAAAACGTGATTTTGCGGTTTTTGCGGGAAAACATGATTTTGCGGTTTTGGCAGGAAGACGTAATTTTGCAGTTTTGGCAGGAAGACGTAATTTTGCAATTTTGGCGAGAAAATGTGATTTTGCGGTTTTGGTTTGAAAACGTGATTTTGCGATTTTGGCGGGAAAACGTGATTTTGCCATCTCCATTCAAATGAACCATCTCCATTCAAATGATCCAATTTGGTCCATTCAAATGAGTTTGGAAAATTTGCCTAAATTTTAAAAACTCATGCTCATTTTTAATACTAAAAAAACATCAATTTCCATTTCCATTCGGATGATCCATTGGAATGATCAAACGAACAACCCCAATAGAAAAGAATCAAAATTTTATGATACATATATGTTAATAAGAAGTAGGTAGAAGAAATATCTATCTTAATAATAATAGTAAATTAACAAACCATAGAGAATTTTATGATACAAATATGTTAGTACATCTCACGTTTTCATTATTGTATAAAAACTTTCAAGGGTGATACGTAAATTTTCACTAATTTTGTGATGCAACTTTGATTAACAAAAAGTGTGATGAAGAAAATATTCGTATATATACCCAATAATCATTGACTTTCGCATACGTCGCATCACAGTCGTGTCGCTATACGAACTATTCGTTCCACGGCTTCAAAATAATGGAGACTTGGATCGATCGACTTATCACGTAACTCCCACGCTATCCACTAATGAAACGAATATTATTTTATAAACGAAGAATACGAATATACGAGGGTGTTATTCGTTTCTGTAATTTAATATTTGTAAATCAGTGTAGAATTTTGGAGCAGTTGATATCGTGATAAAACGTAGTTAGATTGTTTGTTTTTTTAAAATCCTAGAAATTCTGCCCTATAATTTCCTCGGCCCAAGGATAGGAGAGGTTGTTAATCCCCTCTCCGCAGTCAGTAGTACTCGAACTTGAGACCTATGCCCTTCGGTTACAGGGTTTAACCAGTAGAACTACTAGCTCCGGGTTATGTATGTTAGATTGTTATAGAAACATATTTTGCTAATCAAAATTTAGTCAACAATCTAACTATAGTTCATTTTTACGATTTATCAACTTTAAAACTGTGATTTGTCTAACGACGAAATTTTGATGTGTAACAAATGATTTTAATAGCTAACAAGTAATGTCTTGATCGACACAAACACATGAACATTCTTCTTCATAACTCAGGTAGATTCTTCTACTTTAAAGCAATCAAAAAGCAGCCTTATAAGTAAAGCACTATCTCACCAACATATATTTAAAAAAAGTCATTTTCAATTTTAATCAACTCAAGCTTAATTTCTCAATCTACACTTTGGCGAACGAATGCTTCACATGCTGTTTAGTTAACACTCACTTAAAACCTTATTACTTTAACAACTTATCTAATCTTTAACATGTCTTATTCGGACCACCAAACTATAATAGACCCCATGATCAAGACAAATGTCAGTGTCAAAACGACATAGTTATATAACCCACATTTGCAAAGGGAGGGACCGCATCAGAAAAAGAGAGAGAGAGAGTTGTGAAGACATGGACCGACAAAATGTAAGTAAAATATATGTATTTGTATATATATACATGAAAAGCTTTTAGTTTAGCTACTGAATGATTTGTAAGTATTATTGCAGGAGGAGAGAAGACTCCTGTTGTCCAAAGAAGAGAGGATTCGCGACGAGCTCGAAATGGAAATCGAAAGGAATTTGGAAGGAGAATTCAAAGACGGGATCTATAATCTCGCACTCAAGCTACGTCGATTGTACGAGCAAAGACGGGAAAGAGAAAATGTTTCCATGAGAAAGAGCAAGAGAGTATTGGAGGTGAACATAAGTATAAAGATGGAAGGAGATACCAAGATTGAGATCACAGAGAGCAAGAAGGAAGAAAATCTCAACAAGACAAAGAAACCCGAAATTTCGGACAAGAGAAAGAAATTTTTAGCTGGTGAAGAGAAAACAAGAAATCAAACCAAGCCTCATGAACTTCTATGGAAATGGTAAAGCGATTTTATCGATTGGCCCCGATCTATACCTATTTCCCGGTATCTATGTTTGAAGTATTTATCCTATTTAAACACGATCGGTATAAGAGTTACGCATATCACATTACGCTATAAAATTGCCGAAATTAACATAATAACATTGAATCCTATAATCCAATTAGTTTTTTTTGTTCTATAAGCAACAATATGATTTGAAGAGTGTATTAAGTTAAGTAACTGATTAAGAATGAGAATCAAATATTTAGTTTTGCAACAAAAAATGCTATTGTGATCAAAGAAGTCACCAGGGAATAAAAGTATCACACTGACTGTATGGCACCACCGGCTTTCAATGTATCTTGCAGAGCCGTAACAGCGCCTTCATAGTTTAAGAAACCCATGAACCAAAACTCATGGTCATCGACCGATATTACCTGAATGTACTTTTCCGCAGGATTGACTATGCTCGTTGAAGGATTCACCGACTTAAGCTGGTGTATCGGGATTACTACCTATTTTAAAAAGACGATATAAAGTATTAATAATCAGTATTGTACACAAAGCTATCATAGTCTGCACAAGAAGAATACTGTACCTTATAATAGCTCCATTCAGTTTGGCCAGAATTTTTATACGAGAGAGGGTTATCGCTACAATATGCAAGTTTAGCGGAGGATATGTAAAGAACTCCCATGACCGGACCAGCGGATGTTGACAAGTAGCACGCAAACGAATTTTGCAGCTGCTCTTCAGGAACTGTTTCAAATGTTTGCCTGAAAATCTTCTCGTATCCTCCTTCCGCCAAAACCTTTGTACTCTGCGCGATTCTTCCCATTGCCGCATCCGCAAAACTCGGCGCAGTTTTCACTGATTGAATTGAGACAGCAAGATTTCATATTTAGAGAGACCAACCATAATACAACCACATCCAAATCAAGTCCTAAATGGCTCAAACTCATCAAGAACATTCCTTGGAGTGATTCTGCATCTACAAGCTCTACAATCACACATATCTCTCTACAATTTCAGCTCATATTTCAAACTCCAAACCTATGAATCACCAGGCTATAATACAGCTACACACAAATCAAGTCCTAAATCACACAAATCTCAATTCCTCAAACTCATCAAGAACATTCCTTAGAGTGATTCTGCATCTACATGCTACAATCACACAAATCCAAACCTAATAATAATTCCCAGGCTATGATGCAGCTACACTATATCTATTAGCAAAGAATCAACATTTGCAACAATCTTTAAAATGTGGAAATAAACGAACAGAGCAGATCGGAAAACTCACGGTGCTGCCACGTGTTTCCGGCGAGGCTCTCTGCTTTCATAGCCGCTTCTCCAACTCTCCTTCCCCATCTACCAAGCGCACCTTTCACAGACTCCATAGTATCTGAATCCAGAATCCAAAATCCAAAGAGATTTTACACACATTTCTACACATGCAAAATACCAAAAAAAAATCTCCAGATTCCGTTTTAATACCTTTCAACGACGCATCAGTAGTTTCAGCCGGAGAACGAGCGATGTACGGATTAGATCCAGCGGAGGAAGAAGACGATGATGATGATAAAGGCTTCTGATCTGGAGCCGGAGATTCAGAAACCAATTCCGGATTCCAATGAACCGATTTCCTCGATCCGGATCCTGATCGAGTCGGTGTTTGAGCTCCTTTCGTCTCGGTTACTCCAGATTGAGCCGCGGATTCGTCAGATAAGACTATCACGGAACTCGCATCTTCGGCTCCTTTAGGTCCTTGATCCACTGGTTTCGGATTCGGATCAGCGATCTGTGGTGGTTTTTGGTTCTGATCCTTCGCCGGAATCTCTGATTTCGTTACCGTCTCTCCGGTCGCCTGATCCATATTCCGATGACTGTGACGCGTAACTGTTCTCTGAGAATTTCGCAAGTATGGTATCGTTAGCTTCGCTTTTTTTTTTTTTTTTGCTTTTTTTTTTCTTTGTTTGGGTAAATATTTATATTTTGGGAAAGTGAAATGGAAGAAGGGTTTACCGGGAAGAACGGTGACAAGCCGTGAAAAGTGAGGCCAGTTTTTAAGCGGTAAGGAGAGGATTTAGACCGGTTTTTACCGGTGGAAGTTTTTTTTTTCTTTCTATAAACCTTTAATTATTTCATTTCTTTGTGATACATATATATATTTTTTTGTTATTTAATAGTTTTTGCTATATAAAGGATAGGTTATTATGATGTGATATTTATCATTTGGATAATTTATAATTATCACATAATGAAATCGTTGTTATTGTGTAATAAATTTTGATTAGTTTATTTGCATTGTTTACATCAAAATGGTTATGATAGTTTTGTTGTTGTGACTTGTGATGAATATTTGTTTCCAAATATTTAGTTATCAACCTATTAGAGCATCCAAAACATGATAAATGAATCAAATATGCAAGTTAACACAACTAGGAAAAATGGACTACAACTACAAATTTAGTGGTTTTGATTGGTAATCTTTATCATGGGGATAAAAACATATAGCTTTTATTTTGTTACCATTCATAAAAACGCTAAAAATTAGTAATAATAATAAGAAAATTTATGCAACTGTTATTTTTGGGCCGCTATCTTTTGCCATTATATATTTTACAACTTTTTTTTTGGGTGAAAATTTATTTTACTACTTTTGTTAATGTTTATTGTTCTCTTACCGCTAACAACTTTTACCATTTTACTTAACCAATCGGGCCAAAAAAAATCAAGTTACATGATGAACCTAAAGCTTACCACTCGTAGTCGTAATACATTACATTACCCAAAATTACTGGTATATTGAATGATCATCTCAAGTCAAAATGTTACAATTGCCGACCAATATTATTTTTATTTAGGTGGTTTTAAATATGTTTTGGACTATGCCGTACGGGTATCAAAATTTCGTATTTAGAGCATTGTGATTTCAAAAATGAGTTATCTAAAATTTGGTTTGGTTTAGGTTCGATTTGTTTTTCTAATTTCGGTTTATAATTTAATTTGGTTTTTGTTTAGGATATGATGTTCTCTCGTGCGATCCAACCAAAGTTCCCCCTCAATTTAAAATCGTTGAAAATTATAATTGTAAAATACTTCTAGATATTCTCCTCATAATACTTTAAATGTCATAATCGTTCACAGATAATGTGTAGTTTATCTACGCCTCGTCGTAAACTTAGTGGGAAACAAGTATTGCGCGTGGTCTTGACTATTAGCAAAAACAAAAAAAAATTAATAATTTTAAATCTTAAATTGGTTGGCACAAAAATATGCCATTTTCTTAATTCGATCATGTAAACTCGGTCAATTGTAATGCTACAAGAATTTGACGGGTTATTACATTACAAGATAGTTAGAATATTTCATGGATTCTTATGGGATTTTACTAGCGAAGGTAAGCGAAAGTTAATGCAAAACAAGTTGCATCATGACGCCGTAAACCTAGGAAATGAAGTTATCTACAAAATTAGTCAACGATAATTACCCTTTTTAACACGACACTGTCCATATCTTAACCTAATTCATCAACTCAGTTAGATTAGTATGCTAAGACTGATTCCTAAAGTCGATTATTATAAAAACAAATACAACAAGTAAAAGACATGCACGGGGTTAGGAACCAATCTTAGCATACTAATCTAAATGAAAAACAAAAATCTTATAATCCGATTTTATTCGTTTTCAAAATAATCAAATTTAGGAACCAATCTTAGCATAGTAATTGAATTATAAGAAGAAAAAGAAAAACATATAACACACAATTTTTGTAAAACATTTGATTGTCATCTGATAAAAGAAGAGATGCGATCCTTTCTAACATTTTTTTGTCGAATTGATCGTATAGATGGATTAGCTAGCACCCGAATCGATCGTTAGATAGAATAACGAGTCCAAAAGATTAGAATAGAACAACTTAACATACGTCAAATTTGTATAGATGGATTACTATGTTTTCCTTGTATACAATTCTTCAAGAAAACTTCAACACTCAAAAAATACTTGGTAAAGACTACTAATTCTGATATTCCAAATAAACAAATAAAACAATAGTTGTATCTTCTATGATTCTATCTATGTGCTTGCATGTTTAAACAACTATTAAATATAATCTTCTTGGCTATATATATTGAGAACCCATATCTTACATTTCTCCACCACCAAAGAAGACAAAAAGAGCTATTTCCTAAGTTTCAATCTCTCTTAAAAGAAATTGAAGCAGATTATTATTACATAATGGCAGCTCTTAAGACATTAATCTTTCTTGGTCTATTAGCCACTTCATGTATGGCTCAAGCTCCGGCTCCGGAACCAGTCTCATTTCTTCCTCCGGTTGAATCTCCTTCTCCGGCTGTTACACCAACCGCAGAGACACCAACTCCGGTTGCTCTACCACCTGTTCCGGTTACACCTCCTCCGACGATGACTCCACCAACCATCTCACCACCCACTAAGTCTCAGGCTCCGAAAACTTCTCCGGTTGCTTCTCCTCCAAAACCAGTAGGTTTGGCTCCAACACCAACACCTACACCATCTCCTGCACCAACAGCTGATGCACCAATACCTGCTGCAGCATTGACTAACAAAGCTTTCCTTGTAAGTTCCATCGTTGCCGGAGCTTTATATGCCGTCGTTTTGGCTTAAGAGTCTTTTGAGTATTCATTTACTCTATGTCTCTCTCATTTGGTTTTTTTTTTTCTTGTTATGATTTGTTTATGAATCATACTTTGTTTTCTCTAATGTATTTCGTATTTCCTTCCTCTTTTGTTGGTGTTTTTTTTGGGTCTTTTTGTTACTTGATTGGACCATGGGATTAACCTGAGGGAGGAGATTCCGATTGTTAATTGTCTTCACTATCATTATTCATATAAATAAATTATTGGTTTATATACGGTCTAATTGGTGACCAAAATCGGTAAAAAATTGTAACGGTTAGAGAACGGTTACAAAATAGTTAAAAATTATAAATAAATATTGGTAAAAGAAAACTGTACAAAAGATCGTTTTGTGATTGACAATTATAAAAACGGCGGTACAAAGTTATCAATTAAATTGCAATTAATTATGTGGTGAGTTTATATGATTGATATATTGTACAAATATAGTATGTTCTTATATAAAGAGAACAATTTTTTGAAAGTTTTCTCCCTAAACTCTTTTAATATCCACCGGAGAACTATCAATCGTCGACTTTTTGTTGTTGTTGAATTTCAGATTATGATCTATAATTAATGAGTTATCAAGATTGCATGTGAATATGTTACACTCATGTTTTTCTATTATCTACAAAAAGAAAGCAACACAATTCTACTATAAATCCTTAAACTACAAGTTTTTGGTTAATCTTTTTTGCCAAAGTTCAGATGCTTGTTCATAATCGGATCTTAGTAAAGTATAGCCCAAATTTTTCTGACAAAAATATGAAATAAACAAGCTTAGGTAATCTAATTTCCAAACTATAATCATTCTTAACATCCATAAATAAATGAAATAACCATCTATACACCTTGACTTTTGTGGTGGCTAAGTTAGGCCATCCTTATTGCAGACACGATCGTGTCTTAAAGCCATATAAAATTATTAAAACACACACTCTCTCTTCCTTTTACTCAACTTTATACATTCTCTTTCATCCTTTTACTCAACTTTTATTAATTTTATATTTAAACACTCTCTTTTACTTTTAAACACACTCTCCAAAAGATCTAATATTATATCTCTCTCTCTTTTACTCAACTTTTATTAATTTTATATTTAAACACACTCTCTTTCTTTTTTTTACTCAAATTTTATATTTCAATATACCCCACAAAAATATTCTCTTTCTTCCTTTTACTCAAATTTTAATAATTTTATAAACATTTTAGACCCTATTGGGTCTCCAATAATGATGCTCTTAGAACTATGGTTCGAGTAATTAATATCCACCGGAGAACTATATATATACTATATATATATATCATTATTATGTTTGAAAACTTTCTTCCTCTTTTCATAAAATTTACAAGAACGGTCAAATTCGTTTACTACTCAACAAAATGTTCGAGTAAGAAGAACCCGGCTAATTAATCAGATCATCAACATTTAAAAACCTACTAGAAGAAAACCGAATAGCATCACTATAACCAAAAACTAACCGATCAGTAAACCGAGCCGATTCATATCCTTTTTCTGTCCTCCCAATCCCAACAATTTGCCCATAATTATCCTCTAAATTACCAATCATACCCTTAACCTCAAGAACCAAACTCCAAAACCCATCAATCCAAGCTTTCTTCCAAATTCCACGGTAGATTTCAGTCAATCTCTCTTTACAAGTCTCAAGCCTCTTCAATGCACAAACAAGCTCTATAGAATCTCCAAAACTCAAAGTATTATTAGACCGTTCTTTCAACTCGTTGATTCTTACATAAAGCTCATTGATCGAAGAAACGTAGTCTTCTCCTACCAAATGGATGATTTTGTCGGCCAGTGATTTACCACCTGAAAAGGGTAGATCCGGTATTTTACATGCTTCTTCTAGTAAACCGACGAGCGCGTCGATCTCACGGAGCAAATCGGAGTTTGTAAGAGACGAAACCATTTCTTCGTATTCGTCTTTTTGAATTATGTTTGATGTTGAAGATATGAAAAATCCCATGATTCTTGATGTTGATAATAGATGCTCTAGATACACACCATACCTAAATATATCAAAAACCAAAAAAAACATTAATAAAAATCCAAGTCTTATAAACTTAACATGACTCAGAGCAAGGTCGAATATGGAGAAAGAAAATAATAGATTTAAAGATTCGTTAGCGAATAACTTGTCTATGGAAAGCATCGTCAAATTCACTACATTATGATGTATTTTTTCATACTATATGTACGGACCTAGGTCTAGAACCTCACTAGTATTCCAAAAAAAAAAAATATATTTGAAACTATACTTACCATCGGACCCAAGAAGAAAGTTCCCACATAAGAGGTGATTTCTCATCTCTAAAGCTAGAGAGTTTGAGATAATTCCGACCACCGGAAGCCGGAAGAACAGAGAGTTGGTCTTGTAAGATAAAACGACCGTGTTTAACGATGTGATGAACAATGATCAAAGATTTGAGAGCTACGCAAGCATCTTTGGTTGTGTGAAGACGGTCCATGATTGCTTCAACGGCGGAAGCAGCGGTAGCTCTTGAGCCACTACCGGCGGAGAGAAGAACGGCGAGGTGGCGATTTCCCGGCGGAGTTGAAGGATCGTGTGTAGTAGCACGAAGAACAGAGAGATGAAAAGAGACAGTTTTGTTTTTAGGGTTTGATGAAACTAAAACAGCTTTGCTTTGTGAAGCTTTGTCTTTGATTCTTCCGATTAAATCGGAAAAACTTGTGATTTTTCCCATTGGTTAAATGGTTTGATTTTGATGATGAAGATGACTTTGCTTTTGTTGGATCAATATGGATGTAGTGGAAATATAATATAGTTTTTAATTTTTGGGTCAAGAATGGAAACTGTTTTTATTTGATTCGATGTACCAACATGGGTCAAATATAATCAATATATATGGATCAGCACTTAATTGTCTTTTATTTTTTCAAACTACTTTCCATATTCAAATACTTAAAAAATGGAATTTAATCGAGTCGAACATTCTAATGATTTTTTCCTTTTTTATCACTTCCATAAAGAGGAATCTCTTTATATCAAAATTTAAACCTTCGATCTCTTAAAAATGGCAAAAGAAGATTTCGAAAGATGGAAAAAGCTATATTGTTGAGGTGTTAAGAGTATGGCGGTAAAAAAAGGTAGTAAGAAACTTTTACATTTCTTTGAATATCCTTTATCACCTACAATTAGGACGATAGAAATTCAAGAAACGTGAAATACATAAAAACCTCATGTCTTCTGAGTTTTGACCCAAACAAAAAATATTAACTATATGTATCAATTAATTAAGAAATAACAATAGTTTCTCCCGTTTGGTAGAGAGTAGAGACATTCAAATTTTTATTTTAATTAAGAAGTTGGTAGACAATTTTTTGTTTTTTTAACTGAAAAACTCGTTATTATAAAATATCACTAAGGTCATAATCATATTAACCTCTTTGCCAAGAAAACTAATAATACTTATTTATATGGTTCGGTTTGTAACTTTGTACCGATAGAATATAAATACACCTATCAGTCACAAAAATGGAATCAAAGTGTTGATAAAAGTGTTACACTAAATTTTCTTGTATCGGTTTTTCTTACGGTTAGCTTGGATAGTTTTTAACTGTTATGTAATGTTAACAACTTCTTCTAACAGCTAAAAGATATGTACTACTTTAATCACCCATCGGATCCATAACCAGTGATGGATGAATAGGACAAGTCGCACGTTGGGGAAAAACCAGCCTATTCAATATGTTTACTGATTAGTAACATCTAACGAGCCCACCATCAAATCATATAACTAAAACGTACGCGTAATAATCGGGTAACGATCTAATACTTGGGATTTGATACATTTCCTTTTCCCAACTCGAAAATGGTCATGTAAGTTTGAATACATTTTTTTGTCAAGTACACATAATTTATCTTATGAGTAATAAAAAGAAAAATGTGTCATTTTTAATAGAACCAACAATATATTTGTTTGTGTAGTAGTATAATAACTTTGCTCCTTTGTTCATTTTTTCTAATACTTGCATTTAAATATCAGGACTAATTACAAAATAACAGTTTCTCGTATATAGCAAATGGATCAGTATATCAAACTATCAACACATGGATAGAATTTAGCCCAAAAAAAAAATCTATGGATAAACTCACTAACTGCAATAATTTGAATGTTTTAAAACATAAGCTTAATAACTCACTGGCTAATCATACGCAAGTCCACCCTAAAGATAACAATTTAAATATGCTTTTTTTTTTTTTTTTTTTTGTCGACTTAATATGCTTTTTTAATTCAAATATCTTCTTCATTGATAATATCAAACTGAAACACACTTTCATAAATTTTAAATACTTGTTTAGCGAGTTGCTAAACAAGCTTAGACATATCATCAAACTATTTAATTTACAACTCGCCTTAAACAAAAATATATATTTCACCACTCGCGTCACTAACGTCTTCATTTTAACGATTCGCCGTTAGATTTCTGTGATCTAACGGAACCTGAGTTTGACTTTGTTGTAACAAACAAACCCAAACGATCCACCCAGTTGACCCGATCAGATTTCTCACCCGACCCGACTGTATAACCGCTTTCCGTCGCCGTCAAAACACCGTCGAAGCTTCTCGCTCGTTTCAGCCTCCGTCCTTTCGCCGTCATTAATCTTCTCTTCACATCGTCCGGTAACCGGAGAGTAAACAGCTCCATACAATCACCGAACCGAACCATCGAATGACCCGTCGAATTCGACCGCGGAAACTTACCGGAGATTTCACGGTGGCTAATTTTCTCCAAACCTTCTTCAATCTCAATCACGATTTGATCTCTAATCGGAGATTCATTTACCTCGCCGGATTCATCAGATTTCGCCGTGAGATCTGATCTGCAAACAGGACAAGTCGCGTGGGAATAAAGCCAAGCGTCGATGCAATCGATGTGGAAGAGATGATTACAGATCGGAAGTAACCGTACAGTTTCTCGATCTTCTAATTCGTTGAGACAAATCGCACATTCGAGATCTTCAGATCCGATCTTCGATTCCTTGACGGAGGAGTAAGAGAAGACGGGGAAGCTTTCGACGACGGCGTCGTCGAGACCGCCTCACTGTGAACAACCTTCGTAAGCGTGGCGACGACGGTGGTAATGTCTGGGATTAGAGCGAGAGCAGCGGCGGTAATAGACGACGAGAAATCCGACGATGAAGAAGACGGTAATTAGAACGGCGAAGACGGTGGTTTTCGCCGGAGCTTGACCCGAATCCGATTGCAATTCTTTCGGATCCGATTGTGCAGTGACTTTGCTCTGTACGATGAATGCCACGTGGAAGAAGATAATCCAATGGTGAGGATTAAAAGAATAAACACGTGTCATCGTTTCATTCCAAACGACGTCGGAAGTAAAAGAATGAATAAGAATCGTTGGATGGAATTAAACGGCTGAGATTTATCCAAAAATGTTATCAGTTTCAACTAATAATGAAGGTTTAGGTTGTGTTTATATACTTAAAGAGGAGAAGTAAAGAGTTGTCTTGAAAAAGCTTGAAAAGGTAAATTTGACTTTTTGATGAACTTAAGGTTTTATTTAGGGGATTTTTTTTTGTTAGATTGGGCTAATTAATTTTATTAGTATTTATTTTCTCAACTTGTTTGATGAATTCAGACAATAAAATAAAAACTTGTTTAGTCTAATCCACTAAATTTGTGTTTGTGTATGTGTCAATCATGTCAATCCACATGTTTACCGCATACAACACAAATTGTTGTCTCTTCAATAGGGTCAACTTAATCAATTCTTAGAGGTCAGAATGGTTGATCGTACAGTTTGCCTCGTCCTTGGTTTCAGACAAACAAACAAGAAAAAACCAACACAAAGTGGATTAAGTGGTGTGTGTATCGTCTTGCCAAAAAAAAAAAAAAAGTTGGAAACTAACCTCACCTCACAAACACTCCTAATCGATTTGATTCACTCAATTTGTTAGTACTCTTTCACTATATCAATTGACCAAAAAACTCGCAAAGAACATAACTTAACCGTGAATCTGAACCCTAATCTTGGCAATACACTATCACTATCGATTACAATCCCAAAACTCATAGGATACGATCAAGGAAACGTCGACCTCGACCTATTTTATCACTATCGATTGTGTAATAAAGTATATATCTATTAATTTTATATTGTAACACATAGGATACGATCAAGGAGACACTCGACCTCGACCTATTAAAACCTATTAACGTACGAGACAAAACAAATCGATTATAGAATTCTATAAAATATACAAATGGATCAGGCCTATAATAACCACTACAGTTTTCTTGTGGTCCATTATCTAAGACTGGATCATAATGTAGAGGCCTGAGTTGTAACATATTTAGATAACGTGGGTTGGAAGAAAGACTATATATCTAACCATTCTTGAAATTGAACAATTGATCCCCTCTATCTCCAAGATTCCTTAGAGAATCTAATACTTTCCCTATAGCCATTGTTGGGAAATGGAGAATTAGTAAATAAAACTAAGCATGTGGGGTTAATGCACTCTCCGATTCTCTTCATCAGCGTATGACATAGACCTATACAAAATGTGTATTTAGCATTTTGAAACATAACCATAAATTGAGATTAGATAAAAAATAATCCTCGAAGCTCATGATTAAAGTTTGAGTACACAATTAGTAACTAACTTTAATTGTTTGGTAACTAAAAGTTTAGTTTATGTAAGTAACTTTCGGCTGAACCGGGTTACCAATTTTTGTGGTATTTTTTTTTATATAGTTTGGTTGACAGGAAAAAAAAACTACAAGGTTCGTTTCTCTCACGTTGAACATGATTAAGACTTGAGAACATAATTAACTTGGCCTTCATATTCCAATTAACCATTCCTTGTAGTTTATATATGGTATAGTTCTGGAAGAACACACAACAAAGGCAAATTCTGTTCCAGAATAGTTTCATTGGTTCCCCCGAAAGCTCCGTTCCAAAGAGTAGTCATTATGGCCACGATTAGTTTGCGTCTGTATTTTCATTTAAAATTTATATGCATGTATACACAAATGGGATATTAATATTATAAATTTATAATAAAGTCTATAACGACCATTCTCTTGAATTTTCCCCCAAAATTTATTGATAGTTATTTTTTGATGGGTAACTAAGAACCTAGATCCATAATCTCTTTGAATTAAAAACCATAACTTATTAAATCAGTTTTTTTCCTGCTATTAGAGCTAGATTTGGGGATCATTCCGACCTATTTTTTTAGATGAGCATGTGGTACGATTAACATATGCTATATTTATGCATATTACCATAACATTTTAAACTTTTCTGTCTTAAAGGAGATAAAATAACCCCTCTTAAATCGCTTATACCATTCTACCATATCTTGTTATATACTCCTAGTAGTATTGTGGGGAAAAAAATCTAATTAACTGAATATTTTATAACATTATAATCACAATATTGTCAAATGGATCAAATTGTTTTTCCGCTACGTATTATTTAATTTGTGTTTTTCGACGGTGGCGTTTGAGCCCATTGTTTGGAATTGGATAATTCAAAGAACCAACCCCAAATTTGTCAAGTCTTGTTCCCCCACCCACAAGCCTTTTAATTTGCCAAGTGCCAACATCCCATATTAAGTGTACTATAAACTAATATCAAATTAAAATGGGCTTAAGTATAAAGTATACTATCATTATAATTAAAATATCATATCCAATTCAATATACGTTTGATCATGAAAGAGAAAATTGCATATAATTTAGTTTATCATTTCTGTCATCAAATCTTCTGACGTACCTTATGACGTTTTTCAGAAGATAGGGTGATTTTCAATTTAATATTTATTAAATGTATCAAGTTTTCGCTGCTTATTAATATATCTAAAATATTAGTTTACAAAATAGAACCACCAAAATAGGGTTATTAAACCATACGATGACATACTACAGATTCCGTTGAGCCAAGCCGAGTTGAGCCATTTAACTCCGTTCCCTTTTCATACCAAACTCAACCATAGTTACATTTTAACTCTTTATGTTAACCCAAGCTTGGTTTATTTAAAGAAAATGAAAGAATGAAACCAACTTGTTCACATTGAAAATAAAGAACCTTCTCTCTCTCTCTCTAAATACAAACATTACAATTTTTCTGAATTATCCCAAATTAAAAGCTTCTCTCCTTCTCATTCCATTTCTAATATTTTCCTCTAAAGTCTCTTCTTTAGTTTTATGTGTTCAAGCTCAATTGTGTTTAAGAACATTGTTGTAATAAAAATATAGAAGCATCAAATTTTAAAAAATTGGTCATGAAGAGACTAAGCAGTTCAGATTCAATGTGTGGTATAATCTCGACTTCTATGTTCTAACTAAAAAAAAATTATTTTCTCTCTCATTTTTGTGTAATTTCAGACAAATCCATGTGATATTTATTTACAAATTATCATATTTTTTTTTTGCAGATGAACAGAGTCCAAGAGGGTACGGAAGTAATTTCCAATCTATGCTAGAGGGTTATGAAGAAGATGGTAACAACATGATCGAGGAATATTCCGGTATGGGTTTATCGGAGAAGAAGAGAAGGTTAAGAGTTGATCAAGTCAAAGCTCTTGAGAAAAACTTCGAGCTTGAGAACAAACTTGAACCAGAAAGGAAAACGAAATTAGCTCAAGAGCTTGGACTTCAACCTCGTCAAGTAGCGGTTTGGTTTCAAAACCGCCGTGCACGGTGGAAGACAAAGCAACTCGAGAAAGATTACGGTGTTCTTAAAAGTCAGTATGATTCTCTCCGTCATAATTTCGATTCTCTCCGTCGTGATAATGATTCTCTTCTCCTAGAGGTAAAAATTCAATTTTTAGTATGTTCTAGTGATCTAGTCAATCTTGAGTGTATTTAAAGTCACTAAATTCAAATCCATTTTGAAACAATATAATTTTGCCTTTAGGTCCGGAATTGCAACGGTTTATCAAAAACACATTATAAAATTGAAACTTTTTAAAATTTTTGTTTTAAAAATTCAATCTTTAGTTTGTTCTACTAGTTCTTCGGTGTATTCAAAATCACTAGTTCAAAAAAAAAAAAAAAAAATCACTTGTTCAAATCCATTCATGAAAAAGTCCGTCATTTCAACTATTTATCAAAAACATTATAAAAGTTGAATTTTTTTTATAAAAGTTGTTTAAGAAATTCAATTTTAACTATGATTTATTGGTTCTTCAGTGTATTCGACGTCCCTAGTTCAAATCCACCTGAGAAAAAATATTTACGTTCTAAAGGTCCAGAACTTCAACGGATTATTTAAAAAATTGAAATTTGTTAAAAATTTTGTTTGTTTTTGTGATTACAGATTAGTAAAATCAAAGGTAAGATTATAAACGGAGAAGAAGATAAAGTTACGACGGAGAGTGATATCTCCGCCGTAAAAGAAGAAGTTTTCACGTTACCGGGAAAATCACTACCTTCGTCTCCTCCACAGTTTCTAGAACATTCCAGTGGTTTTAATTACCGGAGAAGCTTCACCGATCTCCGTGAACTCTTACCGGAAGCTGGATCTTCCGATAGTTGCGATTCGAGCGCTGTTCTTAACGAAGAAACAAGTTCCGATAACGGAAGGTTAACGCCGTCCGAAAAAGTTACCGGAGGGAGTTTTTTACAGTTTGTGAAAACAGAGGATCATGAGGAATTTCTCAACGGTGAATTCTTCTCCGATGAACAACCACCGTCTCTTCATTGGTACTCTGCTTCTGATCATTGGACTTGAGAATTTGGTTCGATTTTTCTAAGTGCTCTGTGAAACCAGAACGAAGGGGCAAAACTGGAATTTACTCTGCGGGGGTTAAAACTGTAGCTATCTTAAACTCTCGTGTAATTAACGATGTCGAGAGGGGATTTTTCACGGAGGTGAAAGTCAATGGAGAAATTAAGATTTGATCCCTTAAGTTCCGATTGTAATCTAATTTTCACCCCTAAACATTCCACATGATCAAGATTACCTTCCTTTTTTAATGCTATGCAATATTTAGATTGTAATTTACTGTTGGTATTTATAATGTTTAAGTGGATACATTGTTATACTAATAAGTTAAACATTGATTTAACGATATTTCGTAATATGTTTGAAAGTGATAATTAATTGTAAAATATGTATAATCAATAAAGTGATAATCAACTTTTTTTATTTGATAATGTATCTCTGGAACTTGACTCGATCTTGAGGGCTGATGCTATTGGGACTGTTTTCCCAAGATAGATTCATATGTAATTTTATTTTAAGTTAATAAATTAATACTAGGAGAATTTTCTCTCGGTTCCCTACCAAAAAAAAAATAATAATCATAGTTTAGATTCATGGAAAATGACAGGAGTATCTGTTTAACGAGATTACACATATAACTCATAAAGATGAAGATTTGCTAATAAATTTTAATTTTATAATTAATTTATGATTTGACCATATTCTAATCATAATCAATATCCACTAGTTTTGTGTTATGGCCTGTAAGTGAATATTTTTTACTAGTAGAACGCCATTTCCCCATTCATCCACTTATGAACATTACATTTTTTATCAAATGAAAGTCATAATTAGGACACCCTTATTCAACAAATGCTAATTGTGCATGTATCATGATGCTGTTTGATTGTTCATTTCAACACAAGTTGGGGTATAAGTTAGAGTTTTCAAAGAATAAAGGGGTTGAAATTCAAACTCAAATAATTATGGGGTAGAAAATGAAAAAGTTGAAAGAAAAGACGTGTGATTTATTTTCTCCGTAGCCGCAGCTTTTCTCCCCACGACCACGACATCTCTCTCTTTCCTTTTCTAATATACTTTCACTAAACAAAAATTAATTTTCCCTTTATATTTTTCCTTTTGAAAAACTCAATGCTGGTTTAATGGACAATATAAAAATTTCGACCAAAAAAAAAAAAAAAACTCAAAAAAGCATTTTATTAAAATGTATACGTCAAAACAACATTGAACTAGTGATAAGGACAAAACAAATTCATCTTTGTGCATTTACTTGATCTTATATGAATGCGGATAGATCTAATGTTACAATCAACAGTAAAAATTACAACCGTGATTTCTTGTGACCTCTTCAACAAAAAAAACAAGTCATTTTTTACATATCATCATCTTTTAAAAACTAATTTTAAAACCTTTTATAACCTAAAATAAATGTAGTGGGTAGAAAATCTATAGTCCCATTTAAAAGATATATATTTCTAAGAAACGGATAAAATATGATAAATAACATTGGCTAGTGGTTTTTGAAATGTAGAAAGTGGCTTTAAGAAATGATGCAAAAACCTTCCGACCAAAAAAAAGAAGAAATGATGCAAAAACCTAATGATTTTCGTAAAAAGGTTTTTGATGGATCTAATATAAATTTTTGGTTTTGGTGAAAGAGAAGACAATAAAGTTTTTTTCTTTACAAAAGAAGAATCTAAAGTTGAAAAATTCAATAAGAAATCTTTAAAAACATAGGATTGGGTTGTGAAAATGCTAACATCATCATCAATCATCATTGATCAAGGTTGCTTTTGTTTTTATGATTGTTGTGTATACGATTTTTGGAAGTGTGGAAAGCATGGGACGTAGTTATTTTAGTGAATGATGAAAACATTCTGACACATTCAGAAGCTTTTACCATTGTCACGGATCATAACTGAAATTGAGGCATTCAAATCACGATATGACGCCAAAAACAAAAAACTATGGTAACAGAAAAATGATTAAATTTCTGGCAGAATAATTAAATTTTTGGCAGAATAATTAAATTTTTAGCAGAATAAAAGAAAGTTAAATGGTGTCAGTAGAACCATTATACCAATAGCAAAATCATTTTAGAGACAAAAACTGACAGTATAACTATTAAACTGATAGTAGAACCATTAAACTGACAGTACCATTAAACGAATGGTTTCAGTATAACCATGAAGCCAATGGTAGAACCATTAAACTGGTACCTTTTAGAGCCTGAGTATTTTGGATTCATTTTAATTTTTCTCTTATATATATATATATATCATTATTGTGATATTATACATTCTTTAACTATTCTTTTATATTAACAAGATACAATACCATTCAGGAAATATGGTGCTCACCGGATCGGGAACTCTCTCACCAGCTCAATCACCGCCTGAAGCTGAAGTAGTGGCTTTGAGAACAGCGGTAAAGGAGTTGCATAGGCTTGTATATGGAGAAATAGTATTCTCTGGCGATTTCAAGGAACTTTATGAGGGTCTTCATAGCTTCTTGAATAATGGCGTACATGAGGTAATGAATCTTCATCATAAAGTTCTATTGCAGGACATTTTGTATTCTGCAAGTCTATGTAATTTCAAATTTCATCATTTATCCCGGTCTGCAAATGGTGTTTCTGATTTTTTAGCCAAGCAAGCCAAGATAAGTCCTTAAGACTATATTGTAAAATGGTGGTTGTAAACTTGGTTGAGAAATGAAATTATGTTGACGACGACAAAAAGAAAAAAAATATTGCTAGGACAAACGGCTTTTAAGTCACAATTAACGCAAAAAGAAAATGAATATGAAATCATAGTGGATCGTAATTTATTGAAACAGTTCAAGAATTAAAATTAAACTGCTTACTAGAATTGCAGAAACGTTTATCTTTTTCAGATATAGCTGACTGAATAAATCAAAGTTCTATTATTATTTTGATTTAAATAATAGTAATAGTGCATACATGTTCAATTTTACCATTTAGTTTAAAACCCATATAGTATAAACAACTCCAATTCATTTGAATTCCGTTTTATGCATAGCATTGGAAATACATGTTTTCACAAAATGCTACATATCCATGAAGAACTAATGTTTTTATTTTATTTTGTCGTAGAACTAATATTATAAACTATCAAAAGAAAAGTTCAACATATTTTAGGTGTAGCATAATACTCATATTTATTTTAATTTATTGTATTTTTGCTATAGTGCCAAATGTCACAGAAAAGTTGGTAGGGCCTACACTGTAGCTTCCTTATTTTCTCACCTTTTCTTTATACGAAGCTGCGAGAAAATGGGGCCTACACACCCATGTGATGTGGGGTCAAGAATGCATCAAAGAACATGTCGTTTTCGTCATTGCCATTTGTCACTATCGACCGAAATAAATAAACAATTTATTTAATTTGATTTGATATTCGAATATTTTATTTTGGAAATCAGAAAAAAAACCTTGCAGAATAGCTGGAGAAGGATTGACAAGTGTACAGTTCACTCTTCTTAGCCCTCCGATATGCGACATCTCATCTATTCACACCCGTCTATTTCACTGCTTTATTGAGCCAATCATGTGTCGACACATTGACCAGAGATACAATTTCGGTTTAGAAAATATTGTAACCAAATTTAGTGTTTATAAGATTGAGAAGCATAAAAATGAGTATGTGATCTTAGAAGTTTAGAAGATATCAGTTTAGTTTTTATCTTCATAATATCGAAATTGACAAAAATTATAATGAGAAAATTATTGACTTATAAACAAATTTGATTTTGTATTGGATGTTACATTTATGTCCAATTAGATATGTTTTTATTTTCCTAAAATTTCTATATAATTGTGTCCATCATAAGTGGTGAAACCTTAGTCTAACCAAATTAATATCGATTTGTAGCATTCTAAAATTAATGATTGGCTATGTCTACAAAACGATTCATTTTTAATGAAAATGTGTGAAACGATCATTTTTTCTTTCTCAATCTTACGGTTTTCTAAAACTTAAAACCGGCTACGAGTGTTGTTGTCTCTCGAAACTAAAATGTACATAGAACATATGCACATTGTTTTGTTTAGCAGATGCTTATATTTCTCTAATCATTAAATCTGCCTGTACCAATCATATTTATTTTCAGACGGCGAACATATGTGTTGGTTGCTTCCCTTTCTCTTAGCAAATATCACAATGGTTTTAAGAATCTTTTGCAAATCCTTTAATTATATATTTACTCGCAATAATTAACACCATCAGAACTTTATTAGTATTGTAATTGGAATCTTTAATGCTTTTGTAGGTGTATCGTGCCTAATAGAAAACTATATAGTGTGAAAGAAATATCAATACAAAGCACATAGGTTATTTACATTCTTGGATAATCTGGTAGATATGTAGATACTAGCACAACGGGTCCTATATCTCATATAGCTAAAATGAAGGTCTTAAGTTGATATTTTTTTTTTATCAATTAGCAAATACAAAATCGTTGACTAAAGAGTTATTTTGATAGTAATCGACACTAAACAATTTGATCATTTCAAAGACAGACAATAAAAGCAAACTAACATTCAGTTTTTTTTTTAATTATTTTTTTGCTTTGTAAGGAATATGATTATTATCATTTGTAAACATAGATGGCAATGACATAAAAAATGCAAATGATTTTACATTTGCAAAAAGCATAGATTTCTTTATCGGGAAGAAGGCTACAAAAAAGAATTGTTACTACGTAGCTACTACAAAGACTTTTAGTGTCCCTTTTAAACATTAAGACTTTTATGTATATCTATTGCGTATGAAGACAATCGAGTTCTTGTTTATTTATTCTTGTTTAAAAGAATATATATGTAAGATTTTAATAAAAATTGCTATATAAAAAGAATATAATCGTCTTTATATATCTCGATAAGTTATGTTTTTCAACACTCGTGTTTCCCAGGGCCCTCTTGTAGAAATTCAATTGCTTTGATAGTGAATGGCCTTTTTTATATCTTATAATTTGTATACTTAAATAATAAAATATAAACAAACACGCAAATGGTTTTAAACAATTTGTCGATAAATAATACAAGGTGTGGTCATTTAGAAAGGTCTCTGTCTCAAGTCTTTATTTCGTGAAATTCTTATAATACTCTCAATACTTATAATATGATGCTGATGTGATCCTCTATATAATTAAATATCTTCTTAATTTTAGATTACAAATAATTTTGGTAAAAATGACACTGTTTTTTTTATAACAAAGATGTTCCATACCAAGTTTTTTACGAACACCATCGATTGATGGATGTAGTCTCGAATAGTTCACTCAGTATGATTTTTAACTGACGTAAATGTGATAATATTTTGACTGATCAAATAGAAGTTAAAATGTTTTTACTGCCAATTCGAACTTACCGGAAAGAGATTTACTTTCATTTTTAAGTCTTTTACGACTTTACAACTACCGCTTTTACCTTCAAACGCATTGGTCGTACTTTAACTATGGCTTGAAACTTTTTGACTAGGACTGTTTCATATATAGAATCATCTCTGCTAATTACGTGTATCCCAATCTATGATAACTTTCCTTTGCTTTTATTATTTTCTCTTATTCCTTGTAACTTCATTTGTTAAGGAAAATGATCACGTAAGCAGCTCGCTTTACCGAAAGAAATGATCACTTAAGTATTATAAGTTACAATCTTTTACACGGCTGGATTATTTATTTGATAACCTTGCCAAGCTCTACTCGGGGAAGATCGAATCTATATAAACCAAAATTCCACAAAAGAGTTATAACTTATAATTACACTATGAAACTTTATAGTAAGGCATCATTTCGTACATCATCATTGATTTACTTAATTTTCTAGTGTCTATGGAAAGAAAAATAGATTTACGATTATTTAATTAGAAACAAACAACCACTAGTGTGATTAGAATACTTCAAAGTTTTGTACAAAAATGGATGATACAACAAAAGAAAATTAGGAAAAAAAAATATTAACAAATACAGACAAATGTTTATAAGAAACAAATACTACTAATAAATTGCAAATCAATATAGTAATTAGAAAAAAAAAAGAATACGATTACGAAGACCCGTTGTAGGATACAGCTTATGGCTCGGTCCGGCTTAAGTCAGCAATTGGCTATCTTATAATCAAAACGACGACACTTTAAAAAAGTGATTAACTTTACGAAGTAATATTTACAAGTTCACCAGAGGAAAGAGATGATATATTTATCTAGTTGCAAAAACTTTTTAACAAGGTTATGGTCAAGACAATAGCTACAACTCACAACCACAGAAAATGATTTGTAAGAAATCCAAGACATTGGCTACAAAATCATTCAGTCCTACAAAATCATTCAAAACTAGAATAATTATGCAACCAAAGGAAATGGCATGAAAATTGCCCCCAAATATACAACACATAGCACAATGATCTGATATTAGTCTAGACATTGACAGAAGCAGAATACAAAACCTCAAAGTGATAGATATCATGATCAAGTTCAGCTGCAACTTATAACCACTCAATTTTACCCCAAACCTCACCTTTCTCCTTGCGTCTTTTGAACGAAATCTCAGCACACCAAATATCCATTTTCGCATAACCAAACTCATAGCTAGACCAAACGAGCACAATGTTCACGCCAAAATTTATCAGATTGCTGTAACACTGAAACAACATACCATACGATGTAAACCCAAAATAGTACATAGCATCCGACCTAGGGAATAATTTCCGTAGATCCTCCAAACCCTTAACATTCTTCCACTCCAAGTCATCTAACTTGCGCCAGAAGATATTCCCGAAGCGATCACAACCGTATAACAATTTATCAGTCAATACACAACAACGGCTTACGATTCCTAGCTTCAAAAAAAAACCCGGTCTTTTCTTTTCCATTCACCTTCACTAAGGGAGTATTAAACGTTTTTTTCCATGTATATCAACGCGTAAACCTTCTCATCCATCACCGGGCTCTCGCGTATGAAACCATCGACTCGGGTCTTATCCACCAAAGGTGGCAAATTATCCCAAGTTTGAGTCTTGGGATCAAAAACCTCTCCCCAACTGGATGAGTTATGGTCCACGGCCATCCTCCAAACACGTATATCTTCCCGTCTAGAGACGACACCAACCGCCAGGTTAGCTCGAGCAACTCTCGTGGAAAGGACATGACTCCACTTGTTATTCCGACAATCTAAGAGCAAGACATCCGAAGTGGACTTAGGGTCTTTTCCACCGATTGCATAGATCCCCCAATCTAGTACCACGACGGAGAAAAGTTGGAAATGGTGAGAGGGGAACAAAGGTACCGGAATTAGCCGAGATTTCGCTTTATCACGGTAGAGCAAACGAGATGGTATATTTATATAGTTGCAAAAGTTTTTTAACAAGGTCATAGTCAAGACAATAGTTACAACCACATAAAATGATGTGTAATTAAGAAATCCAAAACATTTCTTTTATAGTCATACGAAATCATTGAAAACTAGAATAATTATGCAACCAAAAGAATGGGATGAAAATTACCCCAAATATAACTCCTAACACAATGAAACACCTTGTGATTTGGATTTAGTCTAGACACTGACAGAAGCAGAATATAAAACCTTAACTTTATCACTGCTAGAAACAGTAGCCACAGCTTCTGACCACTCAATCGTTCCCCAAATTCATCAATCTCATGACGTCTTTCGAACGAAATCTCTGGCAAACCAAACATCCACATTCTCATCGTTATTAATAAACCATGGTACCACAATGTTCACACTAAAACTTCTCAGCTCACAAAAACACGTCAACGGATCAAACTTCGGACCAGGAAACTCTAGAGGCACATATTCATCCTTAGGAAAATGATCCCTTAGAGCCTCCAAACCTTTCACTTTTTTCCACTCAATATCCTCTGACTCACGCCAAAACACATTTCCGTAGTCATCACAACCGTATAACAATTTTCCATTCACACAATAATAACTACATATACTAATTCTTGTATATGAACCATTGTTTTTCATTCTTCCCCATTTACCTTGTAATAATAAACGCTTCCTTTTGAAAAAAGCATTGCGTGAATCTTCTCATCCGTCACCACACTCCCCCACGCCAGTACACTTTTCTTATCTGTCATAGGTACCAAATCATTTCATGTTTTAGTCTTTGGGTCAAACACCTCTCCAGAGTAATGAGCTTGGACATTGCCACCTCCTAACACATATATCTTCCCGTCTACGACTCCAGCCACCGCCTGAGTTCGAGCCATTCCCACAGAAGGGACTTGACACCACGTCTGAGTCCGACAATCCAAGCTGGTGGGGGATGTTACAAGATTCGTTTAGATTTGTTTGTATACTAAATTAAGTTCATATATCACTACAAGAAAATAGGTGCATTTGCAAGGGAGGTTTTCGACGCAAATCCGTTGCAAACGGAAATTTGCGACGATTTTGCGACGATTTTTGGTTTGTCGCAACTAGCTCGTTGCAAACCAAAAAGCGTCGCAAAACCGTCGCAAATTTATGAATCGTCGCAAATTCGTCGCTACTATTAGCGACGAATTTGCGACGTTCCTTTTTGCGACGGATGTGCGACGAATACTGTTCATATCAAATTTGCGACGGATTGGCATCGGTTTTACGACTCAAACATCTGCGTCAACTTCGCGGCGGTTTTGCGGCGAAATTTGTGACGGAATTGCAACTGTTTTTGCAACGATTTTGCGACATTGTTTTGCGATGGGTTTGCGTAAAAACAAATTGCGACGTAATTGCGGCTTTTGGTTGCGACGGTTTTGCGACGAAGATGTTTTTGATTATTAAATTTTTTTTTTATTATTATTTATTAATAAAATTCGAAAATATTTAAAATAAAAAAAAATTCATAAAATAATGTTTAAAATAAAAAAAACATTAAAAATACAAAAAACAAAAACCAAAAAAATCTAATCGAAGTTAAAATTATCGAGCGGATCCTGGCTCGATGTGCCTCCTTCTTCGTCTTCCCTCCTTCTTAAAATCCCGGCAATGGCGGGGTTCGACTTCGCTAATTCCGCGAACAGATTATCGTAGACGTTCACCGTCCTCTCTAACTTCTTCTCCGTTAGGCCGAGCCGTTCTTTTGTTTCCCGGAGCTCCTTGGCCATTTGCGGATCATAAGCATATCTCGAAACGGGACAAAATGGCACTCCCTGATCATCCGTCCGGATAGATCCTGTAAATGCCATCTTTCCCTTACGGTTTCGAGGAGCCATCTACAAAAAAAAATTAAAAGTTTATAATTTTATTTTTAAAAATGTTAATAGTATAATAAATATTTAAAATTGTGAATAAAAATAAAAAGAAATTAAATTTTTACCTGTAATGCGACACGGTTGACCTCCATCGGTGTCAGCTGAGTAGGTTTACCATCGGGAGTAAGCTGGGTTGAAAGTTCGTCCACTCGCTCAATGACATCGTCGTGGAGCTTGTGGACACGTTCATCAACCCATGTCCCGTCCGGCCTGCGGTGGGTCTTCTCCCAAACCGATGTCATCGTTGCGGGAACTCTTGTTTCCGCAGTCTGAAAATGGAAACATATTAAAAGTTGAATTTTTTTGTTACCGTAAAAATTGAAAGTAAAAAAATTTAATAACTTACAATGTCAACCGCATGCTGAGCATAAGAAATCTGTCCCGAACAGTACTTTGAAGGCTGGTCACTACCGCCAACCTTCGTCAATCGAGCAGCCGAGCATTGGGCAGACTTCTCCGCAGAAGTCTCCAACTGCCAGAAGGCGACAAGAGCAGCCCAAATATTGGGATCGAAGAAAGATGGCATACATACCTTCGGATCCGGATTCTTTTACCACTTCTCCTTCCACCGTCCTATTTGGTTGTTGAGACGGTTCTTCGCTTTCTCCTCAAATTCTTCACGAACTAAACCAGTAATCGCGGGGTCCCAATAATATTTTTGCTGAAAATTGAATAAATAAGTTATAAAATTACAAAATTGAATAAATAAAAAAAAAATTTTAAAATTTTTTACCGCGAATGTTTTGAACCACCGATTCTTGGTCTCCAGGTTAACATACTTCCAACTTGGTCGGTATAGTCGTTCTCCGCCATCTAAATAAATTTTATAATTTTGAAATTAGTAATTGCATATTAAAAAAATTTGAAATTTAATATTAATTTGAATAACTTTAAAGATAACATTAAAAGAAAAATTTAAAATTCATAAAATAAACGAACAATTTAGAAAATTACCTTATCAAGTCGAGGGATCGGGATTCGGAAGGTCGAGGGATCGGGATTCGGAATGTCGAAGAAACATTTTCTTAGAGAGAGAAAGGTTTTTTTGTAGAGAGAGAAGAGAGAGGTGTGAGGAATGAGCGAGGGATTGGAATTGCTTATATAGGGAAAAAAATCCCTCGCAATTTCGTCGCAAATCCCTTGCAAAGTGGGCCGACTATTTGACCCAATGCATGTTTGCCGCCACAACGTTTCGTTTGCCGCCCACAAATCGTCGCAAATGCCTCGCAAATATTAAACAAACCGTCGCAAATGCCTCGCAAATATTTTCAAATCGTCGCAAAAGCCTCGCAAACTGTAAATCCCAATGTGAATGTTCAATCAGTTAATTGAGTTGACCGTAAGTACTGTCGCAAAAGCGTAGCAAATTTAGCGTGGGATTTGCGATGAAATCGTCGCAAATCCATAACAATTTTTCATTTGCGACGCAATTGCGACGAAATCGTCGCAAATCCCATGCTAAAATGGTTTAGGGTATACTTAGGGTTTTGGATGTTTTAAACTAAAATTACAATTCATATATGTAAATAAACACTTCTTTAGGTCCTTAGTCCATGTATGAAACAAAGTTAGTCTACTAATTGAAGTTTTTCGTAAAATCGGCAAAAATGATAGATTGATCACATTCTTAGTATAAGTGCATGTTTGTGACACTTCGTTATATATGTTTTGTTGATAAAGTTTTGATAAGTTTTTTATTTCAATAATTATAAAGGGATTGTTATTTATTATACGACTCATACATTTATATTCGAAGACGAGTCAATTGAAACGGTATAAATAATGTATAGGTTAGAGTTTAGGGTATGGAAGTTTGCTACGATTTTGCGACAGAATCGTCGCAAATCCGTCGCAAATGCTACGATTCCGTCGCAAAATCGTAGCAAACTTCCATACCCTAAACCTTAGTGTTTTGTTCTTATTCTTATTACTTGGACATTGATGGAAAAAATATATATATGAATTAAGGCCTCTATGATATGTTTTTATATTCCACGAAAAGGAAATTTAAACGGTATAAATAATGTATTGGTAAGAGTTTTGGGTATGGAAGTTTACTACGATTTTGCGACGAATGGGTATGGAAGTTTACTACGATTTCGGTCGGTATGGAAGTTTACTACGATTTTGCAAACGTTCATATTTGCGACGGTTTTGCGATGATTCCGTCGCAAAATCGTAGCAAATGGTTATATCTCTTGGTTAAAAAAAAAAAATTATCAACACACTAAAAAATACATACTTATTATATACACATATTTAATAATAAATTTATTAATCTTCTTCGTCATGATCAGAAACATAACGTTCTACTCCGCCATCTTCGTCATCATCGTCGTCCTCATCTTCCTCTTCGTCTTCATCAAACTCATCTTCGTTTCCTTCTGAATCCTCGAATATCACATCAAGACCATTATGAAGTGGGTCAATTCTTGTCAAATTGGTGGTTACCTCTGTAGGGATTCAAACTTCATCGGTTCTTGCAGGTTGCACTGGGGGTTGATGATCATCATCAGCATCAGCTGCTAACCCCCCGACAATTCGACCCCTTGGGTTAACTTTAATCACGGATAGCCAATCTTGATCCCGCCGTCCACGAGTACGAGGGTAAGGAATGAAGACTACTTGCTCTGCTTGCGATGCTAAAACAAATGGCTCAAACTTGTCAGTGTAGATCCTATTTCCTTTTACATCAACAACTCCAAATTTGCTGGTTCTAACCCCGAGACCATTGGATGAATCAAACCAATCACAACGAAATAATACACTTTTCAAGTTCAACACATCAACATACTCAATCTCAATGATTTCTTTCAAAATACCGTAGAAGTTTGTATAGCCCGGGATATGAATACCATAATTTGCAGTGGCTTTATTTTGTCCGTGTTGAAATGTGTGAAAAATAAAGCCCCGAGTACAATACATCTTACTCGTTTTTATGCTTGCAATGGGCCCCAAAACAAACTCATGTACCCATCAATGCCAACTTGGTCGAGATTTCTTCGCCACCTATTGACAAATTGAAATAATTAGTATATATATATAAGCAATACTAATATAACTCATGCATGGTTCTTACCTTCTCCCGCATCCAGCCAGCAAAATCACGTTCTAGGTAAAATTGAACTTCTTCATCATTTAGTTCAGGAAATGCTTCTCGTATTTGGTCTTCTAACATTCTGTCCACCCGTTAATTAATTAGATATATATATATATATATTCAATTAGTATATAAATATATATATATATATATATATATATATATATATCTCATATGGCTGAAAGTAGTTACAATTTAGTATTATATACGTATGGGCAGCTTCCATATGCTTGAAATCACACCACGTTGATTCCTTCACTTTTCCACCCATCCGAACTACATCACAGAAAACATCTAGTACACCCTCCAAGTGATATGTTCGACCAACCCCACCATCGTCGTATCGTCTACGACGGGTTTTCTTAGTTTTCACGGTTTGGCTAAAGTAGTAAGTAGAGAAGTTTGATGTCTCCTCTGTCAAACTTCCAGCAATGATTGATCCCTCTTCTCTAGCGAGATTTTTCGCCTTCATCTTCAAATGTTTGAAGAACCTTTCGAAGGGGTACATCCATCGAAATTGGACTGGACCACCCAAATCTAACTCATGTGGTAAGTGTACAACCAAATGTTCCATCACATCAAAAAAGGAAGGTGGAAATATCTTCTCTAAGTTTCAAATAGTGAGTGAAATGTCTGAATTCGATTTCGTCCTCCGTTAAGGTTCTGGCACATATGTCTCTGAAAAATGCTCCAATACCTAAAACGCCAATCCGGTCCGGACTAAGTTAATTAATACAGTTACAAAATACATGTATGTATATATTAATAACCATAGATAAACGTAATACCTGCAATTGCCTCGTGTACATCCTGCGGTAAAAGCTCTTGAAAGGCAAAAAGGAGTAGTCGCTGCATGAACACATGACAATCGTGGCTCTTCATCCCAGAAAATTTCCCCCCTTGCTCAACACACCTTGAAAAAGTTGACACGTAGCCATCTAGGAACTTAACCCACTCCTTAACCCAGTTAATCAAAGCATTCTTCGCCGCAGGTGATAGTCAAAAACTGGGAATAGGTGCCCTACCATCTCCTGTTAGATGCAACTCAAGCCTTATGCATAAAGCCGCGAGATCCAGACGAGATTTCCGATTGTCTTTTGTTTTCCTTGCAACATTCAACAATGTGTGTATAATATTCTCAAAGAAATTTTCTCCACATGCATGACATCCAAGTTGTGCCTCAACAGATGCTCCTTCCAGTAAGGCAATTCCCAAAATATAATTTTCTTATGCCAGTTATGGTATACCTCATACCCAACAGGCATATTTGCTGGATTACTTTGCCAATTACCTCCAACTTTTATAGTTTCTTCCGCACCATATCCATCGATTTTTTCTTCCAACTCCTCACCTGAGAGGTAAACCAAGGGGGAGGTTTTAACAACTCGATTTCGAAATAACGTCCTACTCTTTCTATAAGGATGATCCCTTGGAAGAAAACGACGATGACAGTCAAACCAGCAAGCTTTCCCTCCTGCTGACAATTGAAATGATTCGGTCTTATCTAAACAATAAGGACATGATAAATTTCTGTGCGTTGTCCATCCATATAGCATACCATACGCCGGAAAGTCGCTTATCGTCCACATGAGGACAGCCTTCATATTGAAGTTCTTACGGCTCGACGAATCAAATGTCCGTACACCAACATGCCACAACTCCTTTAGTTCCTGGATAAGAGGCTGTAGGAAGACATCAAGTGATCTTTTAGGATGCTTTGGCCCTGGAACCAAAATGCTGAGAAATAAAAATTCTCGATGCATACACATTTCCGGTGGGAGATTATATGGCGTCACTATGACTGACCACAACGAATATTGCCTACCAGACATCCCAAAAGGACTAAACCCATCAGTGCAAAGACCCAAATACACATTTCTATGTTCTACAACAAAGTCTGGATATACCGTGTGAAAGTGTTTCCACGCCTTTGCATCTGATGGATGGGCGACCACCCCTTCCTGACAATCGTGTTCTGCGTGCCACCTCATTGCCCCTGCTGTCTGCTCTGATTGATATAATCGCTTCAGCCTATCTGTTATTGGAAGGTACCACATACGCTTGAACGGGACTTTGGTGCGACCACTAGTCTTCTTATATCTTGGATGAGAGCAAAAAGGACACTCCTGCAGCTGAGCATCATCTTTCCAAAAAATCATACAATTATTAATGCAGACATCAATCATCTCAGACGGTAATCCAAGACTTGCTACCAATCTTTGTATATCATAGTAACTTTCTGCAGAGTTATTACCCTTTGCCAAATACTCTTTAAACAATTCACCCCATTTATCCATGCAATTTTCACTAAGGTTATCTTCACTTTTAATTGTCATCATCCTAGATGCTAACGACAATTTTGATAGCCCTTCTCTACATCCTTCGTAGATAGGTTCGTTAGCAGCATCTAACATATCATAAAAATTTTTAGCACTCGGGTTTGGTTCTTCAAAAGTATTATCACTAAACGAAGCAGTAGTTTCTTGAAATGCATCATTGACCATATCATTAAACCTATTCCCATCTGTATTTTCATATGCAGATTCATAATTACTACCACCTTCTACATTCCCACGATAACTCGTACTTGAACTACCCGGAACATTGACAACAAAATCCTCTCCATGCGAAAACCAAACATAGTAGTTAGGTAAAAACCCCCTCGTAAATAAATGTTTCCAAACAGTTCGCGTATCATGTGGAGCAAAGTTTTTGCATTTCACACAAGGACAGAAAATTTTCACGTTACCGTCGTTGGTATATCCTGCGACAGCCCCTTGATTGTTTATCGCCTGCGTCAAGAACTGGTCAAGCCCTTCTCTAAATTCTCTAGTCACTTGGCCAGTTTCTGGATCTTTGCGGTTTTACATCCATGCTCGAACCACGTAGACCTCATGATGCGAAGACATCTTCGATTAATTATCAAAATACTTTTTCTCTTTAAGAAATCTTAGAAATTTTTTTTTTCTCCTCGTTTTGTTTTAAAATTATGATTGGAATGTTTGTTATGAATTTGTCGATCATACATTCGAGGTTTTTATAGGAAACCGATTTATTTTGCTACTAATTTGCGACATTTTTGCATCTAATTTGCGACACGTTTGCGAGTAAAAATATTATACCCATAATTAGGTAAGCATCATAAACATGTGTCTATTCTAAAATATCTTACCACGCAATATTGCGACGATTTTGCGTCGATACCGCATAATCGACGCAACATATCGACGCAAAATCGTCGCAATTTTGCGTATTTATAGTTTGGTAAGTTAAAATTTACTTTGTAATTTTTTGTTATTAGTATTAATGTGTTAGGGTTACTATTAAATTTTTGGAAACTTCTCAAAGCTATCGTTGATGAAACTGTTCATGATTCCCATCGCTTTGCTCGAGATTCCGGCCGATATCTCGATGCACTTGCTTCAGAACCTTGAAGATGTAGATCTTGTAAGTCTCGATATATAGTCGCCGCATAGTCAACGCAAAATCGTCGCAACTTTGTATTTATAGTTTGGTAAGTTTTCACTTTTAATTTGTAATTTTTTGTTATTAGTATTAATGTGTTAGGGTTACAAGTAAATTTTTGGAAACTTCTCAAAGATATCGTTGATGAAACTGTTCATGATTCCCATCGCTTTGCTCGAGATTCCGCGCGATATCTCGATGCACTTGCTTCAGAACCTGGAAGATGTAGATCTTGTACGTCTCCACGCTCTTCTTCTTCTTCATCTTCTTCTTCTTGTCGCCGCCGGCTAGTCCGGCTTTCTTCGGAGTAAATTTTTTGTTATTAGTATTAATGTGTTAGGGTTACAAGTAAATTTTTGGAAACTTATATTAATATACTATTATGATATTTTAACATTAACATCGATGTTCATAAACGTACGTACATTATTGCTTAAAAACGTAATACAAATAAACAGCTGATAACATAAACACATATTTATTTTTATTTCTTTTATTGATGACGTAATGTTTTACTCATCATCAATTTCTTCACCATCATCCGTCGTCGACCCTTCGTCGTCATTCTGGGATAGCCAATTGTTTGGATTTCGATGACCACGACTGCTACTACCTTCTTCTATGAATGTTGTAGCCAGGTTTTCTTTAGATATAACCTGTGAAATAAAAACTTGATTTATGTGTACGGATACTACTTAATACAATACCTTTAAAATATATATTGTAATTAACTTACATTGCTTATGTTCTCAAGAATAATATTAAGATATGTTGGCGCCCTATCAAACTTAACAACTACAACCTCCTTTAGAACCAATACCGAACCCTCCTTTATGTGCGGCCCATATTTGTTATCAGATATGGCGGACCTATGAATGCTCGCTTGTACAGTCCCGGTAGGATCCTTCAAGGAAATTAAATAACATTTATAGATTACTAAATATATAATTTGTTAAAAACATATTTTCTTAGAACTTATATATACATGTTACCTTTAGTATGCCCATCGCGTCCCCCAATCCATTAGGTTCCATTTTATGAATCACTGCTACCACATATGGTACGTGACGCCATTGTGGTTTTATTTTATGCAACTCTTTTACCAGTGTTCACCCACGTGTGTGTCCACCTATATATATTTTACGTAGAATAAGTAAAATATAATTAAATGTGAATAAAACATTTCTGTTTCTTAATTACTAATATATATTTCAAAGGTTGTATTAATAACATTTCATTATACCTGTTAATTTGGTGATATTTCCAATTGTCGTTTTCCAAAGGACATCGGTGAACGATGAATCTTCTGCCTCAACAACACAGTTAACCTTATGTACATGTCTCTCATAAGAATTGCATTCTTCCAACATCGATTCTTCAAGTTTTTTCCTTGCCCCTTCTTCTGCTTGTCTCACACCAGCCGGACCCGGTATCAAAAATCGATTGTTATCCATATTTGTTGAATTATATAATATTGTGAGATCCATAAGGTGGATTTTATAGAATGTTCATTTCAATTTGCGACTAATTTGCAACTAATTTGCAAGACTTTTGCGACTAATTTGCGGCTAAAATATTACACTCATAAACAAGTAAGAATCAATTAAAACGTGTTCTACCTACTTTAGTCGCAAATCCCTCGCAAACGTTATATCGTCGCAAACTCGACGCAAAATTGCGTGTATTTTGCGTCTAAATGTAAACCGCGACGCAAAACCGTCGCAAACGTTATATCGACGCAAAATCGCCGCAACTATTGCGACGCATTTGCGTCCAAATGTACAGATCGACGCAAAAACGTCGCAATTTTGAGACGATTTTGCGTAGGAAACTTCCCACGCAAATTTGCGATGGTTTTGCGAGTAAGTAAAACTGTTTGTCGCAAAACCGTCGCAATTACGACGCAAATTTGCGACGGTTTTTTTCCGTCGCAAATTTCCGTCGCAAATGCACCTGTTTTCTTGTAGTGTATATATATATATATATATATATATATATATATATATATATTTGATAAATAAATAAACAAAAACATGATGTGTATGAGTTTGATTGGACAAAATTTTATGTATATTTCCTGTCATGATTTATCTTTTTATATCATCAAAGATACAAAATTGGCTTTCTATAATATGAATGATATTGGTATGTCAGCTAAACAAGCATAGGAATGCAATAATGAAAATTATACTAGCTAGTTCTTCCATTTAAATATAAATCTCATTTAAGATTGTTTTTTACTAATCTCATTTTAAGATCAAATATATCTCTTGGTTATTTTCTATGCGGAAGAGAACACAATGGCAATACTTCTTCAATAAGCCTTCTCCAATCTCATATTTTCCTATTACCAGAAAAACACATGAATGTCCCCAAGTGGTTTCACGAGTGAATAGTAGGATCGATATAGCCTGTCTCGGATTCTTGAGTGCACCATCAATATACTCATGAAACATATCAGATGATTTAGAGTTTGCACTCATCACAGTTCACAACTAGGAAATAACGAGGAAACAAAAGTGCATAAGTTTGTGATGTCTATTGGCCCAACAGTTTCTGTGTTGGGCTGTTCAGCTCAAATAACATCCAATTAAACAAAGACCTTGCGATGTAATGACCTAAGAAAATTATTATTATTATTATTTTCTTTCGTAACCTTTGTTCTTTCCATTTTACATATTTAAGAAATTAACCAATGTACAGAGTAAATACAATCTATAATGTCTGACTATTATTATATAACAGCCTTATAGGTAACTAAAGTTTACTTTAATACTAACAAACCTTTAGCTTTGTTTTTGTCTCTCGTCATCACTACCTATCTCCTTTTGATCTGGTATTGCAAAAGCTTTTAAATCCACTTTGTGCCAAACAAATATGTTGACAATATTATTTTAATGTTATATTTAACCAAAAAAAGACATTCTTATTTTATAAAGAACAATCTCTACTTCTTTCTTTTGGCTCCTCTTTTTTTGTTTTTCTTACTTTGATACTAACATGTTATTTGCACTGATTTTGAGTCACAATTTCCTTTTGTTCTTTATAACTTTCTTTCTTTATAAACCCATAAATTGTTTCTATATAATATATAATATACATAGTAGAGCTCATGAAACTCATATTAATTATGATATGAGCATATACGCTAATTGTTTCTTGTCACACTATTCGGATAAATGGATCTAGCCACTAACGACTAGTCAATAGAGCTGAATTTTCGAATATTCATAACAAAGATACATAAATACATTAAACTCCAATATTCTCTGAGTTATTCGTGACACCGGATGTTGAACGTTCCAACATATAAGACAAACAATTCAATAGTTTTGCATGAAGATTTTTAAAATAATTTCGAATTTTTAATAATTTCGGATGTTGATACGTCACAGAAAAGTATTAAAACAAAAACATGTCCAATAAAGAATGTACATTTTGTAGCTAGCAAATAAAGTTTTCCACCTAATAAAGCTTTTAACAAAAGAGACGTACAGTTAGTTGTGATTTTTTAAATTTGTTTATTTGTGCATCAAACAAATATTGGACCCAAATTTTAAAAATGAATATTTAGAATATAAATAAATAAGAATAGAGATCAGACAACTAACATCTAACTACTACTACAATAAGTTAATGGAATCATGTCCCACTACTATTTTTAATTCGTATATATGTAGAGACAAAATATTTATATGACATTTCCGTATACTCTTAATTCATTTACATTCTCATTTTCTCTTACTTTCGATATCAATGGATTATGTATAGACTATCTTATGATTGGATAATTACATAATAATTGGTAAAATGAATGTCATTCAAGTTACTCAAAGGCAAAAAAAAAGACCTTAAGGAGTGTTATTAATTTATTTATGCAATCATATTTAATCAAACTCGACCATTAACAGATTTCGTTATCATTCTAATGTTCTTAACACGACCGGAATAGAGTTGAGCATTATATTGGCAACACGAGATGTCACATTGGTCCACCTTTAAATAAAATTTTAGTAGATGTAATGATTACAAACTAAAAGCAAATAAAAACCAATGATCAGTATCAAAGTCAACTCGTTTGTAAACATATACTTTTCCATTTGATTAAAATGTTTCTGATAGTGGATTATCATCATTAGCTTTTGATATTTTTTCAGCTAAAACGAATCTTACATACTTTGAACGTGAATTATAACATGGTGATTAGTAAAACTAAAAACTATTATGATGTGCATATAGATGGAGTACGTTCTTAGTGGGTAGGCTAATTAATATATCGTGGAAGTAGGCACGTACGTTACGGACATCAGGACATGTGCTAAAGCCATACAATACATAATGCTTTGGATATATCATCAATGCATAGATGTGTCAATGTGTGTGTAGATGCCAGCTTGTCTCACGATGATTACACAAACACACAAACGAGATTTATGATTCTGAAAAATTCCTTTGTGGGTTCGTGCGCACATGCTTTTTTGCTAATAGGTAAGCAAAATTATATAAATATATTAATGTATATAATATTACTAATCCAGCTAAATAACAAGTTTTACATTATGTACTGAGTAGTGTTTGGTCTAATATAGGCGTAACCCGTCCCAAAAATGACAAACCATGTTTATTTGTATCCATAAACCAATAAAAGTTCAAAATGTAGGAATGAAAATATTATCTTCTAAATATACTCAATACACGCTAGTAAGTTGGTTTATGTTTTATTTAGATTCGAATGTTGTTTGTAAAAAGCTTTAAAAAATTTGCGTGGTATCAGTGCCGGCCCTATCTCATCTAACACTTAAAGCAAATCCGAAAAATGATGCCTTTTACTCACCCAATTTTGTACGTTATAACAAAAGAAAACTAAAATTAAAACTATGTGAAACATCATTGTAACTTAAAAAAAAGTCTAGAAACATCGACACATTACTCATTAAAAATAACTCTCCTTGCTTTCTTTCCTGCAAAATCATTCGTCAACTTCGAGTAATCGAGCTTTTCAGCCAACTCATGTTCGATCGATATCATCGACAAACCATTCAATCGCTCTTGAGACATAGTTGAGCGTAGATAATTCTTAATGAGCTTCAACTTTGAAAAAGTTCTTTCCGCAGAAGCAACGGAAATCGGAATAGCCAGTAAAATACGATAAGCGATCCATGTGTTTGGATAACAACCATCCATTCTTTTTAAATACTCCAACACTTCCACCGCCTTTGTAATTTCTCCTGGCAACGCAAATCTGAGAAGTTGAAGTTCCGTAAACAAATCTTTTCCTTCCACATCGGAATGTCCATCATGCTTTAGAGAACCTTCAAGCTTGATACAAGATGCCAATATCCGATCAGATCAATTGGCAAAAGCTGCTCGAGTTAATTCTCTGCCTTATATTGTAAAATGGCCTATGTACTAACATTTGATCAATGGAATTTCTAGACGACAAAAAAAAAACCTTAAATCTTAATGTTTCCAGGTAAAAAAAAAAAAAAAATTACTCGTGAGTGGTGAGCTTTGAACCGACAAGCTTGGAGTAGAAGAAATAGATCACTAACGACAATACCAAAGAAACCTATTAGAAATTGATGCCCTCAATATATTTTTAAAGTTTGATGCCTAAAGCCTTTGCTTTGCTTTAGGGCTTTAAGCCAAGGCCGGCACTGCGTGGTATTCAGACTCAGGTCCTAAAACTTTTTAGTACGTTATATATTGTAAGAACATTTCTAATGACAATGTTCCTAAATTCCTAATATATATATTCATCTTAATTAAAAATTAAAATAATACTAGTACTCTATTCTAAATATGATAATTAAAAAAGCAATGGCTAAGGCAAAAAATTCTTCTCTTGATTTCCTCCCAAATTCATAGGCACGACTAAATACAATTAGAAAATTATTAATCCCAAGGACTCAATTTTTTCTTCAACTACTTTTAGAAAAGTAAACCACTAAATGAAGAAAAAACAAAAGATAAAAAAATAAGGTTGACAAATAAAAATCTGACAAATAATACCAAATTTAAATAAAATTAAAGGTTTTCTAAGAACGTTACCAATCGAAACCCAAGTAAAAAAATAAAATAACTTTTTTTTAAGTGATTCTCTCATCTATTATCTGTCTCTCTCTCCAACGTCAATTCTATTCATTAAAGTCTCTCTCTTTCTCTCTCTCTCTCTCTCTCTAAAAAAGCTTCCTTTTTTCTCCGGCGCCGATGATAAACGCCGGCAGATTTCACCGGAACTGAGGTCAGACATGGCGAAGGAAGACGTTTCAAGCAATTTCCGAGCTTTGGTAGAGAACGCTGATCGGAAATTCGCCAGAGTTCGCGATCTCCCTGCGTTTGGACGAGCACAGAGTCACTACTTCCACAAGGTTTTCAAAGCTTACATGAAACTATGGAATTACCAACAAGCAAACCGGTCTAAGCTAGTCGAATCCGGTCTTAACCGATGGGAAATCGGCGAGATCGCGAGCCGAATTGGTCAACTTTACTTTAGTCAGTACATGAGAACAAGCGAAGCTAGGTTTCTTCTCGAAGCTTATGTGTTCTACGAAGCGATTTTGAGGAGACGGTACTTTGAAGAAACTCATGGGAAAGATCTCAATGCTCGATTTAAAGAGTTACGATTCTACGCGAGGTTTTTGCTTGTTTCGTTGATTGTGGATCGGAAAGAAATGGTTTTGCACTTATCTGAGAAGCTTAGGGTTTTGGTTGATGATAGCAAGTCCAATTTCAGGGTAAAATTTTGAATCTTTGGATTTGCCCTTTTGTTCAATTTGAGGTTTTGATGGATTTTGGATTTGCCCTTTTGTTCAATTTGAGGTTTTGATGATTTTTGGGATTTGGCCTTTTGTTCAATTTGAGGTTTTGATGATTTTTGGGATTTACCCTTTTGATCAATTAGAGGTTTTGATGGATTCTGGATTTGCCCTTTTGATCAATTTGAGGTTTTGGTTGGTTACTATTTTGAGGATTTGTGTTTCTTTCTTACTCAAAGAAGAAATTTAGCTAGAAGAAGCTTATTTAGGTGTATAGGCTGGGTTTTGATTTTGGTATGTTCTATGTGTAGGAGACAAACTTCAAGGAGTGGAAGCTAGTTGTGCAAGAAATCACTCGATTTACGAATTCTGATACGAAGTTAACTTATGTAAGGCCTCTACGTTATTGTGCAATGCTTGATTCGTATCCAGCTTCTCAAACGTACTTAGCTCGGTTCCACGCGAAGAAGTTGTTCAAGTTTCGCGATGCTCTCTTAGCGAGCTATCACCGTAATGAGGTAAACATCGAATAAGAGTGGTGTTTAAGTTCGACTCTGTTGTTGTGTTTGTAATCATTGTATGAGTTTGTTTCTCTTCTAGGTGAAGTATGCTGAAGTGACGTTGGATACGTATAGAATGATGCAGTGTTTAGAATGGGAGCCTAGTGGATCGTTATACCAAAAGCGACCTGTTGAAACGAAGGAGAACGGTTTTGTAGTTGATCATACTTTAACTTCTGGGCTTATTGATATGAAGTTAGCTGCTGATATGGCTGATCCGACATTACCTCCTAATCCTAGGAAAGCTATTCTTTATCGTCCCACCGTTTCCCACTTACTAGCGGTGAGTTTTATAGAAAAATCTACAGAAGAGTGCTTGTTCGTAATGTTTTTAACGGTTTACTGGTATTATATGTGTAGGTCTTGGCGATGATTTGTGACGAGCTTTCTCCCGAGTGTGTGATGCTGATATATTTGTCAGCGTCGGGTTAGTTTTCGTTTTGTTGTCACTTGGAACTTTTGAATTTGGCAATGTTTTGATCGTGGTAGTTATTATTCAGGTGGTCCTGCTCGAGAAAATGTTGCGCAACCAGAGAATATTGTTGGTTCTAGTAGAACATCGAAAAGCAAGCTGCTTGGCCAAGTTTCCCAAGAACAGAAAAGTTACAAGTCAGAACCTTATAGCAATGGACAAAAATCGTCTAGTGATTATTATGATGAGTATCTCTGGTTAGGTCCTAGAGGAGGCTCTGGTACGTAGTTTTCCTTTGGTTTTACATTTTTCTATGTCTCCAAAGAGTAGGCTTATCTCACTCGCGGTTTCGCTTTGTTTTCAGGTTCAAACAACCTCTACCCTGGTGATCTAATCCCGTTTACACGGAAACCGCTTTTCTTGATCATTGATAGCGACACAAGCCGTGCATTCAAGGCAGGTTTGTCATAACTTAGTCTATCATTTTCTCTCGAGAGTCGAATAGTTTCTCTGCGATATTTGTTGACGAATTTGTAATCTCTAGGTTTTAAGTGGAGCAGAACGAGGCGAGCCTGTTGCTCTACTACTTTCTCCTCTGAAACCGTCTTTGGAGAACCCATCTTCTGCTGATAATAATACAGCAGCGCTAAACGGAAGTCAGTTTACGTTTTTCTTAACAGCGCCTTTACAAGCATTCTGTCAAATGCTAGGCCTCTCAAACTCTGATCCCGACCCTGTAAGCGTCTCAAATGAACTAAGACATTTCGTAACGTAGCATTGCCTTTTTAACATTTTTGATCATAATCTGCAGGAAGTTTACGATGAAGCGGAGAGTATACTTTCTGCTTCCTTCTCCGAGTGGGAAACGATTCTCTTGACTTCGAAAGTCTTGAATCTCGTATGGGCTCAAGTCTTACCCGATCCATTCTTGAGACGGTTGATTCTCAGGTGAGTTTTTCCTTGTTTTTTCGAGTTTCGGAAATCGGAATCAAAACCACACAAAGCATGGACTTACTTAGCTTTCTCTTATTGTTGTGTAGATTCATATTTTGCCGGTCTGTACTCACTTCCTTCAACCGCGAAGAGGATCATGACCCGTATTTACCTCAATGCCTCCCGAATCTCCCGGACTTAGTCTCACCGTTATCTAAACCGGTGCAGTCCTCGGTACAACGACTAGCTGATCACTTGGGTGTTGCTAAATCATTCCACTTCAACAACACATAAAAATTAGAAGATTGTTTGTTCCTTTTTATTATAGAAAAAAGTCTGTATTTTTTTTAGGGTATAAAGAAAATGTAATTTGAGGATTATGATTTTTGATGATTCTTTTTAGTTGTTTTGTCCTTTTGTAAAAGATTAGAACCAACCAAGTAATAATTATTAGTCTCTCTTCCCTTAAGGATGTTTTTATTTTGTGTATTAATTAGGAGAAGATGAACAAAATCTATGCATTGCATAAACAAAATTGTGACATTTTTTTCTTTTCCTAATTCATTTGTAAGTTTGAGCTAAGAACAAAGTAAAGATTGAATCTTAGCCGTCAAAATATCAATGGTGTCTCTACGAGATTGAATCGTGGCCGTTGATTCCAATTTCTTCTAATAGGAAACCGATTGATTTGGCTGTCTTCTTTGTTTAGTGGAGAGGAGGAAACATGGAGAATTCAAGGTGAGTTTTTTTGCAGAGATTTGGATTAGGGTTTGGTTTCATGGCGAGAATTAGGGTTTTCTCTTTGATTTTGAATAGGTTTCGATTCTTTACTTGACCTCTGTTTTTGCAATTGCAGATGAAACTAATTGATACAGATCCATAAATCCCAAAGATGCTAACTTTAAAGCCTTTTGTTCCTATAACAACATTAAAGCCTCTATTTTTACACAAAATTCATCATCATCGTCTCCATTTCTGCAAATCTCCATTAAAGCTCAAGACTTTTGCACAAAACAACGGTAACGACGATTCGACCAAACCGGTAAGTAACGATGATGGTGATGGTGATGGTTCGAAGAAAGATAAATTCGGTGGGTTTAGTTTGAAATGGGGAGATTTGTTGAATCCGGATCCAGAAAACTTTGTTGCTGTTGGATTAGCTGGTGTATTGACTTGGGCTAGTCTTCAAGTATTGTCACAGCTTTTCTTCATCTCTTTTGCTATTCTTGTTGCTGCTCTTAAGTATTCTTTTATCGCTGCTTTACTCATTTTCATTCTCGTCACTCTCCTCTAGCTTCTGTAATGTTGTTTCAATGGCAGAGATTGTAGAATATGTAATAGTTCTTGGTTAATGGTGAAATACACATTGCATTTGTTCTTGCGATCGATACGATTATTAGTGGGGTTTTATCTGATCTTACATGTAACGTTTAAACTCGGTTCTTGTAACACTCGAGAATGTATCGAAAATCTCGAAGAAACTCAAAGTTAACACCTTTGATGATCTTGAAACCTCGAAGAAATGCATTGATCTCTCGATATTCTTCCAATGAGTCACATTCTGTTCTTGAAAGTTGAAACACTCAAGAATGCAGCAGAACCAGATACAATCTCAAAGCTAACACCTTCTATGATGGAAAAAAAATGCATTGACATCTATGAATTCTAACAATGAATCACACTCTATTCTTGAAAACACTAAAGAATGTCTCAGAACCAGCTACAATCTCAAAGCTAACTCCTTGGATGATCCTGAAACCTCGAAGAAATGCATTGATCTCTAATGATTCTTCCAAAACGAGTAACACACGGTTCTTGAAAACACTAAAGAATGTCTCAGAACCAAGTAAATTCTCAAAGCTAACACCTATCATGATCCTGAAACATCTAAGAAAAATGCATTGATCTATACTACAGATTCTTCCAATGAATCAAACTCTGTTCTTAAAACACTAAAGAACGTCTCACAACAAGCTTTAAATCTCAAAGCTAACACCTTCCATGATCCTGAATCCTCTAAAGAAATCCATTCATCTCTTCAGATTCACACGCAATTCGTTGGCAACAATCATATAATCCAGTAACAGTGAGAATCAATCAAAAATTATTTCAATTAGTCTTAATAAGCTTTATAAGCAATTGTATTTGTAAACAAGACACTAAAGAAAGAGAGATTTTTTTTTAAAAAAGAGACTGCTTTTTAGAGGATTTCTTCTTGGAATTGGTAACAACAACAACTTGTGGTTTAGGATGTTTCTCAGCTTCACTCGGATCTAACCACTTAAGAGGATTACGATTGAAGAAAGGCCAATTCGGTACAGTGACCAGAGTCGTGAGAACAACACCGCCGGCGTAAATTAGCATCATCATGCTAAACGACGCCGTTACGTACCCAGCAACGAAAGCTACAATGGTTGCGATCAAAAGAAAGATCTGCATCAAATGCTCCGCCAATTTCTGTCCTTCCCAATCCATTTCTGAAACAAACAACAACAATTACGAAAAAATCAATCAGATCCTTCGAAATTGAATCAAAAATTTAAACGCGAAATCAAAATCAATCACCGAATTCGATCTACAAGAACACTCGTACGGATCCGATCTGATACTAAACCTTGAAAATGATGTGAATCTCTGTAAATCTGGTTTCGTCTCGACGAAAGTGAATTTGGGGAAGAAGAAGAAAGAAGAAGACGCTCCAAATTTCGGTTTAATACTAAACCGGGAAAGTTTTGACTAAAATGCAATTAATGGGCTTTATCTAGAAGCCCAGTTAAGTCACGGTCTAACATTAAATCAGAACGGTTAATTTCAGCGATCCATGACGTTTTAAATTCAACCAATAAGAATCGAGTGTTTAGCTTTAGCGATCCGCGTGAAATCTCTAACTTTTAATCTGGACCGTTGATTGGGTGTGAGAAAGCACATGTTGTGGTGTTTTAAACCGTACGATTAAAAACCACGAGAAACACATCGATGAGCGATAATAACCGTCCGATCTTTCGATCTTGATATAAATAAATATCAAGAGCCGTACACGCGAGGATTAATATCGTAAGTTTCTTTTCTCGAGATCAGAGCTCAAATTTGAAACCAGAGAAAAGCAAGAGACGTTTCGAGGAAGACTAGAGAGAAGAAGGTATGAGTTTCTTCGATCTATTTCTTTGTTCTTAGTTTAAGATTTTTGTTTATCGTATGATCGTTAGTAATCGTTTGGTAGGGTGGAATGAGATTAGGTTGGATTAGTTTCTATTTCTGGCGATTTTCGTTGTTCTTCTTCGTCGAATCGTTTTCTGGATCTAGGTTTAAGGTTAGAGGAATCGTTTCGTTAGATTTGAGTATTTGATTGGTTTGTTCTGAAATTGTTGATTATATTCACCGGAATTGTTTGATTTTGGGCGGTGATTGTTTGTTAGGGTTTCGGTTTTGGTCTTTGTTGATATCTTTGATTAGGCATTTCTGATCTGGATTTTCCTTTTGGATACTTGTTGAATTTGTTATACATTGCATGAATTTTGAGGTTTGATTTTGTTGTTTAAGCAGATGGCTCGTACTAAGCAAACTGCTCGTAAGTCTACTGGAGGAAAGGCACCAAGGAAGCAGCTCGCTACTAAGGTATGGTTTTCGTATATGACCTGAGTAACTCGATTCTTGTTTGGTTATTAACGATTGATTTGATTTTCAGGCTGCGCGTAAGTCTGCACCAACCACTGGAGGAGTCAAGAAGCCCCATCGTTACCGTCCTGGAACTGTTGCTCTTCGGTACGTAATCTATTTTCCTCCAATATTTGTGTATATATGGTCATTGTGATCGTTCTTGATTGTTGATTTTGTTAAAAAGCTCTGTTTCTTGTTTTTGTTGTACAGTGAAATCCGTAAGTACCAGAAGAGTACTGAGTTGCTGATCAGGAAGCTCCCATTCCAGAGGCTTGTTCGTGAAATTGCCCAGGACTTCAAGGTAATTCGCTTATTCCCTTGTCTACAATGAGTTGTGTGGTGGATTTTAACCTCTTTATGTTCATCATTGTGGAACTATTGACTTATTATCTGTCTCTTGTGATTGCAGACTGATCTTCGTTTCCAGAGCCATGCCGTGCTTGCCCTCCAGGAAGCTGCAGAAGCATACCTTGTTGGTCTCTTCGAAGACACTAACCTCTGCGCCATTCATGCTAAGCGTGTCACCATCATGCCTAAGGACATTCAACTCGCTCGCAGGATCAGAGGAGAGCGTGCTTAAGAGATTGGATCGTGGTTTGATATGTGAATGCTGTGTGGTTCTAAATAGGTAGATTGAAGTTAGTTAATGGCTGTAAAAGCTTTTGGTTTTTAGTAGGAAGACTTGAAAACAATGGTGATTCGGTTTTATGTTTAGTTACTACGTTTTGTGGTGTGTATTGCTTCTTTGGCAAATACTCTAAAAACACCACCTTTTGTTGTTGGATTTCATTTCTGAAACCTTTAATATGTTAAAGTTCCTGACTTTTGCTTTCTTCTGTGTGATTAAATATGAATTGAATTTCGCTTATTGTTGCATAACCTTAAATTTGGTGAATCTTGATCTAGTTTCTATAATTTGGTTATCCGTGTGACACTCAAAATCTTTGATCGTAGCCGTTGGGTTGGTTTGAGAAAACACAAAGTGCAAATGTTATAACCGTTAGATGAGGAATGTAAAGAAGCACAAGGAGCGTCTTGTGGTAACCACAATATTATAAATATAACTCATTCAACGGCATTATGACCACAACCACAATTATTTCAATAATTCGCTATTTACTTCTTTTGTGAGGAAAGACAAACAAACAAAACCAAAAGTCAGCCTATGCGAACAAGAGGTATGATTTGGGATTTTACTTTTGGGTTTTGTTTTTTTTCTTCTTCCATAGTTTCCCTGTTATTGTCTTCGATCTGATTGTGACGACCAAATTCTGTTTTGGGTCTTGTCCGATTTCGAATTTGAAAACAAAAAAACTGTCCCTATTGAATCTGCTCGATCGATTTGCGTCTGTATCTTAATTCGTTGAACGATCCACTCTTCTTGCAATAGTTTGTTCTTGCTCTGTGAGTCTCAGTCATTCTAGTGTTTGTTTGCAATAGTTTGGATAATTAGGGTTTTGAGTCAATTTTCCCCCTTTTAAACATTGTTTGGGCTGATTGTGCAATTTCTTCATCAATTTTGTCACAGATCATAGTGAAATCTCTAATTTTTTCGAAAGGTGTAATTTTTTTTTCTCTATCATGTGTTAATCAACAGATGGCTCGTACTAAGCAAACCGCTCGTAAGTCCACTGGAGGTAAAGCTCCAAGGAAGCAACTTGCTACTAAGGTTTAGTTTCTTATCTCTGTCAACGTCTTTTGTTCTGTGCTTAAAAAATGTCTTCTTGTTGTGTAATTAAGTTTCTGTATCCAACTCTAGGCTGCTCGTAAATCTGCACCAACCACTGGTGGAGTCAAGAAACCACATCGTTACCGTCCCGGAACCGTCGCTCTCCGGTTCGATTTTCGATATGATCGATTCATATGTCTTTTATGTTACATTGTGCTAATAAAGTCTCTATCTTTGTGTTTTGGTTTATTCTTCAGTGAAATTCGCAAGTACCAGAAGAGTACTGAATTGCTTATCAGGAAACTCCCATTTCAAAGGCTAGTACGTGAGATTGCTCAAGATTTCAAGACCGATTTACGTTTCCAAAGCCACGCTGTTTTGGCTCTTCAAGAAGCTGCAGAAGCTTACCTTGTTGGTCTCTTTGAAGACACTAACCTCTGCGCCATTCACGCCAAACGTGTCACGATCATGCCTAAAGACATTCAGCTCGCTCGTCGTATACGAGGCGAACGCGCTTAAAACCAAGAAAACCGATCATCATCGTCACCGAAGAATTCGCTTCTGCGGATTCGGTCACTAGTCTTTAAGAGTGTTGGTGTTGCAAAAACTCTTTTTAACTATTTGTTAAATTATGCTTTTTTCCTTCTTCTTGTGTCACATTTAATGGTTGATTTTCTATAATTATTATAAGTTTGTTGAAATTTGGACTTGACTAAATTTGGTTATAGAGGAAATGCATCATCTGATTTGGTTGGTTTAAAAACAAAATCTTTCCCTAAACAAATGGAAAAATTTCTTTTTTCAACCTCTTATAGTCAAATCAACCAAAACCCATTAACCCAAAACTCTGAAAAAACATTCATTCAAAACATCAATGGGAGGAGGAGAAGAAGAAGAAGAGAGACCATCCATTGAAGTAGCGAGGTATTCATCGAACGAAGTTGCGGATTTCGATACAGAGCTTTGGCTTTCGAAGATGAGAGGAGAAACCGATTTGGTTTCTTTAAAAGCCGATTTATCGGAAAAAGACACCTTGTTGAAGAATCTTGAAGCAGAGCTTGAGGAATCAAAGGTAGAGATTGCTTCTTTAAAAGAAAGACTTGAGAACGGTTCTCAAGATTCGAGCGAAGACGACGATAACTCTGTTCAAGAATTCGATACCGAGTCAATGAAGAACGAGATTGAATCTACTAAAGAAAATCTCCAAGCTTCTTCTTTGAAAATATCCGATTTAGTTCGAGAAATGAAAACGGTTAAAACCGAGCTTAAATACGCGACAGAAGCCGAATTAACAAGCAAGAAAGCTATGGATGATTTAGCGTTAGCTTTAAAAGAAGTCGCTACCGATTGTAGCGTAACGAAAGAGAAGCTAATGATCGTAGAAACGGAACTCAAAAGCGCGAAACTGGAGTCGAAAGAATGGAAAGAGAAGTACGAGGAAGCGAGGAAAGAAGCGGAATTGCTAAAGAACACGAGCGAAAGGTTAAGAATCGAAGCAGAGGAATCGTTATCAGCGTGGAACGGTAAAGAATCTGTTTTCGTGAGTATCATAAAACGAGGAGAAGACGAGAAAAACTCGCTTCTTGATGAGAATAACCGTTTACTCGAAGCGCTTGTCTCCGCGGAGAATTTAAGCAAGAAAGCGAAAGAAGAGAATCATAAAGTTAGAGATATATTAAAGCAAGCGATTAGCGAAGCAAACGTTGCGAAAGAAGCGGCCGGGTTAGCGAGAGCCGAGAATTCGAACTTGAAAGACGCGTTGTTGGATAAAGAAGAGGAATTACAATTCGCTTATAAGGAAATCGAAAGAGTTAAGGTTAATGAAAATGTTGCTAATGAAAATGTTGAGAAGTTGAAGAAGTTGTTGTCGGAAATCGAACTCGCTATGGAAGAAGAGAAACAAAGAAGCTTAAGTAGTCAAGATTCGATGCAGAAAGACGTAGAAGTTGTTGTTGTCGAGAAGGAGAATAAGAAGAAGGAGAAGAAGAAGGAGAAGAAAGAAGAGAATTTCGATAAGAAAATGATCGGTAAGACGTGTAGTTTTAGTATAATGAAGCTAGCTCATAACCATAATCATAACCATAAGCATAAAGAGATTACAATAGAAGAAGAGATTAAACCAACATTACAAGAAAATGATGATAGTGGTGAAGGAAACTCGCCAGCTTCGGATTCGTATTTGTTTAAAGGGTCGATTTTCGATGTAGCGGAGACACCACACGCGCAAACACATCACAAAAGGCGGTCTTCGTGTACGTTTTTGGAGGAAGTTGTGACGATTAATCCGGAGGATTTGGAGAGTTTGGAAGGGAATCATTTAGAGGAAGGGGAATTAAGCGATAAAGGAGCGGTTGCGGCGAGGAAAAAGAAAGCGTTTATACGTAGATTTGGTGATCTTCTTGTTAGGAGGAAAAGTTTGAGTTTTTCACATAAGAAAGAGTCTTCTACTGATTCACAAGATAAACAACATCAACCGCAACCGCAAACGCCAACTTCTCCATCGCAACCGCCGCTTTCTCCGGAGCCTTGATGGAGAAATATATGTGTTTTGATATGATTGTATAATGTGTTACTAGACACCATTGTTGTGTGTTTCTTTTACATGTTTTGAGTTTTTTTTTTTTTGTACATAAAGAAACCTTTGGTAATAAGGATTTGATCATTTTGTACTCGCATTGTATAGTAGTATACCATATTTAGCTGAGGGAAAGAATCAATCTAATCTTTTCAGGTGATTAGTGGATTTATGAACTTGTACTTAGGGGTTATTAGTTATTTAAATGCAATTATTTTTTTAAATCAAATAATCAATAAATAGATTAGTGCCACGAAAATGGAATAATCTATATTAATATTTCATGTCATAGGTTTGAGTGTGAACTATTAATTTTAGCATTATTAGTTTTAACATAGCAGACTTAAACGGCTTAACCTTATTATAAAGCATAAAACCCTACTAGAATATTCTAGAAATTAAAAAAAAAACATTAAAAATGTCAATATAATTAAAATAAATACAAATAAATAGAAGTAATCTTGATTATTGGCTGCATCAGGTGTTATCCAGCCAAGAAATGTTCCACAAATCTTCAATCGAGGTCTTGACACCAAGTATGACTTCTTTAACATATCTTTAAATCCATTCTTTTGATAAACCCCAAAATTGGAAAGAACTTTATGAAACCCTTATTTTACAGAAATATGGTACAACCCGAAATTCGCATAGATGGAAAACGAAGTCGAACAGCATATGTGTGGTAGATAGGATCAACCATGAATCTCTTTGTAGATCCATAACTCTAATTTGTTTCGACAAAAGGACTTTTTCTTTGAAAGGATAGATGTTACAATATAGAGTAGGTTTAAAACAAGAAATATAGAGTAAGTTAATAAAAATATATCTTTTAACGTTCAAACTAATTTAATTAGTCTTATAAAAGTAAAACATTAGGTTTAACTTGACTAATCTCTTAAAAACATTGTTGGGCCTGCTTAATTTAAAATATTGGGCCCAGTAATCAAAATGCCTCTTTTAAGCAAATTCCTAATTTCTTTTTGGCTCTCTCCTTCCTCTTGCGACGGCGACGGCGATTCTTAAAAGAAATATCGTCCGATTTTTTCCTGAATCTTCAGTAGATCGTAATTAGCTTTCTTCATCTCTTGGTGGATGTAGGATGGAGAGTTCATCTTCAGATGAAAAAACATCCTAGTTTTGAAGATATGATGAACTCTCCATCCTACATCCACCAGAAAATGAAGAAATCTACTTCCGATCTGCTGAAGATCCAGGTGAAAATGAGAAAATCGGTTTATTGACTTCAAGAGAAATCAAAGACGTTGTGACTCAAACCGAAGGGATTTCTGGTGAAACCGAAGAGAACTCTCTGGTGGTTGAAGCAAAAAAAGAGCTAAATTGTTTGGAGCGAATTAAGTTCAAAATTTAATACAAGCTAAATTAATCTATAATTGAAATTTGAGGGTTGAATTCAAGATAATGAAAAGAATACCTCAAATTGTCATTAATCTTCTAGAATTTCCAATTTACAACAAAGTGTTAAAGCATATTTTTTCACTTGTTGGACATTAGAGTGGTTTCTCTTTCTATCCTCAACTTGTAGATTAATTTGGTGGCCATTATATTCGAAAGAAAAATGGCAAAAGAGAAAGAAAAGAATTGATAGTTTTAGAAAATATCTAAGAATAGAGAGAAGAATATAATTGCTTAATCTTACATATCAAAATGTATAATATGGGCATGCTAAAACAATTTATACTTTTTTTTAACTGAATTTGTTTAAAATTTGACTGATATATGTTAAGATTTTATCAAGACAAAAAAACAAAATTTCAACATCACTCTCAACTCCTATAGTGCGAATTCTTTAATTTTATATAAAGTTCCTTATGTTTTGTGGTTTCTAGCTTTATTTTCTATTTGTGTTAATAACTTTGACATAATGGTTTGCATATTTGTGGGAAAAATATGCAAAATTCCCAGAAAGTATTTAAATGTATTTATATATACTTTTTAAATCGATGTTTGGGAAATCATATTGTTTCAAAAGTCTCTCAAATGCATAATAGGTTTCTAATTATAGCAAACAATGCAGGGACCATTCTACTTTTAATCACCCAACCACTCAACGGTGATGGGCTTTACATCACGGCCTAATTCTCATCTTCCACGTATAACGCCTGATGCGCAACCACCACTTCCACTTGGCATGTAGTTTCGTCACTTGCTTCAAATTGTCACGTGTACGGGTACCATGTGGCCACATAGTCGTACACCATTTTTTAGGTTTGTTAATTCGCTTTCTTAAGGCGTTGACTTATTGACCATGTCTTCCATAAGTTCGTGATGTAAGTATATTTATACATTTGTCCAAGTTAAAGATATTTCAAGTAAAAGATATAGCTAAAAACAACAAAACATTATACATACGCATTATTTGAATAACTTATCTTAGCAAAATAATGTATTAGAATAACATATATTACAACATTATGCTCTATATTTTTCTTTCTGTATCAAAGGAGATCATTGAGAGAATTTGTTTATGAATATGGGAAAGAATTCGTTTTAGATCATCATGAATATATTATTCCTTCTATACATACCTTCTATATATGCACTTATTGTATAGAATGTAAAATTCGATATAAAGGAGAAATCATGGGGGGCGACTATAAACGAATTTTCCTGATTTATTTAAAAGTTATGCTTAGTTTGAGAAATCAAAGACACTTAAGCAAGAGGAGAAGATTTTTTTTGCTAAAAGGAGAAGAAGATTACAAACACAAAAAACAAAAGAGAAGGATCAAAATAATTATCAAAACACGTTCAAAGTTTCGAGCCCAATAATTTGGCTTTTGTTTGGCTTTTAGCTAATGATAATTTAGCCGTTGACCAATGACTAGCTAAATTAGTCGACATCTAATTTTTTATATTGAATAATAATAAGCTCCTTAATAAAAAATTCATTGCATAGTATTTATATGATTTTGTTTTTATTGGGTTGCGGGAAATGATCACGAATCTAAAAGGTGGGCCATTTTTTCTTCCCTCAGCTAAGAAAATTAGGTATTTTAATTTATTATTTTATGAAAAAACAGGTAAGTTTGGTAGAAATATCTCTTTAACAAAAAAGAAACAAATACTAAAAATAGATAAACGCAATTACTCAATTAGGTGTTGTTCAACTTTTCAGGCCCTGAGAGAAGTTGATTAGTTATAGCACAAAATGACTAATTTTTTATATTTTGATAACTAATTAACTTTTCTTATAGCACAAAACGTGTGTTCTTTCTTGACAACAATAGTTAGTATATTTTCTTTCAAAAAAAACAATAGTTAGTATATTCTTTTTCAGAACGTACGAGCAATAAATTGCAATGAACAAAGAACCGAAATTGAACGGTTCGCGATTCACCACCTTGTTTCTGTCCTTGCCACGTGTCGAATGGGCCTATCTTCGATGGTATATTGACGGCCCAATACAATTCTGGGCCCATTACGATAAAAGCATATGTCACGTTGGTGCTGACTGTACCTGTACGTATGTATAAGTATTTTTACGAGTTAATGTGTATAAATATGCTATATGCGACTGAACCAAACAAAAGCCTTCATATTCTCTTGCATCTTCACTTTAATAACCTCGAAGGAATAATTAAAGAGAATAAGAAACAAAAAAAAACACAAAGTTTTGATATAGACCTCATAGAACAATAATAATCTCTTCTTTTTCTTCGTTTTAAGTTTTCTCTCTTCTTTGACCCGATCATCAATGGAGAGATACGATATCTTAAGAGATCTTGGTTCCGGTAACTTTGGAGTTGCCAAGCTTGTTAGAGAGAAAGCTAACAGCGAGTTTTACGCCGTCAAATACATCGAAAGAGGCGATAAGGTAAGTATTCATTTTTTATCATACAAGAATGATATGAAACTTAATATATATACATATGTCTCTTGATTTTGTTTTTTTAGAAATCGTTTTCTTAATTTTTTGATCGGTTATGAATATTTGATTTTATTCAGATTGATGAACATGTACAGAGAGAGATCATAAACCATAGAGATTTGAAGCATCCAAATATCATCAGATTCAAAGAGGTATGTATATGAGCATGATCAAAAACATAACCATGATTAAGTCTTAAATTTGTCTTAAATTTTGCCTAGTCGCTAAAACACATAAACCAGAGAAAACATAATAATTTGAGCCAAATATATGATAGTAGTCTAGTGGTGATTTACCTTTTAAGGTTAGAGTTCTAGTTATTGCTAGTTTATGGTTATTAGCATATACTTTTCTTTGACCATTTGCAAGAAATAATTGGCGCGCAAGTAGATTTACAATAATCTGAATTTTCAGCCTTGGGTTAAAATAAAATTAGAGATAATCTGGTCATGTAATTAATTATGTGTATCATTTCGCATGGTGAAGACTTTGGACTTCTTCTTAGAGAATGTATTAAATTGCTTTTAATAGTTATATGTCTCATTCTCCAACGGTCCGAAATTCGAGTTTCATTTGCCAGCGAATGTATATATATTAGTCACGACGTTGAAAAATTCGTCAATTACAAATTAATTCAACATTATATAAAAATATAAGCAATCGGTAGGTCGTCTCGATCTTGAGGGAAATCAAAATTAGAATAAAATAAAGGGTTACGACTAGTTATAAGTTATATTTGTTTTTCCCCTAAAATAAATATTCTTGTGTGTTGTATTTTTGGCTATGAATTTTGTAGGTTTTTGTAACACCAACGCATCTTGCCATAGTAATGGAGTATGCAGCTGGTGGTGAACTCTTTGAAAGAATTTGCAATGCTGGTAGATTCAGCGAAGACGAAGTATATAATTTACTTCAATTCATCATTAACCATAATTTAAAATTAATCTCGTTGATTTATGCATATAATTGATTTTTGTTTATTATTTAGGCAAGGTACTATTTCAAACAACTTATATCGGGAGTTAGCTATTGTCACGATATGGTACGTATTAGTTTTACTACATGTATTCTTATATGAATGTTATAAAAATACATTCATGTAAAATTTAACTTATAACGGATACGTTAATGCTACTAAAATTTCTTTTTATTGTAGCAAATATGTCACAGAGACCTTAAGCTGGAGAATACACTCCTTGACGGTAGCTCTTCGTCGCAGCTAAAAATATGCGATTTCGGATATTCGAAGGTACTAAATAATATAGCACACATTTCATTAATCTCCATTTGATCGTAATATGTTTTAAATTTTTAATTGTGAATAATTTGTTTTCGTACATGTAAATGTAGTCATCAGTTTTACACTCTCAGCCAAAATCCACCGTTGGAACTCCGGCTTACGTTGCTCCGGAGGTCTTGTCTCGGAAAGAATATAATGGGAAGGTACCTAATTAAATTATTAAATAATATAATAGCTTGACTAAATTTAATAACAAACAACAACTTGGTATAGAAAAATCTTATAGCCCTGTATTAAATTTGATTTTTTATAATATAGATTGCAGATGTGTGGTCGTGTGGGGTGACATTGTATGTAATGTTAGTTGGTGCTTATCCCTTTGAAGATCCAGAAGATCCAAAAAACATTAGAAAAACCATTCAGGTACTTACTCAAATTTAATTAATCAAATTAAATCAAACGTTCACTCCACTAATAATTTGTTTTTATATCATTTTGGCTTATACGAAGTTCAAGAATAATAATAAATATGAATAATTAATATGTACTATACAGAGGATATTAAGTGTACATTACACCATACCGGACTACGTCAGAATTTCTTCCGAGTGCAAAAGTCTCTTATCTCGTATCTTCGTCGCTGACCCTGATAAGGTAAACCACTAAACCTAAACCGGTTATATAGATAAATAAAACTAATATATTTCAAATGACTTAGAGTTTAATTACCTTAAGAAAACTAAAACAGAACTTATAATTCTATACATAATTTAAACCAGAACCAATCTATATATATGATATATTAAATTCAATATTATATCAACTAGTTAATATTTTTTGGAAGTGGAATATCGATGAATTTTAGCCGAAATCTAGATTGAATACTATATATGCTAATACATACATGATCTTTAATCTTGAAACCATGATAGAGAATAACTATACCGGAAATCGAAAAGCACCTGTGGTTCTTGAAGGATCCTCTATCGGTTGTGCCATCAAATATTTCTGAGGAGAAATGCGATAATGGAGATAAGACCAGAGTGGAAGAAAAAGAAGAGGAAGAAAAAGAGAAGTGTCGACAAAGTGTTGAAGAGATAGTGAAGATAATAGAAGAGGCAAGAAAAGGAGTGAATGGTACAAATAATAATGGTGGATTAGGTTTAATCGATGGAAGCATGGATCTTGATGATATTGATGATGCTGATATTTATGATGATGTTGTTGATGATGAGAGAAATGGTGATTTTGTATGTGCTCTATGATTGCATGCATTATGTACGTATGCAGCTTGAGAATATCCAATGATTTTGTGTTGCATGTAATTGAAACAATTAACTCCTAATCAAGTCAATTAATAAAGTATAAGAGTTGTTTCCGGAGGTCCCCTTTGATATGCCCTAGTTCGATGTCTGTTTGTTGAACTTGTTTTTTACTTACTTTTTTACTGGCTGTGTTTCTAGTTAAAAAATATGGATCTAATAATAAAATCAAAATCTCTAGACAAAAAAAAAAACAAATAAAGTATAAGAGTTGTTGATCCTATTCTTTATTTTCACGCTAGTTTTGCCATGATCGTATCATAGATGAAAGGATTGATTTTTTTTTTAGTATCGATTTTGAGGAGGAAGAAATGTTTATTGTGGATCAATTTATTTAAGTGTGTATATCTATTTCAAGATCAATCCACTTGTGGACTCACACGCTCCTTAGCAATATGAACGATGCGTGCACGTACAAGCTCACACTGCATTTCGCCATGTTGAAGAGAGGAAGAGAAATCACCCCAATCATCAATGTTCCTCATAAGTTGATCTTGAACAGTCACCGCAGACTTGTTTTCTCTTTGCAACAATGGCGATTCTGGCGAAAAATCAAATGATATTTAGGAGAGCATTTGCGACTATGAGGAAAATCACGATCTCGACGTCATTGAGTGAAGCATAAGCTGTGTCTGCGATTAGGCATGTGGAGGAGAGGAAGAGGAACCATCCAAACCACTAAGTCTTGCTCAAATCGGGTTTCAATCTCCAGTGGAGAATCAACAAGCTGGTCAAGGATCTCTAGGCAACAAGCTCTAACCTTGAATCATCTCTTGAAGCTAGGAATTTTCCAAAACTCGTTAGAGCCATGTACGATGCTACATTGTGTTTGGTCAAACCAGATCTTAGTAGTGGGAAGGAGAGTGATCCTAAGGAAGCAGAAAAGAAGGAAGTAGCAGTTGGTGTAGACTTGGAGAAGGTGACGGTTTCGATCGTCGCCCGTGGATTGATCATACTTAAACCGGGTGAAAAATTTCTTGCTTTTGGGAACTATTTGAGGAATTTGGAGGGTAAGGCGGTCGCTGTGTTCTCGGGGCAAGAGGTCTCCACGGTCAAAGAGCCCATCGAGAATGTTGCTCTCATGAGCCAATGGCTCGTCTACCGGATTTTCTTCACTTTGGCTGCTTTCGGTTATAATGTGTTTTGGATGTGGAAGACATTCGCAGGCGGTTTGTTCTTCTGTCTAGCGTTGCTTGTGAAATTCTGCCCGGAATTCCTCTCGGTGCTCATACTAAACATCGTGGAGTTTTTTGTCGATGAGGCCAAGGAGCTCAAGCTCGTCCTCGAGATGGTCATTGACGGCCTCTTCAGGTGAACTAGGATCTCTATATATTAGGAACTTCCACCGTTAATAACTTTCAGAGATCCCATTGTGTTGAACTAGGATCCCTAGGCACATATATATACGGATTCAGAAGCATATTAGGAATGATCTAAGCACATATTTTATCCATAATTATATTGGTATTGTGTTGGTGATGTCTTCCACTGTCTATCTCTCTCAATGCTAATGATTATTATATATTAGTAATGTGTTGGTGGTTACTTACTGATTACTTGCAGTACTAGAACATATATTATTAGTGTGTTGCTTTTAAAAAGATTGTCATTTGAATCACCAAAGTACCATATGCCAAACCTTTCTCTTGAATGTTAACTGGCTATATTGTGCAATGATCTAAGCTCATGAGCAGCTTGAGAGCTATAACTTGGTAATTCAGATTAGTGAGGAGAAAAAGAGCTCTGGCTTGAGCAATCTTCTCGAGATGAGCCACGAGTAGCAAGCCTCCCCTGCATCGATTGCGGTTTTTACGGTGGTGGAATCTCGATCAAAATAAGAAAACCATGGGATCTGGGCTAATCATTTGACTTGTGTTGCTTAATTACTAACTATGATGCTAAAACTAGCAGTTCAAACCTACGGCATAAAACATTAGGATAAACTAATCCATTTTTCGTAGCACTAATCTTTCACTTGATCAGGCTAATTTTCTAATTGCATTTAAATAACTAATAACCCCTAAGCAAAAGTTCATAAGGCCACTAATCACGTGAAAAGATTAGATTGATTCGTACCATAGATCTAAATATGAAACAAATGAAGGAAGAATTGCATTGTGTAGAAATTAATTAAAGTACAAAGAAATATGGAAATGGAGATTTAGAAGAAGAGATGAAAACTGATGGTTCTGTGGATAAGTATAAGGCTAGGCTTGTGGCTCAAGGATTTCGACAAAAAGAAGGTCTTGATTACTTTGACACATATTCTCCGGTGACGCGAATCACCTCCATCAGACTTTTGGTTAGTATCGCGGCATTAAGAGGTCTAGAAATACATCAGATGGATGTAAAAACCGCTTTTCTACATGGAGATTTAGAAGAAGAGATCTATATGAAACAACCTGAAGGATTTGTTGTCCCCGGACAAGAACACAAAGTTTGTAAACTTGTCAAGTCATTGTACGGACTGAAACAAGCTCCAAAACAATGGCATGAAAAAATTGATAATGTGATGATGTCAAACGGTTTCAGCATTAACGAATGTGATATATACATCAAATGTACCCCTCACGGATATGTTTTGTTGTGTTTGTATGTTGATGACATGCTCATTATTGGCAACACTAATGACATGATTAATCAAACAAAGAACTTACTTCGTAGTAACTTTGAAATGAAAGACATGGGATTGACAGATGTCATTCTCGGTATTAAGATTCACCGACATGCTGCAGGAATTATCTTGTCACAATCACATTATGCACAAAAGATACTTGATAGATTCAAAAACTATTCAAGTGGGACTGCAAAAACTCCAGTTGATCCTCATATTCATTTGACTAAAAACTCAGGTGATGCAGTTTTTCAGGTTGAATATGCACGAGTCATCGGAAGTCTGATGTATTTGACAAATTGTACTAGACCCGACTTAGCACATGCAGTAAACATACTAAGTCGTTATACTAGTAATCCAGGAAATAAACATTGGAAAGCGATAACTAGAGTATTGAATTACCTACGTTATACCAAAAATTATGGACTACACTATGGTAAAGAACCAGCAGTTTTGGAAGGATACAGTGACGCGAACTGGATTGCGGATTCCAAAAACTCAAAATCCACAAGTGGATATGTCTTTACACTTGGAGGTGCAGCAGTGTCCTGGAAGTCTTCCAAACAAACCGTGATAGCCACATCGACCATGGAATCTGTGTTTGTCGCTCTAGACAAAACTGCTCAAGAAGCAGAGTGGCTTCAGAATTTTTTGGAAGATATCCCTATGTGGGAGAAACCAGTGCCAGCTTTACGTGTACACTGTGATAGCCAATCGGCTATCTCTCAGGCACTGAATAATCATTATAATGGCAAGTCTCGTCACATACGACGATGACATAAAACCATTAGAAACTTGATCTCCACCGGAGTACTCACGATAGATTATATCAAATCTGCCGATAACCTAGTTGATCCATTCACTAAAGGTTTGACAAGAGATCAAGTAGTCAAATCATCAAGAGGAATGAGTTTACAAGCCTATGAATAAAGTTGAAGTTTGATTGACACCCCACCTACATGACTGGAGATCCCAAGAAATAGGTTCAAAGGGACAACAAATTCAAACCTAAACTAAAAGAACACTGTGAGATTAATATCTCTACCCAGTTCCCAGGATGACAAACAGTGTTACATCGGTATGGAAAGAGGATAAGCTTTTGGCTTTTAATGATTCTTTAGTCTTACAATAGATAGTATTTCAGAATACTTCTAATGATAAGCTAATGCAGATCACCTAGTGAGTGTGAAATGGGGCCGTTTCTTGGAGAATGAAGGAAAAGCTATATTCTCCAAGTTCACTCATGAAAACCAGGCAAGTTCAAGGCCAAAATGAACACAATAGAAAACAAGGTTCTATGAGAAAATGAGATATTTTATAGCTGTTGTCTAGGTTTACATCGAAATCCGGGTGGTTCAAGGCATCATATCCACCTCCTGGCCAAGTAAACCCGACAGCTACTAACTACGAGTGGTTCAAAGCTGAAAAATTGCTACCAACTCAGATACAATAATTTTTCGTTATACTCTCGAAAAGTCCGTCTGTCTGTCTAGTCATATAAGTTAGTCTAATCAGTAGAGTCTTAGAGTTTATCGAGTCGTCATATGTTTAGAGGTCATTTCTATTCATGTGGGGGATTGTTGGAACCATTTGTATACTTATTTAAATGGGCTTAGTATAAGACATTTGGGTATGCAAAATGGGGTTCAAAATGTGAAGGTGAAATGAGACAAAATTATTGGGCTAAGAGGTAGAAACCTCTTGTGTTGGTTTAATGAATGCACACTTAATTTTGTCCCACATCCAAAAACATTTTGGTGTGGTATAAATAAAGGGAAGCATTAGTAGTGTTCAAACAACAAAGAACACATATGGACCATGAAGGAGCTAAGGGAATCCCACACGCGCGCACCACCACCACCACCGAACCGAACCGGGCCGGGCTCGGGTTTGGATTTGGGTTTGGGTTTGGGTTTGGTCAATTGGACCGTAGGTCTATATAAAGACTATTCTTTTTGGGAAATTTTTTTATTAAAATTAAACCGAACCAATTGCAACTCACATTCATTGTCTTCGTTCATGTTCACCGAACTGGTGCGACTGAAACGCAACCTTTCGATTCTATATAACCAGAGCCATCGTCTTCTTCACGGATCAATTTTTTCTCTGAGAATTTTTTCCTCTGCGAAAATCTTCTATCCTCCACAAAGTAAGTCTCGAGAGTATTCATAGAAAATCTGTTCGTCAGATTCGATTTTGAGTGTTTGCGAAATCGTTTTTATTATCGGTTTTATCCTGAGATTCGTAATCGTATCAAACCGTCACACTACGGGCGATTTTTCGAATTAAGGAAAGAGAGTAATCTCGACTCCGTATTCGTTTTTTCTGAATCGAGAATTTCTTCTTCTTCTCAATTCTTGTTTGTTTTTCATTCGGATTTCTCAATTCGGTTTTGCGGTTCGTACATTATTTTCATAAGAGAAAGAAAAAGTTTCTAACCTTTAATTTGAGGAATATTAGCATACGTGAAAGAAGAATAAGGTACCGATTCTCCTTTTCAATAATATTTCACTATTCCGTCAAGTTGTTCTGATCAGTTTTTATAGTAAATAATATATATAACCTTTTAGTAGGTTTTATATATTCATTAGATACCAAATTCTTATAAGTTTATCTCTCATCCCAAGTACCAACAAACCAGATTCTCGAACTTGATACTCAATAACACCTTTTTAGTCATTTTCGATTTGCAGAGCTGATCCATGCCTAAATTACATGAGTTTACAATAAACAATGCAAAACCAAGCTTAGAAGTCGTTTGATGTCATAAAACGAGATTAGCACAAAACCTGTTTCTTACCGAAGCAAAACAGAGTATGAAACAGAGCAAGAAGAGATTGAGAGAAAGAGAGAAAGATAAGGAAAGGGAGCATACACAAGATTTAACGAGTTCACGCCCATAACCGGTCGCTACATCTCGCCGAGACTATGCTCGGAATCCACTAGATTCGTGATAAAGATTACAATAGGAATAATTAGTAAAACACTCTAATGCCCTTCACTAGCACTTAAAGTTCACTCAATCTATTCCTATGACTTAGAGAAAACAAGAACAAGCTTAAACTATTACATTGTTTTCTCTCATATCTCTATCATAAGTGTGTCGGCTCAACTCTCTCTCAAGGCTTCACCAAGCCTTTATATATGTGCAACTCACCAAAACCTAAAGCATCTCTCCACAACAAGACAAAAGCAAAAGGCTCCTCTTGTGGTCCCAAAAGCAAAGCCTTCAATTAACTCAAGTTAACTTTATTAACTCTAGTTAGAGTTTATCCTTGTTTGGTTTGAATAAACTTGCACATCCAGTTTTTATCTCCACAGTTGCCAATATTCTAGGCCTTGATAACTTAGTTTTTACGATAACTATTGCCATGTCTCTACTTTTCAAGGTAATTAGATTTTTGAGTCAAGTCAAACGCAAGTTTTAAAATATTTGCTAAGAAAAATCCATGATTTTATTTAATAGATTGGAGTAATAGAAAACATCAACTGGTGCATTTTCTAATATATATATATATATATATATATATATATAAATTTTAATTTGTACGACTGATAAAATACAAGCTTTTGAAAAATATCGCACATAAGTATTTTAAGGTTGACTTTTCAAGTTTTACCCTCCAAATGATTTCTTCCCAAAGTATTAAGAGCATGTGCATCCATGAATTTTTGTGGGTATCATTAAATATAAAATTATTAAAATTTGAGTAAAAAGAATAAAAAGAGTGTTTTTGGTTGAAGTAATGGGGTGTATTGAAATATAAAATTAATAAAATTTGAGTAAAGAGGTGAGATAGTTGATATTTTTGGAGAGAGAGTTTCAAATAGTTGATACTTTTGATACTTTTGAAGAGAGTATGAGTGTGTTTTTAATAATTTTATATTTAAAGAGAGTATAAAATTAATAAAAGTTGAGTAAAATGATGAAAGAGAAGGTATAAAGTTGAGTAAAAGGAAAAGAGAGTGTGTGTTTTAATAATTTTATATTTAATGATACCCACAAAAGTTCATGGATGCACATGCTCTAAGCAGGGGCGGAGGCATGAGCATGAAAGGGGGGGCACGTGCCCCCATTGTTAAAAAAAAAGAAGATATATTTGTTAAGTAAATTTTTATGTGCACCCATTGATATTTGAAAGTGTACACCCATAGATTAAGGCCAAAAGAAAAAAAAAAAAAAACCCATTTAATCAAACAAATAACTAAAGTCATAAAGATTAAAGCCCACTTATGTTAAACTAGTGTTTTATTTTAAAAAAAACCCTAATCAATTTCATCTAATCAATCTCTCGATCATAGAAAACATTTTACTTCCTTTTTTTTTTTTAACGTTTCTTATTGTTTTGCCTGCTAATCATCCCAAATCATCACAAAATAGGTAATTGTTTTTTGTTATTTATAATTCTACATGTTTTGATTTGTTCTAAATTTCCATTATTATATTAAGAATTGAAGTGTTTAATTGATTTCATTGTGAACATTTAGGGTTTCTGTTTTGATCGTATTAGTATTTAGTATAAACTAGAACAAGTTAAAAACATCAATAGACGATTAGTATTTGAATATACAATAATTCCTTTCAAAATTAGTGTTTGAGTTGTTGTCTCAGTGAACAATAGTAAAAGAGAAAAGTCTTGAGAAGTTGAGAATTTGAGATGGCATCAAATTTGACTATTTGATAATTTTTTAGGATTCATACGATGGGTTTTTAATGATTCGTTGGCTGTTGGCACTAATAAAGTTTGTTTGTCTTTGAATTTAGTTTTAAGTTTTGCTTCTTGTTTTATCTTTAAATTATTGTGTTGAACGCATAAATATGACACTTCTATTCATATTTTGTAGATTAACAATGGAACGATATTTTAAAAAGAAGGTTGATTCATCATCTGATAGTATAGATGATTTGCCGAGGGATCCAGCTAAAAGAAAAAGTATAATGGATTATCATCCAAACCAAAGAGACGAGGTAAGACGCAAATATCTTCTTAGAGGTCCAAATCAACCACGTGATCATATCTTTGAAAAAAGAGATTTTGGAGAAAAACGGAGACGATTCAATCCAACTTGGTTTGATGGTGATTATGCTAATTGGCTAGAGTATAGTGAATCAGAAGAAAAGGCTTATTGTTTGTTTTGCTACTTGTTTAGAAATGAAGAATATCCTGGATTTGTGAAAAAAGGATTTTCGAGTTGGAACAAGCCAGAGAGATTGTTTAATCATGTAGGTAGTGATCCTAATAGCTCTCATAATACTGCTGCAAAAAGATGTGATGATTTGTTGAATCAAAAGCAGTCCATCAGACATTCTCTATATAAAAAGGATAATGTCGTCAAAAATCAGTATCGTATCCGGCTGAATGCTTCAGTTGATGTTGCAAGGCATTTGTTGCGACAAGGATTAGCTTTTCGTGGTCATAGGGAAGGACAAGAGTCTTCTAATAAAGGAAATTTTTTATAACTCTTGAAATACACTGCAGATCACAATGATCTTATAGACAAAGTTGTTCTGAAGAATGCTCCAGGAAACAACCAGATGGTTTCTCATGAGATTCAAAAGGATATAGTTAACTCTTTTGCTGAAGAAGTAGTGAAATCTATTATAGAAGAAATTGATCATGGTGTGTTTGGTTTGTTGGTGGATGAATCAGCTGATGTTTCTGACAAAGAATAAATGGCTGTTATTATTCGATTTGTTGATAAAAGTGGAGTAGTCAAAGAAAGATTTGTTGGAGTTGTCCATGTGAAAGAGACTTCCTCTTTATCTTTGAAGCATGCTATTGATGAATTATTTGCAAAGTATGGGTTGAACTTGAAAAAGGTAAGAGGACAAGGTTATGATGGAGCGAGTAATATGAAGGGAGAGTTTAATGGGTTACGATCATTGATTTCCAGAGAAAACAACTCTGCATATTATGTTCATTGTTTTGCTCATCAGCTTCAGTTGGTTGTAGTGGCGATCGCGAAGAAACATTTTGATGTTGGTGATTTTTTTTGATATGGTTTCTACATTGCTGAATGTGGTTGGAGCCTCTTGTAAACGGAAAGATATGGTCAGGGAACATTATTGGGAAGAAATAGCTGTTGGAATTACTAGTGGTGAAATTAGTACTGGAAAGGGACAAAATCAAGAAATTTCTTTTCAAAGGCTTGGAAATACTCGGTGGGGTTCTCATTATAAAACATTATTGCGTTTGGTTAGTTTGTTTTCTCCTATAGTTAAAGTTCTTGAACATATCGAGAATGAAGGCATAGAGGACGTAAAGAGACGCCAAGCACATGGTCTCCTACTGTATATTCACACATTTGATTGTGTGTTCTATTTGCAACTGATGTTACTTATTCTGGGATTAACTGAGAACTTGTCGATGGCCTTGCAAAAGAAAGATCAAGACATTTTGAATGCTATGTCATTAGTAGAATCTACTAAGCGGGAATTACAGAAGGTTAGAGATGATGGTTGGGATTCACTTATGCTTGAAGTTTCTTCTTTTTGTAAGAAACATGATGCTCATATGCTCATAATGGAAGAAGCTTTTATCGATCCTCGGAGACCAAGGAAGAAAACCAACATAACTAATATACATCACTATAAGGTAAACTGCTTTACTACAGTTCTGGATTTGCAGCTTCAGGAGTTTAACGATCGTTTTACTGAGGTAAACACTGATTTACTCATTTGTATGGCTTCTTTAAGTCCTCTTGATGGGTTTCGTGGATTTGACAAGTCAAAGTTGGTGAAATTGGCTAAGTTCTATCCATATGACTTTAGTTTCATGGAATGTTTATCTCTTGAGCAACAACTTAGAATTTACATTGATAATGTACGACAAGATAAACATTTCAAAGATTTGAAGAGTCTTGGAGATCTTGCTCGTTTGATGGTAGAAACCAGAAAGCATCTTGCTCATCCATTGGTTTACAGGCTTTTGAAGTTAGTTTTGACTTTACCAGTTGCTACTGCAAGTGTTGAGAGATGCTTTTATGCAATGAAGTTAGTGAAGACAAGCTTACGCAACCGAATGGGATATGATTTTTTAAGTGACTACCTGATTTGTTTTATCGAAAAAGAATTGCTTGAAGATGTTACAAATGAAATAGTGATGGACCGATTTCAGGCGATAAAGAACGTAGAATGGTGTTGTAGAATGTTATTTTTATTTGAATAGAGCTTTATTTTTATTTATTTTTATATTTATTTAATTAAATATTTTTGTCCCCATTTGAAAACATTTCTGGATCCGCCCCCGGCCTAAGCTCATATAGCTAGACCTCCCAAACTAATAAATTTAATCACTAACCCACATAAATTATCCACTTTTAAGTAAATGTACATTCGTAACATTTTTTTTTCAATAACGTTTAGCTATCCAAATTCGCGTTTAAATTTTTTTGTTTACTCAGATTCTATCTTAATACAAATTTCACCTAATTATGAAACTAGGCCAGTCTTCCAACTGCCATATGCATAGCATATATAATTGAAATCGTTTTCCAAGTGTCAGAAAAGTTTAATTTACTTTAGAAAAAGAAAGAAAAATCACATAGGAATTTGATAGTCCCAATCATAATATTGTATTTTCAGACGGGAAGGAAAATTTGGAACATGGTGAAATTATTATATGATATTGCTATTATTAATGATTAGAGTACCATATAATTGAAATCGTTCTCCAAGTGTCACAAAAGTTTAATTTACTTTAGAAAAAGAAAGAAAAATCACATAGGAATTTGATAGTCCCAATCATAATTGTATTTTCAGACGGGAAGGAAAATTTGGAACATGGTGAAATTATTATATGATATTGCTATTATTAATGATTAGAGTACCATATAATAAAAAAAAATAGGGTCCCTAATCAATAACAGAAAATGGTGAATACCGTTTTCAAATTGTTTTGAAAATTAGAAATTTTCAATTGAAAATGCATTTTTTTAGGGGACGGAAATATGAAAATGAGATCAAGACTACAGAATACGAAACATTTGCCACTTTTATTACCTCGAAATTTTTATTAAAAACCGAATTTTAACAAGAAAGCAATAATTTTAAAAAATCGGTTCGATTTGGTTCAAATGATTTTTGCCTAGGGGTGGGCATAATTCCCGTTCCGTACCGAACCGTCCCGTTCCGTTCCATTCCTGACCCTATATTCCCGTTCCATATTAAATTATATTCCCAAATGGTACACGTTAGTGATTCCCGTTTGGGAATGAGACAGGACGGGACAGGAATGAGAATTCTCTAAGTCCTATTTGTCTCGAAGTAAATATTTACTTGTATAAAATATATCTTAGTAGATATGAGTTTCTTAGTTTTTCATATATGTTACTATATGCGCAATTTTTTTGTATGCTACAAATCATTTACAAGAAAAGATTGATCCGAAAATTGTTTTACCTATTGAGATTTGAGATTTGAGAGTGTTGGTTTACTTAGAATTTTATTTTATTTTAGTAAGATTTTAGTTTATTAAGTTGCAAGTGTTGGTCTACTTAAAAATTTATTTTATTTAATAAGACTTAAGTTTGTTCAAATATTTTGTTATTATTTAGCAAATTCACCCAAAAATTTATGAGGAAAGAAAAGATTATTTCTAAAAAATATTTTTGTCACAATTTTTTTACTCCCTCTGTTCTCTTTTAATTGATTTTCTAGGAAAAAAAAATATTTTTAAAAGATTGATTTTTCATTTTTTCAATATATTTTTAATAAAAGTATAATTGTGAATTGTAGATTTCAAAACATATTTATTGACTTTATTAGATTACTATTGGTTTACAGTTATAGAAAATTATATTTTATAAAAAATAAGACCTTTATAATTAACCATTAATGTGTTTTCTTAATATTTGAAAACTCTAGAAAATCAAACAAATAAAAACAGAGAGAGTACAAGTTTGTAAAAGAGTTAATTGGGTGGATATTACTGAATTGTTGTGAAATTAAGTAAATGACAATAAGTTTCAAACAACTCAAAATCACTGTGCATAATTGTGTGGTTAATGACATTTCCATCCTTTTTCCATCCTAAATAACATCTGGTGGAATCCACCTCCGGCTCCGGCTATACCCTAATTGGACAGAGGTTAACCCAAATTCGCATTTCTAATTTGTGTGGTGGAGCGGTGATCGATCGGTGGTGGATTTGTCAACGGTGGTGGAGCGGTGATTTGATCGGTGGTGGATTTGTGATCGGTGGTGGAGTGGTGATTTGATCGGTGGTGGAGCGGTGATGGAGAAGAAAGAGAATGAGATAGAGATAGAGAAGAGAGGTGATGATACGCCGGGGAGGGAGAGAGAGAGAGAGCCGAAACTTTGGAAGAGGAGAAGATGATGATGATAATGATGACGCTGACTCACATGGGCGAATAAGTATCAATCGTGTCATTTTTATTTGTTTCCCTCTTTTATTGATTTCGTTACGATTGATACATACTACAAGATATTTTATTGACTTAAAAATGATATTAGTTACGTTTTTCAATTTTGATTACATAACTCTTACATTTTTATTTTATTTTTCTCTGAGTTGTAAGAAATTCAATGTAGACAAGAAAGCATAAAAATTGTAATAATTACAAGTTTATTTGGAAAATGAATTCTTAATATAATGTAATGAATTGTATAATGCATGGAAATGTCGAAACCTATGGACCTATCAATCTTTCGATTGGTAAGTTTTTCTTTCTAATCAAGGAAAATGTGATTGGAGTGTACATTTCAATATGAAAGACATATTAACTACAAAAATCCTATTTGTTTTTAAATTTTTAGAATAAAAAAGAAAAGTTGGACGATAATTTGGCGAATACAAAAATCGATTAAACTAGGCTGTGAAGGCTCTAATATAACTAGGACAAGTTTTTTTCACTTGTTCTTCAAGGTTAATCCCGCTTGTCGATTGATTGAATCTCTCATGCTAAGGTAATTGATCGTTATTTGGTAAATCAGCTATAAAAAATGAGTGAATTCGTTCGTTTGAATGTTTATATATGTTCTTCAGCTTTGTTTAATCGTATAAGTTATATTGCAATTATCTGGGAATGGAGAATCTCGCTTTATTTGCGTTTTCAATTCCGTAATTCAAATTGATATTGTTTGTTTTGAGTTTATTTGTGAAATTAAAAAACTGTATTCAGTATGGTTAACCAAACTATATGAAACTGTATAATAGATTACATGTTCGCATGTTAAGAGGAAATGCTAAAATAATTGCCAAACTATGACCTCGGGATGACACGTTCAACATCGGCATTGCATTTTGCACACTTCCACAACTGTTTAGGAAAAACCTAATTGGAAAATTTATTTAGTGACCCTCATCCAAATGGTTTTCATGCAATCCTGACTTTTTGGTTGGTTAGTATTACTTCTTTATTTATTTACTAAAATTATATGCGTGAGGAGTGGTTCTGTAACGACCATTAGAATGAGTCATCTAGAAGTTAGTGATGATCTTTGATAGACCCTCATCCAAATGGTTTTCATACTTTCTGATGAACTATTTCTTCAACGTTACATGCATAGTTTGATTCTATAAGAAGAAAACAAATCCGTTAATACTGATTTCGTTAATGATTGCATCTTTGTAACACATAAATTCAATTGTAAAGATAGACAAACCTTTTCATCAACAACGATCATTTCAAGTGACTCCATGCCGTTCAGGTCTTGTTTCCACAACTTCAAGATATTCACCTTGATTCTCCATTGCGTTTTGTAAGTTTTCAAGGAAAGGACGTCTGTGATAGTGCCAATTGTGTTAGTTTATCAAAATATTTGTATGTTAATCATGGAAAGATTTTTTCGTGTTGGTGATGAAAATGAGAAGGAGAAAGAGTATTTATAGAGGGATATATTTGGTGGCTCCAAGGTAGGTTAAGTCAAGCGTAATATTTGTACTAACTAATGTTAAAATATATGATGTTAAAAAAATTTGTGGGACTGTGGTGCTAAAAGATTTGGTTGTTATCTATCCTATATATATTAATTGAGAAGATACTAAAATTTCAAAATCTTAGGTGTTACTCATTAAGACCTTTAGGGGACATTTTAACTTAAAAAATCCTATGTGTCATACTAAGATATGTTCTAACTTAAAAATCATATGTGTCATACTAAGAGTGTTTTAAGGGCCAATTATCATCCTCTTAAAAATTTAAAATAATAACACATTTATAAATTTATCAACATTACGAAACATTCCTAAAATTTTGCATTAATTTTAAATAAAATTCCGAAATAAACATTTATATAAATAACTTTCCTTTTTTCAAACCTAAAATAAGATTACCATCACCACTTCCCTATATATAAGCTAACAAACACAAAAACACATATCTAACAACAACCATCTACAAAAAACAAAGACATTTTCAGTAGGAGAATCTTTAATTCATTTTTTTTCTTTGTTTTTGATGTGTCAATATTGTTTTTTAATAAATATAAACCTACAATCTTACATATGGTTATAGAAAAATTTATATCATTGCCACTATGAAAAAGTCAAATGATCTTAAAGATTGTGCTCCTACGATCAACAGTGGTGTGTGTAAGTAATTGTACAAATTAGATTATCTTATTTATAATCACAAATGGATAAATCATCTTACATATGGTTATAGAAAAATTTATATCATTGCCACTATGAAAAAGTCAAATGATCTTAAAGATTGTGCTCCTACGATCAACAGTGGTGTGTGTAAGTAATTGTACAAATTAGATTATCTTATTTATAATCACAAATGGATAAATCATAGGTCAAGAATGTATTCATTTTTTTCTCCATCTCTTATTGTAGATGTGTGCGACCAAACCGATGCTATAAAGTACTTATTTGAGTATATTCAAAAAGAATAAGATCGAGTAACACCTACAACCGAGAAAAGTAAGATTGCTAAAGATGGCAAACGCGATGAAAAGGATGTTCAAGCTAAAGACCACAAGTCTTTGCTCCAATATTGGAAGAAATACAATATGCAATTCTTTCTCGAAGACAAATACCATACGAAGTTTGTCTGGTCCAAGAATACGAAAGATTGGACACTAAGGCAAAAGACTTCTGAAGATAGAATCCTATTTACTTATGAGTAAAAAAATTAGGATTTTCTATTTTTGTCAGCTTAGAAACGTCGGTCTCTTTCTACCTCGATCTGTATTTTCTCATGGACAATTGTACATGGCACTATCAAGATTAAAGTCTAAGGAGGGATTAAAGATTTTGATCACAGACAAGTATAGTATATTTGTTGATTAATTTCTTTTTAATAAATTTGTTGATGTATATTTGTTGCTCTCAATAGACGGTTCAAAAATAAAGTTTTGAAACTATTTATTGTCTACATATTTTAGATCAAAAATCGTTTTTTTTTTATTTACTACATATAATCTAGTCTACTATATAAAAGATGAAGGGCACACTCCATCTTATTGACAAGTCAATGTTTTCAGATTTTTGTAGTAGGACACGTGGCTATGGTCCTCTCAGCTCCTCTGTTTTTATATGATGGCATTGACAGTCAGTTATACAACCGATTCAATTTCCTCTACATACGCTTTTATTCTCGAAACGTTTATCACTTTCGATTATAGCCCACAAAGTTTTGTTCAATCTTAATGTCTCAAAATGATCTCTTCGAACGGAGGGGAAGCCAAGCAATAGAGATTCATTTGGTAAGGAATTCGTTCGTCACATCCCCCAAATCGACTATGCTGAATCGAGTCCTTTCAATCTGAGAGAATATGCTTTTGGGATAGCCATATCCGCATCAGATTATCAATTGATATTTGATCCACGATGAACTTTTGCTCTCAGCCATTCTTCGGCGAGAGGGTGCTTCTTTGCAAGTATACGCCCTCTATATCTGCTCAACCATTTTTTGTAGTTGATTTGATTACAAATAATTGTTGTTTTGATTGCTACAGCAGAAAAAGGCCAATATAATGATTTGATGAAAAAAGAGATCTTCATGTGCAAGTTTGTGTTTCTTTTTTTACTATAACTACTAGAGATAGTGGATTTACTCGTTATCACAATGGAGTGGTGTCATCTTTTGCTTGCAATGCAACCATATTTGTCCATCCACTGATTTGGTGTATTCAAGTATGGAAAAAAATGAGAAATCTAGATGCCGTACTTGCAGAGATCGTTCATGCATTACTCTTTTGTTATTGTATTTTAAGGAATTTGAATTGGGACTATGCTAATATATATAAGCAACAAGAACAACGCTTTCGAAGATGCAAAAGAGACTATATGCTCACTTTCGTTCACTGGTCATTTTGATAGAACATAAGTTCAGTTTTGATGGAGCTGCCAGGGATGAGGATATGATCGATGGGGCTAAATCGGTTCGTATGCTTGTATCCTGATCTCAGATGGCAACATCGATAGATAAACTTTGAGTGACATGGCAACTTCTTCCGTCATCACGGAAGCTAGGAACATTTGTTCGATACGTGTTAAATTTTCCTTAATACAATAGCCAAAAGTCGATCAAGCGGGTTAAACCTATGATGTTAATCAGTGCCGGTCCAATCATTTTGGATGCCCTATGCATATATGTAGAATTTTCGTACATTTTCTTATACCATAAAAATAGTAATCTAAATAAAAAAAACACATTTAAACTCCATTAAACCGTTTATAATTCCAAATAGTTAGTAAGAAATAAAAGAAAAACAACAAAATAGAATTTATTTGCCAAATCCGATTCAATCAACGTATGTGAACGCTTTGGTTCAAGACTACAAAACCGCACCTATCCGAAGAGGTAAATGTATGAGTTTTGTTCGGAATTTTAGGTTTGAGGTTTGTTTGGAGGCATAGAGTGAAATTTGTGATAGCTTATCAGCTTGTCATCAAGGTTATCCCTCTTATTAACACGGCTCTTGCATGGCGGAACAAGGCTCTTCCGTGGAAAGCTCAGATTCTTGAAAGTGCAGTGTCTTGGTTTGCTCAATGATATCAGTTCTTTGAAGAGAATTGTATGTATGCCTCGTTTGATGCTCTTTATGCTTCTGTTTGATGAAATGACTATTCATGAGGACATGCTTGAAGGGTTTCTTTTATTGCGGGTAATTTCATTTTGTTTTGAATATTTGCGCTTTTTTGTTTTGGTTTTTCCTTTCTCTTATTAGTATATGACTATGATGAATGATTGTTTCATGTTTTTAGCCGAATGATGTTTCATTTATAAACCTACGCATCCACTTGTAGACGATTTGGATTGTTTTAATACATGTTCTTGAAAACATTTTTATTGTGTAGTACAAACTTTTCATTTCTCTTTGCAATCATAAATATAACTAAAACAAATACAAAGTTAGGATCTCCGACTAGATTTTGTCTCAAGAGATTTTTGATAGTAGTGATGGTATTTTTGTCATTATAAGGTTAGGATCAAGAGTTATGCGAGAATGTAATCATTATTCTTCGAATCGTTTGAAATTGGAATATAACTAATCACATTCACTTTTGACTTGGAAAAGTTAATGATTCTTTCAAGTAGACCAAGTCACATAAACTAGATAATAATAGTAGCAAATATCAAAATCTATATATAATAGTAAACCCAAACAAATGAATTTTTTTTAAAGGTTTTTCCGGTTTATTTATAGTGGTTGTTTCCAAAAGCTGTGTCTTTTTCTTTGGGTTGCGACTGTTCGTAAGGTTGTGTCTTTTCATTTGGGTTGCAACTTTTCATAAGATTGTGTCTTTTCATTTGGGTTGTGACTTTTCGTAAAAATAACCATTTAGTAGTTGATTTGTAAAGTTGTGTCTTTTCATTATGATTGTCTTGTCAAGAGGTACGAACAAAATAACCATTTTTTGGTTACTTTAATCATTTGAGTTGAACTTCTCGTTAAAAAAACGTATAGATCATTTGGGTTGCAACTTTTCGTAAAAGAAACCGTTAGATAGTTAATTTGGAGAGTTGGGTCTTTTCATTATGATTTATTTGGGTTGCGATTTTTTGTAAAAATAATTGTTAGTAGTTATTTTGTAAAATTGCGTCTTTTCATTATCGTTGTTTCGTCAAGAGTTGCGAATAGGATAACCGTTTTATGGTTATTTTTAAAATTTGATTTTTTCGTTTTCAGTTTTCCAAAGATGTGTCTTTTGTAATTAACCGTTTTAATACTTTTTTGAATGGTTGCGATCTTTCATGAAAAGACCCATTTTGTCTTATATATAGGTGTCTTACGAATTGTTCTAAGGCCATGTTCATTGGTGACACCGTCGTGTCTTAAGAAATGTTCTTATAATATAAAATTATTAAAACACACACTCTCTCTTCCTTTTACTCAACTTCATACATTCTCTTTCATCATTTTACTCAACTTTATACATTCTCTTTCATCCTTTTACTCAACTTTAATTAAGAACACTCTCCAAAAGTGTCTAATTTTAGACACTCTCTCTCCTCTTTAAGAACACTTCATCATCATCTACTCAACTTTTATTAATTTTATATTTCAATATACCCCATAAAAACATTCTCTTTCTTCCTTTTACTCAAATTTTAATAATTTTATATTGTTAGAACACCCCATAAGACACCATAAGATCTCCAATGAACATGCCCTAAGTATTCTTAATCATCAAAAAAATTGAATAGTATCTTTGTCATTTTGCAAATTATGCACTTTTCCTTTGCTGTGTCACCTAATTTCTCTTTGTAAAAAGACATTCATTTCAAGAAATAAAAATAATCATTTTCAATTGCCCATGATTTCAAACCATTTTTCAATTAAAATGTTGAGTTAATTAGCTAAAACACCAAAAAATTGCAGTGAAATTAACAATATAACCAAAATCTTTGGGATTCCTTTGTAAACTATAGGTGGTTTTGCATAATCGCACTATAAGTTTTGGTTTATTAGTGCAAATATTCTATATTCACTTTTTAAGAAAAATAAAAATCTATTAAAACCCACGACGTCGCCGGCGAAAACAGAGAAAACCTCGGCGACGGAGACAGTAAAAATGGGATTTGTTCATGGAGATTTTTCTTAAACCATTACCTGCTGCTTTCAGAGTTAATTCCATGTAATATGCTTCTAACTTTATTTTTTACATTCTTGAAAATTTCAAGATTCTAATACTTCAAAGTAATAGTTTTGAGACTGAAATGTTGATTCTTTAGTGGTCAATTTTGCGATGAGATTCGGTCTATTTTGGTGAATGATTTCATGAAATCTCTTCAAGCTGAGGTAAATTCATTGATAATAGTAATCTACATAAAGAAGATCATTTTTGTAATCTAAAAATGTTGGTTTTTGTTTTGTTTTCTTGATTAGGCTATAGAGTGTGGTGAATTGGATGGTATAAAGCCATTACTTTGGTACCCTAAGAATCTTGCTTGGCATTCGAATTTCTTGCAATAAGAGGTAAGTTTTTTCTTTTCTTAAAATGACCCGACTCGTAAAATCTTGAATTTACTCTGTTTTTCAGGTTTGTCTCTGTTAAAAGTTGGTGGGAAAATGGTTTACTCAACTTGCTCAATGAATCCAATCGAAAATGAAGCTGTTATCGCCGAGGTAATTTATTTCGTTATTCGTAAAAACGTAATCTGATTTAACTGTTGAGCTTGTTAATGTCTCGGATAAGTTTCCCGAGCTTATTCGAAGACCAGGTCTTACGAAATGGAAGGTAAATTAAAATTTGAAACAAACAGTAATAAAAAATTTTGTAACAACTTTTGTTTTGTACTTGTGTGGATTTAGGTGCATGATAAAGAAGGATGGTACAAATCTTATAAAGATGTACCGAAATCGCAAAGAGACTGAGTTTTGAAAAGCATGTTTCCTTCTGGTAAAACCGATAAAGACTCTTCGAATGAATTAACCGAGGAAGAAGTCTGTGATCTTCCACTCGAACGATGTGTGAGGATTTTTTATTACAGTCTTTCGAAAAGTTTCAACTTTACCAGAGAAACCAATTCAGAGAAAGAACTTGTCTTTAGATGAACCGGTAATGCGAGGGAAGTGGAAAGGACTTGACCCTGTTGTTTTCTTGAGAGATGAAACATGAAACAGTGATTGAAGCGATCAAGGCGTCTTACGGTATCAAAGACGAATCTTTTCCTCTGTACGGTCATCTCGTGACGAGAAACAGCGATACGAGCAGTAAAGGAAACGTGAAAAGGATTTACTATGTTTCGAAATCGGTTAAATTTGTTATTGAGCTTTAAAAAATTAGATCTTAGGCCGGTGTCACTGTTAAAAAATTACATCTTAGACCGGTGTCACTGTTAAAAAGCTTAAAAAAATTACCAGTGAAACACAAAATTATATGGTGTCAGATGAACCCATATTATTACTCCACGTAGATTCGTCTCTTCTAATAACCCCAAAGTAAAATTTCATAAAGCCACTAATCACGTGAAAAGATTAGATTGATTCGTACCATAGATCTAAATATGAAACAAATGAAGGAATTGCATTGTGTAGAAATTAATTAACTACAAAGAAATATGGAAATGGAGAAAATGGTGCTTGACTTCTCTCTTCAGCTAGTTCGGTTTGTTGAGCTTGTCCTTCCCGATACGACTCGTCCCTTTTATATTGTTTGCGCATAAGTAACAAGATCCTCTCACGTTTTGCTCTGGCCCACTAATCACGTTTTACCTTATCATGTTCGAAGTAATATAGACACACGGTCATGTATAAGATATAGATGTTCGTTCAATTATTTTCATAAGAGAAAAAAAAGTTGTTAACCTTTAATTTGAGGAATATTTGCAAACATGAAAGAAAAATAAGGTAACGATTCTCATTTTCAATAATATTTCACTATTCCGTCAAGTTGTTCTGATCGGCTTTTATAGTAAATAATATATATAACCTTTTAATAGGTTTTATATATTCATTAGATACCAAACTCTTATAAGTTTATCTCTCATCCCAAGTGTACGAACAAACCAGATTCTCGAACTTGATGATCAATAACACCTTTTTAGTCATTTTCGATTTGAATCCATGCCTAAATTACATGAGTTTACAATAAACAATGCAAACTATTATGTGATTTAAAGAATAGGATAGTCATGACATGGCTATTATATGCACGAATAACTAAGATGTTTGGGTTCTCGAACACCTTCTTACTGTAAATTTTATTTGTTTCATCGAGGCAGCTTGGAGAATTAGTATAAAAGGATTTTTAATTGAGATGACTGGATATATGGAGAATGCAAAATTGTTCTCGACCCTTTGACTATATGGTACGTCAAATATACATTTCTTAATTATATAAATTTTTTCTATATCTATTCATTTCACAATTATTTCATCTGAACTAATTATATAATTACAATTTTCATCGGCAACATGTCGAGAAATGGTTTGGAAATTATAATTCCACTTGCTTTCTTAGTCTCGACCGGGTGCCTATACCCAATGTTTTGTTTTTATTACTACTATCTTATAGATACTTTTGGTTTTGTTTAGTTCGGTTTGTATTATTTATCTTCTATATAAAGACTGGTTATAACGTTACAATGTTTTTTTTTTTTTTTTTGAAAATTATAACGTTAGAATGTTGATGTTATAAATCAACGTAGCGTACGAGTGACAAATGGATTAGGAGTAGGCAACTGATAAGGAGCAAGATTTGAAAAGTGACACAATCCTTGTCAGTTCTCGTTATATTTCTCCATGATCAAATGGATTAGATTTTCTCTTCAAATGAAGCCGTCATAGCAGCGGCCAATGATCTCTCCGTTCTTCTCATACAAGAAAACATGCCATTTGCCACTACCAAAAATGTCACAAATTCGTCACTAATGAGGCTTTTGCGACTATTTTGCGACGAATACAAGTCGTCGCAAAAACGCCGTCGCTAGTTTGCGACGGATTTATGACGGATTTAGGACTCCATAACTCAGTCGCAAATAAGGAACACAATTGTAACTCATGTAGGTAGTCACTAATTAGCAACATATTTGGGACTGCCTTTGACGTGGCAAATAAGCGACTAATTAGCGGCTTCTGATTTTGTGACTGATTTATGACTAACTTTATTCGTCGCAAATTAACGATTAATTAGCTTCTAATTAGAGACTATATTGTTTTTGTCACATTTTGGGTTAGTCACATTTTGGTCACTAATTTGCCACTGATTTGCCACTTATATGCTACTAATTGTTTATTTGTTTTGTTTTGAATTGTCCAAATCGAATGAATAACCAAAAACTTTGAAATTAAAAGCATACTACATAATCAAGCATTTAAATACTACATAATCAAGCATTTAAAGTACAAAAGTGTTCAAACCAAAGTACAAAAAGTATTACAACGTTCTCGATATTGTCACGGTTCCAAAGCGGAAAGAAAAAGCGATTTGCAAATCGGAGGACCAACTGCAAATGATGCACAGTACTAAAATGATCATTGATTGTCTAAGGAAATAACTTGATGACTAGACTCTAATAGCCAAGCATGTTACCATGTTTTGGACCAATTCCTTTCCAAGATAATGATCAATACGATAAATCTGTTGTTCCTCAAACAACTCTCCAATCTGACAACTCAGTTGCTCTGCGGATTCAAGGTCCTTTCCAAATGGCTTCTCAACAACAATCCGTGTCCATCCTCCAAGATCAGCTGGAATTCATTAGACGATATATAAATACATGAATTCCAAAGAGACGGTAACTTGTCTTTGGTGCAAGGGGCTCACATTTGTTCATGCAGCATGTCTTGATCATCTTGCATACAGAAGGATAAACGGACGGTGGAAGTGCAAGGTAAAACAGTCTCCGAGAAGACCCTTCAGATTTTTTTTTCGAAATTTCATGCTCTGAAATTGCCATGTCCAATCTCTCAAACCCCTCCTCAGAATCGTAAGGACCACTCACATACTTAATCTACATAGGTAGGAACTTATTTTCAGTACCGAAAAACGTGAACTTAACATTCTGAAAACAATATACTAACCAGCTCTAAAAACTTTGACAAAGCTTCCGCTTGCTCGGCATTCTTCTCATCAACAAGATACCTGCAAAACACTATTCAATTATGAACTTCTTTTGAAAGAAACCAACTTAAGTGCAACAAAATCAAATGGCTTTCTTTTAGCTCACCCACGAATCCGATTTCTCAGCTCATCCTCTTTCACAAACGATTTAGTAGACCTCTTCTCAACATGCCATTGACCAGATCCCATCTTGCAATTGGACAATTTCCTGTTTTGAGCCATTCATCGCTCATAGCTTCGTGGTTTCCTCCCTGAAAGATAAACAACAAATAAGCAATGATCTACGCTTTAACTATGCACATCGATTCAAATAACATGTTGAGCAAGAACCGCATAAAACCTTTAACTACGCTTTAACTATGCACAATGATCCATTCTTCTTGCCTTGACAAAAGAAGAGAATCTGAAAAAGAACAAATAAAGAATCATAAGATATATGTCCTCACAAGCACAAACCATAGAATCAGACTCAACAAAAACTAATGAAGCAAGGCAAAGATGCTAAGTAGAGTAAAAGTCAGAGGAATCCAAAGGTAATTGATTCTCTACACATGATGATAAGGTTCAATTTTAAATGGAGAGTAAGAACATCCTCCAATTCACAGTTGAGTCCATCTATTGTATAAACCACACAGAAACCCAGATTCAATTACAAAAATCCAGTTTTAAAACAAGTAAGGCTAATGAATCTATGAGCACCAAAATCTAACACGAACAGTGATGAAAGAGTCTCTAAACGACTAAACCAAAATCAGATCTAGCCAAAACCAAATTCCGCAAAAGGATTAAGAGAGAGAAACTTACGGATGGAGAGATTGGAGACGAGGACGATGACTGAAAGAGAAATGGAGACTTACAGAAGAATTTCGGAGAAATCATAGAATCGTTTGCTACCTTGGTGAAGAAACGGCGACATTTCTGACGCGACGGATATTCCGCCGGAGAGGAGAATTTCACGGCGGAGGAAGCGAAGAGAGAGAGACGAGATGGTCGGAGTGAAGTTTGAAGGAGAGGTAAGGAGGTAAGACGGAGACGGAGGAGGATCTGGAAACGCAGAGAGGAAGGGATTTAGGGTTTTTCGGAAGATAAGGAAATGGAAGAAGCAGAGGCAGACATGGCTTTAGCTTTGAGATGAAGATGGAGGCTAAAGCTCTCTCTGGAAGGGGATAAGGTTTAAGGGTTTCTTCGAGAGATTTTCAGAGTGAAGAGAGAGTAGAGATAAGGAGACCAAGAGATAAAGATTAGTTTTTTTAACTTTTACACTTAGGCGCAAAATGAAAAATTTTGGCAAATTTCGTTTCCCACTTAGTCATTTTCGTTTCCCCCTCAAATTTATGTCGCTAAGTAGTCTCAAATTTGTGACTGATTTGTGACGATTTTAAGTTAGTCACAAATCAAATCCCTAAACCCTAAACATTTAGATCCAATATTTGTTTTTCTTCCCTTTTCCTATACCATATACCCTAAATAAACTGATATAACCATTATATCACCACTAACAAAGCTAATTTACAAAAACATCACCTTACATAAACTTTCTTTAAAACTTCTAAGTGTTTATAAGCTAAAGTACATTAATGTTGTTCTCACATATATATTTTTTTAGAAATTGATTTACTCACTACAACCACATCTTGGCTACTTTGTCATTGACTTTAGTACAAGTTGAATACAACTATGAATCATGGAAACATACATTTTGGGGTTTAATGTGTATTATTGTAAAATAGAGTGGCAAAGTAGTCACTAATCAGTCGCAAATTTACTTATGCGTCGCAAATGTGTCGCAAAATAGTGGTATATTTGTGACTATTTTGTAACGTTAGTATAGGTTTGAGAATCCAAAACCCTAAACCCTATATAGTCACTAAAGAGTCACAAATTCGTCACTATTAATTTTTTTTTTAAAATTTTTATTTTGAAACCCTAAACCCTATTTAAATATGAATCATAGATACCTAAATTTTTGATTTTAATGTCCAAAAATGTTATGTAGTGGCCAAATCGTCACAAATGAGTCACAATGGCCAAACCCTAAACCCTATTTAGTCACAAATCGGTCACAAAGCAGTCACAAATTAATTAAAAAAATTGTATGGGAAGTATTGTTTGCATGTTGTAAACCATTGTGCCATTGTAACTAATCAGTATTGAGTTGATCTAAAATATATTTATACCCTTGGAGAATATTTATGTTTTAAAGACATTTAGAATTTTGAAAATAAAAAGATATGTGAAATTCGTAGTGAGTTTTGTGTATTTAAAAAGTTTAGTTATTAGAATTATAATGATATTAGATTTTCAATGAAATTTAAAACTCATCAAACAAATAACAATGGATTTCATTAAAAATGTCATAATCCATAAATAAATAAGAATGGATCTCCAAGACCGCTTTGGATTTGGATAGGGACTCGCTTAATATTTTTATATTTGTTCTTTCGCGGTACTTGAAAAATTCAGGGTTTTATCGGATTATTTAGGGACTCGCTCAATTTTGGCATTTGTATGCAACATTGACCGAGTCCCTAAATAATCCTACAAAACCCTATTTTGATCATGTTCATGTTGATATTCACTCTTGAGGGGAGAGTGAATCGTATATATTGGCAAAAAGATTAGCCACTACTTTGTGACGCCAACGAAAGAGTGACAAATATGTGACGTTTTAGCCTCTACTTTGCGACTACCATTAGAAAAAATATCTTAGTTAGGTTCACTCGTGATTAAACACGTTTTTTTTTTGTTTCTTTCTTACCGACATGCATATCAATTTGTCTTCTTGTGTCGACATTGGATTTGCGACGCTTTAGTGACTCTTTTGAAGGCGTCGCTAAATTGTGACTTCTCTGATAGTCACAAATTCGTCACAATTTTGCAACCACTATAATCGTCTTCTAGGAGTCGCTAATTTGTGACGACTTCTGAACCTACTTTTAGGTGTCACAAAGTAGTCACTAATTTGCGACTACCTTACGACTAGTTGCTTGCGTCGCAAATTAGCGACTAGTTTACGACGCCTTTTATTGGCTTGGCAAATCAGTCGGAAATTCGTCTCAAAGTAGTCGCAAATATTAGTGACTGATTTTTCAGTCACAAACCGTAGTCACTAATGGACTGTTTTCTTGTAGTGTCAACATAAAGCGTACTTTTTCTTTAAGCCCGAAATCCAATGCCACATATTTTACAATGAATTTTATTTAGTGATTTCATGAGCTCAAATATTTATCGTTCAAGAATTGTGAGACTGAAAAATTATTGTTTGAGAAGGTAGGCAGAGTTAAAGATGCTTCTACAACCACATTCTAAACACATTGAGCTAGACACTAAATCCTCCCCAAAGGTTGCGAATATTCTAGACCTTGATAACTTAGTTTTTACGATAACTATTGCCATGTCTCTACTTTTCAAGGTAAGTACATTTTTGACTCAAGTCAAACGCAAGATTTAAAATATTTGATAAGAAAAATCCATGATTTTATTTAATAGATTGGAGTAATAGAAAACATCAACTGGTGCATTTTCTATATTTATTTATCATACAAATTTTAATTTGTACGACTGATAAAATACAAGCTTTTGAAAAATATCGCACATAAGTATTTTAAGGTTGACTTTTCAAGTTTTACCCTCCAAATGATTTCTTCCCAAAGTATTAAGCTCATATAGCTAGACCTCCCAAACTAATAAATTTAATCACTAACCCACATAAATTATTCACTTTTAAATAAATCTACATTCGTAACATTTTTTTGTCAATAACGTTTAGCTATCCAAATTCGCATTTAAAGTTTTTTGTTTACTCAGATTCTATCTTAATACAAATTTCACCTAATTATGAAACTAGGCTAGTCTTCCAACTGCCATATGCAAATATAATTGAAATCGTTTTCCAAGTGTCACAATAGTTTTAATTTACTTTAGAAAAAGAAAGAAAAATCACATAGGAATTTGATAGTCCCAATCATAATGTATTTTCAGACGGGAAGGAAAATTTGGAACATGGTGAAATTATTATAAAATATTGCTATTACTAATGATTAGAGTACCATATAATAAAAAAAATAGGGTCCCTAATCAATAACAGAAAATGGTGAATACCGTTTTCACATTGTTTTGAAAATTAGAAATTTCAATTGAAAATGCATTTTTTAGGGGACGGAAATATGAAAATGAGATCAAGACTACACAGAATACGAAACATTTGCCACTTTTATTACCTCGAAATTTTTATTAGAAACCGAATTTTAACAAGAAAGTAATAATTTTAAAAAATCGGTTCGATTTTGTTCAGATGAATTTTGCCCAGAAGGTAGATTTAACCGAGTAGACGGAACAAATTGAACCAATAATAAATAATAAACCAGAGGGATAGGACCGAACTCAATAGTCCCTAACTCTTCTTTTCTTCATATTTCGGCCCCACACTTCTATATGTTTGTAATATCGAAGTTTTTTTTTTTTCCGTCTCAATTTTCATTGCACAAAAAGGCCAAAGCCATACATAGAATAAAGTCCATAAGTGTACACAACCAAACTTCCTCACCTATGACTTCCTAAGGATATAATACATTATCCGATCCTACAATACAACACAAAGAGGACACATTCCTGAGCATCACTCCCACTCCGAAGTATCTCTATATCATTTCTTGTAGGATCAGATTTTTTAACCACAATGGATAACCAAGAAAGACATAAGAATAAATTCTACCTTCCTTGGTTACACTTTGTGCTATTAACCTTGCTCCCTTATTTGATCCTTGAGATACACTCTCCATCCTCCATTCCGGAATCTTTGTTAAATCCTTTAGCAGTTTCTCCGATTGAAAACTATAATTAGGCCATGCCTTTGGTCTCATTACAGCTCCTGTCAATTGGGGGAATTGCACCGAGAAGATAATCCTATTCTTCTTATGACTAGTTAAACTCTCAAATGCCCATAACATCACTTCCAACTTAAGTTCCTCTTCATTTCTTAATCCTCCAAAGGACTTTTTTCTATGAAGAAGCACCTGACCATTAGAGTCTCTTAACACCCATCCACCACCTCCAATTTTCCCATTCTGCTTCCATGAGAACCCCACATTGCATTTCACCCAACCTTGAGGAGGCTTTCTCCACATATTATTATTTCTCCTCTCTTCTCTACGCTGATGGTTTCCTTCCTGAGCCAAAAACCAATCTTCAACGTCCTCCATCACTTTCTTGATTGTCAAAGAAGCTTCAAAAGACTTCCCTTCAATAAACAGCGCGTTCCTATTCTTCCATATCATCCACAAAATCCATGGGATATCTCTTCTTATCTGGATAGGAATATCGCTTCTCTTTCTCAGCCCCAAAACAAAGGAAAAATTAACAAAAATGGAGTGTTGATGATAACCATCCCTAGGCCATGGAACAGAAGAGCATGCCCATACTTGTCTTGCTGCCGAACAAGAGAAAAAGACATGATTGGGATCCTCACCCTCTACACCACATGATTGGCATCTACTATCAAGAGTGACTCCTTTCTTAGCCACCAAATCCACCACTGGAATAGCATTCTTAATTGCACGCCAAAGAAAGTTCCTAATCTTTAAAGGAGCTTGTAGATCTCATATCTCAGCTATTAACCCATTGATAGACGGCCTAGAGACTGCATACTGAATCAACTCCTTATTCTTACTCATATTTGCTAGCCAATAGCCACTCTTAACCACATATTCTCCAGACTTGGAATGATTCCACACCCAATAATCTTCCTGCGAGATTACTGGTTTCATTTGCAGCATAATATCCTTGTCTCTTTGGTAAAACTGCTCCTCTAGCTTATCCAACAACCATTCTCCTGATCTCTGATCAATCAAGTCACTGACCCTCAGATCCAGGTTGACAAATCCTTGTTTCATAAGAGGAATTCTCATGCATCCATCTGCGATCCAAGGATCACACCATACTCTAATGGTCCTCCCATTCCCAATCATCTTAGCCAATCCTTTCTCCAAAAGTTCTCTGCCCCACAAAAACACTCTTCCACGCAAAGGAATGTCTAGCTCCTAGCACTGCCTGAAGAAAATCCCCTTGAGCATAGTATCTGCTTTTGAAAAATAAGGCAGCAAGAGAGTTTGGATTCTGGATCATTCTCCACGCCTGTTTTGCAAGAAGAGCTTGATTGAAACATTCAATATCTTTGAAATCCAAACCTCCATTCTCTTTGGCTAAACAAAGTTTTTCCCAACTGATCCAATGTATCTTCTTTTTATCCTCTACAGAACTCCACCAGAATTCAGCCATAATACTAGACAAGGCAGAACAAGTAGCCTTAGGAAGTTTAAAAACTGACATTGCATAAACAGGCATTGCCAATGCCACAACTTTAAGCAAAGTCTCTTTTCCTCCCATGGATAAAGTCTTAGCAAACCAACCAGACATCCTAGCTTTAAGACTATCTCTAATATATGTCAACATCTCAATCTTTGACCCTCTAAAACACTCAAGAAGGCCTAAGTACTTCCCAGCTCCACCCTCAGTAGATATTCCTAGAGCCACTTGAATACTACTCTTTACCTCAACCTCAATCTTTAACCCAAAAGAAATCGAGGACTTCTCTGGATTTACAACCTGACCTGTAGCCTCACCATACCTCTGAAGAATGGTCTTTAATTCCCAGCATTGTTTCAACTCAGCCTTACAAATGAAAAGGCTATCATCTGCAAAAAGCAAATGATGAACAGATGGCCCCTCATTAGTAAAACTCATTCCAGTAATCCTGCCTTCTCTTTCAGCTTTTACAAGCATATGAGTTAATTTTTCAGTGCATAAAAGAAACAAAAAGGGAGACAGCGGGTCCCCTTGCCTCAAGCCTCTCTTAGGGACTATCATTCTATGAGGTTGATCATTGATAAGCACCGAGTAAGTAATTGAGGACACACAAAACATGATCCAAGCTATCCATCTGGGATGAAAACCTAAAGCGGCCAAAAGGGCTTGAAGATACTCCCACTCAACCCTATCATATGCCTTGGACATATATGATTTTATAGCCATAAACTCCTTCTTCTAAGACTATGTACTACCTCATGAGCCACCATGATATTATCTGAGATTTGTCTTTCAGCCACAAAAGCTGATTGAAAAGGTGATACCAAGGCTGACAGATATGGTTGTAATCTTTTAACTAGAATCTTTGAGACTGCCTTATAGAGAACAGAACAAAGACTAATCGGTCTCAAGTCTCCCATCTTAGTAGCATTAGTCTTTTTAGGTATCAAACAGAGATGAGTGTAGTTTCACTCCACTGGAAACAACCCACTCTGGAAGAAACCCTGTATCTCTAAGGTTACTGCATCCCCTATCACATCCCAATACTCTTGAAAAAACAAACCTATCATCCCATCAGGACCAGGCGCTCTTGATGCTTTGATAGAAAATATAGTTTCCTTTACTTCCTCTCTTGACACTTCTCTAATCAGATCTCTATTCATTTCTTCAGTAACTTTAGGTTGAAACTCAGCAAAAATCTCCAAAAAACCAGAGGGTCTAGAAGAGGCAAACAAATTAGAGAAATAGTCATTTGCCACTTGAGCTTTTGATGCCTCACCCTTCTGCATATTTCCATTAACATCTTCCAATTGATCCAAGTACTTCTTTGCACGGCTAGCTTTTACAGAGGCATGATAATATTTAGTATTTGCATCCCCTTCTCTGTACCATCTATGTCTACACTTTTTGCTCCAAAAATACTCTTCCTCCCTATAAGCTTCATTCAAGTCCTTTTTGAGCATGTGTTGCTTCTGAAAGTTAGGCATAGAGCTAGACTGATCTCTTTCCAATTCCTGTTGGATCGCCTCTATCTTCTCTTTAGCATTTGTATTATTAACCTTTTTCCAACCACTGAGAGCCTTTCTGCAACACCTTATATGATCTGCTATCAACCCACCAAACTGAGAGGATCCCTCATTTCAAGCCTTCTCAATGCATTCCTTCACCAAAGGCTTATGCAACATTCTTCTATCAAACCTAAATTGCCCTTTATATACATCCTGAGAGGAGAGCAATTTAATCAAAACCGGCCTGTGATCAGATCCCCTCTTCTCCAAAAAGGACTGATTTGCCACATGGAACTTCTTGTACCACTCCTTGTTTCTAAAAGCTCTATCCAACTTGCACTGAACATCCATATCCTTTCCTCTCATGCCACCCCACGTAAAACCATTTCCATGACTAGGCATTTCAACCATATCACAAGCTTTGATCATATTTACAAAAGACTCAAACTTGTATTCATCCCTACTAGGCCCTCCAACCTTCTCTCCATTATGGAGAATATCATTAAAATCCCCCACTATACACCAACATTCCTTCCTCTAAATCCCGATCCTAGTCATCCTCTCCCACAGCTGAGGTCTCTCCTTAAGAACTGGATTCCCATACACAAAGGAAACAAAGAAAAAAGCATCACCAAACTGAATCGCACAATCCAATAAGTTCTTGCTAAAAGATCTAATATCTACATTCACTGACTTCTTCCACATCAATGCTAAACCTCTGCTCTATCCAACCGGTTCCACAGTGAACATTCTATCATACCCTAACCAAACTTGCAAATCTTCCATTATATCTCTCTTATGTTTCGTTTCCATCAAGAACATTACCTCAGGGAATTGTTTTTTACGCAGCTCCATAAGGCGTTGAATTGTCAAGCCATGAATACGGTCCATGCCTTGACAATTCCAGCTCAATATGCTCATTATATCTTGGACAGTCCCTCATGTGGGACTATCTCCTTGTTGTTGCCTTTAGCAACCTTGCTTCCTTTATCTCTGCCCATCACCACTTCAGAACCTACAACAACTCCTTTCCTCTTTCCTTCACCTCCACAACTTGCTCCTTCCTTAAGGATAACCTCAGTAGCCAGAATCCCTTTAACAGAACCCTAGGTTTACGATTAGTTTTGTATGGCCTCTTCCTAGACTTGCCTTTCTTAGTTAAGGTCCCAGAGGAACCAACCTCAGAGAGACCAATTCCATTTACCGTTGAATCCAACTGAAAAGAGGCAGGCTTAGAACACCAAGGAAGATCCTCACTCATTGCTACCTGAGGCTCAGGATACCATAACATGGCTTCTCCTGCCAAAATAGCTGAATTCACCTGATTATTTCCATCTTCCTTCCCTTCTCCTTTATTTGTAGACACTGATGATTCATAATCAAAAACCAACCCTTTACCTTTATCTAGGGCCTGAGAAACTATAGGCATTGGTTCCAGACTCAAAGCTAGTCTCTGAGAGGTAGGATCTTTCTCTGCTTCAGACACTGACTGCCTCACTCTAATCTCTTTTACTCCCAATGGCTCTCCATTCGCTGTGAGCAAGTAGGTTCTTATCTCCTGCAATACCTCTTCTGCTATCTTTGGTCTCCCTGTTAGAGGATCCATTCCAACTTGATTTTCCCCCAAAACTCCAAACAAAGGGTCTCCTTTTTCTAACACTGGCTTAAATTTCTGATTTGCTTTACCACCCTTATCTCTTCTCATATCTCTTTTCTCAGCACCTTTCCTTAGATACAAGGGACATACCTCTTGCTTATGTGTTAGATGTTGACAGCAGTAGCATCTCTTCTGGACTCGTTCATAGTCATACAGTACAGTAGTTGTTCCTCCCTTAGGCAAGTTGACTTCCTTGGATCTCCTTAATGCTTTAGAAACATCAAGACTGATGAGAACTCGGACATAATCTCTATTCTCTTGCTTTTCAGGATCATAAGGAACTTCTACCACTCGACCTGCAAACTTACTCAAAGATCGTATCGCTTCCACCGTATAATGATTGACTGGAATTTGACTTAACCTAACCCAAATCAAGACGTGTTGTAGATAATCCACCGGGGGAGACTCCACCCATCTCTCCAGAACTAAAGCCCATTCATTATAGGTATGAAGTCCTTTCTCCAGAATCTCTTCTACGTCATGCTCAGTTTTGAAGATAAACTGAAATCTTTCTTTAAACAGAGCAACTCCCCTCACTCTCCCTATCTTCTGCCATTTCCTTGGAAGATCTTGTATCAGACTAGTCACCTTTTGCTTCGCCGGATTAAGTACTCGACCTAGCAGACTCAATGCGTTGTCTTTATTCGAACAGAATTGAGGAGAATCCGGCATATCAAAAGCCACCTCTTCCTCCTCCTCCTTACCCAAACTCATCCTGAGCATCTCTCTATCCATAGCCGCTGACATGGTGAACACCACTGAGGAAATCCCGCCTTTCAACCTACCACATCTATACCAAGACCTTACTAACTCAAATCTTAACTATCCTCTCCCAACAACTCTTCAACCGAACTTCAAAGATGTCAAAAGACTTCAATATCTTTTTATGAAGAACATAAGAAACTCGATGCTCAGATCGAAAATATCTTCAAAATCCAGAAATCGAGATGTTAAAATGATTCTTAGCCACATAAACCACAAGATAAGACCCTCTTTCTCAAAAAGAGATTTCTAAGCCCAAAAAGGGGAGCTAAAAGCGATTTTTTCACAAGCGTTTTTGTAATATCGAAGTTGTTCTGATCATTTTTTTAGAAAATAATATAACTTATTAGGGCATCCTTATTGCACACACCATCGTGTCTTAAGGCCATATAAAATTATTAAAACACACACTCTCTCTTCCTTTTACTCAACTTTATACCTTCTCTTTCATCCTTTTACTCAACTTTTATTAATTTTATATTTAAACACACTTTCTTCCTTTTAAAAACACTCTCCAAAAAATCTAATTTTAAACACTCTTTCTTCATTTTAAACACTTTCTACTCTCTTTACTCAAATTTTATTAATTTTATATTTCAATATACCCCACAAAAACACTCTCTTTCTTCTTTTTACAACCATTTTAATAATTTTATATTATAAAAACATTACATTTAGACACCATCGTCTTACCAATAAGGATGCTCTTATAGGTTTTATATAATTCATTAGATACCAAATTCTTATAAGTTTATCTCTCGTCCCAAGTCCCAACAAACCAGATTCTCGAACTTGATACTCAATAACACCTTTTTAGTCATTTTCCATTTGCAGAGCTGATCCATGCTTTAAATTACATGAATTTACAATACACAATGCAAACTATTAGAGCATGATTATTGCAGTCATTTTCTATGGGAGTGTCTGCAATAATTATGCTCTAATAGTTACACAGCTAGCTATTATGGAATAACGAGGAACAAAAAAAAAAACCTAAACAACTGAACCGGATTGCAAATGTTTTTTTTTTTAAACCGGTAAAGAAGAAAACCAAACCATATAAAACCGAATTACAAATATACGGTGAGTCGGTGACTATGTATTACCTAATATGATTTAAGCATTTACAAAATGAATAAACTGGCTAAACGAAATTAAGAACCCTAATTCCCATAGCGGCAATGATGGGAGTTGGATCCATATTTGCTAAGGTAACCATAACCAAACCGATTTGTAATCTTAGTTAGTATTTGTCCACAGTCCACACGTGTAACATTGTTGATTCTAAATTACAAAAAAATATGCAGTATTGTCGGAAACCTGAATCTCGACAATGCTCCTCCTCGAGTAATCAGAATACATGTAGATCCTCCTTTCATCGACTTAAGTTAAACTACTTTTCATACCCAAAAAAAAATAATTCTCATAGATACCACTTTTTTAAGTTTTTCTTTTCCAACCATACCACCAATTTTTAAAAATTCCTTAAAGTTTGATCAACCGGAGGTCCCTTTAATATACTTCGATGCTTGTTTGTTGGAACTTTGATTTTTATTTACCTTTATTACTGGTTGTTTTTCTAGTTAAAAATATGGATCTAACAATAACATCAAAATCTTTAAACAGAATTACAAATAAAGTATAAGAGTTATGGATCATATTCTTCATTTTTACAATCACGAGGGCAATGCATGATGTATTGAAGACCTCTGTCATTAAAGTGTTGAGTGAGTTTTGGACATTGATTGCGTTTAGAGCTGATGTCTCGAGGAAACGAAGCCCTTCTTTCGCATCTTCTTTTGGAATCGCTCTTTGATCTTGTAAATCAAATTTGTTTCCGATTTCTATCGGCGTGTGCTCTTAGTTCTTCAAGCCAACGAGGGATGTGATCAAATGTTTCACGTTTAGTCAAGTCATAAATCAACATTGCACCAACTGCCCTCCTCTGTAATACGCTTGTAACAGCTCTGTATCTGCTCCCCGGAAAAACGAAAAGAACAAAGTCACTACACTAAGAACCGCATATCAAATACCATAATTATCATATTCCAAGAGGTCAATACAAAATTCATAATTTCCTAAATAAACACAAGCTAGACAAACACACAAGACAAAACAAGCTAGAAAGACACACAAGACAAGATAGACAAGACAAGACAACTCAAAGACAACTCAAAGACAACTAATTTGATTTGGATTTCTCTTCTTCCTCTTTGCCTGCACCAACAACATCTCCAGTAACTTCTTCTCCAACAGCAACAACATCTCCAGTGACTTCTTCTCCAACAGAAGCGTCCAACATCCCCTTTGTTGCATCCTTGATCATCTTTGTTGTGTCCTTGATCATCTGTGTTATCTCCTCGATCATTTGTGCTACGCTGATTAAATCCCAAACTTCGATGATCCACTTAGAATACTCTATCCACATCAACCCTAACTGAGAGAGAGCCCAAGCCCTAAGAATTCCGCCCATAACTAATACACTAACTAACATGGTTATCCGGATAATAATCCATCTCAAGCAAACATCGGTTAAGAGGAAATCACAATCTTCTTCTTGGTCCAAAAAGAAGTTCGGTTTTCTGCATCAGAAGATTTCCAAGCCTCACCGTTCCTTTATCAGGTTTGAATCTTTGCAAAAACTCAGTGAGAAGAAAGTTACTACATTGAATAAAGTAAATCGACCAATCACTTTTTCTTTGGTTTCATTATACTCTTGCACTAAAGAATGCGTAGTTGAATGCACGCATAGATTTTCTTAATCCAGGTTGAAAGATAAAATACACATCATTCAATATTTTGAACGAATCATGTACGAAGACTACTATAAACTTAGTTTTTGGTTATTCTCTGTGAAATTCCACGAAGTCTCCTGAATTATATGAAAACTTACTTGCCTTTGAAACTAAAACTAAAACTCAAAGAATGAGTTGATAATGAAAAAAAAACCTCAGACTCCACTTGTTTTCTCAAGTGTTTGGTCAGATTTTCCAACTCATAGTGAAGTGTTAAGGCAGATTATGGCGATTTCTTCTTTTGATTGTGGTTTTTGAGAAGAAATTGGGTGGCCATTATATTTGAGAATCGAGATTATGGAGATTTCTTCTTTTTCTTCCAACCAAATCAAGTAGAGCATTCTCTATCACTATAAATTCAAAACCCAAAAAAACCAAGACGAAGTTTGCTTTGTAAGAGGGATCTCCTGTCTTAGCAAGATAAAATATCCAAATACCATCAACACAAGCCTAAAAACACTTAAAAGAGTCAGATTTAAAAGCAACACATTAGAGCAAACCCATAACTTCCTACACAAAAAACAAGAAAAACAACAATTTAAGACTCGGATTGCATCCGCTTTCTCGTCTAGTCAAAGTCCGACTCAGCTCCCGCCTCAGCCACCGACTCAGCTCCCTTCTCAGCCCCCGAGACAGCTCCCGTGTCAGCCCCCTTCTCAGCTCCCTTCTCAGCTCCCTTCCCAGGTCCCGTATCAGCTTCCCAAGTTTCAATATTTTGTGGATCCACAGTTTGGTCAGAACGCGGCCAAACTAGCTATGGGATGTTGCGTGGTGGTTCTTGTTGATGGTAAGTATCTTAATAGTTGTATATGAGATACTTCTTGGTCTTATAAGATATGGTTTTTTAACAGTTTTCGGCTTTTTTGACAGGAACTGATCAGCTCGGGTTAGAAGAACGAGTTAAGGTGAATTCGTCGACTATAGCCATTGGATGCTAGAAGGGAAAAGCTAGCTTAACGGTTATGGTGACGACAGTGGATTGCGAAGAACTTAACCAGAGGCTTTCTGGTAGAAGAAGTCTATGAACTGCAAAACTAGCTATGGAGACTAGTTGATTTTGTATACTAGTTTAATGTTAGTTATATTTTTTAAGAATTGTAGGATTATCTTCAATCTTTATATGATGGATTGCAAAACATATTTTTAAATTAGTTGAAAAAAATCTGAAGGTGTTATTGGTTTATGTATTTTAACTAATTTGAGGATCTATATAGAATTTAGAAAATCCTTGTAAGCTTTATTAGTTTTTGAATCTAACATGTGGATTTATATTCATATTTGTAAATCCTTAAATTTTCCTTCGAACTTGCATCTTTGTATTTTTCACAGTAAATTTTTTTTCAAATCAAATCCGTATTAATGTGATTTGATTTTTTTTTTGATTTATAAAAATAATTATTTCCTTCGAACACGTGATTTGAATTAATATTTATAAATCAAAAAACTAATTAATAACAGATTTGTGATAAAACAAGAAAAAAAACATTTACACTTGAACATAAATTTTAAATTCATATATTTCTCAACTTTTAACTTTATAATAACACCGGATTTTCTTTTCATTTCCTATTTGTCATGCTAAGAGTGTTTTAAGGCTAATTATCATCCTATTAAAAATCTAAATAATAACACATTTCTAAATTTATCAGCATTACGAAACATTCCTAAAATTTCCTAAAATTTTGCATTAATTTTAAATATATATATAACTTTCCTTCTTTTTTAAAACCTAAAATAAGACTACCATCACCATTTTCCTATATATAAGCTAACAAATACAAAAACAAATATCTAACAACAACCATCTACAAAAATCAAAGATTTTTTCCGGTAGGAGAATCTTTAATTTATTTTTTTCCTTTGTTTTTGACTTAAAACCAGGGCGGCCCTAAGCTATATGATGCCTAACGCAAATTCAAATATTGATGCCCTTTATCATAGCTATATTTTTCCCAAAAAAAAAACTGAAACGATTAAAGTATCCATGGTGGCATTTTTTCTACATCAAATGACAATGAACATGTAAATTATCAAACAAAAGATCACAATTTATATAAGAGCAGGAAACCCATTAGATTTAAACCCAGGAAAGCCTATTTTATTAGGGGAAGAAACCTCTCTTTACCTAAATTATCAAACAAAAATCACAAGTTTGTTTCAAAGCTATTACTTTTTGAGTTTTAATTAACCAAAAAATTGATTTACAATGATAAAAACAGAGAAAATGAAAAAGCAACACTTTGAGTTCGTCCTAAATTCTTATTCCTGTTTTGCTGAATTCTCCATATACCTTAAGTCCTTAATCCTTTAATTTTAATGTATCAAGACCATCACTAATATATTTCATGTTTAGTTCGTCCAAAAATTGAAAAAAAAAAGAAAGTAAAACTTGATGAAGAAGATAAGAGGAGAAGAAAGAGCAGGACTCACATGGCAAGGAAAGAAAGGTAAATCAATTGAAATTAGTGAAATAGAAAAATATGGTAGAAGAGATCAGCAGATCGGTCCGGTTTCGGCCAAGTTTGTTAACGAAGAGAATAAGAGAGAAGAAGAAGAGTCGTCGCCGGGAGTAGAGAGAACGACGGATAAAGAAAAAAAGGGATTAACCCTTTTATTTTCTTTTTTCTGTTTTAATTCAAGAAGGAAAAAAAACTAAATAAAACACCCGTTAATGGGTTTTGAACCGAACACCAAAAATATAACTTGCTCTATCCTATACCACTACACCTAAAGAGCATTACTCAACTTGATGACCCTAAGACTTATTATTAAGACACTCAAAATTTATAGTGGATATGATTATTTATCTAATATTTTTGGTAGGTATGATTCAAAACAATATATTTTTAGTATACAATAAACTGAAATTTATATTCTCATGCATGACGTGGGTCAAAATCTAGTTATGCAACTAAGTGAAAATAGCAAAATCCTATATTAATTGAGTAGACTAGAATTTTAAAATCCTAGGTGTCACTCATGTATGCATTCTAAGTAAAAAAAATCATGGGTGTCACTCATGTATGAGATTTAACTGGTCTTTTTTACACATGCGAACAAACACTCATATATATTTTATTGCTTCAATCTTCTAATATTCAGAATCACTCGATGGTAAACTAATCTTTTACTCAAATACAAAGAATTCATAAAATCGAGATTATTTGAAACAAACCCAAAAATAATCATATCAAAATGTATTTGTTAATATAGCACATATGCATGCAAAGATTAGTTTATTAGGTCTAAACTTAGACACAAATCTTTGATCCATTACATTTTTTTTTGAAATTTGATATAATATGATCATTTTGTTTAATACTCTAACTATTAGATCGATCAAGAGTTCTTTCGGTTAACGACTCTACAATTTAACCTAATCTCCCCAGGTTTCGTAGATTGCAAGTCACCCATCTTCACCATCCCTTCTGCAAAAGCATTGAAGAACTCCGTTTCGTTTTCACTAAACATTTTAACATACTCTCTTGTCTCTAGGAAAGTAAACAATGTTTGATCGGAGTTTAGATACCCTCTCCTCGAAACCAAGTCCTTGAAATATTGGTTATCAAACACTTTTGGTGTTGCATCCATACTGATTGTAACATTTTCATCTCCTCCCTTGGGACATAATTTGCTCAATTTCTCTCGGTAAATTGGTTCGAAAGCGGGATCAGATTTTCCTGAACCGGAATAGTTATAGAGTCTAGTCATGATCGAGAAACACCGAGCTTCACCTATAGAGTGTGATCCAGATAAAGCTACCATGTCTTTTGTAGTAAGATTGAATCTTTTGAAGAGATCAATTAAGGTTGTTGCGGTTGATCCGTTTGGACTTGGCATAATGTCGTCTGAATCTTTTTGACTCGCGGTTAAACTGTCTTTTCTTCCTAGCTTTACTTCCCAATCCGGCCCTCCTGTCTAGTATCAACGGATAATCATTCAAAATCGAAGTAAATCAAAATAAGTGACGGTTAAGAAAAGTGGTTAATGCGGATTACCCTATAAGAATTATGATTTGCAAACGTATTTGAATTGTAATACCGTTTGAATGATAGTATCACTTTTCTATATATATATTGAAGTAAATGAAACTAAACCGGAACAAAAGTTCAATTTTTGAAAAAGGGTAAATTTGCTTTTTAAAACTGATATGAATTGGAAGAAAAAAAAAGTGGTACATATACATGAAGTTATTATTACTACTTTTGTAAAACCAAAAACCTGATCTAATATGAATATGGTTTGGATCCTAGGCCCGTCCGGTCTATATAAAATGATCAACATCAAACGAGTAGTAGATTAAAAGTTTTACTAGCCTAAAGTTTATAGATATTTTGATTAAACCACTCTATATTAATTAGACCCGTAAACTGGTCTATATAGGATCAACATTAAACGGGTAAATAAAATAAAATAAAAAATGCAAGCCAAACTTTTAAAATATTTTGATTAAACCACTATATTGTTTTTAACCTTAGTTAGGCCCGTAAAACTTTTGGTCTACTAGACTACTACAAAGTACAAACATATTTTTTTGGTCGAGAGAAGATCAAATCTGAGAGTGATCAGGAACTTACTAGCGCAACTGCGTCACGAGAAGCCATGATGATAATGTCAGCACAAGAAACAGTGGCAGGACAAGCCTTCTCTAATGCGGCTTTAATATTGTCTATTACATCAAACGATCTTAAAGAGCCTATGTTTGAAAGTGAGAGTTTTTCTCCCAACATTGTTGGTGTGTCATCGAGCAATACAGAACCATCACATCCCTACAAAAAAACAAAGCAAATGTAATAAAACAATATATTAGTTTATATGATTCTAAACAAAAAATTTTAGAAATTTATCTTAAGAAAATGTGGTTACTAATGATTTACATTAACAAAGCAATCATGAAATTGAAAACGCATAACGGAGGCAACACTTCGAGCTTCTTTCAACATAGCTTTTCTCATTTCATCTCTCACGATCGATTCGGCTTTAGGACATGTGTTGCCGTAGAAGCCTGGCCGGAGAATTTCTCCCGTCACCGCCGTAAAGAGAAGTAGACATAGGGAAAGAATGGGAACTAGATTCATATTTTTTTTTTCTTTTCTTCAAAATTAGAATCTGTATTTTCTAGTTTAATCTCAATGTTTAGAATATATACAAATATTCATCAAATGACAGAATATATTATTCCATAATAGTAGATAAACTTTCAGTTATTTGTCTCTGAGTATATCTACTTTGACTAGCTATAGTCAAAGTACATCTTGATTTTTTGTAGAGTAATTAAATCTTTTCAAATCTTACCTTACTTATACACACTAATAGACATTGTATGGCATAATAATAAGAGCAAATTATAAAATCTGCCATAAATTAGAAGCATCTTTAAAAATCTGTCATAAATTTTAATTTTTTTTTAAAATCTGCTATATTTTGTCTTTTAGTGTAGGAACCAATTTACAATTTTACCCATTCATCTTTCTTCTTCTTTCTCCATTTTTTTGTTTTTTTCAATCTCTTTTTCTTTTGTTTGAAACCAATATTTCTGGTTCTCTTTCTTTCTCTCTCCTCTTTTTCTCTCTCTCTCTTGCTCAATTTTTCCATTATCTCCTCGCTCTCTCTCTCTTTTTTCTTGTCAAAATATTTTCTCTCCTCTCTTTCTCCTCTTTCTCCTCTCTCTCTCTCTCTCTTTGGAAAGCGATGCTTCTGGAAGGATCAAGCCGTGAATGGCATTCTCGTAAATATCCAGATTCATTAAAAGTCTTTTCGTTTTTCACCAGTGGACGTCTGTACGCTTTATGGCAGATTTAAAAAGCCTTTTACACTTGTGGCAGAATTTGTAAGTTTTTTTTGTAAATTATGGCAGATTTTGTAATATCCCCCAATAATAAAACTGCTTACATTCAAAAATCTTAAAAGAACAAAAAGGAGTCAAATGAAAATTCATAGTAGTCAAATAAGTCGAAATTTGACCCACATTTTGTTACTTTGATAGTAAAAGTGTAAAAAAGTTATGAGGAAAGAAAAGATTATTTCTAAAAAATATTTTTGTTACAATTCTTTTACAAGTTTGTAATAAGACATTCATTTCAAGAAATAAAAATAATCATTTTCAATTGCCCATGATTTCAAACCATTTTTCAATTAAAATGTTGAGTTAATTAGCTAAAACACCAAAAAAATTATAGTGAAATTAGCCAAATAACTAAAACTAGAAAATTACCCGCATTATACGCGGGATAAAATGATTATCGAATAAAATCAATAGTTTCAGTTAAAAAAATGATTATGAAGAATAATTATACATAACCTAAGACCTAATTTATATATTTGAATTTTGCAATTATTTTGCATACAAATGTATTCCACCCGTTAAATAATTAAACCAACAAATTTTATTAATAATTATATGTTTACTTGTACGAAGGTGCATTTATAAAAAAATAAAAACATCTACTTGTCAAACAAAAAAACACATGTAAAACATATTTTTACATGCTCATATATTTTCAAAAGATAATTAATAGTTTTGTTTTATTTTAAATCAATTTTTTGGTATATATGTTAAATTTTTGTTCACATTTAATTTTAAACCTATAATTTCAAAAAAATTTAATTTTAGCAAGTTAAAAATTTCAAAATATTTTAATTTTGGCAAGTTTAGGAAGATTCAATGTGTTTGGCAATTAGAGTTATAGTAATCAAAATAAGTATATTTGGAATTAAATGTGTTTGGTAATGAGTATAAGAGAATGAAAAAAATAAATAGATATAAAGAGGAGAAAAATTGTTGTGATGACACCTAAGCAAAGTGCTCCCAAAATACTTCTCAAATAATATATAGGATCTTTGGGATTCCTTTGAAAAACTATAGGTGGTTTTGCATAATCTCACTATAAGTTTATCAGTGCAAATATTCTAAAATCTTTTATATTCCATTTTTTAACAAAAATAAAAATCTATTAAAACCCACGACGTCGCCGGCGAAAACAGAGAAAACCTCGGCGACGGAGACAGCAAAAATGGGAAGAGGAAGAGGAAGAGGAAGACGAAACAGAGGCCTTTCGCATGAAAACCAATCCGAAGAAGAAAAAATTCGAAAACCCATCAAATCCAATGATGCTTCCTTCGATTCCACCATTCAAAATCGAAACTTTTCGAATCTCGATTTCGAAGAGTATTACAAGGTAACTGTATTACAAAAAAAGTTTTGATTTTTAAAGCAGAAACAACATAGTATTGTATTGTTGTGATATTTGTGTGTAGGAGCAAAAGATAGTGAAAGCAGAAGAGTGGGATTTGTTCATGGAGATTCTTCTTAAACCATTACCTGCTGCTTTCAGAGTTAATTCCAAGTATATACTTCTAACTTTATTTTCTACATTCTTGAAAAATTTCAAGATTCTAATACTTCAAAAGTAATAGTTTTGAGACTGAAATGTTGATTCTTTAGTGGTCAGTTTTGCGATGAGATTCGGTCTATTTTGGTGGATGATTTCATGAAATCTCTTCAAGCTGAGGTAAATTCATTGATAATAGTAATCTACATAAAGAAGATAATTTTTGTAATCTAAAAATGTTGGTTTTTGTTTTGTTTTGTTGATTAGGCTATAGAGTGTGGTGAATTGGATGGTATAAAGCCATTACCTTGGTATCCTAAGAATCTTGCTTGGCATTCGAATTTTTCGCGAAAAGAGATTAGAAAAAACCAAACACTTGAGAGGTACATTCTTCAATTCCATTGTTTATTAGTGTTAGTTTCATGGTCTTTGATAGATACTCAGCTTTTTGTTTACGGTTTTCGGTTTTCGGGGTTTTAATTCAGGTTTCATGAGTTTTTAAAGTTAGAAACTGAAGTTGGGAACATGACAAGGCAAGAAGCAGTTAGTATGGTATGGTGTGTAACACTCTTTAATCGCGTTCATCGATACATTTCTTAGTTTATTTCTGTCGGTTTTGTGATCGTGTAGGTACCTCCTCTCTTCCTTGATGTACATCCGGATCATTTCGTCCTCGATAGTGAGTGATTTCTTATTCGACATTGTTTGAGATCTCTATGGACTTGAGAACTGATTCAATTTTGTCTGTTTAGTGTGTGCTGCACCTGGTTCCAAGACATTTCAGCTTCTTGAAATAATACACGAATCATCAAAACAAGGATCTTTACCTAATGGAATGGTTTGTATAATAATACACTCATTTTTGGTTCAATTAAGATAAATTTGTTTCTTTTTTTTTGTTGTCTAATGTTTTTGGTTTTAAAATTCAGGTTGTAGCGAATGATGTTGATTATAAAAGATGTAATCTTCTTATTCACCAAACGAAAAGAACGTGTACGACTAACTTGATTGTTACTAACGATGAAGGTCAACATTTCCCAAACTGCAACACTGATCAGCTTCTCTTTGACCGTGTCTTATGCGATGTCCCCTGTAGTGGTGATGGTACTCTACGCAAATCTCCTGGCATTTGGAGAAGATGGTTACTAAACTTTATAAGCTTTACAAATTGCTTCAAGATTCTTTAATCTTTTTTTTTTTAACTTTGGTTTTTCGGTTTTAGGAACGCTGGATCGGGTAATGGCCTTCATAGTCTACAAGTTGTTCTTGCAATGAGAGGTAAGTTTTTTCTTTTCTTAAAATGACCCGACTCGTAAAATCTTGAATTTACTCTGCATTGTCTGGTTTTTAGGTTTGTCTCAGTTAAAAGTTGGTGGGAGAATGGTATACTCGACTTGTTCGATGAATCCAATCGAAAATGAAGCTGTTGTTGCCGAGGTAATTTATTTCGTTATTCGTAAAAACGTAATCTGATTTAACTGTTAGGTAATTTCTTCAGGTTCTGAGGAGGTGTGGTTCCTCTGTTGAGCTTGTAGATGTATCAGATAAGTTTCCCGAGCTTATTCGAAGACCAGGTCTTACGAAATGGAAGGTAAATTAAAATTTGAAACAAACAGTAATAAAAAAAATTTAACTTTTGTTTTGTACTTGTGTGGATTTAGGTGCATGATAACGAAGGATGGTACAAATCTTATAAAGATGTACCGAAATCGCAAAGAGACGGAGTTTTAAAAAGCATGTTTCCTTCTGGTAAAACCGATAAAGACTCTTCGAATGAATCAACCGAGGAAGAAGTATGTGATCTTCCACTTGAACGATGTGTGAGGATACTACCTCATGATCAAAACACTGGAGGATTTTTTATTACAGTCTTTCGAAAAATTTCAACTTTACCAGAGAAACCAAACCAGAGAAAGAACTTGTCTTTGGATAAACCTGAAGAACCGGTAATGCGAGGGAAGTGGAAAGGAATTGACCCTGTTGTTTTCTTGAGAGACGAAACAGTGATTGAAGCGATCAAGGCGTTTTACGGTATCAAAGAAGAATCTTTTCCTCTGTACGGTCATCTCGTGACTAGAAACAGCGATACGAGCAGTAAAGGAAACGTGAAAAGGATTTACTACGTTTCGAAATCGGTTAAAAATGTTCTTGAGCTTAATTCCGCGGTTGGTAATCAGCTTAAAATCGCATCGGTTGGCCTCAAGATGTTTGTAAGCGTCACATTTTCTCTTAATTACGCGTTTTTGTTTACTTTTCTTTAACTGACTTGAAAAAAAAAACCGTAGGAGAAGCAATCGGCGAAAGAATGTGAAGCGAATTCTTGCTCGTTCCGTATAACGTCAGAAGGATTGCATGTGGTTCTTCCGTATATGACGAAACAAATACTCTACGCGACAATAACGGATTTCAAGAACCTCCTGCAATACAAATCAATCAAGTTCCAATATTTTGTGGATCCAAAGTTTGGTCAGAACGCGGCAGAACTAGCCATGGGATGTTGCGTGGTGGTTCTTGTTGATGGTAAGTATCTTATTAGTTGTATGTGAGATACTTCTTGGTCTTATAAGATGGTTTTTTAACGGTTTTCGGCTTTTTTGACAGGAACTGATCAGCTCGGGTTAGAAGAACGAGTTAAGGTGAATTCGTCGACTATAGCCATTGGATGCTGGAAGGGAAAAGCTAGCTTAACGGTTATGGTGACGACAGTGGATTGCGAAGAACTTAACCAAAGGCTTTCTGGTAGAAGAAGTCTATGAACTGCAAAGCTATAGCTATGGAGACTAGTTGATTTTGTAGTGGTTTAATGTTATTTATATTTAAGAATTGTAGGATTATCTTCAATCTTTAGATGATAGATTGCAAAACATATTTTTAAAGTAGTTGAAAAAAATCTGAAGGTGTTATTGGTTTATGTATTTTAACTGATTTGAGGATCTATATAGAATTTAGAAAATCCTTGTAAGCTTTATTAGTTTTTGAATCTAACATGTGGATTTATATTCATATTTGTAAATCCTTAAATTTTCCTTCGAACTTGCATCTTTGTATTTTTCACATTAATTTTTTTTCAAATCAAATCCGTATTAATGTGATTTGAATTTTTTTTTATTTATAAAAATAATTATTTTCTTCGAACACGTGATTTGAATTAATATTTATAAATCAAAAAACTAATTAATAACAGATTTGTGATAAAACAAGAAGAAAAAAAACATTTACACTTGAACATAAATTTTAAATTCATATATTTCTCAACTTTTAACTTTATAATAACACCGGATTTTCTTTTCATTTCCAAATCTATTAAAATATCGTAAACCAATAAAAATATGAAAATAATGGGCTGTGAAATGTGGACTAGCTAGACTAGGCTCGACAAAGCAATTGATATCGGCTTTAATGGTCTAGTAGTATTATTAGGGTAAAACGTTGTTTCATTCATCAAGTGGGAGCTAAGCGATGATGCGAGTAGGTGGATCCATTTTTCCCAAGGTTGTAACTCGAAACCCTAAAAGTTGGGATTTTTTCTCTTGATATATAAGAATTGTAAAATAAAATAAAAAAATTCAGTATTGTCGAAGAGAGTTATTATCATCTGGATCTCGAAAGTTGTCCTCCTCTTCTGCGCCTAAGGAGAAGATAGGTACGTAGTAGTAGTAGATTTCTTCTTCTTATGTTTGTTTGTGTATCTAGTAGTTAATGAAATCAACAACGTCAATGACGCGATTGTCGAGATTTCTGCAAGCATTACGGTTAATGGTGTAATTGCGTACGGTGGATACATAGTTGGTATGTATATGTATGTATCATTGAGATTCAACAAGTATAATTAAATTAAGCCTGACTACTTACAAAAATACTATTATTTGCTTTCTTTTTCTTCTTCTCAAGGTCTTTGTATGTTCCCATACGATCCAGAAAAGTATGCTTCAAACCAAGAGGTAAAAACAAAAGCAAGATTGAGATTAGAGAGAGTTTTTTTTTTTTTTGGATTTTATACTAATTATATTAATCGATGTTAAAAAAATTTTAACTCATGTTTTGATCAGTCCTTTGTGATAAAGGACAAGCTTTTGAATGATAAATGTAAAGCGTTGGAGAAGAAAGAAGTATTGCTTGGTCAGCTAGAGGAACAGATAATAAAGAAGAAGAGAGAAGCATGGTCACGTACGTACAAGGAAGCATTTCTTGGCCAGCTAGAGTTGAAGAAACGTCGCTAATTCTATATATTATGATAAAACATTTTATTTACTTGTTAGCAACACTTCTTTACCATATCATATTGGTTTTAAGCGTACCATGTTAATCAATAGTATCTTCTTGTTTCTAATGAGAAAAAGAAAAAAAAATAGTTTCTTTCTTATCAATCAATTCAAAAAACATGTAAATAATAAAATGACCTCATCAATTCAGCAAGTATCAGCATAGGGCTAAAGTTAGTCCCGTATAGACCGAACAAAAGCATAGGAAAATACAATATCAACTTCATATTCTTCTATTTTAACCCTTGTATTTTTAAACATTCGTTCGGTCTATAATCTTCTTTGTCTTTGGTTGTCCGAGGTCAACGTTGTTATGAATTAAACTTAGCATTACGGAGACGAGTTAATACCAAATTACATGGATCATTTCCAATCAACTAGCATATCATAAAGTTTTAGCATAAAGAAACGGCAAAATACCGATCAAGCACCACCAAACTGCGAAACCATGATTAAAAAGAGTTTCTCTTCTTTGAAGTTTACTCTTAAACATCGGGGAAGGCCTTTATAAACGTAAGCACGGGTCCGACATCATCACCCAAAAGACGCATCTGAAACGAAAACATGAGAAAAACCAATAAAGCAAACAATTTTTATAGAGCCTTTAACTCATTATGTGAAGAATATTGTCCCACATCGGAAGTGGGAATAAATCTAAACTAATATATAAGGGACTTGGGCCTCTCCAATCATTGCCAATTGGTTTTGAGTTGGATGCCTAGGAAACTTAACATGGTATCAGAGCCTGAACACACGCTCCCCCACCCGAACCGAAATCAATCCGGTCCGAAAGAGGCCCGATTGATCTTACCCGAATCCAAGAAATGGATATTGTCGAGATTAATGGCTAGACGGGCCATTATCTCGAGGAGGTGTGTGAAGAATATTGTCCCACATCGGAAGTGGGAATAAATTTGAATTAATATATAACGGACTTGGGCCTCTCCACTCATTGCCAATTGGTTTTGAGTTGGATGTCTAGGAAACTTAACACATTAAACCCCTAAACCTTACTTCACTTAGTTTATCACACTTTAATCTCTCAACATTAAAAACGTGAAACAATCAAGCCTCACTTATGTATACATAAGACCTATCTATAAATTGCTTATATAAAGGCTAACTCTGGATAGCGAGGAGAGATTATGAGTCAAGTCAAATGTTCAAAACAAAAAGAATTGCTTTGCTTTTCAAGTTACCTTTTCCACTTTAGCTTCAAACTCGGTTTGTCTTGAGAAATAAAGTTGTTGTCGTCTTTTGTAATCTTTGTTTTGTTGCTTAATCATTTCTTCGGTCTCTTTACCTTTCAACCCTGCGAGCAACATCACGTATAATGCATCTACTTGAATATGTCAAAATCGAAAATTTCAAAAAAACTATCAAAATCAGTATGTACAATACCACTCTTAAAGGCACCGTTCGCAAATCCAACGATTATTAGTGATACAGTAATGAGCTTTTTCCCATCGTGCTTTTGCGTTAATTTCGCAACGTTAATGATGAATTGGCTAATGAAAGATGTCGCACCCTGAAAAAATGTTCTCATCGAGTCAAAATCATCGAAGTAAAAATGAAAATTAGCATAATTAAGAGAGATGAGAAAAAAATTTAGATGCAAAATCAGGGCTTTCGATTACCGTGCTTCCCATCTCCTATATCTTCTAGGGTTTTGTTTTTTTCTTTTGAACAAAATTACAAAAAAAAAAATCAAAGCAAACAAAAAAATGAGAAGAAATATTACAAAGCCCAACCGTTTCTGTGAGCCTAAATTAAACCGAGTAGAGAGAAACAAATTGAACCAGGGATAAGAACCGAACTTACCAAACCGATTTTGCTTGAAAATCAAGAATACCAAATCTATGAGACAAAAGTCACAAAACTCAAGACTCTTGTTTCATATTCCAACCAGAAGCTATGAATGTTCCAATACTTTTTCTTGTTTCTATTAATGTCCAATTGCACCAAAATGTTATAATGAATCAGCAAACAAAGCCAGATTCCAAAAGAATATACAAATCAAGTAGAGCATTCTCTATCACCATCAATTCAAAAACCAAAACCAAAAAAAAAAATTGATTGTAACGATACACATATCAAGAAGAACTGCAACACGAGCTGTTCTTAGCAGGAATCTCATGTCCAGGACCCGGTACGACAATCTTCTTACCAGCCAACGAACCAGGGTTATTCGACTCCGCAGAGGCGAGATTTTTCTTGTTCACCGTATTGAAAATCTGCGTCATCAAAGTGTTAAACGAGTTTTCGACATTGGTTGCGTTTAGAGCTGATGTCTCGAGGAAAAAAAGCCCTTCTTTCTCCGCAAACTCTTTCGCGTCTTCTGTAGGAATCGCTCTTTGATCTTCTAAATCAGATTTGTTACCAATCAAAATGATGACAATGTTCTTATCGGCGTGCGCTCTTAGTTCTTCAAGCCAACGAGGGATATGATCAAATGTTTCGCGTTTCGTAATGTCGTAAACCAGCATCGCACCAACTGCTCCTCTGTAATACGCGCTTGTAACCGCTCTGTATCTGCTCACCCGAAAAAAAAACAAAAACAACGTCACTACACTACACTACGAACCAATGATCAATATCCCGAAAAATCGTCTATTACAAAGTGAATTACCATGGAAAGCATACAACATTGATTCAATTAGCCAATAATCATACAATGCTGAGTAGAATTCTCATTAGATCATCATATAAAACTTCAAAAATGTTCGATACAAATGTCGAATCTAACGAATTCGATACCATACCAATGTCCAATCTAAACGAGTAAATACGAAGAACGCATCTACCAATTAGAGGATCTATCATTCTTCCTCATAAATCACAATTATCTTATTCCTGGATCCAATCAAGCTCTTAGGTATATACAAAATTCAGGATCTGGTCAAATCAAACCCAAAATTACCTAAAATAGCGTAATCTAAACATAATTCTAGTCAAATCCAAGTCGCATTCAAGGAAAATTACAGATCTAGATCAACAAAATTCGAATTCAAAATTCGCGGAGAAATCGTACCGTTCCTGACCAGCAGTATCCCAGATCTGAGCCTTGACGCTTTTTTGTTCAATAACGAGAGTACGAGTCTGGAATTCGACACCAATAGTGGCTTTAGAATCCATACTGAATTCATCTCTAGCGAATCTAGCGAGTAACTGTGATTTTCCAACAGCTGAATCGCCGATTAGAACAACTTTGAATACGTAATCGACTTTTCCCGATGCACCGCCGTATCCACCTCCTCCGGCCATCTTCTCCGACGCGGGTTGAGAGATCGGGGAAAGAAGAAAAGTTTACTAAGTAAGAGTTTCTGCTCTAGCTCTTAACTGGTGAAAGAGACGGAGAAAATTGTAGAGGAAAGCAAATTTTGGTGATTAATTTAATTTTGAGTTAATCGTTGTTAAAGGGTGATCTAGTGTGTGAGAGTGTATGGTAAGTGAGAGTGAGACGAGCGATGATCATGACACGTGGAATTTACGGTTGTTTGTGAAACACGTGGAGGATATTGGTTTGTCAAGAGTACTTGAATAGAGTGAACAGTTAAAGTAGGACTGTAGGAGATTAGATTTTGGATTAAGTGAAGCGGGACACGATGATTGATTAGTGGGTCCCTAAACAAACCGTCGGCGTCGGATTATTTTTTTCCGTTCGCATCTCAAAAATAATAATAGAACGTATTTGGTATAAGTATGTTTGGTATAAGTATTTAGTCTCTTTCTAGTGACCAAATGAAAACAGCAAGAGTGGAAAAAAATGGCCTATAAAGGTATCGAACCTGTGACCTTCGCGTTATTAGCACGACGCTCTAACCAACTGAGCTAATAGGCCTTTTGAAATTTTATTTTGCTATATCTTATTTGAATTACATTTTTTCAGATTTAATCATTTCTCAAATTATAAATAGTCAATCAATACGCAAAGAACCTTAATAGAACGAGTTTCATTTTTGCAGAAATGTAAGAAGTAATCCTATATATTATTTGAGGAGTATTTTAGGAGAACTTTGATGATGTGTCACTCCCACAATTTTTTTTACTTTTTTTATTAAATAATTTAATGTCTCATATACTACTATTCAAACACTTCATTCTCCTACTATGCTAACTTCCAAACACTATATGATTACCTTAATCCAATCCCCAAATAACTCTAATTTAACAAACTAGGTAACTTGATTAATACTCTAATTTACCAAACAAACTACAAATACTATAAATTTCTGACTTTTTTGCTTTCATTTTTTAAGGTCAAACATTTATAATTTTTTAGCCATCCCATTTTAATTGGTAATTACGCTTTATAAATTCATTTTTTCTCAAAATCAAAATGAATGTAACTTGATTAATAAAAATCCAATTACCTAACAAACTACAAATCTTTAATAAGAGAAATGCTTCTAAGTAATTTAGTTACATATATTCTGAATTTTTTTTCTCTATTTTTTGTACACTCATTACCAAACACATTTTTAAAACTTTTATTTTATTTTTCACACTAAAAGAGAAATGTTTCTAAGTAATTTACTTAAATCATATCGTCAATCACACTGTCAATACAATCAATATAATCAAATTATATTATCAGATTACAATCAAATTATCAAATTATTGCAATCAAATTTATACAATAATTACCAAATCTTTGACCATCACAATCTTTAATCTTTTTTAACAACACATATTTTCACATTAATTTTCTAATTATTACGATTTATTTAACCTATTTTGGAGGCTTCAACCCAATAATATGTACCTATAAATACTATCTACCTCCTTTTCGTTTTCATCACATCCTCTATTTATTAAAGGAGAAGTATTTTGAGATCACTTTGCTTACGTGTCATTACCGGAATTTTTCTCAGTTTTTTTTTATTTGATTAAATCAATTAATTAACCTTAATTATTCTCATTCCCAAACAACTATAATCTAATCAATTAGGTAACTTAAAACCAATTGCCAAACACGTTACAAATACTATTAAATATAAAATTTAGTCATGACGTTTATAATTTCCTTTACATCTCAATAAATACTTTTCTTTAGTTGTTTTATACCTTAAGGTTTAATTTAGTTAAATACGAAAAAAGTGAAAGATGGTATATAATAATTTATATACACATATAACTAAATAAAAGTAACAATTTAACACCGAAATAAATAATTTAGAAATTAAACTAAGCATTAGTTAAATACACTCAAATGATTATTTATCACACAAATTAATTAGTAATTAAACTTATTATGAGCTATATTACATTATCATATTTTACGCATTATTCATTTTTTTAGTCCCATAATTGCACCTTTTTATAATTAATGATAAAATCAATAAATATCATCTTTCTATTATTGGATTTATTAATGGCAATAGTATTAAATCCTAATAATTCAACATAAATTTTTGCGAGATTACAAATTACAATATTCTATTATTTATACTAAATCTTTAATATAATTATTGTTTCCAAAAATATAGTCTAACTCACTAAACAACGTTATAATTAAGAAAAAAATTCAAAATTTGAAAACATCATATTTAATGTTCACCTATTATTTACATAAACTCCTTATATAATAACAGTCCTCACATTATTTTTCGTCGATAATCTATTTTGGCTATTTTTTTCTTTATGGATGCAAATTGCATATACATGTTTCACTATACTTTTTATTCTTTTGTTCATCAGATGTATAAATAAATGAAGCCTTACAATGTTGAATCTCATGAAATGGTCGGAATGGCATTAGCAGAATTATCTGTAAGTTCTCATCCAATTTATTAATTAACATGATAAACATAATCATATTGTCGTAGTGTATAATTTCTTTATTGTATCGCATAACTTTTTTGTTTTGTTTCTTCATTAGAATTTTGACCCATTGAAGCATTACAATGCCAAATCTGATGATACATTTGAATTTGTTTTAGCGGAATGATTTATTATTTTACACTCATTTACATGATGAGCATAAGAAAATCTTTTTTGTAATGTACAAAATTCTAAGATTTTTATTGTTTTGAAATTTATAGATTTTTATTGCATTCTAAGTTTTTTTTTCACTTTCTCTAATACATTTCATAATAGAAATGATGTAAATAACGATTCCTATTATTGTGTCATCAGTTGCTAGATCATAGGAAAAGAAACTTGCAATGATAAGGAAGGAGAGGTTTGATTTACTATCCACAAGAATAATAGAATTTTTTTCTAAATTTTTAGTATATGTTAACCTCATAACACGTTTACATGTCAACCAACATACTACAACTAATACAAGTGATTTGTGGAATTCTTCTTTAGACCAGATTTGCAAGATATGCAATGATTGGACTCTCGAGTGGCAAGAGTGACAAGAAGAGCTATTCTACATTCTCAATTGTTGTCATGAAAGAAGACCAAGATGAGTTATTCTTGATTTTTCAGATGTTTTTTTCTTAAATTGTTGGAAGAAGAGTTCCATTATAATATTTTTTTTGTTCGTTGTATTTGTTAATTTGTTTGGCTCAAAAGGTCTTAATTCCCAATGCAAAAAATTTGGCACCTAAAAAGAAAAGTTTTAATAATAAGTGCAAAAATTTATAGTTGTAAAACAAATAACATTTTAACTATACATAGGCAAATAAATGTAGATCTAACTTAATCACTAAATATTACATCATAATATAGAATACTATAAACAATAATTTATTACACGATTATAAAAATCACCAAAAATACATACACACTTTATTCAATTGGATCTTTGAATGCATAATCATATCAACATTTTTTACAAATTATTCTCTTAATCTATAATCAAATAATTTTAAAATTAAATTGACGGTTACAACTAAACCCGTGCATAGCACGGGTCCTAATCTAGTTTACACTTATAGTAGTAGTCACACAGTTTAACATTAATTTAACTTGAAGACCAAACAAGTTTACTCCTCCTAGAGAGGCATTTGGTCATCATAAAGACAACAACTCACAAAACAAAAGAGAAAAAGAGTTCTTGGAACCAAAACGTATGTAAATAAAATGAAATAACAAAACCGCAATCAAGACAGACGCTGACTAGCCGTTCTTCTCTTCCTGAGCCTTTCAGCGACAATGAAGGCTAGCTCAAGAGACTGAGACGCGTTGAGCCTTGGGTCACAGTGTGTGTGGTAACGAGAGCTTAAGTCATCGTAGGTCACAGTACGGGATCCTCCAATGCACTCTGTTACGTTCTGACCTGTCATCTCTAGATGAATACCTCCCGGGTGGCTTCCTTCTTGCTCGTGCACGTCAAGGAATGCTTTAACTTCAGCCTGTTAAAAAAAAACAGACAGTAAGTTTTAATCTCACAACTATATGTTGAAGTTAAATAAATGTTGTGCTGATAAAATGTGTTACCAGGATTGAGTCGAAGGCACGTGTTTTGAGTCCACAAGGTGCTTTGATGGTGTTTCCATGCATTGGATCGCAAACCCATGTCACAATCTGGCCTGACCTGCGGACTGCTCTGATCAAGTGAGGAAGCTTAACCCTCATGTTCTCGGCACCCATTCTTACGATAACAGTGATTCTTCCAGGCTTGTTGCTAGGATTCAAGATTTCGACAAGTTTGACCAGCTCATTGGGATCCATTTTGTTGCTCACCTGCATCAAGTGTTTCGGTTATTCAATCAATACCACTTAAGAGTCAAGCCAATAATTTTGGGTACTCAGTTGCAACTCAAATTATCATATTATTGCCCTACCTTAATGCCAAGAGGATTAGCAATTCCCCTGAGAAACTCGACATGAGCACCATCCAATTGCCGGGTACGCTCTCCACACCACACCATATGAGCAGAGCAATCATAGTAAAGACCAGAAGTTGAATCCAACCTTGTGAGAGACTGTTCATAAGGTAAAAGCAAACACTCATGTGACGTGTAGAAATCAGTTGTAGTCATGAGTGGATGATCAGTGGTCAATCCACATGCAGACATGAACCCCAACGCCTCATCAACCCTGTTGCCTAGCTCCTGGTACCTATAACAACAAAAACAGAGAACCTTTAACGCCTTGCCGAGTTTAACACAAAGGAATTGATACTTCTTTTACCAAATGTTCGTTCTTCCGATAAATTGAACTACAATAGTTGCTATAACAACTTTGCTATAACCATCAAGTTACGATTTTTCAATGATTTCGAAGGATTTTCAAGGCTAAACAACAAACATGATCATTAGGGGAAAATGTGATTTTACCTGTCAGCTTGCTCACTTTGCTCAACAAAATCAAGATTCCACTGAGAAACTCTTTGAATAGCAGCATAACCACCAGTAGCAAAAGCTCTAAGAAGATTCAAAGTAGCTGCAGATTGTGTGTAAGCACGAATCATCCTATTCGGATCAGGAATTCTTGATTTCTCATCAAAAGTATCACCATTAATATTATCTCCTTTGTAACTAGGTAACTTAACACCATCCTTCTCTTCAAATGCATCAGATCTAGGTTTAGCAAATTGACCAGCCATTCTACCAACCTAAACCCAAAAATTCACCAATCCAATTCTCAAATTCCACACAATACTAGCAATGTTAAGGAGAATAAGATCTAACCTTAATCACAGGAACTTGACCACCGAAAGTAAGAACAATACTCATCTGAAGCAAAACCCTAAACGTATCTCTGATATTATCAGCGTGAAACTCTTTGAAACTCTCGGCACAATCACCTCCTTGTAGAAGAAAAGCTTTACCGATTGCAGCATCAGCTAATCTCTCTTCTAGATTCCTAGCTTCTCCGGCGAAAACAATCGGAGGAAATGCTTCGATCGTCTTAAGCACAGATTCAAGCTCCTTCGCGTCTGGGTAATCAGGAAGTTGTAAAGCTTTCTTCAATTTCCAGCTCTCCGGTGTCCATTTCAACGTCGCCGGAGGAACGGATTCTTTGACGGAAACAGAGTTTCTCGCCGGATCCGACGCGTGAACCGCCGTGACGAGGTTAACGGATTTGAGTTTGGGGTGAAATGTGAAGAACGATTGACGGTTGCTTTGACGGTGAGGAAGAAACGCGACTCCGTCGACGGAGATAGATCTGGAGGAGGAGGAGAGAGACGTGGCGTTTGAGAGAGCCATGGTTTCTTCTCTCTGAGTTTTTTTAGAGAGAGAAAATGACAATGGAGGCGGTTCATGTGAGGAGAGAGAAAGGAGAGTGATTTATAGGGAAGAGGAGATGGTACGGAAAGGGTATTTTGGACTTTTTCACTGTTTTTTTTGCAGACACTTTGAAAGGGTTGTTGGGATATTGAGATGTGAAGCCGACTAAGGGTATTTACGTAAATTTATTTTTTTACATATTTTCTGCAGAAGCTAAAATAAACGTTTTCCATGTTAAAAAGAATTTCATAGTAGATGAATAAAGACAATTCTCAAAAATACCACCAAAAAAAGTTTGTGTTCCAAAAATATCATTTTTTTCAAAAGTTCCAAAAATACCACAAATTTTAAATATTCAAAACTAAACCCTAAAACCCAAATCTAAACCCTAAACCCCTAAAACTATACCCTAATTGTATATTAGTTAATCCAAACCAAAAAAAAATTAATTTAAAACTTTTTAAATCAATTTTTGAGTTTGGTAATTTTGGAACTTTTGAAAAATAATGGTATTTTTGGAATAAATTTTTTTTTTGATAGTATTTTAGGAACATAAACTTTTTTTGGTGGCATTTTAGAGAATTTCTGGATGAATTTGTATTTGACTGTTGCATTGTTTTGTTACATATTCAGAGTAGAGATTTTTCAATTTGGATATAAATTGATTGAACCGATCAAAATTTGAGTAAATAACATACTTCCAAACTTTTTTTTTGGTCGTTATAAGAATTTTAAATTACTTATATATGTATTATATCCATTTTAAATTTAAATTATGAAAGGGTGATATTATTTATTGTTATAATCTAAATCCAATAAAACACAAAGAAAATCAAAATTCGTATGATGAATATGAAGCTTTGTATTATCGTATATAACGAAACAAAATATTGGTTTTATTTAAAATTTTATGAAAAAGGCTCAAAACAAAAGAAAATGATTGAAAACCACATTAGGGAAACTATTTCTTTGAATAAATGAATGGTAGTCAATATATTCATTAGCTAGTGGATTAATTTTACGACACGTATATATATTTTTTGTTAGGTAGCTCATTAAAATTTTGAGAATGTTAATTGAGAAACGTATCAAATTCAAGATGATGACAAAAAGAAAAACACTTTACAAAATCAAGAAGAGTAAGACCAGAAAATCTGGTTGATGACAAATATAACCCTTCACCAACCAAATCAACCACTAAAACGAAGCAAGTTGTGTATAAGATTATGTTATTTAGTTCATCACCTAACACACCGAATCATTTTTTTTAGATACGGATTCATGGACCACGCCCTTTTAATTATTTGTCCCTATCTTATACAAACATTTTTCTATTCGAAACCACAAAAAGTTCTAAACTTTCTTAAGGTTAATATATTTGATAGAAAATCGAATATGAAACCTACCAAAATGAATATGCTCTAAAAAATGTAAATTCTCCTATTCGGTCAAGATTTCCATATGTGTGTGCCGTCTTTGAGTGGATATTCGTGAATCTTTTCATATATTGCAAGAAATTACTTTCAGTTTGATTACTATTATTTCGAGTCAAGAAATAATATATCTCTAGACTATTTTAATACGAAGTTATCTGGTAAGAATAAGACCGTAAGATTCACATGTTCACATTACATCATCATCATTTTTACAAACAAATTACCTAACTGCTAAACAAATGTCGATATAGTATTTAAGAGAAACATTGTTAAATCATCCACCATTTATCTCTAAATTCTCTAATAAATAAGAGAACGTGGGTTAAACTATATTGAACCTAGCCAACTAATGGACTACGACCAATTCCACATGACCTAGTCAACAATTTTAGTTTCACTCCATTGCATCAAATGTGCCATAAAATTCATAAAAAAAAAAAAACCTACTAGCTTTAATTTAGACCAATGGCTGATGGCTTGTCATTCCTTTTAACAAACTAAGAAATTTGATCTCGGCTAGAAGAAAAATGTATGAACTTGAGAAAACCTGAATTTCTGCGTTAGTAAACAACCATAAACACATGGGTTAATTTGCTTAATAAGCTTGATTATTTCTAATTAATTGACTCTAATACAAAATGTACAGTTATATTATATGTACATATTTGATGAAAACACACATAAGAAAAAAGTTTTCACAAAATATAATTTAACCACAAGCCATTTTGGTGTATGGTGGTTTGTTATACACAAGGAAAAAAAGAGCGGTAAAATAAAAAAGCGGTAAAATAACATTTGTGTGTTTGGGCATCGCCGGCGACACAGATTAGTAGATTAGTCTCTTGGGCCTAGAAAGCTTTTGGGAAAACTGTGTATAATTCAAAAAAAAAAAAAAAAGGGTAAAATAAAAAGTTAGTTAATGACCGTTACTCACAAAGAAGATTAGCTTCAAACAAATTATAGCCACAGATTTTTGTTTTACTTATCACAAAATCCAAAAATCTGTCTCTAAAGCCACGCAAAATACTTACACAGAATCAAAGCAAGCTCCATCAATGGCGGTTTCTTGCAATCACTCAGCGACTCTTCTCTCTCCCTCCGTTGCAAATTCCTCATCATCTTCGATCGTTGCATTTCCGCGTTTCCAAACGCTAAGTTTCAAATCGAGAAACGTTTATTCGAAATCTCGAGTTTCTACAATCTCTGCTGCTTCTTCTTCACGTTCTCTCGAAGCTCTGATTTTCGATTGTGACGGTGTAATACTCGAATCAGAGAATTTACATCGTCAAGCTTACAATGACGCTTTCTCGCATTTCGATGTTCGTTGTCCTTCCTCTTCTCCTGAGTCTCTAAATTGGAGTCTTGAGTTTTACGACAAGTTTCAGAATCTAGTCGGAGGTGGAAAACCTAAAATGAGATGGTATTTTAGAGAAAATGGATGGCCAAAATCTACGGTTTTCGATTCTCCTCCCGAGAATGACGATGATCGAGAAAAATTAATCGATACTCTTCAGGTTACTACTCACTAATGATAAAGATTGGGTTTTTTTTTTATTCTTGCAAATGATAAAGATTGGATTTTTAAAAGTTATATGTGCTAATTTGATGTCACAAGATTGGTTTTTGAATATTGCAAATGATAAAGATTGGTTTATTTAAGTTATATGTGCTAATTTGATGCCACAAGATTGGTTTTTGAATATTTCAAATGATAAATATTGGTTTTTGAAAAGTTATATGTGCTAATTTGATGTTACAAGATTGGTTTTTTTTTCTTGTTTTTGTAGGATTGGAAAACAGAGAGGTATAAAGAAATTATAAAATCAGGAAGTGTAAGTATACATTATCTTTAATTTTCATATAAATTAGTGATTTTTTTTTTCTGAGAGGAATTAAATTTGGTTTTTAGGTAGAAGCAAGACCTGGTGTAATAAGACTAATGGATGAAGCAAGAGCAGCTGTAATAAGATCATCTTCAAGCTTTTTGTAAAATGTTATTTTTTTTAGCTCTTTAATGAATTGGTTTCTTGAAAATGCTTACAGGGGAAAAAACTAGCTGTTTGTTCTGCAGCTACAAAGAGTTCGGTTATATTATGTCTCGAGAATCTTATCGAAATCGTGAGTTTTTAATCTCTTATCGATTCATGCTTCTTTCGAAAATTTCTTTATCGGTTATTTTATGTCTTTTAGGAGCGGTTTCAAGGACTCGATTGCTTCCTCGCAGGTGAATTCATCGCATTCTTTGTTCCGAGTTACTTACTAGGCCTTTATGTGTCAAAACACTAGTCTAAGTTATATACTTGGCTTTGCAGGAGATGATGTTAAGGAGAAAAAACCCGATCCTTCGATATATATAACAGCTGCCGAGGTAAATAAGAAACGAAACTTTATAACAACTTAACAAGAATTTACACATTTCTGTGTTGATTGCAGAAGCTAGGTGTTTTGGTGAAAGACTGTTTAGTCATAGAGGATAGTGCTATTGGCCTTCAGGTTAATCTTTTGCTCGTTTTAGCGATTCTCGCGTTAATTATTCGGTCTAGACGAAAACTCGGATCTTTGAAATGGTCTTTTATACTTTTCAATCTTTTAGGCAGCTACAAAAGCAGGAATGTCATGTGTGATCACATACACTTCTTCAACTTCTGACCAGGTTTTGGACCACAACAACAAACTTCTCCTTCTCCTTCTCTGTTCTACTTTTCTCGGTTTTAAGAATGTCGAATTTACAGGATTTCAACGACGCGATGGCTGTATATCCGGATCTCACCAATGTCAGGTTAGTACTAGTCTCATTACACCAAACTTTTAAGTTGTCTCACAAGAATTTTGCTAAATTACGGTGTTTCGTCGTTCTTCATAGATTAAAAGACCTCGAAAATCTGCTTCAAACCGTCATCGCCGCAGCTTAAAAGACATTTTACCTGCATTCTTATCTGTTTTGTTCAGTAAATTTTTCATACTCAAAAAGAAGATTCAAAAATATATAAAAATATCAGTACAACACAAACAAAGACCTACCCTGAAAAATCCTGAATAAATCCATAAAAACAAAATTTAAAGAGGAAATAAGTTTTCCTCTAATCTAATAATAAGTCTTTTCTTCTTCAATAGCACAAAACAGAGAATAATGAATCTATCTTCTGCTATTAGCTACTTTGTTCTTACTCATATCAGAAAGTTCCTCAACAAGTTTCTTCTCTTCTTTACTCAATCTCTTTGGAATCTCAACTTGTACTCTTACTAACTGATCACCTCTCATCTTACTCTTATTCAAAACCGGAACTCCCTTTTTCGCCATTACAAGCGTCGTGCTCGGTTGTGTACCCGCGGGTACTTTCAAATCAACAACTCCGTCAACCGTGGGAACTTTCAACGTAGTCCCCAATATCGCATCCACGTACGATATCTTACACGTATAAAGTATATTCGTATCGTCACGCTTCAATACAGGATCAGGAATCACTTCGATAACCGCGAAAAGATCCCCGGAAGATCCGCCTCGTTTCCCTGCATTCCCTTCTCCTCGAACTCGTAACCGACTTCCGGAATCTACACCCGCGGGGACTTTAAGACTAATCCGTTTCGTCCTTCTCACACGTCCGTCTCCTGAACACGCGTTACACGGTTTCGAAATCTCTCCTGTTCCGTTACACGGAGAACAAGACATGACTTGTTGGAACACACCGAGCGGTGTCCTAGTCGACGCTACGACCTGTCCTTGTCCACCGCATGTTTTGCATTTTGTCGGTTTGGTACCGGCTTTTGCGCCTGAACCGTTGCAAGTCCCGCAGCTCTCTAACCGACATATCTCTATCTCTTTCTCGACACCGAAAACAGCTTCTTTGAAATCCAAGATTAGCGAGTAGTACTCGTCTTCACCGTCGATAGCTCTGCTTCTTGCACCTCTACTACCCATTCCACCGCCCATTCCTCCCATACCACCCATTCCTTCGAATAATGACTCGAATAGATCAAACGGATTACTATAATCCTACAAAAATTAGATGAAAGAAAAAACAAAATCAGCATTGTTGATCGAAATGTCTTCGAGACGAATATATATAGATACAGATACAGATACATACTCCCATGCCTCCCATTCCAGCGCCTTTAACTCCAGCCTCGCCATACCTGTCGTACAGAGATCTTTTCTCATCGTCTGATAAGATCTGCAAGACGGGAAATGAACAATTTTAGGCTCTTCAAGTATTATTAGCTAAAATCAGCCAAAGAAGAAGATGGACTTTACTTCATATGCGTTACTTATTTCTTTGAATTTATCTTCTGCGCCGGAATCCCTGTAATCAAAAGTGTTAATAGAACGGTGTGACGAGTTATTCTCTTGCTCTAGTTCTAAGAAGAAACACACCAATCTTGATGTAGTAAGGTAATAACTTATACTAGATGCTGAATTTAAAGTACTTACTTGTTCACGTCTGGATGGTAACTCCTAGCGAGCTTCCGATAAGCTGAAAAAATTGATGCAAGTTCCTTATTAAACTATCGAAAAGCACAAGTCAAAATTCGAAAACACAAAGCTTCAAAGACAATCATTCATGAGAGAGCTACACATTAATAATAGGAATCACATACCACTTTTAATCTCAGCTTTGGTTGCAGTTTTCGAGACTCCAAGAACAGAATAGAAATCCTGGAAAATTCAACACACACAGAGAATCTTTAGCAAACACATAATAAAAAGCTTCATTTTTCTCCAAAATATATAACAAATATCTAAACAAAGAGAATGCAAAACATACAGTATCGGCTCTAACAGTGAAGCGAGCTCCTCTACGAGAATGAGTATTCCGAGATGTTCCCGTCAATGATAAGAATGGTAATGAACCATGTGAGAACATACTCGACTTCGAAGCTCCCAAACAATTAATTTGGCTAATGGAACTGCAAAACGTTATCATTTTCAAATGTATAACTCTAACAATACAACACAACAAATCAAATTTCTTTTAATTAAGCAATCATAAAAGTGAAAAAATCATACTTGTCTTGGTGAGATTCTAATCTGCTTGGATAATAAGCTTTAACTGCAAACTGAGGACGAAGAATCCCCCATTGAGCAACACATGAGCTTCCAAATTGTATAAGCGCCATTACAACTCCCTGCAACACAAAACAAATTGGATTCATATTTCTTAAAAAACCCTAATCAACAATCCAAGATTCCCCAAACAAACAAACCCAAAGATTGAAACTTTATAAAACCTAAGAATGATTATGAAATGAAAAATTTCACTTTCACCACAAATAAGCTTAAACCCATTACAAAACATACATAATTCATCACTCTTTATACCAAAAGGACACATCTTTTGAAGAAATTCGATGGAAAATCTTCAAATTAGCCCAAAGGATTGAAACAGTGAAAATTTTCGAAAAGACGACATTTTCTGGGTGATTTCAATCGGAGAAGATAGAATATGAAGCAGAGAGGTGAAATCTTACCGTAATCGAATGGTGACGACGACGGGAGAAGAAGAGAGAGCAGAAGCGAGATAGATAAGAAAACGAGTAGACTCAAATGAAAATGAAAGACTCACTCTAAAACTTTAACCCTTTTTGTTTTGAAAATGATAAAATCATTATTATTAAAAAACCATTATTAATTAAAGAAGAAATTGTTATTGTTATTGTTTTTTTTAATAATAAAACTCGTTGGAGAGGTAGGTCACCGGCATGAATAAAAATTACTATAAAGTTAGAGAAATTAAATCATTTTCTAATAATTACGAAAATGTCAACTAAATCAGGTAAAATGGCTATATTAGAACATGCACAATGGTGAACAAAAATGGGGCTCATAAAACATAAATTAGTATTATTTTTAATATTATTTTAATTTGTTGAGACTCAATAAGAGCTTTCTAATAATTTAGTTTCCAGTGGTGAGACCGAAGGCGGGCTCATTAAAAAAAAATGTGTAAAATTTAAAAATAATCAAAGTGTAACATGAGATCTTTTAATATAACAAAAAGTAATATATATTAAAAAAAAAATTACAATACAAAAAAACAGAAAATGCAATAAAACATACTTTTAAATGATACCATATTTTTGCCAAACATATTCAACCAAATCTTCTTTTAATTGTTCATGAATTCTTTTGTCACGAACTTGAGCTCGGTTGACCATCTCATTGTTCACAATTGTAGATGGTTGTCTATAAAACGTGTAGTCCACATATGAAGTCCCGCTTCCATCTCCTTGTACGAATTCAGAGAAATCATATTGAGTGTGTTGGTCTCGTTCGTCTTCTACAATCATATTGTGCAATATGATACATGCTCGCATTATCTTGTCTATTCTTTCCATATCCCAAAACAGAGCTGGGTTTCGAACAATAGCAAACCGAGCCTGCAAGACTCCAAAAGCACGTTCGACATCTTTTCTCACACCTTCTTGACAACTAGCAAATAATGATGCTTTAGCTCCTTGTGGTCGGGAAATTGATTGGATGAATGTTGCCCATTTCGGATATATACCATCTGTGAGATAGTAAGGCATATGGTATTGATGTCCATTGACCCAGTAGCTGATTTGTGGAGCTCGACCTTGTAATATATCTTCAAAAACCGGTGAGCGGTCAAGAACATTGAGATCATTACACGTACCTGGAGCTCCAAAAAAAGCGTGCCAAATCCAGAGATCTTGTGAAGCAACGGCTTCTAAAACGATAATGGGTTTTCCATGTCCGCGTGAAAACTGGCCTTTCCAAGCCATAGGGCAATTCTTCCATTCCCAATGCATACAATCAATGCTTCCTATCATTCCTAGAAATCCGCGAGACTCGCCATTCTTGAGTAATCGTTGGAGATCCTCCGGTGTAGGCCTTCTCAGGTACTCATCTTGGAATAAATGTATGATTCCATCCACAAAATGCTCTAAGGCTTCGCTCACAGTGCTTGCACCCATCCGGAGGTATTCGTCCATCGCATCATTTGCAAGGTCATATGCCAGACGAGGAATTGCGGCTGTACATTTTTGTAGGGCAGATAAAGTTACCCTACTGGTAGCATCTGGTCGTTGATGGAAATATGGAAATTGACATAGACTTTGAACAATTTGCAAGAATAATCGCCTGTTTATTCTAAATCGTCGTCGGAAAATGCCATCAGGGTAAATGTGCTCGTCGGAAAAGTAATCGTCCCATAGACGTCTATTTCCGTCCTCGCGTGCTCTTTCTATATGAGCTCTTTTGTTCTTCTTTTTCTTGGCCGCTATACGTCTACTACAATCATCTAAACCTCTTTCAAACCTGTTTTCAAAAACAGCATTGATATATTCATCAAAATTCTCATCAAAATTTTCATTAGAAGGGTGAGGATGAGAAGCCATAATTTTTTTTAAAATTGGAAAAAGAAAGGATTGAGATATTAAAACTCAAACCGAATGAAAAAGAAAAACTCAAACCGAATGAAAAAGAAAGGATTGAGATTTTAAAGGAATAATAAGAGAAATACACAATTTGAAATATTTTAGTAATGAATAATAAGAAAGGTTTGAGATTTTGAAGTGTTCTTGTGAGAATGAAGATGAGGAAACACGTTTGAGAATGACAAAAGTTTGTGTTTGTGTTTTCAGGAAACAAGTTTGAGAATAACAAAAGTTTGAGAATCAAGAGGAGGAAACACGTTTGGAGATGGTTTTGATTGTGTTTTATAAATTTCAGAATGAGAAAGCAGAACATATATTTATAAAGTTTTGCAATGACAAAGTTTGGTACAACAACCAAAGTGCCACATGAAACAAAATACAATACAATACAATACAAGGAGATTGGTACAACCAAAAGATCAGATGATCACATGGTAAAATTAGAAAATACATAAAAAACATGATACAATCAACTAGCTTCCAAACTAGCTTCCTTGCCGACATACATACCTCCAAACTTTTCTTCCTGCACATCAGTAAGGAATTGTCATCCCGAACACGATAAAACAATCCAAAAACCACATAATTATACAATCAACTAGCTTCCAAACTCTCTTCCTTGCCGACATACATACCTCCAAAATTTTCTTCCTGCACATCAGTAAGGAAGGACCACAATCAGTTTTAGAACAGAATTAAGAAAATGAGAAAAATTAAGAACACAAAGGGTACCTTACCTTAATAATCAGATCAAACAGTCTCATTGTCACCACCAAGCATCTCATTGATAAGCTTGGTCTTGAGGGTAACTTCTACATCTGAAAGTGAGTCGGATCTTGCAATTAGACTCTCAAGCAATTTCTGCTTCGACAGTCTTTCCTTCAAATTGTTGTCCCTCTCTTTGAAGTTGTTGTCCTTCTCCTTAATCACCCATAAAGCCTGAAGATCTTCTGCACAACTACCTTCAAATGCTTTACTCTTACCTTTGTTCTTGGCCTTTGCCTTCGCTGCCTTAACATCAATGGGCCTTTCCATTGTGAATTTTTCTACATGAGAGGCTGTAGTGGAGCTGGAGCTGGGAGAAACAGTTAGTTTGGCCTTTTTCTTCACTGGTTTACTTTTAGAAGAAGAGAAATTGCACCATTTCGATTCAGTCTTGAGTATTCTCCATACATGCTCATTGGTGAATTTGACCTTTTGATCCTGGAAATAGAGCTTGTAAGCAGTGGTGAGAACATCGTTTTCACCTTTTCCAGACTGATATTTACGTGATGCGAAGGCGTAGCATCCAGCAAACTTGATCACAGTCTCAGATAATTTTTTCCATTTTTCCTTACAAGCCTTCCACTCTCGGATGGGGAGCTTTGACACAGCTGGACTTGCAGCATAATAAGCTGCAACTCTCTTCCAAAATGCACCAACTCTCTGCTCATTGCCCACTATAGAGTCTTTGGAAGTGTTTAGCCAAGCACTTGCAAGAGTTTCCTCTTCGATTAGAGTCCACCTAACACTAGGATCTCTACCTATTGGTGAAGGTGTGTGGTTTTCGGGTGACAGGGGGTGTTCAAAAGGTTCTGAATCATTGAACTCTTGTTGGCTGAACAATAGACTAGTGAAGGTTTGAGAGGAGGAGAAAGGATTAGTAGAATCCATGATCTACTTGCAAAGGTAATTAGAGAGTTATGGTTTTTAGTTAGCTCAGATTCAGTCCATTATAAAGCCACATAATTAGTAATGATCTACTTGATTCATATTCAATATCGGTTAGGTGTTACAATTAAGTAACTGAGACACTACCCATCATAATAACTACTGATTAGATGACTAATGTCTCATCAACATTATATTTCAGTTTACATTTAAGTATGAGTTAGAATTCAGTTTAGTTTCTTTGCATGAGTTCAGATTAGATTGTCTTTAGTTACAGTTGACAGTTACAAGTTCATTCTATTTCTGTTCAGTTCATTTTAGTTTAACTTACATTTCAGTAACAAGTCAGTTTATTACGTTTAAGAATAGTTTACTTATTACAATTCATATTACTCATCTAACCAGTTCATTAAAAATATGAAGTTATTCAACTTGTGAAAAGAAAACTATTTACAAGAAAACTATCATAGGTTTAGAACAATTTATTATCTAGGTTCAGAAGAAGTTATTGATATCCTAAAAAGAAAACTATGTACAAGTGACAGTCCACATTCAATTCCTTCACACAACCACAACATTTAATTCTTTGACAGTAAACAGAGAGAAGAGACAAGTGAGAGTGTTTAGAGTAAATTATATACCTAATCCGTATAAGGAAAATTGATTGCCAACTACATTTTAACAATTGATTCTCACCTACATTTTAACCAGTCGAATTACCTAGCTAATTTCCAGTACACAAATAAAAGACTAAGGATTGGAATTTACCTTATTTCCAGATTGAGCTTCTCACCATTGTATCTTCTGAACGATTGGAGATTGAGTTTCTCTCACTCAGACACCACTGCAAATAGATGAAGATTATTTAGATAAAGACTTAAACAAAGAATACAAAATATATTTCAATACAATAACAAAGAACTACAAAAGATTATTCACATTCTCTTATCAAAAACAATACAAAAGCAAATTCTAAATAATTCGACACAAAGTTTCTGGAAATCGTTTGTTGGCAGACCAAATTAATCTAAATAGCAATATCAGATTATATCATAACTCAATTCATCTAAATATCAATTTCGGATTCATGAAAACACGTATTTGTTATTTTCCTTTGACTCGACATGCATCAAAAATCTATATAAGATTCAGTTTACAAATTCATCAATGATCACACAACAACCGAATCAATTAATCAGAAATCCAGCTGAATCTACGTAATTTGATCTTCCTTCTTCCCAAACCTAAACCAGTTTATACAAAAAAATAACAAACAAGATGAAACAGAAAGAGTACTTATCTTCTTAAGAAGAATCATATCTGTTCTTTGCACATGGATCGACATGCATCAACAGAAACAGAGGAGAAGATAGATCGACGAATTCATCACCAGACACAGAGGAGAAGAGAACGATAGATCCATGAACACAGAGAGAAAGGAGAGGAGAAGAGAACAGAATATGTAACAAACGCCGGCGATGAGAAGAGAATCGCCAAGTTTGCCGTCGGAATCGAAATCGGCTTTTTTGGGATCGGAATCGCCGAGGATACAGAGAAAAGATGATATTTCCAGAATGTTGCAATTTTTTTTTCTCTACTCTCGTGACGACAAAACAGAATTTTGATCAACCACACTTTGCCATCTGTTTAATGAGACGGTCTCACAAAGCTATGTGGGAAGAGCCTGCTCAAGCCCAAAAACTCAATCAGATCCATATTTTATTATTTTTAGGCCTAATGAGCCCCATTTTTGCTCACCGTTGTGGGTGGTCTTATACTCAACGAGTTTGATAAAGCCTAGATATTATATATTATATTATTATATATATTATAAAACTTGGGTTCGATTGTTCCTGACTTGACACGTGTCCTCGGTAAGTTTGATAATGGGTTTCATTTGTTTAATATTGGGCCTGAACTTAGCCAGCCCATAACTTTGGCCACATCGTTGTACGATAAAAATCATTGTTAATTCTCGCATTCCTCGAACACAAAAACGCCGCTTGAGAGGGCCTACCAGTATCTTAAATAAACTATTTCTTCTTGGTTCATTGTATACAATTTTTTTTTAGGAATAGCTACTCTAATTCCAGACGCAAACTTCTTTGGCTTTATAAGAGCATCCTTATTGGTAACACGATGGTGTCTAAATGTGGTGTTTTTATAATATAAAATTATTAAAATGGTTGTAAAAAGAAGAAAGAGAGTGTTTTTGTGGGGTATATTGAAATATAAAATTAATAAAATTTGAGTAAAGAGAATAGAGAGTGTTTAAAAGGAAAAAAGAGTGTTTAAAATTAGATTTTTTGAAGTGTTTTTAAAAGGAAGAGAGAGTGTTTAAATATAAAATTAATAAAGGTTGAGTAAAATGATGAAAGAGAATGTATAAAGTTGAGTAAAAGGAAGAGAGAGTATGTGTTTTAATAATTTTATATGGCCTTTAAGACACTATGGTGTGTGCAATAAGGATGCCCTAAGAGTCAAATACGCAAACAAACAAATCAAACATGAATTTTTGGCTGCAAAAAGACAAATAAAAAACGATCACATATTTCTCCATCGAAACCCTATACTAACAATATGTAGTATATTTTGACCATGTAGAACAGTAGTAGTGTGATGGCAAACCTGAGCAACGGTAGTCGGAGAGGAAAAAGGGGAAGTCGCCGGAGAAATAGCAGGAGATGCCATAGGAGACAGAATGGTCGGAGAAAAAACAGGGGAAGTGGCCGAAGCGAAAACATGGGATTTTAAAAGAGTCGGAGAGGATCATGGATGTTGTCGGAGCCAAAACATGGAATTTTGCAAGACCGGAGGGGAATTTGCCAGAGAAGTAACGTGATGAAAGTTACAAAAGGCTGTACCGAAGGACTCGCCGGAGAAATGATAAGAAGAGAAAAATGATTCCGGTATCAAGAAATCAATCACGAAACGGAGGAGGCCGTATCCAGAAGTACCAGTAAATATCAAAGGTTTATTTCTCTTCTCATAGTGTTTTAATGGATGCTTGCTATCAAATCATTGTAAGTCGATGCATGTTTCTCTTTCTTTTTTTTTTTTAAAGGTCTTCACTTGAGATACATAGATGTATATTTCTCACATGGATTTCATTATCTCATAACTTTTTCTTCTTTGTTGAGAGACACTCATATATGATGTAATCCATGAGCGATGGAAGTTTTTATCCAAGGTTATAAATTGAACAAGTGGCAATCACAAAATTTCCTCATTGGTTTGATTGATTCGAGTATCAATTTTCATCAGTGTACAAAGAGGAGGAAAGAGCAAAACCAAAGCATGCACCAAAAATTCGCAGGTGTAAACAAGGCTCCCTTTCGATTTGATAGCCTCCTCGCGTTCATTGTATATATTGTTGTTTACGTGTACGTATTAATTACACTATCAAATTTGCTCAAAGGTATGTAAATTATGAAAATATAGTAAAAACACATGTCAAGTAAAAGAACAAATGCAAAATCAAGCTTGTCTTAGTGTGAATATTAAAAAAAAATATTGTTATAATTTCTTAAAGTGTCTTACAAAAGCACTTTTTCTGATATCGTATGTTCTATTTTATCTGAAGAGACTCCCCACGAAAACACAATATTTTGCCTACCTGGTTCAAGCGTTTGTTAGGATGCGTTTTTTTTTTCATTTCTAATTTTTTTGCTCGTCGAAGAGATACATAAGCGATTTTATTTTCTTTACAGTGAGGTTGGTACTGATTGCACTAGAGAATTTCATTATTTGGTAGGCTAAAAGGACGAATCACAATCTATACTTTAGTTTTTGTCTCTGTCATTGGTATTTTGCATTAGTATTAACATTGACTATATCATACTACGACGTAGTATGAAGCCTATGCACATAAACGAGAAGAGGAAGACTTGGAAAAGAGCCTTCCATGTTGTTGCATTATATTTTATAGGAAACTTCACGAGCACTTATGATCTATGGCATTACACCAACGATTATTTTCAATTTGTTATTCTATATATCAAGGGGTAATGCAATTAGCTTTTCTTAACCAATCATAAATAATATGAAAAGCCCGATAAATTATAGGGTGAATCATAGTAACTGGCCGCGCTAAGAGCATGTGCAATGGTGACACCGAAGGGTCTAAAGAGGTGTTCTTATAATATAAAAGTATTAAAATTTGAGTAAAATGAAGAAAGAGAGTGTTTTTGTGGGGTATATTGAAATATAAAATTTGAGTAAAAGGAAGAAAGAGAGTGTTTTTGTGGATAAAATTAGATCTTTTGGAGAGAGAAAGAGATCTAATATTGGATCTTTTGGAGAGTGTGTTTAAAAGGAAAAGAGTGTGTTTAAAAGGAAAAGAGAGTGTTTAAATATAAAATTAATAAAAGTTAAGTAAAAAGATGAAAGAGAAGGTATAAAGTTGAGTAAAAGGAAGAGAGAGTGTGTGTTTTAATAATTTAAAAATCACATTAGACCCTTAAGGGTGAGCATTGTACATGGCCTAATGTGCCTTTTTTAATATGTGCCTTTTAGTCAAAAAGTATGTTCCTTTCAACCAATGCATAAAGTTCATTTTCCACGCTTCTAATTCAGTTAAGCATTTTTAGAAATTCATTTTTATTCTGTCAACATTGGGGCACAACTGGCAGTTTCCATTAGTCTAATCTCTACATTCGCAGAGAGTGGGACTCAATCTCGGATGTGATGGTGGTGCATGTACGCAGTAGACTTATCACTAGCTACTAGACTAAGGTCACTTCACTTTAGAAATTCATTTTATGTTCCCTTACCGTTTGTTTAGTATTTGGTGTTGACCGTGGGGAAAACTCCAGCAAAAAACCCGTGAGATTATGTACTTTCTCTCACAAATCCTAAACAATTATAATCGAATGTAACATTTGGTACGCCCCAGTCAGATTCGTCCTCGCTGGTGATAACACAAAGGTCACATGTTCAAGATGAAGAAACCAATGTTAGAGAGGATAGGAAATACCTTCGTAGATCATGGCTACCGACACCGTCCTATGCTTCCGATTTGTAAGCTAGAGATATAGTGCACACGCATCGGTTTGGACATTCATAATGTGTGTTGTGATCATTTAATAAAAAAATATTTATTTTATGTCAAAATACAACAAATCTATTATACAATTGCCCACGCGAATGCGCGGGTTCGACTCTAGTCAAATAAAAAATGGTTAGTTTTAGACCTAATTAAGAAGGGACTAGGGATCCAATTTGGTGGTTCAAATGAAGTAAAGAAGATGTTGTAGGAAGCACGATTGATCCTTCCAAAAAAAAATTACAAAATTTTCGGAAAATGGATCCTGTCGGACAAACCGGATCATAAAAGAAATTTTTTGTTAGGATAATCGAAAAAGAGGCAATCTCTAATGTTCAGATGGAGTACATTTTAGTGTTAAAGGTGAAGTGCGTGTGCATGTATTTTTCCGAGTTAAGCATCAGAGCATCAGGGGCAGCCCTGACCTAAAGCTGGTAAAGCTTGAGCTTTAGGCATCAAGATAACTTATTAATTTTTGGGGCATCAATTTCGTAAAAGTTCGTTGTAGTCCAGTGGTTCGGTTTGAGTAATATTAAGTTTTAGGGTACAAGTTCAAATCCCACAGCATGCAGGTTATGGCAAATTTTTTTATTATGCAGATGGGGCATTTTTTTTCTTCTGGGCTTTAAGCAGCCATTCATGTTGGGCCGGCACTGCAGAGCATGATCAACAATAGATCTTAGGGTGTTCTTAGTATATGTTCTTAGGCCATGACCAATGCTCACCCTTAAGGGTCTAATGTGATTTTTAAATTATTAAAACACACACTCTCTCTTCCTTTTACTCACCTTTATACCTTCTCTTTCATCCTTTTACTCAACTTTTATTAATTTTATATTTAAACACTCTCTTTTCTTTTTAAACACACTCTCCAAAAGATCCAATATTAGATCCCTCTCCCTCCAAAATATCTAATTTTATCCATAAAAACAGTCTCTTTTTTCCTTTTACTCAAATTTTATATTTCAATACACCCCACAAAAACACTATGTTTCTTCCTTTTACTCAAATTTTAATACTTTTATATTATAAGAACACCTCTTCAGATCCTTCGGTGTCACCAATAGTCGTGCTCAGTATTAAAATTATTAAAATTTGAGTAAAAGGAAAAAAGAGAGTGTAAAATTTGAGTAAAAAGAATAAAGAGAGTGTTTTTGGTAATATAAAATTAATAAATTTTGAATAAAGAGAGGAGATAGTTTTGGAGAGTGTTCTTATTTTGAAACTTTTGGAGAGTGTTCTTATGAGATAGTGGGTGTATTAAAATATAAAATTAATAAAAGTTGAGTAAAAGGATGAAAGAAAAAGTATAAAGTTGAGTAAAAGGATGAGAGAGTGTGTTTTAATAATTTTTAATACTAAGAACACACCTAAGATCAATTGTTGATCATGGTCTCGGTCTCTTGCTCTATCCATCCAATCACACATCCCCCTCGCTCACTAAAGAAAGGAGTTATGAAGTAGGTATAGGAAAAACACCCTTGCACACTATATATATGAAGTCTACGATGTGTAGATAGTTTAATATCTTGGAAAAACTATATTATTTGAACTTTGAAGCATGAACACGTTTGTATGTCTGCATGAAAGCTCCATTTCTGATCTATGTAATAACCTAAAAATATATATATAAAATTGTACCTCTCTTCTTCGATTAAAAAGTTGGTCTTGACTTTTGGGTATGTTTCTTGTAAAGGTGATAGCTCTGGTGTTGCAACATATTTAATACTTACTAGAAAATTACCCGCGTTATACGCGAGATAAAATGATTACCGAATAAAATCAATAGTTTTAGTTAAAAAAAAGATTAACCTAATTTATATATTTGAATTTTTCAATTATTTTGCATACAAATGTATTCTACCCGTGAAATAATTAAACCAACAAATTTCATTAATAATTATATTTTTACTTGTATAATGTGCATTTATGAAAAATTAAAAATATCTACTTGTCAAACAAAACAACACATGCTCATATATTTTCAAAAGATAATTAATAGTTTTATTTTATTTTAAATCAAATTTTTTGGTATATACGTTAAATTTTTGTTCACATTTAATTCTATGATTTAAATCTATAATTTCGAAATATTTTAATTTTAGCAAATTGAAAATTTCAAAATATTTTAATTTTGGCAAGTTTAGAAAGATTCAATGTGTTTGGCAATTAGAGTTATACTAGTAATCAAAATAAGTATATTTAGAATTAAATGTGTTTGGTAATGAGTATAAGAGAATGAAATAAATAAATAAAAATAAAGAGGAGAAAAATTGTGGTGATGACACCTAAGCAAAGTGCTCCCAAAATGGTTCTCAAATAATATATAGGATCTTATGGTTTTTACACAATTTATTTACGAAGCTACAAAAGGGGACAATATAACTAGAGAAGCTTTAAGAGAACATAAAAATTCTAATGTTTTAAAAAACCTTGAAGCCTTCTAAAAAATGTTCATCTCAAAGCATATAAAATCTTATACTTTCTTGAGATAAAAAGTATTCTTAATTCCAACCAGAAGCAATATGTCTTAACACAGTAAAGATAACAATAAACAGTAGTAAATCACACTTAGTGACAAGACTAAACATGATTAAGGGAGATTATTTGTTGTGCCTTGAGTAAACATTCACTTGTTGATTTGATTTGGAGATATTAAGCTTGCTAAGATGATTCTCTTAGCATTGTCATTTGGAGTAATAATTGCATCAGTGCAAAGAAAAGCCTTCATGTGTTTGTACATCTCCTTTGGTTTCTCTTCATTAATCGCATGTCCAGTCTTCTTTAGTAACACTAATTGTGCTATGTTTTCCCCTAAATGACTGAAACAAAACAAAGCAAAACTCGTATTTTATCGGTCATTAAACAGAGTGAGAAAGTGACGACGATTTGCGGGAAATGAGATAAAAGTAACAACCTTTTCAATCTATGCGCCAGTTCGACTGGAAAAACTTGATCTTCCTCTCCCCATATCATCAATGTCGGCTACACAATGATCCAAGCACGCAAATGAGAACATTCGCGAGACAAATTAAATCGAATCGATAGATCATTATAAACAACTTAAGACCTGTGTTATCTTTGGAAGATTGGCGAATCGCCTACCCTTATGTAAAGCTTCCACAAGTTCTTTCCTTTCTTGAAGATAATCTCTACACATCACCTTGCATCAAAACACATTCCCAAGATGGAATCAGCCAAAAGCAATGAAAGCTACTATATTGGCTAATAAACATAAAAGATTAATCACTAATCACTAAAGATTTGTCTTAAAACTCAACAAGTATGAGAACTCCTAAAATGAATATACAAAATGACTAAACTTCTATAAATTTTATCAACTAACTATTGATATTATTTCAGCCATAATGGACAATTAACCGGTATCTCAGGCCGAAATCTAGACTAGCTGATTTAAATTCATTTCCAAGGTTAAAGTACAAAGAATCAAATCCGAAAAAAACCTACGAATTTCTAAATATTTATAAATCTTATAAGATTTACAAATCAACTAAAATACACAAACTAATAACACCTTCTAAATACTTAGATATTCTCGCCATTTAAAACGTTTACAATGATCTACAATGACCAAATGTGATTGAAATCGTAGTGCAAAGTTGTTAAAACTTACATGAATGTAGTCCATGGCAAAGCAAGAAGGGATCCAAACCGGAGGCTTGTAAAAAGCCAACTTGAGAAGTCGCCGAAGCATCGTCGGAGACTGAGGAAACAAAACCATCGCCGCTTCCTCCGGTGACTTAACTTTAAACATACCTTCCTCAACATCTTTCTCTTCCAAAGCAACCCCGGCGCATATTAGCACAACTCTATCTACCCTCTCCTTAAACTGCGCCGCCATCGAATACGCCACAAATCCACCGTAGCTTAGACCAGCCACGGTCATGGTCTGAACACCGTGACTATCCATCACTTTCATGACACAACTTGCTTGGAACGACTCGGACCGGTCGGACCGAGTCGTGTATGACTCGCCGAAGAAAATGAGGTCCGGTACGTAGACGTTGAACCGGGGAATAAACCGGTCGATGAACCGGTCCCACTGCCACATGGCGTTAGCTCCGATCCCGTGGAGGAGGAGGAGAGTGGGCTTGGAGTCGATGTGGGTCTGTGGGACCCAACAGTGGACGACGGTGCCGTCGCCGAGATCGGAGGTTGATGATCGGAGACCGGCGCGTGAGAAACTGTACTGGTAACATTTGTTACGAGAAGACACGTAGCTGAAGCAAATCGCCATTGGATTCTCTGTTTGGTCTCTTGAGTAAGAAAGAGTAGAGTAGAGAACGGAACACAAGTGATTGGTAATAAATTGATTTAAAAAATAAAATTAATAAGGAGAAAATTGAAAAACTGATTACGTGACATGTTTTGATTCGTTAAAGTGACTTCTGTTTGGTGAACTTCCCCATTTCTGTAGTAAAACAAAATAAAAAAATTATGTGATAGAGAATTTTTTAGAGTGAATTAGTTGAAAATAAAGTATTATACTGTTTATGAAAATAAAGTATTGATTGTTTGTACAGTGAATGCAAATCTGACGCAAATTTAAATTCTTTTTAAAAGGCATATACCATATTGGAGAAAAAAATCTTTTTCTTATTGACATTTTTTAAAAAGTAATCAGTATCTGAAAGTGATATGTTTGGTTACAAAGTTACAATTCAAATCCAAAAGAAATGAAAGGTTTCATAGCTTTTCTGTTAATTATCACTATTTTTTTTTTCAAATCATAAATGAAAGATGATTTATCACTCAAAACCAAATTTGGTGGAATTTACTTATCCAAAAATCTATCTCCGGAGATGTAAGTATGTCTGGTCTTAATTAAAATCAATTAATGCTTATGATACTTAAATTTATATTTGTTTGATTCCTTATGGTTAGATAAGTCTTCTTTCATTTATGATTTCATTCTATATCTAGTAATATGCAACACGTTCACCTTCTTATCTCCCACGAATCCACGATGATCTCCATGCAAACTTTGATGTAACAGAGCTAAAAAGTGAAGTTACTAGACTGAATTGTTTCCAGCATGTTCCACAATATATTAATGTAACTTGTTTATGGTGTAATTAAAATTAAGGAATCAAAATATGAAATGTATCAAAGATTACTGTTCTCTCTCAATCAATCGCACATTTGTCATTTTGATTCCCATCTCAAATTCCTCACGATGAGTCATACATGAGGATAATAATATACCCATCTCAAAATGAATATGTAAGTTTGTTATCAATTTACTACATTTTTTAATTTGGTTTGTTGTAAACTTAAGTCTTTTGTGGAGCTTTTCTTTTATCTATTTTAGTAGAGAAATGAGTCTGAATATTTTGAAAATTGTTAAGAGTAATACAATTTAAGGTTTTTTTTATGGTCTTAGAATTTTGGTTTAAATTAACTTGATTTTATTGGTCAGCTTAAATTGGTAAGTTTATATATTTAGTTTGATTTTATTGGCCAACCTTCTTTTTCGGCACTAAATTTATCTTCTTTATCATCATTTTAAGTTCTAAATTCTGCAAATTTTTTTATTTTTAGAATTAAACAAAAGTATAAATAACTGCATTCTAATCATTATGTTTCATTCAGGTTTTTTCTGGAATTGGAATCCAGAAAAATGAAGTATCACATAATCTTTTTGTTAACCATTACTTTGTATTTCGCATTGAGTGCAGCTGATGACAAAGATTGCCCTCTAAATGGGATTCAATTTCTAAACCAAGTCGCTAAAGGGGTTACCGTCAAAGTCAATTGCACATCAAGAGACAATAATTTGCACGACCATTTTTTGGCTTTTAAAGGTGGTCCATACCAAATCAGATTCAATGAAGCTTTTGGTGGAAGCACGAGATTCATTTGTACCATACAGCATGGGAAGTTTTCGGTAACTATTCGAACATATGAAGGATCTTTTTTTCCCAGATGCAACCAAAAACGCGACTATGTTGCCAGAGGGGATGGGATTTACATGTCAAAAAACCTAGGTCCGACTCTTTTCAAATTATCTTGGAATCGGTTACCTTAATTTAATTATATTTATTGTTTGTCGTAAACTGAATTAATGTTTACGAAACTTTGATTTTATTTGTTACTAGATGAATATCGGCGTTAATACGCTGCATCTTTTTGTAACACATATTTTTATAATCTTACAAAATATTACTATTACATTGAAATTTGGGATCGTTTACAAAATATGTTTTCTTCGAATATTAAGTTGTAAAATATTAAAAGTATTACTTTTGGTCATAAAGTAATATATTATTTGGTATAGTTATTACTTCGTAGACTTTCTGGTAAAATGATGTTTAGTTTTAAATTTATTGGAAATTTGAAACTATAAACTTATCTAGAAGAATACAAATTTATGCATGTGTCATCTAATATTTTAACCTTTCAGCATCTGCAATTCCATTAAATCTTTTTTTCATTATTTAGTTTTGATATAATTTTAATTTCTTTGCATCAATCGCGCGCACACACACTAACAAACTCTCAAAAGACAAGATTTCACTACTTAATCATTTCCTCTATTTCACTCTGCTTCCTACATGATTGGTATCAAATTTCAACAATCTTTCTTTTTATACCTTTTTTAGTATTGTCTCCACCTATATGACATTATTATATCTAGCACTAATCACTACAAAAAAAAGAAGAAGATGAATTAGATCATTTATTTAATACATATGCATTACTTATAATTGATGCAAATAAATTTTACATCGCTTAAGAAAATGATTCCGAAAATGGTGATGCAAATAATTTACATCAGTTTGAACAAAATCAATGCTAACATGTATCAGTTATAAAAAATGATACTAGATTTTACATCAGTTAATATAAATGATGTTAGTATTTACTATAGTTATGATAATCGATGCTAAGTATTTGTATCAGTTTTAAAACTGATGTTATATTTCCTACCGTAAATAATTGTTAAATTGTAAACATGTTAAAATCAGTAAACATATGATAAATTATTTTAATAGAAAATTTACTTCAATTTTTTAAAAAATACCTCAGGCCGTAAACCAACACACTTCCAAAAAATCTACGTCAATCTTTAATTGTAGATTTATGATTTTAATGGTTATTTAAGTTTATAAATAGAGGATACGTATTAATTATTTATACAAGTGATTTCTCATCACCTCTTCTATTGATTATGGATGTGGGACATTTTGTTAAAAAGTAACTAAAACATATTGCATCACTTTTTAATTGATATAACATTTTGTATCATTACTGTAAGTGATGTTAATAAAATTTGATTGTAGCATCAATTATAAACCGATGTGAATGTATACATTTGCACCAATTTTATTGAAGTGATTGTAAATTACTTGAGATTTGTATCAACTTTAATTAATCGATGTAAAACCACATATTTTATATCACTTATTGATAAGTAATACTAATATAGTATCATTTAATTGTGTAATTCAATTTAAGTGATTCAATTTACCCTTTATTTTGTAGTGAATTAAACTGAATCGCAAAGCGTTAATAAGCAAAACAAAAACAAAATTGATGTTATATACAGAGCTAAAAGTGAGCACTCTTAAACTGATTTTGTTACTATCAATGGGATAATGTTTTGCTTATCCTGCAATTATCATATTGGTAAATTAACAAAATAAAAATAAATACCTTTTCAGTCAAAATATAGATATAACAGACCTAAAATATGAGGTTACTAGATTGAATTTGTTAGAAGCAGAACCCACAATAGAATAATGTAATTTGTTTTATCATACAGTTTAAAGGAATTAATTTGACATTTACCACTTTTATTCCCATCTTAAATTCATCATGATGGTTTACTATTAATTTACTACAAAATTTGTGATACAATTTTTTTAAAAATATCGAAACCTTTTATTTGGTTTGTTGTAAACTTCTGTCTCTTCCAAGATTTTTTACTCTATTTTAATAGAAAAATAAGTGTGAACATTTTGAAAATTGTTAAGAGTAATACACTTTCTGGTTTTTATGTAAGGCCTTAAACTTTTGGTTTAATTTAGCCTTATTTACTGGTCAAATTTTACTTTGTAACTTTAATATATTTGGTTTATCTTATCATTGGTCAACCAACAAAAATAATACCCAAAAAATATATTTGGTTTGATCTTACTATTGGCCTTAATATTTACTATTTTCTAATTATATTTGGTTATATATTTACCAAATATATTTGGTCAAACATATACTATTTTAGAAATATATTTCTAAATATCATTAGACATTAAATTATTTTGACAATATATTTTGACCAAATATATTTCTAATTAAACGCAACAAAAATCACGACTCCATAAATAACTAAATTTTCTTATCAACACTATAAATAGCAACACTCTGATGATAATTTTAAATTCATATTATTTTGAATCTATATCTAAAAAAAATGAATTATTTCATAGTTCTCCTGTTAACATTTACTCTATATTTTTCTTTGAATGAAGCTAATGGTGGTTGTCTTGAAGACATGGTACAATTTCAAAACGAACTCACTACAAATATTGTTCTCGAAGTCAATTGTAAATCAAATGACGATATTATAGGAGATCATTTTATAGCTTTTAAAGGTGTTCCGTTCAACTTCAAATTCCACGAAGCTGTTCTTGGAAGAACAGTATGGTTTTGTACCATGCAACATGGTAAGTTTTCAAAATACTTTAGAGCATATATAGGAAGTTATATTCCGAGATGCGGTGAGAAGCGCTTTTATACTGCCAAACTCGATGGAATTTACTTGTCGAAAATCTTGGTCCCAATGAGTTCAAGTATACTTGGGATCAATTACCTTAATTTAATTGTCATCATGTATGAATCTTTATCTAAATACTAGAGACAGATCCACGCGTTGCGCAGGTTTCAATTATTTAAAATATGAAAAAATAATTAAATTATATAATATGTTATTAACACATCTATTTTATATGAATAATTTCATAATTCGTAAAATATGAATTTGTTTCTCATCCAATTTTTTAACATTTGTTTTGTTTGTAAGATTGATGGTTTGTATCTTATTATTAGACATGTATAAAACCGTGAAAGAATTTGTAATTGCTTAACTGATGATTCATAGTTTGTTTTTCTTAGATTTATTGTGATATAATTGGTTTATTCTTTTTTACTGAAATAAATGCATTAAGAATCATATTATTGAGAAATTAGGTGCAATTTGTTTTTGTTATTGGATAGTTTATGGCAAAGTAGAATAAAATTATTAACGATAATCAAAATAAAATTGAAGCGTAAAAAAACTAAATATACTATCAATTGTTCAAACGTAACAAAACAAATATCTTGGAACATATGTTGAAACTCTCTATCTCTAACTCAAGTGAGCATTTTAGATAATAGCTTCTAGTATCAAAAATATGTTACTCTATCTCATCTTTTTGTAATCTTCTTGATGGTGTAACCATACTTTGTCTGTCTCCATAATTTTTTGCTGATACTACAAACAAATCTAGTTGAAAATTAGATATGGATAAAAGTATATACTTTTTCATCAATATTGTTTATCTTTATCCACTTTATAAACATTGTCTCGCTAAGATTAGACTATCAAATAAACCTTAGTGAATGGCCTTATATATGGCCTGAAAGTAATTATTATTAGTGCATGAAAAATTCTTACAATAAAAACTCCATGAAGGTGATTATGTCATGTGAACAACTAAAAAACTTAAATTGACATTGGTTTTATTAGTTCCAAATTAATACACTCCATAGATTAAAATCTTTATGAGCAAATAGATTGCATGTGTGAAATAAATGAATTTAAATATAGAATTTGTGATTAGATAAATAAGGAGGAGATTTGTTGAAAATAAGTTTTAGATAAATTTGGTTCAGGAATCAACCAATAATATAATGTCATTTAAAAGTTGTAGGAATAAGGAAAATATAAAAAATACTATCAAAATAAAACTGAAATAGAGGACAATCCATATTCTATAAAAGAATTGAAACGAATCAAAATAACAGAAGAAAAAAGGGAAAAAGTATTGAAAGTTCAAACATAGAAAATAAGTTTTCATTTGACAATCATGTTCCGGTTTATGACGCGAGTAGTAAGGTTAATCTATGTCTATTCTTCAGGCTCTTCAAGAAGAACTTGCGTTTTATTTTTTTAGATAAAAATGAACAATAAGAAAATGAGATTTTGTTGAGGGATTTTATTTTTCTTGAATCATCATTTTATACTACATCATGTGGAAGAGAACTATGGAAATTTTATAGGGAAAAGAGAAGATGGATACCCATAAATGATAATTAACTCCATTTTAATGTGAAATTAAAATTGATTCCAAATTTATATGTTTTCGGTTAGTGGTAAATTAATTGCATCAATAATTTTGTTAGTCAACTATCTTAATTGTCATTGAATTAGTAATGTTTTATAAACATAGTGGAGACCAAATAAATTTAGTTGTGAATAAAATTAAAAAAAAAAAACAAATACACAAAAATGATAATTAACTTCATTTTAATGTGAAATTAAAATTGAAATTTTACAGGGAAAATATGAAACGGATACCCTTAAAATGATAATTAACTCCATTTTAATGTGAAGTTAGAATTGATTCCAAATTTATGTATTTTTGATTATGATAATTTAATTGCATCAGTAATTAACAAAAAAAAAATACACATGTCGACACATGACGTCTTTTCGGAGAGATTTTGACTTTTGTAAACTTTAAAATATTATAAAGATAATAATAATTAATTAATTATATAAATATGTTAAGACACGTGTCGTCTTGCCAGAGCTTGTTAACTTTAAAATATTATAAAGATTGACATTTCAAAATGTTTCCTACTTTTCTGAATGACTTTTAGAAATAATTTTAGTAGTGAGTTATATATCTTTCTTTCCGTGATATATACAAGTGTCTTTAGTACTCTAGTGGCTCTTCTCCACTTAAATTATAGAGGTTAGCTGAGGTTCGAAACCTAGAAGAAACATTTTGAACTTTTTTTAAAAAATAATTTTGTTTAGAGAAAGAGGTGACACGTGTCGTCTTGTCAGAGAAAGTTGGCTTTTGTAAACCTTAAAATATTATAAAGATATAAATCTTTCTTTTTATATCATTTATGAGAAATAAATGAGCTCTATAAACTGATTTTATTACCATGGATCATGAGATTATGTTTTGATTATCTTGCAATTAGAGGAATCATCACAAAATATGATACATTGTTGTATCAAAGATTATTACTTAGACTACACTATGTCCATCTCTCTTCTCAATTCCGCTTTCCCTCATCTTTTCTGGTGCCTTTTCCGCATGTTCCCACTTAATCGCAGCACTATACATTTTTGCTAGCATTATATAATACCCATCATTCTGCGGATCACTAGCAACCACGCATTCTGCCATTCGTATTCCCATATCTCAAACTTTTCATGAGTCATACAAGAGGTCAACAAAGTTCACCAAATAACCGCGTCCAGTAAGAATAGCATAAACATTACCGTGGTTTCGGCTTATTGCAAATTACCAGACCGCGATAGAAGATCCGCGAGACACGAGTAATGCTTTAAGTTTGGTTTCACGTCGTACTGATGCATCTTGAGGAAAAGGTTTTTACCTTGTTCATCTAAACCAGCGTGCGTGCAAGCTGATAAAAGTGCGAGAAATGTAGGACCGGTTGGTTTAACATCAGAACGTTCAATTTGATCAAAACAGTGAACATAAGACGCAATCATTGCGTTCCAAGTGACAATACTCTTATCTGCTTCACAAAACATCCCCCAAGCAACAGTCAAATCTCCCATCTTTCCATACAAATCAATGATAGAATTAACCACTAAAGTGGTAAAATCCAAGCTAGTTTTGACAACATAGCAATGTGTTGGGATAGCAAATTAAGTCCCACATCTGAAGATTAGACAAGAATGGTCTAATATATAAGTAATGTTCAACTAAATTAGTATGAGGCATTTTGGAAAGGAACTCAAAGATAAATCCGTGCGGGTTTTGCCACTTGGACTCAAAGCGGACAATATCATACTAATAAGAGAGATGAACATGGGCTTGAAAGTCCTACAAATGGTATGTTATCTATGGTGACTTTAATCAGATACATAGTGGTAAAAAAGTCAGCCCTCACATGGGACGAAAGTACGGTATACGTCGGTTTACCGGGTTTTGAGATATATATATATATATAAGGTCTTAAGGTTTTGATATTGTAACACACGAGTTTAATAAGAAACCCTAGACGGGATATTCATCTCAATCGTTTTTCGTTCTACGCGGATTAAAATAGGTAGTTATCTAGTTTACATTAATTTAATTATCATCATGTATGAATTTTTTATCTAAAAATATAAATCTTTCTTTTTATACCATTTATGAGAAATAAATGAGCTCTATAAACTGATTTTATTACCATGGATCATGAGATTATGTTTTGATTATCTTGCAATTAGAGGAATCATCACAAAATATGATACATTGCTGTATCAAAGATTATTACTTAGACTACACTATGACCAGCTCTCTTCTCAATTCCGCTTTCCCTCATCATCTCTCGAGCCTTTTCCGCGAGTTCCCACTTACCCGCGGCACTATACATGTTCGCGAGCATTATATAATACCCATCGTTCTGCGGATCACTAGCAACCGCACGTTCTGCCATTCGTATTCCCATCTCAAACTCTTCATGAGTCATACAAGAGGTCAACAAAGTTCCCCAAATAACCGCGTCCGGTGCGAACGGCATAGACATTACCGTATCTTCGGCTTCTTCCAAATTACCAGACCGGGAAAGAAGATCCACGAGACAAGAGTAATGCTTTAAGTTTGGTTTCACGTCGTACTGATGCATCTTTAGGAAAAGGTTTTTGCCTTGTTCAACTAAACCAGCGTGCGTGCAAGCTGATAGAAGCGCGAGAAATGTAGGACCCGTTGGTTTAACATCAGAACGTTCCATTTGATCGAAAAGTTCCAAGGCAGATTCGACATTTCCGTGCATTCCATACCCTGAGATCATCACATTCCAACAAACCGTATCCTTTTGATTTGCAGCGTTAAACAGTTCTCGTGACTTTTCAAGTTGTCCACATTTCGCGTACATGTCAATCAGAGCAGTTGTAAGAGAAAGATTCATCTTGTGCTCAGTTTCGGTGATGTAACGATGAACCATTCGCCCTCTCTCCAGAGATCCAATATTGGCACAAGCCGTAATCACAGTCACCAAAGTTATTGAGCTCGGTTTGAAATTCTCGGAAATCATTCTATCGAACAACGCAATAGCTTTGTCAAATTGCTCACAATGAACGTAAGACGCAATCATTACATTCCAAGTGACAATGTTCTTATCTGCTTCACAAAACATCCTCCAAGCAACAGTCAAATCTCCCATCTTTCCGTAAAAATCAACGAGTGAATTAACCACTGAAGTGGTAAAATCCAAACTAGTTTTGACAACATAGCAATGCAACGACTTTCCCAGTAGCACCGCTCCTACGTGGGAACATGAAGATACGACAGAAGCCAAGCTAGCAGAGTCAATTCCAATTCCAAGATTACGAACCTTTCTAAATAACTCGATACACTTTACATCACATTTCATTTTACCGTAGCCTTTAACCATTGTATTCCAAGCTTCCACGTTTCCTTCTTCACATATCTTAAAGAAAAGCTTCTCAGCCACAGATAGAAGCTCGAATTTGCAGTACATCGACAACAACGAATTGTAAACTGTACCATCTAAAGAAAAACAACGCCTTACGACGAATCCATGAAAGGCTTTACCTTCAGAGACAAGTATGGTCTTACCTAACTCATTAATCAAACAACTTAGAACAACCCCATCTGGTTGTATTCCCTTTCTCTGCATTTCCCAAAACATATCAAAACTTTCCTTCACGTTCCCCGATTTCGCCAGTGAAGATATAATCGATGTCCACGAATACATATCTTTATCACCGAGTTCACGGAAAGAAAGATAAGCCTCAGCTAGATTCCCGAATTTCGAATACAACGAAAAAATCGAAGATTTGACATTGTTGGAACAAGCTAAACCATTTTTCACCGCAAATCCATGAAGACACTTTCCTTCTATCAAAGCACCTAGATTTGCACAAGCTTGAAATCCACATTCCAATGTTCTCAGATTCGGCTTTTCATCATCAGAACCAACACAATGCATCTTGCAAAGATACTCCAAACCTCTCTCACTCTCTCCGTTCTGAACATGCCCAGATATAATCGCAGTCCAAGCAACAAAATCTCTCTTAGGCATTTCGTCGAACACTTGACACGCATCTTCTAAAAACCCACACTTTGCATAGAAATAAACAAACGAAGCTCCTACTCCACAGTTCCGATCAAAAACTCCGAGTTTCAAAACCAACCCATGAACGAATCTACCAATATCATACCATGAAAGCTCCGCACAAGCGGAAACAACCATCGGGGCAGTGAAATGATCAAGAGATTGACCAGATAACACCATTGAGAAGAAGAAATCCAATGATTTACGATAATCTTCGTTGGAGAAATACGCTTTGATGATTGAATTCCATAGAAACACATCTTTTCGAGTAACGAAATCGAAAACTTTTGAAGAAAAATTGGGTTTTTTGAAAGAAGCGTAAGATGAAATTAGCTTCGATGCGACGAAGATATTGTTTGAGTATCCACCGGTGATGATAAGAGCATTGTGTTTACGAAGAGATTCTAAGGTTAAGCTTTGATCGGAGAGAATCGCACGAATATGACGATCGATGTAGCTTGAAGAAGAAGAAGAAGAAGAAGTGATTGTTCTTACAGTTACAAATCTGGGTTTGAAAAACCTTAACATTGCATAATGGGCCTTTTTTTTTAAACCATGACATTTTATAACGTTTATTTATTTCTATTTAATATTAGATTTAAAATTCAATTACTGAAAGAATTTAAAAAATATCAAGTTTGAGGATTTTAGAATATGTAAAAGATTTTTCATATGATATATTAAGATGTTTAGAAGTACAACAATAATAGTTAAAAAAAAAACATAATGATAAAAAAAGGAAATTAAAGGTAATAATGTGTAATCAACCAAACCAAAAACACACCACAATGAAGCAACTCATTACAACAATAATAATAGAGATGTAGCATCGACCAAATGAAGTGGTTACTTAGAAGGTGGTGGGGTAGAGAAGAACGGAATGGATGGAAAATTAGTCGGAAGAGATGGAATTGTTGTCGGAAATGAAGGCAAAGTTGGCATTGGAGGGATTGAAGTGGGAATGGTTGGAAGTGTTGGTTGTGGCAATGTTGATGGCAATGGAGGGATTGAAGTAGGCATGGTCGGAAGACTTGGTTGTGGCAATGTTGAAGGTAATGGAGGGATTGAAGTAGGCATGGTTGGAAGACTTGGTTGCGGTAATGTTGAAGGCAATGGAGGTAGTCCCATCGTCGAGATAGGCAAGTTAGGAATTTGAGGAAGAGGTTGTTGTTGGAGAAGGTGACGTGAGGCCGAGCAAGTGTTGATCATAACAGAAGAAGAGAGACTCAATAAAAAGGCAATGAGGAAAAGCTTGTATGATGCCATTGTGGGTGTGTTGATGAATCTTTAACTGTATGGTTAAGCCACTCCCTAGTTGCTTCTTTGGTTTATTGCTTTGTGTTGATGAAAATTCAAGGATATGCTATTGAGTTTATATAGTGCCAAGAATCTACATGGACTACAAATTAAAGGCTTACTGTATAATTTTTTTATGGATTTTGGTTGGTGTGTGGTTGGCTTGAGCCTTTGTTAGTTCAACTTAATGTGTTTTTTCATATTATTTTGACAATTCAAGGATTTTTGATTAATAGTCGTTCAACAATCAAAACCATCCAACTCTTTAATACACGTGTTATCCATCTATTGACCTTGATGTAAGCTAGTTCAAAGTCATTGTCTAGTACTTGGAAAAACAATTGATCCTAATCGGATTTAGGAAAAATATTTATCAAACAGGTAGATTGATCAAATAGTATTCATATTATTGAAAAAATAAAACAAAACAAATTTTATTGAAATTAACAAAGGAAGAGGTAAAGGAGACACAAATCAAGTGTCCCCAAAAGAACCAAGAACAAAACACACAAGTTTGTACACAAATTAACCAATTATCTTTTGGTAACCGGAAAATTGCCAAACTTGATTATTAGTTATATAAATATAACATAAAATTAAATCAAACTTCTTGTATATACTCACTTCACCGCCGGGTAAAGATGCTCCGGTAACCTCAACTCACCAACCATAAACAACGGTTTAGCCAAAAACATATCATGACTAGATTCCATCAACTCAACACGTGTCTCATTCTCTGGTAACTTCCACGTAAAACCTTGAAGAAGTCTTGCAAGTAACATCGTAGTCAACGCCGTGCCTAACGCCGGAGCAGCACAACCTCTTTTTCCGGTACTAAACGAGATAAACCGGAGATCATTCTCGGTTAAAGTAACTTCAGAACATTCATTAAGATGTCTCTCCGGTTTAAAGCTAAGTGGATCGGACCAAACTTTAGGGTTACGACCTAAACCGTATCTACTAAGAAGAACTTGACTTCCTTTTGGAATGTGATAACCTGCGACAGTTGTGTCGGAAAGTGCCACGTGTGGGAGGTTAAAGGCGGCTACGGGATGGAGTCGGAAAGCTTCACGGAGGATAGCTTTGATGTAGTTTAGTTTTGGTATGTCGGATTCTTGAACAAGTCTTTCTTTTCCGACAACTCTATCGAGTTCTTCCATTGCTTTACGGAGAATCTCCGGTTTGTTTACCATCTCGGCCATTGCCCATTCGACGGCGTTTGATGGATTGTCCGGTGCAGCCATTACAAGTTCCTATTGATCATAAAGTGAATAAGTTTTTATTAGTTTTTGGGATCTTAATAATAAGTGTATTTGTTTTTGTCATGTAAATGATTAATACGAATGGCCCATTGAAAGTACAAGTTGCATGTATTCCTTCTTTGACCAAATTTTATAAACCGACAAATGAAAAGTAGCAAATGTTTAGAAAAACTATATATTGCAACTACCATAATCAATGTTTTAACCTAAAAAGTTAATTTTTGTGTTGTTTTAAAAATACTTTTAAATTATCAAAAGGTTAACAAAGATGGGATAGATTCAAATATATACGAACAAATGCTAAATTTGTCAAATAGTTGTTCTTTTGTCACATAAAAATATAACGAAAGTTGTTCTTTTATATTTTTTTGGATTAAAACCTTGTACTTATATATGAAGAAATGTGATGTAACGGGGTTATTACCTTAATCGTGGGTTTGATTTCATCGGCGGTAAGCAAAGGGTTGCCTTCTTCGTCCTTGATGGAGATGAAAATATCAAGAAAGTCTTCGATTTGAGTTCTCTTTCCTTCTCTCCACATCTTGATCCTCTCGTTAATGATCGGATCATGATACTTATCCATAATCGCACTCGAATCTCTCATGATCTTCTCGTGACCGTTAAGATCAAGGCCCGTGAGCATTGGTAGATAATCGGAGATACAAAAAGCGAAAGTATACCCTAATCCTTCAAACATAGCTTCCATATGTTCGATATCCTCTCTGGTCGGTCCACCGTCTGGTGCAGTGTTTTCAGAAAACGTTCTTGTCCCGAACATAAGCTTCTTGATTGCATTTCCACAGTAATGCCTAGTCATGAACCGGAAATCTACTGTGTCCGAGTTTTTAACCATGTTGTATAACCAGCCAGTTAAATGGTCGTTTTCTTGCGCTCTCTTCTCATGAAGCCACCTATGTCTGGCGGGACAAACGAGTTCCGTCATGACAACTTTCCTCATTTTCTTGAATTGTTCACCAAAAGGAGTGATCACGCATGTTTTGTATCCATTAGAGAGGATCTTTTGTGCGTAAGTCATTGGTCTTGAGGCAAATAGAGCGTCTTGTTGCTTGAGTACCTCACGTGCTATCTTAGGGCATGTGACGGTAATCACGTGAGTGTTTCCCAGCTTCACACAAGCTATCTCAGTGTTTAGCTGCTTCATGATGCTGTGGAGCCACCGGAACACGGGACGGTTCTTCAGCATCGCGGGAATCATTCCGATGAAGGGCCATCCAGTAGGACCCGGAGGGAGAGACGGTTTCTTTTTGTCGGGATTTGTGATCAGTTTCTTGAATAGCATCACTAATGTAATAGCCACAAAGGCTTGAAGTGTAGTGAGGAGGTACATGTTGCTAAATGACGACGTTTCATTCGCCCTGGAAGTGAGATCCGAAGAGTTAGAAGTAAAACTGTTCATGTTTTTTGTGTGTAGAGAAGTGAGAGAAGAGAGAATGAGAAGAATCCAAGTTGTTGTGTGTTCTTGTTTTCTCTGCATGGATTAGAGCCTCACCTTCCTATTTATACAATCGTTGTTCGATGTGAAACGACCATAATACCCTTAAGGAAGTAGTGAGGAATGTGAGTCGGGTCCATCTTGAGTACTACCACCATTGTTGAACATTATAACTACACTAACGGTTCAAAGTATTTTTATTTTAAGGGATATTATTGTTTAAAATATATTCTTTTGTATGGGAATTTTAAATATTCTTAAAATGTTTTTGTTGGTGACCTGCCAAAATTCCTCGTGTTATATATGCACTTAAAAACCAGCCGAACAACAAATAGAGCAATAATATATACATTATTCCTCTGTCAGATTAGTTTAATAAAAAGCACTAACACTTTATGTCTGATTTATCGCAGTGTTAGTATAATTTTGGTTAAACCATAAACGGCGTTTCATAAAAATGTTATTTTTATAAAATATTTAACATTGAGTAAATTATAGGACCGAAAGCTACCAATTTACAAATACAAATCGAATGTTTACACATGAACAGAATTAAACTGGGGCTGAAATTTCTGAACTTATAGTTAATTCATATTGATGCATGTTAATCATATAAATTTTGCATATCTAAATCCCATACATGTTTTTGGTATGTTTTTTCATCCAAAACCAAAATTTCATGTTTTCTCTTTAATTTCAAAGAAATGACTTGTATCGTTCTTGTCTCTTGAGTCTTGATGTATGCAACGGTAAAAAAAAATGTTTCTAACATAGATTTTTGAAAAAAAAACGAATTTACCCTTAGCCAATGGTTTCACAATATAAATAGTTGGAATTTTGCTATCTGATTTGAATTTGTAGAAAGGTTGGTAGATAAGAAAGATCCAATTTCTATAGTAGGCTAGTTTCGAACTTATTAAAAACCAATCAAATGGCTTTTATATTTTTCATTAAGCTTTAAAATGAACGAATATTTATTTGACAGCTATAACAAGAAAAGAGCCATTATCTAGGGAATAGTTTTGGGTAGAGTTGTACCTGCCAAAAACCCTCGTGAAAATTGAAGCAATGTGGAAAGAGTCAAAGTTGCTTACTAACTTAGTCAATATGGTTCCCCATGTTGCGACGCCGTTTAAAGGGTCCACTATTGCCACTGTGACCCAAGTGATCAGTCAAAACAAATTTCTCAAATAGTCGAAATTAATTTAAGGCAAACAAAACTTGTTTCTCAAGTCGATAAAAATGGCAAAGTTCCACGTAATTTACTTTACACATGTAATGATCAAATTTTTTTGAATCTGTTGTTAAGTTTTTAATAATGTTCATTAATGAGTTTTTTCGACTACGATAATGGTTACCAAAAAATTAATTACAGTAATAAGTAATTAATTTTGCTATCGATTTGTTGGGTTTTCGTGGTTGGTTTCGAAATGCCGAAGCTCTATTTTGTATTTACAGAGTACAAAAACTGGAATATAGTAACATTAACTATAAATAAATCTCTGATTTCTTTTCTTGTCTTTTGAGTTAATTAGGTCAAATATCGAACGATCGAGACTAACCGCCACTCTAACGTTTCGTTAGTTAAATTGACCGTCACTTTTTTTAATTCGTATTCTACTTCGTTTTAACAAAATCACTGACTTTTGGTTTATTATAGTGCTATATATATTATCCACGCATATGGTATGCGTGCATGAATGAAACCATATATATGTTTGTATAGAGTCGTCATAGAGATCAAAGTTAAAAATATCAAGGCACTAACAAGAACAGTTGACATAAGAACTATCATTTTACTCATAATCATAATCTGTTAGTCACATGATTTAATCCGTAACCTAGTTAATTACTCTTAAGATGTATGTGTATGTACATATTACACCCAATTAATATAAACTAACGTATATATAAATGTACGTTCCTTTAACAAATATATGCACTTCTAACATATAAGTACGTATATACATATTGTTGTACTTGTAAATGATTGCCCATATATTGTGATTCTATTTCTTAATTAGGGGCATTATCAAGAGTGTTATATGTATATAAAGAACCACAAAAAAAAAAATGAAAGCCTTTGAAAAACTTTTAGAAAACTATTCTAAATCATTTATAGGAAAATCTTCTAAAACATTTAGGAAGTTATCAATATATAACAAAATAAGTGAGTAACTTTATACTCCTTTTAGTTCCTTTACCTGCCACCTACTTAATTAGGTTTGGGGTATATGATAATAATAGTAGTAATACTCATACGTTTTGTATTCTGAGAAAATTAAAAATCAAAAATTATATACACTTTTAAATCTGTTAACAGCTCTCAGTGATAAACTAAACATGCATATCAACTTATATAGCAGCAATGTATATTCATCAAAAACCAAAAGAGAAAATACAAAAAGCCTAAAGTTAAATGTCGAGTTGTCACACAACCATAAGCGACGAGGCCACAAAAGTAAGTGAAAAGAAATTCATCTCCATATATGTAATGAAACGCTACATAAATCATGTGTATATATCCAGCCCAAACCATTTCTTAAGTCTGACACATAAAGCATCAAACTATAGTCCTACTTACTTACTTTAGGAAATAAGAAGGTATGTAATAATGTTGTACATGACAATTAGTGGAATAAAACCCCTCATTTCAAAAATACAAAAATAATCCTAATTTATAGGTTTGTACACCTTTAGTGGTGTGAGCAAAATATATCAACAACAAAATCCAAACTTTTTTTCCAAAATTTATATACGTTTGTACACCTAGAAATGATATTTCCTTCAACACGTACATTTTAAAGTTCATCAATTGATGTCTTCGAGCATTTAAAGATGTAACTAAGTTTACGTTAATTGAATTGATCAATTGGTTTTTAGCAAGACCAGTTCAATAGTATTCAAAAATATTCTAGGTCATGTTCAATATATTGAATTCATGCTCTGTTTTTATTTCTGGTTATTTAAACAGGTCTGGATTTAGGTCAATTTCGACATTCTAAGCTAAATTATTGACTTCTCAGATTATTTAAATGCAGCAAAGTTTGGAAAAAAATTATATGTTGATAAATATTCTCGAGCATGACCACCTGTCAAAATGTTTTTTTTTTAAAATAAATCGTTAGAGTTTCGGATTTTTTTATCCATAATCTTCTCGATATCTGGAACTAGCCGTTGATAATATTATGTTTAAAGCATAAATCTCTTTTCCCAAGTGGAGTTAAATTAGTGATTTTGAAAACTCTTTTTCAAGTCTCAAAACCACTATGCCACTAACCAGTGATCAGTCAAAATGTTTTGTTTGATTTCCACAATTAAGCCTAACTTCAAGACGAATTGGTGTAGTTGGATATATATTTTGGAGTACGAATTTTCCAGGGTTTGATTCAATTATTTCCACTACTAATTGTTTTTGGATTGTTCAGTTCCAAAGTTTTATCCATTAATACTTTATCTTTATCTTTATCTTTATCTTTATCTTGATAATTTTCTTCTTTTTGTTTAGGTGTGGAAGTCTTATTACATCGAAAGAATCCACCCGGAGAGTGCCACTATACCCACTTGGATGAATAAAGCTAATTGGAATTATCATTTTTTTTGTCAAATTATTTGTGTATATACACATTGTATGATTGATTACATAAATATATGATTACCAGTGATGGGTAAAAAGTTAATGAACCTAAATCACGTGGATCACTTTCGCCATGTGCATGCCGACCAACAACAAGGTAGTTATTTGTGAACACGTACATAAATTTATGCATGCATGAATTAAATAAAAACGTGCGCCACCCGTCAAACTCACCTGCCAAATTTCACAAATTATACCATAATTTTTAAATAAACTTTGGCGCAGTTACAAAAAAAAAGAATAAATTTTGGTCATTTGATTAATCCATGGTCCACTTCTTTGGTAATATTGTAATTCTATCTCCAAAACAAGATTTACATTCGAATCCCAAACATTGAAACAACATCATATCATTCACATTGTACATTTGAACCCAAATTTTGTTGGGCTGAAATACTATGTATATTAATCAAAACTGAAAACAATAGCTACATACATAGACACTAGTAAAAAAAATGGCTATACCCACGAAAGTTTCGTGGGTAAGTGAAGAATTTTCGTGGGTTTACCCACGAAAAACCACGGACAAATTTTGTGGGTATAGCGTCGTGGGTAGAGAATTTAGTGGGTGTTCGTGGGTAAAGCTACCCACGAAAAGCCACGAAATTTTCCGTGGCAAATACCCACGAAATATTTCGTGGGTACCATTACCCACGAATACCCACAAATTTTTTCGTGGGAAACTACCCACGATTTGCCACGAAAGTTTTCGTGGGAAGCCTTTTACCCACGAAATCCCACTAAAACTTTCGTGGGTACGTAGTATGTTTTTTGAAAAAAAACATTTTTTATTTTGAAATTTGTTATTAAAATTATTAATTAAATTAAATACTAAACTAATAATTCGAATAGAAATAAAATATTTTACATAAAATTAAATTGTTCTAAATTAAAAGTTTTCAAATAAAAAAAAAAGCAGAAACATAAAATAAACGACTACGAACCACCAGAGTTTGCGGGCTGAGTCGTCCCGCTTGAACCGCTGCGTCCTTCTAGCTTCCTCAAAATGACATCTATCTTACTCCCCATGCTAGTCATCTCACCCCTCATTTGATCGAGCTCAGTTCGGAGATCCGGTTGTGTTCCCGACGGATGCTGGACGGAATGGTGATAGAACTGCGTCCTCGCACTACCGACGCCGTAGGCATGCCCGTATTTTGGTTGCACCCTCTGCATTTTTAAACAATAAGAGAATTAAAGTCTAAATATACAATAAATAAAAAATTATAATATGAAAAAATTTACCTGAAAATATAATTGGTTAATGAATTCCCGAGGAGAACCACTTGTGGAAAAAGCTGTGCCGGTCGAATCTTGGTGCTGAGAAGCCTCCTCTTCAACCTCCCTCACGAGTCCCTCAATCACCGGATCAACGTAAGTGCCATCCGCGCGTGTATGCGTCTCCTTCACCAAATCCAGAATGGATGGTTCCTCGGATCCCTGCCCCTTCTGCTTCTGCATTATGAAAAAAACATTTTTACACAATGTAGTGATCATTAACATTACTAACGATATTTAATAGATTTGTAAATTAATATATGGATCAAACTTACCAATTCATAGTCGATCTTTGAGAAGGATCGGGGCCCGGCACTGTGTTTGTGCATTCCTTTGCCGTTGATCGGCGTTTTACGGCTTTCAGCAGCAGTCTTACTCTTGCTAATGGCTTTCTCAGTCTGCCATTGTTCCAAAAGAATTGCCCAGTCATCCTCGCTGATATAGACGGGCTGCACTCCCTGCCGATGTTTCCTACTAATCTCTTCGCCGATTCCTAACTTCATCTTTTCCTTCCATTCATAAAAGACGATGTCCTCGAACTCGGGATCCCAATAATAGTTTTGCTACAACTCGCAACAACCATTGTTAATATACAATGTTAATAATGGAAAATTACTAAATGTTAAAATATCCGAATTTTCTAACTTACCACAAATGTTCCCCACCAACTCAGAATTTTTTCTTGAGCGAATTTTTTCACATCGGTCCAGTTCTTCCAAGGACCCCAAAAATTACCCTGCCAGGTCCGTTTAATAAAACTGGTGACCGAATCATCGATCCCAATCCTTTAAAAAATATTTAAAAAGTTAGAAATCAATTAGTAAACACATAGACCTTAAACTTGTTAAATATTTAAGATGTTTACCATAGTCCTCCGTTTTCCTTAAACGGATGGAGGACAGGCTGTGATCTCCTAGTAGGCGCTTCGTATACCGCCTGTAAACGGTAACGATACTCTGCAGAAGCACCTATGGCAGATTTTGGGAGATGGAAACGGGGTCTGCTTCGAACTGAGCCGGTCCCGGTAGACGAAGACATAACTACATGCAAAAAATAATACATCTAATATTTCTTACACTAATAATATTTTCTGATTTTTTGTTAAAAAAAATTAAAGCCATTAATATGTTTTATATTTTAAATTTTCAAGTCTTTATTTTGTCATATATTTTTGTAGAGCCATTAACATTTAATTTTATAACTTATTTTCTCATATATGTTTTTCAAGAATTTAGGATTTGAAGGCATTAATATGTTTTCAAAATTTGTTAACAAGTGACACTTTTATATATAAGTGTTGTACAAGTTGTATTAGATATGTTTTTCCAATTATATAATATTGGTATTAGTTATCTAATTTTTTTCCGATTTTATATATTTTTTTCACTAATTTATAATACTAATATTATATATAATATTTGTATGTAAAAATCCACAAAATTAATATAAAATACCTAAACAATTTTAAAATTTTCTTTTAATTATTAATAAACACTAACTACTCAAAAAAATTTTCTACAAACCTTTTAACTTATGTTTTTCAAACAAAAAATTATTTGGAAAATTAAAAAACCCTACACAATACAAGTTGTATTAGATTTATTTTTTCAATTATATAATTTTGGTATTTGTTATCTAATTTTTTCAGGTTTTATATTATTTTTTCAAACTAAATTTATAAAATATGCAATTTGTATGTAAAAATCCACAAAATTAATTTTAAATACCTAAACATATTTAAAATTTTCTTTTAATTATTAGTAAACACTAACTACTCAACAATTTTTTCTACAAACCTTTTAATTTAAGTTTTTCAAACAAAACATTATTTGGAAAATTAAAAAAACCCTAAAGTATACACTAACCCTAAATTTTTAACAATCTAAGCAAATTTTTAACAATCTAAGTAAATCAATCCAAATTTCCTTCTCATAAACTACACAAAGCTATTACAATCAAGAGGCAATCAAATTTTGATGATTTACCCGAAACAAAATTGAAGAAAAACAAAGGATTAAAGAGAGGAAAGGAATTTACCTTAGGAGATGCAAAATTGGTGGTGGTGGGTGTCGAAATCGCCGTGTACTCGTCGGTGGTGGGTCGCCTGAGCTTCGCCGTGGACTCGTCGGCGGTGTCTGCGTCGAAATCGCCGGAGGAGATGGAAAGTTCGGTGGTTTTGTCGAATGGAGGAGAAGGATCTGTTTCGATGAAAATAATGACGGTACCCACGAAAACCCACGATTTTTTCCGTGGGTATTTAAAAAAAACCCACGTATACCCACGATTATTTTGGTGGGTATTTAAAAAAAGTCACGTAAACCCACGATTATATTCGTGGGTATTTCAAAAAAGCCACGTTTACCCACGTTTTTTTTCGTGGGTAAATTCTTTAATTTTTAAAAATATTTTCCACAACAACTGATTCGAATACGGGTTTGAATTTTTATTAAAGAAAGTTTAAGTAACCATCAAATTATGGTGTTGACGAATCTTATAGATCATCAACATTTAATAGTATTTAAACAGAATTATTTAAATATTCCCTTTTGCAAAGTTAAAAGATAATTTGATTATGCAACTCCAACAAAATATTACATTTAATGAAACATAAAATTTGAAACAACTTTTAAACTGGTAGATAAAAGACTGGGAAATATTAAACATACAGTGGTTATGGTACACGTACATATTAGGCACTAAATTTTGATTGCATTTGTCTCTTTTCCACTCCAAAGTTACCAGAAACTTTTCTTTTCTTTCTGTTTCTATGAACAAGGCACAAATCGGAGGGTCTATCGTCGAGCACTGTGTACAAGAAGAAATATCAGCGCTAGCTACCCATTGGCTTGGAAAACCGATCGCTGCAGGTAATGAAGGATGGCATGGTGAAAACATATACTTTTACGCATTCGACGATGTCCCAACAAATTTCAAACAGAAAGGAAGGTTCATTGGTAAACATTCAAAGGGATGGATAACAGACGAAGAGTACAACGTTTTGCAAACGTTTCTCATGAATAACTGTCCCGAGTTAGCACCATATGAAAGGTATGAGTAACCGTCGCAAAACATTATATTCAATAGTTAAATACTTTTTAATTACATAATTTGTATACATAGGATGTTTGAAGATTTCATGCGAACTACATATCCGGCATTGTCTACCACTGACCTACAATCATTGAAAGACAATAACTTTGCACGCTGGTGCAAAGATTATGTAAGTATTTTTGTACTGGGCCGTTTTTAATATAATGTTCAACTTATGTATTTATTTTACTACAGGTTAATAATCAAAGGATGGTATCAACTGTGCCACAATGGCTCATTGATTTTGTACAAGGTCCACGTCGTGCTTACACATCCTGGCCCTCGTATGCAACAAGAGGGTTCTTATTCCGAACATTGAGTAGGAGTGCAAACAAAAAGACACAAAATTTCGGTGTTTGCGTGAGGAGAACTACTGATACGGAATATTATGGCGTTGTGGAAGACATCAGATTGGTTGAGTACGACGGCGGTGTCGGGTTGAAGGTGGTTATCTTCAAATGCTTTTGGTACGACATCACTAGTGGAAGTGGAATGCGTAGAAGTCGTTCAGGACTGGTGGATGTTGCTGCAAACAAGCAGTATCGACAATATGATCCGTTTATTACTCCTGAACAGTGTGATCAAGTTTGTTACATACCATACCCAAAGGTGAGTAGGAAGCATGGGACGGAATGGTTAGCATGTGTAAAAGTGGTACCTAGAGGTGTTCGAAATGTTACAGATGCTTTACAACATGCCTTTCAAGAGGATTCTAGGAATACTATTGTTGCACCTTCAGGGCTCCTAAGGGTTGAGGCACTCAATGTTGAAGACATTGACAATTCTGATGATTTACCCGACCAACATACAAACGACATGTACACATCCGAGCATGAGCTAAGTGATGACGAATGTTCTCAAGCTGATTCCAATGATGAAGATGAATGAAAATTGTGCATCAACGCGATCCTTAATTTTTAGTATTTTATGTAATATTTTTTTCGGTTGTGTTAAATTTTTAACGTCTTATAAAAGTAGTGGATTATTATCCGTCGAGTGGTTTGTAATAAAATATGTTGTGGATTCATGTATAATATTATTTGGAATATAATTTGTATATTTCTAAACAGTTATAACAGCTAGCCCTATTTACAACACCCGTGATTGTTTACATGAGTAGAATACTTACACGCCATTCATTTAATTGTCGAAATGTCAATTCACCATCTAGTGGCCGACAGTGTCATTCACATTATTATTTATGATTCAGTGGCAGACAATGTCATTCACGGACTTGATGTCTTTATTGCACACTGATATGTAATGTCAAATAATGTTTTCATACTTTCTTTTATCCACATATACATCGACACGTTAAGCCTAAAAAATCACTCTGTTTTGCCTATATAAGTCCGAGTAATTCAACACAAAATCATAACACACAAAACAATTTTCAAATGGCAAACAGAGATCTATGGAATTACTATATGCAAAACCGAGCCTCCGTCCAAAACCCTCGAGAAACAACTCGTGTTCCTTCAAGCCCTCTATACGATAACTTATATGTTATTGATGCTCAACAGACAGTTTCACTCCAACCAACACAACGATCTGAAATCCAAACGCCGGTAATTTCGGGACCTGCCCAACTCATACAGCGAGGAATGTTTCGCAAGAGGGCTCACGATAGGAAGGTGTTGAGAGGTGAAAGTTCTCAAACACGCCCAACACAAGATTTCATTCGTGAGGTCATGAATGAGCCACAACAGGGCGACCAAGATTTTAATAGTCCTCGCTGGACTTCTACTATCGATTACATAATCCGCGAAGGTATAGACATATAATGTACTCATTTACCATTACAATAATGATTGGACATGACAAATACTAACTCTGTAATTCATAAATATAGGTACTTATAACAATAGGACCACACCATTCTGGACCCAGGTTGTAGAAATACAATGCCCGCATTCACAGTTTGTGAAAGTGAAAAAGGTTTACGTTGTCGACCAATATTATTTAATTTTACATATACAATGTATCTAACAAGTTAATTTTATCTTATTCTCAGCTTGTCGCTATGTTATCCAGTGCGACCCCCAACGGCCAGGGAGACCTTCTAGTAACCTTAAAGGATCCGTCTGGAATCATCGAGGGAACCATGCACCGTAACATCTTCAACAATGACGAGAACAGAGTCAACACTGGCGTAGGTGCGGTTGTCATTCTACAGAATGTGACTGTAGGCCGTTTTAACCGGAACTCTAAGTACCTCAACATCACTGAGCGGAACATTGTTAAGGTAGATTTTCCATAAGTTTGTAAATATTACTGATAATTATAAACTAAAATCTTTTTTCAAACAGATAATTGGGGCTAATTCGATGATTGCTGAATACGAACCAACCGTACCATTTACTATCAATGAGGAAGCTGAAGGAACTACTGGCTACAAAAATGAAATAGTCCCAGACTCTGATGGTGAATAAACATCCGACCCGTCCATGTTTACGAATAAGCTGGTTAAACACCAGACTCTTTATGTTGCTTTAATGTTTACTATTTTCCTACCATCTATTGTACGCGTTTATAATAATGTTGTTGTGTAATGTAATATTTTAATATGTTTAATGAAATAAACCAATATTATATAACAAATGTTTTGTTTTTTATTGAGCTTCCATTCGAATTAACAAAAATCTAATTAATAAGTTTTTAAACCATTATAAGGTTAATATATTTGTCAATGTTAAAAACAAATCGGAACCGTATAGTTCTAACATTTTGTAAGCACCACCCACGGAAAATTTCGTGGTATTTCGTGGGTATTACAAAACCCACGAATTTTTTCGTGGGTATTAGTGGGTATTGGATTTGCCACGAAAAAAATCGTGGGTAACCGTGGCAAAATTACCCACGAAAACCCACTACCATTTCGTGGGTACAAATTTACCCACTAATACCCACGAAAAGTCACGAATACCCACGAAAAACCCACGAATATTTTCGTGGGTAAGCATATACTGTTCATAGTGGGTATTCGTGGGTTTTCGTGGCTTTTTTGCTTTACCCACGAAAAAATTCGTGGATTTTTCGTGGGTATTTGCTTTTTTTTTACTAGTGAGAGTACTATTTGATTACTATGGCTATACATTAAGGTGTGTTAAGAGAATCAAACAGATAACAAGTGACATAATCCAAATCTTCAAGCATTTGAATGGTAGTAGTAACAAAGCATATATATAGAAAGTAAATTATTTAGTAAATGAACGTTTGAACTGAGTTTTTGAAAAAATAAACACTGGTATAGATCGATAGAACAATCCTATATCTACATCTCTTTGTTTATCAACCATCTTAGCAAAAATAGTTATTAACAACAAGATATTCAATGGTTTTTAGACTAAATTGGTATTTTTTTGGTTAAAGATTAGCTTGGTATTGATTGTTTTATGTGTTTATAATATATAAAAATGAAAATAGCCTTTTCATATTTTCAGAAATATATAATACTTTGAACTATATTTCTATCAAAATCATTTTAAAAAAAAAAAGTACAAACAAAATGTCTCATTTTTATATGTAGTTATCTATTACGTTACTATTAATATATTAACGGAAGACCTTTAAGTGTAACACACACACACACAAACGTTAAAGGCCGGTCTCTAATTCGATCCTTTTTTTTATATATACATAACATAATCCATTCACCCTTTTCCAGAACATACACAATTTTTCTTATGAATACTTTATATTTGTTTTTTGGATGAAAACATGAAGACTTTATGCTGAACGTTAAATTATGAATGTTTTACTTGTCTTAGTGATCATATTTACAAAATATAAATTTCGCGAGTGAGTGGTAAACAGCCATACAAAAAACAAAGTAATTATTTGTAACCTAATTCAAAAATATAAAGTATATCGATCATGAACCAAATCACATACAATTTAATTAGTAATCTAAGACAAATTGAATACAAATAAAAGGCCATTTATTAATACACATTATACAACACATTCGATATCATTAGGCGAAAAGAACTAATTATAAAAATAAAATAAATATTTGCACTTCCTCTTGCATCCGAGATAATAACACAATTCAAGAACAAATGATAGAATGACGAAGCGAGACGACGTCGTATCAGGTCTCAAGCTTCTAAGGGATCCAGAGAGAGCAATCATTTAACCATTCATAACATTTTAATTCGACAAATTTGATTTAGGTCTTTGATTTTTCAGCTGGACTTAATTAGCCTTCAAGGTAACCTTTGTTTTGCAAGTAAGTAATAATGTTCTGAGCCATCTCACGTGGTGAACAAGAAACGTTGTCTCCTGTGTGTTTCAACACCACCTGTATAATACATTAACACATCAATATTGTATTAGAAATATATTTTTACGTATCAATTTTTTCCATTACAATACTATATATTGAATAAACATAGCGAACCTCGCAATTCAATGGGGCCTCGTAAGGGTCGTCGATTCCAGTGAAGCCTGGATAAAGAAACAATCAACCTTTAGAGATATATCTTATAAAAATAAAAAAAACCATTGAATGATTCTGGATAAAGACTGCAAATGTTTTTACAAAAGAATTATCCTAATGGAAAACTCTATGTATATAATGTAGCTTATAGTAGACCAATAAAAAAATTAATGTCAATCGTAATCTAAAAGTTGTAATCAGACATATTATCTAACTATAGATACATATGCTTGGGAACATTATCACATAAACTTATAGGGGTTCAATTGTATGTCTATACTATATATGCATGCATAAATCCAAACATTTTACAGTTATATCATAATATCTCAACACAAAACTGTCACAAACTTAACATTGTACAAGGAATACTCATCACAGATTTAAGTTGAAGATTCAATACTTTTTTTTTGGTCAGTTGATTCAATACTTATAAATAGACCTTTTCTGACTTCAAGTTCAAAGGCCAACAAATCAAAATCAACGTAAGTAAAAGTTGAAGATTCAATGCTTTTTTTTTGGGTCAGTATATTCAATACTTAAATAGACCTTTTTCTGACTTCAAGTTCAAAGGCCAACAAATCAAAATCAACGTAAGTAAAATTTGTATATATTGATATATATATATATACCTTTGATTTTTCCGGCACGTGCGAGTTTATACAACCCCTTTGGATCTCTTGACTCGCACACAGAAAGAGGAACGTCCATGAACACCTAAAACAATTTAAAACATTCCTCACAATCAATTACACTATCATATTAATTTATAATTTATTGTGATTTTGTTATAAACATACCTCGACGAAATCTCCCTCCGGTAACAAAGACCGGCATGCATCTCTGTCTCTCCGGTACGGTGAAATCAAACTTGCTATACATATAACTCCCACATCAGCAAACAACTTAGCCACCTCACCTAAAATATTCAAAATCATTGATCATGCATCGTTATTTATTTATTTTTGATTACCACGAGGTTCTAGACCAAAATCCGTAATCTTTTGAAGTCATGTAATACTACTAGTCTCGTTTTAAGTGTTACTCGTAACCTCTAGGCTTTCCCTTTAAGTGATCATCATTACTTTAACCAACTAAAACATGATGATCATTCATTGGTTATATGTAATTTTTCGTAAAGAGGAATTTAATTATCGTACCAATTCTTCGTATGTTTTCCGTACGGTCCTCTGCTTTGAATGTGAGGTCTCGGTTAAGTCCATGACGGACATTGTCGCCATCAAGTGTGTAAGTAAGTTTGCCTCTTTCAAACAATGCTTTACTTAACGCACACGCAACGGTACTTTTCCCTAAATAAGAAGAAAAAGAAGAGAAACACACGTAACAATAAGTTAACAATAAACGCAAACGCAAACACGATTACAAAGGAAGGAATTTTTAACAACCTGAACCGCTAAGACCAGTGATCCAAATGACACAACCCTTTTGTTGAAGAAGCTGTTGTCGGTCGCATCTGCAAATTGAGCTCTCGTGCCACACAATGTTCTCTGGTTTCTTTTCTCCGTTCATTCTTTCCTCTTTCAGATACGTTTCTGCTACAAAAAGATTTCGACATTTTCAATTTGTGGAGGAAGCTTAACCAAAAAACTTGTAAAGTTACGATTTTTTACAGGTTCGAGCAATGGTTCTTGATCATTTCTATTAATAATCACGGTAATTGCAAAACCCACAAGCTCAAATCAAGTAAAAGTGTTTTCTTTTTTGTTGATTTTCAAGAACAAGATTGTTAAAATGTGAAGAAACAGAGCAAGTACCAGAAAGGGCGGGAAAATTAGCGGTGAGGGAAGCTTTAACGGTGGAGATTGGAGAATTCGCTACTAATCTTGGAATATCCGCCGCATTTGATGACTTCGGAAGCTTAAGGAAACCGTCACTCGGTGGTCGCCGGTTAGAATCGCCGCCGAGACCAGGAAGAGAACAGGAAATCAACGGTCGTGATGCTCTGATAGTCAATCCTTCCATTGAATCCGACGGTCGTCTAAAAAGGTGACAGGTTTTAGAAAACAGAGTAAAATTGAAGTCAATGTACAATATAAATCGGTAAAAGAAAGAATGAATTTGAAAATATATAGAGAAAGAAAACTGGTGAGAACAAAGAGTAATGGTCACCAACAATATAATTCGTCCACTAAAAACACATGACCATATTCCATCATCAAAACTTAAATTAAACAGTCAATTTTTACTAAATAGAAATACTAATAAAATGAAATTTTATAAAAATATTATACTGAATTATTTAAAAAAAAATATATAGTGGTTTTGGTATGTGTGCATGTGGTCAGTGTTGGAGGCAGGCTAATCTCTTGGGAAATGATTAAATGATATTTTTTTTCCATCTACCAACCTACCAACATGCCCATACCATGTGTTTTATATAAAACTAGGGATACTATTTATATATCTTTTTTCATTACATTTAGTTTCATATTCAGAATTTTGTTTGTTGTTTCTAATTAATTTGTTTGACTGTGTATATGAAGAGAATTTCGAGTTGAGAAACTATATTCTACCAAAATCATATTCAAACATTTTCTGATTGCAGTACTTGTTTGATTGCTTTGTTTGTGTCAATTTTCCAAATATTTTATATTTAACACAAGTTGTTATGAAAAAATAGTCAAACAGTCAAAGCAGACGGTTCCATCTTTGTTATGGGCCTTGCACAATTGGGCTCATATTTCTACTGGGCCTTATTTGCTGTAACCCAATAGTACTAGCCTTTGAGGTAAGCTTGTAAACTACGACGAACGAGAATAAAAACTAATATTTGATAAACTAATAACAGATAAATCAAAAAAAATTTATGTTTCTAAATTAGGTTTTTGGTGTAATTAGCACATTTATAAATTATCAAAATATCGTTGGTCCGACACAATTAATTTATAGAGCTTCAACTATATTAAAGACCGCCATAACATTTGAATTTTGAGCTAATTTACTCTCTCTCGACACTTTGGTATTGGCTTTTCTCTGGATGAAATATCAAAAGGGTTTTACAAAAAGTGCATAAAAAAATCAAATTGTGAATTCAATTTCAATTTTCAACAAACTCCAAGATCACAAAATAAAAAGATTTATAAAAACCATGATAAAGAAGCAACATTTTCAAGCCATTGCGTAAAGCAAAATCAAAAATTTGATTATAGTGGTTCAAAGAATCTAATCTCATTTGAGTACATAAAGACACTTAGTTTTAAAAAGGCTACTTCTTTGGAGATTTTCTCACATAAATGCACACAAAATCACAACCTTGAAGAAGAAGTAACTAGTACCTGATGATTCGATCATCAGTCGGAAATCGAAACCGAAGAAACCCGTTCCTCTTCCGGTAAAACAGACCAATTCGGCGATTGAACAGCTCTCAACCACAAGAAATCATCAACATTTTCCCAATTCTTCGTCTCCTCCTCCAAATCCGCCGTCTTCAAATCTTCCTCAATCCCTTCGTACCTCAAACAGTACGGAGCGAATCGGACTCCGTTACTATCTTCGATTATCGGACGACTTCTCACTCTCAAGTAGAAATCACTCTTCTTAGCACAATGGATTCTAATCTGATGCGAAGCTAACACAAGAAGACAATCTTCAACATCATCAATCAAAATCGAACCTATCACTGGACCTGTATAAACACTACAATTCTTCAATCGATGAATAAACAAAGCGTTCACAGTTCCTTTCAATTTCACTTCACATGAATCAAGATCTGACAATGTGAATTCTCCGATTAACGAATCTTTGAAATTCTTCAATAGAGTCTCTCCGGATTTGTTCCTGAATCCTGGAGAATCACGAACATGGAGTTTTAACGGTGAATCGGAATCGGGTTTTCGGATCTCGGTGGGTTTCGATTCGGGTTTTTTCGAAGTCGATTTGGTTTTGAACGAGAATTTCTTCTTCGGGACTAACTCGCCGGAGAGATTATCGAGATTCTGTTTGAGATCGGAAACAGATTTAAGAGAAGATCGAACCTCGTAAGAAGGAAGGAAATACGAATTCTCAGCGAGAAGCTTCTCGAGATTCTCAATCGCGAATGAGATCTCGGCGAGTTTCGATTTGAGCTTTGAAGAATCCGTTGAAACGAGTCGTGACTCAGCGATTCGTGACTCGATTGATCGTTTCGAATCGGCGAATTTGGTCAAAAAGGAAGAGGTCGATTCGAGGGTTGAAGAAGAAGAAGAGGAAGAGGAAGAAGAGTCGGATTTTCGAGCTTGGTGACGAGCAGAGAGACGTTCGAGCATGTCATGGTGCTTTTTCTGCAATGCTGGATCTAGGGTTTCCTGCTTCAGGTCGTCTTCTTCTTCTTCCATTGTTACACCTCTCTATGAGTGTTTGTTAGTGACGGCGTTTACAAATCGACCAAAAATGACCTAAAACGTTGTCGTTTTGATAAGGGTACTGATAATTGCAAATTTGTCCTCAATGATGTAAGTGTGCTGACATAATTTAGTAAAACTATAAATTATACAATAACCCAAAATCAAGAGTAATCGATATTATGCCCCATTTTATACAAAAATAACTTTTAATCGACTTTTTTCATGGGTGATCAATCGATTCTTTGGTTCGGTTTTGAGCCATACCGATTCAGGATTTTACGATTTTTTTTTTTTTTGAAACTTGATATTTCTTATATTTGGAGTTCTTATTTGTGATCATACAAATTCAAGACTACGCCAAAATAAGTTTAGTTGTTCAATGGAGCATATGTTCTATTGTAGCAGCAACAACCCGATTTCTTTCTAAAAGCTGCACAATACCAGTTTTTATAACCAAATGACTTGCAAGTCTCCTCGCAATGGCTATTACACACTCCAATACAGTAGTCTTTAACTGAGATCGCGCTTGTTTGTTCTGCAAAATAACAAAGATTATTTTTTAAAAGTTTGCAATACGTAAAAGCAAGAGCATATGTATAGTTTTAATTAATGTTGAAGCTAAGATTAATAAGTTTCAACATGTGTAGTAAAAAAAATATTATGACAAGTTGAAAATACTAGTAATGAGAATGATTGAAGAACCTGTAATGACGAACAATAAAATCATGGCGATGGTACTAATAACAACTAAAGATCTGATCTTGTCCATTTTTTGGTTCCTGAAGTTTAATATGTTTGTATCTATAAAGTTTTTTTCCCCTCTTTATATAGTTAGCTGGCGATAAAAATTTTAAGGTAAATAAGCGGATATGCTGAATATATTAAATGATAGATGTTGACTAGCTATTTGTAAAACTAATAGTATGTAAAAATTAATATGGTATCTAGTAAATTTGGTAAAAACATCATTTTAGTGATATAAGACTTTGACTCTTTGTAAGGAAATATATCACAAAAAATTAAACCACTAAAGGATCATATATATATTTTGGGATAGTCTAATGAAAATCGATTCATAATGGTGATGCTTAAACTGACAAAACAAATATAAGCAAGAAAGGACTCAGAGAAGTTCTTCTTGAACCCATCTGGCCATCTACATTACAATTAACTAAAACTCTCTCTCTCGAATCACCATGCATATCTTTTTCGATCCTCTTTATCAATATATATATATATATATATATATATATATATATATATATTTATTTATGTTGTTGGTTATTCATCTTGTAGAGTTCCAAGTAACAAAGATTGATTAATATACTTCTCATTTTAAAATTTCCAGGCCACATAAATACTGTAGTTGTGAATTATCAGATCGAAGATAAAAACAAAGGACATATATTTCTAATGTGGTGCATATGATGTCGTTTCTCATATTCACTCGTCGTAAACGATAATATCTGTTACAAATAACAAATCAAAAGTATCTATTAATATTGATAAAAACAAGTTTTATGTGTATTCATAAGTTCAAGATTTAAGTTATGAGAAAAAAAAAGATGTGACTTTTTTGAAACATTTATAAAATTAGCATTCATCTCGTTATACGAACCACCGTGAGCTAAAACGTGATCTAGTTAACTGTCACTACTACCATTCTACACATCCATAATGCGTACTTTAGCTTGCACCATGATAGATGAAAAAAGGAAAAGGGATATCATATCATTTTCTTAAGAGTTAATTTCATATATTTAGAGTTCTTGTTTTGTGATCATACAAACTGAACGTTTATAAGTTGTTCAAACATTTGCTTCCTTAGAAGTGTGCAACAACAACTTGCGTTGGTTCCAAAAGATCCTCAAAACTTGTAACATTCCGAAACCAAAGTGTTGAATTTGGAAAGGGGTGTCGATCGACACCAAGTTTGGGTGTCGATCGACACCAAGTTATGAGATAGTTTCGGTTTGTTTTTATTTTTGCTCGGTTAGACTCGGTTAAGGGTGCGCAACCCTAGGTCATCCTATAAAAAGAGAGCTGCGATCCTGAGCCGTTTTTCTAGAGAAAGAAAAGAGTTTGAGAGAAGAGAAAGAGAGAGAAAGAGTTTTGTGTGAGGAATTGAGAGAAGAAGAGAAGACAGGTTCGCCTATCATTGTAGAAACGAGGAACGGTCAGTCTAATCGAGTCTGATTGGCGTGATTTTTCAAAGGTGATCTGTGCAGTTTTGGGATTAAATCAGTCTCCTTGGGAAGTGCTTTCCCGGCGTTTCAGAAGGAATCGGAGGACGATCTAGGTATCGTTGGAAAGCTCTGTCGGTCTAGTTTCCAGATTGGGTTTCCGATCTGATTTTGGAGGTAAGCTCCGATCCCTATGATCGTTTTAGTCCAGAGAGTCGTTCTGTTTTCTGGAAGTCTGAAATAGGGTTTTGGGGAATCCGAGTTTTTGTGTTCTAGGTAATTGAGGAAGGGTTCCTCGGCGTTTGTGGTTGAGATCAGAGGCTGCGAGGTTGCTAATTCCGTGTTCTTAGCCGTTTTTTCCTCGAATCGCATAATCGAGGTGAGTGCGTGATCGTGGATAAGGAATTAGGTTATTAGGACTTGATTGGTTATTCGTGAGGTTTTGAATTGGTTTCTGTGTTGACTCTGTGTGGTTATTGTGTTCTGGAATCGTGTTGATCGGGTGCTAGAACGAAACTCGAGTCACGAGAGGATCATACTCGGTTCAGGTTCTCCCGAGAGGTGTCGATCGACACCTAGAGGTAGTGTAGATCGACACCACTGTGATGTGATCGTGAGGATCGTTTGCTTTTGTGAAGCGTCGATCGACACCAAGTGGTGGTGTCGACCGACACCCTCTGTTTAATTTACTGAATTTGTTTAATTGTGGTTAACTGTTGATTGCTTGCGTAGAATTGATAATTTAATTCCTATTATATATCCGGTAGACGAGATGACCGCTCCACTAAGTATTTATTAAATACTTACGCAACTCGTTTTTCCCAATTGTGTTGCAGGTAAAGGAAAAAGAAAAGTGTGACCGCGGGATCATGGCTTTAGGGAGAGGATGATTAGGATTGTTGTTTGGTTTTCTGTTTTGCTAAGTTCTAGTGAACTCGGTTAGGTTGCTAGAAATGCATTGATGAGTTATTGATATTTTATTTGCTCATGGTTTTATTATTATTGGTTGATGAGTTATTTCCAAAGAAATAATTAATTATTTAAAAAAAAAAATAGACCGGGTGTTACATTTTGGTATCAGAGCCTATACGGTTTTAGGACGTTAGGTTGTGTGATTTGAGACTATGTGTTAATTGATTATGAGTAGTTAGTCAACTATGAGTCTTAGATCATCCTCTTCAAACCTTTAAAGAGATTCTGTGGTTAGTTATGTTTTATTTGTTTGTGACTTCTCGTTTGCTTATGTTCCTGTCCTGTGTGGTAGATAGATACTGGAGCGAGAGGTCATGGCAGAGGCCATGGTAGAAGTCGTGGCTTAGTGCCAGAGTCGTCCAGCAGCGCAGCTGCATCCCAGACACATCAGGTGGAGATCGCGAGTGAGACCAGTTCCAGTGTAGCTGTCAGTACCGGGAGAGGCGCCGGGAGGGGTGCTCGTGGTGGTGTTGTTGGTGCCGGGAGAAGTGTCGGGAGGGGTGCTGGTGATGGAGTGGGCCCAGGTGTGGATGCTCTTCCAGCTCAGGGTCAAGATGATGTCACCGTGGGACTTCTGACGTAGCTGTTGGAGCGGTTTCCGACAGCGGCTCCGGTACCGGCTCTAGTAGTACCTCCGGTGGTGGAAGGGCAGCAGAGGTTGAGCAACCGAGAGTTGTAGTTGCTGAGCATCCTCCCTATCTCGTGATGATGGGACAAATGCATAAGATTGGTACGCCGTTCTTTGAGGGTAGAGTTGGTCCTGAGGAGGATGATGAGTGGCGCTTGAGGGTGGAGTGTAACTTCAGATCGATCAGGTATCCTGCCGAGTATCAGGTCGAGTTGGCTATTCACTATATGAGTGGTGATGCCCATTGTTGGTGGCGAGCTATTGAGGCGAGGCGTGCGGAGTAGACCTGGGGTGAGTTTTTGGCAGAGTTCAACGCCAAGTATTTCTCTCAGGAGGCTCGAGATCGCCTTCAGATGCGGTTTATGTCGGTGATGCAAAGAGAGAGCTGTCGGTGCGTGAGTATGACGCCGATTTTAGCAGGCTGGTAGTTCATACGGGACGGGGATTAGAGGATGAGCGAGCTCTGGTGCAGAGGTTCTTGTAGGGACTTCGTTTGAGCATCAGGACTCAGTGCAGAGGTGGCAGTTACGTCTCGAGGGCAGATTTGGTTGAGCTTGCTGCTTTGGTTGAGGAGGATCAGCGTGAGCAAGTGTCTTCAGTGTTTCCAGGAGTTCTCGCGGCGGTTGCTCTTGCGGGTCAGCCGAAGAGTCAGCAGCAGCATTGCAGTTGAGGATCGGGAAAAGGTGGTAAGCCGGCGCAAGGACAGAAGAGGGAATGAAATGAAGATTCTGGAGTGAATCAGAGAGGTCAGGGTTGTTATGGGTGCGGGAGCATGTACCACAAGCTAGAGATGTGTCCTAGGAAGGACGAGACTAGAGACAGGCGAGTGTATTATCATTGCGGAGAGTCAGGGCATATCCGGCCGAAGTGTCCTAAGATGCAACAGTCATCAGTTGCAGTGTTTCAGCCAGAGGCGGCGTAGCCTGGGGTTCAGAGTGATGCCGCACAGGGATTGCGGAGGACCTGAGTGAGCAGGTGGAGAATTGAGCTGGTTTTCTTTTATTTCAGTTCGATTTTACTTTCAGGATTTGGACTTTGGCTATATTGTTTTGGATTTTGTAATTTCTGTTTGTGGTTTGAACGATTTTTATATTTAAAATTTATAAGATGAGTATTTCTTATTTATTTGAGATTGTATCGTTGCGGAGTTCTGTGTGAGTTGAGTAGGGTCAAAAATCAGAGTTTATGAGAATTTAAAACTGTCTATGCTTGAGAAACCCTAGAGAACACCATGGGCGATTGGGTCGTTCAGAGTTGACCTGGGAATGGGGTCAGGATGTGACTCCGAGATTGAGGAAATGCATGCGTACTGCATAGAAGTTGCTGGTTGTGATCTCGGAGGTATGTTGTGGTTTGACCGGAGGTTTGGTCAGATGAAGAGGGATAAGGATTTCCCGGTATACTTGTTTAAGAGATGAGTATTTCTCTAGAGGGATGAGGATTTCCCGGTATACTTGTTTAGGAGATGTGTATTTCTCCAGAGGGATGAGGATTTCCCGGTATATTTATTTAGGAGATGAGTATTTCTCCAGAGGGATGAGGATTTCCTGGTATACTTATTTAAGAGATGAGTATTTCTCCAGAGGGATGAGGATTTCCCGGTATACTTATTTAGGAGATTAGTATTTCTCCAGAGGGATGAGGATTTCCCGTTATACTTACTTAGGAGATGAGGATTCCTCCAGAGGGATGAGGATTTCTCCAGAGGGATGAGGATTTCCCGATATACTTTTTGGGAGATGAGGATTTCTCCAGAGGGATGAGGATTTTTCTGTATGCGTATTGGGATGAGGATTTCCCTGTGTATAGTTTTGGGAGATGAGTAATTCTCCAGAGTATAAGGACTATTCTTGAGTGGGATTAGGAGATAAGGATTTCTCCAGAGGGATGAAAATTTCCCTAAGTGTGGTTGTGCGAGATGGATATTTCTCCAGAGTATGAGAATTATTCCTGAATGGCGATTGGGAGATAAGGATTTCTCCAGAGGGACAAGGTTTGTCCGGTTGTGGTTAGAGATGTTTGTGGAAGTTAAAGCTAGGGTTGATATTACGTGTAGAACTTCAAGTCAGATGACCCGGTAATGAATATGGTATTTTTGGTCGTGCATGTTCTTGTTTGATTGTTGCACGACCAATCAAGCTACACGATCCATGCGAATTTGGTCGGGTTTTGGATGAAGATGTTAACCTTAGTGAGACAGGTTGTGAGCCTCGGAGGTCAAGAGTAATGATCTCGGGTATTGCTGACCAGGTTGGGTCAAGGAGTGGGATGGGATTGACGGTCCGAGAGGTGCGGGTGATGGTCTCGCGGGTGAATGATCATGATTGGATCTGGAGTACTGTTGACTGGATATGTCAAGTGTATGGTCTGTGACACACGGTTTGGGGAGCTCGAGTGGTGAGCCGAAGTATCGCGGGTTAGGCTAGGCCTTGGATGGAGTTCTGGTAGCAGATGTAGCAATTGTGGAATCCAAACTGGGATTAACGGGTGGTTGTATATATTTTTGCTTGATTGTTGTACGATCGACCGCCAGGCCTAGTTGGATTAAAAATGTTGCATAAAAGGTTTCAGTTCTTTTGTTTGGTTCCGACGACCGTGTCATCGGATATGGTGGCTTGGTTGTGCATGTTCGGGTTTGAATGTTGCGCATTCAGTTCGGCAGACCTAATCAGGATTAAGAATCATTGTATTATGGTTGTTTTAGGCTAGAAGCCTTTGCGTGCTATGTCAAGGTTAAGGAAGTGTCTTCGTGAGTCACAGGAGTTAGTGCTGGAGACCTTTGTGGATCCTTAGTCAGATTTGACGGTCCCGGCGGTTCCTGTGAGGATTCTTGAGAGCAGAGTCAAGGAACTGCGCCGGAAGATGTTTCTGTTATTGCATATTTGGTGGGATTGTGGCGGTTGCTAGGAGGAGACTTGGGAGCCAGAGGCAAAGATAAAGCTGAAGTTCAGGAAGTGGTTCGATAAGCAGGTCGTCAATTGAGCTTAGCTTCCTTTGTGGTTCTAGTTTCTGTTGGCCTTTTTGCCGGTGTGGTGGTTTTTGATTCTTCTATTTTCATTCGTGTAACGATATACGTTTTGGAGATTTATAAGATGAGTTTTTCCTTATATTTCTGGTGTATCAGATTATGTTTTCTGATGTTGTGAGTGTGAGGACCAGTGTGGGTCGGGTTTTGTGGATATTCCGGTTGGGGGAGTATCGATTTTAGACCACGTGAGGTGACCTAGTCGCTGATGTTTATAGGCGTTTTAGAATTTATTACGGATGACTCGTGTGCTGGAGACGGTGGTTTTCCAGGGTATGTACCGGGGACGGTGGTTTCCTATATACATATTGAGAGACGGTGGTTCTCTCTATGAGACATTGGTTTCCTGAGTACTTATACTGAGATGGTGGTTTTCGTTCTAGTATAGAGTGCCTATATTGGGACGGTGGTTCCCTCTATAGTGCGGGGAGACGGTGGTTCTCCCGAGGGGACAGTGGTTTCACTAGTGTGTGTAGTGTGTGGATGAGTCAACCGTAATAAATATCTGAGGAGCGTGCGTATAACATAGGATTGGTTCGTGAGTCTCTGAGATTATGTGAGAATCTCTTGTGGTATTGGCCGGTGCGGGCTAGAGGGTGGTCCTGTGTGGACGTATTTTTGCGGGATTCGAGGACGAATCCAGTTTAGTGGGGGAGAATTGTAACATCCCGAAACCAAAATGTTAAATTTGGAAAGGGGTGTCGATCGACACCAGGTTTGGGTGTCGATCGACACCAAGTTATGAGATGGTTTCGGTTTGTTTTTATTTTTGCTCGGTTAGACTCGGTTAAGGGTGCGCAACCCTAGGTCATCCTATAAAATCAGAGCTGCGATCCTGAGCCGTTTTTCTAGAGAAAGAAAAGAGTTTGAGAAAAGAGAAAGAGAGAGAAAGAGTTTTGTGTGAGGAATTGAGAGAAGAAGAGAAGACAGGTTCGACTGTCATTGTAGAAACGAGGAAGATCGGCGTGATTTTTTGTAGGTGGTCTGTGCAGTTTCGGGATTCAATCAGTCTCCTTGGGAAGTGTTTTCCCGGCGTTTCAGAAGGAATCAGAGGACGATCTAGGTATCGTTGGAAAGCCCCGTTGGTCTAGTTTCCAGATTGGTTTCCGATCTGATTTTGGAGGTAAGCTCCAATCCCTATGATCGTTTTAGTCCAGAGAGTCGTTCTGTTTTCTGGAAGTCTGAAATAGGGTTTTGGGGAATCCGAGTTTTTGTGTTCTAGGTAATTGAGGAAGGGTTCCTCGGCGTTTGTGGTTGAGATCAGAGGCTGCGAGGTTGCTGATTCCGTGTTCTTAGCCGTTCTTTCCTCGAACCGCATAATCGAGGTGAGTGCGTGATCGTGGATAAGGAATTAGGTTATTAGGACTTGATTGGTTATTCGCGAGGTTTTGAATTGGTTTATGTGTTGACTCTGTGTGGTTATTGTGTTCTGGAATCGTGTTGATCGGGTGATAGAACGGAACTCGAGTCACGAGAGGATCGGACTCGGTTCAGGTTCTCCCGAGAGGTGTCGATCGACACCTATAGGTAGTGTCGATCGACACCACTGTGATATGATCGTGAGGATCGTTTGCTTTTGTGAAGCGTCGATCGACACCAAGTGGTGGTGTCGACCGACACCCTCTGTTTAATTTACTGAATTTGTTTAATTGTGGTTAACTATTGATTGCTCGCGTAGAATTGATAATTTAATTCCTATTATATATCCGGTAGACGGGATGACCGCTCCACTAAGTATTTATGAAATACTTACGCAATTCGTTTTTCCCAATTGTGTTGCAGGTAAAGGAAAAAGAAAAGTGTGACCGCGGGATCATTGCTTTAGGGAGAGGATGATTAGGATTGTCGTTTGGTTTTTTGTTTTGTTAAGTTCTAGTGAACTCGGTTAGGTTGCTAGAAATGCATTGATGAGTTATTGATATTTTATTTGCACATAGTTTTATTATTATTGGTTGATAAGTTATTTAATTAATTATTTTTTAAAAAAATAGACCGGGTGTTACAAAACTAATCATTGAAACCTTTTGACTTGCAAAGTTGCTCGCAATTGTCAGTGCACGGTCCATAAAACATGAAATAAGGAAAAAAAATATATCTTATATAACTCCTTAAGTTTATTTCTTCCGTTTGGAGATTTTATTTAGTAATCATACAAAATAAAGACGATACCAACATGGTTTAGTTGTTCAATGAGCATATTGTTCAAAGATTTGCTTATTTTTGCAGCAACAACCCGACTTCTTTTTAAAACCTGCACAATACCAATTTTTATAACCATGCAACTTGCAAGTCCGATCGCAATGGCTAGTACACGGTCCAAAACAGTAGTCACTAACAGAGATCGCGCTTGTTTGTTCTGAAAATTAATAGATATTAGTTAATCAAAAATATTAGTAATGTGTAGAAGCAAAAAATAGATATGTATAGTCTTATAAGAAAAGTAAGTTTCAACATCGTTAAGAACATAAGTAGAAAAATTTGAGGATATTAATAATGAGAATGCTTGATGAACCTGTAATGACCAACAACAAAATTATTGCGATGGTACTAAGAAAAACTAAAGATCTGATCTTGTCCATTTTTTTTGTTTCTAGTATTTTATTTGTATGTATAACCTTTTTTTTCTTCTCTTTATATAGTTAGAGCACCTCAAACCATTGTTAAGATACTCAATAATTAATAAAGTACTAATATTATTAGTTATATAAAATTGAAGTACTTCATATCAACTTTTTATCTTCATTGGTCAGATGCTCATAAAAATATCTCATTAATATAATATCAATATATTTATTATAGTATAGTACTGTTAATGTAATTTACTTTAAAAAACTTATGTTAAATTTATTTAAAATTAATAGATCTCTCATTAATAGATCGCTCATTAATATAATCTCTCATTATATTTATTATTTATACAATCTATAATAGTAACAATAAAAATATAAATACATAATTTAATATTACTGTATTAATTAAACAACTAATCTGCTATTATTATGCTAAACTCAACTAATATCAATAAATGTTATTTTAATATATACAGTACGAAGGAGCTTCAGAAATATATAATTTTATTTTATGATTTATAGTATAATTGTTCACCCTAGTCCAAGTGTTATAGAGAGTTATATTCACTCGCCGTAAATGATAATATCTATAACATTCTTCTACTTTGGATAAAGCAAGTTGTATATATGTACTCATAATTAGTTCAAGGTTTAAGTTATGAGAAAGAAGTGGTTTGTTTTAAGCATTTATAAAAACAACATCTCGTAATACGAACCAACGTGATCTAGTAAACTGTCATTAATACCAATTTTCACATTCATAACGCATACTTAAGCTTGCACCATAATACTTGGAGTTCTTGTTTAATGTCATACAAATTAATGACTATACGTCTATACTCTATACCCAAAGCGGTTTAGTTTTTTTTTTTTTTTTTTTTCTTTTGAAACTTGAAAAAAATCGGTTTTTTTTTTTTTTGAATTGAATGTAAAATTAATTCAAACACAAAAAAAAAACGTTTTTACAATGATTGTAGCCTTGTTTCAAATTTCGGAAATTTTAGAGCTAAAATTTGTTAAAAGAGTGAAAGAAGCGTGGAGCTTCATCGCGTCATAAACCAAACCGTCATACCGTCGGCATATTTTGGATCGTAGGAACGAATGGAGGAGAGTCGGTTTCGCACCTGCTTATCGATTTGTTGAATGAGGCGAGTAGGGGAGATCGGAGAGTCACTATGTCTTCTACCATTTCTTTCTCGCCAAATTGTATATACCGCTGCTTGAAATGTGTATCGAAAGAGGAACATACGGGTGAAATCATGTCCCTCGGTTCTAAGAAGCTGAACAATCTCATCCCATTGTGCCGTGTGGTTTAAGGGTAGAATCGGTTTAGTTGTTCAATGAGTTGTTTGTTCAAACAATTGCTTTCTTGGTAGTGTGCAACATCAACTCGTCTTGGTTCTAAAAGATTCACAAAACCAATCATTATTGCAACTTGCAAAGTTGCTCGCAATTGTCAATGCACGGTCCATGATATATGAAATAAGAAAACAATATCTTATAAATTCTTAAATATATTTCTTTAGTTTAGAGTTCTTATATCTAGTAATCATACAAAAATAAAGACGACGCCAAAAGCCGTTTACTTCTTCAATTGAGCTGTTTGTTGAAAGATTTGATTCTTGGCGGTATCAGGTACGCAACAACAATTTCTTGTGCCTCTAAAAGTTTGGCAAAACCAGTGAGTCATACCTAGCGAATTGCAAATTTGCTTGCAATTGTTCTTGCATGGTCCATAACATAAGAGATCAGCACTAATCGTGTTTGCGCTTGCTTGTTCTACAAAATAATAACGATTAATTAGTTTGAAAGAAATGCAACGTGTAAAACCAAAAAAAAAGAAAATGAGAAATAATATATATACTCTTAACTAATGTTGAAGCTAAGAAAGAAATTAGAAAAAATGTGAGTGAGAATAATGGAAATGCTTGATTAACCTGCAATGACGAACAACAATGTTATTGTGATGACACTAACTACAACTGAAGATCTGATCTTATCCATTTTCTAAAGTATTTGTGTGTATGTATAACGTGTTGTAAATTATATTTTGTTGTGTATTTAAGCCTTTATATAGTTTAATCGGTGATACATTGAACCAACTTATTCTTCTTGAAATTTTGACTAACTATGATTTTTTGAAAGTTTGACTAGAATATTATCACCAAGCAAATTTTGGTAGAATATAATCCTGTTTGACAAAATTTTAGTAAAAGAAAAAATGCAAATCAACTCTATATTAATATATCCCTCAATTGTATATATTAACTCTATAATATAAGCAAAAATTAACTAAAAAACTATCACCAAGCAAAAAGAAAAAAGAAAAAATGCAAATCAACTCTACAATATATCTCTCAATTGTATAAAGATTTACAAACCGTATGTTAATTATCAAACCAACGTCGTTTTAAACAATTGTTTAAAATCAACTCTTGTTGAGGTATAAGACTAATATTATATAAGTGAAGGTTGATTTCGTAAAATGTAAAAAACTTGGAGGTGCTATTTACAAATTTGACTTAATGTTTTTTTTTCTCCTTTTTAATATTCCACAGCTTCCTTAGAAGGAAAAAAAAAAATCGATCTTCTTCTTCGCAGTGAGAGGCTTCCCTTCGAAATCTGAATATTATCCGATCGAATCGAACAAATCGCAGACTCGGAAGAAGAAGATACTCCTTTTTCGAGTCAAATCGGACGATTCAGGGTCAGAAAACACGGTGATACGGAAGCTAGTTCTAGGGCTAATGGGAGCCGCGGGTTCCAAACTCGAGAAAGCTCTCGGCGACCAGTTCCCTGAAGGAGAACGATACTTCGGATTCGAGAATTTCGGTAACACTTGTTACTGCAACAGCGTTTTGCAGGTCCAATTTCTCTCTTCTCCCTTTATCCTTTTTGCTTGTGGATTCCCCAATCTCGAATTCGATGTGTGCGAATTGGTTTTTGTTTGAAGATTTCTTCTGGGTTTTGTTGGATTAGTGATGTTTATCCGAAAAAATGGAAGATTTCTTCTGGGTTTTGTTTGACCTCATCAAAATTCGTTTCAAAAGGTTAACATTTGATTTGGGTTCATGATTGAGTCTTTTGAATTGGAGTTTGAAACCAGAGGTTGTAAATCCTTTGAAGATATGACTGAGAAGGTGTTATTAGGTATAGTGAGAGCAATTTCAACTTTTTAGGTTTGAATTTTTCAGGAACCATAAGGTTTGTACTAAGCTCTTTGGATCTCTCTGTCATCTTGATTAGAGAAAGGCTTTTGGTGATTGAGTTTAGTTAGTTTTATGTGTTGAATCATTTGCCCTTGTGTGTGCAGGCACTTTACTTTTGTGTTCCCTTTCGTGAACAATTGCTCGAATACTATACCAGTAATAAAAGTGTCGCCGATGCTGAAGAGAATCTTATGACCTGCCTCGCAGACTTATTCTCGCAGGTATTTACGATATTTTGATTTCCTTTCTTCTTTTTTGTTAGTTTAATACTAGTATTGTGTATTTTGTTAGGTATCTTTGAGAATTTAAAGGTTCTTGATGTAACACTTAATAAGTCATATCATGTCATCGTCTATTTGACTACCCTGTGTTGTTAATGATACCGTAAGAGTGCTCATTGTAATTCTAATTTCATTCTGTAGATAAGTTCCCAGAAAAAGAAAACAGGTGTTATTGCGCCTAAGAGATTTGTACAGAGGTTGAAGAAACAGAATGAGCTCTTCCGGAGCTATATGCACCAGGTGATCTTATGCGAATTTGCTCATTTTTCCGAGAGTTGTTTATATAGACGATGTGAGAAAAGCGATATATATTTTTATTGAATTGGCGTTACTATTCTCATGTAGGATGCACATGAATTCCTTAACTATTTGCTGAATGAAGTTGTTGACATACTGGAGAAAGAGGCAAAATCTACAAAAACTGAACATGAAACCTCCTCATCATCATCTCCCGAAAAGATTGCAAATGGACCTAAAGCTCCTCTGGCTAATGGTGTGCATAAAGAGCCTATTGTTACTTGGGTTCACAATATCTTCCAGGTCAGTTCTCTTCGACGAAACAATTCACTTTCCCTTCTAAGGCGTGTTTTTGCTAAATATTCAATCCCGGATTTGTACACAGGGAATTCTTACCAACGAGACAAGGTGCCTCCGGTGTGAAACAGTGACAGCCAGAGACGAAACATTCCTAGACCTGAGCCTTGACATTGAACAGAACAGTTCGATAACGAGCTGCTTGAAAAACTTCAGCTCTACAGAGACGCTTCACGCTGAAGACAAATTCTTCTGTGACAAATGCTGCAGGTATAATGTTAATTCTTAGTCTCTTTATCTTAGGATATAACCGAAGCCTGATTCGTTTAATGTTTTACATTTGCAGCTTACAAGAAGCACAAAAGAGGATGAAGATCAAGAAGCCACCACACATTTTAGTCATCCATTTAAAACGATTCAAGTACATCGAACAGCTAGGCCGTTACAAGAAGCTCTCGTACCGAGTTGTCTTCCCTTTGGAGCTAAAACTGAGCAACACAGTCGAACCATACGCAGACATCGAGTACTCTCTCTTCGCAGTGGTGGTTCATGTGGGAAGTGGTCCTAACCATGGTCATTACGTAAGCCTCGTGAAAAGCCATAACCATTGGCTCTTCTTCGACGATGAGAACGTCGAAATGATTGAAGAATCGGCTGTTCAGACATTCTTCGGATCGTCTCAAGAGTATTCGAGCAACACTGATCATGGTTACATCTTGTTCTATGAGAGCATTGGACCAACAAAGTAAAAGCTGAGAGACCAGAGCAAAAAGACCTTCTCTTCTTTTTAACTACTAGTAATGGTATATGTTTGTCCTTAACTCAAAAGTTGACAGAAACATTTTTTTTTTCTTTTGGTTTGTATTTTCTCTATGCCAAAGATATTTGGTGAGTTTAAAAATTGGAAAAAGTCTTAACTGAAATTTGTATACTTTTGAAAGGCCATGTACAGAGTTTATGGCAAATAAACATCAAATTTTTGTTACTTTGTTTTAAGGGAAATTGGGTTGAATAATACAAAAAAAAATTATAATTGAAAATCTAGCCAATTAACCTAATTTTAATGGTACGCCGCACAAGTTATTTTTTGTTAGTTTTCTAATTATTAATTTTTTTTGTTATTAAGCAAATTAGTCCTGTTTTAATGATGTTGATAGTAGAAGCCATTGGGCCAAGGGTTTAAAGGCTTCTATATCAGGTCTGGGGTTCGAACCCCAGATAATACAGTTTATTGCAGATTAATGGAGAAAACGCTTCTTGGAGGTTCTAGAGTGCAGAGAGACCATGTCCATCAGTGGAGATGTCGTACATGCTAAGCCGATCGCCGGAGAGAGTCTGTCCATCATGGAAGATGTCGTACATGCATAACCGTTCGTCGGGGAGAGCTTGTCCATCATGGGGATGTCACACATGAAGAGTTGCATCAGAGGAGATGTCGTACATGGAGAGCTGCATCATGGAGGCAAATGTAGAAGCTATTCACCTTAACCGCAAAAAAGACAAGAGATAGATGAATATCATCATAATAGAACTAGGTCAAATAGATCAAATTAGTCTAGTGATGATCGTAATATCTATAATAATTTCAGACGTTTAAAAAAAAAAATGATGTTGATATGATTTAAAGTATGTTATGGCCCATTAACAGTAATTGGGCTGATAATGGAAATTAGGGTCCTGTGATTATTAACACTTTGACGTGAGAATAAAGGTTGTAAACAAAAAGTAGAAACAAATACATAAATCCAAAGAAAAAGAGTTCACGGGAGAAGTTGACGAAGAAGATACAGACACAAAATTTGGATCACCCGTGAGCTTTTTATGTCATTTTCCAAACCATTAATACTTTCACATTTGTAATTTTTTTCTTTCAAAAATTTGAAATATTCAATATTTATTAATAATTTTTACAAATACAATGACACAAAATTGGATCACATAATTACATTTGAGATGGAAAAAAAAAATGAATATAGGAGATGGGTTGGATTTGTGATGGTTGGTTTTAAAAGCATGTACATTGTACACCCAAAGTAATATAAAATTATTAAAACACACACTTTCTTTTTTTTTACTCAACTTTATACCTTCTCTTTTATCATTTTACTCAACTTTTATTAATTTTATATTTAAACACACTCTTTTATTTTTAAACACACTCTCCAAAAGATCCAATTTAACACACTCTCTCTTTCTTTTAAACATTCTCTACTCTCTTTACTCAAATTTTATTAATTTTATATTTCAATATACCCCACAAAAACATTCTCTTAGCACTCTCTTTCTTCTTTTTACAACTATTTTAATAATTTTATATTATAAGAACACTCACTTTAGATCCCTTGGGTTACCAATGTAAATGTTCTAATGTCTCTTGATTCTTGTATACTATTTATCACATTGTTTCCCCAAAACTATATAAAATGATTATTTTTAGGCACTATAAAAAGGTAAGATGTTACATAGACAACTCATAAAAATAGTAAATTATAATCATGAATTTATGACTACTACTAGTATTTTTCGTTTTTTAGACAAATTGGCAGACTGAAATTAAAGTACAGACATGCATTTAATTGTCAGAGTAATTAAAAATATGTCATTATGTTGATCGATCCCCATAATTAACAGTAACACAAAGATTACGAAAATCTCTAACCAAGTAAAAGGGTATTTTGGGTATTACGTAGGCGAAGAATTAGGATTCGTCGTTATGCTTTGCTTACTGTTGCAATCAGATACTATAGAAGAAGAAGAAGCCATTCACAGGCGAATCGCGAGAAGTGAGCTTCTTCTTCATTCTCTCTCTCTCTCTCTCTCTCTCTTTAACTTCTTCGTCTTCTTCGTCTCTCTCTGAATCTGCCATTAAAAAAAAAGCTCAGATTTTCGCATGCACATTTGAAAATGGCTGCTTCTTGCGATTTCTTCGATGAGGTTAGTGAAAGATCACTACTTTTATAGTGTCGGTTGTTCAAATCGATTTGGGTTTTTGTTATTCTTTGGGAATCTCATCTTTGATTTGGAATAATGCGAAAAAAATGAGACTTAGTTCTTCAGATTCGATTTCTGCAAGTGTTAATCTTCCTGCATTAAGCTACTCTATGAACTGTTTAGTGTGTAGTTACTTAAGAGATATGAAAAATGATCAAATTTTGTTACTGTTTTAGTTTTTGGTCAAAAATTTGTAATCTTTTGGTTGGATCTTTCCATGATTATGAATATATTCAACAGGAGAAGCATCAATTTGGAAATGTTACTGATAATAACAAGTTTTCAAGCTTCAAGCTACCTAAGTCTAGCTTCAATGATGGTGGTAAACATAGCTCCATAGTTACAAATTCAGTATCTTAAACAAATTTCAAAAAGCATACTAATAAGTTGTTTTGCAATGCAGATGTTTTTCCTCTTCTTGTTAAAGATGCTACATTTCCTTCGAAAGATGACCGTAACATCGATACTTCACTAGTTAGTACATTTTAGTTCACTAGTATGATCTTTACTATATAGAGGCTTGAGATGTTTAAGTTCTGAAGCATTCTTGGTGTTTTTGTTTAGGTAAAAGACGTGTGTACAATCTCGGTCCTACCTGACGAAGGAAACATAAACCCAAAGTTTACTCTCTTGAGTTTCGTCAAGGCTCTGCTTCCATCTAAGAATCAGATGTTGATCGATGCGCAACTCAACTGTCAGAAAACGCAGAACCGTATCAACGTGTTACTCGGAGGCACGGATTCTTACCAGTCATGCGTTGTGGACATAAACGTCGAGAAAGGGAATAATGATTGTGAGACGGTAACATCTCATGACAAAGTTCTATCCGAGAATACAGTAAGGTTTTTTTTATTGTACTTTGCTTAGTCCATAATCGAAATATCTCGCTCTTAATGCGGTATTGCTATGTCTTTTTTACAGCATATGCAAAAGATTTTGCAGAGACAAGCGAGCTTAAGTAATGGTAAGACAAACGAAATAATCGTAATTTAAAGATTTTGTTCTGATGACTGAACCTTGTGTGTTGCAGATAAAGCGATCTCCGAGCGATGCCACGATGCTCCAACGAACAGATGGAGAAGATACAAGCGCGCTGCTTCATTCGATTCAAGGAAAATCGTCATACTATTCTCCATCTTGTAAGTATATAAATCCGTAAATGGTGTACGAGGCATTCTGTGCTATTTAACTATGATTTTTTTTTTTGTGATTGATGCAGATCAAGTGTGGGAACATTGATATTGATCTACTTGACATTGAGAGTGAGGCAAAACGGAGGAGATAATAGCTTCAATCATATGTAAAATTGTAAACTTGTCTTATCGGTCTTGTGTTCTCTCCTTAGTTGTTGTCTCTGTTTTGAATCTTTTTCACTTTAAAAACTCAGGTCTTTTGTTTAAAGTTTCATAATGTTGATAATAAACACTTGCGAATGCTTAATCACCTAGTTAACGTGTAACTAAACAAGATATTAAATAAAAAAGTAAAAACAAAAAACAAGTATCAACAGTGCTTAGCTTACTTGCTCATCATTAATAAAACAAGAACAACAACATATTGATTAGATTAGGGGCTTTTATGTTATTGAATCTGCAAATTACAACAAAAATATGCACCGAAATATGAAATATTTCAAAGCCCATTTCAGATGTCTTGCTCTTGGATTGTGGACTGAGCTGAAGTACTTAATATATTTAGAATTGTGGACTTATTGACTTGTCTCTTTCCATGCAAAAAGAAAAAAGAAGTATTTTACTTGATCTTCTACTACTTCTTTGCAAAACAAGCTTACTCCATCTTTATGAATTTGATTTTGAAATTCAATTCTTAAAGTTAAGGTTATGAATCTTGAAATCTTGGTTTTGCAGATTTCAATGGTAATACTTTTTTGATTTCTTGTTTAAAGATCTAATTTCTTGATTTGTAGTTTTGAAACTTTTGTGCTTTAACTTCCGACAACAAACAAGTTTCCGACACAAGTAGATTCGACTTTTGTGTTGTGTTACAAAACTAGAGCTTCTATACGACTAGCTAGGGATTGTTTCAGATGAGTCAAGTCTAATGTTTTTTTAATTGTGGCTGTGGCAGATCAATTAAGATGTACAAAGAGCCTAGACAAGTGATTGAGTCCTCTGGTGGTGGGAAGGTTAGGTACTTACCGGTTCACAACTCCCGTAAACGCCATTGCACGGTGTTGGTAGGGGACACAACCAGTGGCTCTTGTGTGATAGACAGATTCGAATGACTTCAAACACAAGATAAAAGAGATTGAGTCAGTGATGATGGGTCCAGACTCTTTCGACTTAGCCGTTCATGGCACGGACGCCACGTTGTGTCAAGAGATCAACAGCAACTCTAGAGGCCGTCTCATCTAAGAGCTGATCTTGTTTTGTGCGCAAAAGCTATGTCTGAAAACGATATTATGATGGCGCATCCGATGATGGAGAAGCTACGCCAAATGGTTTCGGTTTCTGGTGAGCCTATCCAACGGTTAGGAGCTTACTTACTGGAAGGCCTAGTGGCTCAATTATCTTCATCGGGTAGCTCGATATACAAAGCCCTTGATAACCTGCTAGCAACGAGCTTCTATCTTACATGCACATTCTCTATGAGGTTTGCCCTTACTTCAAGTTCGGATACATGTCGGCAAATGGAAGGAAGAAAACCGAGTCCACATAATCGACTTCCAGATTGGCCAAGGAAGTCAAGGTCACTCTTATTCAGGCTTTTGCAGCTAGGCCAGGCGGGCCTCCTCTGATACGGATAACGGGTATTGACGATACGACTTCAGCGTATGTTCGTGGAGGTGGCCTAAGCATAGTTGGAAACAAACTCGGACAAATACATGTTGGAAGAAAGAGATGGAGCCTTGTATCTTCGTTGGATGCAACGAGATTTGGTCGCTTCCTGTGCCTGGAAATGAGACGGAGCCTAGTGTTTTGACCCGCGCATTGCGTCTATTGTAAGTTTCCGCTGTCATAACTCCAGTTTGGGCTTTTACTCTCGCTACCCCAAAGTCTACAACCTTAACCACGTGTAATAACAAAACAAAAAAAAACCCAAACACCACGACTTGGACAAGCTCCAAATCTGTGGATAAGACCTTCTAACTGACTCAGAGTCTATTATTTACATAGAGCCCTTTACATTACTCTTAACAACTATACTAGTAATATTGCTTCAATGAATCAACCATCAACACTTGACACTTCAGTACTTACTCTTTCTTGCAAAGCTCCTCTTACATTTAGCACTAGCAGATGACTGCTTTGAGATGATGTCAAAGAATTGGCTACATGTGGATTTACACAGTTAAAATGAACAGAGAGGTAGAAAAAAGCAAAAAATACCTTGAAGGAGAGATCTCTAGTCTCCAAATGTTTTGTTTGTGTTGTCTTTTGATGATATCTAATCCTTCACATCAGCAATAAATGGGTCGACCATGTATAAATTCTCAAGGGTGCTAAGAGCTTCAACATGAAACCACAGAACGGCCTACAAACAAAATAACTTTATCACACTGAAGGAGAGATCAAAGTTCATTGTGTTGTGTTAGATCACTTACATCAACTTCTTTATTTGAAAGTGGAATAAAGGCGGTATCATGTGGAACCCCACCAACAAGATAAAGGCGAATTCTTTGTTTCCTATTTAGAATTTTTAGAAACTCGTTCTCACCAAGCAGTTTCGAGCAGTCAAAGCCTGTCTCCTCCCATACCTCACGTGTAGCGCAGATAATATCCTCTTCATCCAAGTTTTTCTTACCACGGGAAAGGTCCAACTCTTGAAGCGCGAAGACTGCGCCAAGAGAAAAACCAACAATGGTTGTAAGTACAGGGCATTCGGGTTTTAGCCACCCATATTTAGACAAGTAATAAAGTAATGAAAAGCAAGAAAGTTAACTTTTTATAAGACTCATCCACTAATACGGCCCCACATACCGGAGTATTTTTGTGTTGTCTAAACTCGAAGAGCACCTCAGAAATGTAGGAGACAAACTCTCGCAGTTCATCGCAAAAGGTGAAGACAACGTATGTAAAATCACAGAAATCCATCGAGATTAGCACCTGATCTTTAGCAAGAAGTTTGTCGGTGTAGAACCAATGCACCATCTCGACAAGAGGAGAAATTCGTTGAATGATTCCGATCTTTCTCGAGAAAATTTCTCGATTAAGGAACTACATAAACAAAAAAAAAACGAGATTTACTTTGGCTAATTTCTCTCATGTTCAAACAAAGTAGTCTATTTCTGACCTTAAGTATGATTATCAGACCAAGAGGATACAAATCAAAAGCCAACAAGATTTACTTTGTATTCGTAATAATAGAGACAAAAACTAGATGGGCACATAGAGACTAAACAGTACATAAGTCTCTTCCAATGACACAATAAAACATAAACAGAAGATGATTGTAAGCTAAATCATACAACAAGAAATCTCTATTGCTTCTATTTCTCAATCAGGGAAGTGATGTTCACTTATTACCTGTTTACACAAACGACAGAAGCAGCACGGAATCTAGACTCATTTCTCTCAAGCACGAATAAACCACTCTCTTATTTCACAAACAGTGTCGGTCAAGCCCTATGCAAATATGTAAAAAAGTGTTCTTTTCGTACATTTTCCAATATCATAAAAATAGTAATCTCAATAAAAAAAACACATGAAAACTCCATTAAACCGTTTATAATTCTAAATAGTTAGTAATAAATAAATAAAACAACAAAATAAAATTTATTTTTGAAATATTGCTTTCTTTGTATTTTTACCTGCAAAATCATTAATTAAACTCACGTTGTCGAGTTTATCAACCATCTATGTTTCAATAGATGACACATCTAAATTATTATCAGCTTCAACTTCGAATTTTAACTAATAATTTCAAATTAAATTTTTTGAAATGAGTAATTAACATGTTTGCTTAGAGAAGACCATAAACATTAAAAAAAACATTTGAAAAACAAAATCTTACAAATATTATTATTGTAGAAAACCTTTATAATTTTTTTTAATTATAGTTATAACAAAAAGTTAACTAAAAAAACCCTCTAAATTTAGGGTCTTAAGCGGCGGCTTAACCTGGCTTGTCCGGGCCTGCTCACAAAGCATGAATAAACCGGGAAGAATCATGTAGATTCCAACAAACGAATTGCAAGGCATGTAGTGTTTGTTGATACCAATACCAATACAAATAGAACCTATTGACTAAACAAGATAAGTAACATTGAAACAAGCATTCTCCAACATAATCGATAGACGAAGAGGACGAGAATCATACCAATGCAAATCCTCTAGTAATGATGTGAAGAGCTTCGATTTTTGAGGCAGAGCATGCGTTGTGGACAGAAACGTCGAGAAAGGGAATAATGGTTGTGAGACGGTAACATCTCATGACAAGTTGTTGGAAGCGTAAAATCTGAGAATTCAGTAAGTTTTATTGTACTTTGCTTAGTCCATAATCTTAATGCGTCTCGTATTACTATGTCCTTTTTACAGCATATGCAAAAGATTTTGCAGAGACAAGCGAGCTTAAGTAGTGGTAAGACAAACGAACTAATCGTAATTTAAAGATTTGTTCTGATGACTGAACCTTGTGTTTGCAGATAAAGCGATCTTCATTCGATTCGAGGAAAATCGTCATACTATTCTCCATTTTGTAAGTATATAAATTTGTAAATGCATATATACTTGGCTAATTTAACTATAAGTTTTCTTGTGATTGATGCAGATCAAGTGTGGTAACATTGATATTGATCTACTTGACGTTGAGAGTGAGGCAAAACGGAGATAATAGCTTCAATCATATGTAAAACTGTAACCATCTCTCTTTTGGTCTCTTTAGTTGTTGTCTCATGTTTCCTTAAAAACTGAGTCTTTTGTTTTAAAGTTTCATAATGTTGATAATAAAAACTCCCTATGTGCTAATCTCTTTTGCTTAGTGGGCTTGTCATCTCTTTAAGATCCTAATATAAGGGCTTGCTCTTGTTTCTTGTTTACTATATAAACCCTAATAGATTTGATTTTCCAAAACCACTTTCTTCGTTTCTTTTGCTGAAACAGAAGACCATGTCGAATTCCGTAGTAAAAGAGCCATCATCAAAGGTGGAGGAGTCGTTGTCGTCGTTACCAGATGAAGTGGTTTTGAGCTGCTTAGCTCGAGTCCCAAAATCGGACCATGCAGCTTTATCACTCGTAGCCAAGAGATACCACAATCTCGTAATGTCCCATGAGCTTTACAACACGCGTTCGCTAATGGGTCGAACCGAAAAGCGACTCTACGTATGCTTAAGCTCTTGGCATAACTCAAACCGGCCTCTCTGGATCCTACTCCGCCTCGGAAAGAAAACCAAGAAAGCGATTATCCCGATCCCTTCGTTCCCTTCTCAGCCTCGAGAATCGTCCACTTTCGTGACATTAGATTGGGGGAGTTATGTAATCGGTGGATTTATAAACGAACATCCCACGTCCGATGTCTCGCTCCTGGATTGTCGGACTAACACTTGGAGTAAAGTCACTTCCATGAGTGTAGCTCGAGCTTCCGCTGCCGCTGGAGTCGTAGACTAGACGGGAAGATATACGTGTTCGGAGGCTGCAAGGACACGAATTCCTCGAATTGGGCGGAAGTTTTCGACCCAAAGACACAAACTTGGGATATTTTGGTTCCAATGCCTGACCGGAACGAAGGGGATAATAGGATCGGTGAGACCCTTGTGATAGGGGAGAAGGTTTACGCGGTCGATATATCCGACGGATGCTTCTACTATTCGCCGAGAGAGGGTAAATGGGGAAGAAAGAAGAAGCCAAAAATCCTCCAAAGTCATTCTTGTGTGATTGAGAAATTGTTATATGGTTGTGACGAAAACGGGAAACTGTTTTGGAGTGAGATGGAAGAGTTTGAGTGGAAAGAAGTGAAGGGTTTAGAGTCTGAAAATATGGTTTTTCTTAGCACCATGTGTGCCGGGAAGATGGGAAATTTTGGTGCGAACATTGTGGTCTTTTCGATTGCGTCTTGGGGGACTGTTGGGTGGGTTGAGGTTTCGTTGGAAAGACGCGAGGTAGAAGGTGAGATTTGGGGAAAGATTGAGTCGTTGGAAGTCATATGCGGACATAATCAACAATATCAATTTGTTAATAAGGTTTTGTATTCGGCTAGTGTTAATGTCTAAATGAAATCATTAGTTCATTAATCTAGCATTTGGAATAATTTGTTTTAGTTTGTCAGATTTTGTGTTATTGAATCATCGACTTTAAAAAGTTTATTAAAATACATTGTTATTGAACTAGTGATTTGAAAAAAGTACATTCAAATCCACCGTTATTGAAAATATACTAAAAAAAATCAATTTTTATTGATTTCAAAGAATTTAGTAGTTTAAAATACAAAGAACCCAATCTCATGGTTATGTTGAATTGCAAAGATTTTATAATAAGATTATACACACAAAATCATTTAGAAACTCATTAGTCATTAAAACTCAAATCCCTTTCAATGTTAGATCCCAATGGTGTTTCATTGTTTGATACAAAAAGGTATATTTTGGAATATGATATGAGTTCCTTTTTCTCTGGTTGCATCATTCTAGTTTTGCATATCTCTATTTTTGTCAATGTCTATATATATAACATAAAAATCACAAACTTTCTTAATCCCTTTTCCTTTGGTTCACAAAGGAATCAACACGAACATCCTCCTCCTCCTCCACCACCTCCTCCTCCTTGTTGCTCACCTTGTGATGGATTTGAGGTGGACTTTAGGTTCACATCAACCATGTCTTCTGATTTTGCCGCTGATGAATATGAATCCATCCCAGGTAATGCTACAGCTATCTTCCGAAACAAAGCCTGCGACATAAATGACTCGTGTTTGTGAGGGAATTATCAAACAACAAAGAAACTCCCTCATGTCCTTAATTCTAGTTAATTTAATTACCTTAATGTTGAAATTCTCTTTCGCGCTTGTCTCGATGAACAACACTCCATACTCTTTACCCTTGTTTTCCCCTTCGCTAATCGATACTTGCCTGTTTATTCCATTAAAATCGACGAATAAGACCGATTATACAAACCAATCAAAACCCATGATTTTGCTTTCTTGATTTCTTTTACCTTTTATCAACAAGGTCAGTTTTGTTTCCAACAAGAACGATAATAACGTCGCTCGAACCTCTTTCTCTGTGTACATCATCGATCCATTTCGACGTATTCAGAAACGTTTGCCTATCTACAAAACGCGTAAAACGAAAAACACAAGTCTTGAACACATAATAAAGCTATAAAAAATCAAGACATTGAAATAAACAAAAAAAAGGTCACTCACTAGCTACATCATATACAACTATAGCAACAGAAGAATCTCTGATGTAACTTGGGATTAAACTCCTGAATCTCTCTTGTCCAGCCGTATCCCTTCAAAACGAAAAACACCGATTTGTTAATAGGAAACATTTTCGTATAATAATCGAAATAACACATAGATTCTTAGTTGTTCTGCCAAATTATTTTACAGAGCAATAAATCTAAAAATCTCACCATAGCTGTAGACGAACTGTTCGATCTTCGAGGTACATTGTTTTCGACAAAAAATCAATCCCAATGGTAGGCTGCACCATATTCGAAAAACACATTAAAGGCTTAATCACTACTCCTTTAGATATTAATTAACAAGATATTACACCCAAATCAGAATTAGCTACGATCATGGTAATAACTTTATTAGACCATAACAAGAACAGATTTTGATCATATGGGCAAAACCATTGACTAATTTTAAATTGAATTCTACAAAAAAAAAAAAAGAACCGAATTCGGAATCATAGGGAAAAGTTTGAATTTGTTTGTTACCTGGTAAGTGGTATCGAATTTATCATACATGAAACGAGTGATGATGCTGGTTTTTCCGACAGATTGATCACCTAAGAACACTAACTTAAACTTCGCCAAAGCAGAAACAGCCGCCATTTTTCAGTATGATCAGAGGAAGAAGAAGAAGAAGAAGAAAGAAACAGAGAAGAAAAAGTGATCAAAGATCCGAAATTTGAGCAGATTTTTTCAAAGTTTTCTTCTTGAAGAAAGACAAGGCAAGCACGACGACTAAGACACGGTCGTATACACGAAGCTGCAAAATCTTTTCGCCACGCGCCGAGATTGTGTAACAGAGCAAACAGAGAATAACATTCAACGAATTACGCAAGAATATTTATAATGAGCGCGTGAATGTGACTCGCTTGACGTGCGGGTGGGGGTATCTATAATATGTTTTTCTGTATTTGGATATAAGCTTTGCACAAACTCAGTTTGACTCCAAATTCTATGATCAAATCTTTTTTTATCTGTTGCATCACATATCACAAAGTAAAAAAATAAATAATAATAATAATAATTATATACTAATATTAATCTTCTTAATATTTAGTCGAAATAAACTCTCATTTAATAATTTTTACTTGCTAAATATATTCGTAAAATACAAAATTTGGAAAATTTTCTCACTTATTGGGCCATCAATTACATATATTTTGTCAACCATTTGTTTAGTTTTTCATTGGTTGCCTGTTTTTACAAAAATTGCAATTTGAAAATTTGGTTTTTACTAGAGGGCTTCTAAAGAAAACTAAATCCACAAATCTCATCACTTTGGTATGATCAAAGAAAGATGACAACAATGGCTAAGGTAGTGAAATCTTTTGACTTTTGAAACGTTTTTGCATCTCTTGCGTTTAGATTCTTATGTAATTGAGAAACAGAAACACAAATCCAAAGAACAATAAGAGATTTCTCAAACTTAAAATGACATAACTAATCACCATGACCAGATAGTGTTCTAAAGCTGCCAAAAGCTAATCAAACCATTTCTAGATCAAAGAAACAAGACAATATAATCATTACTGGATACAGAGTTTAAAATCAAGATTTATTAGCCAAAAATAACATAAAAGTCTTAAAAAGCTTATTACTTTTCAGAAATTCACCATCAAGCTCAATTTCCCTCATAAACCCTACTTACCACCAAATCTCATATTACTCCATGGAAACTTGGCTCCACCACCACCAACCTTGGCCGGAGAAATCGATCTCGATCTCGATCTCTCACCACCACCACGACGACTTTTCCCATTTCCATACCCACCAACTTCCCTCTTCTCCTTGAGATCAAGCCAATGACTCTTCTTATCATCTTCCTCCTCAACGAAACCAGATCCTTTCACTTTACTCTTCCTATCCTCTTCAACAAACTTCACCGGGAACAAATCCCTAGAAATCGATAACGGAGTTTTCAGAGTGACGTAAGCTTTCTTGTAATCAGCTTTCGCTATCAGTAACCCACCACGCTTCTTCTTCTTCCCGTCCATGTTTAGCGTGTTCACTTTCTCGATTTCGAATCCGTAGAGAGATTCCAGGACTCGCTTGATCTCGATTTTCGTCGCGGATGGGATCGTTTTCAATGCGAATTCGTGAATGTTGGTCAGTTTTGGAGGCATCAGAAGCTTGATCGGAAGATTCGCGAAGTGTACCACTCTTCCTCCCAATCTACTCGCCATTTTCTTCTTCTCCGAGAAAGTTGAGAGATTTGAGTTTTTAGGTCAAAATGAGGAAGAAAGGGTTTTTTCCCGATGCCTTAATGGGCCTGAATTAAGATTAATGGGCCTGATGGGTTAAAAAGGTAGTTTTATTTTGATATTTTCAGTCTAAAATTCATTACAACCAAAAAAAGATTTAGAGTTACAAGTAGTAATTTGAGATTTGATTAAGAAAACAAGATTATAAATTTTTACTACACCATTTACAAAAGAGAATCTCACTTTTTAAAATGGGTTTTTCCGATCTTTGCATATGCCTTAATGGGCCTGAATTAAGATTAATGGGCCTAATGGGCTAAAAAGGTAGTTTTATTTTGATATTTTCAGTCTAAATTTCATTACAACCAAAAAAAAGATAATGAGTTACAAAGGTAGTAATTTGAGATTTGATTAAGAAAACAAGATTATACATTACTACTGCACCATTTACAAAAGAGAATCTCACTTTTAAAATTTTCACTTCATGATTATGATGATTAGTTACATTACCATCTGCAAATACCGGGCTCTGTTGTTTTGCTGAGAGCTAGAACTTCATCATACTTTGAGCCATACACAAATCCCCAAAGCTGCAAGAATTAATCAATGGTGTGTTTGTTTGATTTTAGTAATTGGATTTTTGTATACTCTGAGTTACACATGAAGTTAATTTACCTCTACTTCCTTAACATCAAAGTCTTGAGAGTTTGCGAGACAAGAATTTCCGTATGTTTCTGAGTAAGCACTTGATCCGCTTAACCTAAAAGAACACGATGAATCAAAAATCGATTTTGAGGAGAAATGAAATTACGATTTTTTTTAGAGTTTACGTAAAGCAATCTTACAGCTCGCTGTCTAGATAGAGAGCAAACCGTCCACCACCACCGAGAGCTAAAAAGTCCTTAGAGCATAATGTGTAAAACCGGTTTGCGCCTGCTCGAGTGCAAAACCATAATCACAAGTGAATAAAAAATACACTCCAAGAAGCTCTATGTTGCTAAGCAATGCATAATAATAATAATACCCGTGGGACGGTATATTGCGGGTTGTCCGGATTTATTTGTGAAAACAAATGTACTGTTCGTTCCCTGACACATCCAAAGACGAGTAACGTCAAGTATAGTGAATATAAAGAAAAATTATAATAAAGATTGGATCTTTGAACCAAACCTGATACTTTTTATCAGTTGGTATCAAAGGTGCCTCGACAAGACCGCCGAAAACCGAACCTTTTCTGTCTCCAACAACCTGAAACATCGACGGTCGCCATAAAAGGTCTATACTTTACCAAATGAAACCAACATTTTGAGTCATAAACTTATTTACCAGTAAACTGAGACCAGGCCAGAGGAGGCTTTTCCTGTACAGCGTTGATAGTGATATACCGTGCCTCCATGTACTAAACAAATTCGTAACATATCAAACCAAATGATCACACACACACTAATAGAATTAGAAATCAAACTCTAAAGTGTTCTCTTACCTATAAAGCAATATCCATTTCCTCCCTTGAACAAGCGCAGGAAGTGAAGTATAAAGCGATCGTCTTGACTGGTCCGATAAAAGCAATGAGGGCTCTGAGATTGCAGGTAGAATCGCTTGTACTACGATTGCTTCCTCTTTAACATCGTTTTTCTGTATCGGCTTTAATTCCAAGCCACCGGAGTCAGTCTCTTCATTATCCGATTTCACATCGGAATTCGCCTTTCGGTCCTTAACCCCGGGAAACTTAACAGACTGATAAAAATTCTTCAAATGCTGTTTATACTTAGACAAAGAGCTCTTCTTCGCCCCAGTACCAGTACTAGTAGTCTCTTTCATTGCATTCACCGACGATGATGATGTATCGCTAGTTTCTGCCTCAGATTCTTCTTCTTCTTCTTCTTCTTCTTCTTCTTCTTCTTCTTCTTCTTCTTCGTCCTGATCCTGATCAGTTTCTTTATCCTTGGGGTCTGAAGATAACAGTGAACCAAGAAATGCAGAGAAAGAAGAAGTATCTGGTTCGTCTACCAAATCCTTAGGCTTCTCTTCAGTGATAGACTCTAGCTGATTTCTCTTTGACTCATCTTCTTCATCCTAATTAAGCAAAAAAGAAGCTTTCATTGAATGATCACACACACACACAAACTAAATGTCCCCACCTAGAAAAAAAACCTCAAATTCTCAAGCAACTAAAGCATTAACTCATAAAACCCATTGCACCAAACTCCCAAAAGATATCAAAACAACCATCAAGAACAAATATTTACAGACTCTAAGTCAAAACCCACTCAAATTCTCAAGCAATTATAGCATTAACCCACAAACCCCATTACACCAAACTCCGTAAAGATACCAAACCAACCATCAAGAACCCTAATGTCAAAACCACAAAAAAAGAAGCAATTTTTAAGGCAAAATTTGTAGAATTGAGTCAAAAAGATTAAAACTTTGATTACCGGAAGAGGAGGAGAAGAAGAGGGTTTATCAGAGATGGGATTAATAAAAATCCCAGAGGTGAAATCGGAGACAAAGTGCACTGCTTTGCTTCTGAAAGATTTGTGTTTTCCCATTGCTTTTCTCTTCTCTCCTTTTTATAAAACAATCCTATTTTTAGTGAAATTAAAGACTTTCAGATTCCTTTTGACAATTCTAATCCACAAAATTGAGTCAGCTATTTTCTGTATTACCTGTTGATCATTTACCTAATTAAGCCATAAATTGAAAAAAACAATTGGAAACAACAAAGAAAAACTGGAACAATAACAAAAACAATCTCTCTCTCTTTGATTTTTTCCCTTTTGCCTAATCTTATCCAAATCTGAGAATTTTCTTCAGCTCAATATACTTTTTTATTCCCCTTATTAAGGGTTTTTTTTGTGTGACAGCTTAACCAAAATGTAAAGATCATTCGGTAAGAGAAAGGTGACGATGACGAACAAGAGGAAAAAAAAACAAAAGTAGACTTTACGCTTTATTTTATTTACACAATAATTATATTTTTAGTAAAGAATAAACATAAAGGACTCCATGGCCCAATGGATAAGGCGCTGGTCTACGAAACCAGAGACTCTGGGTTCGATCCCCAGTGGAGTCGCTTTTGTTTTTTTTTTACCTTTTTATTATTAAAACGCGGTCGTATCGTATAGAGCAGAATAATTAACTAGCATCCAAACGTCATCGTTTATAGCAGAATAATTAATTAATACCCAAACGACGTCGTCTCTAAATTTATTAGTCAAGTCAAAATAACCATAATCAAAACAGTAACAGTGATTAACAAAGATCAGATAGATATCAAAGTTAAAAAGAAATTTCAAACGGAGAACAACATCAAAAGGTTTTAAACGATTCATTCATACAAGCGAATTTTCGACATTGGCGAAACGAAACATGAAACGTGAGAGATGATGAGGTTGCGGCGAGGTTTAAATACCGATTTGGTACTGAGTGTCTTTAGACTAGTGAAATGCTGCTTTCGCCGCCTGGAGGCTGCCTAACACCGCCGAAATAGTCACGGGATTCTGATTTCCCGTCTGCGAATATATTGTTTCCGCTCATTTCACGGAGTTTAGCTGCGCTTAACTGTTTATCCGCGGTACCGGGAGATTCATCGCCTTTGAAAATACTATTTCCAGTGAGTTCTTGAAACTTTTGGTTATGTATCTTCTTCGATGTCTTCACAACGGGTTCTTCACCGAATAGTATGTTGCTTTGTCCTCCCGAAGGCTGTTAGAAATTACGAAAGAAAAACAACAGTTTTAGTTCTGAAACCGTAACAAAACCTAACCAATGAATTTTGGTTTACTTACATTGGAAACTTTAACAGAAGTGCGTAAGTTCCTCGGTGCAGGCTCTCCCATGTCTCGGTTACCTCGAGCTTCTTGTTGTGCAGCGGCCAATGACCGAGGCTGAATCTCGGTTGGAGGTCCGAAGATGTCGTGACCGCTAATCTCTTCGATTTTAGCATTCGATATCTGCTTATTGCTTTTTAAATCCGCCTCGGTTAGTAAGTTTCCACTTAGCTCTTTTTGCTTTGCCACCTCGGTTAAAGTGGTTGGTTTCTTCGGGGAAACCTTCCCGTCTGCGCTAAAAGATATCTGACTCATTCCGTTCAACGTTTGCTGCAAAAATTCATAAACACATTACATAAACAATTCATTTACAAATTAGACTTTGCGTAAATCCGTTTAACGAAGTTACCTGATAGTAACGAAGACCCGTCTTTGGATCGGTAGCATCGGATTCAGACCCACCTTTCGCCTTATCGTTAAATATACCACTACCAGTCATCTCTTTAAGCTTATACCCTGAACAATTCTTCCTGTAAAATAACCGTAAAAATCGCCTTATAAACAACCTTTAACACTTGAAGATCTTGAAACCATTATTGAAAGTTAACAAATTAGGTGCAAGATAAAGCAAGTTAGCTACATAAAGATTTGCACTTTCTAATTTAAATCAAAGATCTCATATGATTAGTTAATGAGTTTAAACAAATATTCACTATATTGACATGTAATGGTGGGGCTTGAAGAACAATGAATGTGTAATTATAAAATTCATCAAAAAAAGCCAAAAACCCATTTGACCAATCCTTTTCATAAGTTCAATTAGGCAATCACTTTTCAAGATACACTAGATCTGCTAATGAAATGTGTTAAAGTTGAGATTTTTTGCGTTTAAAAATGGGATCTTTTTTACATACAGTTTATTGAGAGACTGAGCTTCTTCGTCAGTGATCTGACCGCCGCCGAGAACTTTGCTGATTCCATCGGACGGCTGAAAATGGAGGAAGAAGAGAAGAAAAACATGAGCTTTATCAATGGAGGAAAGATAAAGGAGAGATTTTTAAGGAAGCAAAACGCAAAACCTGGTGAGAACGCGCGGCGGAAGCGGTTGAGTTTTTCGGAGGAGGAGTTTCCGACCAAGAAAGTAGATCGACGGTTGAAGTGTAAGGGTTTCTTACTGGTGTGTTTCTCTCCATTTTTTTTTTTTTTCTCTTTCTAATTTGATTGGAGCTTTTGAGCTATGGTTTAGTGAGTGTAAAGGTTTTTTTTGTCACTTCAATGGAAAGATATTTGTTTTTTTCTCTTCTTTTTACTTAAATTAGAAATGTAAGACTTTTTTTGTTATAGAGGTTATAGATTGTTGAAGATTAGAATAGTGTAAATGCTTTTGCAAGTTTAGTGTATGTTATCAACAAGATCAAAAATATAATTGTTATTTTTGTCATAGAAAAATAGGACATTTTTCTTTTCTATTGATAAGTTACACATTCTAATCCAAATCTCAAAACTATCAAATTCATTTGTTATTTTTGTTATAGCAAAATAGAAAGAAAGAAAAAACTTGATAAAGTTAATCATTCTAATCCAAAACTCAGATCTTTCCAATTCAATTGTCATAGCAAAATAAGAAATTGTTTTACTCTTGATAAGTTGAACATTACAATCCAAATCTCAAAAATATCAAATTTCTTTTTTACAAAAATAACAATAAAATAGATATTTTTTTTACATCACTATATAGATATCTAAAACTTCATTTCAACCCAATAGAATAAATTATAAAAATGGGGAAAATAGTTTAAGAAAAAAAAAAAACACATTTGCATTTAACCAAGCCAATGGCAGAATGTTGAATAACTTTCCTGATTCCATATTATTTCGTCATTCACAATCTTACAAATCCTAGACATATGTTCATCGATTCTACATAAAAAAAAAAAAAAAAATCATTTATAGATTAAATATAAGTAATAATGTTTTGTTGAATATTGTTTTTTTCCGTTGAATAATGTTAATTTCTTGTACAGTATTAGCAACAATTTGTATAATATTTTCCGCAACTCATCCATATACCATTTTACCAATAGACTAATACATAAACTCCGAAACATTTCAAAAACCTAGTTTGAAATGTGAATACATCTTACCACCTCAAATACGAGAAATCAAACTCCATGAAAATGGAAACAAACTGTACATTATTTATGCCTAAATAATGAGTAATCACTATGATCTTTTGTTTCTTCAAGCTAAACACCATACTCCATGGGAGAACAAAAAATGCTCCACCAATTCAATTATACCTACACTTACGTATATAATCTAGAATCAAATACTTCAAATCTAAACGAAAACAGTATCATCTACGCATTCTCTTCCGGCTCCTTGTATCGAGGAGGAAGAATCGAAAAACTACATTTACCATTAGCTTCCGGTATGGTCTAATGCCTCCTTTAGCTTTTATTATTGTTTTTAACTATGTAAACCATCTTCTTATGTGTGTTTTGCTGAGTTTACTCTGTTGTCTGTTCGATCGAACGTAGCTCCCAGTTTCCTTCTCCATCTTTCAGCCTTAGCTCCAAGGAGTGGAATGGGATCAGAGCCGGACGCTGCGATAAATGACAAGACTCATGAGATTTTGGTAAATGTGGTTTCATGATTATGAGATAAGGAAAAAAAACTAACTTGTGATGAGGTTATGAAAGTGACTCCCATTTCTTTTGCAACCCTATAGAGCTGTTCCTCAACATCAACACTCGTCGCGCTGCAAACCAAAGAGCGGATATATAAACAAACGGAAAAAGATGATTGCAAACTACAGGGAAATTTTAAGAGAAGACTTTGATCACTTACTTGGTGCATTCATCAAGGATTCCAAACTTTGGTCTGTGAAAGAATAAACGTGCCTACGATACGAAACAACTCAGATTATTTATGCGAATCATATAACTATATATGTCTCTTGGTGCTTTCCAAGAGACTTACCATGCCTAGTCTCTGTTGCTCTCCAAGAGATAAGATGTCTTCCCAATTGGTACTAGCATCCCAACCACCTACATCTCTTTCCAAAAGATAAACTAACCGAACATTCTCCAAAATGGTTTTCAAATGAGCATCAAGAATGCTTCCAGCTTCAGTTGAGCTTTCTTCTATTACATACAACACACGTATGAGATAAAAGAAGATCAGATAAGTTATCAAATCGACTTTTTGAAGTTGGACTTACCATTGATATACAATTTTGCTGCTCTTTTCTCTGCTTCTTCTTTAGATAGAGGGTATATAATTTGATCTCTTAGTGTTCCTAAACATGTATAAGGTCGCTGCGGGACAAAAAAGATACCATTCCCTGCCCCGAGTTCTTCGATATCCAATGACGGTTTGGCAAGTCTCCCACATACAGTGGGCCAGATATCTCTAAGGACTCTAAACACAGAAGTCTTTCCACTACCATTTGGACCTGAAATTTTTGCAAGTGTTAGCTCTGGCCTCATGCGATAGTTTCAGTGTCGAAGATAAATTCACCAACCTGTGACGAGCAGGCTTTTCCCTGCAACTATTTCGCATGACAACTTGCTAGCCATCAATTTCTGAGCCGGGGTAATGATATCCACATCAGAAAAGGAAATTAGATCTTGAGAATCCAAACGGCTTGTGAGTTCTTCTGAGGAAACACCTGAAAAAACAAATATGATCAACACAAGCATATACATTCTCTAAAACACATGTCTAAGCCTAGTAAATAGTAATTCCTAAGCATATGAGAGACCACATCCAGCAGAAAGAGTGCCTGACAAATCATAGCGCCTTGCCAAAGTTTGAACATAGATACGGTGCAGTACCTGACTGAGAAGCATCCAAAAACTCATCGAGCTCAAAAATTCTATTAATACCACCAGAGAGCTCAAGGAACTTCTTGTGTAGTTCAAGAATATCGCCAAATGCCATAAAGCTTTGGGAGACGACAGAAGCTAGATACCGCAATGCATGTGCCAATTCACCTGGTACCAAAGGCAGAAAGCGTTATTTGGAGAACAGGTAACTACTTAATTGGCTCTAATCAAGTGCGACAGATTTTCACCTTGAGTGGAGACAAGTGCTCGGTCTCCCTTGTGTTCTAGGGCATACAACAAACTCAATCCCCAAGTCACATTATTGGGAAGTTGCTTTGTCACAAAATCATCAAGTATGCCATACACCCATTTCTTCCTCAAGAGCATTAGAGAGTGGTCCAGTAGTGCCCTGAATTTTGTGTCAACCATCTGTTCCATGGAAAAAAACATAAAGACAGATTCACCTATGAGACGTGTTAAAGCTTCAGGCACATAAGAGAAGCCGCATTTGACATGAATAAAGCCCAAAATTAGTAAAAACATTTCCACGAATCATTGTTACATTTCACATATTGTAGCTAGCTAGCCCAAAATCCAACAGCTATCAATAGGGAAGTTAAGACACTTACAGCTTTTTCTCGAGCTCCACCTCCAAAGAATGCAATTGATTCAGCATGAGTGTTCAGCCTCTCGTGCATAAACCTGCGTAAGGAGCAAGAAGTTAGATGGTCGCTCTAAAGAAATCAATCGTCTACAAAATGAACGAAATGACAAAACTTACCTGAACTTCCCCTCAAGCTCCTGTTCTTCACCGGCTAGATCACCGAAATCAGGAGCAACATGTCTCAGGAAACCCAGACCAAGTAACATATATGTGTATAGAATGGCAACTCCCCTCTGACCAGTCAATAGCTTCATCCTCCAGGTGAACCTTTGATTTTTTTAGTTGTTTAATGCATAATTATAACCAAACCAAGAGCCATGATACAATTTTCATTAAAATAATCCAACAAAAAGTACTTACCATAGAATGTCAACCGATGGCTTAACCATTCCAGTAAGAAGTCCAGACAAGTCAGTGGTTAACTTTTCCAGGTCACGAGTGAGCCTCTGATCCGCATCAATACTATTGCCTGACATGTGGAAAACCTGAATAGATATGAAACCAACGAGATCTTTAGTTCACTGAAATTTGCGACATCAACTTACAAAAAAAAAGAGCAACAAACAGCCTCTATGAAGCATAGACCAACCACAAATCAATCTCTATCCATTTCTAATGGGTATGGACCTTTTGGAATCTCAGGATATTTCTTATATAAGTGTAAATAACACATCATGTTTTCTTTTAGGCCAGGTTGCCCTGAATAACTCAAGTTCAAAGTCATAATTCCCAACGCAAGTTCAAAGTCACAATATCTTTGAGCTTAATAGTTTTGAATTGACCTTGTAAAACGCATTATTTCTCAAGTAGTTCCGTAGCAGATGTTGAGTCAAACGAATCCTCCACCCTAAAGCTAGCCTTTGTGTTAGATGCCTGAAAAGAATGAAACCAAAAATGTTCGGTGAAAAGACAACACAGTGATGTTTTCATGTAGCAATTTGTAAGTCTGTGACAACGAGATAGTAGCTGGTGGGACTTCAAGACATTTAAACATGCATAAAAAGGAAAGATTACCTTAATGAAGGAGCAATGAAAGAAGATGCACCACTCTGGAGAACACTCAAACCAATCAAACGAACAAAGGCTGCCTTATCTTGCTCCAAGACGTACTTCACAGTGGTCCCTGCAAAAATCATATGCGGTTGTTAGAAAAGGAGCCTTACCAACAAAAATGGTCAGGTAACAGAAGGGAGTATGGTTACCATTCAAAGAGGCTATTCGGTCAGAGATCAGTGTTCTTGAGACGACAAGGCAAGCAACAGCAAGCAATTGTGCTCCTTGTTTGTCAAATAGAGTGGGTATCTGAAACGTAACAGTGCAGTGGTCAGCAATTTATGAATGCAGCTGAGGAAGGCATATACATATTGCTTTCAAGGTTAACAAAATTGGCACAAGAGTTTTCAACAAAATTCACACTAGCAACTCAAGCTTACCAATACGTTTAACATCGCAGCTACTCTTGATGATAACGTCTTTGGAGATGTTTTAGGTTGAGGAAAACGAGGCAACACAACACTTTTATCAACAACAGGTGATTTTGCAATTAACTCTGTCAGGTACGACTGAGCCTTTGAATTAGTAGTTGCAGATCCCTACATTGCACCAAGTAACAAGGTTATAACCACACAAAAAAAGCCCCCTCAACGAAATACAAGGAAAAACAGTTGCATAAGCTTTTGCGGACCTTTCTAGCTGCAGCAAATGCTCGTTGAACAACCATCGCATCATTTTGCCGATTTGTATCTGAACTTTTTACTGAATCAGTTTCAGCGTCCGTCAGAAGTGCAGTGTCATTCCTGAAGGTTTAGTCGTTTTAATATGTAGATACAAAAAAACTCTTTGACAATCCTCATAAACATGGTTAAGAGGAAATTTGAACCTCTTATAGTGAACACTCCATCCCCCTTCTCCGTCTAATGATAGAACAACATCATGGAATGCAACAAGAGCAGGACGATGAGATATTGTTATGCAAGAAGTTCCCATAGCTCGAACCTTAGCGGCGAAGCGTTCTTCCATATCAGTTGTCACAGCACTTGTGCATTCATCAAGAATTGCAAATTTGGGTTTGTGGTAGAATAGTCTGGCCATCCCCAATCTTTGTTGCTCTCCAAGGGATAATTCATCACCCCAGTTCACCTCTTTGTCTGGTTGGTAACGATCCAATAAATATTCAAGATCAACCTAGAAGCAAATATCAACAAAAATAAGCACAACATACAAAATTTGAAAAAAGGAACTTAACCCACACAAACCATAGAATAGAGAAACTAGGATACCAACATTTTTTAATAGCTCCACCATTCCAGTCTCAGTGAGCGGTTCACTCTCTTGATCAGAAGTTAGAGGATATATTAACTGGTCACGAAGTGTTCCAACTGCCATATAGGGACGTTGCGGCACGTAGAAGATTTCCTTGTTAAGATCAGAACCAACTCCTGGCTTCACAATATGCCCAGAGACCAGAGGCCATAGACCTCCTAGTACTCGGAAAAGGGAACTCTTGCCACTTCCATTTGGACCTATGATACATATTGTTTAATAGATTAAAAATAAAGGATGTGTGCCACACAATTCCACTAACACCCTAGTCATTGAACCGGACATGAATTGTTTGTCTATAACTAGGCATACCAAATCTAATTTTGACAAAGGTTATATTGCTATCCCTTCTAGACTACAAGAAGAATTATTTCTTCCAGAATAGTACTTCAAAATATAAAGCGTTAAGATAGGCGTGAAGATATTGTCATTGTTACTGTGCAAGAAAAAAAAACATGGAAATGGAATTAGTAGTCTTTCTATGTCCCTTTCGAAATATAAAGGGTTCACCTGTAATCAGAAGATTAGATCCTTGCTCAACTCGAAGGGTGAGATCCTCAACCAAAACATTTCCCGTTGGAGTAACAACCTGAAGTCCATTAAGCAACATTAAGTATACAACATTTTGGAAAAAAACTTACAGCAACATGAATCTGTGTTCGAACTACCTTGACATCGGAAAACTCAACATAGTTGGCTTCACTTAGGTAATTTCTGCTTTTATTTCTCTGGAAAGATGTTTTATCATCACCACTGAGTTCTCTCGAGACAGCCATCAACTCATGGATTCGGTCAGCATAACCACTGTAGGAAGCAACAACATTTCAACAATTAGAAAGCATAGCCACCACAAATGATGGGTGTAAGAGTAACTTTAATTAATCCTCTCTCCCCAGAATATGATTTTACCAATAGCACAAAACCAAATTCCCGGGAAGGTCAACTCTACTCAGTAGAGAAACCAACTAAACTTGTTCTATTTTGCTTAATGTAAATAAGATCAATGCAACTTAGTGGAGAACTTAAATGCAAAGAAAAGCATATGACTACAGCTGTTCAGACAAATAGCTACACAAAGTGTCTATTTTTAAATAGACAAAGTGTCTGGCATGAAATCCAACATAAAGCATTACCTGAGTCGGTTGAGCCGCCTGGAACTTATAGAAAGTGTTCCCAACGCCTGAAAGAGAGAAACAATGACACTGGTGTGATATCTTATATTGCTTAGCATCTCGGCTCTCCCTAAGGTCGAGTCATCAGGTCTTAGATGCCCGGAGAAGAATGGTTCGATAATCAGAATAACTGCAACTGTGGCACCAAGATACTTCAGCAGGAAATCTTGGATCATGCCAAACCACCAGTGATCATGAAGCACGTCACTCATATGGCTAACAAGATTCTTGAACTTTTGTTGTATATGAGATTCTTCCCTGGTTTCCCCACCATAGAATGCTATGCTTTCCGAATGAGTCCTCAGGCGAGAGTGAAGTTTCCGGTACTCCCCTTCTAACTGCTGTTCTTTGGACATCAGTTTCCCAAAAGCAGGGGAAAAGTTCCTTATCGCAGTACCAGCTCCCAGTACATATGCCTACACAACAATTGTACAGGTTAGTTCATAAACAGTACACTGAAATAATAGTACTACAAACGAATTCAAGGAAAATCAGTATAAATGGCCAGCATAGGAAATTAAACAAGAATAACCAGTATCCAGAAGATGTATTTTGGACTAGCATATGAACACAGGCGCCATGCATACACAATTCCATCAGTAACTGCCGTCAAATCATCCTGTATAAGTTCACTCAACTCCGAGGAGAATCTTGGCACATCGCTGGCAATTCGTTGCTCAGGATGCGTAATCCGACCATCCACATGTGATATTTTATAGTATACCATATTCTGAAACAACAATAAAGGGTGATTTAAGTGTTATACAGCAGTGTCAAGTATACTTAACATAAGAAATGGGAAATAATTGAATTGCCTCCATTCAAAAGAGACGGTAAGGGCTACCTCAAAATAATGTGAATGGATAAGTTTCGTCAATATCTTCCTGAATCGCAAACTCAAGGTCCCGGTTATGTACTTTGATGTAGCATGCATCGTCGATAGCATAAAACACAATATAATATTCTCGGAGATAAGACGTAGAAACAGTGGCGCACGCCTTAAGAAAGCAGCACGGAATAGGAAACCCTGCACTTTCGCCAATCTATTGCTCAAAGCAGTTTTGAAAACCTGCAATTTGTAAGACAAACGATTGGAAAGAATACTAGGCGCATAGGAATAAGGAATCTAACTAGACTTTTCATGTGCAAAAACATCGAAACAGAAGCATAAATTGACATAAAGAATAGCAATTTGTTTTATGAATTGAGACGGAATGCATACCACTGTGGCCACAAGTGCCAAAAGATCCCTAGCGCCCATTTTTCCCATCTGAGACAGAAGAATAGCAGTCAGAACCTGAAGAGACTTTAATCCTCCTCCTTTCTTCTTTTTTGCACTCGTCTTTGCGTTTTTATTATTTCCTGTCAACTTTTCCAATGCCTCATCATCATCACTGTGACCATTGCCATGACGCGAAGAATCAAGCTTTCTGGAGCTGATCCTTGATTTCAGGTAAACAGCTGCTCCACCAGCAGATAAGATCCCAGCCGCAAGCAGTATAGATTTCCTATAGAATTTAACACAGGACGGGATATGAAACAAGAGAAAATACCGTACACTCGGCAAAAGAAGACACGAAGAAGCAAAACAATTGTTACCGTCTTGAAGCTACAAGACCCCGTCCCCGCTCAGTTAACTGCAATAGCTGAAGAGAAGGCATGGCTGGAAATGAATTTTTCCAAAGCCAACGATTATCAGAACCAAAACTAGGTTCTTCCTGATAACAAGTTTGCAAAACACCTGAAATGATACCACACTCCAAGGTTATGAAAATCTTAACAACCAAATGTTTAACAAATAGAGAGCAAAGTAACCACACACAAAAAAAAGTTGGTGTGACAATTGAAATTAAAAAAGGCAAAAGAAATTTGAACTTAAATTCATACTCGTTCTCTACAGTTGCCAAATCTATGAACAAGAACAAAATGATTGTTTCAAGAACCCAGAATAAAAAATGATCATGTAATACCTATGAAACAGCTAATAATGCTTTCAAAATTATCAAATCTGGAATTGAGGATACGAATAAAGCGAGATTCTCCAATTCCAGATATTTGCCAAATAGTTTAAACGATTAAACACAGCTGAAAGAACAAATAAACATTCAAATGAACGGATTCACTCATTTCTGGTAGCGGATTTAACAAGTAACGATCGAGACCAATTCGCAAAACCCATGATCAATTACCTTAGCATGAGAGATTCAACCAACGAATAGAAGTCCTCCTTCACTCTGATTCTTCGTTTCAACCTAAATTAAGCTTCGAGAAATCAGAAATCGTAATACCCAGTAGCTCAATTTCACCACCATGTGAATCTACTCGCCGGCGATTTTAGTCCGACTCCGGCAACGAGACGTAAAAAGTCCACCGCAACGGAATTCACCAAATCGAGAGAGAGAGAGAGAGAGAGAGAGAGAGAGAGAGAGAGGAGAAGATGATGATGACGCTGATTCACACGTGCGAATAAGAATCACTCGTGTCATTTTTATTTGTTTCCCTCTTTTATTGATTTCGTTACGATACACTACAAGATATTTATTACATTCGTGACTTCAAAAATGATATTAGTTACGTTTTTTCAATTTTGATTACATTTTTATTTTATTTTTCTCTGAGTTGTAAGAAATTCAATGTAGAAAAGAAAGCATAAAAATTGTAATAATTACAAGTTTATTTGGAAAATGAATTCTTAATATAATGTAATGAATTGTAAAATGGATTTTTTTTTATAATGCATGGAAATGTCGAAACCTATGGACCTATCTTTCGATTGGTAAGTTTTTCTTTCTAATCAAGGAAAATGTGATTGGAGTGTACATTTCAATATGAAAGACATATTAACTACAAAAATCCTATTTGTTTTTAAATTTTTAGAATAAAAAAGAAAAGTTGGACTATAATTTGGCGAATACAAAAATCGATTAAACTGGCCGTGAAGGCCCATTTATATTTAGAGCCCATGACAAGTTTCCTTCACTTGTTCTTCAAGGTTAATCCCGCTTGTCGAGTTGTAGAAATTGGGATAGTGGGTATTACGATTTTTGATTTTTCGAAGCTTGAATTTAGGTTGAAACGAAGAATCAGAGTGAAGGAAGAAGAGAGATTTCGCTTCTGTTCGTTGATTGACTCTCTCATGCTAAAGTAATTGATCGTTACTTGTTAAATCATCTATAAAAAATGAGTGAATTCGTTCGTTTGAATGTTTATATATGTTCTTTAGCTTTGTTTAATCGTATAAGCTATATTGCAATTATCTGGGAATGGAGAATCTCGCTTTATTCGCGTTTTCAATTCCGTAATTCAAATTGATATTGTTTGTTTTGAGTTTATTTGTGAAATTAAAAAAATGTATTCAGTATGGTTAACCAAACTATGAAACTGTATAATAGATTACATGTTCGCATGTTAAGAGGAATTGCTAAAATAATTGCCAAACTATGACCTCGATCGGGATGACACGTTCAACATCGGCATTGCATTTTGCACACTTCCACATCTGTTTAGGAAAAACCTGATTGGGGAATATATTTAGTGATCCTCATCCAAATGATTTTCATGCAATCCTGACTTTTTGGTTGGTTAGTATTACTTCCTTATTTATTTACTAAAATTATATGTGTGAGGAGTGGTTCTGTAACAAGCATTAGAATGAGTCATCTAGAAGTTAGTGATGATCTTAGATAGACCCTCATCCAAATGGTTTTCGATGAACTCTTTCTTCAACGTTACATGCATAGTTTGATTCTATAAGAAGACAAATATTCCGTTAATACTGATTTCGTTAATGATTGCAGCTTTGTAACACGTAACTTCAATTGTAAAGATGATAGACAAACCTTTTCATCAACAGCGATCATTTCAAGTGTCTCCACGCCGTTCAGGTCTTGTTTCCACAACTTCAAGATCTTCACCTTGATTCTCCATTGAGTTTTGTAAGGTTTCAAGGAGTGGAGGTCTGTGATAGTGGCCATTGTGTTAGTTTATCAAAATATTTGTATGTTAATCGTGGAAAGATGTTTTCGTGTTGGTGATGAAAATGAGAAGGAGAAAGAGTATTTATAGAGGGATATATTTGGTGGCTCCAAGGTAGGTTAAATCAAGTGTAATATTTGTACTAACTAATGTTAAAATATGTGATGTTAAGAAAATTCATGGGATTGTGGTGCTAAAAGATTTGGTTGTTATTATATATAATTTGATTATTTTATGGTTCCAAATATGGAATTCAGAATATTGTAATTGCTAAAGCGACCACTTAATTTGGTTGAGTTTATAAAATAATAATGTTATATATTTAAGATTACGGTAAGTAATCTTAATTACAGATACTAACCTAATTATGATTAAAATGCCGCCATTAATCATGGGATTATGATGGTCAAGTAGTTATTGTATAATTTGTTTATATATAGGTAATTGTTGTTGAGTAAGCATTCCTTCACCGATTAGCTTGAGTTTCTCCAATTTTGTTTCCTGATTCAGTGAAAATTGCCTTCTATGTCCCAGTCCGTTTTGTAGAAGATATGTATTTGATATATTCATCAGAGGCTAATACAAGTAGCTAGATTACACAGTGGTACTTATCTTATTAGCTTTTGCTTTTTGTTGTCTTCTTGTGCATAGGGAAGTTAGTTCCAGATATGAATATCGAAAATACGGAAACTCCGGCTGCTTTCAAGCAAATCGTCTTAGAGACATCTCAGTCATTGAATGTTTCTCATGAAACATCTCTATTATTACTAGTGAATAATCAATGGAACCTTGCAGCCTTGAAAGAAAATCATCTCATCGTCCAACAATAATAGACCGTTGTCACCAATCTAACGGTGTCGTTTTTGTTGGAGAATTGTGTCCACTGTGTTCGTCGGACGGCTGTTTTGTGTTGGCTTGTGGCCATTGGGTCTGCGAGAATTGCTTGAGTGTCGCGATCCATAATCAGTTAGCAAATCGAAATCTTATGGTAGTGTGTCCAACGGAGAATTGTGGGGCGTTTGTATTGTGCTCAAACTTGCCAAATCAGATTCAATCAAAGTATGTGAACGCTTTGGTTCAAGACTACAATACCGCACCTATCCGAAGAGGTAAATGTATGAGTTTTGCTATATTACGATAATTGTGTTCTTATGTGTATTGTTTTTGTTCGGAATTTAGGTTTGAGGTTCGTTTGGAAGCATAGAGTGAAATTTGTCATGGCTTATCAGCTTCTCATCAAGGTTATCCCTCTTATCAAGACTGGTCTTGTATGGCGGAACAAGGCTCTTGCATGGCAACGAGCAAATCCGTGGAAAGCGCGGATTATTGAAAATGCAGCTTCTTATTTTGCTCAGTGATAAGCTTTGTTAGTGGTAAGAGCCCACCTTGGAGATCTTTTTACCAAAGAATAAGAAGAATGGAGTGGAGAAAGAACAAGAGGCAAGAAAAGCAGAGATGGAAGAGGATGAGTCAGCATCAGAGGAAGATAGCAGTGCAATTGAGTCAATGTAAAGGTCCTATAGTATATAAATAGGAGAGCCTTTAGACGTTTTATAGTTTTCATCTGTTTTGTTGGTCAAAGTCATGTCAAAGTGGGAGTGACTCTAGCTTGGAGAGAGGCTTTAGTCATTTGTGTGTAATTCTCTCAATTGTGAAATAAAGGTTACAGTTTCGTGTTCTTAACACAGTTAGAAATAAAAGTTTGATGGATAGTTATGGAATTACAGAGAACACACAAATGAAGATTAAGATACAGATGACATTTGAGATAACAAGCAGAGATCATGAGTCTGGAAAATGAATACAAAATACAAAGAAGCTGCCATGTACTTTTTTATATATCTTTGGTATTGGGTTAATATCATCTGGTAGTTATGGAGAGGAGATTCAATTCACGTTCCAGTGTCCATAAAGATCATTCTTGTGATCAATACTTAACGTATACTCCTGGAAATACTCACCGAGACCGTCGCCCTGAAAAGTGCGAGAGAAACAAGAAATGTCATCAAGCTTCCGTGGTATCGATCTATCCCAAAATAACCGCAAAACTTACCTAAGAGATGTAAAGTGAGATGGAGATGATGTTCCTTCAAGTTTATCTATCTTCCTAACTACTGCATAACTGTATAACACAAGCAAGCAACATTCAATAAACCTCTTTTGTTATATAACATAATCCAAAAGAATAGTCTTTTCACCTTCTAAGTCCGGAAGAAACTGCGTGATGATGCGCTGGATCTAGTGCATCAGGAAGAATCGATCCAAGAAAGCTAGTCGACCTTTTGCTTCCGAGGAGTCTCTTATTAAAGAGATAATCAAGCAATCTTCAAGATTTGATTGTTGACCATACTTTAGGAAAGTATATATTCTCTGTTCTGTCAAATCCCTAACATATCGTCTCTATTATTAGCAATAGCCTCTGTATAAATGTAACCTTTCTCTATTCAATAAGATCATCCATTCTACGATATTCATATGGTATCAAAGCCTTGATTCTTTACCTTCTTTTTTTTCCTTCTTCTTCTAATCTTTCTCATTCCTCTCTTCTTTTCTCACCATGTCGTCATCTCCCATCACATCTGCTGAAACAGTCACCCTCTCTGACTCTACACAGCTCCTCAATGTCAACATGTCGAACGTGACAAAACTGACCTCCACCAACTTTCTCATGTGGAGCAGACAAGTTCATGCTCTCTTTGATGGGTATGAACTTGCTGACCATCTTGATGAATCGATCTCACCACCATCATCCACCGTGATGATCAATAACACTGCTGTTCCTAATCCTGCGTTCAAACAATGGAAACATCAAGACAAACTGATCTATAGTTCGCTCCTTGGCGCCATCTCCAACTCGATCCAGCCACTTCTCTCCACCGCTAACACTGCGGCCGAGATCTGGTCCAAACTCACTGCTACCTACGCCAAGCCTAGCAGGGGTCATATCCAACAGTTAAAACAACAGGTACAACAGTGGACCAAAGGTACAAAATCAATTGATGAGTACTTTCAAGGATTCACTACACGCTTTGATCAATTGTCACTACTTGGAAAAGCAATTGATCTTGAAGACCAAATTGATTTCGTTCTTAGAGGCTTACCTGAAGAATACAAGTCTCTGATGGAACAGATTGAAGGACGTGAAACAACACCTTCTTTGACTGAGGTTCATAAAAAATTGTTAAATCATGAAACCAAACTCAAGACAGCTGCTGCCGTGTCCTCTCTTCATCCAATCACTGCTAATGCTGCTCAGACTAAACCAGGAAACAACAACAAAGGACAGACCAACAACAAGCCGAATCGTGGAAACAAGAACTGGCAGCAACCTAATCCACAACAGCAACAAACCAATACACAACAACAACAATACTCACCTCGTCCTTATAACGGGAAATGTCAGATTTGTGGTGTTTTTGGCCATAGTGCCAGACGTTGCTCTCAGCTGCAGCTCCAAGGCACATTTTTCCACCAGCAGCCGCCTTCAACTCCTTGGCAACCACGAGCCAATGCGGTCTCTGCTCAAACCCAACCCAACACTAGCTGGTTACTTGATAGCGGTGCTACACATCACATCACCACTGACTTGAGCAACCTTGCTATTCATCAACCGTATGTAGGAGGTGGAGAAGTTATTGTGGCCAATGGTAACAAAATTCCAATCAGTCATACTGGTAGTGGAATACTTCCTACACCTTCTCGTTCTCTTGCTTTACAGAATATGCTATATGTTCCTACAAGCAACAGAAACTTACTGTCAGTTTATCGATTATGCAATAATAATCAAGTATCAATTGAATTCTTTCCCTCTGGTTTTCAGGTGAAGGATCTAGCTACGGGGGTCCAATTAATCCAAGGGAAGACTAATCATGATCTGTACGAGTGGCCTGCAACAGTAAACAGAATCTCATCTTATTACGCTTCACCAACACCAAAGGCAGATATTCATTATTGGCATTCTAGACTTGGGCATCCCACTCTCTTTACCCTAAAATCTATGATTTCTCATTTCAATTTACCAATTTCAAACTCCATACACAAAGAGTTTACGTGTAAGGATTGTCTCATCAATAAAAATCATAAAATCTCTTTTTCCACAAACACTATCATTTCTAAACACCCACTTGAGATCCTATACACTGATGTATGGACATCTCCCACACTCTCTAACGAAAATCACAAATACTACCTCCTCTTTGTTGATCACTATACTCGATACAGTTGGCTATACCCACTTCAAAGAAAATCCCAAGTCAAAGATACCTTTATTGCCTTTAAGCGCCTTGTTGAGAAGCGATTTAATCAGCAAATTCGGGTTCTATACTCTGATAATGGTGGTGAGTATATTGCCCTACGATCATTCCTCGCTGACAATGGAATCAGCCACATGACGACGCCTCCACACACCCCTGAACACAACGGCATCTCGGAAAGAAAGCACCGTCACATTGTCGAAACATGCCTTTCTCTTCTCAACCATTCGGGTGTCTCTCATGATTACTGGCAGTATGCGTTCAACACTGCCGTATATCTGATTAATAGACTACCAAGTCAAGTTCTTCACGGCGTTTCTCCATATCAAAAATTATTTGGGCAAGAACCAAATTACCTGAAGATGAAGATTTTTGTTTGTCTTGCATTCCCTTGGTTGCGCCCATATGCTACTTCCAAGATGGATTCTCGCTCTCTCCCTTGTATCTTCCTTGGATACTCGTTGACTCAGAGTGCATACATCCTTCTTCATAGAGAAACTGGGCGTCTATATATCTCGAGGCATGTCCAATTTTGTGAATCTGTTTTTCCTCTTCATGATTCGTCAAAATCGGACATAGCTGCTCCGCTTCGAGATGAATCGTCATCAACACCACCGGATGCTGTCACTGTTGCTGTTCCCATCAAGCCACTCGTACACACGCCAGCTCTTGGACCCTCTGCAGATCCTCACCAAAATCACGAAGATGAAGACGTGCTGTTTCAATCACCGAATATCCTGGATAATATCTCTGCTTCATCTCAACGCATCGTTTCAGAAGACAATTTTCATCAGTCAACAGGCTCTCTAAATCAGTCAACAAGCTCCTCAAATCAGTCACCAGCATCTATTCATTCTCACGGTTCTAATTCATCATCTAGATATGTAATAAAGCTAGATATGTAGCTAAAGGATTCAAACAACAGTAGGGTATTGACTACTCTGAAACTTTCAGTCCTGTCATCAAGTCAACGACAATTCGTCTGGTTCTTGACATTGCAATACGACGTTCATGGGAGATCAAACAACTAGACGTTAATAATGCTTTTCTCCATGGAACTCTAACTGATGAGGTATATGTTACACAACCACAAGGCTTTATTGATAAGGATCATCCTGATTATGTGTGTAGGCTGAAGAAAGCGCTTTATGGATTAAAGCAAGCGCATCGTGCCTGGTATATTGAATTAAAGAACTATTTGCTCTCAGCTGGTTTTAAAAATTCCACAGCAGATACCTCATTGTTCACACTAACGACGGGTACTCAGATGGTGTATGTACTCGTATACGTTGACGATATCCTCATCACTGGCAGTCATAGTAACCTAATTAATGACACCATTTCCTGTCTTGCTGACAAGTTCTCACTAAAGGAGCCATCAGATCTTCACTATTTCTTGGGTATAGAAGCAATACGAACAAAGAATGGTCTCCATTTAATGCAACGCAAGTACGTCAATGATCTGTTGCTCAAGACTAATATGGTGGATGCAAAACCTGTTGCAACTCCAATCACACCTACACCCAAGTTATCATTGTCCTATGGTCAACCACTCACGGATCCCACTGAATATCGCCGTGTCATTGGAAGCCTCCAATACTTGTCCTTCACTCGACCGGATCTGGCATATGTTGTCAATTGTCTTTCACAATTTATGCACAAACCTACAGATATTCATTGGCAAGTAACTAAAAGAGTCTTACGCTATCTTGCTGGAACTTCAACTCATGGTATTTTCTTTAGTTCCACCACATCTCCTACGCTTCATGCTTTCTCTGATGCAGATTGGGCTGGAGATATTGAAGATTTTGTTTCCACAAATGCATATATTATCTATGTTGGTGGTAACCCAGTTTCTTGGCCTGCTAAGAAACAACGTGGCATTGCACGATCGTCCACATAAGCTGAATATAGAGCTGTAGCGAATACCGCAGCTGAACTCAAATGGATATGTTCTGTTCTTACCGACCTTGGTGTGACTGTTCCGTCGACACCAGTCATCTATTGCGACAACATCGGGGCCACTGACTTATCCGCGAATCCAGTGTTTCACTCAAGAATGAAACATATCGCTTTGGATTATCATTTCATTCGTGAAAATGTTCAGACCGGTGCATTACGCGTCTCACATGTCTCCACCAAAGATCAGCTAGCTGATGCATTAACAAAACCTCTTCCGCGACCGCGCTTCACTGCAATTATGTCCAAGATCGGAGTAAGAGAGCTCCCTCCGTCTTGCGGGGGCGTATTAAAGAGATAATCAAGCAATCTTCAAGATTTGATTGTTGACCATACTTTAGGAAAGTATATATTCTCTATTCTGTCAAATCCCTAACATATCGTCTCTATTATTAGCAATAGCCTCTGTATAAATGTAACCTTTCTCTATTCAATAAGATCATCCATTCTACGATATTCATTTCTCTGAAAACTTTTAGGAAAACTTTTTAAGGAAAGTTAAGAGTGTGATTCTTAGTCCTCACCTTTGGTTTATGGGCCATAAAGAGAAGGCATGAATGGAACCCGAAGAACTTGTTGCAATCAATATATCCGGAAGCTGTGTTGATAGTCCAAAAGAGAGCAAATATATTGTTGATGGATATTTTCCTCTCCTGAAACGATTAAGAATATTTAGAGAGACAAAAAATGTTGATGTATCGAAGGAAAAACTATTCACCTTAGTTGCTTCTGAAACAAGATGGACTCGGACAAGAGTTCCTTGCGTAGCAATGTACATTCCATTTGAAGAGAGCGCAATTAATCGCAGCTAATGGAGAAGGATCTGTTAACCGAATTCAAGAATTGGATCAAGTACGCAACTCAAAAAGCAAAATTTAAACCCAAATTAAAGTGAAGCAACTAGTAAACCTCACTCTGAGACTGCAAGTCCATGACATTATACACCAAAACAGATCCTTTTGTGACAATAGCCGGAACAGATCCTTCAAGAGATGGAGAGAACGGTAACTCCTCCGGCGAAGAGATTTGATTTGGTCGGAGAAGAGAGGATCGTGAAAAATCGAGAGAAATCGTGAAAAGGAAGAGGAAGAGTTGAATCGTGAAAAATATTTACTTTTTTTTTTAAAATTTTTAATATTAATATAAAAGATTTGATTTTCTTCATTTTTTTTGCCGAACAAAATAAAAAAAGATGAGGAATTGGCATGTATATACATGATAAAAAACTATAACTCAAAATTCAACCTAAATACCCTAAAACTAATGACTATTATTTGGCCACATGGTTCAATTTTAGTTAGATGCTTAATTATTATTTATTTTTTTGTTGTTGAGCAAATTCACCCATAAAAGATTTCTTGAAAGATTTTTTTTCCTTTTCTAATTTTACAAATATTGTAAAATCCTGAATAATTATATGTTAAGAATAAAATTGGAATTTAGAAAGTACAAAATCCTATTGAAATATTTTTAGGTTCATAAAATCTTAATGGGTCATTTGCCATTTAAAAGTGGCTTGATTTGGCAATTTTTCCAAAATTTTATTACTTAGAAACTTTGTTGGAACAACTCTCTTGTTTGTTCTTATTATTTTACAAAAGAGAGGGGGTGAAGAGCTATTTATAGCCTCCAAAAAGTCTCTTACCAAAAGTCTAGATTATTTTACACTAATCTCCTTACTTCCTAACTAGATAAGTTTCTAGATTTATCTACAACCTCTAGATTATTATCTTACTATCTTACAATTCTCTAAACTTTTTCTACACTAAGGATGGTTATTGGGAGATGGATTCTCATATAGTTGATAAATTTTTTAAATCCAAAGATTTATTAAATTTCTAGAGTTTTATGTATTTAGAAAATTTAGTGATTAGAATTCTAAGAATCCAATGGTTTTATGAGATATTCTCAAAATCTTGTTTAATGAGTAAAATTAGAACAAATCCATCTACCAATAGCTATAGATTCTAATAGATTTATATAATCCTTAAAAACTAAACTTTTTGAATAACAATGGATTTTGAATGGAGTTTAAAACTCATCAAATGAATAACAATGGATTTCATTAGGAATGTCATAATCCTTAAATCAATAACAAATAGATTCTAAAAAATTTAAAATCCTTAAGAATCCATCAACCAATAACCCCCCTATTCTGATAGATACTATATCAAGAGTAGAAGAGTGAAGAAGAGCGTAAGAATGATGACATGGCAGTGTATAATTGGTTGTGAGTATTGGTGTTTGTACATATCTTTACTCTATAAATAGGGTCCTCTTAGTCATTTAGAATCTTATCTGGAATTATAGAGAGAGAGAGTCTCAAGATTCAGAGATCATGTTGGCTAATCAAGTTTAGAGGAGAACTTGATTAGAATTCTTTGTAATCCTCTGGTTTTTCAATAGAAATTGGATTGGGTTCTTATCATATTCATGCATTGTTTGAGTTACTAAGGGAAAGAAAGGATGATGTGTTTTCTGCACTTGTATAACAAATTCATGAGATTCTGGAAGATCCATACCCATTTGAAATGTATATTGATTTGTGGTTGGTCTATGCTTCATAGAGACTGTTTGTTGCTCTCTTTTTTTTTGTAAGTTAATGTGGCAAATTTAGTTAGATAAACTAAAGATCTCTCATTGGTTTCATATCTATTCAGGTTTTCCACATGTCAGGCAATAGTATTGATGCGGACCAGAGACGCACTCCTGACCTGGAAAAGTTAACTACAGACTTGTCTGGACTTTTTGACTGAAATAATAAAGCCATCTGTTGACATTCTCTGGTAAGTACATTTTGTTGGATTATTTTTATGATAATTGTTTCATGGCTCTTCGTTTGTTTCACCTGGAGGATGAAGCTATTGACTGGGAGTTGCCATGCGTTTCATATATATATTACTTCTTATTTCGGTGATCTAGCCCAGTGAAGAACAGAAGCTTGAGGGGAAGTTTAGAGGTAAGGTTTGTACTTTTCCTTCGTTTTTGTAGATGATTGTACGTCTCTCTCTTTCTCCTGTTTTAGACATCTTAACTTATTTCTGATACTTAAATTGTTGTGTAGCCGCCTTAGCTCTTCCGATGTGATGCATGTTAGAATTCGTACCGGTTTATAACGCTTTATAAATTTTAATTACGAATTCAATTTCCAGGATGCGTGTAAATATTGAATCAAATCTAGACTACATAGTTTTGGATATACCTGGATCAATTGCAGCCGAAAGACAGATTTAGATTGATCAAGGTTGTAGAGCACTTCAAACGCCGTGCCTCTATCAGTATCCACACGCACACAAACTAAATCGAACGGGATGCTAGTGCCGTAGAGATCTAATCTCAAAATCAAGAGAAATTGTTTCGTCCTTTTCTTTAGGTTTTAATCGGCGGCTTCTTGTGATAATCACATTACCATCACGTCCCCTTAATATATAGTACGCATGACTTAATGGGCTAAGCCCATGCAAGGAAGCCATTACGTGGAGGAGAAGAGTAATCATAATTATCCTTTTTCCTTTTTCGATCATGTGCACTCATATATATATATATACACACCATATGTATATATCTTTAATAACATATGTATATATTCTCCAAATATATATACATTCATACAAATATATAAATATATCAAATATATAATATATTGTATCATTATTAAAACCCAATTTATTAGTGATCTAGTTTGCTTAGGTGTGTGACCCAATAGGATTGAATAATATTAGTAATGAACTTTCAAGCCCATAAGCTATAAGGGTTTCTAGCAAAACATTATAACCATCTAATATTATACAATTGTCAAACCTTGATATTCAACTTTAATTAGAGTAAAGTACAAATGATTTCAGGACATTCCCAACAATCTCCCACTTGTACAGGAATCATCTATTCCTATAATCCCTTCGTCTCTATATCTCGATCATAGCATAAGGCAAGAAACTGTGTCATCCTTATTCAGCTAGATCACGTTTATCGAACTCCGATTTATACTGATAAAACAAACAACTGACTTTCACCTCGTTTGAGCACGGCCATGCATTTCTCAGTATCAAATCTTCGATAGGCCCAGAGATATTTATCTCCTGTTATATAGGAGGGACAAATCCCATCTTGAACCATCCCTGTTCCTTACAAACTTCATAGTATGCCCAATCACTGCCTTTATAATCACCTTTTACAGTTGACGTTTGACAGAGTCAGAATAAACTAATTCATGTATAAGAAATCATGATGAACTCAGGTCAAAGGACTATACTCTATAGTTGTGATGAGAAACTCTTATGACACTCATATAACATTCTTGTAGAGTTCTCATAGCGGATCAGTCCAATACTGTGTTCTCCAACACATATCTATGTGATTGACTTGATATAACATATCAATGACTTCACGAAACTTAGTCATCAATCACCTCACATACTAGTCATTTATAGTTATTAATGTCCCATCTTAATAACTTTGACTAGGGACCACAATAATTTACGTTATCTATCACTTGTAGGGTTTCATGATCAAGTCACATACTTGATGACCTATAAGAATAATATAAATTATTTTGGGACTATTATTTAATTATCCAATAATAAAATAATACTGAAACAAATTTCATTAATTTGAAAATAAATCAAATGTATGTAAACATGAACATCATATCATAAAATAAAAATTCTCCCACTAAAATTAAGATCACATCTTAAGAAATTTAATGCCTACAGCAGCAGTATGACTCTCATGCTTAGGCCGTGGAAGAGGCTTGGTCAAAGGATCAACAACATTTGCATCCGTCGAGACTCTGTTAATCTTCACATCTCCTCTATCAATAATATCACGAATGAGATGATATCGTCTCTCTATGTGTTTGGATTTCTGGTGTGATCTCGGTTCCTTCGCCTGAGCGATGGCTCCATTGTTGTCACAATAAAGATCCACCAGACCAGATATGCTAGGAATCACACCAAGCTCAGTAATGAACTTTTTAATCCAAACAGCCTCATTTGCTGCTTCAGAAGCAGCGATGTACTCAGCCTTGGTTGTGGAGTCTGCTACAGTGCTTTGCTTGGAGCTCTTCAGCTCACCGCTCCTCCATTAAGACAAAAGATAAATTCAGATTGAGATCGGAAATCATCTTTGTCTGTTTGAAAGCTGGCGTCGGTGTAACCACTTACAACAAGCTCATCACTTCCTCCATAGACCAAGAACTTATCCTTAGTATTTCTCAAATACTTTAGGATGGTCTTGACCGCTGTCCAGTGACTCTCACCTGGATCTGATTGGTATCTACTCGTCATGCTTAAAGCACATGCAACATCTGGACGAGTACAGAGCATGGCATACATGATAGATCCTATAACAGAAGCATATGGGATTCTACTCATTCGCTCTCGCTCATCAGGTGTCGAAGGACACTGCGTCTTGCTGAGAGTTATGCCATGAGACATTGGAATAAAACCTTTCTTGGAATTATGCATATTGAACCTGTGTAAGATCTTATCTATATAAGTATCTTGACTTAGTCCAATGATTTTTTTCAATCTATCTCTATTGATTCTTATTCCAAGAACATAAGCGGCTTCTCCCATGTCTTTCATTGAGAAACAACTACTTAGCCAAGTTTAACAGACTGAAGCAAAGGAATATCATTCCCAATGAGCAGTATGTCATCTACATACAATATCAGAAATGCAACTGTGCTCCCACTAGTCTTCTTGTAAACGCAAGGTTCTTCTTCGTTTCTAATAAAATCAAACCCTTTGATCGCTTCATTAAAACGAAGATTCCAACTCTGAGATGCTTGCTTCAAACCATAAATGGAACGATTAAGCTTGCATACTTTCCCAGCATTGTTAGGATCTGTGAAACCTTCAGGTTGTGTCATGTACACATCCTCCTCTAGATTTCCATTAAGGAAAGCTGTTTTCACATCCATCTGCCATATCTCATAATCATAATAAGCTGCAGTTGCTAGGAGGATCCGAATGGACTTAAGCATTGCGACTGGTGAATAGGTTTCATCATAGTCAATACCATGAATCTGCTTGTAAGCTTTAGCCACCAATCTAGCTTTGTATATCTGAATATTACCATCCATGTCAATCTTCTTCTTGAAGACCCATTTACACTCAATGGCTTTTACACCATCAGGTAAATCTACCAAAGTCCATACTTTGTTTTCTGACATGGATTCCATTTCGGATTCTTCGGCCTTTAGCCATTTATCGGAATCAAGGCCCATCATTGCTTCTTCATGAGACGTAGGTTCATCATTCTCTATAATTAATAGATCATGATGATCCGTCACCCAAACCCCATATCTGTCATGTTCGTGACGAATCCTCTCAGACCTACGTACCTCAGGTTCTACAGGCGCAAATTCTACGACTCTTCGTAGATCCAGTTGATGCTCTTCCTGAGAAGTTGGAGCATCTTCCTGTGTTTCTCGAACCTCTTCGAGTTGTACTTTACTCCCACTGTTTCTTTTAGAAAGAAATTCTCTTTCCAAAAAGACACAGTTTCGAGCCACAAACACTTTGTTCTCGCTAGGTTTGTAAAAGTAATAACCTTTGGTTTCTTTAGGATAACCAACGAAGTAGCATTTATCATATTTGGGTCCAAGCTTATCAGCAATTAAGCGTTTGACAAAAGCTTCACAACCCCAAATTTTAAGAAAAGACAAATTAGGAACTTTTCATGTCCACATCTCATATGGTGTCTTTTCAACTGATTTTGATGGACATCTATTTAGCGTAAACGTAGACGTTTTTAGAGCATATCCCCAAAAGGATAATGGAAGATCTGTTTGACTCATCATTGATCGAACCATATATAATAAAGTTCGATTTCTCCTTTCAGATACACCATTCCATTGCGGTGTTCCTGGAGGAGTGAGTTGTGAAACAATTCCACATTCTCTAAGATGATCAATAAAAGTTTGGCTAAAATATTCTCCACCTCGATCTGATCAAAGTACTTTGATTGTCTTGCCAAGCTGATTCTGCACTTCATTCTGAAATTCTTTGAACTTTTCAAAGGATTCAGACTTATGTTTCATTAGATAAACATAACCATATCTACTGTAATCATCAGTAAATGTGATGAAGTACTGATAGTTTCCTCTAGCACTAACACTCATTGGTCCACATACATCAGTATGTATAAGGCCCAACAAGTCGTTAGTCCGTTCACTGTGTCCAGTAAAAGGAGCCTTAGTCATTTTTCCCAATAAACAAGATTGACACTTCTCATATGATTCATAATCAAATGAGCTCAAAAGTCCATCACTATGAAGTTTTTGAATGCGTTTCTCATTTATGTGGCCTAAACGACAATGCCAAAGGAACGTTGGATTTGAGTCTTTTGACTTAAATCTCTTAGTACTAATGTTATAGACAAGCACAGTTTGATTAAGAACATAAAGCCCATTCTCTAATGGACCGCTACCATAAATAATATCACCATGATCAAATAAACAACATTTGTCTTTAATCGAAAAATGAAATCCTTCCAAATCCAAACAAGGAATATAAATAATATTTCTGCTTATAGCAGGTACATAGTAGCAATTATTAAGTTCTAAAACCATGCCCGAAGGTAAAGACAAATGAAATGTTCCTACAGCTAATGCAGCAACTCTTGCTCCATTCCCAACGCGCAGGTCCACTTGTCCTTTCTCCAAAGTTCTACTGTTTCTTAGGCCCTGCATATTCGTACAAATATGAGCACCACAACCGGTATCTAATACCCAAGAAGTAGGACTAGAAGTAGTAACATTTACTTCTATAACATAAATACCTTTAGAAGAAGTCTCAAAAGTCTTCTTCTGTTTCAGATCTTCCAAGTATTTCTTGCAGTTTCTCTTCCAATGTCCAATACCATTACAATAATGACACTTATCTTCACCAGAAGGACCAGACTTAAACTTAGGAGCAAGATCAGGCTTAACTGGATTCTTAACCCAGCTTGCCTTACCATTTCCTTTGTTCTTACCATGTTTCTTAAACTTTTTACCCCCTTGCACCATAAGTACACGCGGGGCATCCTTCTTGATGTTTGGCTCAGCAGTTTTGAGCATACCATGCAGCTCAGTCAAAGTCTTTGTCAAGTTGTTCATGTTGTAGTTCAAAACAAACTGATCAAAACTTGACGGCAATGACTGTAGGATGATGTCAGTTGCCAACTCTTGGCTAATAGGAGAATCCAGTTTTGCCAGGTTATCAATATAACCCATCATCTTAATGACATGAGGGCTAACTGGATTATCCTTAGGTAGCTTGCACTCAATGAGAGACTTAACGGTCTGGTATCTCTCAGTTCGCGCTTGCTCCTGAAACATCCCTTTCAGGCTAGTGATCATGTCCATTGGCGAATCCACGTTCTCATATTGCTTCTGCAAGTCTGAGTTCATGGTAGCCAACATAAGACAACACACATCAACCCTATCACTGAGGTGCCTATCCCAAGCAGTCCTCTCTGCATGTTGAACATTGGTCTTAGGTTTTTCAGGAAGTATCTTCTCCAAGACATAATCCTTCTTTTCCTGTTTGAGAACAATTCTCAGGTTTCGATACCATTCGAGGAAGTTCGATCCACTCAGTTTGTCATTCTCAAGGACAGATCGCAGTGAAAATGAACTGTGAGGGTTTAACATATCTGTCAGAAAGAAGAGTAAAGATTAATATGATGTCCATTCTTTCGAGAAATCTCAACAATTAAGAAAGCTCGCATTATATTCAAAACAATATTATCCTCAAAATGAATATAATGATCCAAGATCCTTATTTTACTAGAACTCAAGTGAGCTTTGGCTCATCGCCTGAATACTAGCTATTTAGGTAAGCAACAACTTTGCTAATTATATCAAATATAACTCTTGGTTGTTGGATGACTTCTTATGTCTAATCCAACCTATGCCTCTAAGCCCAAAACCATTTTGATAGCCTGGTCAAGTAAACCAATCTCAATTCATATGGTAACCATTACCATCTGCCTCACTTATGTAGAAGTGGACACCCTGCTTGACAGATCCATCGCACAACGAAATAAGCCTTGACAGTTGAAAAGATTGGGGAGACATTGAATATACTTGATATTAAATTAAGGATTTAATTTTAATCCAATTTATATTTATATCATACTTTTATATCATATATAAAATATATATAAATATCTAATATGTATATAATTGAATCACAACTAATTAATTACCTTAATCAAATTAAAGTCATTAATTATTAATTATTCTCATGATTGATCCCGAATGAATCTCACATATTCTGGATCTTTTACAACTGTGTCTTTAATCGAAACTCAAATCAAACATTCGTAGGGACTGGATCTAGGGACTTTGATTTAGTGAAACGATTAGCAACAGTGACCAAATACATGTGAACGTGACTCAATCAATTGCATGCATATATGTATTATTTAATTAAAAATCAAGCCATGCAAACAATTATATATATGCAGACGTGTTATGCTTATAGTATCTTATATCCGTATAACATAACAAAATAAAAACGTATGACTCTTATACGATTTAATATAAATATCATATATATATATATATATATATATATATATATTAAAATCAAAACATGCATTACCAGGAGACGTGTTGTTTTCTTAAGTTTATAACATGCATATGATATAACAATATAAAACGTATGTCGCTGGTTATATTAATACTTTAAGCAGTAACACAATTAATATAGATATCATATATATATATATATATATTAAATTTACTAGACCAATTTCAATATTATACACGTACGCTCTGATACCACTGTTAGAATTCGTACCAGTTTATAACGCTTTATAAATTTTAATTACGAATTCAATTTCCAGGATGCGTGTAAATATTGAATCAAATCTAGACTACATAGTTTTGGATATACCTGGATCAATTGCAGCCGAAAGACAGATTTAGATTGATCAAGGTTGTAGAGCACTTCAAACGCCGTGCCTCTATCAGTATCCACACACACACAAACTAAATCGAACGGGATGCTAGTGCCGTAGAGATCTAATCTCAAAATCAAGAGAAACTGTTTCGTCCTTTTCTTTAGGTTTTAATCGGCGGCTTCTTGTGATAATCACATTACCATCACGTCCCCTTAATATATAGTACACATGACTTAATGGGCTAAGCCCATGCAAGGAAGCCATTACGTGGAGGAGAAGAGTAATCATAATTATCCTTTTTCCTTTTTCGATCATGTGCACTCATATATATATATATATATATATATATATATATATATACACCATATGTATATATCTTTAATAACATATGTATATATTCTCCAAATATATATACATTCATACAAATATATAAATATATCAAATATATAATATATTGTATCATTATTAAAACCCAATTTATTAGTGATCTAGTTTGCTTAGGTGTGTGACCCAATAGGATTGAATAATATTAGTAATGAACTTTCAAGCCCATAAGCTATAAGCGGTTTCTAGCAAAACATTATAACCATATAATATTATACAATTGTCAAACCTTGACATTCAACTTTAATTAGAGTAAAGTACAAATGATTTCAGGACATTCCCAACAATGCACTTATCTACAGGTACTACCATGGCACACTGTAGTAGTATTTCTTTTGCGTTAGAGACACCAGGGTAGCTTTCTGTGAAGGAAATGTGCTTCTGGAAGTGTATTTTGACTAGTTTGTGATTTTTATTTCAGTTCCAAAGGAAGAGTTGTAAAACCACCTCCAAAGTCAAGAAGGTCAAGAAGCCGTAGTCCGTATAGACCTAGGAGAAGCCGCAGTCCCCGCAGGAGGTGAGTTTCTTCTCTAATCTGTTTTTTTTTAATGACGGTGAAGTGAATCGCACGGAGTTCATGGTTGTATAAGTTATACTATTACTCAATTAGCTCTTGTTACTTGATTCATCAATGACTTTTATCTCAACCCAAGAACAGTATACTTGTCAATGATTCTGATTGTGTTACTTAAATTTTAGGTCCAGAGATGATTAACAGGGATAGAGACTACTGGAAGGGAAGCAGAAGTAGAAGCTATGGAAGGCGTGAAAGGCATCAAGAGAAGGCGCAGTAGGTCTCGTAGTGACGACAAACGCAAAGTCAGAGGGCGTTATGATGATGAGAGCCGCAGTCACAGTCGCTCCTTGAGGCCTCCATTTTCAAACCTCTTTTTTTCTCACTATCTTGATTGTACCAATGCAATGCAATGTGAATATCTGGAATTCGCTCATAGCTCCTTGTTGAGGTGTTTCTTTTTCAGGCTGAGTCTGAGAGAATATTTGATAATAATAATATCAGCTATATGTGTTATTGAAGATAGAATTTTAAGTTGAGTCTCTCTAAAGTTGTAAAGATACCATCAGTTTAACACCTGTAGTGGACAGTCATACCCATTGGATGATGAAATTAGGGGAAAACGGCCGATTCCTCCTTGTACACTTGTACATGTCCAATTTCTACCTTGTACTCTTCTATGGTGCGAATACATACATGTACTCTGTTTTAATTTAAATTTTCGACCTATACTAATGTATAAGTGCCATTACCTACTTTGATCAATACACCGTTAGCATATTTGTTTTTTTTTTTAAATATCACACAAAACGACGTCGTTTTGGGTCGGAATTTTTTTTTTTTTTTAAATAAAATTATGTTTAGAACGTCCCAAACCGGGAATAATTTTAGGATGTCGTTTTTCTAAAACGATGTCATTTTAGGATTTCTTTTAACTAGAATAATTTTAACTAAAACGATGTCGTTTAGTTTATTAAAAAAATAATTTTAACACAATTCCCGGTTTGGGACGTTCTAAACATAATTTTATTATAAAAAAAATTGATTTGTAACGTAAAAGAAAATCAAAGAATTCGATTACGAAACGTAGTCATTTTAGAATTTTTTTTTAACTAGAATAATTTTAACTAAAACGATGTCGTTTAGTTTATTAAAAAAATAATTTTTACACAATTCCCGGTTTGGGACGTTCTAAACATAATTTTATTTTAAAAAAAATTGATCCGTAATGTAAAAAGAAAATCAAAGAATTCGATTACGAAGCATAATCATTTTAGGATTTCTTTTAACTAGAATAATTTTAACTAAAACGATGTCGTTTAGTTTATTAAAAAAATAATTTTAACACAATTCCGGGTTTGGGACGTTCTAAACATAATTTTATTTATAAAAAAAATTGATCTGTAACGTAAAAAGAAAATCAAAGAATTCGATTACGAAACGTAGTCATTTTAGGATTTCTTTTAACTAGAATAATTTTAACTAAAACGATGTGGTTTAGCTTAATAAAATTATGACTTAAACGACATTGATTTTGTATATCTCACACAATTCCCGGTTTGGGACGTTCTAAAAAAAAAAAAAAAAATTTACGACCCAAAACTACGTCGTTTTGGGTGATATTTAAACAAAAAAAAAAACGCAAATCTGAATATATTTAACGGTTTGACGAACGGTGTATCTGTCAAAGTAGGTAATGGCACTTATACATTAGTATAGGTCGAAAATTTAAATTAAAACAGAGTACATATATGTATTCGCACCATACAAGAGTACAAGGTAGAAACGGGACCGTGTACAAGTGTACAAGGAGGAATCGGTATAAAAACGAGAATCTCACCATGTACTGTCTTTACTAGCTTAACCAATCTGAACAACTATCCAATAATGCATTTCTGTTTAAACAATCTTCACGAATGCCATGTCTAACAGAAGCATTCTTATAATTTCAGAGTAATCTTGAACAAGATCCCTTGATATCTGAAGGGCTCTAATCCTTACTGTTACAGATAAATGCAAAACACTACAAATACAAAAATTCACACATCACAAAGCCAACAAATAGCAAAGCAAGATTTAACCATTCTTATAAAAACACTCACTTGCCAAACTTTTAGCAATGCTTTAAACAGATATGATCTACCAAGAAAATTAATAACTCATGTGGAGAGGAGCTGTGGACGCTCTACCAGTTGGTAATCAGCTTGCACGTCCCGGCATGGGATTAGATCCTCGATGTAAAGATGTGGTAGCTTGGAAACGATTAACTATGTTTTTCGCGATTGTAAGTTCGCCCAGAGAGTTTGGTCTTTGGCATCTTTTGCGACAAACATCAAATGATACAGGGCTCATTTATTCAATTTCTCGCCGAGACAAACGAACTCAGAGTTCTCCCGCCAACATGTATTTCAAATACTTTTTATGTGCATGGATCTTTTGGTTTTTATGGACTGCGAGAAATGAACTTATCTTCTCCGATCAATCATACATGCCATCTGAGATTTTGCTAAAAGCTATAAGAGAAGCTAAAACTTGGCAAGAAGCTCAAGCACAGAAGGATCCACCGCTCATCGCTCCATGCTCAAACATGACCAGCAAGAAACGGTCCTATGGATTTTCTTGTCATGTGGATGCAGCCTGGAACTCAAGCTCTTTGAACTGTGGAATGAATGGGCTGGGAAATTTCATCTTATACGAACTCCTTGATAAAGTTTCAAGGACATGAGGTGGCCACTTCAATCCCCGAAGCTCACGCGGCAGCGAGTGAGGTGAGTTGCGAGGATATTCAATGTTTCTCCGACAACTCTGCCATTGCGATCCAATGGCGACCACAAAGAGATTCACTTCCTCCTATGTGATATCCAGAAACTTATTCCCTTGTTTAATTCCTTTGAAATTAGTTTCATTCCGAGGTCTTTCGGTCTTTCCTTTTTTTTTCAACTATAGAAATAAAGGTCTTTCCTCTAATCCCGAGTTTTAATAAAATTCAAGTTGTTGACTAAAAAATATATATAGGGTTAATTTGCTAACTAGCAAAAAAAAATATTATAATTAAAAAACTAACAAAAAACTCTATATCTAATGGCCATGATTTTCCCACATAGGTGAATTTTGGTTAGTTTTTCAATTATAATTTTTTTCCATGTTAACCCAAAAATATATCTACCAAGAAAATAAATGTGTGAATTATATCATTTCTGTTGTAAAATACATAATACTAGGCGAGATATATAAGGTACGTATGTGTTTGTACTATATATAATATACATATATATAGAGATGAAAGAAGAAAGAATAAACGAGAGAGAAAGAAGAGAAGACATCTCCTTTTATAGATTTTGAGGCTGTCCACGTCAGATTAAATCAGAGATTTATTCATTTAATTTTATTCAGCCAATAGGGATGTAGAATATGGACATGTCATTTACTGAATCTGCATTTCATTAACAAATTTGGACATGGCAAACGTAAGCCCATCTAAAACCACAAATCGAAAGCCCAAACTTTCTTCTTTCCCTTTCTTTTTAACGAGACCTAAATTTCCTGTAAATGACGAATCATCTTCCCTTTTCACACAGTTTCCAAACTTAATTCATCTCAAAACCTTGACATCCCTTCAACTTCTCGCACCATTGACGCTCTAATTCAAGACTTGAGTAGTAATGGCTCCACGATTGCAACCACGAGTCCATCTTATAAATATAGAAGTTGATACGATGGACAAAGAGAAAAGCAAATTGCTCGCCTTTCTTTATTCTTCTTCAGATTTCGATTGTTCAAATTGTTGTTGCTCATCGGAAGAAGTACAAAGCTAATCCTAAGACTCAGGTACCTTAAGACCCCCTTTCTCTCTGATTTAGAGATTAATCAGATGGTGAATATTTTTGGAGATTAATGGGATTACCGGTTTTTGGTTCTATTAGAAGATTAGATTTGAACAGAGACAAGTTCTTCTCACTCGATGAAGAAGACGACGATCGAGAGAGAAAAGGAATATGGAAATGATTTTCTATTTCTGTTAATTACACATAATGAACTTTACAAAGCATATATACTCTAAACCATTCCGGAACAAACCGGTTTAATATAAACCAATATATACATCTTAATAGGTTCATATTCTAAAGGAAAACATAGGCTGGAGCAGAGATCGTGAAAAGAGCACTGAGTGAAATTGATAGCAAAGAATGCCGGTGTCAGTGAGAAGGTAACAACGTAACAAAAAACCTCCACTCATTACAACTCTTGATCTAAGGTGTTGCTTGAAAAGCCAGTCTTTATTCATTGCACGTGCTAGCTAACGATAATGTGATATTTGATTACAATGCTGCAGCCGGAAAGTATGAAGATTTGATGGTTGCAGGCATCATCGGCCCGACAAAGGTTAGTTTATCGCTATGCAAGTTTCTTTGTTCGCTGAACAATCTGATGATAAAGATCTAAATGAACATGAGTGAATTTCTGCAATTTTCAGGTTTTGAGATACTGAAATGTTGCTGGGACCATGCAGCCTCGGCTGCAAAGATGTTATTGATGTCTGACTGTGTGTGGTTGTTGCGATCCCGGAGCTGGAGCCAGATCCTAATGCCAACCCAATGGACAACTCAGGTTAGTCCATACATTTTAATTCATGGAAACTTGGACAGTGACAGGGAAACTCATGTTTCTTCATTACTCTCTTTGACTTGTAAATGAAAATGAGATCTTCATGTGTAAGCTCCTTATTATAGGAATATATGGAGAGTAGCTATCAGCCTATCACATATGAGATGTTGCAAGTAAATGAGACATTCTTGCCAAGAAAGAGTGAAACAGATTGAAGAGAGTATAAAGGACAACAACACAGAGAGAAAACCGGTGACGTAACAAAACAAAATTGGTCCAACCTGAGAGGCATTTGGTCAGCGAAATATATTGGGCCGCATCACGGCCCATCGTGTGCATCGACTTAGCTAACTACTTAGGTCATGATGTATCATCTATGTAATATCTATATAAGGCCTTTGTGCCACAAACTTCATCAATAAGAAATCTTCTTTACAACCTCTAAGGTTTCTTGACATGGTATCAGAGCCTTAAACCTAAAAGTTAGGTTTTCTGGTTATCGATCTACCTTAAACTACAAGTTTTATTTTAAAACCTATTCCTTCCGATCTACTTCTAATCGGATCTCTGTATTCTTTCTTTCTATCTTTGACCTAAGATTGTTTATTATTCTATCAATTTTCTTCTTTCTAAACGATGAGTGATACTCAAGAAAAGTCAAGTGTCACCAAACCTACGTCAAGGTTTGAGATATCACGACGTACTATATCTCCCTATGATCTCACGACAGGAGATAATCCTGGTACGGTAATCTCGCGTCCTTCTTTGCGCGGATCTAACTACGATGAATGGTCAGCAAGCATTCGATTAGCGTTGAAAGCAAGAAAGAAATTCGGTTTCGCAGACGGTACGATACCAAAACCTGATGAAGACTCCGAAGATTACGAAGACTGGTGTGCAAATAACGCATTGGTGGTGTCTTGGATCAAATTGACCATCGATGAAAATCTGTGTTCTTCCCTGTCACACAGTGAAGATGCGTCCAGCCTCTGGACCCAAATTCAAAAGCGGTTTGCCGTGAAAAACGGTCAACGAGTGCAAAGGCTTAAAACAGAGCTTGCAACGTGTCGACAAAACGGTTCACCTATTGAGACATACTATGGAAGGCTCACAAAATTGTGGACCAATCTTGCTGACTATCAACAAGGTAAAACCTTGGAAGAGATACACAAAGAACGTGAGGAGGATAAGCTTCATCAATTTCTCATGGGAATTGATGAGTCTCTATACGGCGGGGTTAAATCTTCTCTATTGTCCCGTGTACCTTTACCTTCTCTTGACGAAGCGTATAACGTCTTAGCTCAGGATGAGGAAGCAAAATCTCTAGCTCGACTACATGAAGAAAGGGCAGGAGGCGTAAGCTTCGCTGTTCAAACATCAACACGATCTTACTCTGCTCAGGATGCTCGTGGAGGACCTCTGTTTTGCACACTTTGTCGCCGAAATGGACATCTTGCGGAGAATTGCTTTAAGAAAGTTGGATATCCACCATGGTGGGGTGAAAGGACTCGGTCCAAACAAGGATTTACCCCACGAGATCAGAGTGGTAATTCTTCTACGGGAATTTTACCTTCTCCAAATACACATTCACGTGGAAAGCCTTCAGACTCTGCTCGTGCAAATTATATTGCTACCGATGGATCACGTACTGGTGTAACTTCTCCATCAGTACATTCGGCAATAACAGCGGCAGATCGTGTGGGTTTTAGTGGGTTGAGTGATCAACAATGGAAGACATTAGTGAATATTCTCAACGAACGCAAACCTAGTCCTACTGAGCATCTTTCCGGTAAGTATTTCTTTGAATCTTGGATTATTGATACCGGAGCGTCAAATCACATGACGGGTAGTCTAGAATTTATATCGGATATATGTGACATGGCTCCATTTCTAATTAAGCTACCGAATGGACGTTATACGGCATCTAATAAACACGGAACAATTCATATGGGTTCTTCACTCACACTACGAAACGTGTTTTTTGTTGATGGACTTCAATGTCATCTTATCTCTGTCTCACAGTTGACTCGAGATAGTGGATGTATATTTCAAATATCTGATCGAATTTGTGTTGTTCAGGATCGCAACACACAGACGCTGATTGGAGCGGGTGAGCAGCTAAATGGGTTGTATTTTTTTCGGAGTGTCGAAGTTGCAGCAACAGTACGAGTTGAATCATCCTCTTTGGAGCTTTGGCATAGTCTAATGGGACATCCATCTTCTAAAGCTTTAGATATGTTACATTTATCTTATTTAAGTAGCGGTGTTTTTGATTCCAAAGCATGTGAAGTTTGTATCCGTGCTAAGCAAACAAGGGATTCTTTTCCATTAAGCAGAAATAAAACAAGTTCAGTTTTTGAGTTAGTCCATTGTGATTTATGGGGCCCTTATCGAACAACATCTATTTGTGGATCCAAATATTTTCTTACTATTCTTGATGACTTCTCAAGAGCTGTATGGATATATCTTCTCCCTTCTAAGCACACGGCACCAACTCATCTTAAAAACTTCATTGCTCTTGTTGAAAGACAATTCGATACGCAAGTCAAAACAATTCGCAGCGACAATGGCTCGGAATTCGTGTGTTTGATCGATTTTTTCCATGAAAAAAGCATTATTCATGAGACATCTTGTGTCGGTACTCCGCAACAGAATGGTCGCGTCGAACGCAAACATCGTCACATCCTAAACGTTGCACGTGCTCTTCGTTTCAATGCTAGTCTTCAGGTCGAATTTTGGAGCTATTGCGCTCTTGCTGCGGGTTATCTAATTAATCAAACTCCTACTCCTATTCTCCAAGGGAAAACACCTTATGAATTGTTATACAACAAACCTCCACCATTGAACCATATTCGAGTTTTTGGATGCCTCTGTTACGTTCATAATCAGAAACACAAAGGTGATAAATTTGCAAGTAGGACAAACAAATCTGTTTTACATTGATCTTAGTAAAAGGTGCTTTAGATGCACGTGGTTCCAAGTTAATGTCAGATAAAAAGGTACCACACACCAAAAAAACCATTTCTGTAACACAAATTAATAAATGAACAAAACATAAAGCAAACTACAACAAAAAGAATCTCAAATAAAAGTAATTTCTAATTCCTAACCAAAAGTACTACTCCCTCTCTATTTTAATGTAAAAAGATTACCAGATGCCAGCCTCTTAAGTGTACTTCCAAGTCAGCACCATCAACCAAGCATTCATTTTTTTTTTTTTTTTTGAAACTTACCAAGCATTCATCTTTGTAACAAGATCCCGTGGGTTTCCTTCATGACAACTTTTTTTGTTGCTTAGATTGAAGGCAAGAGAACATGGAAAAACCAAGATTTATTTTCCTTTTCAATCAATGAAGTCAAGAATGTGATCTTTTTCGGTTCATGGTCGTGATGGATATGATTTTGATGGTCATCGTTTACGTGTTTTTTAATCATCACATTGTAATTCAAATTTTTCTTTACAAGTGGCCAAAGAAATTGAATATTTTTAGTTTCAGTGTCCTAAGAAATTATCCATTATAACGTACTTTTTTGTGTGTTTTTGTTTTTTCTTTGTATATTCAATTGTTCCACTTCTTTGCTTTGATTTTATATCAAATGATTAAGTGTTTGTTTCTTACGGTTCGTTCACTTATGTTAGAAGATATATATGAAATTTAACAATTTATATAAAAGAATCATCATAAACCAATAAAAATATGAAATTTTAAATTTTAAAGGTTCTGTATATGATAGAAAGATGTTTCGTGATTTTTAATTTACAAACACTCACTGAATCAAAAAAAAATTTAGTCAATGAAATATGCGTAAATATTTAAGTGATACAAACTTAGATTTAAAACTTTATTTCCAACTTGAGTTGATTTGAAGATTGGTTTCAACTACAAACAATAAACCACATCTTTAGTGATACACCACAAAATCAATATTCTTTATTAACACAATATAATAACGGATAAGGAAAACATAAACAATCGAAAATTATTCAAAACAAATATATGTTAAGAATAACAACATAACTTTTGAATAAGTTATTTATAAAAATTTACCACCCAATCCACGCGTAGCGTGGGTAAACCCCTAGTATTAATATAAGAACAAGAGAGAATGAATATATTAAGCAAAGAAGAAGACTTCTTATTCACACCCTTCAACAAAATATGCACGCCACTATATATAGGGTGATAAGTCGGTCAAATATGTCTCTTCGGTAACAAGAAACAATATACAAAGCATTATCTAATAATGCACTAAGCATTATCTATTATTGTATTAAGCATTATTGTATTAAGTACTATGATGATGGTGGATAATTATTTATGATATATTTATAACACTCCCCCCTAATTATCCACCGTGTATTGTAGTGCGAACTGCCTCGTTAAAAACTTTCATAAAAAATCCAGTGGGAAAAATTCATGGTAAGGAAAAGAGTGCAGTCTCCCCCTGGAAATGATTGAGATGATCTTCTCTTCATAATTTTCGTAGATGGAATCTCCCCCTCAAATAAATATGTTTCTTTATCGACTCCATAGGGCGATTCACTTTGATCATTCTCTTCGCTTGTCTTGGTTTCATCAATATATGACAAAAAAATTTGGAAGATTGATAGACCTTTCCTTTTATAACATTTCTCTTATATGTCTATCTTTGGCGTGTTCTTAGTTGTCTCGTTAAAAACCTTGTCATAGAAAAACCCAGTGGGCAAAAACCATGATTAGGAAAAAAGAGTACAACCACGCTCATTATTATATAACTCCCCCTGAAAACATCATCTTCATGAGATGCATTCCGTATATGTATTCACTCTTTTGGGAGTTTTGCGTATTTTATGTTGTCTCGTTAAAAACCTTTTCATGGAAAAACCCAATAGGACAAAAGCCATGATAAGGGGAAAAAAGTACAACTTCGCATATTTATCTTTCTTCCAATCCCTTATTTTTAAGGAGATTGTAGCTTTACACTCCATTGGTCCCTGCATTTTAATTGAACTCTCGGTTAAATTATTTAAACTCCCATCAATATGTTCCTGGGGAAACATTAATCTTTGATGGAGTATTAACAGCAGGGATATAAGGTTTTATTACTTTGTGAACACATTAAGTAATTGTTTTGCCATATTCTGTAAGTGTATAATGTTTTTAGAATTTTCACCTCGCGTTGTTTTGTAGGGAGATCTAAATATACCGAACATGGTATATAAAAAGATATATCTTATGACATTTCTTTAATCATTCCCCCTTAACGCATGAAATTTACTTTCATCAAAATGGCAATCGGCAAAACATGCCGTAAATATAACTCTAGTTACCGGTTCAAGGTACTGAATTATACTTGGTGATGTATAACCAATATCTATTTCAATCTTCTTTGCGGTGGTATTATGGGAACATATAGCATATATCAAAAACACGAAGATTAAATATATTTGGCTTGTGACCAAAATTTTTTTTATGCTATGCATTTGGTCGTATCCTGACCAATGCTGCAATATAGCATGGCCCCATATAAGATTTTAGAGCTTTGTTCTTAATATTAACGGTTTTACAATTAAATTGCAACCGTTTAATTAATCTCTCAATGTTATTTAGTGTATAAACATGGAGAATCAAATGCTCAATATATATCTCCATTGATATAAAGTATTCATTAATGTCTGGTGAAATGAATTCACCTGCATTATCAATTCTGACTTTCTTTATGGCATAATCAAAGAATTATACCCTTAATATGATTATTAAAGCAATGAATCTTGAGAAAGTCGTATTTCATGTGGCTAATAAACACACATGTGACCATCTACTAGATGCGTCAATCAATATAATAAAATATCAAAACGTTCCGCACAAAAGCTGAACAGATCCACATCTATGACCATGTATTCTTTACAAGAACACAAGGGACCCATTCCCAACTTTGATTGGAGACTATCTCACTATGAGGTTTCACTTTATTTCATTTGACATGGAATTATATACATCCAAACATAAATTCACTAGCATTATCAAATAACCTTGCAAACTTTAAGTTGCGGTTTCATGACAAGGATAAATGTGACATTTTAATCAATGCGTTAATCAAGTCAATGCGTCCATTGAATCGATGTATTTGTTATAACCATAAGGTATATAAATGTCACATTGTGGGTGATCAACCCAAAATCATTTCCTTGTATATACTTATGAATAAACAAAGTCCACGTTATTTTGTCTAGTGAAAACAACATTATCATATTGCTTTCTAAGCAAGTAACATATGATAAATAATTAGGAAGAATCGTATGGTTCTTCACGGGATGTTCTCAAACATTTTCATAATTTCTCGCATCATTATTAAACCAGGATGACCAACCTGATTAAGCCAAACATAATTTCTTGGATGTTTTACTTATATTATATGAGATAGTATATGAGATTCTTTTAACTCTCCCCCTCGAGATGATAACACTGTATATTTATCAATCTCGAACTGAATCCCATTTAGAATATCATATCCTACTCTGATTATTTATTTTATCTTAAGAGAAGAAAATGTCTCAAGTATTTCAATTTCATTCTCATAAATAATGACATGTATTTGTTCTTCAAGAGCTTTTAATGAGGTGTATACATTTGATTGTATTCACGCTATATACTTTCATTCTCATATGAGAGAAAATTCTCTTATTTCTTGTCATTTTTCTTTTCTCACTTCAGGTGAGTATATAATTTCTTTCAAGAAATTTATTGACCTTTGTCTTGGCCATTTTTTTCATATCAACATTCAAAGTTTGGTACTTCTTGACTGAATAGTATTTCCTTTAGAAGTGGTCGAAGGTGAGCTTTATGTAAATTTGCTCATAATTTTCATATAACATCTCTTTTACTAGATGTTTAATTTCGGAATACCTAAGAACATTGATTTCCATGTCCTTCCAAGGTTTTCCATTCCAAATTGTTTTCATTATACAATTTGCGATGGCTTTTTAAAATTTTCAATCGCATAGAGTTCATCGGAACATAATAATGATATCATTAATCCTTCTAGGATTATTCATATATAAATATTGAGGCACAATCCAAGTGATTTTGTTCAATACTTCATTTGTCCTTTTTCCTTGACATATCTGTTTGATGTTTGGACTACTAGTCCAAAAGCTTCTCGTTTTTCCAACGAGTTTAATACATACTTGGTTACCTCTTATCATTTATTGGCCAATATTTTTTATCTCTACGCTCATCCACATAGCGGAGATTCAAGATCCTCATTTATTATACCACGCGCTTTATTTTTTTATTGTGTTGACACATATTATGTATTTGGTTCACCATTTTTATCGTAATGACATGGTTAATCGAGATCTCTAAATCATTGTTAATGATTTTGCTCAGGTACCTGATTTCAATATTAACCATAACGATCTCTTTACCCCTCCTTGGGAGTTTAACTAATCATCTTATCAATAATTTGCTCCATTTTCTTTTTGAGGATTTTCTTTATCTTTGGAACCAAAATAGTCTATCACGTCTATCGACTTAATAGATTCTCTTTCGGAGATCTATTCATATTTGGAGCATTCAGCTGTAATATGAGATTTTATCATTTTCTGTTAACTTAATTATCTTTTGAACTTTAAAGTTCATATTCATGAGGATTTATGATAATTCTTATAATCTCATCCATCAGCTCTTTAATTTGCAACATATTTTGAATAGTGATTCTTTTGGACTTTTTGAACCTCAAATTCACATCAATATGTCAAGGATATTAACTATTCAATGATTTTTCCATGGAAAATTCTCATCAAAATGATGATTGCAAATCTTGTAATAAGCACATTCCTACTTGATGGCTTAATATACTACATGCACGACTGCATGTTCTATGTCAAAACATAGAGATTAAATTTCACCATAACTTTTGTAATCCACTGGATTTGCTTTATCATTTATTCTAACATAATCTAGTTTATGTTCTATATTTTGACATAGAGTAAATGATAAATTTTAGGATGCAAAATCAGCAAAAGTGATCAAATTTTGGGATATATGCTCACCAAAATTATCAACTTACTTGTCGATGTGAGATTCATTAATTTTCCTCCTCGAGATGATAACTCTTCTAGTTTATTCATCTCGTATTGAATCCCACTTTAGGATCAACAACATATCCATTTTGGATCATGTGTTTTATCTCGGATCCTTTAAACTTCTAATACGAAATTCTAAAAAACGAGATCGAAAAATATTATTATTTTAGATTCCGTTTACATTAATGATAACAACGATTACAGAAAGGATTATGGCAATAAAAAGTAAACACAAATTTATGCGATACTCTTCGGGGGTAAATTCTTCAACGAAAAGACTATAAATCGAAGAAAGAATTACACCGATAACGAAAATTAAAAACCAGCGAAACAATTTTCTTACAAAATGAAACATTTTTCTTGCAAAAATGAAAACTCAACAATTTTTTTTTTTCGTAAGAGGGAGAAGATAAAATGTTGAGTGATTTGAAGAAGTGAAAAAATATGAGTGTAAAAGTAGAAAAATTTTGAAAATTTTTTCTTTGTTACCGTTACCCGCCTCAGATCAGCAGGAGTCAGACACTGCATAGGTAAAAATTAAAACAAAAATTAATTTGAAAATATTAATAAATTTTGTAATAAAATTTACCATATCATAACGATAAATAAATTATGGTGATGAAATCATCCATATTATAACAGTAAATAAAATATGGTGATGAAATCATCCATATTATAACAGTAAATAAAATATTAGGCGGTAAACCGACCATTAGCAAATAATAAAAGCAGTAAATAAATTATTAGGCGATAAACCGACCATTAGCAAATAAATAAATAATTATAGTGCATGAAGCAACCATAGAAAAATAAAATATTATATAGGTAATATATTGTCCGTAATGATATTATATAGTATAATATTATTTTTCTTTTTATCATAAACTTAGAGTGATCGTGAAAAGGCATAGCCAATGAAAAACGATCTGTGCGGGGAAAGCAAAGCTTGTCTACTCGGAATAAAATATAAACTGTGAAATTAAATAGACATAAATAAAATTTAAATTTAAATTTTGATTGCATAATTAAATATTTTTATAATAATAAAAGAGATAAGAGATATGAACGATAGTTAAAAGGAGAAGGGAGAAGGAATATTATTATTCATATATATATAAATAAAATATATATGTATAGAGATGGGAAAGAGAGTCGCAGAGAAAGGAGAAGGAAGAACTTTTTATACCATAAAATCTCACCTTTTCGGTATTGGATTGATTGGACAGAGTAACGGTATATGAGATTGATTGGATCAAGATTAATTGTATGAGATTGATCGGATAGAGAGACGCTCGTGCTGATAACATGTTGTAAAATACATAATACTAGGCGAGATATATAAGGTACGTATGTGTTTGTACTATATATAATATACATATATATAGAGATGAAAGAAGAAAGAATAAACGAGAGAGAAAGAAGAGAAGACATATATACTATATAAAAGTTGATGCTATAGCGCTCTAAAGACGTCCCCCTAGGATTAAAAAACGCGATGCGATTGGTCCACGTCGTTAGTTATCTTCATTTATTTTATTTTTTTCTAAAAAGAGTTTGATAATAGCAAGTAATATTCCATATTTCCTTTTTCTTTTTAATATTGATACTAAAAACGAAATTAATAAAACAAAATTGTAACCTTATTTTTTCTCTTTCTAAAAAATCGATAATAACAATTAATATTTATTTTCCTTCTACAAAATCGATATTATAAAAAACAGGAAATTGTTAACTTAGCAACAATAAAAATAAGGCTAAGTTTACTAATCATAAACCAATTTTGTTAAATTAAATATGAAAAAATTATTATATTTGGAAATCTATTACAGTTATATTTCAATATGTATTAGGAAAAAGATACATCGTTAGTTAACTTTTTTCTAATCGTGGTTAGACACGTCGTTAGTTTACTTTTTTTCAATTTATATTTAATTATTTTTCTAATTGATATTTATAATCTTTCCTTTATTTCTTCTAAAAACTAATATTACTTTCAAACTTATTACCGATCGATTCCAATTGCTAAACAAAAAAGAAAATTTTCTATTACAACTTTTAGGAAAAGGAAATTTTGAAAAGAAAACCATAGACTTTTTTTATAAATATCACACTTAATCTCATCCTTGGCTTTTGTAATCTATCGCCCATATATTTATGCTATTTTTCTTTGTTAATAATTTTCCCGTATTCACTAATATGATTCTTCCTTCTGCAGCTCCAGTTTGACGTTCAAAGTTTTGGTCGCACCAAAACATGTAGATAGTTTTACATGTAATTAAGCTCAACTCTTATGAATCTTTCTACCGGAACTCTTTTCCAATCGAGGTAAGTCTTCTGAAGTTTAACTAGCCATGTATTTTAATGGTTTACATATTTTATTGGTTGATGTATACTAATCATACTTTTAATCAGTTTCCTTGAGTTTTATGTACATGTTATTATTTATGTACGTTTAGCTTCGTCATGCTATCCGATACATAAAATTATGTTTATATGCATTTGTTATCATAACTTTTGTTTTGTATGCAGATATCGGGTCCGTTTCTTATATATTCATGAGCTTTATGGGTTTAGTTACGATATTATTTTTTGGTTTGAGAAAGAGCAATCCAAATTGGATAAGAGCCAGAGAAGAATGAGATGAAAAATCCTAGATTGAGATTCAATTAGCTTTTTGTATTGGTAATATTTGTCTATCAAAGCTATGTAAGGTTTAGTCACGATATATTTATGCTCTCTTGCTTTTTTGTTTGATAGGTGAGATAGATAAACTAATAAGAAAACTAATAAGAGTACACGTAATCGTCGTAATTTATTTAAAGGTTAGTTTGTGATATTTATATGTTAAACTAATGGGTCCCGAAACTAATTTACCTTTGTTACTATATTGTTTCGCATGTTTCATTGTTAGCTAAGCATTGTTTTAAATTTTAAGTTAATTTGATTATAGATTAGGGTTTTAAATAGATATTTCTCTCTCAACCGAAGATGAACGCGTCTCTTCTCGCATCAATCTTTCTATGGTTCGGTACATTATAACAATGTTGCAGCACTGACAACAAAAATGGAGATACAACGACAACACATGAAGGAAGGAAGGATCTAATCGTGATTGGTATTAACTCTAATTTAACCATGTCTCTTTGATGTATATATATATATATATGCAGCTTTTCGGTCCATAGTAAACACTATATTTTGTTATTGTTCTTCGTCCTTTTACATATTTATTGTGTTCTTTATATTTACGTATATGGAAGATTGCTTCAATTTTTTTTTTTTTAAAGATTGCTTCTCATTTTAATTTTGTTGTTTTTATTGTTTTGTGTAGGATCGACATGTTCTTCAACAAGGTTAGACCTTATAGATTTGATATTTAATACTTTTGACTTTGATTTAATAATTTGTTTTTGTTATGACTTTGTATATTTCTTAGTTTTGTCGTGTTCGTTCTTTTTAATGAGGTAATATTTTTTGTAGATATTGATTTGATTGTCATGTATGTGTGGAAATTTCGGTCTTGCTCTCATATAATGATCGTGTGTTTCTTTTTCAAGGTAATTGGTTTCTTTTTTAGATTGTTGTGCTACTGTGTGTTATGAATCAAAGACGATAAAGCAAAGAACGAAAGAGATTGAGACGAAATAGGGTTTCTTATTACTCGTGTGTTACAAAGAATAAAACCTAAACTCCATATATATACATTTCAAAAAAACCGGTAAACCGACATATACCGTACCAGCGAGGGCTGACCTTTTTACCACTATGTTTTTCTACATAATCCAATGCTAGCTACATCAAATTCTATATGGTGAAGAGTGGTTGTTAAGGTATGTTTTTGTTTGTAGAATACGCTTTTGTTTATTTTTTTCGTTTGAATTTCAATTCCAGTGATCTTATATTTATTCATGTTTTGGTCCGATTATTGATATTCTTATGTTTTGTATTTTTTCTATGTTTTTTTTTGTAGGTTTTGATGTTTAGAATGTATATATTTGTTTATGATTTAATTTCTTTTTTGATGATTTGTGAATTTTCTGGATTTATATTACGATTAATAAGATAATGTTCTCTACACAATCCAATGCTACATGATACATCATACCCTAAATGGCGAAAAGTGGTTATGAAAATTAGTGGTGGAGCTCTTGACTATGCGGGACTTCCTAAGGTTTTACTATTGAACACATAATCTTTGTCCTAATAACATTGATCCTACGGTTACAGTTATGTATTTACCCTGATGTTTTTCTTTGGCATGCTTATTTTTATTTATTTTAATATAACATTGCTACATTTTGTTTATAAAATTTATTGGTTTTGGTTTTGGTTTTGGTTTTGGTTTTGGTTTTGATCTATTAATAATACAGGTACTGGAACAAACAGAAATAGAGACCAGAAGCAATACTTTAATGATTCGAAGGTTTGATCTCTTGATATAATCTTATTCTTATTTTATATACATGGCTATACTTTGTGTCTAATATTTATTGGTTCTTTTTTTACCTATTAAAATACGGAATTGGAGCATGGAGAAAATGAGACCAGAAATAAAACTTTTAAAAGATGATTTGAAGGTTTGATCACTTTATTCTTTCATGTTATTTTTTGTTTAACTTGATAGATTATGCTTTAATATAAATATTGCTATAGTTTTTATATTATGAATTTAAATATGAAAGAGGAGGCAAAAGATGAAGAGGAAGAATAATAATGGTTTACTCTTTATTTTCATCAGTGTTTCTCGGATCGATGGAAAGCTCTTTTAAAAGGTGGGTGAGAATGTCTTGAAGAAGTTAAATGCAATGAAAAAAACCATTTAATTAGATCATGTCTAAGAAAACCCAACTTAATCTATACTTGAATCAATAGAGCTTAAAATTTTTATAGACCTGGACATATAAACCAAAATCAAAACCCGAAACCGAACCCAAACCAAAAAACCGGGTTCGGTTTGGATACAGTTTTTATCTAAAATCTGAATGGTTTCCATTCCTCTCAGATTTTGGTTTCGGTTCCAGTTTCGGGTATACCCGCGTTACCCGCGGTTAACCGAATAACCCGAACCTTATATGTTGTATACTAATATTCGTAAATTATTTGCGATTATTTTTTGTTATTTTTGGTTTGTCCTCGGTTTTATTCAGGTATTCCGAATTTACATCCGGGTTTCTTTTGGATTATTTTCAGGTTAATTTTGGTTTTTTCAGATAATTTTTGGTTTGTTTGGATTTTTTGGGTTAAAAACCATAATTAACGGAATCCAAATAAATTTTGGTTAATTTTTGTTTTAAATCCCAAAACCAAAAACCTCCCCGAACCTGACCCTAACTGAACCGAATTTTTATAAAACCCGAATGTTTTTAAATTCATAAATTCAAAAACCCCAAAAACCCCTATCTTTATGGTTCTTTGATGTATGAATTAATGTTGATGTCTCTTAAAGTTGGAAGAGTGAATATGAATCTAACTACACTTAAAGCTTCTTTTTAATGGTAACATTGTCTCTTCAAGACTCCTTCAAATTTTTGAATTCTTACATTGTAATTAATGTAAATTCTTTAAAAGCAACTATTATACTTTTTCATCTGTATATATCAGTGTCTTTGTAACTTTAAATTAGTAAGTTCATGCATATATTAAACTCATCAATAAAAAATGCGTGGGTGAAAAATCTAGTATTAATATAAAAACAAGGGAATGAATATATTAAGCAAAGAAGAAGACTTCTTATTCACACCCTTCAACAACATATGCACGGCACTATATATAGGGTGATTAGTCGGTCAAATATGTCTCTTCGGTAACAAGAAACAATATACAAAGCATTATCTAATAATGCACTAAGCATTATCTATTATTGTATTAAGCATAATCTATTATTGTGTTAAGCACTATGATGATGGTGGATAATTATTTATGATATATTTATAACAATTTCAACTTTTTACCAATACTTTTTTTTTGAGTTTCAGTCTTTCTATCTAACCGATGCCTATAATTAAACAAAAACCAATTGATTATAGTGAATGAGATCAAAATTGTCTACTGGAGAAAATTATCAACTTTCGATGATTACCAAGAAATGGACTATTCTTCACAGTTACAATTGTGAGTTAATTACGCTACGGTAGAAGATATTTAGAATCTACACATTAACTTTTGAAGATTTATAATACTAATTGAATTGATTTCTCTTTTTGTCGGCAATTGAATTGATTTAAATTGATTCAATAACACTCCCTAAATATTTTGAAGTTAGTTTTATGGTTTAGATACTTCGGTTATGGGTGTGGTTCGGGTTTGAATTCCGGTAATTTTGGATTGAATTCGGTTCTGTTTCTTGGTTTTCGATTTTTTTGCTCACCCTATAAATCGTGGAATTTTACAGCAAAAGAAAAGATTGGCAAAAAAGAACCTAATCCGATGTACATAGATCTCGATCTGGTGGAAGACATCCTCCTTAGACTGCCTTTGAAATCAGTCCTCAGATTCAAAAGCGTCTCAAAAGAATGGAGATCAAGACTGGAGTCGAGGAGATTCGGAGAGAGGAGGCGTATGAGTATTGAAAACCGCCGGAAAATTCTAGCCGCCGGTGATCCAGCCAAGTCACGATTCAAAGGAGACAACGCAGAGATCGAGATGGTCTTTTTACAATGCGATGATGCAACCACACGACCTTCCCTAACATGTGACGGTTTGGTTTGCATCCTTGTCCAAGATTATGTCAAAGTTTTGAATCCTACCACCGGAGAAGTCCTTAGCTTCCCTTCCGGTCCCTCTGACCACCATGACCACGATATAGTACCCAGAAGTAAGTCTATCTATATATTTGTTCTTTTTCTTTTTTGAATTTTTCCGGTTCTTATTAGAAACTACAATCCTAGAACCATGGTTTATCAAATTCCCTGGATGTTGGGCGATGGGATTCGGTAGGGACAAAGTTAATGGAAGCTATAAAGTAGTGAGGATGTTGTTTGATGATAACCGTTTCGAGATTCTTGATATTAACACCGGGGAATGGCGAAAATTGAAACCGCCTCCTTACAATATTGAGGCGATAAGGAAATCGGCATGTGTAGATGGATCAATCTACTGGTTAAAGTTTTTCAAAGGTTTTAAGATACTAGCTTTAGATCTTCACACACAAGAGTTCCATGATGTCCTTGTACTTCCACCCAAAAGGCAGTCAGGTGCATCTCAGATAGTGAATCTTGAAGACCATCTCGGCGTAGTCGGCACATGTTTTTATCCTGAATGGAAACTAGAGATATGGACCATGGATGGACAAGAAGAAAAATGGACCATGACTTACAGCATAAGTTTATCCACTCGTTACCACCTTTACCTGTCGGATAGATGGTTTACAGCTGTGGCGGTTTCTAAGCAGGGGAGTCTTTTCTTCTATGACAATGCGAAGAATTTGTTCAAATATTATCCGGAGATAGACTCGTTCGATTGTGTTTCTTCAAATATATGTGTACTATGTCCTTTCGTCGAAAATTTGGTCTCACTTCGTTCACAACAAGAATGTGGTATCAAGATGTATGGGTATGGACATGGACTTCGCTATCTAGATCAAGTATCGGCCTCCTGTATATCCAATATTTTTAAACAGATCAAATCGCGGATTCCGGATAATTTGCTTACCTCTACTTTAGCCTCCCTACTTATTTTTGGTTATAATATGTACTCTTCTTGAATGAATAATTGACGTTACTTATCTAGTGTTTTGTGTTACTATTTGTTGGGCATAATTTTTCATGAGCTACATTTGTTACGACCGAATAGGGGTGGGCAAAATATTCGAAACCGAAAAACCGAATCAGACTCGAAATTATCTGAACTGAACCGATCCCGATTTTATAATATACCCAAATGAGTTTTATATTCTTAAAAGGGTCGACGACTTATTTCCCCCCACTGAGAAACTTATAACTCTAGATCCACACAGTTTTCAGACCTCAATCTCTTTCCCCATAATATGAAAGTTACAGACTTAATTGCACACATAATGGAATTTATACACTTCAATTCACATGACGGTTGGTTATGTTGGTTTATGACTCGAACCCAATACGAAACCACATCAGTCGAACTAGAAAACCAGAACTGACCCGTAACCCAACTCGAAACAGATCCGGTCACAATTTGAAATAGACGTGTGTTGAAGAAAGGGGAAATCCCCAAATTATAAACTGAAGAACCCTAAAAATTGATTTCTTTGAATTGATTGGTAATTGTTCAATATTTCTGCAAACTGAGTACGTTTATTGTTAAGGTTTAGGATTTCGTAGCATATAATAGTTGATTTTATTGCGTAGATACTCAATTTCATACCGCAAAAATAGAGTTCAAATTGTTTATCGGATTTCGATTTCAAAATCGAGACTGAAGCTTTGAGTTCTCAAATTTCGAGTCTCCAAATAGTTTAGCTTGTAGTTCAAGATTTGTAAAATGTGTTGTGGAGAGTGTGTTATGATTAATTTGGTTCAGTTCTTGTCTTCCGTCTTTGTTTAGTTTGGTTGGAAGCATAATGTAATACACATGTAATGTAAGCGATTTGTTTGGTTGGAAACAGAGACATGTCATGTCCATGAAACAAGCTTGGACCATACACACGTTTATGACTCTAAAAAGACACAACAAGGCTCAAAACAAGCTTGAACCACACATGTTTATGAATCTAAAAAGACACAACAAGATCCAAAACAAGCTTGAACCACACACATGTTTTGACTCTAAAACATGACTACAAGAACCAAAACAAAAACAGAGCACTTAAGAAGTCCTAAACTGATCCAACTACTTAAGATTGTGAAGTTAGCCCTTGAGAAGCTTGGTCTTGAGAAGCTTGGTTTTGAGTTTGAGAAGCTTGACCCTGAAAAACAAACAGCACAACACTATATCAAATGAAATCAAAGTCGTCATCACCACCACACAAAGACTTAAACACTCAAACACACAAAGACATACATGCTTGTCTTTCTTATGAAATCGAGCGTTGTGACCTACTAAATTGCAGAAGCTACAATGTTGAACACGTTTTAATTGGATTGGTTTCTTCTTTAGGGGAGACTCATTCTTCCCTTTCTTCCTTTTCTCTTTCTTGTTCTTCTTTTTTCTTCCAGGTAGTTGTGGCTCAGGAGGCTCATGGATCAAAGGTTCTGATCCAGCTGGCCAGAATCCTGCACTCCTCATTGGAATCACTCCATTCGTATAATTTCTCCTCCACGTAAATGTCTTAAACCAGTGACTAACAAAGTCGTCAACCTGCAGTTTCTTATCCAAAATAACTCCATATCCATGCTCACAAGGGATCCCTGTTATTTCCCTCTTTCTACATGTACAAGTCCTCTTATCTAAACTCACACGATGAGAACAACCTCCAAGCTCCACTAGGAACATATTATTGGTGCTCCTGTAGACCTTGCATTGTGCAGCCAATTCATGTAGGTTTTCAAGGTACTCAATCACATAAGGAATACATATCCCTTTGTGTACATGAGATTTGATATCTCGTTTAGCTATACGGACCATTGCAAGTCTTGCAATCATTTGGAGCATAGGGACAAATGGTTTCTCCCTTGCTTTCACTATACTGCTGTTGAATGACTCAGTGGAATTGTTTTCCACATCCTCACAGTGATTTCCGATCTTGTAGAAGGCCCTACACCAGCTCTTTGGGTTTGACTTCAAGACATCTTCATATACTCCACTGTCATATCTAAGAAAATTGTCCAAGCGCTCTTTATACTCTGCTTCATTGTAACTCCATGCTAGATTCCATATATAGGGCTTCATGTCTGATTTCTTTCCATACTTAGATTTCAAGTTTGCATAGATGTGCCTAACACACATTCTATGCTCAATGTTTGGTAACTCCATTTCAACTGCTTTGATCAATCCCTAATAACATATAGATATACAATTTCATATTAGTAATCAAACAATGAACAATAATATGCAATTTCAGATTAGTAAACAACATAAAGATATACAACTTCAGATTAGTTATCAATAATGAAAAATGAAAATGATCAATGAATTACTAACCTTTTGACGATCATAAATCAAGATATATTCTTCACCATCTTTTAGTTCCAAATCATGTTTGATCTTCTTCACAAACCACAACCAGTTAGGAATATTTTCTACTTGAACTACTGCCCATGCTATTGGATAAATAGCATTGTCTGCATCTCTACCTAAAGCTACAAGTAATTGTCCTTTCATTTTTGATCTCAGGAAGCAACCATCTAATCCTATTAGTTTCCGACATGATTCTTTCCACGACTTTCTAAGAACATCAAAGCAGACGTAGAATCTATTGAACACATCCACACCTTCCTCAGTTGTAAGCGTGTCGATTTCAATCGAAGACCCTTCATTAGATGCTAATATCTCAGCCTCATAATCTCGTAGTCGTGAAAACTGCTCATCATATTCATCATCAATCATTTTCAAAGCTTTACGCCTAGCATTCTGACATTGTATCCTACTAACATTGATCTTCCATCGTTCCTTAATCAATTCTTCAATCTTCATTGGCATAAAGTATTCTGGATCATCCCTAATCTTATGAATGAATAACCTAGCTATCACAGGTTCTCTCATCAACGCACAATCTCCATTAGGAACACATGAATGCACAGTGTTGAATATTGTAATTCTCCACTTACCAGTCTTCTTACTTCTAGAACAATACACACGCCATGAACAATTATCACCTATACAATTGAAACCAATCTTTGTCTTGTCATACATGTATTGTCGAATATTCCGAGGTGTTTTCAGAACATAATCGAGAACAACCTCCTTAAACGCTATCCCATTATAGAAAACTTGTTCCAAATACAAGTTTCCATCCCTCTTCTGATATCGTCTCGATCTATCTCTCTTATGGGAACATCTTCTCCTTCATCACTATCACTGTCTGGAAAAACGTTATGACGGATTGGAGACTCATCATTGAAGCCCGCGATATCTTCCTCGATGTTGAAGTCATTTTGTTCTTGAGGATCTTCGTGCTTAGACTCAAAACCTTCAGGATCAATGTTACACTCCACCACGTCTACCATAATTACAAATAAACGAGAACGTTCTTCAACAACAAACTCAAACCTTCGAAATTTTGAGATTTTAAAACAAAAATCGATTCTAGGATTCTAGATTTGGGGATTTCTCTGTTTGAGGATTTCCTTTCTTTTGGATTGAAGAAACAGGCGGGTCTTGGGTGGCTTAATTTAGGTCATATTTGGGTTTAATTTGGTTAATTTGTGGTTTATTGTTTAATTAAATGGTTAATATTTGATTGGTAAATAGTTAACCAACACAAACCATCGTTGGTATGTAATTTGGTCTCTGATTTTGATTTTGGGGTGAATTGAAGTGTATAACTTTTTTTCCGTGTGTAATTAAGTCTATAAATCTCATATTATGGAGAATTAGATTGAAGTCTGCAAATTGTGTGGATTTGGAGTTATAAGTTTCCTAGTGGGGGGAAATAAGTCGTTGACCCTTCTTAAAACTGAAAAACCGAACCCGAACCGAAAATCGAATAGGTATCCGAATTACACAAAACATAAAATTAACTACATATATTTAGATATAACATCAGATATGTTCATATAGTTTAGGCAATTTTGATAAATTTTTAATGTTTTTCGGATATAGATTTTGTGTGCTAAAGATATAGATTTTTATCGTAAATATAGTATAGATAGTATAGATATATAGAACCTTTTGTCGATCGGTAAAAAATTATTTGATATAGGTAAACCTATTGTCGTATTTTCAAGTATTCTGGGGTGAAATTGGATTCTTTTTTAAAAGGTTCAAAAACACTAAATGCTCTCTATGTTCTCGACTATTACAAGGCAAAATGATCAGTTTTATCAAATTTTATTCTATATTTATCGTTTAATATATAAATACAATTGAAGTATAATTCACAAACTTCCATTAGTAAATTTCTTCTTCTATTGCATTCTTAGCGAAAATTTATTGAAACTTCTCGAAAATGCTTTCTTGAGAATCTTGGTTTAGCTTGAAGCAATATGTGAACGTGAAAATAGACGGTGTCCTTTCGGCTTTCACAAGAAGCGTCATAGGACTTTTCCCTGTTTCAAGTGAGATACAACCATGAGCACCTAAGTATTACATATTTGATGGAAGTATTGGAAGAAAAATGAGGTTTCTACAATGCTTCAAGTAGGCCTGGGCATTCGGTTAACCGATCGGTTTTCGGTTTGGATAATTCGGTTTTCGGGTTTTCGGGTTTATGAATCTATAAACCATTCGGGTTTTGTAAAAATTCGGTTCGGATTCGGTTCGGTTAGGGTCGGGTTCGGTTCGGTTTGCGGTTTTTGGATTGAAAACCGAAATTAACCGAAATTTATTTGGATTCGGTTAATTTCGGTTTTTGAACCCAAAAAACCCGAATAAACCGAAAATTACCTGAAAAACCCGAATTACCCGAAAATAAACCAAAAATTACCCGAATAAACCGAAAATAAACCGAATCCGATCCTAAGTAACCCACGAATTTTTGTATATAATATATAAATTTCGAATTCGACCAAAAAAAATATATATATATTATAAATTTCGGTTTATTCGGGAAACCGAAATTAATTCGGGTATACCCGAAACCGAACCCGAAACCCGAGCCCTTTGGAAACCGAACGGGTTTTGACTATAAACCGAAACCAAACCGAACCCGATTTTTTCGGGTTGGTTTCGGGTTCGGTTTTCGGTTTCGGTAAATATGCCCAGGCCTAGCTTCAAGTAAAGAGACTTTAGATGATGAAATTTCTTGATGCTTCCTTTGATATTGCTTCTGCTTAAGCATAAAGACTGAAGCGAGGACTACTTTAATACTTTGGAACAAACTCTGTACAATTTTATCCTTTGAAAATGGGAAGGATTAGTCTAAATATTATCCAAGGATGAATTATCTATGTTGCTTTTCTTCAAACTTTTGGTTTATATTTCCTTATGTGAAAAATTTGATATCACTTCGTTAACTGCAAGGATGTGGTGTCAGGACGTATGGGTATGGATATGGGCTTCGTTATCTAACCAATCTCTCGTACATTTACTATAAGGTATTATAATAGATATTGTACTCAAATAATAGGTTACTAGTCTAGTGTTTCATATGTGTTGCTATTTACTATGATAAACTTCTCCACTTTCTATTAAATTGGTGCAAATATTTCAAAATGATTGTTATCAAAACACGTGGCATGAACACGTAATAATAATGCAACCCCACCACAAAGCCAACAAAAGTTTGAACAAGGCCCAATATTTCAAGGGCTACACCACAATCCGTAAAGAAAACAAGAACAAAGTACATGAGTAGAATCAAAAGATACATAACGTATCTTAGTGTTTGAATAATTGGCAAACAAACATACGTAGAACTCGATGTTGCGTATAAAAACTTCAGAGGTTCAATTCCAGTGACTATTGATGAAATGCAGAGGATTGAGAAGTAGATCGGTGGGTAGATTTGTATGAAGATTATGATTTTTTGTAGGGAAAAATAAGTTTTGAATCGATTGAAAATTAGTGAGACTAGGAGGAGTGGGGCTATGAGGAAGATGAAGGAGACGATTGCAGAAATTGTTGATGAATATTTGGCTTCGAAGTAAGGTTTGAAGTTTTTCAATGATCTCTTTGTTTGCTTTGTTGATGTAGTTTTTGGACTGTGTTAAAATTCGTTCTAAATCTGGGATTTAGTGATCTTTGGGATTTTGTTGGTAGATCTCTGAATTTGCTCATGAAATCTTCATCTTCTTCGTCGTGTAACCAAAACGGTTTGATTTCATATCTCTGATTAGTGACTTCCACAATCCTGGTATTAGTGAACGAGTTAACCCAATTTGTTAAATTTCTTATTATGATTAATAATTTGTTACAATTATAAGAAGTTTGAGTTGTGTGTAATCTCTTACCTATCATTATCGATGGTTCCATTTGATTCTTGGTCGCCTTCGCCTTCGTTGTATGTTCAGCTTCCTTTCAAGTTTGGATGCTTATCCTAAGTCATTAGCCTCTTCGACTTCTCCACTTAGACAAATTATAAAACAAATTCACAAATAAATATGAATGTTAGAGGGAAATGAATGACATTATGTGGAAAAGAATAATGACAAAAACCATTATAGAAAAGCTAAAGTTAATGTACAACCCATGTACAATGCAACGTCATGAAACATAAAAACATGCATACATGTTTAGATGAAAACATTCATGGCCATATATACACATACGTAGTAAAAGTTTCTTTAGTCCACTGATGAACCAACAATTTATTATTATTTATATGCTAAATGTTGGGATTTGACTTTCAAAAAAAAAGCAAAATTATATAGATCATCGGAGATTAATTTGTCGAAACCTATGAACCTACGTATATCTTTCAATTGGTAAATATAGATTCACAAATCGATTGTGTTTTATTGGGCTGAAGATCCCTTTAGTTTAGAGCTCATTGTTTTTCCGAAAAAAGTCAAATCTCTCTCATGAGGAAAAAGTGAAACATGGGGGAGGTAATCTCTCTTTTTTTCTCTTCGATTTCTTTGTACAAAACTCGAATTGGAGAATGATGTTTAGGAATTGGTCGGAAATTTTACACATAGACGTAACAACTATTGAGGGAGAGTATTGAGAGAGAGAGAGAAATGAAGTGATCGGCGATTGATTTGGTTATCTTCTAGAGTGAGTCGCATATGATTGCGACGAAAATTCTGGCATCCGTGAACTCAAGGTAAATAAAAACTCATGTTTCTTGTTTCTTTGACTTGACTTGATATTAAACTGATTTCAGATTAAAACTTTTGGAACAAATCCTTAACACAACCAATTTAATTTAATACTTTTGGACATACGTTGCACAATTTTCTTCTATGACAATGGGAAGAATTGGTTTATATTATCCAAGGATGGACTATTTCCGCTGCGTTTCTTCAAACATTTTGAACTGTCGTTCATGTATCTAATTTTAAACTTGCTTTTATTTGATTTAAAATTTGGTCTCGTTAATTGTTTGTTGCTATCAATTAATATTTTTTGTTTGTGGTGAATCCTTTTCATCTTCTTCTTAATCATCTCCCAGACTATTGGCTTCCACATTTCTAGTATTAGTGAACCAGTTAGCCCCCATTTGTTAAATTCCTTATTGTAATTCATATTTTTTTAACAATTATAAGTTTGAGTTATGTATAGTTATGGCCAAAATTGAGACCGCCTCCTTACAAGATTCACACAACAAGTAAATCGGCATGTGTTAATGGATCAATCTATTGGTTAAAGATTTTGCATGAACATAAGATACTAGCTTTGGATCTTAACATAAGAGTTTTGTGATGTCCCGGTACGTCCACCGACTAGGTACTCTCAAGCGGCTCAGATAGTGAACCTTGAAGACCGTCTAGCCGTAGTCAACACATGCTTGCATCCTGAATGGAAACTAGAGATATGGATCATGGATGCACAAAAAGAAAAATGGACCATGACTTTTTTTTTTATCAAACCGAATTTTATAAATAAAAGCTTACACTCCAAGAATGGAGAAATTGTTCAACGATACAAGACCGAACTTAGCTAAAGCGTTGGCGAAAACAATTGCCGAAAGCGGAATAAAAGCAATAAAGATAGATTTAAAACCTATACTAAGACAACATATGTCGCTAAGTAAAGATTTCAACTCGTTTATCACATAGGTCGAATTGAGCAATGTGACAAAGGAGAGAGGTTTCGGGAAACACAAGAGTGACCGATAACCTACGTTGGTAGCGACAATTAAAGCGGCTTTAATAATGAAGGCTTCTACAATCAAAGACGATACCGAGCATTGAAGAAGAGTCTTCCGGTGGGCGAGAAGTAATTTCTTAGTGTCATCTTCACACAGAGGTAATAGACAGCTAGAAAGCCTTGGAACCTCATGTTGAGGTATGTTGAATCTCCTATTGAGATGAATAATACCTAAAGAAAGGTATCTTTTAAGCTAGAAATGTATAGAAATGGAACTCCATATTCTCGAGGCAACACCTAAACGAACAAGCTTCTTAAGAAGCAGAAAACACAACCCGCACAAGGCGGTAAAATGTCCCACAAGGCCACCAGATATCTCAAACACGAGGCAGAGATATACACCATTAAGGGCTTCTAATATCGAATCACCTAGAGAATCCAAATCAACCGAGACTATCGGGATTGATATAAAGATATTTGGTTCCAATAAAAACAGTAGAATCCACTTACCAACTTCCCAAACACAAACTGAAGATGAGGACAATAACCATAAGAAAATCAAGTTATCATAGTAAGCACTTAACTGTTGAAGGAGGATTACAACAACACCAAATCCATATGTATTGACGAGCTTGACTAAAGGCGATGAAGCCTCAATCGGAACAGAACAAGACCTGCAAAATCTGCATAAAGCAGTAGAGAATCGCCTAGTTGCGAATAGAGTGTATCTTGAAGATCGAAGAGAGATAGGAGAAAATCCAAATGGCTTTGCTAACGGAGGAGTCATGATTGAAACTTGTGGGTTTGGAGGCTCTGGTGAATCACCGGAGAGGTTGAAGTTGAAGACAAAATTGGCAAAGAGATTGACGGTGGGGAAACTTCTTCGTCTAAGAGAGAGAGTCGATTGGAGAGGTGAGCGGTGTGAGAGGTGGAGATGTTTACCGTAAAAGGGGTGCCTGGAACGGAGGAGACAACAAGAGCTCTTGTCAAGAGCGATGGCCTTGTTGTCATCGGAGCAGCAGAATAGAAGCTCTGAGTGGTTGGGAAGAACGCCGGTGGTGGAGATGATGGAGGTGAGAATAGTGAATATGGCGGATCCGGTGGGTCCGGAGGATCCGGAGGCTGGAGAGGGTGGACGAGCTGCGTAAGAGTCCACCAACGATAAGTGAAGAGGCGGGGCATGTTTGCCGGTGCTGTGGAGGAAAGCGGGGCGGCAACCATCGGGAAAGGCTCACAAACGCGTCGGTGAGGGATGAAGAAAGGTCTCACCGTTGAAGCTACGAACGTGAAGAGTCGATCAAGAGGCGGAAGCTGTTATGTCGTCGGAGAAACACCGAGAACGGAGCTCATTTTGAAGACGCGGCGGCTACCTCGAGATGTGGACCAGAGAGGAAAATAGGGCGAACTCTCCTTGAGGTTTTCCCCTTTAATGGACCATGACTTATAACATAAATTTATCCCCTATAATTGTTGGACAAGTTTACATGTTGAGTAGGTGGTTCAGGTTTGTGGCGGTTTCTAAGAAAGGGAGTCTTTTCTTCAATGATAATAAGAAAAATTTGTTCAAATATAATCCAGAGGTACTCCTTCAATTGTCTTTCTTCAAACATTTGTGTCATATCTCCTTTCGTCGAAAATTTTGCCCCGCTTCGCTTACAAGAAGAATGTATGGGTATGGGTATGGACATGGACTTCGATGTCTATGTCAGGAACCGACCTCCTGGATTTTCAATATTGTTAGACGGATTGAATTGCGGATCCCATATATTTTGTTTACCTCTACTCTAGCATCTCTACTTATTTTTGGTTATAATATATAATGTACATGAATAACAGACTACTTAATTAGTGTTTCATATTATGTAGAATCCATGGATAATGCAACGTCATGAAACATAAAAACAAGCATAGATGTTTAGATGAAAACATTCATGGTCATATATACACATACGTAGTGAAAACTTCTCTACTCAACTGATGAACCAACAATTTATTAATATATCTATGCTAAATGTTGGGATTCGATATTCCAAAAAAGCAGAATTATATTTATATAGATCATCTGAGATAAATTTGCCGAAAAAGCATGCAAGATTAAGTACAACCATTCTATATCATGAATTTGGTTTTGTATATTAAAAATATGGAATCCATCATAAATATGGTTTAGATAGAATGTTTTTCATGAATTTTGTAGTGATAAATTTGTAAGTAATAAAGCTATTCTTCGTACAAATTAGATACTTTTTGATTCAAATAACTACATTTTAGGACTAGTTAAATTTGGAAAAATGTATAAACACATACGTAAGGATTAGTATGGGCTTGAAATGAATGACCCATATGATAACACGTCAAGTAACAAAACGGCCCTTTTTTACTCACCACACGTCGACACTCAATCGTGTCCATCCACCGACACAAGTCACACTACAACACCCAGCTCTGTCGGTACTCGGTACCAATAAATTGACCGAATTACCCCTCCCCACGAAAGTCGTCGACTCTACGATTCTGTTGACCCCACCTTATTTAATTTTGACTTCTGATGCTTTACTACAGTACTAATTAGTAAACTACAGAAACATTTAATTCTTCTCACCGTCCAAAAACAATATTTTATCTTCAGTTTTTATAAGTTACAAAGCAAAAATGATATTATAAAACTTTATTCCACTTTTTTTATAAATACAATTGAAGTATAATTCTCAAAGTTTCACTAGTAAAATTTCTTCTTCTATTGCATTCTCAGCGAAAATATGCCGAAATTAAAATATAAAAATACAAAAAAAAATAGAGGATAATATAACGAAAAAAAAAAAGTTTTATCAGTTTTTCTTCCCTTCGTCACCACTTTCTTCCAAATACTCTTTCTTCCTCCTCTCAGCATTAGACAACAAACAAATCAACAAAAAACACGTGGCATAAACACCATGCACTTTCCAATTCGTCTTCGGTGGCTGACGTAACACCACCCTATGAAAAACGGCCACATAATAATGCAAACCAACCGCAAAGCCCACAAAAGTCTGAACCAGGCCCAATAACTTAAGGCCCAAACCACAATCCGTAGAGAAAACAAGAACAAGGTACATGAGCAGAATCAAAAGGTACAATACGTAACCTAGGGTTTGTAGAATCTGCAAACAAACGTACGTAGAACTCGAAGTCGCGTATAGGAATTTCAACGGTTCGATTCCGGTGACGAACGATGAAAGGCAAAGGATCGAGAAGTAGATGGAGAGGTAAATTTGTATGAAGATTAAAATTTTTTGTAGTGAGAAATAAGCTTTGAATCTGTTGAAAATTAAGGAAACGAGGAGGAGTGGTACTATGAGGAAGACGAAGGAGACGATGGTTGAAGCGTATTTGGATCCGAAGTAAGGTTTGAAGTTTTTTGTGATCTCTTTGTTTGCTTTGTTGATGTAGTTTTTGGATTGTGTTGAGATTCGTTCTAGATCTGGGATTAATGATCTTTGGAATTTCGTTGGTAGATCTCTGAATTCACTCACGAAATCTTCGTCTTCTTCGTCGTCTAACCAGAACGGTTTGATTTCTTTCTCGGTTTGTTTCGGTTTGGTGACCGGTTTGGAGGTTGATGGTGGAGAAAGTTTGGAGCTTTGGGGTTTTTTGGATAGATCTGGTGATTTCTTGAGTGTAGAAGTAATGGGTTTTGTGGAATTTGTGGATTTTGTTACGGAATTGGGTTTTTTCAGGTCTGATCCGGTTTTGGTAGTGTTTGAAGAAGATTTTGGTTTAATGAGCTTGGTTTGGTTCTTTGTGGAAGAAGAAGAAGAGATTGGTTTAGTGAGCTTGGTTTGATTTTTGGTGGAAGAAGAAGAGATTGGTTTAATGAGCTTGGTTTGATTCTTCTTAGTACCAGAAGTAGTTGATGATGATGATGAAACAGAACCCGTAAGTTTCTTCTTCTTAGGAGAAGGAGGAAGATTTGTTTCATCATCATCATCAAGATCTTTAACCAGCAATCTTCTCACGCTAAAAGGTTGTGTTTGTTGTAGCTCATTTTCATCACTAGAAGATTCTGATGAAGAAGAAGAACAAGAGAAGAATAGAATGATGAAATAGAGCAACAAACACAAGTACTTGAGTGGAGCCATTGTTTTAACTCACTGTTTTCAGACAGATCTTAGAGAAGGTAGATCACAAGATTGTCAATATATAGAAAGAGAGAGAGAGAGAGGCAGTAAGTGTTAGTGTGCTTATGTGTTTATATATGAGTGTTTGTATGTGTGAACAAAAGAGAGAAAAAATGGAGACTAGAGAATTTACTAAATTTTCAGATTTTTGATATTTTCAATGTTACATTACTGTTTTAAGTTTAACCTCACCGTCATGTTTGCAGATTCTCTGCCACTTGTCTAATTTGTTTGTATTAGGTAATTTAAGTAAATGATCAATAGTGTGAGTAAAAACAATTGCAATCATTTGTGAGATCTAAAAATTTGAACAGTCGCTATCGTACAGATAAATTAAAGAAACTTTTTTATGTGTAACCAAATATTCATTCACTTTTGTTGTATAATAACAAAAGGAATTTATAATCGTAACTACTCCCACAACTCCTATCTGATTTGGGATTAAATGGTTATGTCGAGGACTCATGAGCCTAACTTTCCACTTAAATTATTGTATTTTTTTTGTTTGATTTTATAGATTAATGTCGGGTCTAATTTTGTATGGACAAGTATCATGTAAATTACAAATTGAATAAAAATGGTTTTGTAACTTTTGTTACTTTGGTGTTAATAATTCTGCCTTATTTTTTTACGTATTCAACGAATATTTAGTACACTAATTACTATATAGAATTTAAAATAATAAATATTGTAAAGTTGTAAAAACAAACATGAAAAGGAAATAAAGAAAAAGATAGAATTTAATGCAAAAGTGAGAAAGTTGAGATCACTCGCATGGATGACCAAAAAACGACACTTTCTTTCACCTGTGTTTTTTTCCTCAACGCGCTTTCATTTTGGTCATGTGCTTATCAAACTGATTGAAATGAAATAAAAATGTATCCTCATGTAATTTAATAATTATAAATTTATAAATAACTGACTAATTGCAAGTTCATTAATAATTGACTAGTTGTAAGTTTGTAAACACTATACTCCTTCGTTGTTAATTTACTTTCCAATAAGTGTGTACTTAAACAATTAACAATAACTTGAGTGTAAAGAATCTATACTAGAGATAGTCACATGGCATGTAGTTTGATTTGATTTTTAACTTGACTTTGACAAATGTGTCGAATTATGAGATCTATTTGCTTCGACTTTTAGTACTACAAATCTCTATTGATTGATGTTAAATCCTTTTGACTAATCAGTTTATCAATTCCATTAACAAACCAATAAATTTGTTCACAGCCGAAAAACTCAAGTAATGTTTACAATCTGATTATTTCACAATCCAAATATTATTTTTTGAAAATGATGTAGGAAAATATATTCAAATTCCTTTTCTTATAATACTTCTAACAATGATCTGTCTGATCATAACTAGATACAAGATTATATATAACATACAATTAAAAACCGCATAATGCTAAAATTTCAAATTTCTGGTTATTAAAACACTTAATGCTTTAGGCAACTTTGACAAACACGCTATAAAAACACTGTTAAAGATTTCATTAGTTGATGACTCGCTCTCTCCTTTGATACAAGTCGATAATCAACGACTTTTGACTCCACTACTTTTTGACTAATATGAGTTTAGCAAAAAGTGAAAGTCATAAAATCATAATTGGGTGCATGAAAGTGCGATAAAAACTGACAAACTTAGATAGATATTTATTTTTTATCTAGAGATTTCAAAAGTAGAATCAAGTGACAATGCCATAGCTGATGATAAAATAGATATAGCAAAGTAAAACTATGAAACAAATGCAATTAATCGATAGGTAAATTAGTTTTTATCGAAATAGTAGTAATTGTTTTTCATTTCGTTGACCAAGGTCTTTGATTTACAATATGGTGTGTACCAAAGCTTAGGAACAAATACCGAAATGTGAATGTGGACTTTGGACACACAAGGATTGGATAATAATTGACCTCTTTTTTGTCAGTGTATTTAATGTAACCTATAATTTTGTTGTACTAACGAATAAAATAATTCTTTGTATCAGCTATATAATTTTGTCAGTATTATTTCCTAGACATTTAAATCTATGGTCCTCTGCGTAACGTTAATTTTGTTGTCCGCTAAAATTGCTGGATCCTATGTAAATAGTTGCAGAAAAATATCTGTACTCGGATATGTATATATCATGGTAGCCGACAAAAAAAATGTATATATCATGGTATATATCTAAGAAGTAATGTGTCATTATTATTTTTTTTTAAACCAAAAACTATGAAAAATCTCAAAGGTCTTTTATTTTTTTTATTTTTTTCACCTTCTTCATATTTAGGATTTACATTCCTTTTCTTTTTAACCGAGAATTTGAAACACTATATTGAGTCACGAGACAAAATATTAAAACATTCGTTCAACTCTTTCGATCTATCTCTTTCTAAGAGTTTTGGTTTCAAGTATGATCTCTCCTTAAGACGATCAAATGATTTGCTACGAACAACACCGGAGGAACACACTCTATGAGGTTTTGATCTCTCACTATAAATTAATGTATATTCAAATGAAATATCAATATATTGTTGTACTCTCAAGAATTTCTTGTAACCAAAGATCGAGAATAAAAACATTATGGAGTTGTTATCATGAAAGAGATCTTTACAAAGAAGGAAGAGCTAGAGACGAGAGACGAGATATGCTACATGGTATAATCTAAGGAAGGGCTTAAGGTGGAGCTTAAAAAAGTCTAGAATATTAAGAAATTCCACCCTAACATGGTATGATTTCTTGATTTACATTAGCCTTTCAATTTGGATGATCAATTTGAAATTTCATTTTATTTTGACTCATCTTGTAGGTTTGAGCACTTGATTTAGGTTTAATAGTTGATTACATTAATTTCTAAGGTTTGACAGAAAGTTTAGTCTCAGGATTCAACATTTGTTTTCTATGTGTGAATGTTATATTGTTAGCAGGTGGGTAGAAAAACATGTTCACAATAATATTGTATATGTACTTCGTACATATTCTATGTTTCATGTTATTATTATGTCTATACAATACAATTAGCTTGTTTATGGTTATTGATTTGGGAGTCTACGTGAAGAAACCAACTTTCATCGTGGAGGCAAATATGATTACTATAATCTCAAGATCCACTTTTGTTACTATGAGTTAAATAAGCGAAGCTAAATGTGGGTACTAGGGCACCAGGAAGTGAAAGTACATCTATAGAATTAAAATTCGATTGGAGTATGCGTCTCTAAAAATATCTCTATTAAGAAGCTCTAGCGTTTGTGCAATCTCCGAGATAGCTTTGTAGATTTAATTACATGTTCATAGATTCTCCACAGAAAATGTGGTGCATAAAATGAATTGTCAACCAGAACTCTTACTGTGTATGTATATGTTTTGTTTTAAAATCATTTGCTCTCTATTGAACATTTATCAGATTTTATTGTTAGATCAAAGATTAAATTTCATAGCTGAAGAATACAATACATTCAAGAGATAAAAGGTAATATCCTAACGGAGAATTCAGGGTAAAGAAGTTGAAGAATAAATCTGTGTATGTAAACAATCAAAGAACATCAGTTTTTGAATCCCAAAGAGTGACTTTATGTGTTTTCATCAATCAAGACTCGAAGAAGAGATACAACCAATTAATCACAACTAACATTACTTAATTAAAATAAATTATTCTTAGTTATTTATTTCACTTACTACATACGCCCTGAATTTATAAATTCACGTCTTCGGCACCAATGTTTTCAAACTACTATTTTGTACGTTTATTTGAAGATGGATGTACTATCATACAAGAGTAAGCCAATGACACACATCTCTTCCATAGATGTACCTATTGGTAATTTATTTTATTCCTAAAAGTTTAGTAACCCAATGCAAATTGCTTAGTAACTCAATACTAGATTTCAAATTCTTCATTAACAATACATGTAATTAAGCCTTTAACTTTATACCAAGTTACGAACCTATGTGAAAAAAAAAACTTCAAAAATTATATTGTATATGTTGTATATGGACTTTTCGAAGTGCTACTTATGTATATAAACCAAGGAGAAACATACCAACTCGAGAAGATTGTGATTTTGAAGCTTAGTCATAAATTTTGGAATCACATCTCATGCTTTTTAAATTTTTTTGCAATTGTTTAACCATAGAACAGTCTTTAGAATAACTCAACATATTGTGTTTTTCTGAAATTCTCTTCATTTTACCTTTATATTCTGAATATAAATGCTCAAGTTGGTTATACGGTTATACAATGTTATAAATTCAAATATGGTTCTCCATCTTTTTCCTTGCATAATGAGGGTGTGTTGCATAAACGGTTATAAGGCCATTGTACGCCGAGAAACACTACGTCAGATGTTATGCTAAACAGTATTAGCAATGGACTCCAAAAATTCACGTAATATATTTATAAGTGCTTTCAAATTTTATGTGAATCAATGTGCTATGATTAAGCTAAAACATTTTTCGAACCGTTTAACAGCAACTTGACGAGACAATACAAACCGTACTAGAAGAGTACCAAAGCTATTCAATGGCCACAACAAGCCGTACAATCCCATAGTAAAATATGATCTATTATGTTGTTCTCTGCAATATAAATAAGAGAAACTAATGTTACTTTACAAAACAAAATAGATATCAAGTTTAAGATGTAGACACCCACCAATGCTTTTTTTTCCACCATAACATTTGCTTTCATAGTCAATATTCCTTAGGAAAAAATCAATCAAGGTACTAGAATTTAAAGAAAATTTCATAAGATTTCTATACAAATCTTATCATACAAAATATATAACTTGCCAACTATCTTAATATTTTTGGTAATATCTAAAGTAACATAATTTAACATCTATATGTGAATATGTTTTTAAAAATTATTATCTATAATATTTGGAAGAAACCCATCTAGTTTCGTTTAATATGCAGAGGCCATTTTCATGGTTCTTTTTATATCCATACAAGTGACCAACGAGGGAATAGAAAGACACAAACAACTAATCACACGCCATGAACCAAACCGAAACCTCCACCGGCGATAATAATTCCAAACCGGCCAAAACCGGATCAATCTCTACCGTACCGGACTGGATAACCGAAACAATCAACGGTGGATCATTCCCCATCGTCGATCCCAACACTTGGATCCAACGGCTGGGCTTCCCCTCCCGGCGAAGTGTTCCCTCTCCGCTCCGTCAACTATTTCACCAAAAAACAAAAATCCCCCGGCGGCGACCACCTCCACTCTCTCGCCGGCGTTGACTGGCTCCAATCCACCGCAAAACTCGTCAACGTCATGGCTCATCCCAATAACCGTGTAGCTCACGCGCTAAGAAAATCCCAATCCCTAAACAGCTCCATCTTCGCTATCAATTTCCAGGTCCCAAGCAAAGAACATAACAGCTTAGTATTCTATTTCGCAACGGAAGATCCGATTCCTTCCGATTCGTTGCTTCACCGGTTAATCAACGAAGACGGTTACGGCTTGTTCTGTAACGACAGATTCAAAGTAGTGAGTCATGTAGCGAAAGGTCCTTGGGTGGTTAAAGCTATGAGCGGGAAATTCGGTGCGGTGGTTTTGGGTAAAACTATGAAATGTAGTTACCATAGAGGATCTAATTATTTTGAGATCGATGTTGATTTGGGAAGCTACGCGATCATGGCGGCAGCTGTACGGTTAACGTTGGGGTACGTTACGAGCGTGACGTTGGATATGGGTTTCGTTGTGGAGGCGCAAACGGAGGATGAGTTGCCGCAGAAACTGATCGGAGCTGTTAGGTTATGTCAGATGGACTTATCTCCGGCGAAAGCAATTCGTTACGACGATGACGAGATTTGAGATTTGGAAAAGGTCACATTTTACACTCTCTCAACCAATCTTAATTAAATGTGATTAAACTAATCACGTTTTCAAGGGATTTTAAAGAGAAATACTTAGATAGGTATTTTAAAGAGAAATACTTAGATACACCTCCCAGGGTGTATATTTGGGTCCACCCCCCCTTATTTTACACTCTCTCTCAACCAATCTTTATTTTTGGTTAACTATTCCCAAATTAGGGTATAGTTTGGGGTTTAGGGTTTAAACTCCAAAACTATATACTTTAATTTGAGACTAGAATTTTGGGGTTTAAACCCAAACCCTAAACCCCAAACTATACCCTAATTTGGGAATAGTTAATCTAAAATAAATTATAAACCCCAAACCCTAAACCCTAAACTCCAAAACTATACCCTAATTTGGGAATAGTTAACCCAAAATAAATTATAAACCTCAAACCCTAAACCCTAAACTCCAAAACTATACTCTAGTTTGGGATTAGTTAACCCAAAATAAATTATAAACCTCAAACCCTAAATCCTAAACTCCAAAACTATACCCTCATTTGGGATTAGTTAACCCAAACCTAATATATATATTTATTTATTTTTTAACTCTAATTTTTTTAGATAATAGGTGGATGAATGATTGGTGATAGGGAGAGAGGTGGACCCATAGATATACCCTAGGTGGTGTACCAAAGTATTTCTCGATTTTAAAACTATTATTTGCTTTTCGCGACGAGTTTTTTGAGTATTTTTGTTGGCAAAAAAAAAATTTTCTTTATTTTATCGGTCAATTGTCGATTACGTAGTGGTGCTCCATTTGGGAACATACGTTGTTGGTTTGCAATAAACAGAATAAAAGCAAAACAAAGCAAAGCAAAGAAAAAAAAAAAACATTATAAACTATAGGGTCAATCTGTGCTTTATCTATATTGGAATCATATGTGATTTCAAGGTATTTGTCTAGTGTTGGTTCTTTTCTGGATCCTAAACTATGTTTGTTTTGTCTAAGAATTACCTACCATTGTCGATTTCAGTTGATGAGGAAATGTGTGATCCAATAAATTCGAGTTTTGGCATATTTCCGGTGTGGTTAGGGGTGGGCAAAATAACCGACCCGACTCGAAATTACCTGAAACGAACCGAACCCGATTTTATAAAATATCCGAATGGGTAATATATATTCTTAAAACCGAAAAAACCCGAACCCGAACCGAACCAAAAATCGAACAGGTATTCGAATTACACGAAACATAAAATTAACTACATATATGTGGATCCTAAAATCCGCAACTAAGAATTTGATAATGAAAAGGAAGATTTAGGTTTAGATTCTCGTGATGAACTTAGAAAAAACCGTATCGAACGCAAAGAAATGGATTTATATTAATATGATACGAATATCAGGAATAATACAAAGGTTTAATGGTAGAAAATGTGTATATCACAATAAAAGACAGTATGATGGTTTTTCTCTCGATCTTGCCTAATTGAGTTTCAGTCCCCCTCTTTAAGCCAGCTCTCGTCTTTACATAGCCTCCTCGATCCCTTCAACCGTTCATGTATGCTCGCGGGATATTTGTCTTGTAATAGACTTATTTTCTTTGCAGTAGATTTATTTTCTTGTAATAGACTTATTTTCAATGTAGTTTATGCATGTTAAATTTGCACACTTCAAGTAAATGAGCCGGCCCAAGGGTTGGATCGGTGCTAAAGCCCATCTTTGACTTGATTCATCTTTGAGGCAGAATGACATGTCTTCACTAAAACTTGAATATCTTGCACACTTAAACTCCAAATGCTATGATTCCAAGCGCGTTGGAAAGCTAACGCAAAGGGCTATCTCCATGATATACTCTATTTTTGGCGTATTCTAACCATTGTTTTGTAGGGTTTTATCGAGTCTCTCTCCTTTGTATTGAGTCTTTTTAGGTCTAAAGATGGCTGGAATGAAGAATTGGAGTTTGCTAGGAGGCTTGGTGGAGAAGAAAGGAAAACAAGATCTTTTGGAAGATTTTGGAGCTAAAGGAGCACCCGCTCCCCGATTCGACTGACCTGCTCCCCAGAAGATTTACTAAAGGGAATATTCACTAAATCAAATATTTACCTAGAAGATTTACCCTAGATTTACCTTGGATTTACCCAGCCGCCGCAGCCTTTAAAAAGGAATTACCTTGGAGAATAAAGGAAACGCCTCTTTCACACAAAAAACACACACGCTTTCTACTTCCTTTTTACTTTCTTTTTCACAGACACGTTCCTTGGTTCCAAGTTTTGAGACTCTTTCAATTATTCATTGCTTTGGATTTGCTTGTCTTTGGAGGATCACTCCACAACATTCTATTGAGAAGAATTCTAAACCCTCATCTTTTTAATATTATGAATTCTCTTAATACTTTTGTCGTGTTTGATTCCATCATGTCCGAGTAGTCCTCTTAGTTAGGTCGAGGTTTCGATGGGATTAGAGAATCATAACTAAGCATAGATAGGTTGTAAATCATCATTCGATATCTCCATCTATTGTCGATCGTATTGCCTAAACTAGATTGATCACCTAGCCTCTGATTTTAGGTTTAATTTACTCATCAAAAGAGTAGTAGATTGCTTGAATAGACTTAGATGGGCGATTTGACCCTTAGCCGACGACAGTTGAAGTTAAGGCAACTCGTGAACATATCAATCCTATTCATTTAATGCTCATCGTTTTCTTTAGTCTCAAACGACAGTTTAGGGTGCTAGATTGATTGATGAAGTAGTTGATGCCACGACAGTGGATCCTCTTGAATTTATGATTGAGTTCTAAATTTGTACTTCAAATTGATAACCTGAATAATTGCTTGGTTTTGATATCCTAATCCCTGAGATATATCCTTCGATCTAACGCCTTTCTTATTATTGTTTAAACCGAATTTACATTACTTGTTTTTGAATTTCGTGATACTCAAACCTCTTTTAATCACTTAGCTGAACTTGTAATCCATAGGATTAGAGTGTATTGCTGGTCCCTGAACGAACCTAAATCTATATCTACATCGGATTAGTAATTTAGGACTTGAGTTCTTAATCGGGGTAAAACCTTGTTATCACTCCATGCCAAACCTCAGCTTCATCCGAGTCGATTTGGTTGACCGTCCGAGGTAATATTTCGGGGTTACGCAATCTGTCCTACCTGGAGAATTGTGAAATCTTGACTTGGGAGGACAAAGATAAGTTCTTTTGGCCTTGGAAAGTTGTTGTGGGATGAAGAATACTCATTTTGCTCTATTTTGAACCCTTTTTGATGATTGTACCTATATAACTCTTAAAAACCAAAAATACGAGAAAACTACCTCTTATGATAGAAGAGTTTATTATTTAGTACGGAAAATAAGTAAAAATGGATAGTAAAAAGTGGTAAAAAACCACATATATCAACTCTAACAGAGTTATTTTCTTTGTAATAAATTTATTTTAATTGTAATAGACATATTTTCTTGTAATAGACTTATTTTCTTTAAATAGATTTATTTTCTTTGTAATAGACTTATTTTCATTGTAATAGACTTATTTTCTTTGTATTAGACTTATTTTCTTGTAATAGATTTATTTTCTTTGTAATAGATTTATTTTCTTTGTAATAGACTTATTTTCTTTGTAGTAGGTTTTTTTCTTTGTAGTAGATTTATTTTCTTGTAATAGACTTATTTTCAATGTATTTGATGCATGTTAAATTTGCACACTTCAAGTAAATGAGCCTGCCCATGGGTTGGATCGGTGCTAAGGCCATCTTTGACTTGATTTATCTTTGAGGCATAATGACATGTCTTCACTAAAACTTGAATATCTTGCACACTTCAACTCCAAATGCTATGATTCCAATCGCGTTGGAAAGCTAACGCAAAGGGCTATCTCCATGCCAAATCTCAGCTTCATCCGAGTCGATGTGGTTGACCGTCCGGGGTGATCTTTCGGGGTTACGCAATCTGTCCTACCTGGAGAATTGTGAAATCTTGACTTGGGAGGACAAAGATAAGTTCCTTTGGCCTTGGAAAGTTTTTGTAGGATGAAGAATACTCATTTTGCTCCATTTTGATCCCTTTTTGATGATTGTACCTATATAACTCTTAAAAACCAAACATACGAGAAAACTACCTCTTATGATAGAAGAGGTTATTATTTAGTACGGAAAATAAGTAAAAATGGATAGTAAAAAACCACGTATATCAACTCTAATAGAGTTATTTTCTTTGTAATAAATTTATTTTCTTTGTAATGGACATATTTTCTTGTAATAGACATATTTTCTTTGTAATACATTTATTTTCGTTGTAATAGACTTATTTTCTTTGTAATAGATTTATTTTCTTTGTAAAAGATTTATTTTCTTTGTATTAGATTTATTTTCTTGTCATCGACTTATTTTCTTTGTAATAGACTTATTTTCTTTGTAGTAGGTTTTTTTCTTTGTAGTAGATTTATTTTTAATGTATTTGATGCATGTTAAATTTTCACACTTCAAGTAAATGAGCCTGCCCATGGGTTGGATCGGTGCTAAGGCCCATCTTTGACTTGATTCATCTTTGAGGCAGAATGACATGTCTTCACTAAAACTTGAATATCTTCTACACTTCAACTCCAAATGCTATGGTTCCAACCGCGTTGGAAAGCTAACTCAAAAGGCTATCTCCATGCCAAATCTCAGCTTCATCCGAGTCGATGTGGTTGACCGTCCGGGGTGATCTTTCGGGGTTACGCAATCTGTCCTACCTGGAGAATTGTGAAATCTTGACTTGGGAGGACAAAGATAAGTTCCTTTGGCCTTGGAAAGTTTTTGTAGGATGAAGAATACTCATTTTGCTCCATTTTGATCCTTTTTTGATGATTGTACCTATATAACTCTTAAAAACCAAACATACGAAAAAACTACCTCTTATGATAGAAGAGGTTATTATTTAGTACGGAAAATAAGTAAAAATGGATAGTAAAAAACCACGTATATCAACTCTAATAGAGTTATTTTCTTTGTAATAAATTTATTTTCTTTGTAATGGACATATTTTCTTGTAATAGACATATTTTCTTTGTAATACATTTATTTTCGTTGTAATAGACTTATTTTCTTTGTAATAGATTTATTTTCTTTGTAAAAGATTTATTTTCTTTGTATTAGATTTATTTTCTTGTCATCGACTTATTTTCTTTGTAATAGACTTATTTTCTTTGTAGTAGGTTTTTTTCTTTGTAGTAGATTTATTTTTAATGTATTTGATGCATGTTAAATTTTCACACTTCAAGTAAATGAGCCTGCCCATGGGTTGGATCGGTGCTAAGGCCCATCTTTGACTTGATTCATCTTTGAGGCAGAATGACATGTCTTCACTAAAACTTGAATATCTTCTACACTTCAACTCCAAATGCTATGGTTCCAACCGCGTTGGAAAGCTAACTCAAAAGGCTATCTCCATGCCAAATCTCAGCTTCATCCGAGTCGATGTGGTTGACCGTCCGGGGTGATCTTTCGGGGTTACGCAATCTGTCCTACCTGGAGAATTGTGAAATCTTGACTTGGGAGGACAAAGATAAGTTCCTTGGGCCTTGGAAAGTTTTTGTAGGATGAAGAATACTCATTTTGCTCCATTTTGATCCTTTTTTGATGATTGTACCTATATAACTCTTAAAAACCAAACATACGAAAAAACTACCTCTTATGATAGAAGAGGTTATTATTTAGTACGGAAAATAAGTAAAAATGGATAGTAAAAAACCACGTATATCAACTCTAATAGAGTTATTTTCTTTGTAATAAATTTATTTTCTTTGTAATGGACATATTTTCTTTGTAATAGATTTATTTTCTTGTAATAGACTTATTTTCTTTGTAATAGATTTATTTTCTTTGTAAGAGACTTATTTTTTTTGTAATAGATTTATTTTCTTTGTAATAGACTTATTTTCTTTGTAGTAGATTTTTTTTCATTTGTAGTAGATTTATTTTCTTGTAATAGACTTATTTTCAATGTATTTGATGCATGTTAAATTTGCACACTTCAAGTAAATGAGCCTGCCCATTGGTTGGATCGGTGCTAAGGCCCATCTTTGACTTGATTCATCTTTGAGGCAGAATAACATGTCTTCACTAAAACTTGAATATCTTGCTCACACTTCAACTCCAAATGCTATGATTCCAAGAGCGTTGGAAAGCTAACTCAAAGTGCTATCTCCATGCCAAATCTCAGCTTCATCCGAGTCGATTTGGTCGACCGTCCGAGGTGATCTTTCGGGGTTACGCAATCTGTCCTACTTGGAGAATTGTGAAATCTTGACTTGGGAGGACAAAGATCGGTTCCTTGGGCCTTGGAAAGTTGTTGTGGGATGAAGAATACTCATTTTGCTCCATTTTGATCCTTTTTTGATGATTGTACCTATATGACTCTTAAAAACCAAACATACGAGAAAACTACCTCTTATGATAGAAGAGCTTATTATTTAGTACGGAAAATAAGTAAAAATGGATAGTAAAAGTGGTAAACTACCACGTATATCAACTCTAATAGACTTATTTTCTTTATAATAGATTTATTTTCTTTGTAATAGACTATTTTCTTGTAATATACTTATTTTCTTTGTAATAGACTTATTTTATTAGTAATAGATTTATTTTCTTTGTAATAGACTTATTTCTTTGTGGTAGATTTATTTTCTTTGTAGTAGATTTATTTTCTTGTAATAGACTTATTTTATATGTAATAGACTTGTTTTCTTTGTAATAGATTTATTTTCTTTGTAATAGACTTATTTTTTTTGTAATAGATTTATTTTCTTTGTAGTAGGTTTTTTTCTTTGTAGTAGACTTATTTTCTTGTAATAGACTTATTTTCAATGTATTTGATGCATGTTAAATTTGCACACTTCAAGTAAATGAGCCTGCCTGAAACAACCAAGCCTTTTTTTTTTAACCCAAATAATTCCTACTGCGGAAAATAAACCTTTAATCCAATATAATAAACCAATAAATTCATTAAATAAATAATTCCTTTAACCAAGTAAATCAAATAACAAGATTCAGGAATGATCAAATAAATAAACTAGCAACCTAAAACGTTTGGTTCGCAAGACTAAAATTAACAGCAACAACAACCCTATCATCCTTTTCCAATGGCCTCGATTCCACGATCACACTTTTCCTTTACCTGCTACTCAAAAGGGAAAAACAGAGTTGCATGAGTATTATCATAAATACTTAGAGAAGCGGTCATCCCGCCTACCGGATACAAGAATAGGAACAAATTATCAATTGCTACGTGATCGAACAACATTTAACAACAAAAGGCAACGATATCAAAACAGGGGGTGTCGATCGACACTCAAACGTGGTGTCGATCGACACTGCATTATCCCAAATAAACCTCACGATTAAAAAGAGTGGTGTCGATCGACACTGCCTCTAGGTGTCGATCGACACCTCTCGCAGAAACCGAATCCGAGTCAAAATTCTCTCGCAGACTCGATTCGTTTCCTCAACAAGATCAAACACGCTTTAATACACACTTATCACACGAATAATCACAGAAACAGTCAAGACAATTCATTCATTCAACCATATCCTAATAATTTAATTTCATACCCGCGATCACGCACTCACCTTGATTTCGGAAAGAACGATGAAACGAGGAACGAGTTTGACTGCGACAATGACGAACGGCAAGGAACTCGCGAAAACAAAACCCTAATGCTACAACCACGAAGAACAAGGCTCTCTACGCCTAAAGGGACACACGAGAGGGATTTCGAAGGATTTCTGGACAACAATCCTTGAAAAATCTCTCAACAATCTCTCTCAACTAACTCTCTTTCGATCTCTCCTCCAAAACACAGCCAAAAGACTGATAATCCTTTAAATACCCGACCCCGAGGGTTTCCCTTAACCGCGACACAAACCGAGCGATTAATTTAAATCCGACCAAACCGCAGAACTTGGTGTCGATCGACACCCCCTTACCAAAATCAGAATTTTGGTTTCGGGATATTACAATTCTCCCCCACTAAACTGGATTCGACCTCGAATCCCAAGACACGAGTCCACACCAGACAACACTTTGGCCTGCACCGGCCAATACCATCAGAGAAACTCACATAATCTCAAAGGTCCACAACTAAAACCACATTTATACGCACGTTTTCAGACATTTATTACGTTTTAACTCATCCACACACATACACTCTAGGGAAAACACTGTCCCTCCGAGAGAACTACCATCTCTCAGCACTATAGAGGAAACCACCGTCCCAATATAGGCTCTCAGTACCATAAAGGAAACCACCGTCCCAATATCAGTACACAGGAAAACCACCGTCTCCTGGAGAGAACCCCGTCTCTCAGCACGTATACAGGAAACCACCGTCCCCGATACATACTCTGGAAAGCCACAGTCATCCGTAATAAATTCTAAAACGCTCACCAACAATAAAAAACCTAAATCGACTCTAAACAGCTTAAATACGCACGGCTCCTGGCTCGGAATATATAAATGCAACATTTACTAATCCTGCCTAGGTCTGCCCAACTGATCGCACAACAATCAAACAAGAACATGCACGACCAATTGTAGACCCAGAATTGGATCGATCGATTGCACAACAATCAAACAAGAACATGCACAACCAAAAACGCTGCACTGCTAATCCCAAATCGGCAGAACCGAACGAAAAGAAATATCTTAAAGGTTCGTATCCCGTTTCATTCTCATGCCACGATCAGATATTGATTACTCATAATTATACCGTCATCATCACACTCTCAGGACGTCTCCTTCGAGGTAATGATACTAATGCCACTACACTCTCAGGACGTCTCCCTTAAGCTCTGGCTCTATATAGGAAAATACTTTCTTAGAGTAATCAACACGAACTTGTGCAAACATCTGAAAACTAGGAATACTTTCCATGATATTGACTCGACATTTAAAACTTTGACATCACAACTTTGCTCCTACTGGATGCTTGGCTAACACAACTTACTTCCTGAAGATCCACATCTCAACTTCAAAGCTTATCAGCAGTCCAACTCCTCGCATGCCCGAGATATCTATTGCTCTTAACTCAGTCTACTCCTGACACCCACAGGACGCATCCTGCGGGCCATCAGGAAAACATATCGTTCGCACTCTCGGGACGCATCTTTCGAGTCAACGGTATCTGGGAAACTCACATCCCAATCGACATACCGGAGAGCTCACATCTCCTTAAAACACATGAGTTGTTCGGGACCGCAGTCCCTAGAGAATTAAATACCGAGTATTGAAAATCGAAAATTGGACTGCCCAACAAGGGTCTAAATCTACTCCTGACGCCTCAGCGTAACCATTCATCGGCCGATACACTTGCCTATAACCTGCATGTCCCGTTCGAAGAGACCTGAAAACTGAAATTCTCCTTGCTCGTTCTGCACACTATCCTCCGAATAATTGCTCTCCTTGTCTGGATATGATGATAACGCGAGTGACCAAGAACTCCCCTAAAACTGGTTTGCCATCCATGACGATGAACCTTAAAACCTCCAGATACTTCCATCTACCTTCTTGCAACCAAAACCGGCGCCCCTCATAACAACACTTGCTCAACTCAGCATACAGCTTCTGCTCCCGAGCCTCTCCAGAACCAAATTCAATGAACTTCATGCTCCTCAGGATTCCTCGAATAATCCAAGATATAAACATTGAGTATAGAACGAACACTTCCCAAAATTCCTTGATCACGTCGTAATAATCTCGTGCATACCGCATTCACATTTGTCAAACCGAAAGCATAACCGCACTCGAAATACCCATTACTGGCGTTATGGTTCGGTCTTGAACATCTTCATCGTCATCACTTCGTGAACTCCATCGGCTTATGCTTATGTTGAGTGGACGGACTGAAAAATATCTTTGTATTATGAGTTTGATGTTTTATCTTTTTTGCCATCAACTCGTATCCTTAGGTTAATCGTTCATCAATTGTAAACCTATAACGTTTTTATTTTGAATGAAATATTTACCATTTAGCAAAAAAAGAAAACAAAACACGTATTTTAACGAAACAAATACTAGTTGGGACTCACCTTCTGTCTGAATATCGGGCTTGCTGCTCAACACGAGTCGGGAAATGCATTCTGTTTTAGAAAAAAAATATTTATGCATTTTTGCTCAAAATTCTCTTCTTTTTTCCTTTTTATTAACTTAAATTTTGCTTAAAGGTAAACACAAATCCAAACAAAACTCAAGTTTTTTTGTTTGCATGTTGGCATTTGTGCATTAAATTATTTTAGAAGAAAAACATTTTATTGATCAAATCTGAGATTGGTTTTTATTTCTGAAATGCAAGCGCAAAACAATCCAAACCAAAATTTAGCAGTGTTTTAAAAAATGTCTTTCTAAAGACCTAATTAAAACTAAAATATGCATTTTACAAAACGATTTTAATACATTATGACTCATCAATTGGTACTATATCAATAAAATTAATTTCTACAACTCATACGTATTTAAGAACTTGGATTTTATTTTTATAAGTGAACATAAATTTTCCAAAAAATATCATTCTATCGAAACTAGAATGTAAATATCACAACGTCCTTATATAACAAGATAGAATGATCAAGTTATTAAAGAGAAATATTGTTATTTGAATGGTAGTATATATGGTCTTTGGATCGTTCTTTTTGTAGGCATCGCATAAAGGAGGAATCATACAATCGCAGCAGAAGTGACATTGTTTTTTGTTGATGTGTTGATCGCATAATTCGTGGAATATCATTGTAACAAACGATGCGGGGTGTTTTTCGACGACGCTCCGACGCTCAAGTAAGAAATGAGAACAATGAGTAGAAAAAATAGACTTTGACAACTATGAGTCAAAAAGTGAAAAGTTACATCTCACACAACAACACAACACATAAATGATTAGAAACCTATTCATCGTATACTTAGCAATTCCACAAATACAAGAAAGGAACCATCCTCTAATTAATGAACGAGAATCAGGAGCGAGTTAATGGAGCTGCATCAATAATCAAGTTCGACGACGTGAGCTTGTTAGCACTCACGCTCTGCCTCATTTCCGGCATTACGGCTCTACGCGACGCGTCGGGAAAATGTCATCCTTTCTCTACATCATCAACATCGTCCACCAAATTGCAATGGCACTTATCGTCTTCTCCAAAATACCCTAAAACTGCGTATCTCTTCTATGCAATGGTGTTGGGTCTACCTCCTAGTTTAATTGGCGCCATTCCTATGCTCATATACGCTGCGAAAAAGATTTATGATGCTCTTGCATCGTGAAGAACAAACGGTAATTAAGAACAATAGCTACTACAAGTGTTGGTATCTATTTTTAATTTTTGTTTTGCTTTATTTTTATTCAGGGTCGGCTTAGAGCCTGTGCAGCTGCAAAAAGACCCTAAATATTTGAAAATTTTGTAAAAAGTCTACATTTTAAACATATTTTTAAAAAAGCTCTAAATTGCAAAAAAAGTTAAGGGCACAAGGCCCATTACAAAGTTGAACGGTCTTGTTTTTAATAAGGTTTTTCATTCAATAAATTTATATTTATTTCACATCCTGGAAAAAAAAAATACAGTTAAATAATAATTTTAATTTGCATGTAAATACATATTTTGCTCTATAAGTTCTCATACAACTCCTTTTTAAATCATAAAATTAAAGTTACATCTTTGACAATTTTCTTGCAAAATACCCACTTATATTTTTATATTTCGTAAATTCCTCCCTTAGTTTTTAAATCTTACATTTATCCCTCGCATGTTTAAAATTGTACACAAAAACACACAGAGATTTAAAAGGACAAGCTTTACAATTGAGAAAACTAAATCGTCGTCTTCCACAATGTTCACAGATTCATCTTCTCCACCAATGGATCCGGATTTACCCGAATCCGAAACCCGACCCGATTTCAATCCCGATTCCACCACCGTAGAAACCACCATAGCAGAGCCAATCGAAGCTATACCTGAAACAACAACAACGACGACGACGACGACGACATTCGAATCAGATTTCAAATCCGTCGCCGATCTACCACCGGAACGATTCAATTCCCTCGACGAATTAACCCACGATCTCGGCTCGATTCACGAGCTTTCTACACGTGGCTCATGGGAAGCGATTCTCGAGAAGATCGCTCAAGCCAAAGCTCTTTTTCTCCTCACAAAACCTCACGAGCATGTCACTTACCTGACTTACCAAGTCATAGCTCTCACGAAGCTTCGTCGATCCGATGAAGCTGCTCATGAGCTTAATTCATTGCACGATTTCGATGGGACTCATTACAGGTACGAATCGTTCCCTGAGATTTACCCAAATCGGAAAGGTTCAATGGTTCCTTTCTCTTTGCGATGGCTTTACGCTTTGATTCCGACTAAGCTCGGTAATCGCCAAGAAGGATTAGATCGGTTATACACATTGCTCGATTTCGTTCGAGATAGGATTAGAGAGAAAGAATCTCAGAGTTTTGATTGTTCTGTGGAATTGTGGAAGAAAAGAGAGAGTTTTGTGATGAATTGCTTGTTAGGGTTTCATTTAGGTCAAAAGGAGTTTGGAATATCTTTGGATTTGATGAAGGAATTGATAAATCGTAATCCGTTAGACCCGGTTTTGGTATCGAAGCTAGGCTCTGTTCAAATGCAGTTTGGTGATGTAGAAGGAGCGAAAACGACGTTTAATCGAGTCGAGAAGATGTCGAATGGGTTATTAAATGAAACGCAGTTCAAGAATCTCGTGGCTCGGAATAAGGCTTTGGTTTATGTTGTGGCAAAGGATTATGTTTCTGCTGTGAGAGAGTATGAAGGATGCATTGAAAGAGATAACTCGGATATTATCGCTGTGAACAATAAGGCTCTTTGTTTGATGTACTTGAGAGATTTATCGGATGCGATTAAGGTGATGGAGAGTGCGTTGGAGAGAGTACCAACCGCTGCTTTGAACGAGAGCTTGGTGGGGAACTTAAGTAGTATGTATGAGTTGGCGTATGTTAATCACACTGATGTTAAACGGACATTGATCACTTGGATTGCGCGTGTTGCTCCTGATGACTTTGATTCATCTTGTATCAGAATTTGAGGTATTGTATATGTCCTTCCCTTTTTCTATGCTTTGACTTGTCAAAGAACTGATTGGTAATGAATCATGAAGCAATCTTGTTTAGTAGATGTAAGAGAGACGATCTTCTTTAGCTCTGTGCATACTCATAATCTATGTGAATGACCCAAGCTTGAACCTTTTTTCCGCTATACGTTTTGGTAGATATCTTTCGATTTGTAATGCTAAAGATTGCTCGAGACTTAATACCTTGTTCTTCGTAGTCCGTCAAACAAAATATTTTAGGTATGCAAATTGATCATTTAGCATTCAAAATTGCAGGCTTTTCAGCTAAGCAAAGGTAATTAGCCAACCCATTTTCAATGATGAAACAAATCGAAAGAGGATCTTGATCTTGCTGCCTCAGCTCGAGTCGCTGTTGATGCGATTACCGGCTTTAAAGTTTGTTGTAGTTCTATATTGTAAGTTATCAAATGGCGGTTGCCCCTAAACACTTGGTAACATTCCTGGCTCATGCATTCGATTTCGCCATTTTTCGTTTGTCTTTCTTATAATGGTTTTTGTTACAGTCGCCGTTAATCAGTAATTAATCACTAATGAGAAGTTTTTTCATTTTCTTTCAATTTATCATTAATTGAGTATCTAATGATGATGTAATACATAGCTACACGATAGTTAAGTGCTAAAAAAAACAGTGTATTTTGAGAATTTTGGATCAAAATGTGGTTTGTAATATTTATTACAAAAGTTGGTAATCATGTAAACTATGACAAAATTTCTAGTTTTTGGGAGAGATATTTCATTTTAGATTTCAGATTCCATAGAATACGAACATGAATTGCAGGCAGCAACGTTTTGATCAAGCTGCTTAAAAGTGAAAACTTATTATCTCAACATCTAATTTCCCAGTAATACAATTTCACTTAAGTTTCCATTATAACATTGCAAAAACCAAAAAAAAAATGGAGATTTCTTAAGTCTTATGCATTATCCCACAAAAGATAGCTTTAGGGGGGCAAGATTATATATATCTTAATAAAGAATATCAAAGGTTAAGGAATAAATTCCCTTACAATATGAATCTACCAACGAACTCTATCATAAGTCATAAAACCCATTTTTATTGGTTTAAGATAAAGGAAAAGTAAAGATTCTTACTTACCCTACACACAGCAATATATTTTCTCCATGAAGCTAAATAACCTCCAAAGTAACCTCCAACACAAACCTATAGTTAACTTCCATCACAAGTAATCCACAATATATACACTCAGGTTTAACAAATCGAGAACAACCAAAATGGAGATCCAAACATTTCCGAACGAAATCATCTTTTTCGATCTAGAAACAACCGTACCAAACAAACTTGGACAACATTTTCACATCCTAGAGTTCGGCGCAATCATCGTATGTCCAAGAAAACTAGAGGAGCTCTCAAGCTACACAACGTTAATACAACCCAAAGACTTATCGGTGGTCTCATTAAGATCGTCTAGGTCAGACGGGATCACGAGGGCTAAGGTCGCGGATGCACCGAGTTTCGAAGATGTGGCTGAGAAGATCTATGGTTTGTTGAATGGTCGAATTTGGGCAGGTCATAATATTAAGAGATTTGATTGTGTTAGGATTAAAGAAGCTTTCGCTGAGATTGGTAAAGCTGCACCTGAACCATCAGGGATTATTGATTCCTTAGGGTTATTAAGCGAAAAATTTGGCAAAAGAGCTGGTAACATGAAGGTAACACATTCTTTGTAAAGTGATATGCATATTTTTAAAAATGATTAGAGCTCTAAGGTTTGTATTATGAGATATAGTAGAATGTTATATTAAGTTATGCTATTTTTCTCTATCCTTCTGTCTTTTACATTTTACAAGTTTATATTTTGATTTTTTTTTCTCAAGTTAACGATTATAAATTTGCATAAAATTTTATTACACATCAGTCTATTTAAAAAAATAAATGAAACGTAGAAAATATTAAATATGTTTATGGAAGTATTATATGAAATTTAAAAATGTGTATTTTTATATAGAAAATGTGTATTTAACGAGGTTAATTTGTTCTAATTTGTATTATGCTCTAGATGGCGAGTTTGGCTGCCTATTTTGGCCTTGGAGTGCAAAAGCACAGGTATGTCATATGTGTGTATGAACGATTGAATGATTGATTGAATGATGAATCTATATATATTAATACTACGTTAATACTACAACTTTTTTATAAATATTCTTTATAACCATACATCTGTCTACAATTGTAGAAGTCTCGATGATGTTCGAATGAACTTAGAGGTCCTCAAGCACTGCGCAACAGTACTTTTCTTGGTATGTCGTCTTCTCATAATTTCTTTTTTTTCTTTTTTTCTTTTTCAAATATCAAACATATATACACACATATATATATATATAATTTATTATATATGTATGTATATACTTACAGGAATCTACACTTCCCAACCAATTGGAAGGAAAATGGCAAAGTTCTTCAAAGATTATGACAAGAAGTCGAAGTAATTACCAAATAGCCCAAAGGGCAATGCCTTACTCCAAGGATAGTCTTGGGGAGGTGAGAGTTTTTCATTTTCTTCAAATTATAACGAATTGAAATTAAGGTTTTATTTTATTTTAGTTTTATATGTTCTTGTTTTGAATCAATACAGATGGCACAAAATGTGAAGAATCTCTTAAGCAAAGCTCAAGGCAATCAAACTCTTCAAAACTTGATTAAACACTCTCATTCCTTGCTTAGATGATTATTTCATATATCCCTCGTGGTTATTAATTTATTTTTTCTTATTCGTAAATTGAATTGAATTGAATTGTACATATGTATTGCACATTTGTGTTTACCTTCATTAACTATATCACCAAAAAGTTCAATTAAAAAGTACTTTTATTTCGTGTATGGACACTAACAACTTGTGTTTAATTTTACCAGATCTTTTCCTAGTTACCACATGTTATTGTATTGTTATGTGAACTTGACCTCCATATTTATGGAAAGTTGTAGAAGTACCCCCGACAAATGTTAAACATTTCAATCATCAATCAATCAATCAATCATGTCTAATTTAACTTATAAGAACGAAGAAACATAAAAACAGCTTGTGTGTTTTCATTGTGAAGTGAAATTCAACAAAACAAAATATGTCCATGCCATTGTTCTTCTTCTCTAGGAACAAGAGAATTGTAGTAATTGTAGCTAAATAAGTATAATAAACATCAAATCAGATCGTCAACAAAAAAAAAAGACATAAATAAAATCATATTAACTGCTAGATATGATTTCCCCAATGCCATATTGTCTATGGTCTATCTATACTTGAAGATTTTATTTCTAGAAATCAATTTCTTGTTGTTGTTTTTGGATTCGACCAAAAAAATTATATATTTATACATGCGTGAATTCAGTTTTATAAATATCTTAGATTTTTTATATGAATTCAGTTTATGCCAAAAAACTAAAAAACAAATTATTAAAAATGTCATAATAGCACGAGAGACTTCCTACACATCAACATCATTTATATTAAATGATTAAAGAGTGGAAAAAATGAGAAAGGAAATAAAGAGAAATATGTGGCGTGGAAAATATATAGAAAAAAGTTTTAGAAAGGGGAACAAATTTTTAATTTACAAACGTACGTATGGCCACAACCATACTTATCAAACTATTTAAAAGCCATTCAAAGATATGTCCAAAACACCTTTTTATAGTTTTTTCATCCTCCAATAAAAATAAAACTAAAGTTATTAATTTTTGGATTCACTATTTAAATCTTTATGTCGTCGACTATAGCACTATATCTGTAAATTGTTTTTCTAAACTTAGCATATGATCACATCAGTGCTATGACATCAGTACTGAAATGTTTATAGTTACTATGTTTAATGTCGTAAAATATATTGCATGTAAAACACCGATCACTTGATATAAATGTCGTAAAATATCTAAAATACATGTGAAGAATAAATTCACCATATTTTGTTTGAAAGAATAACATGATACATATATCAATTCAACGGATAAAAAGATATATATTTTTCCAACATGAGTCATAGAAAGGATTTCAGCCTATTCCCCAATTAACTATTTATCCCCTGCAATTTTCTACACGAAGTATTACGGTCGGCGAAAATCCCATGAACTAAACATCTTGTGCAATTTTCTACATGAAGTATTAAGCTCGGCTAAAACCCCATAAACTAACTAAAATTTTTAATTTCCTACATGAAGTTTTAGAAGTCGGTCAATTACTAGAAAACCAATATTAAACCGTAAACAAATTGATTAGACCGTAAACGGATTGATTATTCTGTTAGCTAATGCTCTGGTTTCGAATGTTTTGCTCTGGTTTCGAATTGATTTAAAAGTAAAAAGAGATTTTTTGGTTCCATATTCTGTAAATAAATACTTTTATCGCGTAGTCCAAAATTTAAAATTTAGAAAAAATTCATGTAGGAAATATCTTGTGCAAATTGACCGACTTCTAAAACTTCATGTAGGAAATTCAAAATTGTAGCTAGCTCATGGGGGTTATTCAAAAATTTAGTTAGTTCATGAGAGAATTCGCCGACCGTAATACTTCATGTAGGAAATTGCAGGGGATGTATAGTTCATGGGAGAATAGGCTGAAATCCCAGTTATAGAAAAGATTTATATATATATATATAGCCCGCCACATACAAACTTTAATATAATTCTATATGTTTTGGACAAAATCAAATCAATTTACACTACTTAGATATGTCCTATCAGAGATTGATTTTTCGAATCTAAAAATTTATAAATCGATGATCCATGAATAAGTAATGGTAGTGTTCTTTAACAAAAAAAGTAATGGTTATGTACTTCTTGTCTCGTATCGTATGTATGATCATTCACGTGAATCCACCCTAACCCTCAGTTTTGGCATTGTTGAAGGAACCCACGTTGGTGCCTCTTTGCTTCTTCTGTTAGCTTTAGGATTATTTTTTTATGCTAGTTGTTTATCAGCACAATATTGTCATTTTTTTTTCCTAATACTTATTACTTCATGTAAAACTTATAATTGTTAAACAAAGGCTAACATATTGTCAAATAGATTATGAACATCTAATTCAAATCAATTTATAAATCGTGAATGGATTTTGTATCTTTGATGTATTAGTATATTCTTTTCTCATTTCCAATATATAAAATTCTTAACACATTGGATCTTATGATGTTGAGATCAAGCACGAACGTTTACAAAAATCTCCTGTTAACAACAAGGTCAAAATAACATTTTGTTAATTATGTGACATTTAAAAAAATATTACAAATGTACTAGATATTTTAATGGGTTTTGTTTGACGTGAAATTAGAAGAAGAAAACAATGCATGATTTGTAAGGATTTTTTTCGTATACATAAACCAAAAGGGTGAACTTGTAAATAACCAAAAAAAAAACTATAATTTGAAAACAAACAAATTGATTAGAGAGAGATAGGAAGAGATAGAGAGAGAAAATGGTTAGTGTATAGATTATAATTTTTGTGTGTGTTAGTTTTGCTAATAACACTAAACCAAAATAACATAAGATAATGCAATTTATCACTTATAAATTATTTAAGAAATGAATATTAACGTATTTATGGTAATATTTTAAAAATAATTATAATTTACAATATTTGTAACACAATAAGAAAAAAACTTTAATTTATTAACCGCACTAGTTAATCCGAACACGAAAAATTAATCCGAGTGCGACAAATTTATGATTTGGGTTACGTACCTCTCAATTTTTTTTATCTGGATTAGGCTAATCCAAATACGACAAAACAATTTAATATGGATTCGAAATTTTTTGGGGTTTCTCCTAAATCAAAGACCTATTAACTACGCCAATTAATTAATCTAAACACGACAAATTAATCCGAGTGCAACAATATAATGATTTGGGTTTCCTCTCCTTTTATCCGAATTAAACTAATCCAAATGCGACAAAACAATTTAATGTGGATCTAAATTTTTGGGGTTTCTCCTAAATCATAGGCCTATTAACCGCACCAATGATTAATCCAAACACGGCAAATTAATCCGAGTGCGACAAAATAATGATTTGCGTGTTCTTTTTTTTTTTATAATCCCTCCGTTTCATTATATAAGATTTTTAAGATAATTTTTTTAGTTTCATTTTATAAAATATTTTACTAGTTTCTATGCAAATTTTAATGTGATTTGATATTTTTCTTTTTTAAATTCTGTATTCTTATATATGATTGGCTGAATTATAATTTTAATCAATTATTAAATGAAATTTTGTTTGTATTTATTCTTTTCTTAATTCTCGCGAAATAAATAAAAAAAATCTTATATAATGAAACGGAGGGAGTATGAATTAGGCTAATTCAGATGCGACAAAACAACTTAATGCGGAATCAAAACTTTTTGGGTTTTCTCCCAAATCATAGATGTATTAACTGCACCAACTGATACAAACACGACAAATTAATCCGAGTGCGACAAAATAATGATTTAAGTTTCCTTTTTTTTTATTTAAATCCGAATTAGGCTAATCCAAATGCGACAAAACAACTTAGTGTGGTCTCCCAAATCATAGACCTATTAATCACACCAATTAATCCGTCAAAATAATGATTTTGGTTTTCTTTCATGTTTATGTGAATTAGACTAATCCGAATGCGACAAAATAATTTAAGGTGGATTCAATTTTTTTTTTTTTAGTTTCCTCCCAACTGCACCAATTTCATATTTATTTTTTTTAAAAAATGAAAATGAACGCAATTAATTTAGTGAATTTTTTGGGTCACCAGTTAATTTAGCGATTAACTAAAAAAATTTGAGGACATGAAAAAGACGTGAACCAAAACAGTAGAAAAAATGTGAAGTTTTTTTTTTTTTTTTTTTTGTTTGGTGAGAACCCGGGGGATAGATCCCCAGAATTTATTAAAATAAATATAAAAAGATTCTTACATAAGGACCTGTCTAGGATACACCGTACCCGGAGCATCCTCTCACATAATCGAATCAACATCCAAAGGAACAGAAATAAAAGCATGAAACCCTAAAGGCAGAGAAAATGCATAGTTCGCTAATCCGTCAGCTAGACGATTAGCTTCCCTATACCCATGAGAAATTCGGACTATCCAGTCCTTAGAAAGAAAGCCATGGCACAAGCGTACCAGGAACGACAGGTTTGTTTTTAAATACAAAAATTAACGCTGAAATCATCGGAACTTTTACTAATAAAATATATGCATAGTATCAAATTATAAATTAACTAACGTCCAATAAGAAACGATTTACGTCCCTATACCGAAAATATAAAAATTATTTTAATAAACTAAAACGTTTGTCAACAACTAAAACGTCAATTAAAATTTCCATAAAAAAATCTATTTTTGCTTCGTAATTCACGTGTCAAAGCCAGTCAACAAAGATTCCACTGGACCCACCCAAACGGAGACCAAAAACGTCTTAAAACAGTCGTACTCACCTTTCCAAACGACCGTTAACTGAATCGTTAACTTATCACGCGCCGTCACTTAAACGTGAGATATACGTGGCGTATATCAACAACGCGTGTTATTCAATCTCCTACTCCCGTTAGTTGACGAAAACTCTCGTTTATTAACAGTAACGGAAGTAACGGTCCTATCTGTAACAGAAGTAACTAACGTCCCCGAAACAACGCCACGTGTATAGGACCAGGGTTCCCACGTCACTATTTTTTCTTCTCTCACGTGTGAGAGACCCCACACGTGTGGCTCACTATGCACCAGAACCATCACGAACTCGCATGCATTGGGTCGAATGGACCACTAACCACTCAAAAAACGCCACGTGTCTCTCTCCACCTCTATATAAACCTTCCCTTAACTCACAGAAGAACCACAAACCGATCAAAACCGAGAAAATCAAAATCGAATCTTTTTTTTTACTTTCTGTAAATTTTCTCGGGAAAATTTCCGAAAATGTTCATTGAGAGTTTTAAAGTTGAGAGCCCTAACGTGAAGTACACAGAGAATGAGATTCACTCTGTTTACGATTACGAAACTACCGAAGTTGTTCATGAGAAGAACGTTAGTGGTACTTATCAATGGATCGTCAAGCCCAAAACTGTCAAATACGATTTCAAAACCAATACTCGTGTCCCCAAATTAGGGTAAAATCTCAAAGATTCGATTTTTTCATCATAAAGTTTCGATTTTTATCATAAAGTTTCGATTTTTATTATAATTCATTGGTTTCTCCGTCTTAAATAAAATTCTCAATTTTAAAAAATTAGGGTTATGCTTGTTGGATGGGGAGGTAACAATGGATCAACACTCACTGCTGGTGTAATTGCCAATAAAGAGTGAGTCTTTTTTGATTTTTTGATTGTTTTTATGATATAAAGTTTTGATTTTTAAGATTTGTTTTGAATCTGAAATGAAATAAACAGAGGAATCTCATGGGCAACGAAGGATAAAGTGCAACAAGCGAATTATTTCGGGTCATTAACTCAAGCTTCATCGATTCGGGTCGGATCTTTTAATGGTGAAGAGATCTATGCTCCTTTCAAGAGTCTCCTTCCAATGGTTATAACTAATAACAAAATTATTTTAATAAATGTTTTTTTTTTTGTTTCTTGATTGTGTTTTTAATTTTGGGTTTTGTTTGGTAATTAGGTGAATCCTGATGATGTTGTGTTTGGAGGATGGGATATAAGTGATATGAATTTAGCAGATGCAATGGGAAGAGCCAAAGTTCTTGATATTGATTTGCAGAAACAACTTAGGCCTTACATGGAGAACATTGTTCCACTTCCTGGAATCTTTAATCCTGATTTCATCGCTGCGAATCAGGGCTCACGTGCTAATAACGTGATCCATGGTACCAAGAAGGAGCAAGTGGACCATATCATCAAGGACATGAGGTAATTATGATCATAAACACTAAAAACAGAGTTTCTTGTTGTTGAAATCGAATTGAATCTTGATTGTTTTTGTTGAATCTTTAGGGAGTTTAAGGAGAAGAATAATGTGGATAAGATTGTGGTATTGTGGACGGCTAACACAGAGCGTTATAGCAATGTGGTAGTTGGGTTAAACGATACAATGGAGAATCTAATGACTTCTGTAGAGAGAGATGAGGCGGAGATATCGCCTTCGACGCTTTATGCTATTGCTTGTGTTCTTGAGGGGATTCCGTTTATCAACGGAAGCCCTCAAAACACCTTTGTTCCAGGTTTTGTATTAGTTGGAAAGTTTGATTTTTTTCGATTTTTTTTTGAAATTGTGATTGATTTTGTTTGGGGGGTTATTTCGTTGTCGTAGGTCTTATTGATTTGGCGATCAAGAACAATGTTTTGATCGGTGGTGATGATTTCAAGAGTGGTCAAACCAAGATGAAATCTGTCTTGGTTGATTTCCTTGTTGGTGCAGGAATTAAGGTTTGTTTTGACTTGTCACTTGTGTATCAGGTAACCCTTTCCTTGTTACTAAAGAAACTTGTGTTTTTGTAAACCAGCCTACTTCAATTGTGAGCTACAATCACTTGGGGAATAATGATGGAATGAACCTCTCGGCTCCACAAACTTTCCGTTCTAAGGAGATATCGAAAAGCAATGTCGTGGACGATATGGTTGCTAGCAACGGTATCCTCTTTGAGCCCGGGGAACACCCGGACCATGTAGTGGTCATCAAGGTAAGCGAGAAACCGAACGAACTAGACCTTTTTTTCTATTTGGTATTTGCAATCATTGATCTAGTTTTTGTGTGTTTGTTTTGTAGTATGTACCGTATGTTGCAGATAGCAAGCGAGCAATGGACGAGTATACATCGGAGATATTCATGGGAGGGAAGAACACAATTGTGATGCACAATACATGTGAAGACTCTCTCTTAGCTGCTCCAATCATCTTGGATCTTGTTCTCCTTGCAGAGCTCAGCACCAGGATCGAGTTCAAATCCGAGGGGGAGGTTCGTGAGTTCACAAAACCGGTTATTTCATTGCACCGCGGTTTTCATGTTTTGATTCGATTTTTTTTTTTTTGGGTTTTTTTGGTTACAGAGCAAGTTTCATTCTTTCCATCCTGTGGCCACCATACTAAGCTACCTTACCAAGGCACCACTTGTCCCACCGGGAACGCCCGTGGTTAACGCTCTGTCGAAGCAGCGGGCTATGCTGGAGAACATTCTTAGGGCATGTGTTGGGCTGGCTCCGGAAAACAACATGATCATGGAATACAAGTGATCATCAACATGATCATGGAATACAAGCATTCAAGAACCCTTTAGCTCATAATATATGACTTTGTGTTCCTTTGTTTGGGTTTTTAATTCTCTGTTTTAAATTATGAATATGCTTGTGTAATCAGAGATCAAAGAGCTTTTGGTTTGATCTTTGTAGGTTTGTTAAGTAACTTGTATTTGTAGTAATCCTGATAGGTTAGTATATTTTGCAAGTGTTTCTAGGTTGGACCATAATTTCATAATCGCTTTATAATTTAGTTTCATGTGTGTAAACATCTATTATTTTGAGTTATGCAACCATGGTTTCGGTCCAATGATGTATGATGAAAGCCCAATTGAAGTTTTAATTTCGTTGTATATTAAATATATTATTATTTTATTGTAGTTGAGAATATTCGATCTAGTAATTTGTAGAAAATGGCAAGCAAAATTTTCTAAACCGTATTGGTCGTTTTCATAATATTTATAATTTAAATATACTTATTTTATGTGTATAATTTGGAACGGTTCTTGATTCAAAAAACCATTATAAAGAAGTTTAAAATATTTCCATTCATCATGGCATCATCAATGACGTGAATGTGTTTTAATTATAACTGGAGAAAGAGAAAGATTGATGATAAAAATAATTTAAATTAATTATAAATGAAGAGAGAGAGATTGATGATAGAAAATAATTTAAATTAGTTTAAACTAATTTAATTGAAATTTGAAAGATACCCTGAAATCAAATGAATCTTATCTAGCCATTTCCCTTTAATTATATAATTATTGATAATTAACTAATGAAGACAAAATACGATGACTCCCAAAACTCCAACAAATAAGCCTCTAAGTTTGGAGTTCAGAAGACGGGTGAAGAAAAAACAAAATCATTATAAATAAACTATAGACTATGACTAGTTATAAACCTAACGATAGACTAATTATATACCTAACGATAGACTAATTATAAACCTAATCCGAGCTATAAGCTACTAATAACGATCCATTCTATAAAACCATTAATATTCAACATTTTTTAATCTTCAAGTATTGAGCAACGAGCTATAAATTACTTTCTTTATTTCAACTAGTGTGGGTTTAGAAGTATTTTCCCGTTTCAAAATAAACATCGTTTTAAAAGTTTAGTGAAAGTTGTTATCACAATTTTTATTTTTTTTAAAAAGAAGTTGTTATCACAAGAGCTAAACACTTTTTTAAGTTCTAACAAATAGAAGTTTCCACTTTTAAAATTGTTAGTTCTGAAGATAAACTCTAAAAATGTGTTATTTTAACAAATTTTTATACGATCGAAATTCTTCCACGGCATGTATAACTAACATGGTACATTTATAAATGGTTAAATGAGACATAATCTCGAATTCAAAATGAATAATGAATGAACATGTTATATATACTACATAATGAATAAACTCGTTTCCGATTATATATCAAATGCAATTACGATTGTCGATATGATGGGGCAAATGAATCTTTTGGAAGGTGATTATTTCGTGATGAATCAGGTTTTTATAAGGAAGCGGGTCAAAGCCGAGGTCGTCATGTTTCGAATGTGTTAGAAGCTGAACTTCAAGCTCTTTTGATGGCAATACAATATGCTTGGATTCGTGGATATCGTAAAATGGTCTTTGAAGGTGATAACAAAGAAGTTTACAATCTTTTCCAAGGTATAACTCAAAACTTTGGTGTTCATAATTGGATACGGGAGATCCGTGTTAAAATTTGACGACGTTAAAATTGAAGGGTGCCACGAAACTGCGATAAAGCGGCAGATTGTTTAGCTGAAGAACCGATGCCAATTTCAACGTCTTTTGTTTCTTTGTTTTATGTTCCTTTGAACTTAATATCAATCCTCCATGAGGATCATACTTTGTATTTTGCTTAATCATAGTAATGAAAAGTGTTAAAAAAAAATGAATAAACTCGTTTCCAGTACGTATAAACCTATAGTTTGATACATCTTTTAATTTTCTTCTATTATATAGTAAAAACACTAGTGTATGGTCATCATCACTAATTAAGCTCTTAATCGGGTGTGACGTGCATTCGCATTAGTTTACTCGACACCTCATTATTAATTATCAGACGCTCTCATCGTCACGAGACATCGACCTCCATTTTAAATTCCATTATTTAAACCGTTTATCTAAGGCTGTGACTGTTAAACGTTCTCAGAAAAAAAGAATAGAAAAAAAGAATTACACCAATCAAGAAGGAAAGAAAGGAATAGTTTTTCTACCACATTTATTATTTAAAAATGAAACCAAGTTGAAAAGTAAAGAATTTTTTCCTCTACAGTTTTCCAGTAGAATTTGTTTTCATCCAATAGTAAATTTTCTTTTCTTTTTTCTATTACTTTATTTTCTTCTCAATTCTACCCATTTAACAACCAGTCACAACCTAAATTCCTGTTTCTACCAATAATTTATTGATAATACGGGGTCCGATTGGTAACCTAATTTTTTTAAAATCTGGAGCGGTAAGCTGGAGCAGTAAGCTTTATAGCATAGTGCAAAGCTATATAGATAAAGATTTGAGATAAAACTGTATAAATAAAAATTAGTGTAATAGTGTTGGTAAAACTTTTGATAAAGTTTTCGTGATTGGTACAATCTAAAGTGATACAAATTAAAAAGTAGAATAAAAATTATAAAAATTTCAACAAATCTAACCCATTATTATAAATCAAGTTCATATATAGAAATTGTTCACACCTGTTACTATCCATGTACAAGGGCAAACGATGTGACTTTTAAAACAAAACTTATACTTATGATTAATTAATGTATCCATTTTTTTTTGTCGTCTACGTGGGCCACAAGTCGACCCACTAGCCATTTTATGTGGGCCACAGGCCGGTCCACTTAGCCATATTCTTCCCTGCAGTAGGTGGGAGTCGAACACGGGACTCCATGGGTGCCGAACGCTAATTAATGTATCCATTACCGTAAGTTGCATATGGTGTTGGGACTAATCTGATCATAAAATAATTACTAAAGAGTTTCGTGGTGCGCTTACTTCAACCTTCACCAGCTCTCTTAAACTATGCTATTTTAAGTATAAATTACTCGTTCTTTTAGATAAAGCGATAAACTCATTAACTCTACAAAACGAAGCATATCCTCAAACCAAATAGAGCCAAAAAATTTAAGAAAAAATTAGGTAGTGTGAAACTAAAATGATATACATGCATGACATACAGACCCGGCCCTCGAAAGAAGCTGAAGAGGCATCAGCTTCCAGCTCCAAATATTATAAATAAATTTCAGCCACTAATTGTCATTAATTGTCTTTAGTGTAGTGGCAAAAATGTGTGGTGTTGTAGTGATTAACCCGAGTTCGAGCACCCCAAAAATGTAAATTAGCCTCTCTTTTTTTCTTCGCTTCCAGTTCTTAAAACTCACGACCGGCACTGTTGACATGAAAGGTGGTTTCATTTCATTTTTTTCTTGTGAATTAATTTTTACATCATAATACTAAGTAATGATTAAACAACAAGAATCTCTAGTTAAACCACATACAAACTTAATGGTAAGAGCTGATTTGAGCCATGCATATATTTAGTTTGATGGTGATAGTACGATGCTCTTTCGGGTTTTGGCTTCGTCGTGCTCTATTTGTTGTTCTCTGCATTCCACGCTACAAAACGCTGCGTCTCCTCTACAATTTATTTACATTACCATACAAATTTAGATCATCTTGAAAGATTACCTTAGATCTGATCAAAGGAGTTTTTAAAACTAAATATAGAAGGAAAAAAATTCGACGAAATACTTCAGTGAATTCAAATTCTAAACTCCGATATTAAAGATTCAAATTTTAGACTTCAAAATCGTCAAAAAAATTATGACCATGCATCACAAGAAAAACTTACAACTAGACAAAGTGTTTTCCATAATTTATAACTTTTCTTTTTCTCTATGAGTAACTTTCATATAAAGACGAAATTAATTTCGTCACTCAAAGATTTCAGAAAAAAGAAATTGATTATACCAATTAAAAAATCGTCATCAAAGTTTTTAGTGATGTATATATTATTTTTTGTTAAAGATTTTAGTGATGTATATATATATATATGTAAAGTTGTCATATAGGTTTAAGATATATAGAATTTGTAAAAATGAAAATAATCAAGAAAAGGGTAATAAATATGTACACATACTTGTACATGTAAATATCACGACCCAGAGCTAAACGGCTTTTGCAAAAGCCACAATTTCCAAGGAAAGACGACGACGGCGACGGCGACAGCGAAGATTGTTTCCGGCCGTCTTTTCTCTCCTCTCTCCGATGATTTTCCGGCGAAAACATCATAGCCACGTCAGAATCTTGGCCGGAGTACTGATCATCACCATCAACCTCGATGGTGATCCTCGTTATGCTTGCTGTCCTTTGCATTTGTGGCCTTGGTCGATTCCCAATAATCATATTATTGTTTTCTAAATATTCTTACGATAGAAAGAAAAATAAAACTATTTTTTTTGTATGTAATTAGATTGTTGCTTGGAGGAGGGGGGGAATTGTATGGTTACCAGGACACTCGATTTAAATACACACGCAATCATAGGGTGTATGATTATTATAATTTATGCCTACGTATTTTACTCGTAATGTTTATTTTTATATGATAGATTAAAAAGATTCAATTATTATTCCTCAGGTCTCTTTATTGGTGGACCAGTAATTTTCAGATATTTGGTCTGTGTGGACACCAAACAGGCAAACAGGCAAACATCATAGCCTTGGCACCAAGCTCATCAGTAAGTCCTTTCCTACACAAATAGAAAACATTTTCACAAGCAAAAAATCTTCATGGCGTCTCAAGAAATTCAAAAACATTGAGTGGAAGGAATGTTTATAATCTCTCAAGACATTCAAATAGCATCAATACCAACTGACCACCCTAATCAATTTTTATTTTCCTAACCTCTAAGGATTCTAATGAATGAATGCCATAGATGCCACTAGGTATATCACAATTAATAAAAAAGAAACAAAATTTCGCATACCATAGACTTTATTTGTAGATAAATTTGTTAAGTTTGGACAGAGTTTTGTGTATTCAATAAATCTATCAAAGAATCGTTTTAAAAGTTTTGTAATTTAAAACTTTTGATCAAAAAGGAAAACCATTCATACTAATCATACAGCTACACTATGAAATGTATAGAACTAAACTGAGGCACTAAAGACACTCTCTTTGATGCGGCCATATGACATGCCTCAGTCTCAAGTTGAATTATACTTTGTTAGAACCAAAGCTTCAATAATCGTTGTCTTCTTTTTTCCTTGTGATAGTAAATGAAAACAAATAGTCATATTCGTTTCTTTATAAGATTGTAAAAATCAAGCAAGAAAAGCCTTTTCAAATTAAGGGAATCGAAATACAGAGTTTTGTTCACTGCACAGACCAAACAATCTTCAAGACTACTTCCTATGAATGTGAAGAGAGCAAAACAAAATAAGGTAAGCTAAAACATATGCAACCCGATGCAAACTAAACTAATTCTTTTACCTGCACGACTCAAGATTCAACTATTAATTCGAGTCAATTCATCACAGAGTAGCAGAAACAACACACACGATATGAATCATACGATATGATATGAATAAAAAAGATTCATTTATTATTCCTCAGGTCTTTATTGGTAGGCCAATAATTTCAGATATTTGGACACCAAAAAGGCAAACATCAAGAAAAAAAGAAAAAAAAAAAAATTTCACAAGCATAAAATATTCATGGCGTCTCAAGAAATTTAAAAACATTGAGTGAAAGGAGTGTTTATCTCACAAGACATTCAAATAGAGGTTTTACTTCTTTGATTTAAAAAATCTCATCAAGGTTCCAAATGCGAATAGAGGTTTACAAGTGAAAAAACAACAACCTAAAAACATGAGACAATCATCCATCAGAGTTTGAAAACATAATGATATCAAACAGTAGCAGCAAGAACACTCAAGATTTTACAATAGCCGGGGACTTCAAGCACAGCATCAAACCATACGATCTTCCCCGAAATCTCTTCTTCATTGTTACACCTTTCAAGTGCAATCTCCGCACACCATATCCTCGTGCCCTTTGTATGAGGCCTATGCTCGTCTCAAAAAACCACCATCTTTCCACCATAATCCGCCAATTTAACTCTAGTACCATTAGGAAACTTAGGAAGTCCTTTCAAACCCTTCAAAATTCTCCAGTCTCTTGCCTTAGCGTCGTACCATTTGAACACTCTTTAATTTCTTCATAGTTATAACAGAACAACATGTTATTTATCACGAAGCCAAAAAAGCAATCCAATACCTCACACAAATTTGTTTCTACGGGTTCACATGTACCATCTTTTGGGTTGTAAAACACACCTCTACGATCATGACGTATATAGAGCTTTCCATCAATCACTAAGGTTTTGATCCTGCGGCAAATCTCCATACCGTGGCTTGACACAAGCTTCCAAGTTTGGGTTTTTGGATCGAAAACCTCTATCCAATTTGAGTAATAGCGGTTTTTCCAACCTCCCACTACATAAATCTTTCCATCAATGACACTTGCTGATTGGTGGTCCCGCTTCTCCCACATGTTTGGAGCATCATGCCACGTGTGAGACCGGCAATCTAAGACCGAGACACTCGAGGAAGACACGCCATTGATGATTCCACCAATCACGTAGATGTCAGAACCAACAACGACATATCTCGACTTGTATGATCTAGCAGGACAGGGAGATGAGATTGGGACCAAAATATTTCCACTTTGTTTCTTCTTCTTCTTCTTCTTACTTCCGTTATTGCTTAGTGATCGATTTGGTCTCCTACAGAGGGTGAACCAGCGAGGCTTAGGGTTAGAAGAAAAGAACCATAAGCAGACATAGAGAAAACTCTCGGTGCGGTGTAAGAGTGATCGAGTCTGGTAAAGCTCCGGTGAAGCAAGTAGAGATCTAAATCTTTTGCAGACTAGAGAGAGAGTCGGATAGTATGATTTCGATACGCAGGCTAAGCAGCTCACTACCAAATCATGAGGAAGTGAAAAAAATTGTAGCGACGATTTCTTCTCGTGCAACTTCATCTTCTTCTCTGGTGAAAACATTGGAGAACGAAACAAAATCTTCTAGTACTTCTTTCTCCGATTGAAGAGAACAGATTAGGTGGGAGAATTTAGGGTTTTGACTTGACTTGACTGCCAAGGTTACTTGCTCAGAAAGACAGAATCAATACTATATTGTGGCTAAAAGCTTCTTCGTTCAATTCATGGGCCTCGAACCTAAATTTTAAAAATAATATTTTACTTTCTGACTTTAATAAAAAAAAAATTTGGAATGTCTCAGTATCAAGTTGAATGGAGTTATACTTTGTTAGAACAAAGCTTCAATAATAATCGTATTGCCTTCTTTTTTCTTGTGATAGAAAATGAAAACGAAAAGCAATATTCATTTGTTTATAAGATTGTAAAAATCAAAGCATTTTCAAATCAAGGGAATCTAAACGAAAGAGTTTTTTTTTGTTCACTACACAAACACAAACCAATCTTCAAGAGTGCATCTTGTCACAGTTCTACTTCCTATGATTGCAAACTAAAAAAAGTCTTCTAACTATAAATTTGAATCAGTTCATCAAACAGTAGAAGAAAGAGCACACACAAATTCATAAGACTTAGGGACAGTAAGCACCGCATCAAGCCACTCGACCTCCCCCCACATCTCTAGAATGCTGCGTCTTTCAAGCATAATCACTGCACACCAAATCGTCTTACTCTGATAGCCGCTTGAAGGTAAATCTTTGTCGCACAAAACCGCCAACTTTCCACCATAATCCGCTGTTGAAAATTGGCTTTTAAAGCCCATGTCCAACTTCCCAAATTAGTATGATATTGTCCGCTTTAGGACTAAGTGGCAAATCCCGCACGGATTTATCTTTGGTTTTCTTCCCAAAAAGCCGCATATTAATTTGGTTGGACTTTACTTATATATTAGACCAATCTTGTCTAATCTTCAGATGTGGGACTTGAATTGATATCCCAACATTCTCCCCTTCAAACCAAGGACACATAACTCGTGTCCTCCCCTCTAGCTAAACCTTAAGTACCATCTTGTACCCATCTCGTTTGCTAGGGTCTAGCGAAATCTTGGCACCGTCATGTACCTTCTTATTCGCAAGGCCATCTTATGAGAAGTCTGCTCCCACATCATTTATTGCTCATCCACTTCTTCAGGTCTCCTAAGATCGTTACCGCTCTGATACCAAATATAGAAATCGAAATTGTGTAATGAACTCAAACTTAATAAGAATATCTCTCTTATTAATTTTTTTAGGAAAATCACTCAAAACCTAAAGCTCTCAAACACAATCTCTCAATCTCATAATCTCACAATCTCTCAAACTCTAACTCACAAGTTATACCACAACTTTGACATCTCCTTATATAGATAAAAGTCTACACAACTTTTCTATTCTCTTAATAGCATAATTTCTTTTTCTTAACTCTCTTAACATATTTAGATAACTCCTAAATATGTTTCCTATTCCTAATCTCTTTAGGATTGCTTGTTTATTCAAGCTTACTCCAACATCCCCCAATTTAACACGATTATAATCCGCAAACTTATGCAATCCTTTCAAACGTATCCAACTTTCTACCTTAGAGTCGTACCATTTGATTCCTTCTACATTATTATAACAATATAGTATGTTATCTATCACGCAATAAGAAAGTCTTGCCCATCCTTTAGTCAAATTAGACATCCATCTCATTGCTTCCCATCTATCTTCTTTTGGCTTGTAAGCCACACCATCATAATAATGTCCAAGCACGTAGATTTCTCCTTCGATCACCGCACTCTTGCTGATCCGACTTTTGCATAGATGTGCAAAAGGGCACAACACGAGCTCCCAAGCTTGCGTTTTTGGATCGAAAACCTCCATCCAATTAGAGGAATTGCAGCCTCCTGCTACATAAATCTTTCCATCAACAACATTGGCGGATGGGAAACACCGCTCCACCCGCATACTTGGAGCCTCACGCCATGTGTGAGACCGACAATCTAGGATCCAGACACTAGAGACTGGCTCAATGGATCCGCCAATGTTGTAGATGTCATAACCAAGTGCAACCAGACCTTCCGGACAAACTTCAGGAGAATGAGGAATCGAGATTGGGGCCAAAACGTTGCCACTTGACTTCTTCTTCCTGGTGTCAGGTTTCCGGCAGAGATTGAACCAGCGAGGATTAGGGTCAGGAGGGAACTTTAAGCAGACATAGAGAAAATTCTCGGTGCGGTTTAAGAGTGATCGAGTCTCATAAAGCCCCGGTGAAGCAAGCAAAGATCGAAATCTCTTGGAGACTAGAGAGAGAGTTGGATAGTATGATTTCGAGACGCGGGCTAAGCAGCTCAATACCAAATCATGAGGAAGTGACAAAAATTGCAGAGGAGTATGTGTGAGTACCAACGAAGCTTTCTTCTCTTGGAACTTCCTCTTCTTCTCTGGTAAAGACATTGGCGAACGAAAAGAAATCTTCTACCACCTCTTTCTCCGATTGCAGAGAACAGATTCAGTGAGGGTTTTTTAGGGTTTTTACTTGACTTGACTGCCAAGTTACTTGCTCAGAAACAATACTATTGTGGGCTCGATAGTATCATAAAGCTTCTTCATTGAGTCTTAATGGGCCTGGAAACCTAAATTGATTATATATCTTAGCCTCTTCATTGTTTTGATGCTGAAACTAATTTAAAAAAAAATTCAAAGACTTTGAAAAAAATCGGCTAAGAAAGAATCCTTTTTCATACCAGTATGCTAAACTTTGTTAGACCAAAGCTTTAATAATCGCTGTCTTCTTTTTTCTTGTGATAGTCAATGAAAATAAATAGCCATATTCGCTTGTTTATAAGATTGTAAAATGCAAGCAAGCAATTTTTTTTTTTTTATAACCTAAGGTGGGTCCCAATTAGCGCAGTGTCCAAACGGAACTGGCGTGGTCCTAGAGGCCCGGAAAAAGCCATCTGAAAAACTCGGTGGCCAGGCGTCGAACCTTGGTGGCAGTACCCACAACCGTGGGCCCATTACCACCAGGCCACGAGCACATGATTAAAAAAGAAAAAATGCTTTTTCAAATTAAGGGAATAGAACAAATAATTTTTTTACAAAGCAAGCAAGCAAGCAAAACCAAAATGATGCAGCGTAACATTAGGATAATTACCATTTATTTGTATATTAATTATGTTAATGTTTATCTTTTAGGAAATCTAGAATATTCCATAGCTTTCCTCGGGTTTTCTATGTTTTCTAGGCCTCCCAAGAGAGGATTCATTGAATCCCTTGGTTGAGCTGGCAGGTCCCAAGCGAGGATTCCCTTGAATCTCTTGGTTGAGCTGTTTATCGTTACTTCCGCTCCATCAGTTGGTATCAGAGCTGCGTCTCTTTGATTTCTCAATCGAAGAACAATTCTGGTGATCATGGTGAGTGATAGTAACATCTATCCTTTCAAGGACGAAAGTCCTTTTGTCGAGAGAGAAGAGATCCATGAGATCTACAAAGAGATTCATGGTGATCCTATATTTGATGTTTACGAAGATGATGTTGTTATCGACTTTGCCTTCGAAGATGATTCTTTCGATAATCTGGTTCGTGCAAATTCTGGGCGGAATCAGATCTCTGCAAAATCAAAGTTGAATTCGTTCTGTGCAAAAATCGTGCAAATTAGGGTTTCTGAAAAATCTCCGCATAATCAAGTTCGTGCAAAATCCGTACAAAAATCGAATTCTGCAAATCTGGTCCTGAACAAGAATCCTTTGAAGAGGGGATATGAAGATATGTTGAAGAAGTCATATTTGGTGCCAAGAACGCGATTGAAGATTCGAGGACGAATCTTTCTTGGCCGACGAGACCTGATGCAGCGTAACATTAGGATAATTACCATTTATTTATATATTAATTATGTTAATGTTTATCTTTTAGGGAATCTAGAATATTCCATAGCTTTCCTCGGGTTTTCTATGCTTTATTATAAATAAGCCGTTTAGGCCTCCTTTTGTATGCAGTTTATGATTTGATTAATAGAAAACTTTGCTTTTGAGGGAGATTATTCTCTATCCCTTATTCTTGATTCGATTAAGTTCATCAGACAAGAAGCAGGTTCCAAGAGAGGATTCATTGAATCCCTTGGTTGAGCTGGCAGGTCCCAAGCGAGGATTCCCTTGAATCTCTTGGTTGAGCTGTTTATCGTTACTTCCGCTCCATCACAAAACCAGATGCATTTTACTCGCTGGCGCAAAATAAACTAACTATAAATAGATCTCAACAATGTTCCAAATGCGAGTATAGGTTTACAAGTAAATTAACGAGCTAAAAAATGCAAGATTATTATCAACCATCATAGTTTGAGAACATAATGATATTACCCGCATGCACAAGTTGATGTATCAAACAGTAGCAAGAGCCCTCACGATATTAGAATGGAAGGGCGCTTCAAGCACAACATCAAACCACATGACCTTCCCCGAAATCTCTTCTTTATTGTTACACCTTTTAAGTGCAACCTCTGCACACCATATCCTCCTACTCCTTATATAGCTATTACCAGGCGTGAGCTCGTGCCAAAAAACCACCATCTTTCCACCATAATCAGCCAATTCAACATTGCTATAACTAGGAAACTTAGGCATTCCTTTCACACCCTTCAAATTTCTCCACTTTCTTACCTTAGTGTCATACCATTTGAACACTCTTTGGTCATAAGAATAGATCAACAGCACGTTATTTATCACGCACAAGCACCCGCACCATCCCTCGACCATACATATAGAGCTTTACATCAATGGCTAAGGTTTCAATAAGCTTATGGTCGTTAATCTTCGCACCAAGGCTTGACAAAGACGTCCAAGTTTGGGTTTTTGGATCAAAAACCTCTATCCAACTTGAGAAATTGCGGTTACTTCGGCCTCCCACTACATATATCTTTTCATCAACGACATTGGCTGTTGGGAAATTCCGCTCCACCTGCATCCTTGGACCCTCTCGCCAAGTGTGAGACCGGCAATCTAGGACCGAAACGCTAGAGGAAGGCTCGTCGTTGATGCGTCCACCAATTTCGTAGATATTAGAACCAACAACGACAGGACTCGATGTTAACGCTTTAGCCGAAGTAGAATGAGATGAGATTGGGACAAAAATATTTCCAGTTGGTTTCTCCTTTGTCTTCTTGCTTGCGTGATTGCTTGGTGTTTGATTAGGTTTCCGACAGAGAGTAAACCAACGAGGGTTAGGGTCAGGATGGATTTTTAAACACACATAGAGAAATTTCTCGCTACGGTTTAAGAGTGATCGAGTCTGGTAAAGCTCTGGTGAAGCAAGGAGAGATCTAAAGCTCTTGCAGACTAGAGAGAGAATCGGATAGTATGATTTCGATACGCATGCTAAGCAGTTCACTGCCAAATCATGATGAAGTGACGAAAATTGCAGTACCAACGACGATGATTTCTTCTCATGCAACCTCTTCCTCTTCTTCTTCTCTGGTGAAGACACTGGGTAAGGAAACGATATCTTCTAGTTCTTTGTCCGACTGCATAGAACAGATTTAGTGAGGGAATTTTAGGGTTGAATCTTAATGGGCCTCGAAACGTAAATTTGAATTTCTTTATATTTAAGACCAACCTCTTTATGTTTGATGAATGTTTCTTTTGGTCTAAATTTGAAGTTTAGGGTTTCATACTGGACTTGACTGCCAAGTTACTTGATCAGAAACAATAATACTGTTATGGGCTCTATTTATATAATCAACTAAAAAAAACAAACCATTCACTAACATACTTAAGGCAAAGGAAGCACCACAAGACTGAAAGTACTCAAAACAAACACCGAGAGTAAATTCATGCATCAATTAAATTATTAGCTTATTGAGGTAAGTCTTAGAATCTCTCTGTTCACAACTTCTTTTATTAAAAAATCTCAGCAAGTTAATGCTAGTAACAAGAACCAGCTAAAAACATGAGACAATCATCTATCAGAACTGAAAACACAATGATATCAAACAGTAGCAGCAAGAACACTCAAGATTTCACAACAGAAAGGGACTTCAAGCACAACATCAGACCACATTACCTTCCCCGAAATCTCTTCTTCATTGTTACACCTTTCAAGTGTAATCTCCGCGCACCATATCGTCGTGCTCTCTGTATTGCCATGATGACACACATGCTTTTGCCAAAAAACGAGCAACTTTCCACAACAATCCACCAATCTAACACTATACATAGGAACCTTAGGCCAACCTTTCAAACCCTTCAAAAATTTCCAGTCTCTTACCTTAGTGTCATACCATTTGAACACTCTTTTGTAACGATTATAACAAAACATCACGTTATCTATCACGCAATAAGAAATGTAATCCCATCCCTCACGCATATTCGGTTCTATGGGTTCATATGTACCGTCTTTTGGGTTGTAAGACACATCTTTACGACCATGTATATAGAGCTTTCCATCAATCACTACGGTTTCGATATCCTCACTGTCGTAAATCTCCGTACCAGGGCTTGACGCAGGCTTCCAAGTTTCTGATTTTGGATCAAAAACCTCTATCCAACCGGAGAAATCGCCGTTTTCCCGACCTCCCACTACATATATCTTTCCATCAATGACATTGGCTGATAGGTATCTCCGTTTCTCCCACATGTTTGGAGCCTCGTGCCACGTGTGAGACCGGCAATCTAGGACTGATACACTAGAGGAACGCACGCCATTGACGTTTCCCCCAATTTCGTAGATGTCAGAACCAACAACGACATGACCCGCTGAGTACGCTTTAGCAGGACAGGGAGCTGAGATTGGGACCAATATATTTCCTATTGGTTTCTTCTTCTTTTTCCTTGCGTCATTGCTTGGTGTTCGATTAGGTCTCCTACAGAGGGTGAACCAGCGAGGGTTACGGTCAGGATTGAAATATAAGCACACATATAGAAAACTCTCGGTGCGGTTTAAGATTGATCGAGTCTGGTAAAGCTCTGGTGAAAAGCAAGGAGAGATCGAAAGCACTTGCAGACTAGAGAGAGAGTTGGATAGTATGATTTCGATACGCGGGCTAAGCAGCTCAATACCAACTCATCAGGAAGTGATAAAAATTGCGGAGTTTGTGGGAGTACTAACGACGATTTCTTCTCGTGCTTCTCTGGTGAAGACATTGGCGAACGAAACGAGATCCTCTACTTCTTTCTCCGATTGCAGAGAACAGATTCAGTGGGAGAATTTTAGGGTTTTTTTTTTACTTGACTTGACGGGCAAGTTACATTGTGGGCTCAATGTAGAAATAGTATTTAAAAGCTTCTTTGTTGAATCTTAATGGGCCTCTAAATCTGAATGCTAATCTCTGACTTTAGTAAAAATAAAAACTTCTTTATATTTTAGACCAACAATAATTTTTAATTTTTAATTTCAAAATTTGATTCTTGCTGCTAATTTTCATGGCCATTAACCGGAGCTATTTAGGCCACGGTGTGTACATAGAATTTAGTTACAATTTCTTCTTGTTCGCTAGAAGACATGAATTAAATAATTCTCACTCTCATTCACACCAACAAGAAGATACTAAGAACTAAGAAGCAAGCAAAATAACCTGATATTCTACATTCTCATCCTGAAGCAACCTTAGACTAATTCGCCTACCAGTGAACTTTATATTAAACCAAAAGCAGAGTTTCATTGGTCTTTTAGCTAGCACAAAATAAGCTAACCACAAAAGGTTAACAACTGAAATCATATTCTACTGCATTTAGCTAAAAGCATAAGACACAATCATTCAAGAAAAAATGATACAATCAATGGTTTGACCACATTTAAAATGGTCATTCATCAAACGGTAACGGAAAGAGCACATTCGAATTCATATGACTTGGGAACAGTAAGCACCGCGTCAAACCACTCAACCTTCCCCCACATCTCTTCACCATTACACATTTCAATCCCAATCACCGCACACCAAATCATCTTATCCTTAAATCCACCACAACGCACAGACTTATCCCACAAAACCGCCATCTTTCCACCATAATCCGAGAGCTTAACACACGCTTTCCTACCAACCTTAGGCAGTCCTTCCAAACCTCTCAACTTACACCAGCGACCTTTCTTTATGTTAAACCATATAAGCCCTCCTGAACTATAACCGTATAACACATTCTCAATCGCGGTATAAGAACAACGCATATCGATCTTCCATTCCACCTCTATCCATTTATCTTTCTTCAGTTCATAAACCAAACCATTACACTTTTCAAAAGTAATCATTACACTTTTCAAAAATGTAAACTTTACCATCCATCCCTACGCTTAAACCTATATCGCATCCGCATATCGCCTTCCCAAGGGACGACGACACAAGCTCCCAAGATTGCGTTTTCGGATCGAAAACTTCCATCCATTTCGAGGAATCGCAGCCTTCGCATCCTCCTGCTACATATATCTTTCCATCAACCACAGTAGCCGCAGGGTAACTCCTCTCCATACACATGTCTGGAGCCATTTTCCAAGAATGAGACCAACAGTCCAAGAACGAGACGGTTTTCGAAGACGATGTGCAACCACCAATGTTGTAGATATCAGAACCAAGAGCAACAAGACCAGACCAATGAGCAGGAGGAGAATTTCGAATTGGGATCTTAGCCAAAACATACCCATCATCATCACCTGGTTTGAGGCAGAGAGTGAACCAAATAGGGTTAGGGTCAGGAGGGAACTTCAAGCAGACATAGAGACAACTCTCGGTGTTTCCTAAAGAGTATCGAGTCCTGTAAAGCGCCCGCGAAGTGAGGAGAGATCGGAAGCTGTAGGAGACTAAAGAGAGAGCTGGATAATGCAATCTTGAGACGCGGGCTAAGCAGTTCAATAGTATATCATCGGGTAGTGACTGATTTGGTGTCGATTTCTTCGTCTTCTTCTTCTTCTTCTCCGGGGAAGACATTGTCGGAACTATCGCCGGGATTCTTCTCCGACTGCAGAAATGATAAAAATAAATTAAGGGTTTTAAAATTTGTTTGAGATTAATTTTATTGTGGGCCTCATTTTTATATTAATGGGCCTACAAAATATCGTATAAGACTAGGAGATGTATTTCAAATTGAATCATAGATTTTTGAAAGCCTATTAAAATTTAGTGTCATTGAATTAGCGATTTGAAAAAATATGTTAAAATCCACGGTTATTGATTTTAAGTAGTTTTAGAGGGATTATGGGGGATAGTAATCGTTTTGTCCTCTTTTCTTGCGATAGCAAATGAAATTTATAAGATTGTAAGAGGTAAATTAGCAAACCCATTTTCAAATTAAGGGAATCGAAATAAAGAGTGTTCACTACATAGACGGAACAATCATTTTTCTGTTGTTGTTCCAAGTTATTTTATGAGGTGCTAATTTCATGTCAATAGATTAGTTACGATGATTAATGAAATAGCATACATGGTTTCTTTTTAGCATTTGGTTCGATGTTTTGTCTATGCCTAGTTTTCTATTGTTGGTAAAATGCGACTATATGATCGTTTGGTCGTCCGAAGAAAGGTCAATGTTCTTCATGTTAACAATTTGTTTCTTTTTCTCCGTAATTTCTTCAACAAAAGAGCTACAGTAACCAATTTGTCTTTTTTTGTTTTGTTTAGTAAACGCCCAAACACTCTTCTACTATGAATCTTGTTATACTTATTTTTCCAAAGAATCTAGTATTTCAAATGCATTTTACCAATCGCTAGCGCAAAATAAGCTAACTATTAGAAAATCTCAACAAGGTTCTAATAGTCACAGTCATACTAAAGCAAAACGAAAACACCACAAAAACTGAAAATACTCAAAACAAACAATGAGAGTTTAATAGTTGTTTTATGAGAACAACATAAGCTAACCACAAAAAAAATAAAAAAAGGTTAACAAGTGAAATCATGTTCTATTGCATTTAGGTAAAAACACTAGACACAACCATCCAAGAAAATGATACGACTAAAGTCTATCTCGTATGGTCATTCATCAAACGGTAACAGAAAGAGCATACTCGAATTCATATGACTTAGGGACTGTAAGCACCGCGTCAAACCACTCAACCGTCCCCCAGATCTCTTCACTACTACGCCTTTCAAGGGCAATCACCGCACACCAAATCATCTTCTCCTTATATGATCCTCTAGAAGGCAAATATTTGTCCCAGAAAACCGCCATCTTTCCACCATAATCCGAGAGCTTAACACATGCATAACTAGCAAACTTAGGCAGTTCTTTCAAACCTCTTAATTTACCCCTGAGGTGTTCCTTTACGTCTAACCAACTAAACACTCCTGAACTATAATAGTAAAGAACATTCTCAATCACGGTATGCTTATAAATGCTGATATCCATATCCCATATAGCTGATTGCCAGGTACCTTTCTTCGTATCATAAACCCAACCACTACCATATCCAAAAGTGTATAATTTTCCATCTACCCCTGCACTTTTACCTACATGGTCTCCACCTAACGCCACGTAAGGGCACGGCGCAAACTCCCAAGATTGCGTTTTCGGATCGAAAACTTCCATCCAGTTGGAGTTATCGCAATGTTTTGAGCCTCCTGCTACATATAACTTTCCATCAACAACATTAGCCTCGGAGTAATTCCTCTTCATACACATGTTCGGAGCCATTTTCTAAGTGTGAGACCGACAGTCCAAGAACGAGACGCTAGAGGAAGGCGATTGATAAGTACATCCACCAATGTTGTAGATATCAGAACCAAGCGCAACAAGACCAGACCAATGAGCAGGAGGAGAATCGCGAATTGGGATCTTAGCCAAAACATACACACCACCTAAGTCCTTCGTATTCTTCTTCTTCTTCTTCCTCCCAGTGTCATTGATTAGGGTTCGATTAGGTTTGAGACAGAGAGTGAACCAGCGAGGGTTGCGGTCTGGTGGGAACTTTAAGCAGACATAGATACAGATCTCAGTGCGGTTTAAGAGTGATCGGGTTTGGTAAAGCTCCGGTGAAACAAGGAGATCCAAAGCTCTTTGAGACGAAAGAGAGATTTGGATAGTACAATCTCGATACGCGTGCGAAACAACTCACAAGTAAATCATTAGGAAGTGAAAGATTTTGGGTCGTTGCCTTCTTCGTCTTCTTCTCTGGTGACGACATCAGTGGAAATCGCCGTTGATCAAAGTTAGGGTTTTTTTACTTTGACTTGACTGGTTTGAGTTCTCGAGCACGTACGTGAAAATGTTACGATAATGTTCTATTGTGGGCTTATTAAATCTTACTGGGCTTTCTAAACAATAAAACAAACTAATTCCCTTCAATTTATTTTAAAATCATTTTGGTAATGATAACTAATCTTATTTTACGAGGTGCTAATTTGTGTCGCGCAATCTAAACTCAAATGACATGTTTTCTTTTCTTCCTAGACCAAGTCACTAATACACATTGAGTATTTGGGTAATCTTACGACTTTTATATTCACCAATAATGTATACGGTATGATTAGCTTTTGGCTTTGATGTTTGTCTATGCCTAGTTTCTATTGTTGGAAAAATGCGACCATAAGATGGTTTGTCCGAAGATAGGTCAATGTTCTTCATGTTAACAATTCATGGAAACGAAAGAGTTGAAGCAAAACCAATTGATCATTAACAAAGCCAGTTTCTACGCAACTTCTTCAACAAAAGAATAACAAATATCAACTGAATCATTTTTTTTTTTTTTGCTAAACATATCAACTGAATCATCAACAACTCCATTTATATTCTTCATGTTTCCATAGTCCATAATCTTATCTATAGTATTACTGTTTAAAATTTTTAATCTCCATACCTCATTGTCCCTTTAAACATTTGCAATATAAATAAATGGAAAGTTGACAAGACTCATGAAGGCAGAGAAGCCCTTCCAAGGAGCCGTTCGACAAAAAGTAATACAATAAATAAATATATGTTTCCTTAGGAAGAGACACTCTATTGTATTAAAGGGACTAAACCGATCTAGAACCGAGCTAAGAAACTATATAGATTTATTTTGTTTGTTAAAAAAATTGTTTAGAATTTTGGAAACCATAAAACCAAATCAAAACGAATACATAGTATCACTTGATTTTTTTCTCCCCTCTCATAACAATAATCATTAAAGTAACGAGCTTCACGTTACTCTCGTTCTTAAAAATAACTCAAATCCAATTACCAAAGTTAAAACCCATAAAGTCAAAGAAAACAAAATTCAAAAAATTTGTAACTTCCATATGTTTATATTCAATAATAAAACCCATAACTAGATTTTGTACTATCCAAAGAGAAAGAAAATATGAAAACACTTTCACTTGGATTTTCTAGTCACAAACTTTAACTTTATTTTTTTTCCCTAGCTCAGCTTTTGGAGTTAATGATCTGTTTTGGAATGAACTAAAATCTCTGCACTTTTTTTTTCTTAACATAATACTAATTACTTTCTTCTCGTAAAACGATGCAACCAAAAAACAAAATTTTCTTCTCTCTTTCTCTCAATCTCTCTCACCATTGCTAAAATCGAAGCTCCTTTTTTAGGTTTTCTCATTCAATAAAAACATTTTGGATTCTTCATTAAATTGATTCCCCCAACAACTCACTCTCTGTTTCTTCTTCATTCTCCATTACAGGCAAAACCAAAAGCCCAAAACTTGTCTTTATCTAATCCCTTTTTTTCAAATGGGTTTTTTAATTTGTTTTGTTTTGTAACTTCTCTGAGAGATTTTCGCGTTGAACAAATCCAAAGTTTCGATTTTTATTAAATTTCAACAAATGGGTATTTCGATTTTAGAGAAAATGGGATGTTCAAACTCAAAATCATCAATGGAGAAGAAGAACAACGAACCACTTCATTTATGTAAAGAAAGGAAGAGATTTATCAAACAAGCCATAGATTCAAGATGTGCTTTATCCGCCGCACACGTGTCGTACACTCGTTCACTCCGACACATCGGAGCTTTTCTCCGGCAATACGCAGAATCAGAGACGGTAGCTGAACCTGAGTGTGTTCCTTCTCGTAACTCGACCGAGTCGTCTCCACTGAGTCATAACTCGACTCCAAACCCTAAACCCCATTTCAATTTAAGCTTCATGAAAACAGAGCCGGCGAAATCTCCGGTGACTTTCACGATTAACCCTTTAGGCGACGGCGACGAAGATCCGGTTACTTCTTCTTGGGACTATTTCGATACTTGTGATGATATTGGTAGCTTTAATAGACAAGAGAATGTAGCAAAATGTGGTTTTGATAGTTTAAAAACAGAGCAGAGGAAACAGAGTACTGAAGATGATGATGATGGTGAGAGAGAAGATGCTTCAGAGTTTATAACACATAGAGCTAAAGATTTTGTGTCGAGTATGAAAGATATAGAGCATAAGTTCTTTAGAGCTTCTGAATCTGGTAAAGAAGTTTCAAGAATGCTTGAATCTGATAAAATCAAAGTTGGTTTTGCTGATTTGACAGGTTTGTATTGTCTTCATTGTGTAAAACTGGATTTGAAATTTGAAATTTTGAATCTTTGAATGTTTTGGTTATAGGAAAAGGAAATTCGATAGCGATTCTTGGAGCTTTGAAACGAGCTTGTTGTAGAGGAAAGAATTATTCACCGATTTCGCAAGGTTTGTTTGTTTTTTCGGTTTTGCAAGATTTATCATTATCTATGTGTGTTTAGTGTATGATTTAAGGTTTTTAATGTAGAGGCATTGAATCATCAAGTTACTAAAGTTATTGTGTGGAAGAGAACATCGTCTTCAAGATCATCGACTTCTAGAAATCCGTTGATTCAAACATCGAAAGAAGATTATAATGATGACGAAAGTGGAAGTGATTTTATCGAAGAGTTTTGTATGATCTCGGGAAGTCATTCTTCTTCGCTTGATCGGTTATACGCTTGGGAGCGTAAACTCTATGATGAAGTTAAAGCGAGTGAGATGATTAGGAAAGAGTATGATCGAAAATGCGAGAGGTTAAGGAACCAATTCGCTAAAGATCATAGCGCGAAAGCAATGGATAAAACAAGAGCAGCTGCAAAAGATCTTCATTCGAGAATTAAAGTGGCAATTCAGTCCGTTGATTCGATTTCAAAACGGATTGAGAGAATTAGAGACGAAGAACTTCAACCACAACTCTTAGAGTTTCTTCAAGGGTATGTGTATAGTAATAAGTAACTAATTACTAAAAGTTTATAACTTTTTTTGATTTAGACGCATTGGTTAATCTTTTATTGTCTCTTTTAGGTTGATAAGAATGTGGAAAGCGATGCTCGAATGTCATCATTCGCAGTACATAACGATTTCTTTGGCTTACCATTGTCGAAATTCCTCCAAGAAAGCGACGGAAAACGGTCTTAAAAGACGGATTTTGTCGGAGTTACTAGAAGAAACAGAGTGTTTTGGTCTAAGTTTTGTAGATTTGGTTAATAGTATGACTTCTTACGTGGAAGCACTAAATGGTTGGCTTCAAAACTGTGTTTTGCTACCTCAAGAACGTACTACAAGAAACCGAAGACCGTGGTCCCCACGTCGTGTCCTGGCCCCACCGATATTTGTCTTTTGTCGGGATTGGTTGGCCGGGATTAAATCATTACCGGGAGATGAACTTAGTGAGTCGATCAAAGGGTTTTCGTTGGATATGGAGATGTTGGGGGATGAAAAGGGTGGTTCGGTTTTGGTTTCGGATTCGTCGAATGTGCATTCGAGTTTGGCGAAGCTTCTAGAGAGATTGAAGAAGTTTTCAGAAGCTTCTTTGAAAATGTATGAAGATGTAAAAGTGAAAAGTGAAGAAGCTAGAGTTGCTTACACTAATAATTCTAACTGTGGACCAGTAAGGTAATTGAATATTGGAAGATGGGTTTTCACTCGAGTAATTTTTCCTAATAGACTTAACTCGGTAGATTAGGCATGAGCGTTCGGGTAATATGCTAAGGCCTTGGATGATCCAAATCAGCTACTAGAGTAAATGGCAATGCCATACATTTTCTTAATGACTAAAAATTTTTGTTTTCTTAAATCACAATTAATTATTGAAGTCATTAATAGCTCATAATGAAAACAAGATTGCAACAAAATTACCTCTGCTACCTACAAAATTTCCTCGTCGTTTCGGAAAAAAATCCTACAGTACTTATTAATAATAGTAGCATTTAAATATTATGTTTTACCCATAATTAATACGCTACAAATATCTCCTTAGTTAATAAAATTGCTCAAAAAACTACATTGAAAATAGAACGATTCTTTATGGTGAAATAAAATTTCTGTTCTCAAACGACACTTGGTATGATGGAGGAAGTTTAATGATTTTAAAAGTAAAGTATAACAAGGCTTATTTTATTGATGGTTTTGGATATGATTGTTGTTATAGTTTTCTAAATTGTGTTTTATTTGGCTGTTGAAGACTAGTTCTGGTTTTGATCACAAATGTCTTGGTCACCAAAAAATGACATTAGTATCTTGGTCACCTAATTAATAATACACAATAAATACACCCTTAATTAATAAACTACATTGAAAATAGAACAAACAACTCTTATGGTGAACTAAAATTTTGGTTCTAAAAAACAACACTTAGTATGATGGAGGAAGTATTATGTTTCAGAAAGAAAATTAGAACAACGCTTAATTTTAATCATTATTTTGGATATACATTTTTGTTATGGTTTCCCTATGATCACTTCATAACATATTAAATATTTATTTTCCAAATTTTGTTAATTGGACTTAAATGATCTAGACTAATTCTAATTGATGTGATCCTAGATGGCTCACAAACTGATTTGGGAGCAATGGAGGTTAAAGACGTTTCTAAAGCTTTGGAAATAGCAAATGGAGCGGTTACAAGGAGCAAAGCACGGGAGTTAGCTAAAGCCATGGAGGTTATGCTGCGAGAAACTCAAGATGGAGAGCATGGAGCTGCACCAAACTACATCAACTTCATCCAAGCATCCGGAAAAGGTCAAGGTACTCACTAAGCTAGCTAAGTGGAACCGTTAGTACTCTTTTTCCTATGCTTCGGTTTTTCCCATTGGGTTTTCTCAAGCATAGATTTTAATGAGGCTAATTGTTTCACTTCCCCTATGCTACTTAGTGTGTATTCTCGATTCTTAGAAGACTCTATATCCAAGAGAATGTTCAAGAATTTCGAAATAAAGAAGGAGCCAAAAATCAGATTTGAATTTGAATAAAAATGCATGTAATTTCTAGTCTTTGGTCTTTGGTCAAGTCTTTGTATTTACTTTTTTTTAATTAAGTTTTTTTGTTTTTCCTAGGAGTTGGAATGTGTGTATTCCCTCCTATATAAGACCCACGAAATTGCTTAATAAAACATCCATGTTTGGTTGTGATAACCTATTTTCGGATCAAAGTGTTTCTCTACGGTTTGGTGTGAAGCCAACGAACCCCTTTCTTCCTTGGAAGATTCTGACTATTCTTAGAGTGATTCTACTGAGTAGCAGACCCTATTCTTCATTCGGTCCAGCCATAGATCGTGTGATTCTATCATCTCCATCTTCGTTTCATTCCATCAACCGCAAATCCACTCATATCGTGTCTATCACACCATTTCGCATCATTCATCGTACCATTTCGCAACCTCTGATTTATATACTTCAAAACCAGTAGCTAAGTCACGCCAAAGACAAGATTCTTGGGTTAGGATCACATCAAGTGGTATCAGAGCACTTTGGCGTAGCTAAGTGTCTCATTTCTCTTTCGAATTTTCAGTTTTATGCGATTTTTGCTTGAAGAAAAATCTGATTGCTCATCTTCTTTTGTGACCGTTCATCTTCTTATTTGTGACTTGTTGTATTTTGAACTCCTTCATACCATAGTTGCTTTGATTTGTTTTCGTTTTTGTTGTTTTTGATCGAAAGGATTCGATGGTGACTAACGATGAAGAAGAATCAAGTAAAGCAAATGATCGAAGGCTTATGATGGAAGACATGCGTCTGATGATGAGAGAGATGCTTGACGAACAAAGGAATGATGAAGTACCTCCAGCCCCTCGTAAACCACCAGCACCTAGACCGCACCATTGTAGACCCACGAATGGAGGAAATGGTGAGGATGAGTTGCTGCATACGGAAACCTATTATTCCAGCTTAAACAATAGTAGGAGAAGTCATAGAAATGATGGAGAACCAAGGAGACGAAGAGATGAACCAGCACCTCAAAGGCGACATCAATTTGACAACATAAAGCTCAAAATGCCAACCTTTGTCGGTAAAAATGATCCTGATGCGTATCTCGATTGGGAAAATAAAATGGATCTTGTTTTTGATTGTAAACAACCTCCTGAGGCCAGCAAGGTTAAGATAGCCGTGACAGAGTTTAGTGATTATGCTCTCACTTGGTGGGAACAAACCGTAACGACGAGAAGAAGAGTTGGTGATGCGCCGATCGCCAGTTTGGATCAACTCAAAAGTATTATGAAGAGACGGTTCATGCCAAATCATTATCACCGTGAGCTACATCAATGTCTTAGAAGGCTGAACCAAGGTGGAAAGAAAGTGGAGGAATATTTCCAAGAGTTAGAAACCCTAATGCTTAAGGCGGATATTCAAGAGGACCGTGAAGCTACTATGGCGAGATTTATGGGTGGTCTTAGTAGGGAGATTCAAGACAAGTTAGAGCTGCAAGCATATGTTGATATGGAGGATTTGCTACACAAAGCAATACTTATTGAGCAACAAGTAAGCCGAAAGCCGTCTCGATCCAACTTTATCTCGGGTCCGTACAAGTCTAAGGAGACCAACCCAAGCTATCAACGGGGTGACAAGCCATCTACTACTGGTCCTAAGGATGATTCTAAGTTTGATCTCAAAGGAAAATCAGAAGCTACTCCAATTAAAAGCAAAACACACATTCGGTGCTACAAGTGCCAAGGTATGGGTCATTTTGCGAATGAATGTGTTAATAAGAAATTGTTCATACTTCTAGATAATGGAGACATACAACCTGAGAATGAGAGTGAGAATGATGCTCCTACTGATGAAGAAGAGTTTGAAGCATTACCTATACAAGGAGAGTTACTAGTTGCTAGACGAACGCTAAGCCTACAAACCGAAAAAGAAGAAATCGTGCAACGGGAAAATCTGTTCCATACGAGGTGTTTGGTCAAGGAAAAGGTATGCAACCTCATTATAGATGGAGGTAGTTGTACTAATGTTGCTAGTGTTTCTATGGTTAAGAAATTAGGTCTAAAGGTTCGGAAGCATCCAAAACCGTTTAAGCTACAATGGCTCAATGAGAACGGTGAAATGAAAGTTAGTGAACAAGTCACCGTACCAATAAGCATTGGTAAGTACCAAGATGAGATTGTGTGTGACGTCTTACCTATGGGAGCTTGCCATATCCTTTGGGGGAGGCCTTGGCAATCGGATCTTGAGGTGATACACGATGGTTTCACCAACAAGCATTCTTTCGTGTCTAACGGTAAGAAAATCACACTTGTGCCTATGACGCCTCAAGAGATCTATAAGGATCAGTTGCATTTCAAAAAGCAAGAGGAAATAGAGAAGGTACCTATTGAAAATTCCAATCTCATCATCAAATCAAAAGAGGTTAAGAAATCCTATCTTTCGAGTAAACCGATTCTCTTTTTTATTGATAAGGAAACTCTAACAAGTTTAGCTAACATGGAGCCGGTTATTCCGAGTGAGATGCATGATCTTTTGCAGGAATTTAATGATGTTTTTCCAGACGATAGTCCGGAGGGATTGCCACCTATAAGAGGAATCGAACATCAAATCGATTTTGTTCCCGGAGCTTCATTACCGAACAAAGCCGCGTACCGTACTAACCCGGTCGAAACTAGAGTTTCAACGGCAAGTGGATGAGCTCACGAGCAAGGGACATATAAGGGAAAACATGAGTCCATGTGCTGTTCCGGTGTTACTTGTACCAAAAAAAGATGGTACATGGAGGATGTGTGTCGATTGTCGTGCCATCAACAATATCACTGTAAAGTATCGACATCCTATCCCTCGTTTAGATGATATGCTTGATAAGTTGCATGGTTCCACCGTCTTTTCTAAGATTGATTTAAAAAGTGGTTATCATCAAATTAGAATGAAAGGAGGTGATGAATGGAAAACCGCATTTAAAACGAAGCATGGTTTATATGAATGGTTAGTCATGCCGTTTGGTTTAACTAATGCACCTAGTACTTTTATGCGCTTAATGAATCATGTGCTTAGATCATTCATTGGCATATTTGTTGTGGTTTATTTTGATGACATTCTGATCTATAGCAAGAGTCTAGATGAGCATCTTAAACATATTAGCTCGGTTTTGGAAATTTTACGAAAAAGTCTTTATGCTAATCTTAAGAAATGCATCTTTTGTACGGATAACCTCGTGTTCCTAGGCTTTGTTGTAAGTGCAGGTAGTATCAAAGTAGATGAGGAAAAGGTGAAAGCTATTAGAGATTGGCCGACTCCTAAGTCCGTAGGCGATGTTAGATCTTTTCACGGTCTTGCGGGATTTTATCGACGTTTTGTGAAAGATTTTAGCACTATAGCCGCACCTCTAACTGAAGTGATCAAAAAGGACGTGGGATTCACATGGGGTCAAGCTCAAGAAGAAGCAATCCATTCCTTAAAAGAGAAGCTTACTAACGCCCCACTTCTTGTTTTACCCGATTTTACTAAACATTTTGAGATTGAATGTGATGCAAGTGGAATTGATATTGGTTCTGTTTTGATGCAGGATAAAAGACCTATAGCATTCTTTAGTGAGAAGCTTGGAGGATCCATACTCAATTACCCGACTTATGACAAAGAATTCTACGCTTTGGTGAGAGCTCTACAAACGTGGCAACACTACCTATGGCCGAAAGAATTTGTGATTCATACGGACCATGAGTCTTTCAAGTACATTAAAAGTCAGCACAAGCTCAACAAAAGGCATGCTAAATGGATTGAGTTCATCGAAACATTTCCGTATGTGATTAAGTATAAAAAGGTAAGGATAATGTCGTAGACGACGCATTATCAAGAAGGTACACTCTCATTTCTAATCTAGGTACTAAACTGATGGGATTTGATCATTTAAAGGACTTATATGTTGATGATCATGAGTTTAAAGAACCGTACCTAGCTTGTGAGAAATTTGCAATTAATCATTACTTTAGGAAAGACGGGTTTTTATTTTATGAAAATCGTCTTTGTGTGCCTAACGGTTCTTTGAGAATTTTGTTGGTTAAAGAAGCTCATGGAGGTGGAATTATGGGACACTTTGGTGTTGCCAAGACTCTTAAAACCGTCCAAGATCATTTTTTTTTGCCACACATGCGAAGGGATGTAGAACGGGTTTGTGATCGATGTGTTACGTGTAAACAAGCCAAGTCCAAAGTTCAACCCCACGGTTTGTATACTCCTCTTCCTATTCATATGCATCCTTGAACTGATATTTCTATGGATTTTGTAGTTGGATTACCTCGAACCAAGAACGGTAAGGATTCTATCTTTGTTGTGGGTGATCGGTTTTCCAAAATGGCACATTTTATCGCTTGTCATAAAACGGATGATGCTTTGAATGTTGCTAATCTTTTCTTTAAGGATGTTGTTAGATTGCATGGCATTCCTAGAACTATTGTATCTGATCGTGACACTAAGTTCCTTAGTTATTTTTGGAAAACGTTATGATCTAAGTTAGGAACTAAGTTGGCATTTTCTACTACATGCCATCCGCAATCCGATGGTCAAACTGAAGTTGTGAATCGTACATTGTCTACCTTGCTTAGGACTTTGGTTAAGAGTAATTTAAAATCTTGGGAAGAATGCTTGCCTCATGTTGAATTTGCTTATAATTATGCAACGCATTCCGCTACTAAGTACTCGCCGTTTGAAATTGTTTACGGATTTAAACCTTTGTCACCGTTGGATTTAACCCCCCATCCTTTGAGTGAAAAATTCAGTTTAGATGGCAAAAGGAAAGCTGATTTGGTCAAGAAGATTCATGACAAGGCTCGGAAAAATATTGAGCACAAAACCGAACTTTATGCCAAGTACGCGAACAAAGGGAGAAAAGCCGTAAAACTCAACGTGGGTGATCAAGTTTGGATACATATAAGGAAGGAACGTTTCCCTAATGAGAGGAAGTCCAAACTGATGCCAAGGATCGATGGTCCTTTCCGTATCACAAAGAAGATCAATGACAATGCTTATCATCTCGATCTTCAAGGTAAGTACAACGTATCTAATGCTTTCAATGTTTCTGATCTTGTTCCGTTTATTGCAGATGATGAAATAGATTTGAGGTCAAATAATTTTCAAGAGGGAGAGGATGATGTGATCCTAGATGGCTCACAAACTGATTTGGGAGAAATGGAGGTTAAAGACGTTTCTAAAGCTTTGGAAACACCAAATGGAGCGGTTACAAGGAGCAAAGCACGGGAGTTAGCTAAAGCCATGGAGGTTATGCTGCGAGAAACTCAAGATGGAGAGCATGGAGCTGCACCAAACTACATCAACTTCATCCAAGCATCCGGAAAAGGTCAAGGTACTCACTAAGCTAGCTAAGTGGAACCGTTAGTACTCTTTTTCCTATGCTTCGGTTTTTCCCATTGGGTTTTCTCAAGCATAGGTTTTAATGAGGCTAATTGTTTCACTTCCCCTATGCTACTTAGTGTGTATTCTCGATTCTTAGAAGACTCTATATCCAAGAGAATGTTCAAAAATTTTGAAATAAAGAAGGAGCCAAAAATCAGATTTGAATTTGAATAAAAATGCATGTAATTTCTAGTCTTTGGTCTTTGGTCAAGTCTTTGTATTTACTTTTTTTTAATTAAGTTTTTGTGTTTTTCCTAGGAGTTGGAATGTGTGTATTCCCTCCTATATAAGACCCACGAAATTACTTAATAAAACATCCATGTTTGGTTGTGATAACCTATTTTCGGATCAAAGTGTTTTCTCTACGGTTTGGTGTGAAGCCAACGAACCCCTTTCTTCCTTGGAAGATTCTGACTATTCTTAGAGTGATTCTACTGAGTAGCAGCCCCTATTCTTCATTCGGTCCAGCCATAAATCGTGTGATTCTATCATCTCTATTGGGATCGGTTTTCACCCATTCAACGTTAACGTTTAAAGACCAGCGATTACAGGAAATGGCCCTCCGGACTCCCAACTAACCAAGCGGAATAGAACCTAGGTCTTCACATGGGGGAAGCAAGAGCCATGGAAAGTATCTGGGCGAGGCATAGGATCACACGAGACGTCACGAGAGAAGATGGGGTCGACAAGCGACCACAGGTTCGGCCCTGGCGACCAAAGGTTCGGCCCTGGCGACCACAGGCTCGGCCTTGGCGAGCACGGGTTCGGCCTCGGCGAGCAACCACGGGTTCGGCCTTGGCAAGCACAGGTTCGGCCTCGACAAGCAACTATGGGTTCGGCCTTATGGCCGAGCACGGCCTCGGCTCAGTGGTCGAGCATAGGATCGGTCTCACAGTCGACCGCGGACTCGGCCCAGTGGCCGATCATGGCCTCGGCCCGGTAAATCACCGCGTCCTCTCTCGTAACCTCTAATCACATTCGTGGCCCAACGACGCAGAGGTAGCTTGAGGCCCGATCCAGATATGAAGCCTGCATTAGCATGACCGACTCCGTGAAGACTTAGGAGGCTGTGCCGACTTAGAAAAACTATATATAGATCTTTGTAAAAACCCTAAGGGGTATGGGCAATTTCATACACAAACTCTGTACCAAACTTTTACACAGCAATAACAAAAACTCTTTCTCAATCTCTTGTGACCCCTAGCTAACATCGAAGTCTCTATCTCCTCAAAACCTTTACAAATCTATTTGTGTTGGTTTTGACCCCCACAATCTCCATCTTCGTTTCATTCCATCAACCGCAAATCCACTCATATCGTGTCTATCACACCATTTCGCATCATTCATCGTACCATTCCGCAACCTCTGATTATATACTTCAAAATCAGTAGCTAAGTCACGCCAAAGACAAGATTCTTGGGTTAGGATCACATCACTAATTTTGATCAGAAATGATGTCCTGGTCACCAAAGAGAAATAGTAATAGATTTGGGTCACGGTCAGGGAATGTAGCTTTATTTTGATCTTATCTTTACCTCTCTCCAAGGCTCCAATGGTGGAGGAAGAGTTGACATTTATACAGGTCAACTAGCTTCGTTGAAATTTAAATAATATCCAAATTCATATAATGATTACTCAATGTGTCGTGTATGTTAAGTGTCCACTACATCACCATGATCTCGTCGATTTAAATTTTAATTACACTTCGTGGATTGACTTAGATTTTAACTATTGTCGATGAGAAAATTAGGTTATCATGCTAATATGATTAAATGGCGTCTTCGGATAATATAGAAGATAATTACATTTGTCAAAGAGGACCCAATGAAAATTCGTGGCGGAAGTCGATCATTAACCTTACTTTAAAATTTTCAAACCACTTGCATGTTTGTTTGAATATTTTAGTTTAATAAAATTGGATGATTCATGTTGAGCATCGAAGAGCTTGTCCTAAATTTTAGAGGATCGCAAGTTAGTGAAAACAATAAGGGTTGTTTTACATATTTTCATAAACAAAGACCGTAAATGCGTTATTGGTCCGCTTAGGTTCAAGATTGGTCTTGCACAATACACATCTTCTATACACAAATTTTACGCTACTAGTCAATTATACGTTCAATAACTAATCCCCAAGAATGAAAGGTTTATTGTAAACATATCTACAAGAGAAGGTTATCAAACAAAAAAAAAACATATCTACAAGAGAAACCATCAACTCCGATTTCTTCGACGTATTGGATATTTGCCAGATCGACTGAACATCGTGGCTTTGGACCGAACTCGTTTTCATGGACCAAGTTCGTGTGATTTTTCTAGTAGTTTTCCGGGTCAGTGATCGAGTCTTTAGATGGTGCTAAACCCGGCACCATCAATTAGTTTATCACTATTTTGTTTTGTTTTTTTACAAAGAAATATCACAAAATGCTAGAAAACTAAAAAGAGTTGTTCACCGTGTACACCAAATATTCGATTACATTACCGATCGAGGATAAAAAGAATCTTGGTTTCGCAAAAGCTATTAATAACAAAAATAAAATTGTATCCTTTAAGAGAAAATTAGAAAGTTTGGAATCTAAGGGCTACTTTATAAGACGTGTAATCGAGTTTATCTCATATAACTTTAGATTTTAATTCCTAATCTACGTTATGATTTCAATAGATTAACAAACTTTCCGATCAAAAGGAATTTCCAAAGATAGAGGTTTTGTCACTTGTCAGGTCTTAGAGGAAGGAACCTAGAGATAATGACTTCCACGTAGGATCTTACGTGTGAACACGCCATTATGGGTCCCATATAGTTTCTTATTCTCTAATTAATTCCTTTTTCGCGTAATATCGTTTGAAGCATCAACTTTTTTTTTTATATACTGAATAGTCTGAATTAAGTAATAAGTAAGAAAATTAAGGGAATCTATTACGTGGAAGGCTTACTAATTTGATTGTTTTTGAGTTTTACCGGTAAATGCCTAAATTTGGAATTTTTTATAAGTGTCTTTTTGGCGAATAAACGTGAAGGGAAAAACAATCTTACAAGTAAGTAAGATTAGGACCTAACTTTCCATTTTCAATGTGGTGAAATTGTTCAACTAATTTTTTTTTGTAAGTTATTAATAAATGAAAAAATAACAAATAACTTTGGAATGGAATGAGGAATTTCGCTTAATATTCATGTAAATGCATTATAGCATGTTAAATGATAGTGTTTGCTCTATTTTCTACAATATATGACATTCTTTCCCCTTTTTGAATTTTCTTTAGTACCCTAAAATTTTGTAGTTCATTCTGATCAGAAAACAGAAAAATTATTAGTTATTTCCTCAACAATGAAACTTAAACCTCCTTCTTAACCAAAAAAAAAAAAACTTCAATCTAAAACTTTGAGCAAGTTCGGTCTATACACATAAACAAGTGAAAACGCTATTTTTTGTGGAAATGATGCAAATTTTAAATCTCGCGTACGACATGCAAAAACACTAGATTAACAATTACCTTAAATCTCAAATTATTTATCATAATTCTTAGGTACACCTACATCTCGACTAGAACTGATTTTTTGTTTTCGGCCACAAACGTTTTTTATATAACAATCAAGCAAATACATTAAATGTATCCATTAACCTATAGAGAACCAAACTACTACTAATATTAGAGAAAAATGCAAATTGCTCTACTAGAATTGGATAACACATCACATTATAACAATATTGATGTTAAAAATTGTCAAAAAGAAAAAACAAAGGTGAAGCAGAAGATCCATTAGCTTCCTTGTGACGCAAACTTTAACCTCCCTTGAGTTCTCACCTCTTTTCATACATCATACTCCTCCGATAGCTTTCTTGACTTTCCATCCCACTATTCTTCTTGCTTAAAAACTAACCCCGTTAATTTACATGATATACGTATTCCCCACTTGGACAATTATTATCTATACATACCACCATTATAGTACGTTGTAGTAAAAGAGTTTCATATTTGGTATTAGTATTACGCATTAAAATTTGATGACTTGGACCACATTATATCTTTGAATTGAGAAATGAAGCCAAAAAAGAATCAATACGAAATAATATTATGACCACCAAATATTCTCATGATTGATATTTATTACAATTCCTTCATTTTCTTTGCATGTATGATGTAAAGTACTTCAATCAGTTATTCCATACTTTTCTCTTGTGATTCACATGAGCAAAATAAGTAAAATGATAAATTTTCATGTTATTTTGGTGTTACAATTTGACATAATAAAAATAAATATATTTTGGTATTAAAAAAAAGTGGTTAGAGGCAACTGGCCTTTCAACTTGCCGTAGAATCAACAATATCACTTTTGGCTCTTACGATTTGTGTGTATTCATTTCTCAAAAGATTCTATTTCAGCAAATTTATTGAAAATAACTTTCAAAAACTATAGTGAAAGACTCAAAGATCATATGATAAGTTATATATACTATATCGACTTTTTTTTTGTTGTTGTAGAAATTGATATAAACACACGCTCTTCATAGAATTAAATAAATTTCAAACGATACTAAAACTTCGAGGGCTAAACTAATTTCTTGCAAAATATAGTTTTAAAGAAAAGTAATATAACCATGATTGATGATTCATTTTTATCACATACACACACCATAAAGTCGTATTATTTCCAAATATTCTCTTAGAACGGCTTAGATCCAAAGAATATGTGAACGTCGTTTTCCTATTGTCTAAGTCTCCATGGAATAAAATATAATCTCCGAGATGACGAACAAGAAACAAATTGTGAATAAAACAAAAGCATCTACCAAATTGTACACACCACAACACATATTTCAAAATAAAAAATCTATTGAACTATATATTATATAATTAAATATAATTGGGTGGCTTTAGCTTCTCGTATTATATAAACAAAGAACTTCACATCCAAGCGAAATCAAGAGCAACCCAAAAAATAAAAACTTTAGAGAGAGCCAAAAACTTTCATTTTAATCTATTTCAACCCCATCTCTACTACTTTCATAGATTCTTGATTTTGATTTCGATTTCGGTTTCGGTTTCGGTTTCGACTAAGAGGGTGTGTTTTTAATCCTTCTCTGTTTACTTATCCATGGCAGCTATAGATATGTTCAATAGCAACATAGATCTCTCTGATCCATTCAAAGAAGAGCTAATGAAAGTATATACAAGCTCTGTTTTTTCACTTCCTCCAATTCCAAACACAACCTTTACTTTCAATCAAACCACACCTCTTGGTCTAAACCAACTCACACCTTACCAAATCAACCAAATCCAAAACCAGCTTAACCAAAGACGCAACAACAGCAACAACAACTCAAATCTTTCTCCTAAGCCAGTGTCAATGAAGAACATGACCAATCAAAAACTCTTTAGAGGAGTTAGACAAAGACATTGGGGAAAATGGGTTGCCGAGATCCGTTTACCGAAAAACCGGACCCGGCTTTGGCTCGGAACTTTCGATACAGCTGAAGAAGCAGCTATGGCTTATGATCAAGCTGCTTATAAGCTTCGAGGCGAATACGCGAGGCTTAATTTCCCGCATTTGAAGAACAAAGACGGATCATACGGAGGAGATGTTTACTTCTTCTTCAAGCCTCTTCATTCTTCAGTCGAAGCGAAGCTCGAGGCGATTTGTGAAGGAATGAGAAAAACAGAGGAATATGATGTAACAGAGCATTTCCCGCCAAAAACAGAGTTTCAAGAAAGTGAATTTTTAGGGCTTTCCGATGAGTCTCAGGTTGGTTATTCGTCGCCGGAATCTGCTACGTTCTTGGATTTCTCTGATTCTGTGTTTGGTGATGAGATTGGGAGTTTAGGGCTTGAAAAGTTTCCTTCTGTGGAGATTGATTGGGATGCAATTAGCAAATTGTCTGAATCTTAAGGGGGAAAAAAGACTTCTTTTAATTTTTCTTTTAGGAATTTGTCTTTATATTTCAGTGTTTTGATGATGTCTTTGTGTTTAGTTTAAGTTAATCTTCTCTGCAACTGAAATTTTTTACAGTTGTTGAGAAACTTTTTAGGGTTTATGTTTAGGTTGAAATCTTTCTCTGTGTTTTGGTCTTGGCTGGTTTATGTTTTTTTCTTTCAAAAACCTTGTTTTGACCAATCGGAGAAGATTCAAAATGTATTATTATTATCTTTTAAGTTTTCTAATGAAGCATGTAAATTATTGGTGTTTTTTTGTTTCTTTATTTTACGATAATTGTATCATTATTGGACACTAAAAATAAATAAGGTATGCATGCTGATAAAGTATATTATTATAACCTTGAGCATATTTCATAGTTATGTTTCAACACAGCAAAATGTTAGAGGAAGAAAATTGGTATATACTATTTCTGCCGAAAGTTACAAATATGAAAATTTAATCACATATGAAAATTTTTATATATTTATTACGACGATAATATTTTGAAAAAATTTACGTTCGTGTTTGTGTCTATTGTGGATGATAAAGGGCCATGGAGGGGTTCCTAGTTGACATATGGGAACACATAAGCCACAAAGTTTGATTAAAACCAAACTTTTTCTTAACATTAAACCAAAAAAAAAAAATTGATTCTTTCAAGGTAAAGAATCTCACAATAACCACCAAATGTGGCAAAGATTAATACATTTTATGCATAATATAATTTTAAGTTTAGTTTGTCATATTATATTATATATAATTATACAGAAAAATAGACAAAGCAGCCTTATCCAATATTCGGATTCTTTTCTTTCCGCACATAAAGACAGTGTTCATTCGTCCAAAAAAATTGAAATGGATGTTTGTGGAATTATTAGAAAAGCATGTTTTTGTGAACGTTTGATTCTTTATAGCTCATAAATGTTTCTTTATACTGGCATATACTTTGAACAGACTTTTTTTTTTTGTCCGGCCAAAGATTTTATTACGAAAGCCCAATGGGCCTGATACACAATTCTTGGATTCCTAAAGAAATTACATCTGAAATATTGTATCAAGAAAAACACGTGTAATCTTTAGGATTCTTCTTCTGCTTTAAACAAATTCGAAACAGAGGAAGGTTTAATAAGACTTTAGAAACTAGATCTGAAAACCGGAACACAAAATCCTAAAAGATAAACATCCGATTAAACGGAAAACGAATCCGGACTAAGCCGGAAAAACGAAATCGGATAAACCGAAACTGAAATCGGATAAACCGAAACTAGATCCGATAAAGATCGGAAAGAGACTAAAAAAGAAAAACAGAATATGTACTAAAATCCGGGGCCGGCCGGAGCCGACCACGGGCCAAATCCACGATCAACTTTTCTTCTTCCTTTTTCTAGAGAGAAGAGGGAGAAAAGAAGAGAGAGACCCGTTTTATCGTTATACTTTGAACAGACTAATGGCGCATATATACACATATTGATCTATCTTTTTAAGAATTCCTGTTTAATAAAAAAAAAAAAATCTTACCATATGCTTGTTCAATTCACAAAAACTGATCCGATCTGATAAAACTAAGTGATATCCGAAAATTGTATCAATTTTTAATATGGATAGGGCGGCCCTAACCGAAAGCATATGAAATTTGTGTTTTAGGCATCAAAATTATATGTTTTTAATTAGGGCATCAAATTTTGAAAATCGAGTTTAGCTTAGTGGTCTGGTGGCGTGTATTTGTGTTTAGCATAAAGAGTCCGAGAAGCAGATATGGAGTTCTAAATTTTTTTTTTAAAAATAATGTATATTATTGAGCTTTAAATTTTCTTTTGCTTAAGGCATTAAAATTTTATGGGCCGACACTAAATATGGTTTAGATGGATTCACATTTTTGTATAAGAAAAACCGAAATTTGAGTACAAAACAAAAAAAATACAAATATAAAACTATGCCAAACCATGCATATTAAAATGATGTTTTTACTTTAAATAATATCATTCATAAAACCGAAATTTTATAAAAAAACACAACCACCGAACCCAATTTTTGGTTCGGTGAGCGAGCGACCGACATAGCGACTTCCTCCTAGATCCGCCGCCGTTTTTGGAGCTTCGGTTTGGTCGGCGTTGGGTGGCTCTCTCAGCACCGGCGTCGACCCTTTTGTTTCTATTTGTGGTAGTTCTCGCTTTTGCTTTTGTTTGGGCCTAGATCTGTGCTTTGCAAGCTCTGGTCTTGGGATTTAGGTGAAGATTTGAGAGCGATTCTGGCTAGAGCTACGTGTGTGGGGAGTGGTGGAGATGGATTGCGTTTTCGTGCTGAAGATTCCGGAGGTAAGATCTCATCCATTTTCTGTAGCTCTAGCGACGGATTTTCGCTCTCCCTTTTCGTCTTTGTTGGCTGGTGTCTTTGTTCCACATCTGGATTGGTCTTTGTTTTGGGTTCTTATGGGTCGATGGCTTGGTTGCTGGATTTGCTCTTATTCCTGCTTCTCTTTTAGTTACTGGTGTGGTTCCTTGGGGTTGAGCATCTTTAGGTCTTGTTGATTGGGTTTGCTTGTGTGATGTTGTATTGATGTGGAGTCATCTGCTGCCATTTCTCTCTTTGGTTTTATGAGTTTGGTATTTAGACGAAGCAGTGGTGAAGATTTTCAGTTCTGCTCTTGCGAGGAGGTGGCTAGTGTTCAGTCTGTAGATGTCTTTGGCTAGTTTGCGAGTGTCCGCGTGCTAGAGGTGTTGATCTTCTATGGCGATTTCCCTTCTCAGACAAGGTTTTGGCTTTGAGCCTAGAGATTGTTGAGTTCTCGGTGTCTCCGGTTTAGCAACTTGAGTGTGGTGTTTGTGCTCTGGGCTTCTTCTCCGTCCAGCTAGTTTCTTTGTCCTCTGTTGCTGGTAGAGAGTGGTTTGTGCAGCTCTTGGAGTTGTTTCCTTTTCTCTTGGTTTTCGGCGCATTGTTGACGTCTATTGGTTCGATGAGAAGATGGTTTATTTCGATGCAGGTTCCAGAGTTCGGCGTTGGATTTGGTATCTTCACTTCCTCATCTTAGTTTTATTTCTTTTTGTTTAATCTATGTGACTCCCTTTCGCAGGGCTTAAGAACTCTGGGGCTAATGTGGTAGTCGCCGGCTATTGTAATCCGACATAAGTGTTAGTCAAAGTAGATAATTCCATCGGATGTGGATAAGGGTTTTGTTAACCCTCTTTTTGTAATCTTGGATGTTGGGTTGGACCCTTTTAATAAAAATTGACCAGATGGAAAAAAAAAAAACTGAAATTCTATAAAAACAAAAAAAATCTAAGCCAGAATCTGGAGTGAACACCTAATATGATATGATAAAGCCCTCTAGTACTCTCAATACTATCCAAAACCAAATCTGTGTTTCAGATGGTCGAGCAAACAATTTGGAGAGATTGTTGGCTCCTAGCTAGAGATACTATGATTTTATTTTCCGTAACTTCCAACATTTTAATCTAGCCCAACAGTAAGACATCAAAACCAGATCCGTCTGCAAACGTCTAATCCCCTACAAAACTCATGTATGCACTTAATCGTTTGTCTACATTCCCAACTCTTAGTAATTACTTATAGGCTTTTTAAGTCTTATATGGTTCATATGTGGGCTTGTTGTGCTGAAATATGGATGACACAATCCTAAAGTATTCTTCAAATGTATATCAAAAAACGTATTATTCAAATATGGGCCGCAAAAAGTTGGCACTAAGTGAAGTGTTCTCAAATCCGGTTTTGAGTTCGTAAAGCTTTCTGATAATTGTAACCGAAGACAAATAATCTATAGAAAATTTCAAAAATAAAGGAAAAAAGGATCGGCCATGGGATGACAGAACTGCAAAATGATGACTATATATTTATTAAAAACTTGAATAAATAAAATAATTTCAATTACAAAATATATTTAAGTTTTTCATAATTTTATAATTTTTTGTGATTTCTTCTGTTAAAACGTTTAACATATATGTTGTCCCTCTACTAATATACAAGATCATGTTCCAACCTTTAAATATAAACTCTATGTGTATGTAAATAAGTTTAACAAAAGATAAACAAAAATCCTATAAATATAATTTGTTCATGTATTACTCAGTTTTTTTTTTTTTTGCAAACGAAATATAAAAGAGGCCCTATTATTAAAAAATTTAAAGCATAATGTTTGAAGATAAAAACAAAACCCACAAATATTTCTTAAAAAATACAAAAATTCATGTTATTCTGAAGAAAAAAAATTCAAAAGTCCTAAAAACCATTAAAATATATTTATTCTGAAAAATAACTCTTCTTGCATTTTTTCCTACAAAATTATCCGTCAAACTTACATTATAAGGTTTCTAACCATGTCTTTTTCAATCGTGAGTATGATTTATAATTATAATTTTTTTTATAAGTTAATATTTCATTTTTTACTTATTTAATTACATATTAATATGAGTCCATCACAATTTAATTATTTTTCCCATTATCTTATTTTCACGACAAAACTGTAAAACATATATTATTTGCATAAAAAAAAATCTATCCTTAAAAATTGAAAAATTTTTAGGCCCAACACCTAGGTGTCGTTGGTGTAACTACATGACCGGTCCTGTGCATATGTGAACATTAATTCATAAAGCTTAGATCGAAAAATTAAGAAAATATATAACTTTTTCTCAACTTGGAGTATACATAAGATAAGTGACTGTAATGTAGATTTATAGAGATATTAACTAGACATATAAACACTAATATACACGTCAAACTTTAAGTATATGTGTTTATAATATATTCATCATGTGATGGAGAAGGGCACGTGCATGGTCGGATAGGTAAAGAAGAAAATTGAAGGATACATCAACTTTTTAATTTTCGAATTTAGACAAAGAATAATGTATTTTATTAGTATATACAATTATATCTTATATTTAATCATAAAAACAAAATGAGGGCTTCGAGTTATGCAAGACACGTCGAAAGTGAAAAACTCCAACACGGAGCTTACTATGATCCATTTTAATTCTTTATACATGTCACAATCGATCCAACTAGTTTCCGTTCAAATTCGTGTGTACCCATTTCATTTTATAAAGAATAAATTTTCAACTTATAAGAATAGCTTAACATTTGATGATTTTGGGAAAGCATTTTCTAAATTAGTATAAGTCTTAAACAAAATTAAACCATATCGACATGCACCATCAATATTTTGTAAGTTTGATTGATATAGAAAAGTAAGTTTTTTAACGTTATGATATGGCAAAACAATGAGAAATAATCAGAATAGTATTAACTAGTAAAAGACGATGATATGATAAGATATAGCAATTTAATTACATTTTGATTGGTAAAATATAGCACATGAATACATAAATAAAAACTAAAATGTATTTTAAAAATTACCATCTTTTATAGATAACATAAATGTAGGACCGGTCCAGAGGCTATGCTGGATAGACCACCGTTTAGGACCACAAACATTTAAGTAGAAATAAATAAGTAATTTTTAGGCTACAAATAAAATTAAAAAAATTTTAACCACAAATATATGGGGTTTGTGAAATATGATGTTTTAAATTAATATTATTTAAATGTTTTTGAATAATAGAAATTTAGAAGAGATTTTTTAATTTATTTATTTTGAGCCACCGTTTTTGTAACACACGCATTTTTTTTTTTATATAATTCTCAAGATCATTAAGTACAACACATTAACCAACGGAAGACAATAAACCATTAAACCAATAATCGAATAGCTCAATTCAATTCCATTCTAACAACCTAATCAACCGTTCCAACAAATCAGAAACCATAACACAAAACATCCTAATCATCCTCCTCCTCTGCCATGATTCCGCGATCAAACTTTCTTATACCTGCAACACAATTGGGAAAAACGAGTTGCATGAGTATTATCACAAATACTCAGTGAGGCGGTCATCCCGTCTACTGGATACATAGTAAGGGAAATAGATTATCAATTACTACGCGATCAATCAACAATCAACAATATATCATCCATCAACATTCAACCAGTATTATCCAATTACCAATACGCAAATCCAGCAACACAATAATCAGTTAACATCAATTAACTTATCAAACAAGAACAATAACCAAAATTCAACAATCACGCAACTGGTGTCGATCGACATTCCCCCTGGTGACGATCGACACCACAATTCAATACTCAGAATTTTAATTTGGTGTCGATCGACACTACCACTAGGTGTCGATCGACACCACATTCTCATAACACAAAAATCACGATTTCAAAAGTGGGTGTCGATCGACACTACCTCTAGGTGTCGATCGACACCTCTCGCAGAAACCTAAACCGAGTCAAATCCTCTCGAGACTCGATTCCGTTTCATCGTACGAGATTACTCACGGCTCAATCCACACAGAACACAAGAACAATCACATAAACAATCCAAACATCTCAATCAACAACCGATATCCTAACAATCTAATTCTCATATCAACGATTACGCACTCACCTCGACTACGGATCAAAAACGGAGAAACGACGAAGAACGAGCGAAGAACGACGAACACAGCGACGAACATGGACTCTTCTCCACTGGAAATCGCCGAGAGACACACCACACACGATCCCACGAACCTCTCCACAAATCAACGACGAAGAACACGAAGAACGAATCGAGAATCCTTCGATTCACTCGAAAACTCTCTCGAAACTCTCACGAATCCTTTTTCTCTCAATCTCCTCTGATTTCTGATGGCCACGAACTGCAGGAACCTTTTATAAGCGATCCCTAGGGTTCCGCACCCTTAACCGAGCCAAACCGGACGAATTAAAATAAACCGGTTGAACTGACCAACATTGGTGTCGATCGACACCAACACCCGGTGTCGATCGACACCATCACCAAAAATCCATCATTTGGTTTTGGGTCGTTACAGTTTTTGTTGGACCCGCCAATGTATAACTAATTTTTATTTTATTTCTATTATATTTTTCTCCCTCTAATTCAGCAATTCAGCACTATATCTCTTTACCACCCACTACAAAAAAAGGATGGATAGTATCATTTATTTTATTAGTTTACATCATTTTTTGATTGACACAATTGAAATAACATTATTTATGTGAGCGACTTTAAAAATGGTGACTCTAATATTTTGTATCATTAAAAAAGACCGACACAATATCTGCATCACTTATTATAATTGATATTATTATGTATCGTTTATAAAAAATGAAACTAAATTTTACATTAGTTTGTATAAATGATGTTAAACATTTGTTTCGGTTATAACAATTGATGTTGAATATCTATATTACTTATTTAGTTGATTTAATAATTATATTAGTTATAAATAAGGTCTTTTATTTTAGCTGAAACTAATTGATGATTAATTCCGTATTAACTCTTTATTAACATATAGAAAATCTGAAAGATTAACTAGCTTTTTTGTAATTAAAGAAAATTTTACAAAAACAAAAAAAATCAACTAGAAGATTTTGTAAAAAGATAATCTGGCTTTATTTATAAAAAGATTTTGTATTCAACTATTCAACTTGAGTAACTTGCATCAATCATTAATATTAGCATCAATTTTAGTTGATGTATTTGTTTACATCATTTCTATAATTGATGTTAATAAAAGCATCAGTTGTCTAATTGATATAAATTCATATTTTAGTATCAAGTTTGTTTAAATGATACAAATTCATATAAATTGTATCATTTTTATTAAAGTGATGTTATATTAACTTTTATTAGCATCAATTTGTATTATTGATACTAAACCACATATATTTGTTTCATTTATAAATAAATAATTTAAAATAGAATCATTCAATTTTGTGATGTAATTTAAGTGATACGATATACCACTTTTTTTGTAGTGACCATTTTTAAATGTCTCACGTACGTTACATACAAATCACATCCGCAACATTTAAGTTTATACGCATTTAGCGAGTAATTACAAATATACTAAACTGAGTAAACTCCATATCAATGTCGCATAAACATAAATACACACTGCATGCAATAATTCAACTACGTATACTAAATTACTAATACTAGGTTATTTCATTTCCATAAATAACAGGATCGATGTGAACTTCACATCGCATGAAAACACGCTTCGATGATTAATATAATTACATAAATATGCAATTCAGATACGTTAAAAAGAAGATCATATCAATCTCATAGCTTTATAATCATCTAAAAAGTGTCGGTCCATTAAAGGTTTGAAGGCAAGGAAGATATAAAGAGAAGCCACCCGAATTGTAGATTGGCGACTCTTGGAGATTATAAAGAGTAACCTAAGGCATTCTTCTTTTTAACACATTCATAGATATAAATGATTTTAAAGTAAAGAACGTGCTTCTTTTTCTCTTTAAAGATGATTTTTCTCTGTAGAACATATACAAATTTAGGCCCAACATTTCTAAAATGGTTTCGATAAACCTTATTTTTAACTTTGTTCTATATTATGTGGTGATGATTGAATTTGATAATAGATACTTCAATTAAGAAAATAAAAAATATCCTAAAGCAACTTTTTCTTTTGTTGTTGCATTTTCTCACTTATATTATGTGTGTATTGTTGTAACATGGTTGCAATACACGGAAATCAAATCATAACTTCATAAGAGTCTTTGAACTACCAAGGTGTTGGAATATTATTAGCTTTAAAAGATATTTCTTTTTAATTTGAGATTTTAGTCTTTACAATTTGAGAAAGAAGGAATGAAGAATTTATAAAGATTATTTGTATGGGTTAATTTGTGGATAACCAAAAAAATATTACATCTTATAAACTAACCAAAAACCCTATATCTAATAGCTAGGATATTGCCACATAAGGGGGTTTTGGTTAGTTTATAAGATATAATTTTTTTTTTATGGTTATACAACCAATTATACCTACTTATATTTGATATTTTTGTTTTTGTTTTTAATCTCTATAAGCTTTTTTTTAATCCAGATTGTAAGAATCAAAACGTGACATGATCAGAAATAAGCTATGTATACTTTGTTGTGATCGTATATGTATGTACATATTGATTCATATCTACTGAACATTTGCAAATCGATGATTTCTATTTCTAGATATTCTGAATGAGCTATTTGTATATTTTAAAAATCAATTAAAAAAAAAACAATTATAGCTTCTAGCTTTACATTTTGTTTTTCTTAATCATGGACAAGTTCTCAATGATTGGAGGCATGTCGGCCAAAAATATATCATTACACTAATATTAGAACCCAACATCTTGTTAGCCGTGCCACATAATAGCATATGCCATATGTGACTAAAATATTCTATAAATCACATAATGATTTGCTTTGTTTAGTGTAGATTCATGTAATTTAGGCGTGGATCAACTCTACAAAAGGAATACGATTAAAAAGGTACTAGTAATGAAGTATCAAGTTCGAGTATTGGTTGGTTGGGATGAGAGATGACCTTATGATTAAATGAAGATATAGAGCATATATGATTTATTAAGAAGTGAGAGCAACTTGATCGAATAGTGAAATATTTTTGACAAAAAGGATCGGTTGGTTACCTTTTTTTTCTTTCACAGACGACGACGCCCATATATTATTGATCAATATTAATCTCAAAATTAAAGGCTAGAGCCTTTTTTTCTAATGAAAATAATTGGACGAGAATCTATTTATACATGGCCGCGTCTAGAATATTTAAAACTAGGGATTGCCCACATGCCCCACATGTTGTATGGATTTTAATAAATTTTGTAAAATATGCAATAATTTTTAATTTACTAACTAATTATGTATCTAATATTACATAAATTTGATATTTATAGTAAATAGTTATCTAGATTAGAAGACATCACAAAATTAAAGAAACAAGAAGCAAATACTCTCTCGGGCACTGGTACCAAGGAGCCGCTCGCCGAGATGAAATCTTACCGGAGCTCGCCTCCCTCCGCTGTATAACCTCCGTCGGTCCATCTTTCGACGAGATCCTCCGGACCCAAGGGGTCTTGGTAACCTGTAACCTTCTCCGTTCATCTTCTATGGAGTCCATCATGACCTCGAGTCACTCCGATCTCAACTTCCGCCATGCAGTCCTCTCGCCGGTGATGCATCTTATAGATCTGAGCTCGATACTGCATAATCGCAACGAGATCTCTCCGCCAGAACCACCGGTTCCTCCAGACCCTCCAGATTCGGTGAATCCATCGATCCATGAACCATATCCGGCCCATATCCGGCTCTGTTTATCTCTCTACCACTTGCTCATAATCACCGACAACCTCATTCTCCAATTAAACGGCGGTGTGTCTCACTGTATGCTTGTGTATAACCGGAGTTCTCTGTTCACCGGAGAAAAACACGGCGTCAACTTCACCACTTCACTGTTCCACCGTGGAAACGGCATCCCCCATGTGAAGTGGTCCCCATTCTCATCTTTGTCGTTGGATTTCAGTGTAAATCCGTTGATTCGACTCGGTAGCTTCCAGAGTCATCACCGGAGCTTCTCGTCTGTGGCTTCGCTTGCTTGGATCGGTCACTCCTTACTCTTGCTCCGATCACTCACCGGGTTTCTTCCCTTTCGGTGTAGAGCACCTCTAAAAGGATCGTATGAGGTAAACGTGAAACCTCTTCTCTTTCCTGGATTGTATCAACTATGGATTTGGCCCGTTAAGATGTTTGAATTAAATGATTCAACAAGATCAATCCTCTATAGATCACTCTCTCTTCTGATTATCAATGTCGTTGATTCAACTCCTAGTTGTTTGGCTAGGATTAGTATTGCGGTTTGTATAAGATTGAGTATCCCACTATCTTCCCTCTTCCCTAGAGTGGATGTAATCTCAAGTTTTGAACCGGAAGGTTCTAAGAGAGTCCTCACTGAATTGCTAGCTTTCGTAGACTTGTTGGGTCTAGAAGTGGTAACCGAACTCGATTCGACGAGTTTTGGAGGTAGGACCTCAATTTCAAAATCACAATGGCAAGTGATATCTTCAAGAGATCCCGACTATGTCATGAAATCTCGTTTGACGCATCCGAGTATCGTTTCGGATCCGCGGTCCCTTATCTTGTGCGATGAGAAATCTATCAAATTTTATGGTTTTATGCTTATGATGTATGTTTGCTTAGAGGATGCTTATTCCCTCTATGTAATGTTACTAAGATTTGAATGAATGAAGTTTGTTGACAAAAAAAAAAAGTTATCTATGTTAGAAGACAAAACATGTGTAACAAATTTGTATACATATAAAATGTTATATAACAAAATAAATATACCAGTCGTAAATACATTATATAGAAAACATATTATGTAGCAAAAATCTCTAACTTGTACATATGTCTTTATCAATATTCACTACGGTTGTGACACCCCCGGTTTCAAAGCATATGTGGTATATGCGGTATATGCGAAAAGACTTAAAAAGAGTTGATTTGGTTACCTATATCACCAAAGTGCACTTATCTCTTTTCAGTCACAAGTCTTGAGAGAACTTCAAAGTTAAGCGTGCTTGAGCTAGAGTAGTCTCATGATAGGTGACCTACTGGGAAGTCATTTCCAGTATCGTGTGAGTGAGGAAAAAACACGGGGAGAGATCGCGTGGTGATTTCCAGAGTCAGTAAACAAGACTTTCGAACCTCCCGGACTAACGCACCGACCGTCGTACATGGTGGGTCCACGGGCCTGAGAGTGGACGGATGATCATAGGAGGGGCGGTCGGGGCGTTACAACGGTTCCCTTAAAAAAATGATTGATCAACTTTTTTATTCCATCAAACACATTTTAAAAAAAAGTTTTTGATCAGAGTAGTTGCAATTTCTTTATGATTCTATGAAAACATTTGCATCATCTCAACAAAGATTTCAATATCTTTATGTTTATTTCATTAGAACCTTCACTCACGCGAAATATGATAATTTTTATTATATTTTTCTCATATTCTCTTTATCTTAATGAGATAAAAATATGTCTTTTTTGTAAAGTATATTATATTGTTTGATTTAGTAAATAAAATCACAATAACACTTTTAGTTATTGGAATTAGCTATTAAATTATTTGAATTAATTGTTAAGATTATAAAAATATTTAATATTTTCTTTAATTAATAAATTAAAAAGATAAATGTCAAAATAATAGATGACACATGGCATCTTGTAATGACTTGGGTTTAGAGGAAACCTTAATATATTACATAGATAATTTGATTCTTATATTATCTAATTTATATAACTTCTACAATGTTTTAATTAAATAACATTTGTCGTAATTTTATTTTTATTTGATGTTTTTTGGCTATTTGCATAAAACACTCTTTATAAAAAAATCAATTATTTTTATAAAGGTAATTTGATGTTAATTGTTTACATTCAAATTAATATTATTACCACACTTTTATTTTAAAGAATCAATACAAAAATCATAAAATTTAAAGGATAAATGTCAAAATTAAAAAAATAATATAAGGTTGTCTATAGAAAAATGACATGTGGCAGCCTCTTATAGATTGACCTTTTGGAAACCTTATAATATTATATAGATATGGAGGATTATAAAATTAAAACATTATAAAAATATCACAAAAGAAAGAACAATTCTCTGTGTTTTTTTTGAAGAAGTCTACTTTTTAGTTCAAATCTTTGAAAAAACTAAATATATATATATATATATATATATATATCTTAATTATATATTTAGTATCCTTCTAAGTAAAACTCGGTCATTTTCTCTTTCTTTGCAATTCAGTTCTCTAGGTTCATTTACAATAATGGTTCTAAATTTTTTTATTAAAAGATCTTTTAATAGTCGTAGAAATTACATACTTGTTACCCATGATCTCTACGCATGCATGGCCAGTTTCGATGACAAACAGATCAAATACACGTTTGCGGTTCTTATATTTGTCATAAAAAAAGTTGGCCTTTAAAATCTAAAAAACAAATTTAGTTAGTCTAGTAGGGTAATAAAAACTTAATATTTACTTTACAATTCAGTGATGATTTTATTTTTAAAATACTTTAAAAAAAAAGATTCATTTTTCTGTTTTTAGCTTGCGGTTTATTAAAATTTATAGTCGGCCTTATCTCTACGGTATCCGGGGAGGATTGGTTAATATTTCAAAAATTTTGTAAAATTTGAAAACTAACACTTGTTTTAAAAAAGTTTGAAAACTAATTTTGTTGTTGAATAAAAAAAAATAAAATATTCTGATAATTTGAAGATTTTTTAAAGCATTTTTTGAAATTAATTTAATTTAGCTATTTAAGATATATTATGAGTTCGATAAAAAAAAAAGATATATTATGATAATTTAGGTAATTTTATAGATATTGTTTTTTAAAGATAAATGCATATCATATCAATGTAGCTATTATAGATTTTCTTATTTATGTTGGATATATTGCAATCAAATCTTATCAAATATATCACCATTTTTTGAAAAAATCCGAAAATACGATTTTTTGTTCAATGTTCCTAAGTAGGAAAATCTTTCTCATTAATTTATTTTACTTATAATTTTAAAACTAATTAAATTGAAAGAATTTATGCTACATTGCTAAGTAGTAAAATAATTGTCATTAATTTCTTTTGATTAATTTCTATACAATTAAATTGAAAGATTTTTTTGCTATATTACTAAGTAGAAAAGTCATTCTCATTTAAATCTTTTGACTATAATCTACATAATTAAATTAAAATATGATTTTTCACCAAAGAAAGTTCGTTATAATAGATTAATATAGTCAAACATTTTTGGTCATTTTTTTATATATTTAATTATGTAGATTATAGTCAAAATAAATAATTGAGAATGATTTCCTACCTAGTCAGGGCCGGCCCTAAGACTTATGCTGCCTAACGCAAAAAAAAAATTTGATGCCCCCTTAAAAAAAAAAACATAAAACACACTCTCAGTAGCTTGAACTGGTTACCTCTCATCATGGTGAATATCACTTTAACCACTGCACCACAAAAAAATTCTTGACATTGATGCCCCAAACTTTTATATATCTACTTGATGCCTAACGCATCAGCTTCCTTGGCGTTAGCCAAGGGCCGGCCTTGTACCTAGTAATATAGCTATGAGATTCATAGATATGTTTGTGGGAGTTCATCATATACGTAACCTTCTGAAGTAAATCATATTGCATCAAAGCAATCATAAATTGGCCATCTCCAAGAAAAAGTTAATCGCATTTGTTCTCACTATTCTCTTTGTCATATCATCTGTTCATTGTTCTGATACAACTCAAGGCATCTGCTCTCCATATTTTTTGTAGCCATGTTTTTACGAATGTAAAATATATACAATATAGGTTTAATGACTTTTCTTTTAATAGATTTTGAAATCAAGTAGGAAAGGCCAAAAAAATACTTCGCAAAAATTTCGTGTGCGCGCAGAACTTTGCCGAATGTGGATTGCCAGGCTTTTTGCTTTGATCGTGCGCCTTTGCTATACGGTAATTATATCAAAGGCCTATGTTGTTGTTTTTCTAAGAATGATCAATAATGTAATCAAATATATGTAGCCGCTTTATAAATAATACAAGGAGCATTCGTATGGTTTTAATCATCTATGTAAAAATGCGAAAGCAATATATACGCAAATAACACCAAATTGAAGTTAGTTTGATTAAACTTGAGCAAATTTTTGGTAATTCCCACTAAAATCTTTTTAAAAAGAGCGTAGTACAACTAAACAAACAACATTTGTTCATGTATCTTGGCAAATCCCATAGGAGCTGATCTGATCATCATTTAGTGAATAATATTGAGACATCAAAATATAAAAAAAATCAACACATATAAGCAAACCAAAAATATTTTGTCCATGCTCTAATTAATAATAAGATCTTTGAATATAAGAAAAACATTACAAAATCTCTAAATTTTCAACATGCTCCGGTGAGATATGGACGCCTAAAATCTTCATCTTCTGCAATTCCTTCAAGGCGAACCTTTCAAATTGTTCTCTTTTCAACATTGTAATAGAGTTTTGATATTAACATTTTTTCAGTATATATATATATATTATTGACAGGGTTATAATCAAAAACAAAAATTATACAATGCTTTTTTTTCTTTTCCATAAAGTACACAGTCCTCGAATTTACTCGTTTGGTGGTTTACAATAAGAGCTTGTCGCGTCCAAAAATGCATGTCAATATGGTCAAAGAATATTAAAATGTCTCATATGTACGACACTAGAACATATGTTATATTCTGTTTGATTTTCTTTAAGTTCTAAAGGGATCGATCACAATTGAGGATGATGTAAATAATGATACTTATTTCTTACATTTCGATGATATGAAATCTTCATTAAACTGTGTTAAAACTGTCTCGAGGGGATTTGAATTTATTGTTTTTTTTTCAAACTTTGGTCAAGCGTAACTAACACATCATACAACTTTAGATTAATCATCATATTTGACGAAATAAAGGACTCGATAAGAAGAGATTAATGTGGTTGGGAATGGGACAATTATTTGCATATGATGCTATGCCTCTTAACTAGGGTTACACATGTTAGGTAGAGACACTCGATTCGTTACACGTGAGGTGTGTCGGTTCGGAATTTTGCTTTTAACATTGCCCAAATATCATGCAGTTAATTAGACGTGTATTTTATGTTTGCGGAACGGTGATTAAGGTTTCGAACTACAAGTGATCATTTATGTCAAAAGTCCATAATGTTCTAGTTGTCAAAAAATAATAAGTAAGTTTCAGTCAAAAGTAAATAGTATTATCTTTCAAAAGTAAATAGAATTATCTGAAAAAGTGGTCATAGGAATAACTTTAGACCATATTAGTTCCAAAATCACGTGTGTTATCTCATGAGGTTTCCTTCTCATAGACTTACTAAGAAGTAAGAACCTTATTCAGATTCTTCCAATTTTTCCATCATTAAATTCTGATGCATGCATGCGAGCGGAGACATAAAAAATTGATTTTTTTCATCGTACTATAGTGGTAAATGTCATATATGGTATTCGATCTAACTTGGTTGGTTAATATATACTAAGACTCATATATAAGCTAGAATGTCACTATTACTATGTTTCTTGATAAAGTATTTTCTGAAAATTAATTCTTGAATAAATTATTTGATCGAAACTGATGATGGCATAAACCCGAATGAATACTTAGCACACCAAAGCATAAACCCGAATGAATACTTAGCACACCAAAGCATAAACCCGAATGAATACAGTTGTTAGTGATGAGCTACTTAGCCACATGGAATTCAAAATTTCAAAAGCTACAATAAGGGCCTATAGCATAATGAAAAAGCGGATAAACCCAAACGTATAGTCCAAAAACCTCGATACACCGAGTTTTCAACTTTATTAAAAATCTTACAAAAAGTTATACAACCCTAAGTCTACCCTTAGTTTGTCACCCAAGATTCATATTCTAAGCAAGAACAAAGACAAAACATTTGCCTTGAACACACTCTTGCTACCGTAAACAGAGCACTCAAGTCTCTCCCAAATAGAAAAGCTATTGCACTTTTCTTTTCTCTAAAAACGGCTAGACCTAAAAGACTCTCTTTTCACTCTTGTTATATTCATCGGGTAAGTAGATTTTCTAGTTGTCTTTTTTACTTGATTCAATCATTTTGAATATCTTATGATTTATCCTTTCCTTTTTTTATTAGCTCCTTTCAATAAACTTGCACTCCAAGTCCGTTCTTTTTGCCAAGTCACTTTATTCCTCTGCTGGAACAACCACGCACGTGTTCCAACAGCTTGTGTTCCACTGCTGCAAAGACCTCTCTTTCAGTTAAGTGACACTTTTGTCGTATTTAAAAGTAGAAAAAGTTCACGCGTTGCGTGGAAAAACTATTTAGATAAATTTTAAATTTATTTTACTATACATAAGTGATATTTAAGAAATATTCTCACAATTAATACTTTTTTAAATCATAATATGAAATAAACCATATGATAATATATACACATGTGTTTTATTTGAACACCATTCAAATGTGTTCTAAAATTTAAAATCTTCTTCTTTTGAATATCTTTGTTATAGTCTACTCCTAAATATATTCGTCGATGCAACCTCATAAATAAACAAAAAAAAAACTATATATGAGAATATGGTTTTACGTATTTTTAACTAATTTATGAAAATAATTAATTTTAGTTTTTTAGTTTAAAGTTAATATTACTATCACACTTTTATTTAAATCAATACATAAATCACAATTTTAAAGGGTCAAATTTCTGCAAAAAAAATAATTAGGAGGACAAATATTAAAACTAAAAAAATTACAAGGTTGTAAATAAAAAAAAATTGACACGTGTCATCCTCTCAAAGTTTCACCTTTTGGTAAACCTAAGATATTATATAGATTGCATGTTAGGGCATGATTAGCTGATACAATTCTATAGTCTTAATATGTAACCGCTAAAATAATAAGCTATAATGAGCTAACGTGATTAGTCTTTAAAAATAAAAATTCCATCAAGATTTTGAATTTTTCCAATTATATTGGTTTAAGGAACATGGGCAGTGTTAGAACTTTTTTATTGGCTTTGGAGGTAGTAAAATGGAGGCATTTTCCGGCTAGACAAGTTAGGCATTTCCTAGACAGGAGGTAACTACTCTTGAAGAATTCTTTTCACCATATCTATTTTTCATCATATAGCACAAATCATATCTTATTATTTATATTTGGATTTCCTTACTATTATTATGTATAAGTGGATATAAAAAGTGGAAACACTCAAACACTATACTAAAAATGTTAATTATACCACATAGATGTTGGTCTAGCGACATGTTAGATGCTTTGTTGAATCCCGTTGAAAAGAAGTAGAGATATAAACATGCATTTTTCTGATCCACTTAAACGTAACAAAAAAATGTGGAACTATTTAGAATTAGATTTTCTGTTTCTAGCAGTTTTCCAAATTTATTCACTTTATAATTTAATACACATGTTACAACCACCCATTGCTTTGTTTTGTACAACATCAAGCTCATAAGAAATTCCAAAGAAAAATATGTGTCGAACATCATATTTTTACAACATCAACCTCATCAAGCCTTTAAATTCCAATATAGTTATTATTCAATTTATATTTTCCTTGAAAGAAAACATTTGATATGATTCTTAATTTTATATGACTTCCTAAGATTATTATTAATAAGAAGAAGAAAACAAATTAGGAGCAAGAGGGCAAAAAAGAAAGAGCATATGCACACTATATGGGAGGGGACCACGTGGCGGTTGCTGGGGAACGCTGCAACGCCCAAATAACTAAACCCACCGGTGAGACCGGAAAAGCCGCTTTGTGAGGCCCACTAACCATATAGTAGGACCCACTCTCAATGGGTTCCAACACACCACAATATCTGATTTTGTTTTTCTTTCTTGGTTAAGTTAAAATGTTACCTAAAAAAAATTATTTTCCTATAATAATTTGCGACTATAAATTCACACTATACCATACCTCAACCTCTGTCTCTCTCAAGCCCACACAACACATTCTCACTCTGTTTTTACAAACTCAAAAACTCTTTTTCTCTCTTTCGTTTCGACTCGAATTTACAAAACAAAAAATGGGTAACAATTGCTGAGTTTTGTTAGATTAATACATGCACACACAAGTTTATATATTTTATATATCCTTATCTGTTTTTTTGTGTTTTTTCAGTAAGATTCATTGAAGAAACCACAAAAACCGTGGAAAAAGAAATAGGAAACAAATCTATGAATGATGTAACAACGACGTCGAAGAAGAAGAAAATTCTTCAAGATATTCATATAACCAATGGAGGAGGATTAATCAATTCATTGGTTGATTCAATGAGAGCTTGTTCTCCTACTCATCTCAAATCTTTGATGAAACAAACCTCCTGGCTCGTACGTATACATATCATTTCATTATCTTATTTTGTTCTTTCTTTTTTGTTATAATTAATAAGAAGTGTATATATCTATATGATTTTGCAGACAGAACATCCATCAGCTTTAGATATGTTCGAAGAGATTCTTCATGTTTCTCAAGGAAAACAAATTGTTATGTTCTTGGATTATGATGGTACTTTATCTCCCATTGTTGATGATCCAGATCGAGCTTTCATGTCCAAGAAGGTTCTTTCCCAAAACCCAAATATCAAAACATCATATATATACTTATATATTCGAAAATACTGAACTTATTCATTTTTTTCTGTTTTGGTTTTAAGATGAGAAGAACTGTGAGGAAACTAGCAAATTGTTTTCCCACAGCCATAGTTAGCGGAAGATGCAGAGAAAAGGTATACTGAAATTTTAAATCAATGATTTTAATTACTAGTGATTAAATATTGAAGCTAATTAATTATGATAATTTTGACAATTTTTCAGGTTTATAATTTTGTAAAACTAACTGAGTTGTACTATGCTGGAAGTCATGGAATGGACATCAAAGGACCAGAGCAGGGGTCCATATACATGGAAGTAAGAATTTAACTTTATATATACACCTTTTTTACATATATAAATAAAAATTTAAAAACTGATAAATGACTAATATCTTATTCTTTTGTATTTTTCTCATTTTTGATATTACAGGATAGTAAATCTCTTCTTTGCCAACCAGCTACAGAGTTTCTCCCCATGATCGACGAGGTCACATTCTTTTTCAAGATTCAAATCTTCCATATAACCTATTTAAATAATAATAGCAAAAATATAGTCTATTTTTACTTACATCTATTTAAAATATATTTTTCTTCAGGTTTACCAACAATTAGTGGAGAAAACAAAATTAACTCCAGGAGCCAAAGTTGAGAACAATAAATTTTGTGTTTCTGTTCACTTCAGACGTGTTGATGAAAATGTAAGTTGATATTCTTTTTTTAGAGTATTCCATTAATTTTGCAATAAAAATAAAACTAACCAGTAAATTAATTTATTTATATATTGACAGCACTGGAGTGATTTGGCGAATCAAGTTCGATCAGTAATGAAAGATTACCCTAAGCTTCGTCTTTCTCAAGGAAGAAAAGTAAGATATAGTATTAATTATTTCCATTTGAACTATAACTATAATAAGTTTTTATTAACGGGTTTATCTTTTGGTATGATGATTTTAGGTTTTGGAAATTCGTCCCATCATCAAATGGGATAAAGGCAAAGCACTTGAGTTTTTATTAGAGTCACTTGGTAAAATTTTCATCAACTAAAATTTAATTACGAGTAATATGATATTAATATCAATAACTAATTAGAGTCACTTGTGTAGGATATGCTAATTGTACCGATGTTTTTCCTCTCTATATCGGAGATGATCGCACAGACGAAGATGCGTTTAAGGTATAATATATAGTCTCGTAATTATTACAAGATTAGATTAAACAGGTAATGTTCAATAAGTTAACTAAATAAAATTATTTTAAATGATGTTATAGATACTGCGAGAAAGAAGACAAGGTCTTGGTATTCTTGTATCCAAATTTCCAAAGGAGACTAATGCGACCTATTCTCTGCAAGAGCCCGATGAGGTAAACTGTTTAATCATATATAATTTAAAAGGTTAAGTTAAAATTCTTGAAACTGTTATCTATGTCCATTGTGCATGTATTATAAGCTAATTACACTATACTTTTTTCTTAATTATTAACAGGTTATGGATTTCTTGCAACGTTTAGTGGAATGGAAACAATTGAGATCCGGAGAATGATGAGAGCTAAAATTACATGGGAATCTTTTTATTTTTAATAACTTGTAATATAGTTTTTTTATTTCTCCCTACTTTTATTGTACTCACCGAATTTTTATAAGAAAAATGTAGATCCCATCATCAAGGAAAGTATTATATATAAATATCAATCATGGTTCTATATAGTTTTCTCTATGTCTATGCATCATAAAATATTTTATATAATATACTCTTCATGATCCTCAAAATGAAATGAACACATAATGGGCTAATAGTTGGTATGAGTTATGAGAAGTGTCAAAGATAAAGGAATAAACTAGAATACAAATTTTACTCTGGATATTTTTCTGATCTTGCACCAATCATATTATAAGAAGCAGATGAAATTTTCAGCATTTTTTTTCTTTAGTTTGGTTTCAGTTGATGGAATCGAAACTCACTTCAACGTTCGAATTAATTGAGCAAAATTTTGAACATTAGTTTATATACATGATTACTTCCAATAGGGGTTTTCTCAAGCATCAGAATCTTAAAGGTGTCATTAAAAAATTGAATCTTAAAACTCAGCTCACGCTGTAGAATCTATTTGCAAAGAAGAAGAATCTTTTTTATGTTATATATTTTCGTAAAACATAAGAAAAAATGGAATATTCTATTAGGCAACACTTGGGGTGGGAAGATAGCGTCAAACAGACTCGACCTATGCTATGATCAGATCTTTGCTTCTAAGCTTAGTTAATTAAGGCTTAATTACATTGTTTAAGTGACAAAAAGAAAAAAAATTCCTGATTATACGTAACCAATTATCTTTGGATGGAATCTTTTGTGACATTATTTGTCTAAAGTCTTAGAAATCCCAAGTAAAGAGAACCACAAAAGAGAATCTCTCTGACAATACAACTAGATATATATAGTTTGAAGTCAATGTTCAACAATTTGTGTACATCGAGACCTCGTTCAAATTTCTTATGATCATTATATGGCGGGATTTCTTTTGTTTAAAAACATATATAGACCACGTAGCCTAATCACAATGTGTATTTGGTTCTTTTTCATTCAACCATACACTACAAAAAAAGTGGTATATCGTATCACTTAAATTACATCACAAAATTGAATGATTCTATTTTAAATTATTTATTTATAAATGAAACAAATATATGTGGTTTAGTATAATAATACTAATTGATGCTAATAAAAGTTAATATAACATCACTTTAATAAAAATGATACAATTTATATGAATTTGTATCATTTAAACAAACTTGATACTAAAATATGAATTTATATCAATTAGACAACTGATGCTTTTATTAACATCAATTATAGAAATGATGTAAACAAATAAATCAACTAAAATTGATGCTAATATTAATGATTGATGCAAGTTACTCAAGTTAATTTGTCCCACATCGATAATCATAGAATAGTTGAATACAAAATCTTTTTATAAATAAAGCCAGATTGTCGAATATGTAACTTATGGTTTACGTCTATAATTAAAATTCTTCAGAATCTTCTAGTTGATTTTTTTTGTTTTTGTAAAATTTTCTTTAATTACAAAAAAGCTAGTTAATCTTTCAGATTTTCTATATGTTAAGAGTTAATACGGAATTAATCATCAATTAGTTTCAGCTAAAATAAAAGACCTTATTTATAACTAATATAATTATTAAATCAACTAAATAAGTAATATAGATATTCAACATCAATTGTTATAACCGAAACAAATGTTTAACATCATTTATACAAACTAATGTAAAATTTAGTTTCATTTTTTATAAACGATACATAATAATATCAATTATAATAAGTGATGCAGATATTGTGTCGGTCTTTTTTAATGATACAAAATATTAGAGTCACCATTTTTAAAGTCGCTTACATAAATAATGTTATTTCAATTGTGTCAATCAAAAACTGATGTAAACTAATAAAATAAATGATACTATCCATTTTTTTTGTAGTGATAGGGTAATATTCAAAATCAAGTTTAGGTAAAGTTAGTGCTTTTAACGTAGTGTATTGTGGTCCAATTTTGACTTCCTCCTTCCATTTTTGTTATAAAAATTCAAACGATAGCTTGTAAATAATTTTTCTTTTTGACTAAAAAACCTTTGATAAAAAACAGTTGATTACATTTAACCGATGCTACATGCATGTGAATAGTTGACAGAAAAATACTACTCCTATATTTTGCATATTGTTACATCCTTTTTTCACAGCATTGTTGCATATCGTTTTGACGGTTGCGTATTTCATTTTTTTATAATCTTGTAACATAATCTTGACACCACACTCACAAACTAATTGAGAAATAAGAATAGCGTTGTGAGGGTTGTCCAAAAAAAAAAGGAATAGGGTTGTGAGGTTATGTATCGTTTAAGATGTATAATTATGATAATTGAAATTCTACATTACCAAACATCAGAAATTAAATGTAACTAGCTGTGAGAGCAAAATTAAAACTTGTCAGTGAAAATTTTGTGGTATAATATATACGTATATATCACACAATATAAATTTAGAAATCAGAACAATATTCAGAGTTTTTTCATATGAGATTTTCCCCCACATTTATTCAAATTTCCTAATTTATTGTTAGTATTTTTTTTAGTACTTTTCCCAAACAGATTATCTAGTATTTGATACTTCAATTGTTAGGGTCACAATCCCATGTGGTCAATTCAATACTTTGACTCAAAGAAAATATGCAAAATAAGACTTTTCAATCTTTTTCTTATAATTATAACAAATGTAAAAAAAACACAAGTAGGTCTACTTAAATTAATATGTTGCAATGACGCACTTGATTGACTTCCGATATCTTAGACGTAGACATAATTAACAAATATGTAAGGTACTATGTTCCTATACCATGAGAGACGACGAAGAAAATATTTTGTTAATGATTAAAAAGTGATCAAATAATCTACTCTTTAGCAAGACTTTAATTAGGGTTTTCGTCTTCTCTCATTATTAGCTAGCTGTCTACTTTTAAACAAACGATCAATGTTAAATCACTCATATCTCCCGACATGCCACAAGAAGATCAATGTAAGATTTGGTAGCGTATTAATCTATATTAGAATTTAGAGAGTTTAAATGTTAGTGTCCAAAATTATTATTGAAGTGAATATTATTTTATACGAAGTGTGCATATACTGTATTTTTTACAACCCTATGTGTTTAGGGATGTCTCATATGCTCTAGAAAAAGGTGGAAAGTCCATTGGACCGTGAACTATGAAACTTATCTAAAATTTTCCAATCACACCATCATCGACACGTGTTAATCACTACATTTAAATAACCTACTACTCCCTCGTTTTCTTTTGATTTATTTTGTAAAATTTTCACAACTATTAAAAAAACACATTAATTCTTAGTTATAAATATCTTGTTTTTTATACTAAACAATTTTCTATGAGTTTAAACCAATAGTAATTCAATAAAACCAATTAATGTGTCTTGGAATTTACAATTCATCATTGTTTTTTCATTAATAATGTATTGAGAATGTAAAAAATCAATTTTTTACAAATATTTGTTTTTCCTACAACATCAATCAAAAGAGAACGGAGGGAGTAGTTCTTAATATTCAAATTATTCAATGAATCAAACTTGGAGTATTTAATTTAGATATATTAATTACGAAAACCCTGATTTGCCTTTATAAATGAGGGAATCAGCTCTATATCCGGATCCTTCACAGGATCATAGTCGTTGGGCAATGGTTTGTTATAAAATATAAATGAATAGGTAAGATATATTTGGGATAAATAAAATGCAGCTATTGTTCTTAAATTATATCCATTAATTACGCCATGCAAATTGGATATTGAAAGTGATTAAAAGAAAAGTGTTTCAAGTTGTTTTATTTTCTTGTTAATAAAAATTAATCCGTTAACATTGCAGCATGTTTATTTTGAAGAGATAACAGTTAAAAAGTCTTGACAAAAAAAAAAAAAAAACAGTTAAAAAGTCAAAAATGTATATAACTATTCATTTCACCATAAATGGTACTATTATATATGTGCGTAACTGTCAGTGTCAGTAAGTTTAGTTGGTGGTAGTTATGTAGGACAAAAACATTATATCGCCGGGTATTGCTCCATGACTGAAACCTAAGCTAATATAAAAAAAAGAAAACATTCTTTTAATGTTATTTTTCGCAACATATTTGTAAGCTTCTTGTAAATTTAGTTTTTGTTTATCAACTGATTAGTAAATTTGCATTATTATATGAAATATTTGTCATTCAAAGTGTTAACTTAGTTATGTTTATCTCATAAATAATTTTTAAATAATCAAATTTCACAAACATCGATTTACATAAATTAACATCATAGAGATGTGTTATTATTTTATTTTACCAAAAAAAAGAGATGTATTATTATTATTATTATTATTATTATTATTATGCAAAGATTGGAATTTTCTGAAGAAACATGCAAAAATATGCAAAACCAAATTAGAGGCAAAATGTGAAAAATGATCACTACCAAAACTAAAATCATAAAACGATAATTAATTGGTGGAAGACATAAAAATGTACGAAAAGTAAAAAAATCTGTTTAGACTTCAGCTTGACCAAAAAGAAAAAGACTAATTAAGTCGGCGTATGGTTGGCCAAAGATATTTTTGGTTTTCTAATCTATTACCTCAAGTTACATTTTGATCCATTAAAATAAACAAGAATTAGTCCAATTTTTTCTTTCATTTGTGGCTTAATATTTTTCTTCATTGGGTAAGGGTTTTCAACCAGGGAGAAAAACGTATACTAACTATAACATGACTCTAATCAAATTATTGATAACCGTATTAACTTGTTGGAAAGAATACTCCTTCCGTTTTATATTAAATGTCGTTTTGAAAAATGTATATGGTTCGTATTTGAATGTATTTAACTCAAAACACATCCAGATATATTTCAGATATATTTTATCAGAACGACACTTAATATGAAACGGAGAGAGTAAAAGTTACGAGCTTAAGAGTTGGAATCCACCAGAAAAGGTGAGATAGATTCTCTCTATCATTCAACTTTTCTTACTTTAATTTCTCGAATTGTCCTTTTAAAGAAAAAAATATTTCAGGCCCCAATTATTGGCCGACTAAATTTTATAAAACCTATGAAGAACAATAATAGTAGCATTCGACCAATAAGTAAGTTTTCAACTCGTAGACCTCTTTTGGTGCATATAGGTCAATTATAAAAGATTCATTCATTCGAGAAAGTATGAAAATAGTAAAAAAAAGTCCTAATAATGCATGTCTTCTTCGAAATGTTTGTCTTGCACCAAGTGAATGTAACGTGCGTGACTTCCTCATAGTCGTATACATTCATTAATTTCAATATAACAATAATGTTTGCACACAGCAGTGTGATGATTACGTCTCGAAGGACCCAAAGGCCCAAAACCTTTTTAATGAAATTATTTGAGAATTTTCAAAAAGTACCATTTTTATAAAAATTGTCATTTTAGACATACCAGTTTGAAAAAAGTGCTAATGTTACTATTTACAAATTTTATAATCATTTATGTTTATATTAACTATGTTATGTTAAGATTTAATTTTTTGGATTTAAAATTTGTTAGGGATCAAAACCAAACTATGTTATAAAATTTTGGATTTTAAAATCATTTATGTTTTTTTGGTTATGTATGGCGACGAATTATAGCCAATTTATCTTATAATAAAACCAAAATATTTTAGCGTTTAAATAAAAGAATTTACAAATTATTAATGTTATGAAGTGTAGATCAATTTCGCTAGCGTTTTCAGTTAAATTCTAATTTTCTTTAAAATAATTGTGCTAGTAGTTTTTAAAATGTGAACTTAGTATTTTATCATATAAATTTAAACACAAACGCAAATGTTTAAGTTTGAAAACATTCAAAACCTATACTTCATGATCATCTTTTTAAGAGCTTAAAATGAAGTACTTTGAGTCTATTAAAAATCTAAATACACATACAGTACATTAAACACTCAAAAATGATATGTGGTTATATGATACGGTACCTTTAATCATAACAACAATAACCAACAAACCAATAAAAATTAGACAAACAAAGCCCCTTGAATTAAATTAATTAAATACCAGCAAGACTACATCTTGACATACCTCATTTGATGCCTCCATATTGTATAAAAAAACAAATAAATTTTCTATTTATAAATTTTCAAATAAAAATGGACGGGAACAGTTCACATGACCAAGATTCCTTTTCTTCATGAATCATCTTAAGATGTTTTAATGAATCACTTTCCAATACGTGTTATCTGAATGATGTGTTCATCATTTACGCATGCTACACATATTGTATATGTATATGTATATGTATATGTGTGTGATGTGTATGGGAAGTTCCAAACTCTTTGGTGGCATGTGGAAGCATGTGACTCAGATGCCCTCATTATAGGGAGCAAAACTTGTGTGTCGATCTTTTTTACTTGAACAATCCTCTCTCTGACACTTCTTAAAGATAGAAACTTTTCTTTTTGTATTTAACTTAGCTTTTACAAAATCTAAGTGATTTTAGTGGATGATGATGGGTTTTGATACTAAAACAAATCAACGAACACAAACCACTTTATACTCTTAACCATATGAATAAACAAAATTTTAGGAGATTAATATAGAGGCATGGGTTCCAACGAGACCATGTGGAAATGTTTGTATTGGTCTTTATTTATTTAGTTTTTAACTGGTATCATCAACCACAACTACTAGTCTCGAATTGGATTAAGATGGTTTTAATTACGAATAAAATATTATGAAGAGAAAACGTGAAGTGACGGTTTAAAAAATCCAAAAGAAAATACTATGTCATTATTAAAATCAACATAAACATTGCATATAGAATCCGGTTATTTTAATAATCTTTTACATATACAATTATGTTTACTCTCTTCAGTAAATGGAGTGATGTTGATTTGGGCCTTTACTTGAAGGTTTTTTCCATTCACCAAGAAATATTAAGGGCCCCCGGGTCAATTTGTTCTATAACAGTCAAAAATATTATATTTCAAAATCTAATGGCTAGAATTTGATCACATAAGGGTATTTTGGTTAGATTTTAAAATGGGTGAATTGCAAGAATAACAAACAAAAAATTAATAATTCATCATTTAACTAAAACTAACCTATGTTGCTTAAGGATATCCACTAGAACTAGGGTAAATAGTTAGATTTTGAATTATAATGTTTTTTTTGTGTTATTAAGCCTAATTTCCCTTTTAAAATATAGTTTTTTTTTTTTAGTTATATAACAAATTATTCCTATAATGGGCTAAATTCTCAGTAAGAAAAGAAAAAAGACTAATGAGTAAAATCATCTTACGCTTTTCAATATCTAAAAGAGTTAGGGAGAAAATGCATATGTAACTAAGTAGCTTGAAAAATGATTAACGTATAGTAAGCTAGCACGCTAAATGAAGATGTGCTTACTCGGTTTCTCAATCAATTGCATAGCTATGGTGATAGTATATATCGGAATGTATTCTTCATTGATGTTGCCATGATTCAGATTTGAACATATATAATAGTCTAGTTCAAACTACTTACTGAACACGATTACAAAAGAGAGAGAGAAAAAAGCTATTGGCGATGGCTAAAAGACTCAAAAACAAAAGTCACAGTTTGATCAAACCGGTTTCACTTCACAACGCAAGAAAACATATGATCTAGGAACCGTAAGCACATTACTAGCCCACTCAATCTTTCCCCTAAGATCATCATTTTTATCCCTTTGAACCCCGATCACCGCGCACCAAATATTATTTTCTTGAATACCAAGCGCAAATTTTTCCCACAAGACTAAGAGTTTCCCATTGTAGTTAGCTATTGCAACAAAACCACGTCGACTACTCCTATTCAATCCTTTTAAACCTTTGACCACTCTCCATTTCTTAAGCTTGGTGTCATACCAAAAGAAACTTTGTCCATCATAAGAGTACCTTACATTCTCTATTTCAAACTTAGTCTCTATTGTTTTTGCTTCAGTTTCCCACTTACCTTCTTTCGGATCATAAACATAGTCCATTTTCTCGGTGCTCTTAACGTAAATCTTTTCTTGGATCACCTCCAATGTTTTAATTGAAGATAAACGAAGCTCGGCCCCGGGGTCAGATATAGGTTCCCAAGTTTGAGTCTTTGGATCAAAAACCTCTGTCCAATACGTAGATTCATTGGCTACACAACCTCCCATTACATATATTTTCCTATCGAAGATGCACGCAACAGGGTTTGCTCGAGCTACCGTCATGCTAGGGGTTTTACGCCATACAGAAATACCCTCGTAACGGACCCACATCACCGAGGAAGGAGTACTGAATCTGCTGATACCATATAACTCTGAATCAATTGCACCAATGAACATCGGTACACGGAGCGAATATGAAGAAGGTATTGGTACCAACAAAATATTTCCGCTAGACTTGTGCTTCTTCTTTCCGATGTCGTTGGTTAGGGTTTGGACAGGTTTTATCCAAAGACTAAACCACGTGGGAAAACTACTATCAGGCAATTGTAAGCATACGTGAATGACGTTTTCGTGTGTTTCAAGGTTCATTCACGCTACATAGAGCTCCATGGATAAGATGAGAGAGGAAAAGGTCTTGCATACTAGTGAGAGTTTTGGGTAGTACGATTTCGATATGCTAGCTAAGCAGTTTACAATGATTTCCTCTGGAAGAGACAACAACGACAGAGAAGAAGGATTCTTTTTCCACGGTGGTTCGAATGGGACTTTCATAGCGATAGAGGCTGAGAGTGTAGCAAAATGTAAGAGAACTTTTAGTAGATTAGGGTTAACACGAATTAACATATATATATATATATATATATTGATTTGTATGTAAAATACCTTTTTGCCTTTTTACTCCAAGAAGAAGTTTTCCAAAAAGGCTGTTCTTGGGCTCAAGAAACTAAAATAAGCGCATGTGAACCCATTCTTTTTTTTCCATCTAGTAACCTTGAAACCAAAGTGAAATACAAGTTTAAAAACATAAGCCGGCGGCTCACATATTAGCCCCAAAGTTCGTTTGGGATACGATCATTTGGGATACACAATCCGGCAAGACCTCGTGCCACAAGGAAATACATAAAATACAATACAAAACAAAAACCACCAACAAATCCAACGTAGGACCAGAGCTGAAAAAAAAGTAAACGGGATGTAGCGAGAATAGCTATGCTGCACAAACCAACACAAATTTTCATGTTTAATTCGTTCGGCGCTTCCATACCCGCAAACCCCAACTCTCTCTCCCCAAATCGAACCTTTAACCCATATCAACACTTCCGGCTAAAACCCACAAACGAGACCTAACGCCGAGCCATCCGGATCAGGCACGCGATCTACTTGACGACTTGTTTGAGACCAAAGAAGAGACCAAAAAGTAAACGGGATGTACATGTGAACCCATTCAGATCAAACATTATCTGGGTATAAATTAAATATCCAAACTGCTATAATTTTTATTTGTCTATTACTTTTTAATGAGAGATTATAAATCAATTGAAATCATATTTTCTCCAAAAATTGTTGTTGTCCTTCTTCTATTCGCTCACAAAGAGACTTTCGTACGTCAAAGATCAGTTTGATTATAGGTTACATCTTCTTCAAACAGTCAACGTATTATAAAAATTAAAAATTTGTTTTCTTAATGGATTTTTATGGCGAAAGTTCAAGAAATATAGACAATTTCGTTAACTTGGTTCTCTCGCTACAATTCACTCGGGTGATTGCGTTTGACGTTTGATAACTGTTAAGCAAAACCAATCCAACATTTCATAGAGTTATCACAATAAAATCTTAAAGCGACAACACACTAAAGATACAATAAAAGAAAAGTCGATTTTCAAAGGTCAAAACACAAGAATGATTATTACAAATGATCAAAGCTTAGTGATTAGCCTACGCAAGAAAACGTATGAACTAGGAACCTTAAGAACAATATTAGCCCACTCAATCTTTCCACAAACTTCACCATCATTTTTTGTTTCAAGCGCAATCACCGCACACCAAATATTTTTATTTTGACGACCAGGACGCGCGAACTTGTCCCATAACACTAAGATTTTCCCACCGTAGTCCGCTATTTCAATCACACTAGAATGACAATATCTACTCAAGGTAGCCAAACCTCGAACCACTATCCATTTTCCACTCTTTGCATCATGCAGCAAGAAATTTTGTATACCGCAACGATACCTTACATTCCTTACCAAAAATTTTACAAATGGCTTTTCTACATTTCCCCACTGCCTTTTTACTGGATCATAAACATAGTCTTTCTTCTCATCTTTAGTTCTAAGGTAAAGCTTTCGTTGAATCACCTCTATTGTTTTAATCGTTTTTCCTCGAATCTCTACCCCAGGGTCAGGCAAAGATTCAAAAGTTTGAGTCTTTGGATCAAAAACCTCGCCCCAATTCGCGGATTCATCCGTCCCGCAACCTCCCATTACATATATTCTCCCCTTAACTACAGCCGCAACCGCTCTCTCTCGAGCTACACTCATGTTAGGGCCTTTATGCCAAAAGCTTATCCTTATTAATCTCTTTATTACGGTACCACAAGACATTTGACAAAGCATTGTTTTGTCTAACTCCATATCTTTCTGATAAACCAACAGAAACAATGAATAATGGTACACAAGGGAAATAAGAAGAAGGTGATTTTACCAGTGAAGTATTCCCGGTAGACTTGTTCTTCTTTCCAATGTCATTTGTTAGGGTTTGGTCAGGATTGATCCAGAGACTGAACCATGAAGGAAAAGGACTTGTGGGTAATTGTAAACAGACATGAAGGACTCTTTCTTGGACTCCAAGGTGATCTCGTGGTACGGACAGTTTTTGATAAGATTAGAAAACGAAAGGTTTTGCATACTAAAGAGAGTTTTGGGTAGTATGATCTTGATACGCGTGCTAAGCAGTTCACAATGATTACAACTGGTAGAGATAAAAATGATGGAGGAAATGGTTTCGTTTTCTGCTTTTTCTCCGGTGGTTCTTCCGCGGAATTCATAGCGGCGGATAGGAAGTTTTGTGCTAGATTAGGGTTAGAAGTAAAACACGATTAGGGGATACAAAATGTGATCATCATCTTGGATCAAATATATCTTGGGCTTAGAAAAGATAAATAAATAAGCCCATGTGACTAGAGATTTTGTTTTTTTTGTTTTTCTGTACAGAACTAGTGATTTATATTTGGGAAATTGGGATGAATAACACAAAAAAAATTATAATTGAAAACTTAACCAATTAACCTAAATTTAATGGTTAAGATTATGCCACCTATGTTACTTTTTGCTAGTTTCCTAATTATTAGTTTTTTGTTTGCTATTGAGCAAATTAGCCCTTTATATTTTCTCATAAGTAGGTTTCTAACAAAAATATAAAAAAAGAACAAAAAGCTACTGCAAATTTTTTGAATTTAAACAATTTGCAAGTGTTCAAGTTGTTCATATCAAGCACAATGCCAACAACATAGCCAACAAGCTTGCTCATATCAGACAATCTCAAGATTTCTTGTGTTGTATATTAGATGTCTCACCTCTATGTATTCAACAATTTCTCATTTATGAGATTGTTAACCTTTTATGATCAAGATATTATAAAAGAAAAAAAAGTGGGCGGTCACTTAACAAGAAATTCATAGATTGTTAATCCCACTAACTGATTCTAAATTCAACACAAACATCACACACAGAAACACAACAAACAAAAAAACAATGTGTAGCATGGTGTCACCTAAACTATCCAATTAAAGGTTAGAACAAAGCCACCAATTCACTTTTCGTATAGGTAACAGACTAACATATATTTGGCGAAAAAGGAAAAAAGCTCATATGAATGAATTCCTCACTGCTGTTTGCCAATGATTTAAACTAGACGTACTATTTTTTTTCTAAAAAGTATGGACTCGTTTAAGAAATAATTCTAAAAGCCATTCACAAATGTCAAAACAAAAACATGATGACTATAGGTCAAGTCACTATCGATGAAGAACGCAAGAAACGGTATATACTAGGAACCGTAAGCACAACATTGGACCACACAACATGTCCCCAAACATGACCACTTTTGCGCTTTTCAAGCGAAACTAGCGCACAACAAATACTCTTATCTGGATAATGACGACGAGGTTGCGCAAACTTGTCCCACAAAAGCAAGAGTTTTCCACCGTAGTTAACAGTTTCAATCAAACCACGACGACCACCCTTATTCAGCAAAGACAAACCACGTGCAACTTTTCGAATCACAAGAGTACAATATACTATCTACCATACACAAACTCTTATTCTCGAGTGGTTTTGCTGCAAAGTTCCATGTACCTTCTTTCGGATCATAAACAGAGTCCTTGTAAATATTTCCTTGAATAGTCATTATATTTCTAATCATTAAAGAAAAGCAAAGCTCCGGGCTAGGGTTTTTCAAATGTTTTCTTAATGTTTATGACCTTCTCTAAGCAAACATGTTAACTACTCATTTAAAAAAATTAATTTAAAATTATTAGTTAAAATTCAAAGTTAAAGCTGAGAACAAAATTATTTGTGGTCTACCATGTGACAAGAGAGATTGAATGAGTTAGCTTTGCCATCCATACCATCCATCGAAACATAGATGGTTGAAAAACTCGACAACGTGAGTTTAATTAATGTTTTTGCACGCAAAAATACAAGAAAAACAATATTTCAAAAATAAATTCTATTTTGTTTTTTTTCTTACTAACTATTTGGAATTATAAACGGTTTAATAGAGTTTTAATTTGTTTTTTATTTAGATTATTATTTTTACAGTATTGGAAAACGTACGAAAATAGCACTTTTTACATATATGCATAGGGCATCCAAAATGATCGGACCGGCATTGGTTGATGGATGCAGAGAATGATGAGAATAATGAGATAGTTAGAAGTTCTTGGGAGTCAGGTAAATTGTGCTCAATTTCTCTACTCTCTTGTGATTTCGATGCTCAATTTCTCTTCTCCCTTATTAATTTCAGTTTTGTATATTCTCTTCTATGAAGAAAAATGATGAAATCAATGGTTAGGTCAAGCAGTAGGGTTGATGGGCTAAGTTTCCACCCAAAGAACCCATGGATTCTCTCGTCCTAACACACGGGTAGAATTTTGCTTTGGAACCCACATTCTCAAAACCCATGGGAACTCGTGGTGAAACTTCACTGTGCAAATATGATCGAGATGACCCAAAAGTGTGAGAGAGCAACAACTTGTGTTCAAGTCCCACATCTTAATCTCCTTGTCGTTACCTCCCGAGATGAAGAACGGCTCAGATTTGTGGAAATCCAATCCGTGAACGGGAGCTAAATGTTCTTCAAATTTCTCGATCAATCGGTTCTCAACGTAATATCAAAGCAAAATTCTACCCGTGAGATCGGAGATTGGTCGACGGGTTGGCTGGAATTGATGTGTATTCTATAAATGATATTGAAATTGGTACTTATGGTGGAAAGCTCATAATGTTTTGGGACAGTATTCTTGAGTTTTTAGCAAAAAAAAAGTATTTCTGAGTTGTCTAATCTTGATCAAACAAAGAAAATTTGGTAGGCTGTGATTACACTTATAAGAGCCATGGTGAAGTTTGCGGCCAGATTGAATGGGTTGATGTTGTGTGCACAGTCCCTATGTCATATACAATGGGGTGGGTTTATTGGTTTTGGTATTTTAATGGATTTGAAAATCCATATAGGATTTACATATCTTTGTGATTTTCAAATCCAACATACGTATTTTGATTAGTATTTGAGAATAACAATGTTAGTATTAGAGAATAACAAGGTTTTCCAATGGATTTGAGTCTTTGTATTTTTAACATAAGAATTCTCCCAAATCCACTAATATTCATTTTTAAATCAAATCCATAAGTAAATACGTAGGATTGAATAAGAGGTGGTTTTGATTTGTATTTGAGAATCACAAATTGAATAAGAGATGATTTTGATTTGTATTTGAAAATGACATATTGAATAAGACATGATTCAAATGAATTTTAAAATGACTAATTTAATAACATATGATTTGGTTAGGATTTTCAAATCCATTGAAATACCAAAACCAATAAACCTCTGTATTGTGTTTTTTTAATCCAAAGTGATGATATGCATTATTAGTTTTATATACTATATATATGAGGAGGAGGGTTTTTTTCTTTAGGTAATTCAGTTTCTTTTCTTTTTTTATAATTCTCATGTGGTACCAATAAAACCCGAAAGAACCATAATAATACAAACACATTCGCTTTATCACTTAGCAATCAAATTATTAAGTTCCCCTCCACAAAATATATGTATTACTAATTGATGATAAACCAAATGGTACGAACTCGAACCAAACTAGAACCAAACCAAACTACACAAAACCCAACAACTTATATTGAGTTTGGCTGGATTTTTACCAAACAATTTAATCGAACCGAACCTGAAAATAAACCCAAATGTCCACTCTTAAATATAGTTATTATTTGAGCTTTTAGCATACTATCATATACTTTTTGCTAGAAATCATGCCATCAATTTGCTACACCTTCAGCCCATGGCATTCCTCATGCTTACTAAAAAAACATCCTTTTGCACATTCTTATAGATTTTAAGTCACAAGAAATATCAATTGTTATAACAGGTGTCATGGGCATGAAAGATCAATAAATTGTTGTTTAAAAAAAAAAATTATTTCGACTTTACTATTGGTTTCGAATTTATTGATACAGATGAAAATCTTGAATTAAAAAAAGTTCAATTTATAATTGAGTTTAGTTCATCCCTCGTGGTTGAGTTCAACCAGCAATATAAATAGCCACAATTGATCGATAGCCACAATGTTATACTCCGTTGTCGCTCTCCTTGCCTATTAGCAGTAAGACAAAGGAATTATAAACATAGTTGGAAATAATTTCATCTCTGCAAAATGTTTTATTTTTTTAGTGAGAAGAAGAAGAAACATGAGAGTTTGGATGTTTTAGTATCGAAAGACTGCTCATAAAGATTATGGAAATTCGACCCCAAAAAAAAAGATTATGGAAATCGATAGAATTATGATGGAGGTAAAGGATGAAATAATGGATTTTTTAAACCAATTACAGCATGACATCATCAATGTTGAATGGACTGATATATTCTAGTTTTTTTTTCCATCTGCTTGAATGGACTGATATATTCTAGTTTTTTTTTTTCCATCTGCTTGAATTTTATTAACAAAAACCACCGAATCAAAATTCTGTCCAGAATTACATCAGATGACTCTAGGAATGGCACAACGAGGCCCAATCCAAAAACAACCAGAAAAGGATACAAAGACATAACACATGATAAAGGTTTCAAGGAATTTAAAATTGGAAGACCTCAATCAAACGTCGATCCACAAAATCAAACCGAAACACATCTCCTCGATAACCTATTGATGCCAACACTGCGCCAAAGGCCAAAAGGTAGGAGAGCAAAGCCACCAAAACCTCTACCAACAACAACATGGCCGGAGGAGAAATCTCTTCTTTCTAAAGTCTCTTCTTGATATTACAGGATAGTAAATCTCTTCTTTGCCAACCAGCTACAGAGTTTCTCCCCATGATCGACGAGGTCACATTCTTTTTCGAGATTCAAATCTTCCATATAATAATAGCAAAGATATAGTCTATTTTTACTTACATCTATTTAAATTATATTTTTCTTCAGGTTTACCAACAATTAGTGGAGAAAACAAAATTAACTCCAGGAGCCAAAGTTGAGAACAATATATTTTGTGTTTCTGTTCACTTCAGACGTGTTGATGAAAATGTAAGTTGATATTCTTTTTTTAGAGTATTCCATTAATTTTGCAATAAAAATAAAACTAACCAGTAAATTAATTTATTTATATATTGACAGCACTGGAGTGATTTGGCGAATCAAGTTCGATCAGTAATGAAAGACTACCCTAAGCTTCGTCTTTCTCAGGGAAGAAAAGTAAGATAGAGTATTAATTATTTCCATTTCCATTTGAACTATAACTATAACTAGAAAATTACCCCCGTTATACGCGGGATAAAATGATTATCGAATAAAATCAATTGTTTTAGTTAGCCATAAAATTATTAAGAATAATTATACGTAATCTAAGACCCAATTTATATATTTGAATTTTGCGATTATTTTACATACAAATGTGTTCCACCCGTAAAATAATCAAACCAACAAATTTCATTAAATTGTTATTATTTTATTTGTAGGAAGGTGCATTTGAAAATTTCAAAATATTTTAATTTTGGCAAGTTTAGGAAGATTCAAATGTGTTTGGCAATTAGAGTTATAGTAATCAAAATAAGTATATTTGGAAATAAATGTGTTTGGTAATGAGTATATGAGAATAAAATTAAAAAAAAAAAAAAAAAAATTGTGGTGTGAAACATAAGCAAAGTGTTCCCAAAATGCTTCTCAAATAATATATAGGATAAGTTTTTATTAACGGGTTTATCTTTTGGTATGATGATTTTAGGTTTTGGAAATTCGTCCCATCATCAAATGGGATAAAGGCAAAGCACTTGAGTTTTTATTATAGTCACTTGGTAAAATCTTCATCAACTAAAATTTAATTACGAGTAATATGATATTAATATCAATAACTAATTAGAGTCACTTGTGTAGGATATGCTAATTGTACCGATGTTTTTCCTCTCTATATCGGAGATGATCGCAAAGACGAAGATGCGTTTAAGGTATAATATATAATCTCGTAATTATTACAAGATTAGATTAAACAGGTAATGTTCAATAAGCTAACTAATTATAAATAAAATTATTTTAAATGATGTTATAGATACTGCGAGAAAGAAGACAAGGTCTTGGTATTCTTGTATCCAAATTTCCAAAGGAGACTAATGCGACCTATTCTCTGCAAGAGCCCGATGAGGTAAACTGATTATTCATATATAATTCGATTTAAAAAGGTTAAGTCAAAATTCTTTAAACTGTTATCTATGTCCATTGTGCATGTATTATAAGCTGATTACACTATACTTTTTTCTTAATTTTTAACAGGTTATGGATTTCTTGCAACGTTTAGTGGAATAGAAACAATTGATCGAGATCTGGAGCATGATGAGAGCTAAAAGTACATGGGAATCTTTTTATTTTTAATAACTTGTAATATAGTTTTTTAATTTCTCCCTGCTCTTATTGTACTCAGCGAATTTTTATAAGAAAAATGTAGTTCCCATCATCAAGGAAAATATTATATATATATATATATATCAATCATGGTTCTATACAGTTTTCCCTATATATATAATCATGGTTCTATACAGTTTTCTCTATGTGTATGCATCATAAAATATTTTATATAATATACTCTTCATGATCCTCAAAATGAAATGAAATGAAAATAATGGGCTAATAATTAGTATGAGTTATGACTTATGAGAAGTGTTAAAGATAAAGGAATAAACTAGAATACAAATTTCACTCTGGATATCCTTCTGATCTTGCACCAAACATATTATAAGACATATATTTGGCTGGACCAAGAAAAAACATATATTTGGCAAAAAGGAAAAAGAAAAAAAACAGACTAACATATTCATATGAATGAATTCCTCACTGATGTTTGCCAATAATTTAAAATAGAACGTACTATTTTTTTAAAAAAGTATGGACTCGTTTAATTAAGGAATAATTCTAAAAGCCATTCTCGAATGTTAAAACAAAAATATGTTGACTATAGGTCAAGTCACTATCGATGTAGAACGCAAGAAACGGTATGAACTAGGAACCGTAAGCAAAACATTGGACCACTTAACATGTCCCCAAACATGACCAGTTTTGCGCTTTTCAAGCGAAACTAACGCACAACAAATACTCTTGTCTAGACAATAACGACGAGGTTGCGTAAACTTGTCCCACAAAAGCAAGAGTTTTCCATCGTAGTTAACAATTTCAATCAAACCACGACGACCACCCTTATTCAGCAAAGACAAACCCTTGACTGGTCTCCATTCTAAACCTTTTGTGTCAAACCACGTGCAACTTTTCGAATCACAAGAGTACAATATACTATCTACCATACAAAAACTCTTATTCACGAGTGGTTTTGCTGCAAAGTTCCATGTACCTTCTTTCGGATCATAAAGAGAGTATCGTTACTTGTAATGTAAATCTTTCCTTGAATAATCATTATTTTTCTAATCATTAAAGAAAAGCAAAGCTCCGGGCTAGGGTTGGGTAAAGGTTCCCAAGTTTGAGACTTTATATCGAAAACCTCACCCCAATTCACCGCGGAACCTCCCATTAAATATATTTTCCCATCCAGGACGCACGTAACAGGAGACACTCGGGGTGAAGTCATGTTAGGGGCTTGACGCCATAAGACGCTCTCTTTATTGCGGACCAACATCAGGCGAGACGGAGGATGGCATTGTTTAAATGCATAGATATCAGAGCCATCCGTAACGACGAACAATGGTTCTTTAGCATAGGAAGATGGATCTTGTACCAAAGTAGAGTAGCTCTAGAAAATACCTTCCCTTAATGACATTCCGTTCAACCTCAATGTTTCTCTTCTCAAGGTATGCAACTAAAAAAACAAGCTTTAAATTGGTAGCAAGCAATTATTTTAGCACCAAATTGATCTATTTAAGTTTCTAATCGAATAGCATTGGATATTCAAACCTCTTTTTTTTTTTTTTTGGTAGATGAAGGCACTCAAAATATAAGAAGCGATAGTACTAAATTTGGACTCTTTCAAGGAAGAAATTGTAGATGCTCAAATGCTCAAATCAAATCATTTGTTTTGTCTTTAGAGGTATTAACTTAAATTTATTTGTCAAAATGTCTTTTCAATCCCGTTTTCAACAATAAGCTTCAGTTCTTTTCTAAAAAAAATAGCTTCATATATTAAGTATCAAATTGATTTATTTAAATGTGTAATCATATAACACTGGATTTTATTTTATTTTTTTTGTAGATGAAGGCATTCAAAATATAAGAAGCAATAGCACCGGATTTGGATTTTTATTTGTTTCAAATCATTTGTTTCGTCTTTGGAGGTACGAATTTGTTAAATTTATTTGTCAAAATATATTTTTAATCCCGTATTAAAACCAATAACCTTTTGTTCTTCTCTGATAAAAATAACTTATATGTATTAACTTAAAACTTTTTTTTGGTTTTTTGTAGATGAAGAAGGCATTGTAAGAAACAATAATGCTCAATTCAGAGGTATTTATCTGTTAAAGTTCATAAAATTTATATGAACATTATTTAATTCATCTTTTTTCTCTTTTTTCTCTTTTTGAGCTTAGGAGTCTCTGTTACGCTGAGAGGGTTTGCTTCTTTGAGTAATTGAGTTTTGGGTGAATAAAACTAAAGTTTTCTAAGAGATCAAAAAAATCTGTTTTTAGATTGAAATCAGAAAGGGGATCTAGGGTTTTTTTTTTTTTGGGTGATTCAAATTCAAATTAAGCTTTTATCAAATACAAAATTTTAGTCAAGATGATAAACAACAAATGATTAACCAACTATTAACAACTAACTAAACTCTTATTTGAAAATATCAGTTATGGTGCTAGTGCCATATTAGAGAAAGCAAAGGAGGATGCTTATGTTTGGCTCTCTACTCATGGTTTAGTTGCGGAAAACCCAGAGCCTGATACTAGGCAAGTACGAGTACAAAATCCCGTCTTGAGTTGGACACGTCCACCTCCTAATGTAGTTCAATGCAATCTTGGGGCTGTTTGGAATGACCATCACGGCAAGACACTATTTCACAGTCGGCGCTCTTATGCGAGTGTATACTCAAGTCCCGAAGCTCAATTATGGAGCTTCTTTTGGGCTATGGAATCTTTAGCAAATCTTGGTGTGCGCCGGGTGATGTTCGAAGCTAGTTTCTCTCAAGCACGAGAGGCTCTCCTTCACCCTCATCTTTTTCGTCATTATCGAGAGTTGATTAATGATATATTTGCTAAGCTTCAATTCTTTGAATTTTGGTCCTTAGTTCATAGCTCTGTTCATGCGAATCAGGTGGCGATGAAAATTGCTCAGAGTATCATTCATGATAATAGACATCAATCATACATAGTTCGGGATTCCCCTAGATGGCTCGAACCGCTGATTGTGGTGGAAGCCTCAGTTGCTTCATGACGTATGACGTAGCTTCTATGGTTTTTGTGCCTTCTCTCTCCTTAGTTTTAGTCTCTATTATGAGAGAAGTGTTTTAGCTTTGCTCTTTACTTATTTTTGATGCCTATTGGTATTGCCCTGTTTTGCTTCAAGTCTTTGGTTTCTTTCACTCTTCGTACTTTGTTACCTTGGATCTTCAATTATATGAATCAGCGTGAAAAAAAAATCTTAATTGATTGGAATAAAGTTGCATTAAAAATTGAGGGAATTAAAGTGAAAATGAGCGAGCTTTACTAAATTACTAAACTAATCATCTATATTTATCAATTGAAGTGAAAATAGCCGAATTAGAATGACCTTCTTCTCCAAGGCGTGCTTTTGATTCATCAATCAAAGCTCAGATCAGATCTCTTGATTCATCAATCGAAGCTCAGATCAGATCTCTTGATTCATCAATTAGGTAAATTGTGCTCAGTTTCTCTACTCTCTTGTTGATTTCGATGCTCTGTTTATCTTCTCCCTTATTGATTTCAGTTTTGTGTATTCTCCTCTAGGAAGAAAGATGATGAAATCAATGGTTAGGTCAAGCAGTAGGGTTGATGGGCTAAGTTTCCACCCAAAGAACCCATGGGTAGAATTTTGCTTTGGAATTACGTTGAGAACCGATTGATCGAGAAATTTGAAGAACATTTAGGCAATGTCGGTCCAATCATTTTGGATGTCCTATGCATATATGTAAAAAAGTGTCATTTTCGTACGTTTTCTTATACCTTAAAAATAGTAATCTAAATAAAAAAAATACATTAAAACTCCACTAAACCGTTTATAATTCCAATTAGTTAGTAAGAAATTAAAAAAAAACAACAAATTGGAATTTATTTTTGAAATATTGCTCTCCTTGTATTTTTGCCTGCAAAATCATTAATTAAACTCACGTTGTCGAGTTTTTCAACCATTTATGTTTCAATGGATGGCAAAGCTAACCAATTCAACCTCTCTAATCACATGTCCGACCGCAAATAATTTTGTTATCAGCTTCGAATTTTAACTAATAATTTCAAATTAATTTTTTTAAATGAGTAGTTAACATGTTTGCTTAGAGAAAAATCAATGGTACAAACTTGATGGTAAATGTGAGAAGCTGTCTTATTTCCATTTAATTACTCGAGAACTGGAGAAGTTGTCAATGAAGATTGCGAAACAGGAAAACAATGTTATGGGTCCCCTTCACAATTCCCTCTATCAAGGAGGTGTTAAAGAACGTGTTATGATGCTCGAGAAAATTTGGTTATTTGCCCCTTGCTTATATCACAACATCAGTTAATGGTTTGCATGATGTTATTGAGCGATTAGCTAGTGTGTTAGGAGTTGTGAAATGCTCTGAAGGAGCTGTTATTGAAGAAGAAGACGCTGGATGCGAGGAACTTGACACGGAAGTTCCTTTCTACAAGTTCCATAATCTAGGTATGGTGCTCGAAAACTTTCCTTTGCGCTATCCGGCTAGTGCTTCCTCCTGCGTGGTGTTCAGTCCTTCCTCCTCCCTCTCCTCTCCCTCCTCTCCCCCCACTCCTCCAAGTTCTGCTTGGGAAGATCTTCCTGAACTACCTTGGTATCATTGGTCTGATGCTGATGAAGATGAAGACTTCAATGCAACAGCCGCTTAATTTCATGCCCGGAAAGATTCTTGTGAAGACCAAGAAGAACTTTGTTCGGTCTCAAAAAATAAAGAAGAAGAGCTTTGTTTACCTTTTAAAAGAAAATAGATGGGAAGTTGACAAGGAATTCCAGGTGAACAATTATTGTGAGATAGAGAATATACGGTACTCTTATATGGATAAAAAATGTTGGTGGTTTGAAAAAGGGTCAGAAGATTGGAGATTGGCCGACGGGTTGACTGGACTTGATGCGTATTCTATAAATGATATTGAAATTGGTACTTATGGTAGAAAGCTCGTAATGTTTTGGGACAGTATTCATGAGTTTTTAGCGCAAAAAAAAAAGTATTCCTGAGTTGTCTAATCTTGATCAAACAAAGAAAATTTAGTGTGCTGTGATTACACTTGATAAGAGCCTACGATGGTAAAGTTTGCGGTCAAATTGAATGGGTTGATGTTGTGCGCACAGTCCCTATGTCATATACACTCGTTCGTTGTCTAAACTTAACGACATGATCCACCGTGTATGTGCTTTTGGTTTAACTTTTTTTTTTTTTTTTGCAATAACTCACTAACATTGTAGTCATATAACATTGTAGTGTGTTTTTTTAATCCAAAGTGATGATATGCATTATTAGTTTTATCTACTATATATGATGACATTCGATGAGAACCAATTCTGTTAATTAAGACCGAATCATGAATTTATGTTTCTCGGTAGCCTTTGTTATTGGTTATGACATTTATCTTCGTCCAATATATGGTGAGAAAGCCAAGAGAGGTATTAACATTGTCATTACTTTGTAACGAAGTTTTAAGAAAATTTAAATACCCGAGTAACTAAGTTTTTTCTCATGGGTATGTTTTGAATAAAAAATTGAAGATTTTGAACGTCTTTGATTTGGTTTAGTGACTAAAGAATTGCGGTATATTGTCGTTGATTTGAAATTCAAAGACGAAGAAACAAAAGTTAGAGAAAACTCTTCTCTCCACTCTTTATTAAATACTTTCAAAACACATAATCCAAATAAGTAAAGCAAATAACATACTTGAATTGAACCAAAAATCGCGGATAATTTATAGGAGCCTGTTCGAGAAATGAAGTACCCAAATTATCAAACCGATATGGCTAGACAACGCATGAAATTATATGAATTGGGAACCGTAAGAACAACATCAACCCATTCAAGCTTTCCCCAAATCTCATCTTCATGACGTTTTTCAAACGCAATCTCCGCACACCAAATATTTCTATAGCGAATTCGACTAGGCTTTGGAAGCCCAACCCCATCCCAAAAAATCACAAGTGTTCCACCATAGTTAGCTTCAAACATTGCTCTAACTCTCAAACCTCCACTACTATGAAACTTACTTTGTAGTTCCTCCAAACCCTTGACATTTCTCCATTTCCTACTCTCATTGTCATACCAATCAAACCCAAAGGAGCCATAACGGTACAAAACACTCTTTATCACACAACAAGCCTTATTAATCCTCCAGTGATTATATTCGACTCCACAACAATTCCATGTACCTTCTTCCGGATCATAAATATACACATAACTCACACCTCTAATCAAGTTAACGATAAACTTACCTTCAAATGCCACCATTCTTTTAATTAAAGCGCGGCGTACTTCATCAGGAGGGCTTGGTAAAGTTTTCCAAGTTTGAGTCTTTGTGTCAAATACCTCAGCCCAATTTATAGATTCCTCTATGTTGCACCCTCCAAGTACATATATCTTCTCATTGAGAACACCAAGAACAGAGTTTTTACGCGAAACCTTCATGCTAGGACCATGGTGCCAAGTGTGACTACGGCAATCAAGGACCCGAACCGCGGAAGATGGCAAGTCCTTAGTGGCTGCACCTAATACGTAGATCTTTGAACCAACGGATACGGTTGCTCTTGATACTGGAAAAGATTGTGAACATGGTAGAGGTACTAAAAAATTCTCTCTTGCATTCTCCTCAGTCTTGTTACCGGTTAGGACTTGGTTAGAACTCATCAAAAGACTAAACCAGCTAGGAGTTTTATAGGTGGGAAACCATAGGCATATGTAGATGAACCGGCGAGATTCAGGCTTGTAGATCCCTAAGCAAGAGAGGAGAGAGTGGAAACTCTTGGAAACGAGAGAAAGATTTGAAAAGTAGAATCTCGAGATGAAGGCTAAGAAGCTCATAATGATACTGTGAGGAAATGAAGACGATCTTGATGGTTCTACTACTTTAGGGGAGAAAATTTGAGTCATTGGTTATGGAAGAGATTGGCACTTTTGGTTTAAGAACGAAGATGATGGTTGGTTTTTTCATTTCTTCAAGTTGCTTGAAAGGCTTTTGGTGACAATAATGTTGTGGTATATCTTTTATTTGTCACCTGATTTATATAATGAGTTTGAGTGGTATAACTAACTTTTGTTCTTTTTCCCTTATACTAATAGACTAAAAATGGGGATAAAATGTAATGATATATTACTTTAGGTATAAAAAGATTTTGTTCTTCTGCCAGATATATAAAAATATATATTTAAATTGGCAAAGAAAAAGAAGATGACATCTGTTGGTTAATGCTTTGCAAACATTTGAGGATTTAAATGGGTTCAATGTATACAAAATAAATTCAAATTGAGTAATAGATAGAAATCCATTTATACTAAATTTATTAAGTTATTCACAAATTGTAAAGAAGCTACAATTAATGATTAATGAAACTCAAGGAAATAAAAAATATGATTACTAAATTATGTAGAATAGTGAAAATATTAAAATTCTATAAACATAACTAGACGTTATGAGTTGGTATAACAGTGAGAGCAATTCAAAAGAAATATATTTTTCCTTCTAAAATAAATCCAGACCCCTAACTTAAAAATAAAATTTCAAATCGAACTCGCTCAAGATAGCGTTCCAATAGCATTATCCGTATAAAAGAATTACATAAAACATTATTTAAAAAGAACAATACAACAAGAAAGTCACATAATGTTTTTTTTCTTCCGGTTATCATTCAGCAAATTTTAGAAATAAAATTAGGCATGTGAACTAAGAAGAGATACCGGTAATATATTTGTTAATTTATGGAACAGAAGCAAAAAATAACAAAAAAAAAAAAAAAAAAATCTAAACTCGCTTCTTTTTTTTCAATACCAAGATGACTCAACTAGAACATATTAAAACATTAATATGTAAAAAAACATAGGAAAATAGGAGGAAATCGCCGTTATAATTTACCTAAAAATGAGACAATTAAAATCCTGAGTGTGAATTTATTTTATATAATGAACTCACTGTCACAACTCTCCGACACAATATCAACGTCCTTCGCATCTAATAAGCCTTTTACCTTAATATCACATGACACCGCTACTTTCTTGTATCGTTTGATCAAGCCCGTGCCATATCCCGCATTGAGCTTCATCGTCAATACCAAACTAACAACGTCAGGCGGAAACACGGCTACGTTCTTGGAACTATCTAGCTTCAAGTCGATCGCGTCTAATCCATCTACGGGTTGTGAAAACTCCGGGAAATTCCCTTGGGCGAAATTCTGGTTTTCGTATGTAAGCGTAACGAGACCTTTGTAGGTCACCCACATGTTAGATGTTGGGTTCTTAGATGTCAACATGATCTCAAAATGTTGAGATTTCACGAATTTCTTAACGTCGAAAACCGGTGGTTCGGGCTTAAATACGGAACGTATGATTAGTGCAACAGCACACAAGATGACTCCGATGACGACCACTGCGATGAAGAACCACATGAGACGTCTAGAGCAAAATCTTTTCTTATTTGTCCCCGCGGGTTCGGTATTCGTACGTCTTTCGACGATATTTGCATTTTCCGGGGGAGGGGTCCAGTAGACCTGATCCCTCGGAACTTGCACTACATAGGTCTCGATCTCTGGGATCGGATCAGGAGGAGGAGGAGAAGATGATAAGGCTGGGAAGAGATTTAGAGAATGTTGACGAAAATGCGGTGGAGGTGAAGAAACTTGGGAGGTAGGTGTAGGAATATGAGGGAGGCTATTGGTGGGACGGTGTGACGTGGAAGGAGGATCACCAGCGGGCTTGTCTTTATTGTCCGTGGCGGTGGAAGTCGGAGGTAGCGGTGGCTCTTCCATCGGAAAAAGTAGTGAGAAGAGAATGTGTGGAGGTTGAGAAAGTGTGTAGTAGAGAGAGAGAGAGAGGAGAAGAGAATAGACGAAATGCGGAAATTAGGACTTTGCATGGAGAGACAGTTAAGTGGTTGTGGTTGCTTTGCGTAACTTCAGTTTGGTCTTTTGGACCGTATTTTTCTGGCATTTACCAACTCAACTTGTCTTTTTCCCCCTATTATAGATTTGTTTTTTTTGGTTTTTAACATTTTTAGATTTCACGTTTCTTCAATATAATGGTGAATATGATGCAAGAGATAAATGTACCGATAGGGGATAGTGATGGTTGTGAGTCTTTTTTTAAATGCTAAAAATGTAAATTTCATCAAAATAAATGGTTTAAGCATTACAAATAGTTTGCTAACAAATTGTGAAGCCTTAGGCCCTTAGCTTTTAATTACATGGCCAAAAAAAAAAATGTAAAACATGGAATCAATCAACATTCGGTATTTAGAGAGAAGCGAGACAACCCTAACCGAAAAAATAGCGATAAAATCTAAAAAATGCGATGGATACAGTAAATTTGGAGTAATAGGATGGACAACGCCTTGAAAGCTCATGAGACACAAATAAAGCAAATGGTTGCGAGTCTTGTGACAATAATATTACTCTTCACTCTTTAGTCAAGAAATGTTGTATGAGATTTACCAAGTGTATGTTATTTCTTCTTTTTCTTATCATTGCAAATACGTTCGTCATATATTCTCTCCAATATAAGAAAAAACAAACAAAATGCTCTTTTTCTCATATGGTTTAGAATTTATATGAAATACAAAGCCCACGAATGTATCACTAATTAATTTGGAGGAAAACATAATTCTCAAGAAAAACATAGCCATAATACAAGGATCTATAAGCAAGACTCCACAAAATCCCAACCCTGAGAGGTCCTTTGTAAGAGACACACAAACAAATGCTCTATGAGATCCAAAAAATGATATTAATCGACACTAAAACAAAAACCGATCAACCATATGGATGTTAATTTGATTTTCTCTTTTCTTAACCTCAAAAACTACCAATACTCAACAAAAATCTTATTATATAAAGTTTGATGCGTCAAACGTAATAATTAACGGGATCATGACACGTGTCAATCGATCAATCAAATTTTAACAAGTGTTAAAAAAATGTTCCAATTAGATTTCGCCACATATATCATACAATATTTTCTATTAGTTTTTTTAAAAAAACTTATATATTTGTATTTATCAACTAGATTATAAAAATTAAATTGTAATTATGGTTCTTTTAAATTGTTTTATAGTTTACTATTTTGTATTTAATCAATGGATAAATTATATCCATTGTTTTATGATTATTATATATATAGATAGATATATATCAGTCGAGTATATCAATTATAAACCATAATCTGATCTCCTGTATTTCTATATATATATAAGTCTTCTTAGAATTCATAACAACTCAACCATTCATTCTTTCTGATTTTTATTTTGTTTTCTTCGTCGTATGTTACATCTTTTCTTCCTACTTTAAATCATTAAGTCATGTTCTATTATAATAAGATATTGAACTGTTTTTGTTTTTAATGTTTTGTAGGTTTCGTGAACTCATTCTACGATTAACAAGGTGTTTTAACTATTAAATTTTGTCATGGTTTGTTGATGTTCTATTATAACCGACTATTAATCTAACCTTATTTTAAGGTTCGATAGGTTTCGTGTATTCATACTATGGTTAACAAAGTATTTTTTGATTTTGTTTCTTTTTTTTGTGTCGTTCTTCGATATTATATATATGTGATCGTGTGTATGTTTTTTTAATCTGATTTGTTTAACGTGATTTCTTAACTTATAGGCTTTGGCATCCTGCCAAGAGTTATATCCAACAAACGTTGCCGTCATTGATCATGGTTTACTATTTTTTTATTCATGTATTATTATGTTTATCATATATATGGCGAAGAATGGTTATGAAAATTAGTGGTTGAGCTTTTGCCTATTTGGGTGTTAATAATATTGATCCTTAGGTTTATTATAGAACTCATAATCTTTTTTCTAATAACATTGATCATAAGATTACGCTCTTATATATTTGGATGTCTTTTTTGTTTGCATGCTTCTTTTTGTTTAGTTTGATATGTTCTTATTATAATCGTATAGTTTGTATATCTAATTTAGTGGTTGTGGTTCGATCTATAAATAAATTGAAACAGAGGAGGAGGAATAGGAACAAAGCAAGATTTTAAAAAGGTGATTCCAAGGTTTGATCTCTTTGTTTTGACATGTTGATTTTCCGTCTAAGTTTGTATACCTTTTTTTTTTAATTAACGTTGCTATAGTAGTATAAATCTAATTTAATGATTGTGTTTTTATATACAGTAATAAGGAGTTCAAATACGAAATAGGAGGCGAAACAAAAAAATGTTAATTCACTAAAATAATTAGTTGATAAGCATGATTTATTCTTTTAAATTTCGTTTTCATTATATGACTCGATTCTGTGTTTTTTGGTCTCGTATAAAAATATTAATTAATATGTGTGTAAAAAATATTTGTGTTTAAATAGAATTAGGTTTACATACCCAAATCTTCATAGAGTATTATATTGACTTTTTATAATAAGCTTTATTGCTATCTCAATCTTCTTACTAAATAATTTTAAACTTTGATAATCTCTTCTACAAATTTCTTTTCAGCGTTCATAGGAAAGAATAATATTGAAGTACTCTTATTCTATAGGTGAGATAGCTGAAAGTGATCTATTTTAGTTTGTGAGATTAACTCAATTTGTTTTGTTTTATTATTTATAGAATAAATATCATCATATCAATGACTACTCTACCAAAGAAAAACATATTAATATTAGACCATTTAAATAAAAACTATGTTTGTCGTCGTATTGTAATACGTCTTATCAGAAAGTGGGAGGCGAGAAATTTGCTTATAAGAATGGACTTTTTATTAGTAGTTGATCAATAAAAGTCTTAATGTATTACTAATCTAACTATTATTTTATTTTAACGCATGAAAATACTATTCAAGTCTTGTGCATCATAGATTCTTGCAAATTTGAGAATCAATTATGTGAAGGAAATCTTATTGAAATTTGTAATTTTAGTTTGTAACTAAAAATATGAGATTTAATTCGTCAAAATTTTAGAAAAATAAATATATGAGTGAGTAGCTACATAATAAAAAATAAAACTAATAAGTAAAAAAACCACTATTTTCACACGTTATCAAATATTTATAAAATTAAAAAAATTCAAATAAGATTATGAGAAACTAATTCAACATGATTTTGAAAAAAACAGAGTAACCAAATAATAAAAGAAAAAATATTTCAAACATGAATAAATAGAAAATAATTTTGAAAAATCGTGATCATATTTAATTGAAAATCAAATTAGATATAAAAAAATCAAGATAAAATTCCAAGTGTTAAATTTAATCATCATAATAAGATTAGATCAAATTAGTCTAATGATGATTGCAATATCTATAATATAATTCAGACGATTAAAAAACAAATTTAGATAAATCAAAATTTTCGATTTTGTTTATTTTTATGAGTGATTTAGTTTTTTTTTTTTTTGTAGTTAATTTTTCATGGGTTGTAAAATATGTTTTTTTTTTTATCATATACCGCATATGCGGATCCTTTACAAAGCCCAATACAACTTTTGGTCAATTATAAAACCCAATCTTTAATATACAAGAATAAAAATACCATTGAGTCAACCTATTAAACAAAAAACATTAAGGTAACACGAAAACGAGCTTGGGCACCAAGAAAAAAAAAAAAAAAAAATTTATTTTTTCTTTTGGCTCTTCAGCAAGAAAAAGATTCTACAAGAGAAAAGTACGGATTTTATTTTTATCGGAAAAAATTGGTCTAATCAATTTTCAAGAAAACTCTTTGGTATGAATTGAAAAATTTTCTCCAAATAAACAGAGAAAGATAAAAAAAAAAAAAAAAAAAAAAACCCAAAAATCTCAATGCTTCCTTGTCGCCGTCTTCTTCTTTCTTATAAACATGGTGCGAATCAAGCTGCTAATTTTCTCCGAAGGTTAGTCTCATACTCTTAAACCTCTCATAAACCCTAATTTCAACTCTTTTGTCTAGATTTTGGAATTTACTCATCTGGGTATATATGTAGAATTTGCGAAAAAAAATCATTTCTTTATTGGAAATTTTGATGTTGATGTGAATGTTTCTTTTTGGGTTTTGTTCTAATGTATCAAATTGAAGTTTTTAAAACCAAAGTCTCGATCTTGAGCCCATTCATCTTCAATTTCGTAAATTTGTTAGGTCTGGACCATCTAGACGAATCCAAGTATGTAATTACAGTAAATCAACAAGACAAAGCCATGGAAGAGGAGAGCTTAACCCTCAATTACCTAAAGGAACTGAAGCTTCTTCTTCTTCTTCACGCTCTCGTGCTCGCTTTGCAGTTGTATTGTTCTATAACTCTTGTTTGCTTTGAATTGGATCTTTATATTATGGTAAAAATCCCATTTTGATTCTATATGAGTTTCCTTTGTCTCCTTATTTCAGCCATTAGTTATGCTTGGATTCGCCGGATTCGCCGGGTTTCTTCATTACAACGACGAAAGAAGAGTGGGTTTACCAAGTAGTAATAGTGGTTGTGGTTGCGGTTCTAATACAACGGTGAAAGGTCCTATAATCGGAGGTCCGTTCACGCTTATGAGTACACGAAACACGATTGTCACTGAGCAAGACTTTTATGGTAAATGGGTTCTACTCTACTTTGGATACTCGTTTTCTCCGGATGTTGGACCCGAGCAATTGAAGATGATTTCTAAAGCTGTCGATAAACTAGGTTTGAGTCACGTCACTTGAACACTTCTCGAGCCATTTCGTTAAACTAGGCGGATCTTTTTTACTAATGATTGACTTCTTTTGATGGATACAGAGTCTATTCATAATCAGAAGATTTTGCCTGTCTTTGTCACGCTCGACCCTCAAAGAGACTCGGTTTCTCATCTCAATGCGTACTTGAAAGGTCTTGGTTTTACTTTGTTGCTCGTGTTCCAGTTCTAATGTCACTGACTTTGCGTTTCTTTGTTAACGTATTGCAGAGTTTGACAGTAGGATACTAGGACTAACCGGAAATTCAAGTGCAATGAGGCAAATGGCGCAAGAGTATCGTGTTTATTTCAAGAAAGTTCAAGAAGACGGAGACGATTATCTCGTTGATACTTCTCATAACATGTAAGGAATCCTTCTTTTCGGAAATCGTTTTATGTTCATGTTGAGATAATGGTAAAATGTTGAAATGTTTGTGTATAATTTCGAATTTTTTGAATTTCAGTTTTTTGTGTGTGTGTGTGTGTGTGTATAGTTACTTGTTGAATCCGAAGATGGAGGTTGTGAGATGCTTTGGAGTTGAGTATAATCCAGATGAGCTATCAAGAGAGGTTCTTAAAGAAGTTACTTCTGTTCCACAATGATCCATTTTGACCAAGTACACTAAGAGAGAAAGAGAGATGTTTTAGAGAAAGAACTTTTGATTTGTTTTCTTCCATTGGTGAATTTCATTAGACAAATTTTGCTAATCTTTCTTTTTCATTTAGTGAAAAATGAAAAAATTAGATAGTATATGCAACAAAGGCGAAACTTTTGAAAATTGTTGACGATTTGGAAATGTTATGGAATTGTTTAAAATCTATAATTTTTTTGCATAGAGTAGTAATCTTCTTCTTAATCTTCAGTTTCATTTATCTATTTACCAATCAGTGTCTAGTACGTACACTAATTTTTATTTATTGCTTGTTTTAAATTATTGTCATTTTATTTTTATTTTTTCATTTCTTATCTCCTCTGGATTTTTCCCTTATTTTGTAAGTTTCCTTTGTAGATAGTGGTTTATAAATGGGGAAAAAGCCATTTTATCTTCTGAATATAATCCTTACTTCCATTTTGAAATAACTTTGCTTTTGCATTCCCCTTTAATTCATTGTTTCTATATATATTTAAATAGTTCAACAAATAGAAAGTTCCATTAACTGCTACACAATCGCAGGTAATTCCAAAATGAACAAAAATTGTTTTTTTTTTTCCAAATCTATTTGACCCTACCAAGAAAATAATACAATGTGGACACTGGACAATAACAAAACGTGGCTTCATTTGCCCAAGGCATTACTGGTCCAATCAAATTTCTATATAATCTTATGAATATCGACACCTATATGCATACAATTAATTTTGTATTTATTGCGTTTTGTTAAAATTCTACACATGTCGTCATTTTAATCAATGAATGTGTTACCCAAAAAATGCGAAAGAGAATTCTCTCATCGATTAACCAAGTAATCAGTGAGATTATCCACTAATTACACCCTAATTATGGATTAAATATCGCAAAACAACAACTAAAAAAAGTTTTCTTCATCGGAAATCATAATCATTACACTCACAAGACGATAACAAAACAAACAAACAAACATTACACAGTAACCTCTCATAAAATCATCACTCATCACTCAAACGACCCAAGAAAGTTTTTTCCGGATCTCTGACCCGACCCGACTAACACTATCCCTAATCTTCACCGGACAATTATTCTTCACGGCGGTGAGTGAATACGGCGAAGTATCCGTCGCTAACCACTGCTCGATTTCAAAATTCTGAGTCGAACACTTTGCGTGAACACCAGCCGTCGTAACCTCGGCGTAATTCACGTACCAGCCATGGTGGTCACCGGAACCATCGGAGGTTAGGTTTAAAGCACAGATCGGACTTGGTAAACACGGTGCTCTTCCACTGAAGATATCGAGATTGCTTCTCTCGTAGTAATTGTAATCTTTCCCCATTAATCCACCCCAAGCTTCTAGGTTTTTGATTCCGATGTAATCGCCGTATTTGCCGTAGATTCGTGCGCTGATTATCGAATCGGTTCCTGCTTTCCAGATCGATCCGGTTCTGAGGTAGAATGTGTAAACGCAATCTGGATCATCTTCCTGAGAAAAATTCAAAATGAAAAAGTCAAAATAATCGAAATCGGTGAGGTTGAAATCGGAACCGGTCAGAGAATCGAGGAAGTTACGGCGGAGATGACGGCGGATACGGTGGCGATGAGGAGGAAGAAGAAAGGGAGGAGGAAATCGCGGCGAGTCATTTTTTTTTCCGGTGAGTGTGTTTTGAGATTTTTTTTGGTTGTTGGAAGAGAGATCTATTAATAGATGCGAATATTGAGGGGAGGGTTATTTTTGGGAATTTGAAATTTTGGGTAGTTATCACGTGTTTCACGGAGTAGTGTGTGTATTTGACGTGGCGCAGTTTTAACGGAGAGTTGAGAGAAGCTTCTTTTTGAGCTTTGTGTTTACTCGGCGAGTCGGTAAGGATAGGTTTAGTAGATTACGAAATTATCCCTTATGCCTCTATCATGTCATAGTACGGACCAGGAAAAATGATAAGATTTATTTTGTGTATTTAGAAATATGCTTGGTTATGGGAGTTTTTTTTTTCTTTTTGAAACTTAAGTTATGGTTATGGGAATTTTGATATTTGGTTATTTAGGTTTATTCTTTCTATATGAATAATTAGAATTTTCCAAATATCTGCTGTCAGTTGTTTGTAACAAATACCTGATCAAAAGCATTTAAATATTAATATTATATTTTTTTAAAAACAAAATAGTATTTCAATAGTGGTTGTCAAAATCATTTTTCACACCGTGGGAAATTCTCTTCTAAACGACTGCATTTCCCTTAAAATCTCTTCTCCAATATGTGAAGTTTATGGGCTAACAAAAATTACAATTTGTTTGTACATTGTCTATTGTACAATATTGGGCATAAGGCCTAAAGCCCAATGTTTCCAATAACAAATTCAAATCTAGGAAAACTACTATGTGCTGATCAAACCCATAATTTACTAATTGCACTTAAGAGCTTTGATTCATTATTCATAAGTAGGTAAATTTATAAAGAGTTAAGATTCATTTGTTATAAGGAATTCAGAGAAAATAGTTTACGAAGCCTTCAAAACTAATATCAGAAAACTATGAAATATCAGATGAAAATAGTTAATCCAAAAATGTGCCTCCACATTCCTAAGAATTTAAATGTATACCATTTTTTTCTTTTTTTTTGTAATGGATGTTTCATCACATCATACGATCTTGGTCTCTACCAATGTTTTGAAAATCGGACCGTCGACCGAACCGGAAATATTTTTGGGTCATGGGTCAATATGGTCGACCGGGTCGAACCGGATTTAATAGTTTTTTTAAAAATAATAATATAAATAGTTTTTGTATAACTATAATATTCAAATATATAATATAGCATTTGAATAAACATATATTTTAATAAACATATATTTTTAAAAATTAAGAAAATCATTTTAATAACAAAAAAACTATTCAAAGACAAAATTTAATGAGAAATAGTTAAGTTTATATGTAAAAAAAAATTAAAAACATTAAACCATAACAAAAATTAACTAAATTCAAAACTTTTTTTTGGTGGATAACTAAATTCAAAACTAGTATTTAAATCTATAAATTTTAATCATAAAAAAATTTAAGTATGGAAAAAAAATGGAAATTTACAACAAAAAAAAAACACTCAAACCCGGGTCCGATCTCGGGTCCGGTCCGGTTTTCAAAACACTGGTCTCTACTTAAAAAAATATTCATCTATGTGACTTTTATACGACTGTGTCTTTGCCACAATCCAAATTCAATTAACCAATCACTTTCATCTCGCCATTGCCTCACACGTGTTTGATTAATTCCTTCAATCTTTTTTAATTTGATATCTTCTCAATTTGGACCAAATCAATAAGAAAGGTAAATTATGTATTCTTGCAATTATATAATACATGTAATCTCAAAAGACTCAATAGATTGCTCAAAAATAAAACTCAAGATATCACACCCATAGCAAAAAACACTTGATAACAAATGAGGTGGGTAAACAAACAAAAGTAATTAAGCCGTATGGGTAAAGTGAAAATAGGGTTATGGCATTTTGGTTCATGGACCCACATATTTCTATTGGTTTTGGTATAGAAATTAAAATTTACTATTATTGATTCTTATTTTCCGACCAAACCTAGTATCGATCCAAATCTACACTCAAACCATTTTCTATATCAGTCTATCAAGTTTATCTTGGTTGCAAATTCATCGGGTGAAAAAAGTGAATAGCAATGATTGTTTAAATGTATATGCGCACCTTTTGAATATGTGATTTTGTAATTACTCATTTGAAAAGAAAGAAAAAAAAGTTAATCTTAGTGGAATTTATATGATGACATTTAATAATTTATGATATGTTGTCTTGAATCTGGTCGAAGTTAACTGACCTAATTATGACATCATGTAAGAGATTAGTAGATAGTTAATTCAACAACCCATATGCCTTTGATTATCTTTTTCCCTACATAATCCATCTAACCAAATGATCTTATATAAACTGTTGGCTATATCTTTAAAGAATAACGAGAACAATACATTTATTGTGTCGACAGTGAAGAAATTTATTTTACATACTTATACAATTTATACATCATGAAATCGCATTGATCTATAGTAAACACTTGCCTACATTCATTTGTAAAATTTTATTACTTTTATATACACACACAAAACGAAGAAAAGTAAGTCACACTTGTCCGACAGAGAGTCTTCGCTCCAATTTAGACTTTCTCTTCTGGAGAATTCCTCGATCTAGAGCCACAGAAGAGGTCTCACAGGCATTCCCGTGGATTATATGGTATATCTGGAAAGCGAGGAATGATAAAGTTTTTAATGGTGTTAATCGTGAGGCCGCGGCAATACTAACAGTGGCTTTCAAGGAAGCCCATGATTGGAACGAGGCAAATATCTCGGACCAAGGGGCACCCCCGCAGCCTACTCAAGCACCATCTATTTCCCCTCCCACCTTCACGTGCTTCATCGATGGTTCTTGGAAGAGAGAGGACAACACGAATGGTGTGGGGTGGGTCTTGCAACTACAAGATGGGACGACAGATTTGTTGGGCCTAAAAGGAAATCATCGGAGTCTTTCCCCCCTTCATACAGAGTTACATAGTCTTATGTGGGCCATGCGGTCTCTACTGCAAAAGCAACGTTTCTGCTCGACTTTCATTACAGATTCAAGGGATCTGGTGAGGATGGTGGACGCACCACATGAGTGGCCTAGTTTCGAGCCGGAGTTGCGTGATTTGGCAATCCTTCGGGAGTCCTTCCCAGAATTCGATCTTATCTACCGGCAACGGGAGAATAATACGAGAGCGGATTTGTTAGCAAGGAATGCACGCACGCGCAATATGATTTTTTCTTTTATTAGCACTTCTGTTCCCTATTGGTTTACTGATACAAACAATGTATTTGCTTAACAAATAGTGAAGTGTGTTTTGTGACAAAAAAAAAAAAAAAAAGTCACACTTGTCAAGAAACAAAAGCAAAGTTAAAAAAAAACACATTATAGACACATCCTCCAAAGTGGTAGAAAAATAAAAACAAATCATTATCCAAACAAAATTTCTAGAATCATACTGAATTTGACTATCACCAAAACGAATAATTTAATATAAACAAAACCTAATTAGATACATGTATATAATAATCTATAGAGTAGACAATAGTGGATGGTGGTAGTGGAACCACTATGCGATTTCACCTTCCCTGTTTTTCTCCCTTTCACACAAAATTATAAAATAAAAAAATCATGTCACACCAAAAAATCTAATTTTACCTTAATACCCTATCTCGTTAAACTCCTTAACTCGAGTCTCTATTTTCATCCAAATCACCTTCTTACGTTTTCTCTCATCAAACTCATACCAAAGTTTTTTTGCTTTTTATAACCAAGAAGTGATCCAGATTTTTACTAAAAAAAAGTCTTTGGCCAAAAGAAGATGGAGTCCGGTAATAGCAGTAGCATGCAATCTTCAAGCGGTGGAGGCGGAGGAGAAGAAGAGTACGATTCACGCGCCGCCGATCAATCCATCTCCGCCTTGTTCGACCACCACAACCACCACGTGTCATCTCTACCTCCACCGCAACAAAACCACCTTAACCTCCTCCATTTCGACCACAACAACAACACTCTAATACAACCAAACTACTTCAACAACAATACGTTCTTGCCCGTAAACCAACAACCCGACCCGGTTTCTCAACCGGATCTACAAACCTTCTCCGCCACGTCATCACTCCCTCCTCCTAACATAGGAGTAATCAAGAAAACCAAGAAAAGGTCTCGAGCTTCAAGAAGAGCACCAACGACGGTTTTAACAACGGACACTTCGAATTTCCGAGCTATGGTTCAAGAGTTCACCGGAATCCCAGCTCCGCCGCTATTCAACAACAACTCCGTCGTGAACACCACGCGCCTCAACACATTCCTTGGCTTGTCTTCTTCACCAAACTTTTACAATAACAATCTCTTGTTACGACCTTTTGCTCACAAACTCCTCCCTACGTCTCCTCTATTATCCGGACCACAGATTCAACAATATCAAAACCCTAATAATAGTTTTGAGAATATGAATCTACAAGCTCTTCTTCAAGCTCAGATTTCTTCAAACCCTAGAAGTAATGATCATGATCAGTTTGGTCTTGGTATGTTACAAACTCCATCTACTACTACTCTGACGTCGACGACGGAGGTGGCTAACGGGAACATAACCACAGGAGAAAATGGAAGTTACGGTGGTTCCGGTCATGATCATAGTAGTGACGGTACTTGGTTATGTTCATCTTCCGACCAAAGAACTTAAAAATATTATAAATTGTCTGAAAATCAAAGCTAATCTCTCTTGACATGATTATTCAACAAATTAAATGTAGCACATAGGATTATGAAAGTTACTCATTTGTATTTTCTATTTTAACAACACTGTTCATTAGTACTAATTAAGTAATATATATATGCTTGTTATTTGTTTTATCTTAGTTGGATCTCATTAAAATCAGATTTTGTTTGCATAACTTTTTCTTAATTATTATATATCACCTTTTAATCGTATGTTTCGGATTTCAATCATTCTGCAAATTTGAAATTCTAATTTAAACTATTGTTTATGTAGTTTTTGGACCCGTGCGATTAATTAATAGTTGGGAAATTAGCATAGATAACTAATTAAAAAACTATAATTCAAAACTTAACCAAATATTTTAAAATTACTGACAATTATTTGGCCACATAGTTTAATAATTTGTATTGGAGTGAATGGTGGCGAAATTTGTGGAATCTTCTACGGCCGCCGGATTATGGAACATAGTTTTAGGACCATATTATATAATTATTGTAGTACATAGCATTTTTTTATAATTGTGGTAATGATTTGAAATTTGATAAATTACTGTTCTCCCATGTGCTTAGTCTTTCTTGGTGTCTTCTTTTCGCATCACCTACATTAAAAGAGTCATGTTCCCATTATGATATTTAATTCGATTTTTACCATAGCAATAGATTTGAAATTTGAAAAACTCAAAAGTAAAAGAAACAAAATGTAAAAGTGGTAATTAGAATAAGATACGTCCATAAAGTTCTTAGCCTTTCTTCCATCTCTTTAATTAATGTCTTGTTCTCATCAACTAATCAGTCTAATCCATCACTTAATTAATCTAAAAAATGTCATTTCTTTTAGAGGATTTCTCAATAACTCTTTAAACAAACAAACTCTTCTTTTTATACCATGAGATTTGATGGTCGTATAACTAATCATGAGATTTGATGAAAATATCTTTTGCTTGTTCATGTGTACAAAAGTGCAAATAATTTTGATTTTTTCTGTCCACGGACCGGTTATACTGACTCATAAATGCACGACATAATCTATTCACATCACTCACATATAGTGATGAATGATGAATGATGAATGATGAATGATGAATGATGAATGATGATGATGGTTAATATTATGGTGGTGGTTATGGTGGACCACGATACTGAGCTATTGTCGCACTGATACGTTTTCTATATATGATCGGATCAAGCCAATACGCGGTTTCATATTTTAGTGATAAGGTATTGGTATGGCCAATTATGCTACTATCCAAATGATTTGATTCAATCTCTCTATATTTTTTGTGGGGCGATTGGTTCCAAAAATTATTGAAAGAGTTAGTGCTAAAGGATACGAATACCCCGAACATCAAATACGGTGGGAATATAAGTTTTTAATTTGTTAGAATCTCACATCAAAAAATAAGATGAAACCTAAGATGATATATGAAAGAAATCGAGTCAATCATTTTCTTCTTACATAGATTTTGGATTTCTAATCCATTAAATTTCACATGATAGCATCCCAATTGATTCGACATATGTATAATGTTTCATATGATATTATTGGTCTAATAGTTAGATTTGATTCCATTCGACCAATGAAAACATCACCAAAACCTAACCCCTGATTTCATTTCTTTCGAAAATATGGACCTAATTTTGGAATAAAAGTTTTTACATGCTTGGAGTTAGTGGATAGATTTGGTTTATTTGATGCTTTTCTTTGTTTGCTTTGAATAATTTGGTTTGGTCTAAACCCAAAATACATTTTGTAGTAAAAAATTCAAAATCATTCAATACTATTTTCTTGTTTAATTATATATACTATGCTCAAAATTTGTCGGACTCACCTCCTCTTCTTTTCCGTAAACCCCTTGCCAAAACCCAACCAATCAAAATCAAACTATTTTTGCCACTTCTTTATTATAAACAAATAAAATTCCTCACGAAATCCAACTTTGCAATGGCCAATTCCGATTAATTCTATTTAAAAGTATTTTAGTATCGTAAACCAAAACAATCTCAAATCTTTTACTTCGGTAATAATAATGGAGGGATATAGTGATTTTACACTCAAAACATTCAAACTTGAGCATAGTTTAACGCAAGTTCAAATTGAACACCAAATAGCTTTGCCTTCATCTACAATCACTCATCGTCGTCGTAACAGAACTTAATCTTCTTACCGCAAAATTTCTCCATCAAAGGTTTCTTCAGATTCGGTTTGGTCTCCTCCATCATAGGTTTCTTCAATAGGTAGTCTTCTCGGTACCTGGAATATCAAAACCCTTGTGATCTCTCTCATGTAATATCAAAAACTTTACCAAATGTGCTCTTAAAAACAAAACTCAAGCGGCAAAAACAGTGAAATCTCTTACCAAACCTTGTGCTCTATGGAATACCTAATTAAACAAAAAATAATAGGCGTTAGTCTTCTGTATTGACATCAAAACTATAACAAGAAGTTACATAAACAAATCTCCAGAACATGGAAAATCAATTTACTTGGGTGGTGGAGCTATCTTATTAATCTTTCCAAGAACGATATCACGACCATGCATATATTCACCGTTCTTCGTTTGCAATGCCTTACAGTATATAAAGGTATCATCAGCAATCGTACTTCCAAATAACTACTAGTATTTTTTTCATCACAAGTATACATACACTACTTCTAAATTGACAACTAAAATACTTTTCATCATCATTACTAGAAACTACTCTCACCTTCTTTGCTTCGTTAGCAGAAGCAAACTCGACAAAGCCATAGCCCACATGCTTGCCCTTGCTGGTTACAATAAGTCGAACATGAACAACTTCTCCAACATCTTTGAAGAAATCGATGCTGTAATAGTGGAAGGAGGATAAAATATCATTCATAAAAAACTTGCTCCGAGAACGAAAGAGGAAATTAAAGGTCCTACTTACACTTCTGATATTTCAGATCCGAAGGGGAGATTGGCAATATAGACTGTCTTTTTTCTTACAGGAACTGCCTGAATTTAACATGACTAAGTCATATTTTGAACGCTAAGCGTCAGACATAGTTTGAAGATAAGAACATGTACCTCTGTTGGAAATAAAAGTTTTAAAGAGATGGAGAATGTATTTGAGAAATTTGGAGAGAATAGAAATTTTAAGAAGTAGAAGATTTTATTACTTAGAGATTTTTGTTGGAACAACTTGATTACAAATGAAAGGGGAAGGAGGTATTTATAGCCTCCAAGGTACAAAATATCTAGATTATTATAGTCCTAAATCTAGAGAGTTCTAACATTATTTTATTACAATTATCTAGATAATTTCATGGAAATATCTAGATGCTTATTCTCTACCATATTCTAGAACATTTTAAGGAGGTGGAGATTTAGATATTTTCTAGAGAAAACTCTAGAACATGGATCAAGTATTGGGTTTGGCCCAATATTAGAATATTGGATTATTAATCCAATAATTAATCTTGATCCAAAATCAAGTTTAACTTTCAACACCCCCTCTTAAACTTGATTTTGCTACTCCAAGCAAACTCCTCATCTTGATAAAATCTTCGCGCTTAAGTGGCTTGGTGAAAATATCAGCAACTTGATCATTCGTCTTCACATACTCCAATTGCACTTCCTTCTTGGTGACACACTCTCTGATGTAGTGATAGCGCGTGTCAATGTGCTTACTTTGATCATGGAAGACTGGGTTCTTTGCCAAAGCAATTGCTGACTTGCTATCCACAAAAATCTTCGTTGGCTCTTCTTGTGCCAAGCTCAACTCCTTTAAGAGATTTCGTAACCAAATGGCATGACAAACACAAGAAGTGGCTGCTACGTACTCTGCTTCGCAAGTAGAAAGCGTTACAATCGGCTGCTTCTTTGACATCCATGTGAAAGCTGTATCTCCAACATAGAACACGAAGCCACTTGTGTTTTTTCGATCATCAACGTCGCCACCCCAATCGCTATCGCTATATCCAACAAGCTTGTAATCGTTAGAGCTAGAGTAATATAAGCCAAAGTCTATAGTACCTTTGATATAGCGAAGGATCCTCTTAGCCGCCTTGAAATGAGTTGTTGTTGGATGCTCCATGTAGCGACTAACAACTCCGACTGCATATAAGATGTCAGGCCTAGTGCACGTTAAGTAGCGTAGACTTCCTACCAAACTCTTAAAGAGTGTTGGATCCACTATTTCTCCCTCTTCATGCTTTGATAACTTGGCTCCACATTCCATTGGTGTACTAACTGGGTTTGAGTCATCCATCTTGAACTTCTTAAGTACCTCCTTAGCATAGCCTTCTTGAGTAATGAAGATTCCATTATCTTCTTGCTTAACTTCAATCCCAAGGTACTAAGACATCAATCCAATGTCCGTCATCTCGAATTCTTTCGTCATCTCCATCTTGAACTCCTCGAGCATTCTTGGATTACTACCGGTGAATATCAAGTCATCTACATATAAGCATGCGATCAATATATCTTCATTTTGAATTTTGATATAGAGTGCATACTCATATGGACACTTGATGAAGTCTTTTTCCTTGAAATACTTATCAATCCGAGTATTCCAAGCTCTTGGGGCTTGTTTTAAGCCATAAAGTGCCTTATTCAACCTTAGGACCTTGTCTTCTTCACCCTTGACTATGTAGCCTTGTGGTTGCTCAATGTAAACTTCTTCTTCAAGATCTCCATTTAAGAAGGCTGATTTGACATCCATTTGATGTATCTTCCAATTGTTTTGAGCCGCCAATGAAAGGATTAGTCGAACAGTTTCTAAACGAGCCACAGGAGCGAATACCTCATCATAGTCGATTCCGGCTCTTTGACTATAGCCTTTTGCCACCAATCTTGCCTTGTGCCTTTCAACTTCTCCTTTAGAATTCTTCTTTGCTTTGTACACCCACTTCACACCGATCGCCTTGTGCCCATTTGGAAGTGATGCTAACTCCCAAGTATCATTCTTTTGTATCGCCTTGATTTCTTCATCCATTGCATTTTGCCATGTCTTCTCTTCCATAGCTTCTTGGAAGTTCATGGGCTCACAATCCGCAAATAGGCAAAACAAGGTAAGATTGTCTTGGTTTTCGGTTACCTCATAAAGCTCTTGTATACTCTTAAAACGTGGACTCCTTTCACTTGAGCTTTGATCTCCTTGAGAACTAGGTGTTGGTGAAGTTGGTGGTGTAATGGGCTCTTCTCTTGGTTGCTCCAAGTCTTCTTCTTCAAAATGTGGAAAGAAGTTATAATCTTCACTATTTGATCTCCAATCCCATTCTCCTTCTTCATCAAAGATGACATTTCTGCTTGTGATTGTCTTCTTTGTGTTAGGATCGTAGAGCTTGTAGCCTTTGGAGTTGGCGTCATAACCAATGAAGATGTACTTCTTGCTTTTATCATCTAGTTTGCTCCGCTTCTCGTCTGGTACATGAGCATGAGCAATGCTTCCAAAGACTCTTAGATGAGAAACACTGGGCTTTCTTCCACTCCAAGCTTCTTGTGGTGTTTTCCCCCAAACACTTCTTGTCGGAGATCGATTTGAAATATAAACCGCACACGCAACTGCTTCTGCCCAAAACTCCTTTGGTAGTTTCTTACTTTTTAGCATGCTTCTCGCTATCTCAAGGATTGTTCTGTTCTTCCTTTCTGCTACTCCGTTTTGTTGAGGGGATCTGGGCACCATTAATTGTCTTCGAATGCCATTATCTTCACAATACTTCAAAAATTCTTTGGACGTGAACTCTCCTCCACGGTCAGATCTCATGGCTTTGATCACAAGGCCACTTTCCTTCTCGACATGGGCTTTAAACTTTTTAAAGTTTTCAAAAACTTCTGATTTCTCCTTTAAAAAGTAAACCCATGTTTTTCTTGAAAAATCATCAATAAAGAGAAGGAAATAGTTATTTTCACCGAGTGATCTTGGCTTGATCGGACCACACACGTCCGTGTGTATGAGTTCCAGCGGCTTTCGAGCTCTTGTACTTGACTCCTTTGGAAAACCCATTTTGAATTGTTTTCCAAGTAAACACCCTTCACACACTTGATTTGGATGGTTGATGCAAGGCAAACCTCTCACCATTTCCTTATTTGAAAGAAGCTCTAATCCTCCAAAGTTGAGATGCCCGAATCGAAGATGCCAAAGCCATGAATCCTCTTTGTAGCACATCTTGAGACATTGCGCGATGTCACTTTGAATGTTAAGTATAAACATTCGGTTTCTTGATATCGGTACCTTAGTAATGAGATTGCTTCCTTGGTCTCTTATAGAAAGGTGATTATCTTTTAAGCGAATATCATAACCTTTCTCTAAGAGTTGTCCAAGGCTCAAGATGTTAGTCTTCATGCTTGGAATATAGTAGACGTTGGATATAAATTGGTGATCTCCATTCTTCAATCGGATGAGAATATTTCCTTTACCTTTCACCTCCATCTTCGATTCATCTCCTAAAGCCACGTTTCTTTTCATCGATTCATCAAGCTCCACGAACATGCTTCTTTGCCCGTACATGTGATTGCTTGCACCACTATCGAGGAACCACTTGTGGTTTTCTTCCTTTCCATCATTCTTGCATGCCATCAACAACATATCTCCTTCGCCGCTTCTTTCTTCAACATAGTTCGCCTTCTCTTCAACTCTTTTGTTGTGAGGAGCTTTACATTCGGAAGCATAATGACCAAACTTCCCACAATTATAGCATTTAACATTTGACTTGTCGTACCTTGGTCTTGGATTTCCTCTCCCACGACCTCTTGAAGAACTTTCTCCTCTTTGGTTGGTATTGTCTTCATATGGTCTCCAACCTCGTCCATTTCCATATCCGCGACCTCGTCCTCGGAATTGACCACCACCACGTCTTTGTTGGCTTCGACCACTTTCTTCTTTAGTTTCATCAATCCGCATCTTGAGTACTTGGTCTGCGATATCTTCTTTTTTCTTCTTATTTTCTTCATACGCTTGTACGGATCCAAGAAGTTGCTCCATTGTCATATCCTCCAAATCCTTTGTTTCTTCGATCACGGTGACTATATGCCCAAATTTTGGATCCAACGATCTAAGAACCTTCTCCATGATTCTTACTTCGTCTAACTTCTCTCCATTTCTTTTAAAGTTATTAGTAACCGTTAAAACCCTTGAAAAATAATCGGAGACGAGTTCACCTTCCTTCATTTGCAACGCTTCAAATTCTCCTCTTAGAGTTTGAAGACGTACCTTCTTGACTTGTTCCGCACCCTTGTAAGAGGTTCGAAGTTTTTCCCATGCTTCTTTGGCCGACTTTGCTCCCGCGACCTCGTCCTCGGAATTGACCACCACCACGTCTTTGTTGGCTTCGACCACTTTCTTCTTTAGTTTCATCAATCCGCATCTTGAGTACTTGGTCTGCGATATCTTCTTTTTTCTTCTTATTTTCTTCATACGCTTGTACGGATCCAAGAAGTTGCTCCATTGTCATATCCTCCAAATCCTTTGTTTCTTCGATCACGGTGACTATATGCCCAAATTTTGGATCCAACGATCTAAGAACCTTCTCCATGATTCTTACTTCGTCTAACTTCTCTCCATTTCTTTTAAAGTTATTAGTAACCGTTAAAACCCTTGAAAAATAATCGGAGACGAGTTCACCTTCCTTCATTTGCAACGCTTCAAATTCTCCTCTTAGAGTTTGAAGACGTACCTTCTTGACTTGTTCCGCACCCTTGTAAGAGGTTCGAAGTTTTTCCCATGCTTCTTTGGCCGACTTTGCTCCCGCGACCTTCTCGAACGTGTCTTCATCTAATCCTTGATAGATTAGACAGAGAGCTTTCTTGTCTCTCTTCCTTGAGTCTCTCAAACTATCCTTTTGAGTTTGAGATACACTAGCTTCGTTCTCCGGTTCATCGTAGCCTTTAACGACTATCTCCCACACGTCATGTGCTCCTAGAATCGCCGTCATCCTTAGACTCCAATTATCGTAGTTGCTCTTTGTAAGCATCGGGACTTGGAAGGGAATGCCGCTACTCGCCATCTTTAGGAACCTAACGCTCTGATACCACTTTGTTGGAAATAAAAGTTTTAAAGAGATGGAGAATGTATTTGAGAAATTTGGAGAGAATAGAAATTTTAAGAAGTAGAAGATTTTATTACTTAGAGATTTTTGTTGGAACAACTTGATTACAAATGAAAGGGGAAGGAGGTATTTATAGCCTCCAAGGTACAAAATCTCTAGATTATTATAGTCCTAAATCTAGAGAGTTCTAACATTATTTTATTACAATTATCTAGATAATTTCATGGAAATATCTAGATGCTTATTCTCTACCATATTCTAGAACATTTTAAGGAGGTGGAGATTTAGATATTTTCTAGAGAAAACTCTAGAACATGGATCAAGTATTGGGTTTGGCCCAATATTAGAATATTGGATTATTAATCCAATAATTAATCTTGATCCAAAATCAAGTTTAACTTTCAACAACCTCAACCAAATCGAGAGTTTCACTGAGTCCTTCCACTATCTCATCTTCTTCTCGTCGAAGGTAGTCTTCTTCGTACCTGGAATATCAAAAACCCTTGTGATTTCTCCATGTATACCAGAAACTTCACCCAATTTGCTCATAATAAGAAAATTCAAGAGGCAAAAAGTGAAGTCCCTTACCAAAGCTTCTCTGCAAGGTTGAACCTAATTAGCAAAAAAATAATAGCATTAACCTTCTCTAAATGACATCAAAACTATATCAATAAGTTAGAGAAACAAATCTCCATATGGAAAATAAATTTACTTGGGTCGGAGAGGGTATGGAGATGTCTTAACCACATCAAGATATATCTTACGATTGTGTTTACAATACTTCTTTTCCAGCGCCTACAGTATGAAAGATTTAATCAGCAATTGTACTTTCAAATGACTACTAAAATACATTTCATCACCATTACTATAAACTACTCTCACCATCTCCGCTTCGTAAACAGAAACAAACTCAACAAAGCAACAACCCACATGCTTGCCCGTGTGGTTTACAATAAGTCGAATATGAACAACTTCTCCAACATCTTTGAAGAAATGGATGCTGTAAAAATGGAGGATAAAATATCAGTCATGAAAAACTTGCTCCAAAAAACAAAAAAAAAACAAAAGAGGGGTGCTACTTACATATTTGATATTTCAGTTTCACAAGGGAGATTGGCAATAAAGATCGTCTTTTCTCTTGCGGCAAATAAATCGAGATTTTCATCAAGTCCGTCCACGGCCTCATCTTCTTCTATCATAAGGCCTTCTCTTCGAAGGTAGTCTTCGTACCTGGGATATCAAAAACCCTTTTGATCTCTCCATGTACACCAAAAACTTCACCCAATGTTGCTCATAATAACAAAACTCAAGAGGCAAACAGCTAAGTCCCTTACCAAACCTTGAAATCTAAGCAATACCTAATTAGAAAAAAATAATAGTGTTAGTCTTCTGTAATGGCATCAAAACTTTAGCAATAAGTTACATAAACAAATCTCCATAACATGGAAAACCAATTTACCTAGGTGGAGGAGCTATCTTAATATCCTTTACAAGTTTAATCTTATGATCGTGCAAATATTCACTCTTCTTTTGCAGCGCCTACAATAGAAAAGACTTGATCAACAATCATACTTTCAAACAACTACTCAAATAAATTCATCATAAGTATACACTACTTTTCAAATGACTACTAAAATAATTTTCATCATTACTATAAACTACTCCCACCTTCTTCGCGTCGTTAGCAGAAGCAAATTCAACAAAGGCAAAGTTCACATACATGCCCTTGGTGGTTAACAAACGTCGAACATGAACAACTTCTCCAACATCTTTGAAGTAATTGATTCTGTTAAAATGAAGGATAAAATATCAGTAAAAAAAAACTTGCTCCAACGAACGAAAGAGGAAATAAAAGATGCTACTTACATATCTGATATTTCAGTTTCGCAAGGGAGATTGGCAACACCGAGTGTCTTTTTTCTTACAGCAACAGCCTGAAGTGTGTTAGCACGAATTAAATAGCATAACAACAAAAAGTAGCCTCATCCTAAGATTATCCTCAGAATAAGTCGTCTTTCAACTTTGTGGCAACAATTCTGTTATTAAACGCTAAACATTGTTCTGAACCACATATATTTTGAAGATAATAGGAACATGTACCTCAACAAAATCGGGAGTTTCATCAAGTCCTTCCACTGTCTCATCTTATGAGAAAGCTTTCTCGTCGAATATAGTCTTCGTAACTGAAATATCAAAAACCCTAGTGATCTCTTCATGTATACCAAAAACTTCACCCAATGTGCTCTTGCTAACAAAACTTAAGAGGCAAATAGTTATTTCCTTACCAAAGTTTCTCTGCAAGGTTTAACCTAATTAACAAAAATAATAGCATTAGTCTTCTGTAGTGGCACCAAAACTCCAGCAATAAGTGTTACGGAAACAAATGGCTATAACATGGGAAATCAATTTACTTGGGCTGTGGAGGGTATGGAGCTGCCTTAGCCACACTAAGAAAAATCTTATGATCGAGCAAATATTCACGATTCTTCTGTACCAGCGCCTAAATTATAAAAGATTTAATCAAACTACTTGTATATTTTGCATCATAAGCATATTATACTTTTCAAATGACTACTTAAATACTGTTTTCATCATTGCTACAATACTAGTCTAACCATCTTTGCTTCATTAGCAGAAGCAAACTGAACAAAGCCATAGCCCACATGCTTATACTCGTGGTTTACAATAAGTCGAACACGAACAACTTCTCCAACATTTTTGAAGAAATGAATGCTGTATAAATGGAGGATAAAATACCATCAGTCATGAAAAAGTTGCTTCGGGAACGAAAGTGGAAATTTAGAGGTGTGCTACTTACATATTTGATCTTCGAGTTTGGGGAGAGAGAAACAAAGAGTACTTGCTGAATTTTACAGCTAAGTGTGTTAGCACAACTTTAAGGAGAAGATTTATCCAGAAACTAAGTCATATTTTGACTTAGTTGCAACAGTTGTTTTATTAAACGCTAAATGTTTCTTCTGAGCCTGACATATTTTGAAGATAATTAAAAGATGTACCTCAACAAAATTGGGTGTTTCATTGCGTTTGGTCCCCAAATCATCCTCTTCTTCAATCAGAAGGCTTTCTCGTGGAAGGTAGTCTTCTTTGTACCTGGAAGATCAAAAAACCTCTCCATGTATACCAAAAACTTTACCCAATGTGCTCATAATAACAAAACTCAAGAGGCAAACAGTTAAGTTTCTTACCAAACCTTGTGATCTATGCAAAACCTAATTGACAAAAATAATAGCGTTAGTCTTGTGTAATGGCATCAAAAACAAGTTGCATGGAAAATCAATTTACTTGGGTAGAGGAGCTATCTTGTTAGTCTTTTCAAGAATAATCTCACGAGCGTGTAAATATTCACCGTTCTTCTTTTTCAGCGCCTAGAGTATAAAGAACTTAATCGGTAATAGTACTTTGAAATGACTAGTTAAATACTTTGTTTCATCATTACTACAAAACTAGTCTCACCTTCTCAGCTTGGGTAGTAGAAGCAAACTGAACAAAGCCATAGCCTACGTGCTTACTCTCGTGGTTTACAATAAGTTGAACACGAACAACTTTTCCAACATTTTTGAAGAAATCGATGCTGTAAAAAGTAGAGGATCAGTCATGCGCGAAGAGAAGTGGAAATTTAACGGTGCTACTTACATATCTGATATTTGAGTTTGGGGAGAGAGATTGGAAACAAAGAGTACACCCTGAATTAAACAACAGAGCCAAGTGTGTGTTAGCACAACTCTATCGAGAAAAGGGACTTAAATTGCATAACAAGACAAAAGTAGACTCATCCCAAATTAAATTGACTTTGTGCTAACAATTGTGTAATTAAACGTTAAGCGTTTTTTCAAGAAGATGAGTTTTGTGATGTAATGAGTAGGAGAAATAAGAAGAAGATGCTTAATTGAAAGAAAATTATACCTCGAGTAAGATTAAATTAGCCTGATCAGACAACTCGACCCTTCCTTTGATCTGCTCAGCATAAACCTTTCATTAGAAGACAAGACAGTGACAGTGTAAAGAAAGTTGTTGGCAACAAATTTAAATTTGACCATCTTAGGTTACCTGGGATTTTTCCTTATGTTTCTTCAGAATCGAATTGGTCTCCAAATCATCTTCCCGGTTTCGCTTACCTAGAAGAAGAGCAGCAAATACAAAGCTCAAAAAACAAAAAAAAACCAAGCAAATGGGTATAAAACATTATTCGATAAGAGAGACAGCAACACAATAAATTAGCTGATTTCTCGCTAGAACTGGCCATGGAGAAGATGAAAACGGCGATGGTTTATTTTCCGACAAGAGTTGAGAGCAGCAAAGTATAAGTTCTAAATAACCCTAATGAACACAGTGAAGTCATGTAAAGTTTTGGACCTAGAGGGTTTATTTATCCGACTTATAGTCATAGTTAGATAAATTTTTCTTGTTTTGGCCAGCCTAGTGTTTCCTAATTAGTAACTAAAGGGCACCACCCACTAACCTATGCAACCTCAGATTTCAAAAACACAGGTTCGTCTACAAAACCTGAACTTTACAGTACCAAAAGCTTCACTGAGAAGAATACCAAAACCGTAGAACCTAAGTTTCAGTTACAGGAGCAGAAAGACGAGCCGGACCGGAGCATCAAGAACAGAGACAATCAAGGACCGTTGCAGGAGCAGAGGCGTTTTTTTTTTTTTTTTTTTTTGGAGAAGACTAATTGATGGGCCTTCGTAAAATGAGCCCATTTAAGCCCACTTATGATATGATTGATGATTATACTAAACAAATTCATTAAGATTAATGACTAAATCTCTCCACATCATGTATTTTTTGGTAGACTGTTAATTCAGCAAATTCTCTCATTAAAAAAAATTGAGAAAGTCTATAAGCAATCACTAAGGAGGTGTACTAAGCCTAGCATTTTAAGTGATTTGTATGATTTGTCAAATCTTATGTAATTGAATCATGGATTTTAAAAACTCTATCAAAATCTAGTGTGAATTGAATAGTGATTTAGAAAAGTAACTCCAAATCCATTTTTATTGTAAATATACTAAAGATTTGATTTTTAATAATTTCAAGATATTTCATAGGGATTTCAGAAGTTTATTTAACAAAAAAAAAAATACAAAAAATCAGATTTCATAGTTTTAGGTGGAATTGTAAATAATTTTATAATAAATTCTCTGGAATCATACAAAATCATTAAAATCATCTAAAAACTCAAATCCTTTAAAATGTGAGATTGAATGCACCTCTCTAATTGCATATTAGTGATAAATCTTCGAATTTTTTTGTATCGTTAAAGTAATATAATTACAAATATAAATGGGTCCCACAATCATATCTATTGGGTTTTTTTTTTGGCGCGTTGCATTCTCAGAAAAAAACTCAGACCAAACGCTTAAACTTCCAACAGATAAGGAAGAAGAGAGACCAGAAGAAACCCAACAATGGCGATTTCTACTTTAACACTCACTTCATCTCTCTATACACGTTCTTTCAGACCAATCAATCCAACAATCTTCTCTTCTTCTTCTTCTTCTTCTTCTTCTTCTTCTTCTTCTTCTTCTTCTTCTTCTTCTTCCTCGTCATTCTCATGTCTCTGTTCTTCTTCCACCGATAGCAACCCGAAACTCACCGTAAAGAAGAGCTTTTTCGGATTAGGTTTAGGTTTTTTAGCTGCTTCGATTCTCTCTCTGACTCCATTGGACGCAGACGCAACGAGGATTGAGTATTACGCTACTGTTGGAGATCCTCCATGTGAATACAGCTACGCAAAATCAGGACTTGGTTTTTGCGATATCGATGTTGGTTTCGGTGACGAAGCTCCTCGTGGTGTACTCGTCAATGTAAATCTCTCTAATGTTGAATTGCCCAAAAAAAAAAAAAATAATTAACCTTTCTTGTTATGTTGTACTAAATTGCTATAGTTTCTCTGTTTAGGGGTTTTGGGTTTGTCAAAAGTTTATAACTTTCTATGTTTTAGTACTCATTTGGATTAAAAATTTTCGATTTTAAGGGAGGTGAATTGTGTTGAATCCATAGGCAAAGTTGTGAAATTTGGATTGACAGTTTGAGAATTTGGTGTTGGATAGGTACATTACACGGCGAGGTTTGCGGATGGAACGTTGTTTGATAGTAGCTATAAGCGGGCAAGACCGCTTACTATGCGAATTGGTGTTGGCAAGGTACTACAAAACCCAATTTAATGTAAGAAGTAGGATTTGTTGATTATTTAGTGGAGCAATTTAGCTTTGATCTAGAGAAGAACCTTTTGGATTTCAATATAGTGAATTTAAATTGAAGTTAGTTAAGATTATTTCCTTACTCTTTGTGATTAAGAACAATGGTCTCTCTAACACTTAATTAATTTCGAAAAATGATTAGGTTATTAGGGGACTAGACCAAGGGATTCTTGGAGGTGAAGGAGTTCCTCCTATGCGAGTAGGCAAGTACACCAAATTTTCTTCGTTCGATACTTTGATGTCTTTTATTAGGCTGAAACCATATTCGTGCGGTTTTATTTATAGGCGGCAAGCGTAAACTTCAGATTCCACCTAAATTAGCTTATGGACCAGAGCCTGCAGGATGTTTTAATGGTATTTATCATCATTACTTGTTTATACAATCTTTTTCCTATGGTCAAAGAAATGTAAACAAAAGATATATATCTTTGAGTAATAAACCGATTGTTGTACTGGTTTATGTAGGTGACTGTAACATACCTGGAAATGCAACTTTGCTCTATGATATCAATTTCGTTGAGATTTATCCAGGAAGTAACACAAGATGAAGCCAACACCAATTTCGTTTTGTAAATGGAAGAAGCAACTATGTATATGATGTATATCACTAGGTGGCTCCATTTGACCATCTTTAGATGACATTCATTTATCATCTCTATAACCTTAAAAATCTATAAGTGATCCAACTCAAAATCCAATAAGTAGTTTGCTCTTGAAGAACAAGGCACATCTCCTCTACTACATACAACTCAAGGATCATGTACTTAAGCTTAGGTGAATAAGTGTGTGTTAGGTTAGATTTGGTCTAGGTAAGTGATTCAAATTGTGTCACAAAGATCAAGATGATGTACATAGTCTAGAATAAAGTTGCGCAATTGGATTGTTCATCGGCGTCATATCTCTCTATTTGCAGGCCCGGCTCAGTCACAAAGTGGGCCCTGAGCAACACAAAAAAATTCTGAAAGTTTAAAGTATGTTTTATAAAATTTACAAAGATTGGGACCTTTTTTATGAAAACTTCAAAATTTTAGGGCCCTTTTGCAAAGAAAATTTCAGCCAAAATTGTGGCTCCCACGTGGGGCCCTGTGGTGCATCTGCACAGGCTGCACAGTACCTAAACCGGGCCTGTCTATTTGGTCCCCTCCTTAACAACTCATGAATCTTAAGGCCAAAAATGTGTAAAGCTTTGGTTTGTAATTTTGAGTTTTGCCAGGAAAAAGGAGGTGCAAGAACTGATTTTGGGTTCAATTTACAGAGCAATGAAGATCCCTAAAGGTTGGCATTACTTTGTATACATCTAGAGAGCAAGTACCATATCAGTAAAATTTTGTTGAATCAGTCCTTCAAAGAACGGTGTATAGAAACATTATATGAGCAAGTGTATGTTGTGTAGTGAAAAAGAGCTTTAAGTGATCTTTACTACTACCCATTGTTTGGAATTTTCCTTTAGTTGTATATAAAAGATAGAGTTGGTGAAAAGAGTGAAAATTTTAGGATCCCAAAAAAACTACCAAAAAGAGTATATGAAACACCTAAACCAAAAAGCAAAAGCCTCAAAATTATTGGTGACCAAAAAAATTCATGATCTTTGCTTTTAAATTCTTATTTTCCAACCACTTTCATGCAAAATGAGAAATGGAATTTTACAAAATTTAACCTTTTGGGGTGATGAATACAAGAACTTGAATTTATTTACATTATGAATAATTCTTTTTATGTATGCAAATTATAGAAAGAAAAACGATTACTTATAATATCAAATTGATTAGGCTATAGATGATACATTTATTAACATTAACAAACATTCACTTGTAACATCTACAGCAAGCACATGCAAAAGAAGACAAAATCATGAACAAAAACACACCAAAATTTATAAACCATATTTATACACATATTATCCCAACAGGATATAAACCCATTTATTAGTATTCTAACTAAACAAACTACATAATAGAGCAAGCATTAGGATTATCATCACTAAACAAAGAAGTGTAAGAAGGATCATCGTAGTGAACGGACATCGTCCCGGTGGTTGCGTGTGGCTCTACTTTTCTGACGTAACCAGGTGGTGCCTTCTTGTCGTAAGCCTGAGCTATGTACGGCTGAGCCACCAAGTTGTACGGTACGTACGGCCATATTTCAGCCTTCTTCCCGGTCGCTTTGGCCTTCTTTAGGACCTTGCTGGCTTCCGCGTAACCACTCACTGTCACCTTTTGTTGCTTCTTGTTTATCTCCACCGTTTTAACTCCTAGAAAGATATACAAAAGATTTTAGTATGTGAAGTTTTTTTGGTTTTAAGATTTTCGATTTAAAACGAATTACTATAGTTAAAATATTTGTGAACATTACATGTTGATATTGTAACATAAAATACAAAAGGCTATGTAAAAGTAGCTTTAATGAAAATACATTTTCACATGAAATGGGACGAGAATTTTGACATACTTAGGTTTATATTGGAAAAGATGAAGTTAAGTTACCTTTTAGAGAAGAAAGAGAGTTTTTGATTTTGAGGACACAACCATCACAATCCATTCTAACTTTGAGTTCTACGGTCTGAAACTGCTTCTTCTTCTTCCTTTTTCCATAGCTATGGCTTCCTCCATTCACTATTAGCTGTGATAAATACTCTAATGTTCCTCCAACTCCCATCTTCTTAATTTGATCTTTGACTACTTGTCTTCAATTGAAAAAAAAATAAAGAAAGCTAAGGCTTCTTCTTCTCTCAGTATGTGTTATGTGTTTGTTTCAATTTATAATGAGTTGTTAGATACGTTGTCTCGACTTATTTAGGCCTTTGATATTTTAATAAAATAAAATAACTTTAATTAAGAGTATATTAATGTATTGGTACGAAAGAAAAAGTATGTAGTTTAGTTTATAATTGACACAAGATATTTAAATTTAGCCTGCGTTAGGGCATGCAGATACTTGGGGATCCAAAGTGAATATAAAATTATTAAAACACATATTTTCTCTTCATTTTACTCAACTTTATACATTTTCTTTCATCCTTTTACTCAACTTTTATTAATTTTATATTTAAACACTCTCTTTTCCTTTTAAACACACTCTCCAAAAGATCCAATATAAGATCCCTCTCTCTTCCTTTTACTCAACTTTTATTAATTTTATATTTCAATATACCCCACAAAAACACTTTCTTTCATCATTTTACAACCATTTTAATAATTTTATATTATAAAAACACCACTTTTAGACCCTCAAATGTCTCCAATAAGGATACCCTTATAAAAATATAGAAAAGGATGTCTTTTAAGAACTTAGGCTTTAAGCAATATATATGCCAAAGACCTTGTGGTTTAGGTATAGTCGAATTTTATCTTATCTAAAGTGTACAAAAAAATGAACCGTCAATTAATTTTAACGGGTTTTTTTCTCGTAACTATTTTTACTTAGCAAAATATACGAATGTAAATTTATTAGGGAGTCCATATGAATACAATTCAATTATTGAAAAATACCGCAAAACTTTTAAAATTTCTTTAGACAAATCTTGTTCTTGAGAGGAAGACAAAATGAAGGTGAGAGCCATGCATTTTTTTAACGAATTCATACTAATTTATCTAAACAATAATTGTCGGTTCAATTTTAAAGCGACATATGATTAATAATAAAATTAGCAAAATTTAAGGTGATTAGAAACATCGTGGAGGTTAAGTTACTTGCTTACTTTGAGACAGCTTCACACGTTTGGGAAAGAAATCGTGAGCGTTGGATATGTATACGTGGTAGATATCTAACGGTGATGGTTGGAATACGCGTGTGAGGTTGTCTCCTGATTGGAGGATTTGTGCCACCTCTCGACTTAGCTGTTTCATATACGAGGTTATGTATTACACATACAATTATCTGGAATGAAGCTGGGGAATATTTCAGTTTATCAAACTAAAATTTCTAAATTTTAATATCGTCTAAAGATCTATTATTTTCTCCGTAAATACAAATACTACGTACATATGCATGTTTTGTTCTTTTCTTTAAGTAACCAAAATTTTGTTTTCCTTTTGAATATGGGGTTTTTTCCAACAAGTTTGTTTCTTCGTCTATCAATAAAAACTTCTAAACTTGTCTAAATTCGACAGTTGACATAAATACCAACGGTTTTGAATAGTATATATATATACATATTGTAATTGTATTGTAGTTAGATGAATATTGTTTTTATAGATTGTAGTTGTATGTATGAAAGTGACTCCACTCGAATAATTAGTGGTAAGTTAGCTGACAAAATTTTATAATGTTTTTGAGTTGTCGAGCAGCCCTTCAACGTTTGGTAGATTTTATTTAAATCCATGTCCTAATTATGTTTGCAAATTTCTTTATATCAAATTATTATACGCACATCCTAATATATATGCCAAAGTATGGGGTTTTGCTTTTAGAAACCATAGTCCTAACTTCTTCATTAAAAAAGTTGAAAACTTTATAATGTGGACAGGACAAAGTACCAATTATATACATGTCCATAAATGGATAAAAAAAAAAAGATTACATGCATGACCTTTGTTTTCTTGGGTTTAGTGTGTTATCTTTCTTTAGATTCTTAATTTGGATTTAGGAACACAACAAACTTGCAAAAGAGAAACTCACCGAAAGTGAATGCAGTGTCAGTTTCAATATTCATCAACAATCATTGGCCCAATGTATTATTATTATTATTATAAGCATCATAATGGTTCCATATGATGCACATAACAATATGATCATAATACAGAAAACAAAACTTTAAATCATTGATTCATCTTATTTTGATTAAAACTTGTGTAACATTCCAACTCAAGATCAAATCTTTCTCGAGAAGAACTGTGATTTTTAAACACCAAACCTGTGATCGAATCCTAAAAGAAACAATGTCTATTTCATATTGCAGACATAAACATAGGAATAGAGAATCGTAAACAACCATTGATTCTTCCTCTGATCAAAAAAAGGGTTTGTGCTACAACTTCCCGCAAAATCAATGAACTCGAGGACTCTCAGTATCGAATATAAAAAGAATGTACCTTTTTTAATGGAAGATCTTAGAGGAGATGATCAAGTGAGGCTGACACAAGTTGCATAAGATTGGAGAATAGTTAAAGCTTGTTCTGTAATGGCTCTGTTTTTCGCGCGTTTCACCCAGTCACTGACTATTTCCTCTGCTTTACTTCCTTTAACACCTTCTTCAAGTGTAGCTGCTGCTTCTGCTAGCTTTCCCTCGGCTAAGTAATTATCGACTTTTGTAATTACAGATTCAATGCCTCCATTAGCTTCATCAACTTCCTTGAACTGTTTGAGTTAGAAAACAAAAGACGAAAAGATTGAGATTATTAGATTTCACAGGCTTTTCGCGGGAATAATTTTGTTTCGTGAGTTGCACACCTTGAGCGAAGATGCTACATGTGCTAGACCATGTGCTAAGATCCCTCCACCACCAGGTGGAATGAGACTGAAGTGTCTAAGTGCTCCTTTCAAGGTATTAAACTGAAGATAACAACGAGTAGAGCGCAAGACAAAAGTAAGTTGAACGGTTTTCACATATGTTGAGATTTAAAAATCATTGATTTCGTTAATAAGGTCACCTTCTGGTTCAGTTGCAGTGTTGTGTCTGTTCCAGTGGATCGTACTTCTTCTGGAAGAGAGGATAACACCAAGTCTAGGATTGAGTCCTTGTGAATTCCTTCAAGATCACTCTGAAGCATATCGATTTCTTTTTGGATTGGTAGTCCTTTCGAGAGTGTACCATCCAGCGCAAGTGCACCCTACAATAACCATAATTTACGTGTTACCATATCTATAGAAAAGCAAAGTTAGATGAAACTCACTTGAATCTACATTCGATTCTTACCAATGCAAGCTTATGAACGGAATGACTTTGGCGAGCTTCTTCAGAGCGTGCATAGAATGCCATACACAGCGCCTTTATCTTCAGAAATTAAAAGACAATGCAAAGACATGATTAAACATTCAGGAATTCTACTTAGTTACAATGAAATAGGTAACGCAAGATTACGTAATAATCTGTGATTACAAAACAGTCTGTGCAGTAATCTATACCAAGAGGTTGGAACTGTCTTTACTTACATTAAGATCTGCTTCTATCATTTTTTCAATTTGTGCTGCCTTTTCTTTTGCAAGTGCTGAAGTTAACTCAGCTTTTGCCAATTCTTCAGCTTTACTCAAAGCCAACTGTGCTTCAGATTCCTGCAGTTTATAAAAATTATCAGGAAGACATTCCAAGTCACCATTCACTAATATTCTCAGTTTTCCTGCAATGTGCATACCTTTTGTTCAATTTCTGTTTTGAGCTTATCTTCCATTCTCTCTTGGATTGCCTTGATAGCAGCCGCTGCTTTTGTTCTTTCTCTTTTTAGCTCCTGAATAAAGCAATAGTGGCACTTGAGTTACAAGAGTCCAGTGAATATTGTCATCAACTGGCCCATAATTTTACGAAAAGAAAAATATATAGCTGAGCACCATTGGCATGTTTATTTGATGCATATGAGAGGTCTGTCTGGTCATGTGTTCATAGAGTGAGTTAATCAAGCAGAGATAAAGAGATAAAAGCACCTTATCCAATATTGCTGCCTCCTCTATACGCATTAGTTCACGCGCCCTAAGATCTCTCAACTCACTTTCGTACTTTTCCTGAGTAACAACAAATTAGCAGCAGTGTATAAGTTAAAACTTAACCAACACTACAAAGAATAAATAATGATATGAGAACTTTAGTGTTTTAAGCAACCTTCAAGGCTCGTAATTCGTCAGCAAAGACCTGGGCGTCTAAATGTGCCTGTCTCTTCTCAGCTGCATGAATGGCAGCCAGAAAATCAAGTACCAACTTTCCGTCTTCAGTCATGTAATCATCTTTCCGCCCCTCAATTGAGTTAGGAAGAGCCTAATTCATGAAACAAGCCAGCTTAAGTATTTCCCCGCAGATTATCAATCAATACCAACATTGAAGTAAACGAAACAGAAAGTCAAGTTTGAAACCTCAGTTTCTTGAGTCAGTTGCTCCCCGGTTGATGGAGATCCGGTGCTTTCAGAACCATCGCCTTCTAGATTGTATTCCTTAAGGAGAGAACCTGGTTGTTGTTCTACTTCACGTTCAATGTTATCCTGTAAGAGAACGATTGATTAGAGATTACATCAATCCTAAATAATTTTTTCGGCAATAATAAAATCAACTATTCAAGAGGAGAGTTATACTACAACTTCATAAGAACCTCCCATCCTCCTTAGAGAATACTAGGCATTCTTTTAAGGACACAATCCTGTCTGTACTACTAGGATTTCCTTGAACTTTTTATAGATTTTAAGTGATCAGTGAAAGGTATGAATTTGATTAAAAGAAAAATTGTATTAAATTTGATAGTTGGCAGGCCTTTGAATATTTTCCTAATGGTTTTTTCAAGGGACGAAACTTTTCACACCATACTGCCCTAATGCCTTCCTTTTATAACCACTCTACAGAACATATATATGAACCAAACCATAAAACATAAACCATGTAGATCCACATAAATATTCTACAAATTTACTAAATCCATAAAACCTGTAGATCCAAATAAACATTCTACTAAATCTTGTACGAAAATGGTAATCTAATTGAAATTTTTGTTCCCTAGGCCCCTTCTTCCCAAGAACTCAGCGTCTATCAAAATTTGATCCAGGTCAGTTAGTATAGAATGTCCACATGATTATCCAATTTTTATCAATATAGTATGAAGTGAACAAAACTAAGGAAAGCTTTAAATTCTGAGGAACGATGTAGCACAATCCTTTTACATAGAATGGAAGTATTCACTTCTACCATCCAAGTATTCTATGCAATGCAAAAAAATTCCAACCAAGAAAAACTGTATGAAATGCATGAAACAAGGAAAAAAATAGTACCTCAGGTGCCTTTTCCGTAACAGGATCCTTTGGTGAAGCAGATTCGATTTCACTTTCTCTATGAGCCGAACCAGGCTGAGCACTAACAACAATACCATCCCCAGGTTTTGTTACAGCTTCCAACCTCACATTTTCTGCCTCAGAAAGAACTTCTGAGGATGTATCAGACTTAGTACTCGAATCTTCAGATGCAGAGTTATCATCCGACGAAATAGGCAAGCTTTTCTCTTCTCCATCAATAACACTTTCTTGAGGTGTCTCTTCTTGCTTGGAAGAAATATACGTATAACGGTCAGGAGTTACATCAGACTCCGGTTGCACTTCTCTATCAGTCTGCATTCCCTCAGCCGCTTCAAAATGAGTAACTTCAGGTTGCGTTTCAGCTTTATCATCCACTGATGAGCTAATTCCAGTAGAATCTTCAACAACGGGAGCCTCCTCCTCCGGTTTTTCAATAACAGCATCAGACTTAACCGGCTCACTCGGTTTCTTCATTTTCTTCTCCACATATTGCTCCAAATACCCAGTCTGATACGCTACCAGAAACGCACCAACGACCACAACACCTCCTCCTATAACCAATTTCGATGAATTACCTTTCGATACATCCGGTTTCCCCACCGGAGGAATCGGAGGTACTTTTGAAGCATCTGGTTTCCCTATAGGATTAGCTCCAGGAAGACCATTTTTACCGTTTCTCGAAGAACTCAAATGAAACCTCTGATGCACACAAACCATTAACATACACAAATCATTAACAACAGAGTACAGTACTTATAAGAGAACCCTAAACTAAGAATCAATACTCAAAACTCACCTGAGCTCCCAAATTTCTCGGGAATCTCTTTATTGACAAACGCGAAGATAGCTCAAGCACAGACCTAAAAGCAAACAACAATAATCACATTCCGATAAGATTCACAACGAAATCAAAACTCAATTTCACAGAGATCAACAACAACACAAAGACCCTAAAACCTATGCAAAAATTCGATTTTCGCCACAAACAAGAGTATCCGTAACAATTGTACACAATACAAATTCATCACAAAGGAATTTAATCACCGATTGAAATAAATTTCTAGGGTTACATACTTCCGAAGCATTATCGCCGTTGCTCTCGTGAAGAAGACGAAGTTGTTTTACGGCGAAGAAGGAAAGACTAGAAGAAGAATCTCTCCGGTGAGTATAATATTAGCGTAAAAACGACGTCGTATTAAAAAGGGTATTTTCGACATTTCAGTAAATAATTTTTGGTGGTATTTATTAAACAAGCCCTCTCGACTTTTAGTTTTTTCATTATCAAACACCAAAACGAACAAGAACCCTAGAATTCGCCTCCTCGTTTACAAATTTCCCCAGATTTCTTCTCTTTTATCACAAAACAATGACGGATTAGAGAAATTCGCAATGTCCGATTCATCTTCTCATCAAGCTTAGAATTCTTCGTTCTTTCTCCGTTTCGTATCTTCTGGATTTCGATTTTTTTCAAGGTTCGTGTTTCTGGTTTCAAGCTGAGAAAAGTCTGAATTGTTTCGTCTGATTCGCGTTGATTCTGTGGAAATTTGTAATCTTTCTTTCTGGGTTTTTGATTATCGGTTTGTATTCATCACTAATTTCTCGTTGTCCTACGAATTTAGGGTTTTTACGTTCGTTCACGCATTTCAAAGCCAATTCTCTGTAAGTCATCTTTGAACTTTAGCTAAAGAACTAAGCTTTTTTCGTAATTGTAGATTTGTTTGTGTTGTTTTGTGATTTGTTGGCTAATTTGAGTATTTTATTGAATTTGTTTGGTAAGAAGCTAAAAGATGTCGTCATCACCATATCCAGTCTTGGACAATCGACCAATTGATAAGTGGAAGGTTACTGAATTGAAAGAAGAGCTTAAAAGACGTAGACTAACAACAAGAGGCTTGAAAGAAGAATTGGTAAGACGTCTCGATGAAGCCCTTCGTATCGAGCAAGAAGAGTCCAAAAGACTCAATAGCGCTGCTATTGCTGCTGCTGAACAAGCCAATCTAGTGCCTCAGGTTACTCCTGTAACTGGAGGAGGAGGTGACTTTACACCAGATCGAAACCAAACCACTCATGTTGCTCCTTTTGAACCGCCCTTGAGCACCGAGACAACTCCTGTTGCAGCTGCGGTTGAGATAACAACACCAGGCCCGGTGTTTTCGAAAGAAGAGGTTAACGTTAACGCGGTTGATGATGTTAGAGACATAGCTGGTCTTGATAGTTCAGTGGTTGATGTGAAAGAGGTGACTAATGAGCAGAGTATTGAGAAATCTGATGCAGTGGTTGAGAAATCTGCGATGTACAACGACCAGGTATCTGAGGTCAGCCCCGTAACAGGGTTTGAGGTAAAATCTGATTGTATTTCTACTGATTCTGTGTCAAATAATGAACTAAAGGATAACGAAATTGCTGATAATGTCAAATTAGAACAAAATGTTAGTAAGTCACAAGAGCCAACAAAAGTGGCTGGCGAATCGCATCCATCGGATGTCGAGGAGCCACTTGAGCAGAAGAACTCTGTTGTTGGAGGTGGTGGAGATGAGAGTGATGCTGCAAATGCAGATATGACCAAAGGGGATAATAATATTGTCGATGATGCAGGCGACTCTGAAAAGTTGAATTTAGATAGAAGTTCTGGTGATGAGTCTATGGAGGATGAGCCTGAGACTAAGCAAACTGAGTCGGTTACTTCTCATGAAGTGGTGGATAAGAGTGAGAATAATGACATGGTTACTGATAAGGAGGAAACCCGTGGTGATGTTATGGATACCGGGAAAGAGGAATCCACTGAAATTAAGAGTCATCCAGTGGTGGCCTCTGACAAAAGAAAGCTTCCTGTTAATTGTAAGTCTAGTTGTTTTCATTCGTATATGTTGGCTTTTGAGGCAATCTTGTTATATTTTCAAGGTACATATGATGAAATTGTTTTGATTTCTATGTCATTGTAGATAATGAAGCTGTTGTAAACAATGAGCCTGCAAAGAGGCAGCGCCGATGGAACTCTGAAGGTATTAAAGTTCCTGAAGCACAGGCCCCTAATAGCGTTGGACCGACTACAACACCTAGGTCAGCTGGTCTGAAACGTGACTTTGCTCGATCTGATTCATTGGTTAGTGAAGATGGGCCTAAGGAGCGTGTAGGTATGTAATACAGCACCCATATATGTATGTTTCCATGTCTTATTTGTGGTTTTGATACATTGATTGATAAATATTTGTTTTATTGTTGTTATCAGTTCCTCCATCTCCAAAGGAGCCTACAAATTCCCTCAGGATTGATCGTTTCCTTAGGCCGTTCACTCTGAAAGCTGTTCAAGAGCTTCTGGGTAAAACCGGAAACGTCACTAGTTTCTGGATGGACCACATTAAGACCCATTGCTATGTTTCAGTAAGACTGCTTCTTCCTTCTGTGTTTTTTTCAAATTTAACTATCCAAAGACTTTCTCGTAACTTAAACCCGTTATTGTTATGTGAATACAGTATTCTTCGGTTGAAGAAGCTGCAGCGACAAGAGAAGCAGTGTATAACCTCCAATGGCCGCCTAATGGAGGTCGCCTTCTGGTTGCTGAGTATGTTGGACCAGAAGAAGTGAAAGCAAAACTGGAAGCTCCTCTTCTGTCTCCAACTACACCGGTTGCTCCTCCTCCTCAGGCTCAGCCGCAGCCAAAGCCACAGGCTTCTTCTCGGCCACCTCCAACTGCTCTTCCACCACCACCACCTCTGGCCAAGCTCCCTCCCGTCGTTGAATGTCTTCCTCTTCCTCCACCTCCTCCTCTCATCCCCGAGGAGCAAGAGCCTCCCATAGTCACTCTCGATGATCTTTTCAAGAAAACGAAAGCAATCCCGAGGATTTATTACCTTCCTTTGTCAGAGGAACAAGTTGCAGCTAAACTTGCAGCTCAGGGTAACTCTAACAAGTGACCTTGTTTTGGTTTCTCTGTGATTTGGTTTGTTTTCAGGTCATTATTTTCGTAGCCAGGCTCTTAGGAAATTTAGCTGAGGACTTTGTTGAGTTTGGTTTGGTATTTTCTAATGTAGAATGCAGGAGAGAGACTTCTTCTTATGTTTTAGTAGACTTTGCTTTGAACCTTTTATGACCAAATAGAGTTGCTTGTTGGACCTCTCCTCTACCTTTCTTGCCCTTTTATGGAGCTTTGTTATAAAAATAAGTACTCACAAACCAATTTTATCAATCTTCATTCAACGTCGAAATTCTGATTTTTTTTTGTGTTTTCAGAGTTTTGGTCCCAATTAGTAATTTCTATGTTGAGGCATGTTAAATAATTTTAACACTTGACAAGGGAACACCCAAGAAACACACATTGTAAATTTGTACATTTTCATGAAGCCTATAAACATGAACCAAGATATGTTTTACATTTCACATACATATATGTTACACACAAGGACAAATTACATATAGACAATGTTTGAACTGAGAATTACTAAGAATTTTCTTACTTTAGTCTCACTCTTGCGATTTGATCGGTACTTGTTCGTTATAAGAGAAGCGAGAAGGGTATATTTTGTTATAAAATTTTCTGGTGGCAAAAGAGGTTTCGACGGTGAGATTTTGAGCTTCTTTGTGGCCGGAGTTTCTCTCTTCTTCTCTCTTTTTCATCTTCTCCTTCTGCTTCTTCTTCATAACTTGTAGGTTTGCGTAACTTGCTCCAATGGATGACATTTCTTTGTAGTGTTAATTAGTTGACAAGATAAATGTTTTAAGGCTTTATATGTTGTTAAGAGTTTCCTAGTGAATGTTGAGTTTGTTGAAGGCTCCCTATTTATAGAGGTTTCATTGCCTTGATTATATATAATTTTTTCATTATTAATTTTTTTTTTATTTGAGAGAAATGTTGGCTTTTGGGTCTAATGATATTGCATTTAACATTTTCATAAAGTGTAAACCATTTTCTTAAAGAGTATAATGGAAATTAGTCTTTTTAAAATGTGGTTGGACTATAATCGATTAGTTAAGAAATTGACATGAAAAGGCAATTTGAAAACTAGTTACGCCAATCAATACTCATATCTTGTGTTTGTCGTAGATTTGAGATGAATTATGGATTTACTCAACATATATAAATTTCCTATAAGAGCCCAACACATGGAGGATACTTTCTTACAAAGCTTCTTTTAGCCTAACGTATTTTATTCGTGCGTGAGTGAGACTATGCATTAACTGATTTAAAATTACAATGGATTGATATCTTAAACGCCATCGTGATTAAATGATTTAAACTATGGGTAGGAAATGGTTTATTAATCATTCACTAGTGTAATTTAATTAGAAGGGAGGTTTTATCTAATATGTGGCTTTCGCTTTAAGGGCGGCTCGTAAATCAATGACAAAAGTATGATTAATCTTTGCATGGTTCACTAGTATATTACTACTTTCTAACACAATTGTTCTTTTATCAATTCAGCCAGGGGCGTCTATTTATGTGTGCAAGTAGTGCGGTCGAACATAGCCCATAATTTAGAAGGGCCCAAATTTTTTTTTTTTTTATATATGTAATGTTATTAAAAAGGTTTGAGTTTGTTAATCATTGAAGATTTAGAAAGACAACCAAATAAAAAAGAACTAAATTAAGGATTACTTACCTTTGATATATATAATTAGCATAGGAAAATGATGTAGGAGTTAATATTAAGTGTTAATATTAAGGGAAAAGGGCTTTTGAATATTAATTAAGTAAAGTTTTTTACTTGACTACATTTAGATATTTTTATTAATTATATTTGGTATATATATTGAAAAAATCAAACAAATTCTTAGATTCTCTAAAAAAAAAAGTTTTTGCAAACACTTTCATAATAAAGCTATAAATAAAATTGATTTGAGTTTCACAATCTGCCGTCTTTAATCATTCAAGACAACATCTTAAAGTACTTTCATGTTTTTATTTATTTACTTAGTGATAAGTTGTTTATAATGTCTATACTAAATATTCATTTTATTATATTTATTCTTTAAGCTAAAAATCAAACTAAAAAAAAACTCGATGTGATTCTTCTTTGATCGATAAGAAGAAAGACTTTGTTTAAATATATATATTTTTTATTGTAATTGTATGAATGAAACAATTTTAAGTAGTAAAATTTTATTTGTTGTAAAAAAAAAAAAAAGAATATTGATCATTATAAACTATTCATTACGGTAAGTTATAGGTAATTTTTTTTACATAATTAACGTCTAAAATTAATAATATTTGGGCCTAATTTTGATATTTGAACAAGGTCTCTATAAAGTTTGAGACGGCCCTGAATTCAGCTAACGAAAAGTTATAATAACACAACCATGCACCATTTTTAAAATCAATTAATAATGAATGAATGATCAGACGTACGTTTCTTATATACATAGATCAAAATTAATACCGACATGAAAATTCTAATGATATAAATTTGGTTATAACTACTAACCATGTATTTCCAGTAAATACTGATCTCCAACTATGAATGATAATTTTAGAAAATGAATACCAATTTTAATAAATTTTTTGCTAAGAACCAGTATTACTTTGCCAAGTTATTGTAAATAGTAGCGTATGAATGGAGTAGCTTTTACTTTAAGGGCGGCTCTTTGATTAAATAAATGGCATAACGTTTACGTAGCCCATAGGTTAATGGTAAAACTGTGGAATGATGGTTTATTTATAACTAAAATGACGAAATGATAGATTAGTTTAACGGAAATTGGAATTGCACAAAGTTAAATATATAATTGGAAAAAAATCTAGAATCAATATATCATAAGTACATGGTGTGGTCCAACCACCAACATGTGTACTTGCTTTATAATGGATAGCAAAATATATGCATTGATCAAACACAACAAGAGAAGAACGAAATTTAAGTACTTTGGAAGTTAGAAAGGTTACCACAAGAGGGCTTTGATTTAATTAATTATAGCTTCCATATTTTTAAATACATTTTTTTCTATATACTAAAGCAGATACATAAACATATCTATGTCAACATATAAAATATAGATGTAGCCCACATGCTTTATATATCAAGCCTCATATTTATGCATTTTGATGTGTTCATGGGATCTTTTTCAAAGCCTATATCCTTAGAAACTATTCCAACAATGTATAACCTCTTTTCATACTTTTAAGCAAGTCAAATTTCTCACGAAGGATTATTGGACTCCGACTAGTTGGCCACTATAGTCTCCACTCCCCACATATATACTCATTAATAAATTATATATTTTGACTCATTTATATAACTACCGAAGCATACCAATGGAAACATGTTTTTGTTAATCGAGAAATTATGAACCGAATTTAAATGATAATCCTAACACCGAAACGTAAATAAAGGAGATAGAACGAGAACTCATTGTGGTACTACTTAACACTACGGCACAAAAAATATATGAATATATCGGTAATTTAGCTAATATATATAATGTGTATAAATTCAGATACACACATTATAGTGGTGACAATATATATATTGTAGTCCATGCTAGTGCTATATCCTAATGAGAGCTAATATTATGAGAAATTAATACAATCAGCACCTAATGCTTGTAATTAGCTACAAACAAAGGAAAATCAAAGTTGAGATGCTTTAAGGAGGGGCACACGCACCTATTAACCAAGATATTTTTTTGAATTTTTATATCTATTTTTTTTTTTTGGTCGGATTTTTATAACTATTTCTACATGTCGTATTATTGCTCATCACTGCAACTGACCGACTCAATTTCCATATATATAAAGTAAGGGTAATCAATTAGTTTTAGAGAAACGATTGACACATTTAAATTAGTGGATCGACTTTAGTTATTGGTACATGTGGTTTCCAAATTTATGCCTGTTTGGTAATGAACAATACTTGCTTTGCCACTCTACATCATTAAATAATTCACTCATTAACGGCAAAAAAAACTCTCTCATTAATATGTATTACTGTAATACTATTTGACTATCTGTATGTATGTTTACTTTTATATTTTTGCGTCTATATTTTGTTCAAATATATAGTTAATTAAGATCACTAGAAAAGTTTAGTAATTAGTTTGGAGAAGCCAATAAAAAGAGAGTATGGGCTCTATTTTTTCTCTTCTTGGCTATATTCATGTCTTAAGTATTGTGGATTTGCCTAACCGGATTAGATTAAGCCAAATCATGATCAAGGGAAGTTCATAAGTTGCTAGTTGCCCAATTAAAGTTTTTAAAATAAATAAAAACAAAGGAATGTATTAATAATGTTACTTTGTTACCATTTGGATTTGCTAAAATGCATATTTGCGAATACAAAAAGGTACACGGCAATCAAATGTATAATTACTTGTTAAAAAAAACTAAATTAATAACAAAAATTAAAAAAAAAAAACTAAACTTATAACAAAAAATTTGTCTGAGCCCGGGTTCGAACCGGGGACCTCTAGTGTGTGAGACTAGCGTGATAACCGACTACACCACCCAGACATTTGTGATTATCGTTTTCATTAAATCAATATCTAGTTTTATAATATCTATAACGTGTTTCAGTGCATAAATGATGAAAACTGAAAACATGGCCATTGATACAAAATACTTGAATATTTTGGGTACCTGATTTCAATTATCCGCATCAGAATTTGGCTTGAAATATGGACCATGCATGATATTAGACACGAAAGAAAAAAAATTATCTGTTCATAAAAGATACGTATATATATATATATATATATATATTTTTTTTTTTGTCACAGTATATTAATTTTCTTTAGTGTGTACAAAACATGAAAAATGACGATGATTAACCAGAAAAACTCGAACATGAAACTGATGGTAATCAAAAGTAAAGGAAACACATATTTTTATTTGATTTTATTTATCTTGTTGACTTCTAGTACATTGTTTTTTCAATGTTACACTTATTCGTTGATTTTCTCGCAGCAGCATTCAACACAAGTTCCGCTCTTGTCACGAGTACAAAAAGCGGATTCATATTCATATCCGTATTTCCCGGTTACGCAATCCGTGAAGCAAGAATCCGTATACGGTCCAACGGGATGTTTACAGCTTGCGTCGACTGGTTTTGGTCCTGCAAATTCAACAAACATAAGAGTTGGGAGATTATTCATGTAATTAAGTAGTCTAAGGCCAAATAAATTTTTGTATGTTCGACAAGAAATTGAATTCCAATCTTGGACATGAAAGTATCATCAAACAAGATTGTAGTATTCGTATTAGAACGGTAAATTTCAATTTATTTTAATATCAAACTTGATTCAAATATTTTAACTTCGACTATCCTCATAAACATTTAGCTATCCGCCGTATTCAAAGCACGATTTATTTTTAAAAAACATAGTATCGCTAATTGAAAATATATGTATATCAAACATATAATGTGAAACATTAATTGAATACTCTAAAATTTAGAGAGAAACGTAACATGTAGTAATATCAAATCAGGAATATATTGACCTATCTGAAACAGATGCGGATTGAAAACTTGATCAAATATGAACTTATGATCAACTTGGGTATTAAACAACGACGAGGACTAAGCAGAAATGATGAACATAATCACGATGGTAACCAAAAGTAGACCATGAGAGGAAGATGATCCCTTGGATTTTATTTTTTGTATTGAGAGACAACTGTATGGTGGTTTTTTCTTTCGCTTGCTAAGTTGTTATATATAACAAAAAAAAACATTCCATATTACTAAGAAAATCAATTTAGTACAAAATTTTATTTTGGATTGACTAAATAAAGAAGGGTTTAATTCGGATTGACTAAATAAAGAAATGAATTTCTTATTTTGGATTGTTTAATTTGTTTTTCTATTTTTCTATATTTTTCTTATTTCTATTTTTATATTTTTCTTATTTTGGATTGACTAAATTTAGTATAAAGTAATGATTTTTTCGTTTCACTCAATTTTTATTTTCCAAAAACTTGTTAATATGGAAACAAATCAATCATGTTAGTATAAAATTTGACTAAATAACTTGACCAAAAAAAAAAAAAATTGACTAAATAAAGTAATGAATTTCTTATTTTGGATTGTTCAATTTGTTAAGAACCAAAAAGGTAATGAATATATGAAAAATGACTAAATATAGAAAATTGATTTTAGTGGAGAATCATGGTGTATATTTGTCTATGCCTTATAAGTTATAACTAACCCCTTTTATAGGAAAATATAAATCATTTTGATGCTAAGATTTTTAAATTATAAGCATCCGTGAGGTAACAACTATTCAATAATATTACTCTAATTCAAAACTATGGTAGCTGAGCCCAATTAAAAATAATAATATCCCTACCTATATCAAGTACTAACCATACTCAAACATCTCATTTGAAACTTTGGAATTTCTAAAGTTTAAAATGAAATGAAAAAACAACGAATCAAATCGGATATTTCAAATCATTTACACATTCTTATCAGAGTCATATCAATAACTGAACAAAACCAGATTGACAGTAATCAAAAGTAGAGGAAATGAAGATGATCTATATTTTCTTTCCATTTTTAGTTTTGAGATTGTTTAAAGGGTTAATTTGCCATATAGCCAAAACAAAAAATTATAATTCAAAACCTAAATAAAAACCCTAAATCTAATGGTTATGAATTGGCCACATAAGTGAGTTTTTGTTAGATTTTGAATTATAATTTTTTTTTTGGTGTTATTCAACCCAATTTCCCTTGTTTAAATTTGCTCAACACATTACATAAGGTGCGAAAAACTTTCCCTTTTTGGGCCTCATACAAAAGCTCCAATTATAATTTACAAAGACAAGGAAAAAAAATATTATATACAAGGACAACCTTCTTATGGTTAATTTTTGTTACTTGACGTGTATCAAAATTATTACCAATCCAGTTTAATGTTCCTTTCAATGTAAAGCTTGTCAATATTCTCTATGATCGGCCGTGACGCTTCCATGTACCTCTTCATATTCTTCTCAACAGATTGATCTGTTTCATTAAGTCGCAACAGAAGTTGTTCCCTTGACGGAAGTGTATACATTCCAGCGTAAACCGCGGTCCGAACGGCCCATGTATGGAACGGTGCACATACTTCCGTGTAAGCTGTTGTTGCAGCATCTTTCAAAGAATACTCATGATCCGTAACCAAGAATTGTTCAAAGATTGCGCGGATTAGGTCTAAGCCTTGTCTAACACGTCTTAGGTTACGCGAATGGCTTCCCGGTGTTTTAACCGTTTCTTTCTCCACATCTAGATCCAAAATGTTTTGTAAGGTGTCGAACGTTTTCGACGCTTCCACCAAATCTTTAACCTTGGAAACATATTCCATTTCCACGAATTTGAAGGCGAATCCAAGGCAACCAAAGAGAACAGAAACGTGAGTACACGCACCACAAAAAGCATCAAGCCGTAATCCGTCTTCTTCTTCTTGATCCTCTTCGGATCGCGGTTTTAGCAAACCCACTAGATTTTCGAACGCTTCGGTAATTACAGACAAAGGCGTACTGACTCTAGCTGGTGTCTTGGTGCACACGGCATCCTCGAACATGTCTTCTTCGTCTTCTTCCTCCTCTTCCTCCATGACTTTCCCTCTCTCCTTCTCTTCTCTATATAGCTTCGCCACGATTGCTGAAATTTTGAAAACTCTTTCTTGATTGTGATAGGTGAGAGAGGAAACTTACAAGAAATGAAAAGACGTGTTGAAGAAGAGAAAACAAAGAATTGTGATTATGTTGTATTTTTATTTGGAAGAAGGGGACTTTTAGCAATACGTACGGGTTCACCAATGAATCAAGGCAAGTCACATATAAATAGGAAAAGTCTACTATATAAAGAAATGGCTATATATGCTTGTAGCTATTTTGGTTAGAGAAAGAAGATGTATAGTCTTCGACTCTTCGTGGTTCAAGTAAATATTTTACAAATTGGGATTTAGAAAAAGCTCAGGGTAACGGGGGTTGTGGAAAATTGGATTTTTGGACCAAAATTTTTTGGATTTGGTGATCTATACTTTTATTTTTTTTTAGAATTGTGACATATACTTTAGTTGGAATTAGAATCTTACAATACCCTTAAATTCATTAATTGTATGATTTGTTTCCAAAATATAAGATTTTTTCCTTAATTGTATATTTTGATTTTATTTTATAATTAAATTTTGGATTTATTTTAATTTTATTCTGAAAATTTATTTATTTGTTAAAAACACTAATTGAAACTTTTTAAGATATACTAGAAAGTTACCCGCGCTATACGCGGAATAATATGATTAGCAAGTAAATCAATATAGTTTGAAATAAAAAAAAAATCAAATACCACTTTTGAAAAATTGTTATACGGAATCTGAAATCTGCTTTATATTTTGAAATTTTGTCATTATTTTGAATAGAAATGTATTCTACCCATGAAATAATTGACAATAGTGGTTTTTATTTTTTTGGTCAATGTATACAATCTCATAATCTTCAAAAATAATGATTTTAATTTTTTAGTCAATATATATAATAAAATGTATTAATTTCATCTCATAATATAAAAAAATACAGTTTATAACTCAACACAAAGTATTTTTTATATAATAAGCATCGTAAGTTTGTAAACATTGGAATATACATTTTTTTATTGAAGATTCCAAAGTGAAAACAATGCATTCCTTCATTATTTTATTTTCAATTAAATAAAAATTAAAATCGTGATTTATGATTCTAAAAGTGAAGATTTTATATACTTTAAAATTAAATTATTCACATTTAAGTATGCAAACTAACTACAAATTATTGTGTTTGGTTATAGGAATTGTTTTATGAAGAGTGTTTGGATAAATTTATAGTAGAACTTAATAATAGAATTTTAATTTAAAAACAAAAATGAGATAAATTGCAAGCTTCACACCTAATATAATGGTTTATAATTCTTCTTCTTTAATATAATGATATATTATTATTTAATCCTCTATTTCAAAAGATAAGGAAAAGATCTTTTATTTTCCCTAATTAATACACTTTTGGAATATATATTTTTTTTTTGTTTTTTTTTTGGTGAATTATATTATTTTTTGTTCATAATTAGTTTTATGATTTTAATCTTGAATTTTCAATATATATATATATTTTGGCAAGTACATGATTTCGAAATATTTCGATTTTGGCAAGTTTATGATTCAATGTGTTTGGCATTGAGACTAAAAATAATCAACATTTTGGCAATTAATATAGAAAATTAAAATAAATCAAAAAGAAAATACTCAAAAAATTGTGGTGATGACACCTAAGCAAAATGCTCCCAAAATGCTTTTCAATTAATATATAGGATATCAAAAGAAAAAAATATATATTTTATTTAGTATTTCCTTAATATCTAAAAATTTTAAAATTTTTGTTTTCTTAGTTTTTGGAAAATCAATTTAATAATTTATTATGGGTAATCTAACGGTAAGATTTGATTTCTTAAATTTTCGGAATTTCAAAATTAATTCACTTTTTTTTTTTTTTTTTGGATGAATGTTAAATTATATTCAAACCCGAAAAAAATAACGTTTTCTACATTTACAAGCGATCGATTATGTAAAGGACCACTCTAGGTAAACCAAATAATAAAAGTTTTCTCGAATGTATTATCCCCTCTTTCTTCAGCTACTGCCTTCAAGCCTCCATTCTTGAAGCAAACCAATACTGCATACCCTTTTCGTACCGAGCGTCCCCCAGCAATCTTATTGCGCTGAATCGGTTTCGAATTCCTTTGTCTATGACCTTAATCAACCTCGAAGCTGGTGTGGGCTGTGATCCATGCTTCCGATCGTTTCTCTCTCGCCACACCGTGTAGATTGTCATTTGGAATAACATTCGGAGTACGTACCCTTGCAACCTATTGTGTGGTGATTGAGAGATAAGATTCACTATCACGTTCCAATCCGATGAGAAATCTTGAATCAGAATCCCACGGGCCAGATTGGTCCACACCTGTTTTGAAAACGGGCATGAGAAAAACAGATGTTGAACTGATTCTTGCGGATGTGGACATAGGACACAATCTGTGGAGATTTGTGCATTCCAAGTCCGCATTCGATCTGCAGTTGACAGCCTGTTAAGCAAAGCGAGCCAAGTAATGAACCCGAATTTTGGGCAATTGTGAGTAAACCAGATCCCGTTTGACCAAGCTACACGCGGGGAGACTTGCCGGAGCTGGTCCCTAGTTGTTTTGGAGTTGAAACAAGTAGTATATTTGTTCTCTTTCGACTTCCATCGGAAAACGTCTTGCACATCTGCGTTATAGTTCCGACGAATCCCTTCGATCTCGTCTTCAACTTTGTTTAATTCCCGTACCCGATGTCTTCTTATCCTGTGAGCGATTATCGCCTCCTCCACCGTGGCCTCACTCCGTAATCCCAGATCAATAACTCCACGAGCTCCTATCAGAGGTAAGAGACTTCCCATAGATGACCAATTGTCATGCCAGAAAAGAGATGCTTTACCATTTCCGACCTCCACTTTGAGAAAGGTTAGTGCTTTTTGTCGGCACTTGAGAATTTGTTTCCACATCCACGAACCTGCAGTGCTTGATGTATGTGGTACCAGCCATATCGATGAGTCCCTCATGAGATTCGTAGATACCCAACGAACCCATAGAGTATTTTTTGCCGTGATGATTCTCCAATAGCTTTAGCACACATACCTCGTTTGTGACACGAAGACTTTTTAGACCAAGTCCTCCTTCCTCTTTGGGTTTACAAACATCAGTCCAAGCAACCTTTGCCTTTCTCGTGTTGAGTGCTGGCCCCGACCAAAGAAATGCAGAACAGATCCGCTCTATTTCATCAATGCATCCACTTGGGAGTCGAAATGCGGACATCCAGAAGTTGTTGAGACTTGCAATAACCGAAGACAAGAGTTGTAGTCGGCCAGCATATGACAGACACCGAGCTGTCCATGAATTAATTTTGTTTCTTATCTTGTCAATAAGGGGGGCATAGTCTAACGATCTCATTTTTTTGGTTAACAGTGGTAAGCCGAGGTAACGAACCGGAAGGGAACCAAACTCGAATGCAAAACTCTGTGAAATCAACTCCCTATTCTCGACCGAGACTCCTGCTAGATAGGCAGTGGACTTTTCCAAGCTAATTTTCAATCCCGAGCTTCTTGAAAACTCGTCGAACACCCTAATAATACCTTCCAGGGAACGTAATCTTCCATCCGAGAATACCATAATGTCATCCGCAAAACATAGATGTGTCAACCGCATATTCGAACATTTTGGGTGAAAACCATAGTCTCCTTGTGTCGCAGCTCTGTCTAACATCTTAGAAAGGATATTCATACAGATGACAAACAAATACGGGGACAACGAACAGCCTTGTCTCAGACCCCGAGAGCTCCCAAAATATCCTGCCAATTCACCATTCACTTGTACAGAAAAAGATGCTGTTGTTATGCAAAGCCGGACCCAATGTATGAATTCCCGAGGTAGATTAATCGCTTCTAAGATATTCAGCAAGAAGCTCCATTGAACCGAGTCGAAAGCCTTGGATATATCAATTTTCAGCGCACATCGAGGTGAGACTGTTTCCTTATGATAGTCTGAAACCAGCTCAGAAGCGAGAAGCAAGTTTTCGATAAGAAGACGGTCCTGAACAAAGGCTGATTGGTTTTGGGAGATGAATTTCGGAAGCAACGTCTTCAATCTGTTGGCTAGAATTTTGGATATCATCTTGTAAATCACATTACAACACGCAATCGGTCTGTAATCTTTCATATGCGAGGCTCCTTCTTTTTTCGGGATTAACGCTAGAATTGTAGAATTAACCCCTTTTGGAAGAAACCCTTTGATGAAAAAAGATTGGATACTCACAACTAGATCTCTCCCAATAATCGACCAGCCTTCTTTAAAGAATTCTGTTGTGTATCCATCTGGGCCCGGTGATTTATTTGCCGCCATCTTAAACAGAACGTCTTTTATCTCTTCTCCCGTAACTTCTTTGAGAAGAGCTTGTTGTTCTTCCTGCGAGCATCTATAATCCAGTAATTCCCTGATCTCACTCGCATCCATACCTTGGAAATCATCTGGGGTCTGGTTTAGAAATTCTTTGAAGTGCCGAGCTGCTGCTTCCTTTATTTCAGATCTTTCACTTATAATAACCCCATCATTGTTCTCTAGCTCTCTTATCCCATTCCTAATTTCTCTCACCTTCACTGCTCGATGGTATACCTTGGTATTCTTATCTCCCACATTCATCCAATTCAGGTTCGACTTTTGAAACAAGTACCGCTCTTCTATGCTTGACACTTTTTCCCACCTATCATAAGCCTCGTTCTCTTCTTTTTGGGATAGCTCCGTTGGTAATTGCAAATTTTGCTCCTGCTTGACACACAGGTTTGCAAAGTCGACTTTCACTCTCTGAGAAATGTCGCTAAGTGCTTCCCTGGATATCTGTCGAACCGTGGATTTGGTTCAGTAAAAGAAGAAAGAAACATCAACACGGATCATTCACTTTTCACTTTTGTTTCATTGCTCTTCACAACTTCGACATAGAATAGTCCAATGCATCTACCAAGAAATCTGTTTGGACACAAAGCACAATTTATCAATGTATTAATACATCACGCTTGAAACAAAAAATACATTTTGAGCAAAAATTTATAGAATTTACCTGCATCGTCTTTGTTGAAACACATCGGTGGATTTATCCTGAAAACATTCCCATGAAGTCCTCCTTTTCCAACGAGAATGCCTTGTTCTTCATTAAGGGAAAAGAGTAAGATTATGCTTTAATACCGGTGAATCAAAATCGATGCATTCTTTGGGTTTTAATGTTATATTTACCTCTAAGTTGCTCAAACAAGACGGCTGTTTCAGCTTTGGCTGGTGTCTTAGTTTTCCGATCAGTCACGAGATCGATCCCAACCATTAATCCTCTTCCTCTCACATCTCCAATGACTGAATACCAAACAGAGACGTGCGGTTAAGTGAAAAACAGAGTAATGATCGAAGACTGTTTCGTTTACACTTACTATCATGTCTTTTCTGAAGATCTTTCAAACGTTGAATAAGGTGTGAACCGACTTCAGCACAATGCGATTGGCGTTTCTCTCTGTCGATAACGTTTAGAACAGCGAGTCCACCAGCTGAACATACCGGGTTTCCACCAAAAGTGTTGAACTGAATCTTTGAAGCTAAAACGCTTGCGATTTCAGGTGTAGTCACTACAGCTCCTAGTGGCAAACCGTTTCCAATTCCCTAACCGGTACCAACTATTAGTAGACTAAACACAATGATTTAGAGAATACAGCAAATGGTTAAAAACTTAATTTTGACAAACCTTTGCCATTGTGACTATGTCGGGAACTACATCTTGAGTTTGGAAACCCCAATAATGACTTCCGGTTCGGCCAAATCCAGTTTGGACTTCATCTGCGATGCATACACCACCAGCATTGCGTACAGTTTCGTAAACTGACTTTAAGTAACCAGGAGCCAATTCTACAGCTCCTCCCACCCCCTGAAGTTGAAATGATAACGGCATGGTGAACATGATGCTCAAGAGAGTCGTCTTTCAGAAGACGATAGTTTAAACTGATGGTTCTTATACCTGGATGGTCTCTGCGATAAATCCAGCTACTCGTCCAGAAGTACCGTACTCGATGTGGTCTTGGACATCTTTAGCATATAGAGAACCATCTGACCCAAATACTCCGCGATACGGATCTGGATTTACGACGTGATGGATTTCCCCCTGCATAATACCAGAGTTGGCTCTGCTTCAAATTCCATTTTTTCGATAAATGAAAAACTGTAAGGAATCAATTCGATTATTTCGATAAATGAAAGTCTTAGTGACAAACCTGTGGCAATGGATACTTCCATGTATTTAGAGCTGTTAGTCCAATAGTATTAGAACTTCCACCATGATAAGCATTTCTCAATGAAATCATCTCAAGGCTACCAGTATAAAGCCTAGCCATCATCATCGCTAACTCGTTAGCTTCCGAGCCAGAATTTACAAAGTACACAACCTGCATCCAAATCGTCAAAGCTTTTCCGATTACTAGACAAAACAACAACATACACACCTTAAAACTACATCATTGTTCTCGAGTTGCTTCAAGTACCTTTAGATTTCCAGGCATCTTAGCAGCTAACGCTTCAGCGAAATCGCCTATAGCGTGATGCAAGTATATAGTCGTCGCGTGCTGAAGAAGCTTGCTCTGTTCCGTAATCGCATTTAGAATATCGGGATGGCAATGACCGCATGAGACGGTGACTATTCCTGCAAACGCATCTAGATATCTCCTACCACTCTCATCAAACAATTACTGCATCTTCCCTTCAACGATATTAATCTACAAGAGCACATGAATATAGTATCAATCAGATCCAAATGCTCAAATTGATCAAGTTGGTGAAACATCAAATTCCAATAATTCTGGCACTGAACAAGTAGATTTCACAAGCAGAGGTTAAATTGATCAAACGCAAGCTTATGCACAAATCGAACAAGCATAAACCCTAACAATTGATGAATTCCAGCAAAACTATGCTAACAATCGGGAGATTTCATGAATCCGATATGATAAAAAAATCGCAATTCGCAAAAGCAACGTATCAAATCTCAATCTGATTTCGAAAACGATAAAGTCAAATCCAGGAGAAAAAGGCGAAATACGTACAGGTTTTTGGTAGAAATGGAAAAGAGAAGGTCCGAGAAACTTCTTCCGTTTCTGGAAAACTTCGTCGGCGGAAGGACCGTTATACGGCCGTGGTTTGTAATCGAACGGCGGAATCTGCGGCCGAGCATCGGAAAAAGAAGGAGAAGTTGAGAAATCAGATCGGAGGAAAGAGATCGAAGGTCGATAGTGAGATTTATCGATGACTTTCTTCAAGAGTTTTCTCTGTAACGCCATTTTTGTACGGAACAAATAAGAGAGAGAGAGAGAGATTAATAACGAAGGAGCTGAGAAAATCAGAGTGTTTATACTAGTGTGGTTAAGATTAATTATCGGAGTTAGTGAGGTGATTAGTAGTAGGATTAGTAAAGAATCTTTAATTATCAAAAACTAGATTCCATGTGAATGAGATTTACTGATACAGTAACACGTCACTGCCGTTATCCTCTGAATGATGACGTGTGTCACTGACTAGAGGAGCAGTATTCAAGGTATATCCTAATTAATTAAAAAAATTTTATATCGATAAAATATGTTAAAAACTACGATTTGATTATTAAATGGTTAGATTTGGATCAGTTCAAATAAATTATCTGGATTAGCTAGATTTACATTAAACAAAATTAATGTTAGCTATAAAAAAATTGTTTCCAAAGTAATATTCATATTTTAAAAACAAAACAAAAATTTATGAAATGGAAAGAACATGCTTTTGTGAAACGGAATGAAATGTAAATGGTTGTATTTACCGAAATAAAGCTCTTTTCATTCAAAATGCCAAAAACATTTAGGAGGAGTTATTAAATTGTGTATTCTAATCTATTTTAAGATTAAAAAGAAATCTGTGTTATTGGATTATGTATTCCATATAAATACATAAAAATTCAACTGTTATTCAATTTCTCTTTTAACTTTAACGGATTGTGATTATAATAGATTTTAGCGCATTTTTTTTCTTCTAAAATCTGAAGAAGAGGAATACGGGCTTTTTGCTTCTTCTTTTGATGGATTCAAACAAAACATGATAATCTCTCTTCTTATATAATTCCATTGAGATAATTGATTTTTTTGTTCTTCCATCCAATTCTAATAAATTAGCGAATCGTCTATAATCGTGAAATTAGTTCACGAGGAATGCCCAAAAAGAGGAAAGACGATTGATTCATCTTCTCGTCCCTAATCGTGAAATTCGATTCTTCTTTGCGAATCAGATCTAAGAAGAGATTTTGGGTCTGCGAATGGCTCCAGTAATTGATCTGCTTGGTTAACCATCGTCGTCTCCGAATTCGCCACTTTTTCTCTGTAGAGTCTACGAAGAACAATCTCTTTGTGATCATGGCGAATTCTGGTTCGGAGAAGGAGTTATGAAGTTCGAGAGGCACCTAACGGGCGAGGTAAAGGTTTGTTCTTTACTCGTATGTTATAAGACTTGAGAAGAATCTATCGATGATTTCGGAGTTTGGTTTCATGTTGTCTTTGTTGGTTCTGAGGTTGCTGATGTAGAGCCTGGCAAGAAGGTAAATTTGTTCATCTAAAATTACACATCATTCCACTAAGAGCTAATAGAGTCTTTAGAGAATCGTATTCATTTGTGTTGTCTCCGTGTCTTTTCTAGGTTCTCTTCTCAGACATTAACGCCTACTAGGTTTGTATTTGATACATGATGAAATATTGAGTAAACAATGTTATGTAGTGACTTTGATCTTTACTTGTGTAACTGAGACATTTCTCTTGACTTTCTTCAGGTTGATTTTGGAACAGATGCTAAACACTGCTTTTGCAAAGAGAGTGATTTGTTAGCAATCGTTCATTGAATTGAAGTTGCTTGAGAAGACATTTTTTAGATTTTATTTTTCCATTGTAATGTTAGTGACATCATCTGTTTCCATGGCTTAAGGTTTTGCTTAAAATTTATTACCAAGAATGTAATAAGAACTTCAAAAGTCGTTAATTGTTAAAGGTTTTTCATTGATCTTTGCTTTTTTGTTGCCAATATCTAGCTGAGAAGTACCTTGAGCCACCTCGATTATGAGTGTGTACAAATTCCAACATAATTCAACAAATTACTTTAAAATACATATACAATAACATACATCAGAATACCAATCCAGTAGAATACTTTCAAACACAAATCCAACAAAATACTATAAAATCCCCAATCCAATAACACCTCCTTAACCATGATCATTTCTATGAGTCGTCTAATCGTGAAACATTGTTATTGAAAAATAAATCATTACATTATTCCACGGATTAGCCGTCATATATATGGGTACAAACCAAATGCACCAAGAGTAGTTATTATAACGTTAATAATTAGAAGGATATAACTACTAATTAGACGTGTACATGACTATGACTATCACTTGACAAATCCAACACAATCAACTTATGCTAATAGAGCTGTCTTCCATAACAACCAAATCACTTGATTATTAATTAGTAACTCAATATTATATTTAATTGGTCGTGGATATGTACTGTATGCTATACCAAACTCATCATAATTATTTGACCCATCACACCAATACAAAAAAAAAATTTGATATCTTTTTATATCAAAAGATGCTAGATCAGAAAACTATTCTTGATCCGGACTTATGCTAGAGTTTTAGTTCATTTGTCATTTCTCTAAAGACTAAACTACAATAACTTTATAAACATATCATTACCACAATTACTATATGTTAAATTTAAATTGAAGATCAGTGATAAAATTTCGTATTGTTTCTACATTTTGTATTTCAAAATAGCAATGATTTGATTTGATTTGGTATGATGATAAAGGAAATGAACTAAATTTATAGTGATCTATAAGTTTCGTAATCTATAATTAGTTAATTACTAACAAAAAAAGAAAAAAAATGGCAACATGTTTCAACAAATTACAAGGAACACATGAATTGATCTAGCTCCCATATTAAAATGAACAAATGAATTGAAGAAAATATTGATGCTAACTACGTTTAACTAATCCTATACTAACTAAAAGGAGCTGTTTGGAGCTCTGGAGGATGTCCTCAGCAAAAACTGCTCTCTTTCCACGCTGCCACGTCGTCGCGTCTGTGAGGTTTTTTTTAACCCAGATGCAGGCCCAATTAAAATTTTCACGACTAATGAAACCCATTACTTTTTAACTCTTCCGTTTTCGACTTCCGCGACTTTTTGACTCGCCAAATACATTTATATGCTTCAGCTTTTCATCTCTATATAACTCTGAACAAAAAGAAAAACAACCAAAACATCATTGATTGATTATCTTCATTCCCTTCTCGCCAAATTCGTTCTTTTCCACAAATTATCGCCCCTTCCAATTCTACGGTGTTCACAGCCGCTTCCAATCAAATCTCCGTTTGGGGTTTTGTTAGATTCTGGTTTTATGGTAGATTTTAATCTATGACTCTTACTTGTGCCGATTGATTAACTTCAGGGTCTAACCTAATTAAAAAAATCCTCTCCCTAAGGCCATTGCTAGATTCAATTTTCTCGGAGCTGTACTGGGAATCAAGAAAATCTCCATCGAAAATAGTGGGTATATATCTAATTCGATTTCCATATAACTTTTTAGTTACTGAGTGGTAGATCTCATTCTTCTCTTCATAAACTTGTGTAGATCCGAGATCTCTCAAATATCTTTTCGTCATTCAATATCTCTTTCTCTGTTCTCGCTCATGCAGGTTGGAGTGTCTTCATATTCGATACAAAGACTTCACATTCGATGGCATCCTTTTTTTCTCCATAAAATTAAGGATACAAATAAATGCACGATCAAGAGCCATACATTTTTTTGATGCATCATTGTGTATTCCACCGATGTGATGAGGTAAGTTTCTCCGTTCATTGTAGTTCTATGTTTGTTTTGGGAATAGATATATGTTTAACGATAGCCAGAGGCATATGTATTTTATTTTCATGATAAAGTCAAGCTTCAAGTAATGGGTAAAACGGTGAAACATGCAATTTTGATTTTAAAGTCATGGACTGAAAATAAAAATCTAATGAACAAAAAGGATAATAGTCAAAGTAGGTAGAGAAATAGGGAATGGTTATGTGACTGATAATTGTCAAAGTGGAGAAATAGAGGATGGTTAATCGCACACTTTGCAATGAAAGAAACTCAAGTGGGTTGGAGAATCTTATGAAAGAATCTACCGTGCCTTTTATACACTCATTCATATGAAATTTGTGATTTCTTACACATTTTAATGTTGTCAAATTTGTGATTCTTACACATTTAAAAGCAATTATAGAAGAAGGATGTTGATGATGTTTTTGTCGTACAACCCTTATAAAAGAGAAGAAAACATGGTGCTGTGAGTAGGAGATAATTGTGAAAGTAGACAATAGAACCCACTTTTTAAATTAGAAAACGCGCAATAATAATTGAGATATTTGTTGAGCTGGACAAAAGGGGAATGGAAAAAAGAAATGTGCAACAGTAAGAGAAGCTAGAGATGATGAAAACTTGGATATAAGCAGTTCAAAAGTTGTGTACGTGTTCTCGACTACCATGTTCTTTTATCTTGAAGAATCCAATAAAAGGTGAATCTACTACCATATTCTACATTGAGATTGTTGTGTCTAAAAGGTGATTCTACCACGGACTAACAGAGACGATGAGCGAGTACCTTATATTTGCAGTCTTATAGCATCATTTCATTGTCACGTGAATGATTTTGCAAGTCTCAACAAAATGTGTCGTTATATGATTGTAATGCTCACATCTCTTTTGTGATGGAAAAATACTGTTTTAAGATGGAAGGATTACATATATGAGTTTTTCGAATAATTTCGTAATCTATTTTTGCTTCTCTATTGTATACTTATGCCAGATTGGTCAAGGAGTACGATCATGATATACATGATCATGAGTTGTTATGCTTCTTCACTTTTGCCTTAGGTGTAATGTTATAGATCAATGACCTCCATCCTTACTATGCCCTAAGAAAAACGTTGCTACTTCTATTATTGCCCTTTAAGAAGCTGATTACTTAAATCTCTCGAACCTGTTTTGGGCTTTGATTACTTTGGTTCAACTGGTTAAACTACGGTTTACTTAAATTTGTACAGTTTCTTTTTTTTTTTGGGGTGTGCTTCAAATATTTTGCAGTGGAGGTAGAGAAGATTATAAGAGTGGTGGTGAACTGGTGATTAAGGAAATTAAAGGTTCTCAGTATAGAGTGGAGCTAGATAATGCGGTGCGAGATTTTTTGGCAAAAGGAACCGAGCTCGAGAAAATTGTTGGCTTTTTAAAGTCCAAGTACTTCAAGGCTAATTCCGTCGTCGTTTGCGAGGTACAATCTATCGCCTAAACTAACTATTATTTCAATTGCGTATATGTTTTTTTATAGAAACGTTTTCATTTTCTCATTAACTCAATTTGTAAAGTGTAAACTCAAGCAACCATCAAAAGCAAGTGAAGAAAAAAACAATCTTTGCGTTGACCGTGAAAAGAAAAACTTTCTCAAACGCAATGACTAACTTATACAAACAAATATGAGCCATTTAATATTTGGTTATTTGGTTTTTGTTAGTTTCAAAAAAAAAAAAAATATATGAGCCATTTAATATTTGGTTACTGATGAGAGAGCGATTGTTTATTTATCGGGTTTGAGACCGAAGGTAAAGAAGAGAAGAAAATGAAGGTGGAGAATGCGAATGTGGTAGGGATGATGCAAAAATGGTATTTACCCGGAAGCTGGGGAGTCTCTGTTTCGACCATTGTCTCTCTCGCATATTCATTGTCTACAGTTTTAACTATATTATCTTAAAATATTCCATGTTTATATGGCACCCAATGCTATAGTTTTTACATTTCGACCAATCTTTTTCCACTGATCATTGGTAAGTTATACTTCCTCAGTTTGACTATACGATAAATGATGAAAAGGGTTCAACGCATGAAAAGAAACTTTTAGACATTCATGTTCAATGGTGACCCCTCGAGGTATAATGTGGTGTTCTTATAATATAAAATTATTAAAATGGTTGTAAAAGGAAGAAAAATAGTGTTTTTGTGGGGTATATTGAAATATAAAATTAATAAAATTTAAGTAAAAAGAGTAGAAAGTGTCTAAAAGGAAGAGAGAGTGTCTAAAATTAGATATTTTGGAGAGTGTTCTTAAAAGGAAGAGAGAGTGTTTAAATATAAAATTAATAAAAGTTGAGTAAAAGGATGAAAGAGAAGGTATAAAGTTAGTAAAAAGAAGAGAGAGTGTGTGTTTTAATAATTTTATATTATAAGAACACCACATAAGACCCAATAGGGATACCATTGAACATGGCCTGCTTTTCCCATTTGAAATTTTTGAATATAATATATTTTGTTCTATTTTTTCCGTTGAAAATTTTCCACTAATCCATATTTATAAACCAAATACCAAAAATAAAATATGCATGAAAAATTACAGTTGTTTTCAAAAAAACATATTACTTTTAATAAGTTCTTTTGGAATGTTCTTTGGAAGAATATCCAATGAAACTGTGCTAATCCAAAACATAAGAAAATAACTATTAGAGTCAACCAAGCATAATATACTTTTTTTGGCAATTAAAGAATCAAAACTATGAAAATACAATTTGTTGCATGTGGTATAATTTAAATGTACGCATATAATATTTTTCCAATCATCGAAATCATTTCTCTCATCCTTAGTTTTAATATCAAGACAGCCAAATATTGCAACAAATTAACTGAAGAATATTTTGAAACTTTAAGCTGAATTTTTAAATAGCAAAATCTTTATAAACGTTAATCACCAAACCCACGGGTAGCGTGGGTAATCCTCTAGTAATAACAGTAAAATCATTTTTTAAAGATCTTTGCACCATTGTTAATTTATTATAGTCTTTGTTTATTCATCAATTAATCCGCACAAGTTCGAAGCAATACACAAAATACAGAAACAAACCAAATCCAATCTCAATATCCTGAAGGGAACCCTCCTTTTCTTGGATCACTAACCGCCACAAGTTTATTCAGTCCGCCGGAATTTCCACCGGATTCTTCAACTATAAACTGAGAAATCGTTCCTCCGGCGATCGGCGTTAGGACATGACCTTTCTTTTCCAAGACAACTCTTGTCTCTTTAGGTATCTCAAAATGATCATTGTAAACCGTAGTCCAATTCTCATATGCAATTTTGTTTGGTATTAGCTACAAAATGAAATCACAAAAATGCAAAATTTAGTTATGAAATTAGAACAAGAAAGTTTACATTTTATGTATAAGAAACAAGAAATGAAGAAGCAAAAAAACCTGATGGTAGATTCTTGGAGCCAAGACTGAAGAAAGAGGATCCATGTTGAGGAAGAAATGATTCAAGAAAACTGCCGTTGTTCCGGCGATGATAAACATTCCTCCGCTCGCACCCACCGCAGCTTTCACTTTACCATCCTGCGTAAACCAAAGCAGAAAAAACCGCGGTTTAGAACCCTAATTAAGAGTTTCGTGTAGCACAAGAAATAGGTATTTTTTTATTTCTTCTTACCTTGAGTACAATAGTGGGTGCCATAGAGGACAAAGGTCGTTTCCCAGGACGGATAAAATTAGCCGGTGCCGGGGGAGGCATATCTGAGTTGTTGTTGGATTTCATAGGCATCGAGAAATCATCCATTTCGTTGTTGAGAACAATTCCGGTGCTTGGAGAGAGTTTGATTGCCCCAAAGTAACCATTTATTGTACTAGTCATTGAAACTGCATTCCTTTCACTATCTATGATTGATAAATGGCTTGTTCCGTGATCATTGATCTGATTCCATCTACAAAATTGGGTAAAGAAAGATCGAAAATTCAAGAATCGAAGAAGAAATATCTGCGGTTTTTATGGTAATATTTGGGATCAAAGAAGAAAATTGAATGAAACTTACTTGCCACCGTAATATTTGGGACCAAAGGTTTTCTCATCGTTTATTTTACTCTTCAAGTCTTGAGCAAATTTTAGAGACAACATATCCGAAACAACATTAGGAATATCTGCGACGAAATCAGGATCCCCAAGGTTCATTCTAACCGCGAATGCATGTTTCAAAGCCTCGATTAGTCGATGAACACCGAGAGGGCCTGAAACACCGGATGGAATCTCATATTGAGATAAAATATTCAAAACCTACAACACAAGAAACTCTCAAAAAAATTAACCTATGTTAAATGAAATGTGAAAATTTTGCCGAAAACAAAAAACAGACTTACAAGCATCATTGTAGGACCACCGGAAGAAGGAGGAGGCATACCGAGTAATCGGTATCCAAGTATATTGGAAGATAACGGTTCTGTAACCTTAACTTTGTAACTCTGAAGATCTTTCAAAGTTACTATCCCTCCTAATTTTTGTATATCATTCACTAGGTTAACTCCAACCGTGCCATTGTAAAAAGCGTTTGGACCGTTTTCCGCAATTTGCATCAATGTAGAAGCCAATTTCGGGTTACGGACTATTATCCCTGGTTTCTTGATCTCTCCATTCGAGACAAATAACTCCGAAAGACCTTTATCTGCTAAGAAATCCTCTTTAAAATAGTTCATTTGCATATAAAGATACTTTGAAATCTTGAATCCATCCGTTGCAAGTTTTGCTGCGGGATTCACTAACTGCTTCCATGGTAGCTTTCCGTGCTCTTTCCAAGCCTTGTATAGACCCGCTACTTCCCCGGGAACAGCTACTGATAAGGCTCCTTTCTTCTTTAGATCAGGATTACCACCATACATATCCTACATCAAGAGATACAATCAAGAAATGTTTTTTGAGTCAAAATAAAAAGCGTTTAGGAAAACACAATATAACTTCACATCTTAACCGTAAGGAAGCATGACACTACTGGTGTCCGAACCATTTCTATGATTTTCTCTAATCTCTTCACTTCATCGTTCAAACCAAATATTTTTGTTTGAATAATAATTTTCATTCATTAATAAAACCCTCTACAATACATTATTATGGAGGCAATGCCGGTCCTGGATATTTGAAGGCCACAAACAAACAAAAAATTTGGGGCCACTAAAATGTACCATCCAAAACCAATTCGCCTACACTATATTTTTTATGTATTTTTTGGGAACCGCTAATATATAAAGAAATATTTAAAAAAAATTGGGGCCGAAAGCATGAGCTTCCTTTACTTCCTCTCAGGACCGGGCCTATATGGAGGGAACGTTACATTTACAATATCGAGAGAAAAAAACAAAAAGACTGACTATGATTGAAAAACGTCAAGGAAACAATATCACGTTCTAAACGCATGTATAATTAAAGAAAATCTATGATTCAAAATGTTAGAAAACGCTATTACCTGCATATATTTTTCTACATCAAGAGGAACAATTAAGAAATCTATGATTCAATAAACTTGGTAAAAAGCTAGCGTTCTAAACGCTAATTTAAAAGGCAGAAATGCTAAAAAACGCTACTTACATGTTCAAATTACTTATTTATGAAGAAAATATCTATTTGAGCTCAAAATTGCAAAGCAAATGTTTATTTAAGAGAGCTCAAAAACCACAAATGTTTTACACCAAGAGCAATAAGAACAAATGTCATCTATGGTTCAAAAAACGTCTAATGAAAACACCTAAATTAAAACGCATATTTATGACCAATGGAAAAAATTAACACATTATGTTACCTCGGTGGCTTTGAGAGGAGCGGTTTCTCTAGAATCATAAGCTATTTCTTTCCCACCAGCCATCTTAACAACCGTAAACGCTCCACCGCCTATACCGCTAGATGCGGGACTCACAACGCCCAAACAGAGGGCAGCCGCTACAGACGCATCAATCGCGTTTCCTCGTTCACGAAGCACACTCACTCCGATTTCAGAACACCGTCCATCATCAGTCGCAACCGCACCTTTATACGTTTCAATACGTTGATATCTTTTCTGAGCCGCATGGATTTGTAGAAACGCGATTAGAAGAAGAACGATTGTTGTTGTTCGAACCAGCGACATTGCTACGATCAAATGGAGAATCAAACAAGAGATTAGTCACACAAGGTTTAAAATAAAGATGGTACTTTAACGTTTAAACTAATCTATACTATTTTTTTTCTTATACATAAAATGACTAAACAACATATACTAAATATATATATATATATATATATATATATATAATATTATACCTTTTATATTTTTACTAAAATAATACTACATTGTTTCTAACTCATATTACTCTTTCCATTTCAATCTAGTTGTTTTTTTCGTAAATTTTGCTTTATTGTTCTATTTTCTTTTATGAATAAAAATTCCTTCTTGGTTTTTTTTTTTCAACAATAGACCACAACTGGCCGGCCCATTAACATATATTCTACATTAAGTAGACAGAGGGACTCGATCCCGATGTGATGGTGCATGCTTTTAGTGGATTTACCTTATGCCCCTAGACTACACTTCTCCTTTTCACTTTAATATTTACCATAAAAATAATTATCTGGCTTTCTTTTATTACATGTTTAGCAGCATTAATACAAACAACTAAGTTAAAAATTCTAATCTAGCATATTTTCACCACAAGATATGTATATATATATATATATTTTTTTTTGTCAAACCATAAGATATTTTTTAAAGTAGTAATTTGTGCCTCCGATAAAATATGTTTTTGGATCCGCTTATGCTAAAAATATATATTGAACATTATATATTTGAATTTACATTACTTGAGTATATAATACGAAGAAAATGATTCGATTAATTGGCTAGGGGATTATCCTTCTCAAAATCGGATTAGCACCGAGAGATTTTTTGAACAACTAATTTTAGACTTATAAATATATAAGTATAAATCTAAAAAATTAAATGGAGCCAGTGTGAAGGTTCAGAAATTACTTGACAAATAATCTAACAAATTACTGACTAATCGCTGACAATTTGATTTTTTTGGAACGAAGAAAAACTTACAATTCATTTTGATGTCACCTATCTTTTGAAGATCTCGTTCTCTTTCGTCCTTAGCGACAAGAGATTGTTCAGACGAATATAAATAAGACTTTTTATTCGAGCTATTTTGGAAGATAAGTTTTGAAATAAATCAGTTTCCAAAAGTTTACTTTTTTCTGGTCAATATGTTTAAAGACCGACATTTAAAAAAATTCAGTATTCAAACTATTTTCTCATGACACGTGAAATTGTAAGAAACTGTGGTCAAAAATTTATAAATTTACATTTACCATACATATAAGTTTGAACATGTAGCATAAGGTTAGTCATTCAATTCCAGTATTTCTCTTAATTACGCTCGAAGAAAACTAACGATTCCAAGTATATGTTGATAAAGAAATTGAATTTAATGGGAAAAAAAGCTCTGGATCAATATTATCGTAGAAAAATAAAACGTTGAAATTCATCACAAGTTTGATGTAATAAACAATAGAGAAACAAATCAAATCCAATCTCAATAACCAGAAGGGAATCCTCCTTTTCTTGGATCACTTACGGCCACAAGCTTACTCATTTCGCCGGAATTTCCGCCGGATTCTTGTACTATAAACTGAGCAATCGTTCCTCCGGCGATCGGAGTTAGAACATGACCTTTCTTCTCCAACACATCTCTTGTCGCTTTAGGAATCTCAAAATGATCATTGAAAACCGTGGTCCAATTCTCATATGTAGCTCTGTTTGGTATCAACTGAAAAATGACATTACAAAAATCAAATTTTAGTTATGAACAAATAAAGTTTCTAAAGAACAAAAATTAAGCAAAAACCTGATGGTAGATTCTTGGAGCCAAGACAGAAGAAAGAGGATCCATGTTGAGGAAAAAATGATTCAAGAAAACTTCCGTTGTCCCGGCGATGATGTTTGCTCCTCCGCTAGCACCCACCGCGGCTTTCACTTTACCGTCCTATGTAAACGAAAGCAGAAAAACTATCTTTTAGAACCCTAATTAAGAGTTTCGTGTATCACAAGTAATAGGTATTTTTCCTCTTTACCTTGAGTACAATGGTGGGTGTCATTGAGGACAAAGGTCGTTTTCCGGGACGAATGAAGTTAGCTGGTGCTGGTGGAGGCACATTTAAGTTACCGTTGGTTTTCATCGGGATCGAGAAATCATCCATTTCATTGTTTAGAACGATCCCGGTACTAGGAGATAGCATCACTGCCCCAAAGTATCCGTTTATTGTACTAGTCATTGAAACAGCATTCCTCTCGTGATCTATGATCGATAAATGGCTTGTACCGTGATCGTCAATCTGATTCCATCTACGAGTAGGGTAAACAAAGATTGTTAAATCAAGAATCGAAGAAGAAATATCCGTGGGTTTTAACATATCGTGAAAAATACTTACTTGCCACCGTAATATTTGGGGTCAAATGTTTTTTCATCATTAATCTTGCTCTTCAAGTCTTTTGCAAGCTTTTGAGATAACATATCCGAAACAACCTTAGGAACACCCTCGGCGAAATCAGGATCCCCGAGGTTCATTCTAACTGCGAATGCGTGTTTTAGAGCCTCGATTAGCCGATGAACACCAAGAGGACCCGAAACACCTGATGGAATCCCGTATTGAGAAAGAATATTCAAAACCTGCGACACAAGAAACTCCGTAAATATCTTTAGTAAATCTAGGTTTGATAATTGTCGCGAAAAAAAGGGACTTACAAGTATCATTGCAGCACCACCGGATGAAGGAGGAGGCATACCGAGTAATCGATATCCAAGAATATTTGCGGATAATGGTTTTTTAACCTTAACTCTATAACTTTGTAGATCTTTCAAAGTTACAATCCCTCCGAATTTACGGATATCTTTCGCTAGGTTAATCCCAACTGTGCCATTGTAAAACGCTTTTGGACCGTACCTAGCGATTTGCCTCAACGTTAAAGCCAATTTCGTGTTATGGATTATCGTCCCTGGTTTCTTGAGTTCTCCATTTGAAACAAATAGCTTAGAGAGACCTATATCTGCCAAGATATCGGCTCTAGTCGCGTTCATTTGCATATAGAGATACTTTGAAATCCTAAATCCAAATGCGAGTTTTTCTGCGGGCCTCACTAGACGCTTCCACGGGAGCTTTCCATGTTGTTTCCAAGCCGTGAATAGGCCAGCGACTTCCCCAGGAACACCTACTGATAACGCTCCTTTCTTCTTTAGATCAGCATTGCCTCCATACATATTCTACATTAAGAGAACCAACCAATAAATGTCCATAATTCAAATACGTCAAGAAAAACGCTATATAAACATTAAGAAACTCTGTTTTTGCGATCAAAACGAGTAATTGATCAGTAGGAAACACAAAAACACGATAAGAAACGCTATTTCATAGGAAGAAACGTTAAGAGAAACCTATGCAAGTTAAGCAATGCTATTACATGCATACATTTTCAACATCAAGAACCTATGCTTCAAAATGTTAGGAAAACGCTATTTAAGCTAAAAATAGCATTCCGAACGCTTATTGAAGAAGAAGAAGAAATGTTAAGAAACGCTATTCAAGCTCAAGTCACATTAAAAATGGTTATTTTCTGAGAAGAAAATATATGTTAAAATTTGTTATTCAGCTCAAGATCGCTTTCGAAATTTATTTTATTCAATAAATCTCAAAAAAACTATTCTGCTCCCATAAATGTTCTTCTATAGATCAAGAGCAAGAAGAATTATTTGTTTTGATTTAAAAATATCAAATAAAACGCTAAATTTAAACGCGGTTACCTCAGTGGCTTTGAGAGGAGCGGTTTCTCTAGAATCATAAGCTATTTCTTTCCCACCAGCCATTTTAACGACCGTAAACGCTCCACCGCCGATACCGCTAGACGCTGGGCTCACAACGCCCAAACAAAGAGCAGCAGCCACAGTCGCATCAATCGCGTTTCCTCCTTCACGAAGAACACTCATTCCGATAATAGAACACCGTCCATCGTCAGTCGCAACCGCACCGCGAGACTTAACTATACTTTGCGGTCTTTTCTGAGCCGCAGCGATTTGTAGGAACGCGAGTAGAAGAAGAGCGAACGTCGCTGTTCGAACCAGCGACATTGCTGAAGATTTTGATAGAGAATCAAAAACAGAGATTAATCACAAAACAAAACAAATCTTTAACGTTTTAATAAAATCTTTAGCGTTTAAACATAACCAAAAAAACTGATATCTAATGTTTCAAACGAGGCAAATTCGTTTAACAATAAGTCGAAGAATGCTCCTCGACCTTTCCCTAGAACTTGAAAATAGACAAGTCAAATATTGAAAACGTTTAAATCAGTCTCACGCCACGCGTATACGAAAAAAGTTCAAAACCACCATTCACTTTATTTTACTGGTTCTTGACCACATAAAAAGCTTAAAACTTAGATTTGATTCCCAAGAAAATAAACGAGACTTTATAAAATTTCTTGTATTTTGAGCCAAAACCACTGAAGAATATGAGTTGAAATTTCACAAAATTGAAAAACCTGACAATATGATTTTTTTTAAAAATCACTCGAGAACATCTTCATTATCTATGAAACTTATTGATAGATAATTATATACTATCAAACAGTCATTTTTTTAGGTGAGAAAATGAAATGGTAGGACTATAAAGAACAACTAATTACTGAATAGTATTGACAATTATTTGGAATTGGACAAAAAAAATAGAGCTTACAATTCATGATGATGTCTTTTTCTCAGTAGTTTCTCGTCCTTTCGTTCTTGGCTTCAATTTTTTTTCCAGACGAGTATTACGACTAAGAAGTGGCCAAAAGTCTCCTTTGAGTTTCTTTTTGGAAGGTAGATAGATTATATATATATATATATCTGAAAGTCGCCTAGTCTTTTTTATAAAGTTTTTTTTCTTTCTAATAATGGCCTAAAGTCTTTAATTATATGGAGAATATAGCTCCTCTTTTATATTTTTTTTATAACAAAGTTGGTCCAACACTCCACATGGACATGGTTTATACGTGTATGGATTTAGATCGATACAACTTCTCTATCTTTTTTTTTTTTGTTAAAGGATACAACTTCTCTATCTTTGTCAAACAAACAAAAAAGTCATATAAAAATTAGTTTGGTGTAAGATCTAAATCAATGTTAATCATTTGATTAATTTACATTTGTATTCAATAACCTTTAGAAAATACTTTGTTTATTTATATTTGAAGTTGAACCCGTGAGGTTTCTGAATATGCAATGATCGTGCAAAACTTTTTTTTTATATTTTCCAAGTGCTCGTCTTCATCATGCTTGTCCCTTACACTCTTTTTCCCCTTAATAATGAGAATATTCGAATCCCATTTTCCGTCACCACAATCTTTTTAAAAATACACATTTTCTATGAAAAAAAAAAATGTCGATTATATTTGGTTTTGGTCTAAAACTCTCCGGATTCTCTTAACTAAGTTAACTTAAAAATACAAGAATGTGATAGACTAACGGTAGTGATTAAAAGATTTATTGTAAATGCTTTTTTCTTTGTATTGTTTGAATATTCCCTTAACGGCATTTGTTGATGCTTCTAGTGATGAAAAAACCCCGAGATTAGCATTTTCTAAAAAAAGCAAAAAAAAAAAAAAAACAGAAATTTCTATAGGTTTTTTTTTTTTTTTGGTCGACATTTCTATAGGTCTTGCATGATCAATATTGCAAAAAAAAAATATTGATTTCGGTTTGAAATTCTCCCGATTTGAAAAAAAAAAAAAAAAACTGTCTTTAACAACTTCGGAACATGACTATTTTTATACATGTGGCCATGTGGGGATGTACAAACAAAGATGAATATCACAATTCAGCCTTTTCCCTTTAATTTGATACTTTATGATATTGGTGAGCCTATCATGGCCACAATTCAGCCTTTTCCCTTTAATCACAATTCAGCCTTTTCCCTTTAATTCAGCTCATGCACACTCATGATACCCATTTGGGTTCATGAACATTTTTTTAGTATTAATTTTTATTATTTGAGATTTATTATGATACTTGTAATAAATCTGTTCCAGTGGTGATACCAGTGTCGGTATCATAAATATAATTTTTGTTTATTATTTGCAAAATAGAGAATAATCAAAGTAATATATATAAACATAAGATTACAAAAAGTAATATTACAATCCATAAAAACGTAGAATTCACTCGAAAAAATAAAAACGTAAAATTCAAAAAAAGACATAAAAGGATGATGAAAAAGACAATTAAGTCGGCTCTAGTTAGCCATAATTTTACCAAATATGCTCAACCAATTTTTTTTTCCAATTGTCGATGCGTTCTTTCTTCACGAAGTCGAACTCGATTGGCCAGCGTATTGTTCACAGTTGTAGATGATTGTGTAGAGTAATATTGCAATCCATAAAAATGTATAATGAAAAAAAACATATAAAAGCATGATGAAGAACACAATTAACTCAGCTCTATGATATCGTTTTTTTACATTGGTTTTAGTTTGGTTTCAAATCCGAAAATTGGTTTGTTGTGTTCATTGTGAAGGCCAAATCATTGTAGAAGATAAGAGAGGACAAAGATCCAAGAATCTTCTTATACTCTATGCATCTCTTTTGAGTAAAATGATAAAATAGAGTACAATACATGGGAATACTACTAGAAACAATACAATTCACTAGCTGTGAATATCACAATGTAGAATTCAAAACTCAATAACATCTTTACAAGAAATATATCTCGTTGTATTTCTTCTGCCTCCACTCCCCTTCCCTTCCCATCATGCGAGCTTCACTTGATTATGCATCATTCGGATGATCTCCGTAAAAGGATCCTTCTAAATCCTCAAGAGTGTGATCATCATTACCTTAGAACCAAAAGATGATTTATAATCAGCAAAGCTTATCAAAATAGTTAAGTTAATGCTTCTCTAATCCTTAACAACAACATTGTAAATTGAACATTTTTGTTAAAACTTTCATAAACTATGATTCTTCTAATCAGCAAAAGATTATCCTTTTAATCAAATTAATGCTTCTCTAATCCTTTTTTTTTTGCTCTAACCGAATTTTGGATTAACTCAACCACCTATGGTGGGAAAATGGTTTAACGATACAAGACCACTCTTGGCCAATTCATCGGCTAAGGAATTTTCCGATCTAGGAATGAAAACAAAAGATAGAAATTCGAAACCTACACTAAGACAACTAATGTCGTTAAGTATAGTCTTCAACTCATTGACCACGCCTTTCGAGTTAATTAGCGTGACGAGAGAGAGTGAGTCCGAGAAACATGTAAGCTTTCGGAACCCGGCATTATGAGCTGCAATTAAGGCAGCTTTGATAGCGAAGGCCTCCGCTACGAGAGCCGAAGGTACTTGCTTCCGAGAACAGACTATTTGAGTTATTAATCTCTTGTGCGAATCCTTGAAAATTACTCCTATTCCACAATTAAGTGATGAAGCGATCCAAGAAGCGTCAACGAAACAGAGAATTGCGTGTAATTGATCCGGCATAGCCATGTGAGTTCTCTTCGGGAGTGACTGAAGTTTGGGGGCCTCTGCTTGTGCCATTTGCCATAACTTGGCCTCTATAATAGCTTCCATCATAATCTCCTCCGCCGTAACATGGCGATTCTCAAAACAGAGTAAGTTTCTTGCCTTCCATAGTTGCCACATAATCCATGGATATAACGCAATACTCAAACCAGTGGGAGGAAGACTTACTTGACGGTGAGCATTTGTAAGTAACTGGTTCAGTGAAGTGATAGACAAAGCATCCGGTTTAAACAAAACAGGTGCTAATCTCCATACACTGTCTGCAAATGGACATTTTAGGAAAACATGTAGTTCATCTTCCGGCTCAGAGCAACGTTTACATAAAACTGCTTCATGAATGCCTCTCCTACTCAGATTTTGTCCCAACGGCAGAGCTTTGCTTTTCATTCTCCACAGGAAAAGCTTTATTTTTGGAGCTGCTTTAACCATCCAAACACAACGTTTCCAATCAAAATCCTCCATAAACCGAGGTGATTGCTTTATCTTCGCAAGAACATAACCTGATTTAGTAGAATAAGAGCCTGAGCTAGCAGGCAGGTAACCACACGATCGTATCTTCCATAGGGAAGGAGCTCAATACGATTTTCGTAATAAATTCCTCAAAGTGAGGTAAGTGTCTTCTAATGGCATCGATATTCCAATCATTAGAAGTAGAATCAATGAGGTCCTTAACCTTTAACAACATAGAATCCCTTGGAGGAGGACCATAAGGACATAGAGGATACTATAGAGATAACCATGGATCATACCAAACGTTAATCTCTGACCCAGTTCCAATGATCCACCCAAGACCTTTCTTTAGAACATCTCTTCCTGCCAAAATACTAGACCATCCATGAGAAGAGTTTGGTTTCTTCACACTGTCCAGGAACGAAGATGTTGGATAATACTTGCCCTTAAGAAGAGTAGCTAAGAGTGAGTCTTTATGTTCGTGTAGTCTCCACCCAATCTTAGCTAAGAGAGATTCATTGAACTCCTCAATTTCCCGGAAGCCAAGACCACCAGCCGATATGGGGAGAGTTAGTTTCTCCCACGCGACCCAACTAATCTTTTGCTTGTCCGATTTATCATCCCACCAAAACCGGGTAAGTGCGGATTGAATCCGTTTGCAAAGCGAAGAGGGTAGTTTAAAACACGACATGGCGTAAGACGGTAAAAAGGTTAATACCGATTTGAGAAGGACTTGTTTTCCCGCCATGGAGAGAAAGCGGGAAGACCAAGTCATTGCTCTTTGTCAAATTTTATCTACGATACCCGTACAAATGTCTTTCTTCCTTCTTCCGAAGTATTCGGGTAATCCTAAGTATTTACCCATTCCTCCCTCGGTTCTTATACGGAGTTATCTCTTGACTCGTTTTTTAATTTCCAAAGGAGCTTTGTAAGAGAATGTTACTGCCGATTTCCTGAGATTTATTTGTTGTCCCGACGCCAATTCATACTGTTTTAGAATAGACTCTAGTTCTTTGCAACACCAAGAGTTAGTCTTGGTAAAGAACATCGTGTCATCGGCGAATAACAAATGATTGATGGGAGTGCATCCTCTTGCTATTTTCACACCTGGAAGAAGCCCTTTAGCTTGAGCTTGTGTGCATAAACCGGAGAGAACTTGGGTACATAGTATAAAGAGATATGGCGATAGAGGATCTCCTTGCCGAAGGCCTCTTGTTGGGAGGACTTTGCCTTTCGGTATCCCGTTAACAAGAAAAGAGTATGAAACCGATCCAACACATTCTAACATCCAAGTTACCCATTTCTTATGGAAACCAAAACTTGTAAGTACCGCTTCAAGGAATCCCCATTCGATTCGATCGTAGGCCTTACTCATATCCGTCTTTACTGCCATTGAGCAATGCAGTTGAGCTTCGGATGTCTTAAGGAAGTGTAAAACCTCGTGAGTTATAAGTACATTGTCCGTTATTGCTCTCCGTGGTACAAAAGCCGATTGATGCTTTGAGATCAAATCCTTGAGGAGTGGTTGCAACCTTTTCGTCAAGATTTTTGCTATGATCTTATAGTGAGTTGAGCATAACACAATTGGACGGTAATCTGAAACCTTCTTTGGCCCTTGTCCTTTGGGAATGAGGCAAACATGTGTTTCATTAAACCTCTTATTGATGGAGCTTGATTCAAAAAAGTCTCGGACTTCTTGTGCTACATCTTGACCAATAATGTCCCAAAAAGATTGGTAGAAAACCGCCGAGAAATCGTCCGGTCCCGGTGCTTTGTCCGAGTGGATAGAGAAGACAGCGTCTCGGATTTCCTCTTCATTCGGTATTGTAATCAGAAGGTCATTCATGGTGGCAGAGACTTTTGGTTGAATGACTTGATTCACTACCTGGAATTGTGAATTTCCACTGGTTTGGAACAGAGCTTGATAGTAAGCAGTGATCATTTGTGCAATCTTATCTTCCTCATAGAAAACGTTACCCGCATCATCTTCAATCACTGCTAATTGATTAGTAGCTCTTCTCCCTCTTGTAATTGCGTGAAAGAAACCGGTGTTACGGTCACCTCCTTGTAGCCATTGTATCCTACTTCTCTGCCTCCAATACATTTCCTCTTCTTGATAATAAAGCTCAAGTGATTGAGTAAGTGATCGAATAAGTGAATCATTGGGATTATCAGCCGAAAGCGCCTTTTCTAGCTCATCTTGAGTCTTTTTAATGATCTCTAGATTGTGTTTTTTGTGTTTCTAAGCCCATTTAATAATGTGAGTACGACAACGATCCACTTTTCGAGTTACAGATTCTGGCACCGAGGAATGCCATAGTTTTTCTATCAGAGCTCTGAAGTCTTCTTTATCACATAAAGTGCGATCAAAACGAAATGGTCCTCTTTGTCTCTTCTTTTTCTTGCCAAAGAAAGTAACTAAAGGCCGATGATCTGATCCTTCAAATCGCAAATACTTGCATCTGCCATTGGGAAAAGTTTTGGCCCATGAGCAGTTCGAAAGGGCACGATCCAGTCTTGCTCGAATGTAATGAGTATGGCGATATCCTCTCCATGAAAGGGGATTTCCAGAGTATTTGACTTCCCATAACCCTGGCTGGGAGATAAAACTGCGGAACAAAGTGAAGGTTCCTTCTCCTCTTAACGGTCCTCCAAGCTTTTCGGTGTTGTCTACAATCTCGTTGAGACCACCTGTTATAATCCAAGCTGAACATCTGGTGGATGCAATAGAGGATATCATATCCCAGAACACTGGCCGATTCTCAGCTTGTGGTGGCCCGTATATGAAGGTAACAAAACTTGTTTGTTCCTTATCTTTAATCTGCGTATCAATATAGTTTTTAGAGGATCTCAAAATCTGAACTGAAACATTATCATTCCATACTAGGGCTAAGCAGCCGCTATAACCTTGCGGTGGTACAGTGAAGTGGTTTGAGAGATTAGTTCCTTCAGATACTTTTAGAACCACATCATCTTGGTTTTTAGTATCCATGAGAAACAAGATTTCCGGATTAGTGCTACGTCGTAGCTCCTCGATTCGACGAACTATCATGCCGTTTCCCAAGCCTTGACAGTTCCAACTCACTAGGACTAAGGAAGAGGGAAAAGTGGATTCTGAAAATCCACTTGCGATCTTCTGTTAGTTGCTCTTGGAGGTCAGGGAGGTCTCTTCTCCGAGTTAGTATCATCCCTAACCACGGGAATATGCACACTAGGACCTGCTTTAGCTTTGCCATTCTTTTTCTTATTCGGTTGAGCAATGACTCACCGTGGTGTGATCTTGTTGGACTGTGGGGCTTAACCTTAAAGAGGCAGGAATCCTTGTCCCTGGAACTGATCTCAAGACTGTATCAGAGTTAGTACCGTCTCTAGGCTCACTCCCTAAAAAATCTACCTGGTTGGTATCTCCCAAGTATTGGATTTCAATATCCTGCAATTTTCCTGAATCCTCTTGTGAACCTTCTCCAATACGGAGCAAAGCTGGAACCCTTGGTTGTGATAGTCTTTCTAGCGCTGGACGTCTTGATCTGAGGGGTGTCCCATATTCAAGATTCCTTGGTTGCTCCTGAGGGGAGATTGGCTCCCTATGGGGGTTTGGTGATGGGGTATGAGTTCCACTAGATCGTATTTGTGAAGAGGGGTTGAGAGAATCCTTGCGTGTAGGACTTCTCCTAAGGTCATTTTCCGAGAAATCAATCTCTCGAGGGTGGATTCTCCTTGGGGTATTGGAGTGAGAGCTGAGAGCTGGAGTATGATTGTTGGGTTTTCGATACGGCCAGTCCCTTCTTGCCTCATCTCTGTGACTCCTCTCAATATTACGGGAGGAGCTTTTCAAAGAGCCACCATAAGGAGGGTAATGGTTGTTACCTTGGTAGCCCCTTTCATAAGACCTTCTTGTGGGGATTCCTCGAGGCTCCTTTTGGGTTAAGGATTCTCCTCTGTGTGAGACCTAGGGACGAGAGTCACTCCTTACTCTTGTTTCTATTTGACGGCGTCTCTCTGCCTCAGTACGGTTAAGTACTCTTCTTTGGTTGATGCCAAGTTGACTTAGGTCCCTTACTCCTTTCCTGGTTATGTGACAATCCTTCTCATCACGAGACAAAGAATAACATGAGAAGCAATGTTTCTCGAGCTTCTCGTATTCGAATTCTACGGTTGTAACGTCGTTTGTTGGTAATCTTATCTCCATTTGCATCAAAAGAGGTTCTAAACCGTTAATTTGGACTCTCACGCGGTCTTGTTCCACATCATTGAATTCGACGTGTCTCAGTTCCTTTCCAATTCTCTCAATAGCCTCCACAGATGAGTAATGGCGAGGTATGCCGCAAATTCTCACCCAAAACGTGATTTGTGATGGGAACCTTGGAGAGACAATGGGTTCCCATTTCTGGAAGATAAGCATCTATTTTTTAAAGTGGTAAGGTCCTCGTCGTAGGACTGTTTGGAGATCCCCCTCTGTTTCAAAGCTGAATTGGAAGGTTTCTGGGCTCAAAGCTCTGCCTACGACTCGGTTTTCAAGGTTCCATAGTTGAGGAAGATACTCTACCACTGCTCTCGTATGTTGAATGGTAGGGTTAGTGACTCTCCCTATGATAGAGAGTGAGTTCTTTTGAATTAACGCTGAGTTGTCACTTTCCGGTATGAACCGGTGAGCGACGTCGGTTTCTGGACGCCGAAGGAACCCATTTTCCTTTTTCCTCCCTAGTATAACGGTGATACATGGGGAAAAACTTGAGGTATGTAAATTTCTTACTTAGTTTGAAGCTGGTAACTCAAGAACTGAGTAAAGCAAGGTAAAGTAGATGAGTTGAACGGTCTCTATTACAGAGTAAGGTGAGCGGAGGATACTAGATCCGTTTACGCTGCAGTAAGCAGTAAAGATGGGATTTGGGCCTCTTTCCTATCGCAGAGAAGCTGGAATTTTCCGATGAGAAGCCGCTCCGAACCATGGTCGTTAAGACGGGGAGCCGAAGCTCCGGTGAAAGGGGCTTCAGAGCTCTGTTTTCGAGAGAAGATTACTTCTTGTGGTAAAGGAAAGCGATAAGATGATGAACGGAAGGAGATATCCATACGATTTGAATGCTTACAAGGTGAACAACAAGAACCAAACACAAATAAAGATCCACACCAGCAAAAAGAGAGCAGAAATATAATGCAGCTATAGATCAAATTAGCCATTTTTTTTAGCTTATGGGCAGAAAGACATTGTATCTTGCTTATGAACATTTCTTCAAGTATCCATGTACACAACACCAACCAAAAAGTATGAACATTTCTTCAAGTATCAATCTCATTTGAAATCAAAACTAGCTCTGGTTCAACATTAGCTAATCTAACTCATCTACCATAACTTCTCTATATAATCCATTTTCAGTAAGGAATTTTGATACTTCAACACAGCAGAACCAATTTCATAGCTAAAGAGGTCAAAATTGCAGAAACTAATTGAAAAATTAAAATACCTTTAAAATCCAGACATTGTCTACAATTTCCTCTAAGATTTTCCACAGGTCAAAATTACCACTACCATCGTCTTCGTCTTCCACATTATCCTCGAAGAGTTCCTCCCAAAGCTCCCGCCGTTTCCTCCCTCTTTTCCCTCTCTCCATCCGTCCATTTCCACCGCCTTCGTTCGCGAGGGCGTCGATTTTATAGCTAATCTCCGGCGATTCAGCTGAATAACATTCACCGAAGCTACTGTAGACCGTGAAGAAGAGAAATGAGAACGAGAAGGGAAGAATCTAGGATTTGAGAACGTTCATCAAATCTCCGACACCGGAGAACAATCGCGGCCAAAGCGATTAGAGGAATGATTATCTCGATCGTGATTCTCATCGGCGACGATCAAGAGGAAGAGAGAAAGAAGAGAGATCGACAAAAGATATATATATATTTTTTTTTTCTGTCGACACAACAAAACAAAACAAATTGGTCCACTGATGTGGTGACACGTGGCACGATGATACATATCAATAATCTCACCCCACTGATACGTATCAGAACAATATTTTTCTTTTTGAACAAACATTGGTGGGCATGGTCTAATAATTAGTGGACCCATCATAGGCCTTATTCCAATTGAGGGTAAATTCGTAATTTCTCTAGTGTCTGTGAAGCGTTTGTTCAGTTTCTCAGTAATCCCTAATTCCCGCTTATTATATGTAAATTCAAAACCTTTTCAAATTTGGGGATTTTTTTCTTCTTCTTCTTCCTCGTATTCTAGGGTTTCGAATTTTTCAATTCTGCTAATTTTCCGATCTGTTCATCGAATTCGAGCTCGTATCTGTTTCTTAAGGATCGATAATGCCGAGAAGAAAAGCAAAGAAGAGTGTCAAACCCACTGAAGAAGTGAAAAACGACGACAATGGAGGAATTCAAATCGAAGAGCAGAAAGACGAAGAAGGTATCAATTGTTCAATTGTTGAAATCGGAATAACAAATTGATTATCGAATTTCCTTTTTCCGATGTGATTGTTCTTAGGTTTTGAACTAATTTTAGATGTTAACGAGTGTTGAATTGAAATTTGGGGGTTTTATGATCTTTGATCTGATTTTGGTTTTTGTTTGTTCGATTCGGAAAATTTGTGTAGTTGAAAGACAAATTGCTGCAATTAGAGCGATTCGTGATGCGGAAATTGAACAGACGCGAACCGCATTGAGGTTACTCTGCTCGTATTTTACCGAAGAGCAGCTCGAGATGCCTGTGTTGGATTTCTTCAGAGAGCACCTTCCGGATTTATCTATGACGCAAAACGAAGAAACTAAGGAGATTGAGTTAAAGTGGAAAGACGGAAATGGCGGCGAATCGTCCATGGGAAATGGTGTTGAAATGAATTGTTCTATTATAAAGCGCTTGTCGATGAATTTTCCTGGTCGCTACGATTTACCCGATAATGGTATGAAAAAAAAATACTTAGTTAGGATCATTTGTAGGATGAATGGATTTGATCTTTGATTTTAGTATTGAACTTTTGATTTGTCTTTGGTGGCAGTGAAAGCAAGCCTTTTGGGAACTGATAATCCATACCTCGAGAATCTTGTAAGTGTATATCTTGGGCTTCTTGGAATCTTGCATATGCTTCTGCCTTGTAGTACTAAGGAATGTAGCACAAATTGAATTTGCAGGCTTTAAACAAACTGTGGAATGCATTATTTACTTGTTTTAGTAATGTTAGGTTACACTTAATAGTAATCTGGATTTTCATTTTTCAACCTTGTATGTTTCTCTGCCTTGCAAAATTATGCAATACTTTAGGAAAGTTGGTATAAAACTCTAGTTTGCTATTTTCTCCCTGGATTGTAGGTTTTTCAGGGGACATTTGAGAACCAAATGCTTGCAAATCATTCTGCTCTTCGGACTCCTGAGGTATGTATTCATGATTGCTTTCCCTATTTATGTCCTGATGCAATTATTGTGTACCTATGAAGTATTTAGAGTGTTTTTTTTCCTTTGGTTCTTTGTTTGTACTTTGATCAAGAGAGAAAGAAATCAGTTAATGGTTTTGAAACTTGGCATTTACAATCTATGTTGAAGAATGAGGAATGTTTGTTTGAATGATAAGTTTTTGCGCATACAAAAAAAGCAGAGACTCTACAATGGTACTTGTAAAATTTTGCAGGTAAATGGGCAAAGACTCTCTTTTGGAATGACACCGAAGAGTCGGAGGCAACCAAAACCTGGAGAGATGATGCTCTCTGTACATGGCTCTCCTTTGGGGGTCTTTAAAGAAGATCACAACATGGGAGTTATAAATGGTATATTACTAGATCACACTATTTCTCAGTTCTTGCTCCATCCTATAAGATACAACCAGAATATTTGTTCTTATGTGGAATAATTGATTTTGCAGAGGAAAACAGTTGAAAAGCTTCAAAAGGTTTAGAATTAAGCTGATTTTTGCAGCATGTGATGGTGTACCAGATGTATGTGCTTTGTCTGATCTTCAATGGTAATTTGCAATAACACACAACAATGAATCTTTGTTTATTCATAAAACTTTTTGGTTACAATTGAGTAATTTACCAACTGACTACAAAGACTATAGTGAATAGTTCCTTCTTCTCTTTGAGCTTCCCGTTTTGATCTGAAGAAAAATAGTGGCTGCTACTATTCTTGATTCAGCTCAAGTTCTCTAAATAGTTCTTTCTGCGGTTTTCCTTTCCCATCTTGAACAAGACTGAAAAATCATGTTCCAAACATGCTTGTTCAGAAATCCTATGATTCAGGGGAAGGATAAGTCATTGGAGTGTATGCAGTCAGATTCACATCTCTGAGTCCATCTGAAAAAAGTCTGGCAAATTCAGTCAACTGTTATCCACCAAGTCCTTAGTAACGTCTTTCTGCGGTCTCCTCGAAGCATTTAATTTCCTCTTTTCAGAATCTGAACCAGGTAGTCGTGACCCGAAAACTTCAAGGGCTTCCATGAAGAATCTTTTGTTAGGTACAATTCCATCTTTCTCCATTTTCTTCATCAGCATCTGCACATGCTCCTTCATATCCGCCTTAGTATACGCCTTATATAGAAACATATACGTCGATGCATCTGGACGAATCCGAAAAGCACTTGCGTCATGGAAAAGCTTATCTGCTTCCATGTGAAGACCATTACGACAGTAAACTTCAAGCATGGCATTGAGTGTTGACGCCTTTAACACCATTTCCGATTCAACTACCTCATCGAATATCTCCCTTGCTCTAGAAACAGAACCACAGTAACCGTACATCATGATCATGCTCTCATACGTGATATAACTCGGCGTGTAGTTCATTTCACTCATCTTCTTGAAAACCCATTCCGCCTTATCTTTCAGACGAGCTTTCCCGTAGTTTATAATCATCGAATTGAATGTAGGCAGAGTCGGCTTTTCCTTGGACCGCATCAAACTCTTGAAAGTCTGCTCCATCTTCTCAAACTCTTGCTTCTTACCATACGAGTCTATAAGCAAATTAAAAGTGATGATATCTGGCTTACACTCATTACTCCTCATACGAGTAAGCACATATTCCATCTCCTTGATCATCCCGTTCTTCCCATACGCATCCATAACACCATTGAAGGTGTAAACATCCGGAGAAACCACACTAATATCCAAGTCTTTAAACAAAGCATTAACTTCGTCTACTTTACCCGATTGCGCAAAAGCCCTCAACAGTATATTATAAGTCACAATATTGGGCTGACACCTTTCCATCCCTTTCATTTTATTGAAGTATCCACGAGCTTTCTCCAAAGCTTTCGCCTTGTCCCGTGTATGAAGATGAGCCGTTATCAAGGCATTATAAACCGAAGCATCAGGACGACAACCACTGTTCCTCATCTCGGAAAACAACCACATTGCCATTCGGGTTTGACCCTTTTTCCCCATTACCGATATCAACTTCGAGTACACTCCATTATCCGCGATGTACCACCGTTGTTTCTGCATCCATCTAAACACCTAGAGAAGAATCACACTAAGTTAACACTGAAGGCACCAACACACCAAATCACAGAACCGTTTCATGGTATGTATGGATCTACAATTGAGCTAAGAGATTAAAAAATCCAATCTTTTTAAAAACCCAGAAGCTGAAACTCACAATTAAACAAACCCAGAATCTAAATTACACAAATTCAAGCGAGGAAGAAGTAAAAATCCAATCTTTTACCAAATTATGAAAATCCAGAATCTAAAACCCACAAAAATTGAAGCTGAGAAGAAGAAGAAGAAGAAGAAGAAGAAGAAGAAGAAGAAGAAGAAGAAGAAGAAGAAGAAGAAGAAGCAAGCACCTCGAGGCATTGAAGCCACTTATCACTCTTCCCAAGCTCTTCAAAGAGTAGGAAGCAATGCTCACTTCTTACGACCTTCACATATTTATCAAGCGTCTTCACTAATGGCTCTCTTTCACTGATTCTCGACATTAAACTCCGTACAAGCACTCTGTTCTCTCTATCCGCGCTCTCTCTCTCAGCAATTTTTCTTCTTAACGGAATCGCACCGCAAGTTATTATCCTCTTCGCGTCGTTGAATTTCGGGGAAAAGCGAAGACATTTCTGATCGGTGAATTGAGAAAACGAAGAAATGAAATCGGAGAATCTAAGCGACGAGGGCGATGTTAACAAGTAGTCTATGGTCATTTCTCTGGTAGTGAAGAGAGGACGATGAGTATTTTTTCTTCGACTAAATCGTTTAATGTTGATAAGGTTTTTACAAATGCAAAAATAAAAGTTTAGGGGTATATTCAGAGAAGACGGAAAACGATGGGACGGTTTTTGTAAATAGAGCATAGTCGATTTTGTATCCTCTTTCTAGAGTTGTCAGAGTGGGTCAAAACCCACGGGTCCGACCCAACTCATCCCACCATGGGATGGGTATGAGTTCAATAATGTAAACCCAAAAAAAAATGGGTCTCATGGATTGACCCATGACGGATAACGGGTTTCGCGGGTAAAACCCATAAAAAACCACGGGTTAATGGATTACCACCAATTTTTATATACTATATAGTTTTAAGTTTATATATATATATATATATATTATTATATAAGCTAATGTATATCGAAAATATAATAATAGTTTAACAAAAGTATTAATATGCAGTCAAAATTGGTTGCGCGGATATGAAGCTTATGAAGGTAAATATTTATTTATTTTTCAAACTTGCAAAATGATATACTAATTTTTTTTTATTATTTATACTATTTGTTTGATATATGTAGAGGATAATGGTGAACCTGAAAAAGAACCTACTACACCTCCCGAAGAACGTAGACAAGAATGACCTTGATTCGTGTCAAGGAAGCCAGATGTTTTTTCAAATTATGGTCTTATATTATTTTTAGTATTATTTCTTATTTTCAATTTTTCATTTGGTTTTTTGGTTTTCAGTTATACATTATGAATTTATAATGTCTGATTTTAATTTTTCTATATTTCTTTGAATTTATTGGAATTTGTTGGTGTTTTTTCTTTAAATAAACCAATTTTTATTTTTATTTTACAGTAAATATTAAAACCCATGGTATTTAGTGGGTTGGATTTGGGTCTATAGGTATTGACCCGCGGGTCTCATGGGCCGGCCCACCGTAGGCAAAAAAAAAAGAACTCATGGCGGGTTGGGTCAAATGGGTTGGGTTGGCCCATCTGACAGCTCTACCTCTTTCGATTTCTCTGTGTTCCGTTTACTAGATTGTGTATGTGTTGAGAATCAATTATTGTTTAAAGATAAGAGTAAATGAGTTAGCTTAGTTTATTTAGCCAAAAAAAAAAAAAAAGAGTTAGATTTGTTGCATTTGAGTGTGCTTTAAGCTTTTGAATCCTCTTTCTATTACTTTGTGTTATGTGTTGAGAATCAAGCTTAGGGTCTTTATTCTTGGTAAAGAAGTTTGCTTTGTTGCATTTGAGTGTGCTTTGTGAAGCTGCTTTTTCTTTAACTTGGTTTTTATTCATAGTCTCAATTACAATGTTGTAGTTTTTCTCTCTTTTTTTTTTTTTTTTTGAATTAAGTGTAAAATTTTATTCATAACAAAAAAAAAACGTTTTTACATCAAGTGTTACATCTCTTTTTTTTAAGAGTTTGTTTTAAGGAGTTTTAGGTTTGTTTATGTGGATGTAGGGATTTGATTTGGTGGTTAGATTTTGTGATGTAACGTGAATTTGGACGTTCCTAACCACGAACTTAAAGAGTTTTCAGAGTTTTTGGAATTGTTTTGAGTTGATATTTAGGTCCATAAAGATTTGGAACCACATGCGTTTGGGAAGGAGTTTCGAGCATTCAAGCGAAAACTGGAGTGTTCTGGAGTCCGGACCGACCGTTCCCGCACAGGACCGACCGGTCCAGCTCAAGACTCAAACGTGGTCGAGCTCCTGGAAATGGGACCGACCGGTCCACACCAAGGACCGGCCAGTCCAGACACTTTGAAGACTTGGCCGCCTTGAAACGGGACCGACCGGTCCAGCCTAAGAACCGGCCGGTCCAGACTTGGACACGTGAAGACTTTTGCTCCTGGAAACCGGACCGACCGGTCCCGACTTCGGACCGACCGGTCCCAGTCCCAGATTTTTAGGAAAATTTCCAGATTCCGTTTTATCCTATATAAACCCATAGGGTTTCGTTTTTTTAGGGATGACCTCTTTTATTACTTTTATTCAGACGTTTTTATTCTGATATATAGACCTAGTTTCAGAGTTGTAAGCAAGGAGAAGAATTCCTCTACCATTCGGAGAAGATTTCTAAACCTTATTTGCTTTCTATTATATTTATTATGCTCTTTTCATCCATGGTCTTTGCTTTGTCTTTTATCATGTCTGAGTAGTTCTTTAGTTAGGTTTTAGGGTTTTCGATAGATTTCACAGATTAAATCAGACACAGATAGATTACTTATCAATTACCATCTTCATCACTGTTAGGAATAATGCTAGGATTAAACTGGCCACTTGATCTCTAGATCTTAGGTTGATACACATTCCGAAAGCTTGTGTATCTCTGGAACTACTGTTGATGAGTAATGCGTTATAACAATTCGAAAGGTTAGTTATAGAGTATTATGAACTGATCAAACCTGAACCATAATGCTTGTCTAGGATAGCCGTGACCAAACAGAAGTTTAGGCACTCGGATCTCTAGGGAAAGTAATTGTTATCACGGAAGTGGAGCAATTTATATCAGTGTTTTGAGTTTAAGATGCATGCATATTAGAATCTGAATAGTTTTCTGGTTTATCAATGAAATTTCCTGAGAATTCCCTAATGCCTAACGTTTTTTTAGTAATATGAATTTACATCGTTTTAATTTGCAATCTTGTCTTTTAATTTGATAACAATCACCCATCTTTGTTTCCCGTTTAGCTTAGTTCAATTATCTATAGTTTGTTGTGTAAACCGTTGGTCTCTGTGGATTCAATCCCTGAATATACTACTGCGTGCCTGTGCACTTGCAGTGTTTTATTTCGGATAAAACTCGAGCATATCATTTTGCAAGGATGTTGAAACAAGAGGGCAGGCGGTAAAAATTCCATATCATCAGACTTGAAAACTTTGTTCAACTCTAGATTCCACAAATCCTTTTATTGTTGTTTGTTGTGTGCAGGGATATATTGATTTTGGACGATTTCGTTCAAGTAAGAATCTCCTCTTCATTACCAATTGTTGCATTTTGGTAGAAATGTATTTTACTCTGAACATGGATTCGTTTGTTAGTTTTTGTTTCTTGATCTGTGATATACATTTAGGGTTTTTACCATGGAGACCTAATCTTAAATATTGTTAGTAGCCAACAAGATTCGGAACCCGAGTTTATAGATAGCCGAAAAGCGAAAAGATTTATAGTCTCTTCCTTTCTCAAAGCTATAGATATGTTGAAGAGGATGCTAGTGTTTTATCCGACCAAGAGGACGCGCTTTTACATCCGCATATAGCTGGATTGTTGGAATTGGGATGTGATTCGCCGGAAAATGTTCCGGTTACTTAATATTGATGAGAATATGGAAGAAGGTATGATTAGGGAGATGATGTGGGAAGAATTGATATGTTACCTTCCTCAAGCTTAAATCAAATATTTGGTTAGATAATGAAAAAGGGGAAAATGGCATAAAAAAACCTCCAAAGTTGTGACCACTAGCACTTTAAAACTTCAATCTGGTAAACTTAACACAATAAACCTTCAACGTAAGAATATTTGTCGCGCCGACATTTTACTGGACAGAATAGTTAAGTTGTATTAAGTTGTATCCACCATTCATGTTTTTAGTTGTTAGGAGGCTTGTTGATTGAAATTATTTTTACAAACTTCTAATATTCATTTTTTCTTTTTTGTAATCTCTATATATAGACAATATTAAAAGAATACTATAGTACAAACTTCCAATATTCAATGAAAAGTTTGCATTTGAGTGTGCTTAAGCAGTCGTCGATTTTTTTTTTTAACATCTGAATATTACCATTAAGCAGAAAGGTTTCAAACATTACAGAAAAATAGAATACGGTATGTTACTCCTAAGGAACAAAATTACAGATTCTCCACGATTTTGAAAAAATAGAGCATCTGCTTCAAGAGAACCTGAATCAATGGACAAAACTCCAGTCCACACCTTAAGCCAAGAGAAGAGGGAAAGCACTCTCACTAACAAATAAACCATTCAACCATGGAGGATGACCAAAAGCTATGTACGAACTCATCCTACCATCCTGGGTAACACTTTGAGCAATGAGATTTGCCCCTCTATTAGCTTCTTTGAATTCCTTAACAAGCTTCCATTCAGAGATTCCTTCACTTAGAATCCTAATTTCCTCTATCTGATACCCAAAAGAGGGCCAAGCCTGAGGACGTTCCCAAGCCTCCACCAAATCTCCTGCCTCCGTCGCTATTATTAACTTTCACATGTGAAGACTCTTCATACTTTCTAAACTCCACATAAGCACACAAAACTTAGCTTCCTCTACCGAGTTAATAGCTCCAAAGCTCCTACGACTATGGAAAATCACCTTTCCAACATGATCTCTTACCACCCATGCACCTCCTGCAATTTTATTTCTTTTGGACCATGATGATCTAATATTACATTTGATCCAAAGAAGTCGTCGATTTTGAATCCTCTTTCTATTTTTATTTTTTTTTGGCGAAATGAAAGCTTTGTTCAGCTCTAGATTACACAAATCACTTTTGTTGTTTGTGTGCAGGGATATGTTGATTTTGGACGATTTGATCCATTAAGCTACTTTGTGTCTGGTTTCTAAAAATATTGGTTTCGTTCAAGTAAAAATATCTCCTCCTCTTTAGTTTTATAACCATCATTACCGGATGGCTCACATGTGGATGGATACACGTGGGTAGATCGTTTCGTTAATGTTCCTTTGGTTTTGTTGTAATTTACTCATTTTTTTGATTAAAAATAAATGGAAAATAAATTCCAGTTATAACAGAAGTACTTGACTTTCCTAGAGTAGGATACAAGACATTGACTCACTCATCTCTTTGTCTCTGCGATCGATTCAAATCCGATTTGGGGAGATTTCTGAAGAACTTTTGACTTTTGCTCTCAAGTTTTTTCGTCTCTTCTTCAACTCAATCTCCAGGTTCGCTAGTGAGCTTCTCTTTTCCCCGATTTGATTTGCGTTTCGGATTTGTTTATTTAGATCGATGAGTAAAGAGTAGATTTTTTCTGGGTTTTGTTGAATAATAATGTGTATGTTTATAGAATTAATCTTCATATGAATATATACGAGTGATGTAAGCAATTTATTTGTCCTGATTCTTAGCTTTTACTATTTTTGAGTCTTTGACTTTGCTCAACTTTGTTTTTAATTGGAATCTTAGCTTTCTAGTTTTCTTACTTAAATTTTGATTTGTAATCATGTTGGTGTAATCATGTCCTTGATTTGTTCAAGCAATTTTTTCTTGCTCTGTTCAACCTGATTGTAAAAGGAATATTGATTTCATCTTGCAATTTGCCCCACGTATAGTATTTGAATCAGTGCTGTATTTATTCTAGGTTTTGCTAGCTATGCTTATGTGATATGGTAAATATGCATAGAATTATTTTTGTCTTCTTGATCACCATTGTTAGTTCTTCTACGTTTCAAGGTACTTCTTGTCTCTTTCTTATCATTGTTTGTGTAAACGTATTTGGTAAATACTGGGACTGATGCTAAAACAGAACATTTCTCTTTTGTAATGGTTTTGCAGGATACATTTAGGTTTTTAATTTAGGTTAAAAGCCCCATTAGTCTTCTTTCTTCTTCTTTTACCTTGGACAATGGAATCTGAGGGAGTGTCACTACCATTGATCCACGAATGTTCGATGGTGCCGTGGAATCATTTGGGGAAAGGTGATTGTTGTGGAGGCTTTGAAGCTATTACTGATGGTTTCTACTGTGAGCTCTGCAAATTTTTCGTCCACAAGAAATGTAGCGAATCCTCTGAATATATCCAACACCCATCGCACTCCGGTCACACACTTCAGCTTCAAAGATATGAATATCCTCTATCAAGTAATCATAATTGCAATTTATGTGGAAGATTCAAGACACTACTCTATCGTTGTGAGATTTGTGACTTCGACATTGATCTATATTGTCTAAAGTACCCACCACCGGAGGTTATCGACGTTTCCGAAACGCATCAACACAAGCTTACCCTTCTCAAGGAGCGGCTCTTCTTCCACTGTAGTGCTAAAAATTGTGGCAAGACTGGTGAAGATGAGTTTCCTTACAAGTGTCATGAATGTGATTTAACCTTCCATGTGGATTGCGTATGGCATCCCCTGAAACACCCGTTAGAGGTAAACCTCTCCTTACACCTTTTTATGATGATGGGAATAAGAAAATTTGATCTAACTTTTCTTCTTCTCTTCTTTTTCTCAGTATACAACGATAGACGCTGGTGAGAGAGTGTCACTACCATGGATCCACAAGCATTTTATGTTGCCTTGGACTGATACGAGGAAAGGTGATTGTTGTGGACGCTTTGAATCTATCACTGATGGCTACATCTGTAAAAGATGTGATGTTTTTGTCCACAAGAAATGTAGCGAAACTTCTGAATCTATACGACATCCATCTCACTCCCTTCACTCTCTTTGGCTTCAAAGTGCTCCACAATATGATAATACTTGCAATATTTGTGGAAAGAGAATCGTGGATCTATTCTATATTTGTGAGATATGTGACTTCAACATTGATCTATACTGTCTCAAGTACCCACCACCGGAGGTTATCAAAGTTACCGAGACGCATCAACACAAGCTCACCCTTCTAAAATGGCGCATCCAATTCGACTGTGATGCTAAATGTGGTAAGATTGGTGAAGATGAGTTTCCTTACAGATGTCAAGAATGTCATTTAAACTTTCATATAAATTGTGTATGGCATCCATCAGAGGCAAAACACACGTTGGAGGTAAACCATTCTTACCACCCCTTTCACCCTCTTAAACTCTACATGGGCCAATTACCGGATTATTCTGATGGAAAATGTCGTCTTTGTGGAAATGAGATTGATCAGAGATTGTTCTACCATTGTTCTTCATGTAACTTCTCCTTAGACATGCGTTGTGTTTTGAAGCCACCACCACAATCTCTTTTGCATCTGAAAGCCCATGATCACCAACTCACCCTTCTCCCAAGACTTGATTCTTTTACTTGTAATGCTTGCGGCCTGAAGGGAGATCGAAGCCCTTACGTATGTTTTCAATGTGGTTTCATGATCCATCAAGACTGTATTAACCTTCCACGCGTTATAAACATCAATCGGCATGATCACCGTGTTTCTCGCACTTCAGTTATTGGTGTTGTGAATTCTGTTTGTGGAGTTTGTCGCAAGAAGGTGGATTGGACTTATGGGGGTTATTCTTGTCAAAGGTGTCCTAACTATATCGTTCATTCGAAATGCGCTACAAGAAAGGATGTTTGGAACGGGTTAGAACTCGAAGGAGTACCTGAGGAAATAGAAGATATAGAGCCATATGTGGTCATAGATGACAACACAATAAATCATTTCAGCCACGAAAAGCATAACCTTAGACTTCATGTTAATGGTGTTTTGTATGAGGAGAACAAGCGGTGCAGAGCATGCAGCCATCCCATCGGTTTTCAATCCTTCTATGGCTGTTTGGATTGTGATTTCATTCTCCACCAAAACTGCGCTCAACTTCCTAAAAAAAAAAGGCATGCGCTACACAACGACCGCCTTACTTTAGTTACCAGCGAGGTGGAAGGTTTTGAATGTGATGTTTGTTATAGATTCTCTAATGGTTTCCTTTACGAGCATTTGGGCACGATAATAGATGTTCGGTGCATTACAATTTCTGAGCCATTTCTCCATCCAAGTCATCCCCATCATCCCTTATATTACATGTCACGAGAGGATGATGAAATATGCAATGGTTGCAAAGAGAGGGTTCGGCTCATGCACACGTGCATTGAACATGATTGTGAATTTGTCTTATGCTTCGAATGCGCCGCTTTACCAAAAGTGGTAAAACATAGAGTTGACGATCATCCTCTCTTGCTATGTTATGGTGGCGAAAAGGAAAGTGGTAAATGCTGGTGTGACATTTGTGAGAAAGAGTCTGATCCAAGGAAGTTTTGGTTCTACACGTGTAAAGATTACCGGGCTTGTTTGCATACCAAGTGTGTGCTCGGAGAATGTGCAGGGCTCATGCCAAGAAGTACGATAACAGAATGGGGAAAATCGGTCGAGGTGGTGCTCAATAGTAGTGTAACTCGTCCAATTTGCAAGAAGTGTGAGTCGCGTTGCATGTACCCTATCATCTTCAAGTTGATTGGAACCTCAGATACATACTTTTGCGATCTTGAATGCTTTTTAGATTTCCTTAAATTAAAAGCTTAAGAAAAATAAAATAAGGTATGTGAATTTCTTTGATCTCCTCCGTTTTCTTCTCATGGTCATCAGATTGGTTAGATTCTTTCATTGATGATTTCGTTGTTTGTGCAGCTGCTAAAGGATTATCTCTTGTATACTCGTCCATGAGATCAAGTTTTCTTCAGGATACTCTTGAATATTTTACAATTCGTAAACTTTGGTTGTATCGTGATTTTTTTGCAATCGATCTATCAACACTATGGTTGATTCGTGAGTATATACGAAAACTCTCTTTCACTATCGGATACAGACCCACAATCACCACTATCTTTGTTCTCCACATTACGTGTTGCAGAGACCTAACTTGTTTCCCAAGAAATGGGAGGGCTACACTTGTGAAGGATAGGAAATCAAACAGATAGTTTCTACCTGCAGATTCAACCTAAGAGTCAAAAAGTTTGATAGATTCAACTTGAGATTGCTTTTACCAGCAGATTCGTGTGTTATTATACAAGACGACAAAAGATTTCTTCCTTTGCATTGCATTGGTTAGAGGAATTAGAGTGTGTTCACAAGTCAACAAAGATTGAAACTTTGAGATACATAAATTTGTCAAAAGAGAGTAGTCAACAAAGATTGAAACTTTGAGATACACTAATTAGTCAAAATTAGCATGCAATGTTGGGTACCAAACCCAAGCTTTAATCTTCTTTCTTTGCCCTTCCTTCCATTATTTTTCTACAAACACTTTATATTTGCATTTCCCTTTATTTTATCTTAATCCTAGTAAAAAATAAAAACAAATTCAACTGTAAGGATCGATACGAGAAGGGAAAAAAAACCAAATAATAAAGGTCTATTTAAAAACTATAAACCAAGATTAAACAAATGAAAATCAACATACAAAATTTCTTCATTTGCAAAGATAGCTTCGATTTTCACCTTATCATGATTCATGACCACCATTAAAACTCCTAATCAACTTTTCTTAAAAAAGAAATCAACAAAACGAAATATAGAAAAGAAGGAAAAAAACAATATTCAACGATAAGGATTGCATATTGATAGGAGAAGAAAAAAAACCAATTCAAAAAGAGGAGGAAGAGAGAGAGCTAAATAAATAAATAAAAAAAGACTTCAAAAACCTTTCTACAAAAACATTGGTAAATAATTTAGTCGTCGTCGTTGGTCGTCGAAGGAAGAAGTCTTTATTCTCCCTCTTTCCTTCGCCGTATAACGATCGTCGTCTAAAATGTTAGAATCATCAAATCCAATGGCTACAACTTCTCCTTCTTCTTCCTCCTCTTCCTCAATTTCACCATCGTCTCCAGCCACAACCACGCCGCCACGTCATCATCTCCTCCTTGAGCCACCGCCTTCGAAAAAGAAAAAAGGTCGAACAAACGTTTTCCGAGTTTTACGTACCGTTTTTCGATCTTTCCCTATCTTTACAACACCATCTGTAGCATGCAAAATCCCGATTATACATCCCGGTTTAGGCTTACCGGATCAACATCATAACACGTCAAGAATCACGGGAACGTTATTCGGATACCGTAAAGGCCGAGTAAGTCTTTCGATTCAAGAAAACCCTAAATGTTTACCTTCTTTAGTTGTGGAACTCGCCATGCAAACGACGACGCTACAAAAAGAGCTTAGTACTGGAATGGTGAGAATCGCGCTCGAGACTGAGAAACAGCCTCGAGCGGATAATAAAATAGAAAAGAAGACGGATATTTTGGAAGAACCATTATGGTGTATATTAAGAGAAGTGTAGAAGAATCAAGTCAAAGTGGTGAGAAGACTCTGGTTCAACAAGAAGCATTGATAATAACCAAAACTCAAGAGTTTTAATGAAGATATGAAGAAGGAAACTGAGCCCATTAGGGAGACTGAGATCATTCAAAATAAAGGATCTTATCCATTGGTCATAAACGACAAAGAAGATGTTACAGCTAAGGAGAAAGGACCGTTGAAGGTGGTGGTACAGATTGGTACTGTTCCGGTGACCGTGACCGTGAAGATGACCGACTGACAGCTGTTAGGTAAACTAGGGCATCTATAGTTATCTTAGCTTACAGTATAAATAAAGATTGGGATGTAATCGTTTTGATCAAGTGAAATAAAGTTAAGTTTCATATCAGATATTTCTCTTCTTCTTGAGCTCTCAAGCTCTACTTTCATGGTATCAGAGCTTCAGTCGATCTATGAGACTTATGGGTTTTGCTTTCACGCTAGCTTTCTTATTGTCAGTGGATTTAGATCTCCAAGTTTCTGCCTTTATTCTTTCATTAACAAATCCAAAGCTTTTTCTCTTCAAGTCGTCACCTTCGAGCAGCTTATGAAAAAGGTTCGAGCTTTATCTTTCTCCGGTCATCTCACTCCTTAAAGCAAAGAACTTTCGTCGTGAATCCAGAAATCTAAAGGAGCTCTTGAATATATCACTTCTTCGGAGAAAACTCGGAAAGACGAGCATATGAATCTTTGAGGCTGTTTTGGAAGAGGCTTAAGAACGGTATAAACCAGATGGATTGATTTTCAAGAGACCATGGGCTGGAAATCAATCACGTTATCAAGGTAATATGTTTGTGTCTTTCTTATATGAGACAAAACATTGGTAATGTTGAGTGGGAAATTGAGAATAACGTGCTTGCTGGTTAGATAAGGTTTGGAATTGAGAGCTAGAATGGAATAGGACTGTTTTGGGATTGATTAGAATGTGTTTATGGATACAAGTTTCTGGTTTTCAATGGCAAATAGAAGAATTTTCAGGCTGCACACAAGGTGTTCGGTGAAATGCCAAAGAGAAAATCAGAATGCTAAAATGCAGATTTTTAGTGGCAAATTGATAGAGAGCAGAGAGTGAGTAGGGTTTAGGTATTTAGAAAGAAAATTCTCTATGGCGATGAGATGGCTTAGTCGAGTTAATCGAGGTATAAACCCGAACTCGTTGTGAGACAAATAGGTCAAAAGAACCTGAAAAAGTTCTCACACTAATGACTAGTCTCTAAGTTGAAGAGAGTCATCAGTCTACTTCACATGAATCTTCACCTACTGCTGCCTTTGTCAAGCCACCACAGTTCTGCTACCAAACTTGTCATCGTTGTCTTCACCCCGACGCCAAGTTTGCGGGGAAGTGTTAAGAGAAGCCTAGCCCAAGCCCAAAATGTGAAAGCCAAAACAAGCCCATGTGTTTAGGGTTCTCAAGTATCTCATATAAATATCATATTTCTGTCTCTGATCATAGTAACTTTGGCTACGTTTCAAGCAGCCTCTCTTTTAATATCTTATGAGTATAATCTAAATCCTTTTATGTTCTTGAAGACAACACAAAGCTCTTTCCTTTCCTTTAGTTTCTTGCACTAAATAAAGCTCATTTGAGCTACTTCATTTCTAGTATAGATGTTTATCTAAATAAAGCTCATTTGAGCACAAATCTATCTTTCTTTTGAATCTACTTTCATGGTATCAGAGCATGATACTACAGCCAGAAGACGCCTCTACTCTGCTGGTCGGAGCTTGCTCTGTCGCCGGAAGAAGTCAGGGAGGAGTTGGATCTACAAGTAGATCTACGGCGGTCGATAATCATGAGGCAGGGAAGGGTCGCAGCTGAGCTCATCTGGAGTAGACGTCATCACTAACAGCCCAACATCACCGATGAGCAAACCCTAGCCCTCAAGACGGAGCCGTCACGAACGCCGCTACATCGACCCACGCCACGAAGAACAGAGACAATCTCGAAGAGTAAGAAGGAAACAAGTGCTTGAACAAGCTGAAATAAATTAAAGCGAAGAGAGCCCTCACACGACGCCGGACGAGCCGGAGCGCCGGTGAGGCGAAATCGGAAAAAGTTGAGGTTGTCGCCGAAAAATTCGTCTTTTGGAGAGACAGTCTCCACTGATCACAGAAGTTATATTCATATCAGTGCAAATCCGTTTGCTCCATTACAAGACTTGGATCAAAGTCAGTCAGAATCAGAAGATACAAGTATTGAGAATGGTGGGTCTACTTCATCAGAATCTGGGAGTAACTCTAATGGAGATTCAGGGGACGCTGGGTGTACGTCAAGCTTAAGATCTTGTGCTATAGGCAACAGGTATCCTGATTCCACTGTTATGGTTGCTCCTGAAACACAAGCTTCCCATCCGATGTTGACTAGGCCTAAAGCTGGAATTACTAAACCTAATCCTAGGTATATTCTTCTTACTCAAAAAGTAGCCTATCCTCTTCCTAAAACTATTGCAGCATCACTCAAAGATGCTGGCTGGACAGATGCAATGCAAGAGGAAATGACTACCTGTAAGGAAACACAGACTTGGGACTTAGTTCCAAGAACTCCAGGGATGTACATACTCAATAATAGATGGATTTTCACCCCCAAATTGACTTCAGATGGTTCTTTAGATAGACTTAGAGCTCGGTTGGTAGCAAAAGGTTTCAACCAGGAAGAGGGGATCGATTATCTTGAGACTTATAGTCCTGTGGTAAGAACTGCAACTGTGAGACTCATTCTTCATACTGCCACTGTGTTGGATTGGCAAATTAAACAGTTAGATGTGAAGAATGCGTTTCTACATGGTGACTTACAAGAAGAAGTATACATGAAGCAACCAACAGGATTTGTGGACAAGACTAAACCAGATCATGTTTGCAAACTAAACAAAGCCCTTTATGGTCTCAAACAAGCACCTAGAGCTTGGTTTGATAAGTTTAGTAACTTCCTTCTTGAATTTGGCTTCATATGCAGTAAATTTGATCCATCCATGTTTGTCTACACTACAAAATCTGCTATAATGATTTTGTTGCTTTATGTTGATGACATGGTGTTAACAGGAAGTGATAACTCATTGATTGATCAACTCATGGAATCTCTTAAAGGTCACTTCAGGATGAAAGACATGGGACAACTTCACTATTTTTTGGGAGTTCAGGCTCAGTTTCATAAAAAGGGACTATTTTTGTCACAACAAAAATATGCAGAAGATCTCTTAGCAGTTGCAGGAATGAATGATTGCACACCAGTGATAACTCCTCTGCCTCTTCAGCTCGATAAAGTTCCAGATCAAGACATACTGTTCTCAGAACCTACCTATTTCAGGAGCTTAGCAGGTAAGCTCCAATACTTGACAATGACTAGACCTGATCTTCAATATTCAGTGAACTATGTATGTCAAAAGATGCATGCTCCTACAGTGGCTGATTTTAACTTGTTAAGGAGAGTGTTGTGATATGTTAAAGGAACTACTGATTATGGAATATCCTTTTCTAAAGACACAGATTTTACTTTAGCTGCATATAGTGATAGTGACTGGGCAAGATGTCTTACTACAAGGCGTTCTACGGCTGGGTTCTGCACTTTTTTAGGTAATAACATCATCTCCTGGTCAGCTAAGAAACAAGAGTCTGTGTCTAGGAGTTCAACTGAAGCAGAGTATAGAGGATTGACTGAAACGGCTTGTGAAATCACTTGGTTAAGGAACATGCTCAGAGATATTGGAATTCCTCAACCTGAACCTGCAGTGATATATGGTGATAACTTGTCTTCAGTGTATCTCACAGCAAATCCAGTTCTACATCCTAGGACAAAACACTTTGAGGCTGATTATCACTTTGTAAGAGAGAAGGTTGCTCTTGGATCAATTGTTGTGAAGCATATTTCCAGGGAACATCAACTTGCCGATATCTTTACGAAGTCTTTACCAGGTGCAGATTTTACAAGTCTGAGATACAAACTTGGTGTACATCAAAGAAGCACACCGAGTTTGAGAGGGGATATTAAGAGAAGTGTAGACGAATCAAGTCAAAGTGGTGAGAAGACTCTGGTTCAACAAGAAGCATTGATAATAACCAAAACTCAGAGTTTTAATGAAGATATGAAGAAGGAAACTGAGCCCATTACGAAGCCCATTACGGAGACTGAGATCATTCAAAATAAAGGATCTTATCCATTGGTCATATACGACAAAGAAGATGTTACAGCTAAGGAGAAAGGACCGTTGAAGGTGGTGGTACAAATTGGTACTGTTCCCGTGACCGTGACCGTGAAGATGACCGACTGACAGCTGTCTAGGTAAACTAGGGCATCTATAGTTATCTTAGCTTACAGTATAAATAAAGATTGGGATGTAATCGTTTTGATCAAGTGAAATAAAGTTAAGTTTCATATCAGATATTTCTCTTCTTCTTGAGCTCTCAAGCTCTACTTTCAGTGTAAAACGCGAGGCGAACGAAGAAGATCTTAACGTCATGGAATTGTTACGTCCGGTTTCCATGGGTGCCGGAGTTTTGCCAGGTAATTCGGAGTTGGAAGGACCCGATGGTGAAATGGCATATATGAGAGCTTATTTTGAGAGAGTTATTGGGTCTAAAGATTCAGAGACTTTTTATATGTTGAGTCCTGAAGGGAATAATGGACCCGAGCTTAGCTTTTTCTTCGTGAGAGTTTGATTAACATTTTGTTATGAGTTTGAATTTTATTTAACGTGCATGTAAAGACCGGAGACGGTGGCTGACGTTATACATATTATTTTAGGATAATTATTGATGGTCTTTTATTAAGGCTTTTTGACGTTTTAAAATTATTTCTTCAGTTTCGTAATTTTTAGTAAGATAAACACGTTTTAATTACTTATATCTATTATATAACGAATCTTGATAATATTTTATCTCTGAGTTTGTATTTACGAAAATAAATATTTTGTCACAACAAGGTACATCGCAATTAAAGGAATGAATAACACACTAGTATAGGTATTATTATTATTATTATTATTATTATTTTATTTTTTTAGTATAGGTATTATTGGAACCAAACGTAACATGTAATGTTCCGGTCCGTAGAAAAAACAATACTTAAATCTAAAATATTTATTAGTCTACCCAATTGTCCGAGAAAGTAACCATCAATAAGTGGTACACCAATTAATATGGTCGTTAGATCTTGGCTCATGGCCGATTTGGTGGATTTCCTTGACCTGCACGTCCTGAGATACTACCTCCTACATCAATCTTGATCGTCTCTCTGATCATCTTTTCATCTCGAACCCTTTCTCCTTTTCCTTTCGATACAATTAAATTCAAACTACCATCAGTATTTTTGACCATTAATTTTGATATACTATCCATTATAAGAGTGGGTTCAAAAGAAAATTATGTGAATTTTTAGGTTCGAAATAGATGAGAAAATAAAAGTCATTTCATATTAGAAATCTCAGAGGATGTCGAACTCAATAAACTCTTTTTTTTTTTTTTTTGATAAAGCTTTAATAAACTCTTTGCAAGGACATTAAATCCCATGAATCTCTACAAGGAATATATCATGAATAAAGTTGATCATAATTAGAAACTTACTTGTCAAGGACGATTTGTATGGTATCCGAGCGAAAGCTGTGTTTGATGATCCAACGATCAACAGAATAATCAAAGTAATTAACCAAACAAAACGGTGAGTATACATAATTTTCTGTTTAATTAGTGTTTAAAGTTTATACGAATTTATTTACAAGTACTATGAAGAATCGTTACTTGTATTTATGCAAATTTTGTGATTAGGTAACTTTGTCTCTTACGAAGAAGATGATATGCATCTTTTATGTGATGAAAACATAGGCTTATTTATAGAATAAGTTTTCTTGACTTTTTCAATTTCTCTGACGTAGATGATGATATGCATCTTTTACTTGGTAACAACTTTTGGCTGATTTTTTGTTGTTGTTGAATTAATGTATTTTCTGGTACTGAAGAAAGTTATCGGCTAAAGACGGTCAAAACGAGAAATTTTAAGGAAAATATATAATTATAAAAGTCAACCGAAATATATGTTTTTTTTTTCATTTTGAACATAAATATATATAAGCCGAAAAGCAAAACAGGAAAAAGATTTCCATAACTAGAGTTTACGACACCAAATAATGAACAGAAACAAGATTAATACCAATACAAACAAGCCTGACATAGTAACATCCTTCCAATCACAAAGACAAACAGCTAGAAATCTCCTTATTAATACAAATCAATTATACCTCAAAATTTTAAGGTCAAGACATCGATGTTTTGTTTTGATATCATAGTTCGGCAATTTTGTTTTGTTTTGTTTTTTTGGCATCTAAACTTCATTCATTAAAATACAAGGATTGGATGATATATAAAATAAGAGAAATATCAGAGTTACTGACCAAATCACAGCTATTTTATACATCTTTGTTTTAGCTTTTTCTTCTGTTGGACTAAAATTGAATCCCATCATATAGAGGAAATAAACATGAAGTCATGAGGCTATGCAGGTTGGTTCATCATTTTTATTTTTTTTTAGTTCTGAGAAAGAAAATATTCAAATGTTATTCTCATAAGAGTTTCATCAGATTTTTTTCACTTAATAATTAATATCATATATAGTTTTCTAAACATAATTCTTTTGACTCTTGATTTTCTTGTTTATCAAGTCTTCGATGAATCAGTCCAACATTTTTATTTTATTTTAATGTGGAAAAATGTCACAATTAGTTCAAGTGATCATATATTATTTAAATCAAAACGAAAAAACTTAGGTCACAATAAAACACGCTAAAGAGTTAAATAACCTCTGTTCGTCTACGTAAATACTTATTGGAATGGTTATCAAATAAATAAAATAATAACAAGAAGGGCCGTTAAATAACATGACTGTGACTTAATGCGTAAACACTACAAGAAAACAGGGCACATTCCGACGGCCAAAACCGTCCGTAAGCCGTCGGAAAACGACGTATTCCGACGGTTTCCGACGGGAACATGCCGTCGTTTCTATCACGTCGGAAAAATAGAAACCGTCGGGAATCCGTCGCTTTTTTGCGACGTAATTCGGACGGATTTATGTCGGAGACCCAAAGGAGACGGAATTCCGACGGGTTTTGGTTTTCCGGCGATGAAAGACGGAATTCCGACGGTTGATGAATTCCGGCGATGAAAGACGGAATTCCGACGGTTGATGAATTCCGGCGATGAAAGACGGAATTCCGACGGTTTCGGTTTGCCGGCCATAAAAGACGGTATTCCGACGGTTTCCGTTTTCCGGCCATAACAGACGGCATTCCGACGGTTTCCGTTTTCTGGCCATAACAGACGGAATTCCGACGGTTTAAATAATTTTTTTAAAAAAATTTAAAATTATTTAATTTAATAATATAATATATTAATATTTTTAATAAAAATGAAAAGTAAAAACTAATAAAAATAAAATATATTAAAATTTAAAATTACAAACTAATAAAATTAAAATGTATTTTAAAGTTTTACAATCAAATTTAAAACTCTCCAAATCCTATTCCGGTCTAGGCGGCCCGGTACCGAAGAATCTCTGCATTTGCTGTTCCATTGCTTTCATTCGTGCATCGGCCTCCGCCTTATCTCTCGCTCTCGCCTCCTCGGCCTCCTCCTTATCCTTCTTCCTCTGTTCCGCCATTTCCCTAAGCTGGTCGTGCAGCTCTCGGTTTTCCGCCTCCAACCTCCTATCACGAGCATATCGAACCGACGAGCTACTCTCCTCAGGGAGACCGTAAACACGGCCTCTGGTCTTGGGAGTCACCTACAAAATTTTTTTTTAAAAATTTCATAACTTGTATTAAAAGTAATGTTTAAATTCCATTAAATGTGAGACGGTTACTAACCTCGTAGGTGAACTGGTTGGTCATCTCGAATGGAACTTCGGTTGGCGCCGGAGTTCCTTCCACGATCGGTTGCGATTGGAGGAACTCCTCCTGCCTCCTCTGCACAGCTTCCACGATTTCACGAGCAATCGGGTCTTCAATTTCACCGGTCTTCTTGTTGGTGTGCGAAAACTTGATCATATCGAGGTTGGAAGGATAGACACCGGTCTCCTCCATCTGTTACCATATACAATTACGTTACAGAATTCAAAAATTTTATGAAATATTTAATTACTTACTATTTTCTGAGCAGCTGAAGCCTTGCTAATTGCGCCGAGGTTGTGGGTCGCTTTTCCCTTCCCTTTCCGGTTGCTGTTGCGGTTAGTCGAGTGTTTCTCGGAGTCCGTCTTGGTTGCCTCTAATTCCCAGTGTCGAAGAAGTCCAGTCCACATCTCAGAGGGTTTATATTTAAAAACCTTAGCCACCTTCCCCTCTTTGTACCACTTGTCTTTCCACTCGTTCATCTTCAACGAGAACTTCCTCGCCGCCTTTTTGTCGAATTCCTTTCGGACCCTGGATTTGAGGACTGAGTCCCACGTAAAATCTTGCTGCAAAAAAAAAACATTCCCGCATTGGTAATTAAATTAAGCGTCATATAAGAAATACAATTGAAACAAATAAAATAAACTCTTACCGCAAATTGTCGGAACCAAGTGTCCCGGTCCTCTGGAGGCATATCGTTGTATGTGGGGTAAGGTTTATTGAGCATGGAGTTCATCATTTCGTTGATGGAACCCGTAATATCGTTTTGTGAGAATTGGAACCTATTAAATTGTTTATTAAATATTTATGTAAAATTATTAAATCCAGAACATATTAAAATAAGACTTACCACGTCGTGTTAGGTGGCAAGTCTGGATCCAGACGCGTCAACCTATCACGCCCAGGTTGCGCCACAACCTGCTCGATGGTCAACGAGGTGGGGGCTGAGTGGGCTGTAGGCATGGGCTGAGACGGGAATGGGGTCTCCTCGGGGAACTCGGTCTCACTCGGAGTCCGACCTCCCCTACTGGAACTCGCACCTCCTCTAGAGTTATGAAAATCCCCATAATTTGCCCTACGATTTCCATATTTTTAAGATTTAGATATTTTGGGATTTATGAGTTGAAGATTTTGGAATTTAGTTAATTGGAATTTTCAGATTATTGTATTTAAGGATATTGGAGATTAGGGTTTTATGGAATTTATGGGTTTTATGTCATTGAAATAAGTATGGGTTTTTTTAAATATTGTTTATTCAGAAATCGAAGTTTATGAAATTAGGTTTTGTTGGGAAATTGATATGTATAAATTTTAATTTGTAAAAGTTTAAATTGTTTTATTAATGTTATTTAAAACTGTAAGAATTTTAATAGATTTTCAAAAAATTTTGTATATATATAAATTTAGAGGATTTAAAGTTTTAAATTATTAGGAAACTTAATAAAGTTATACTTTTTAAAATTTATAAAATTTTAAATTTATAGGATTTAAAGTTTTAATTTTACTTATTTTTATATATGTTTAAAATTATAAAGGTTTAAATTTTTTTTTAATGTTTTAAAAATTTTAAATTATAAGGATTTAAAATGATTACCATCAAATATTCTATATAGGATATTTAGAAAATTAAAATTTATATATTAATCATATATTAAATTATAAAAAATCCCAAACACTTTCATAACACAAGTGAAAATCTAATTCGTAAAATTAGTAAACTCCTAAAATTATCAAACTTCAAAAATTTTGCAAATTTATTCGAAACATAATCTAATAAATTTATAACATCCTCATAAACCCTAAAATTATTATTTACTTAATTTGTTAATTCATAATTTCTTTTTACAAATTATTAACATTAATTTTATAATATTTTTAAAATAATCTACAATTCCTAATGAACAATTTCGGATCTACTCATTCTCATGAACAATTTCTTAACCATTCTCATGAACAATTTTTTATGAACAATTTCATAACTAATCCACTAATTCCAAAGGAACAATTTCGTAACCATTCTAATCATCATGAACAAATTTCGGATCCTCAACAAGAGTATAAAATCATGAAGAACAATTTTTGAATACTTCTAATAATATATGCAAAACTTACATAGATTTGGTTTTGGTGAAAGATGGAGATGATTAACGACAGAAGAGAAGATTCGGCGACCAATCGGAGGAGCAACGGCGGAGACTCGGCGGTTTTGAAGAAATTTTTTCGTTTTCAGATCTGAGATCGGGGAAGACGAAGACTGTGGATATAAAAGGGTGTTCGAGGGCTATCCGACGGCAGTCCGACGGTCATTAAAAAATTCCGATGGTACCTCCGACGGTTTTCCCGCTTTGACGAAGATTACGAAGTGTTTTGGCGGCTGGCAAATTAGGGTTGCCGTCGGTCGACCGTCGGAATATAAGACGGAATTCCGACGGTCATTCTTTTAAAATATTTACTTGTACATTTTTTTATATATTTTCCCTTCGAAAAACAATTTTTCTATCAAAACATATTAGAGTTTCATATTTCAAGAGTTATGGAAAATGGAAATTAAAGGAATTTGGGATTTTAAAATTATGTGATTTTAAAAAATATATATAATTATTTTTATAAACCTTATAATGAACTTTAAAACTTTAAATCAAAAAATTCCCCAAAACCGTCGGATTCCCGTCTTACAATTAAGACGGCATTCCGACGGTTTTTGGGTTTTAATTTAATTACTTTTCTCGCTACAATTAAAAATAATAAAAAATCAAAAACCGTCGGAATGCCGTCTTAATTGTAAGACGGAAATCCGACGGTTTTGGGAATTTTTTTTATTTTATAGGATATGATTATGTTGTAAAGTTTATTAAAAGGTTTTTATAATTAATTATATAGATTTTTAGAAATAGTTATATATATTTTAAATATATAAAATTAAAAAATTTGGGGAAAAAATTACAAATAATATAACCCCAAACCGTCGGAATTCCGTCTTTTAATTAAGACGGGATTCCGACGGTTTCTTTCCTTAATCATTTTAAATTTTATCGAAAAATTTAAAGTTGATTATAAAGTTTAAAAAAATATTAAGTTGTTTGATTTAAAAGTATATCATATGGTTTGAAAGTTGATTATAAGGTTTTTAATAATTAAATTTAAGCGTTTTGAAAATTAAATGCCGTTAGAAAATTAAATGCCGTTAATGTTAATTTGACCCTCGCTGTCAAGAAACATAAATATTTGAGTACGGCTTCGAAACGTATTACACATAAATAACACCTCTATTTCTCATTCCATTATAGTTTCATAAAACACATGACAACATTATAAAATCGTACAATAAATAGTAGGACATTATTTATTATTACTGCAACATAAAGCTTTAGAGGTTTAAATTATTCTTAATCATGGACGAGTTATATATTTATTCTTCATCGGAGTCTGGCACTGTTTCATATTTGTACCTCCATGGTGCATATTTCCGTTGGGTGGTATTCAGAAATCATCGAATTAGCACCGATTATCTGTTTGGTAACTGAATATAGTTAAAACCATTCCCAAAAATCAATATAAACGTATGTTGTAACTACCTTAACAATGTTCCGCTCTGTGATATTTAGGTACTTTGGGGTCCTATCAAAACGGCAAACGGTAACATTCTTCAAGATGAATACCGCACCTACACCAGTCATGAGTATGTACTCGTCATTTTTGAAGATGTTATGGTGCATGGTTCCCTCGATTTTTCCCGAATGATCTTTTAAGGTTACAAGCAGATCTCCCTGGTCATTGGGGGAGAAAGAAGAGAGCATAGCAACAATCTGAAAATTAAATAAAATATAAATACTAGCTTCTCAGATAAATTGTGTCTATAAATTAATGTTCATAAAATTGGACGGAAACCTAAACCTTTTTTATTTTCACAAATTGTGAACGCGGGGATTGAATTTCTGCAACCTGGGTCCAGAATGGTGTGGTCCTATTATGATAAGAACCTACATTTATGAATGAAAGATTTTGTATTAGTCACCTACGTACATTCATTTTTGTAAAAGTAAAAATGATAATTAAACATATATATATATATATATATATACCTTCCCGGATTATGTAATCGATAGTAGAAGTCCACCGCGGACTACTAAAATCATGGTCCGCTTGTGGTGCCTCGTTAATCACCTCAGAAATAAAATCTTGTGTTGGGCGTGTCTGAGAACTTTCACCTTGCAGCACCTTTGCATCATGAGCCCTCTTGCGAAACAATCCTCGCCGTACGACTTGGCCAGGTCCCGGTATTACGGGCGTTTGGTTCTGCGATTGTTGAGTTGGATGGAGTGAAATTGTCGGTTCACCATCAATAACATTTAAGTTATCGTAAGGAGGGCTTGATGGAACACGAGGTGTGTTGCGAGTGTTTTGACCAGGGGCTCGGTTTTGCATATAGTAATTCCATAGATCATTATTAGCCATTACGCAATAGAATATTTTATGTTATGATTATGGGTTCAAATTTTTTATGAATGAATGCAGAGCCGGGATGCTTATATAAAACTTACTTATTGCCGTCGGTAAGCCGTCGGAATTCCGTGAAAATATCCGACATATCACCCCACCCATCACCCCACCCATCCCATCGGGCACTGCGCGCGACCGGTTAGATAACCACTTAAACTTTGCCGACATCTGATTCCGTTTGAATACCGTCGGAAATTCGTCATTACTTCCGACAGATTTAGTGCGTCGGAAATCCGTCCATACCCACTGACCAATCATACTTTGCCGACATCTGATTTCGTAATTCGTCATTACTTACGACAGATTTAATGCGTTGGAAATCCATCCATACCCACTGACCAATCATACTTTGCCGACATTGTGCTGTTTGAATTTTGTAGGTATTCCCTCGGAGGTCAAAACATCCGACATATCACCCCACCAATCCCATTGGCCACTGCATACGCTTTATAAACCACTAAAACTCTGCCGACATCGGACGGAATATCGACGGTTTAAACATATAACGTCTTCTATAAATACTCCCTATCGAGTTTTTTATGTTGTACAGCTTCAAGTTACAAAAAAATGTCTTCCAACTCTCCTAATGAAGACTCAAACACAAAAGGCGTGGCTAATTTTTTCATTGTTCTAAAATACTCGTGGGAATCCGAATCCCTATGCGACGAATTCACTCAGCAGATTCCCACTTACTCATGGGAATTTGATACGTGCTCACCAATCGATGAAGAAGATTCCACAGCAACAGTAGTGCCTGACAGCCAGTTCGCGCCAAACATCCACAACATTTACGATAGGCAGCCACAATGTCTTCATCAAGAGCGGGATACCGAAGGCGAACCACCATGTGACTTGGTGGAAAAGTCAGATACTTACGGTGCAAGTACTTCAAACGTAAGTAAGGATCAGTCGTATGACTTTGAATTCGCGCAAAGCCCTAAAAAGCCAAACTTAAATTTAGATGTTGATGCAATCAAAAGAGATTTGTGCGACGGTTTTTTAGAATCTCCAACAACGAATCATTACTATGACTTCCAATTCGCCCAAAGCCCAGAAAAGCCAAACTTAAATCTAGACGTTGATGCAATAAAAAGCGAATTGTGCGACGGATTTGTAGATTCTCCAAGAAAGAAAAAAAAGGGAAAGAACATCATGAAATGGTTTTAACAAATGGTAAGTTCGGAGTGGAAACAGACATATGATAGTCCTTTGGGGAGGTTTTTGTGGAATTGTACCATAAATGTTGGGTGTTAAAAATATGCAATTTCATAATGTACTTGTTTAAGAATGTGTTTAAATTTTATATATGTTTCATTAAATGTAATGTTTTATTGGAGTTGCAATACTCAGATTGTCGTCCACAATCGACATTGTTAATGAAATGAAAAATGTTATAAGGAACACATGCACAAATGTGGGAAAACAACATGGATAAGCAAGCATTTATTGACAACTAATATTTATTCTGAATCTCCTGTGGAACCGTCACTAGGGATGGAGTCTGAATCGTCGTCAAATTCTCCCCGTGTTTCCTCTTCGCCCGAATTCACTAGATCATCCCCGACATAAGTGACATCAACGAGAATGTCAATGTTATTCATCTCCTCAACAGGTGACATTTGTACACTTCTCGATGGTTGTAGAGCATCTTGTTTTGGAACGCCATAGATTTTGCCTCTGGGGTTTATTGGAGTTACTGTGACCCACGGATCTGAACGGTAGGCAACTCGAGGATATGGAATGTAGCAAACCTATTAATAATTAGTGGATATTGTTATTATACATGTACAAGAAACCTTAAGTATGAGTACATAGGTAAACATATTTGTGTAAATATTGATACCTGGTCAGCTTGAGACGCAAGGATAAATGGATCATAAAACAGTAATCTTCGGCTTGAATTTATCGAAATAACACCAAGCTGGTCGACTCGAACCCCTCGACCATTGGATGGATCATACCAATCGCACATAAACACTATGCACCTCAAGTTCACCATTCCTGGATAGCGGATTTCCAAGATTTCTTTTAAAATCCCATAGTACATGGTATCACCGGATTGCGCCGAAATACCATAGTCCGAAGTTGATCTTTGACGTCCTTCCTCATGGATCCTGAACGAATATCCCCTAGTGCAAAACTTGGGATATGAAATCGCCGTGCTGCGTAAACCATAAGCAACCTCCACTAACCATGTCGGGACTGATTGACTACTTGCTCTAAGGTCGGAAACCTATTTGGTGATATTCGTAAGATTTAATAAGTAACATATGAACGTGCAAACAAATATGGAAAAGTAAGCGTAATTACTTATATTAACTTACATAACATTTCAACCACTCCGGAAATTCTTCATCTTTCAATACAGCAAGTTCGGCATCTGTCTTACCATAATGGTAATCACGTGCGAGAGACATGTATATCCTGTAACATAACAGTCATTAGTCCACCTCTCCTAATAATTCCACACATTTACTTTAATAACTTATATACCTTTCGTACTCCAATATTTCGTCACAGTTTCTGAGGATGTACGTATGCAGATGTGTGACCTCCTGTGCTGATAGTGTGCGTTTCTTTCGTTTTCCACTTGCTCGACCAACTTGGGCGAACAACTCAAGAACAACCACGTCATAGACTGCCTTCTCACCTCCATCATCATGTCGGGCAGGGCGTCTCGCCTTAGTACTAACTTCCGATGGAAAGTAAGATTCGGCAAAGTGTGAGACTTCCTCGTTTAGGCTTTGTGCGATAATAGATCCCTCAACCTTGCTCAAATTTTTTACCTTTTTCTTGAGGTGGAACATGTAACGCTCGAAGGATACATCCATCGGTATTGAACAGAGCCTCCTAAGGCTGCTTCTCGTGGTAGGTGAATTGGAAGATGTTCCATAACGTCAAAAAAAGACGGTGGAAATATCTTCTCAAGATTACAAAGGAGTACTGGGATATTGGCCTCCAAGTTATATATCTCGTGGACGGTAAGCGTTCGTGAACATAAATCACGGAAGAATGCACCAACTCCTACAAAATAAAATTAAACAAGTTAGTACATATATAGTAATATAATGATAGACATAGACTAATGGGAGTAACAAATATACCTCCTATTGCTTGGTGGATAGGTTCTGGAAGAAGATATGCAAATACAAATGGAAGAAGACGCTGCATCACGACATGAAAATCATGACTCTTCATTCCTATAAACTTCCCTTCCGTCGAATCCACACAATTACCTAGGTTAGATGCATAGCCGTCTGGAAATTTTACAAAATTTTTGAACCATTCAAAAAATACTTCTTTCTTCCTAGCGTCTAACCGGTACGCAGGCATCGGTAATCTACCGTTCAAAACATGAAGAGATGGCCTCGTACAAATCGATGGCAAGTCCATTCTAGACTTCCAATTGTCTTTAGTCTTTCCTGGGACGTTTAATACGGTGTTCATGATGTTGTCAAAGAAATTCTTTTCTACATGCATGACATCTACATTATGCCGCAGTAGATGGTCTCTCCAGTACGGCAAATCCCAAAAAATACTCTTCTTGTGCCAATTGTGATATTCCCCACAACCGTCGACTGGGTAATGGCCATTACCCCCACATTCAGGAGTTCGCTCTGCACCAAAATCTCGTAATTGTTCCAATATGCTACGACCATCTATCTCAGGAGGTGGACCATGAAACACTCGTACATCCGTCTTGAAATATCGTTTAGACTTACGATATGGATGATTGGGCGGCAAAAAACACCTATGGCAATCAAACCATGAAGTCTTCCTGCCGTGCTGCAATTGGAAAGCTGCAGTATTGTCTTGGCAATAAGGACATGCCAATCGTCCATGCGTTGACCATCCAGATAACATACCGTATGCAGGAAAATCGCTTATGGTCCACATAAGAACCGCACGCATGGTGAAATTCTGCTTCACTGAAACATCATAAGTCACAACACCATGCTCCCATAACATCTGCAACTCACAGATCAATGGTTGGGGGAATATATCGAGCGACCGTCTTGGATGCTCTGGCCCGAGAACTAGAATTGAGAGAAACAAGAACTCTCGCCGCATGCACATAGATGGAGGCAAATTGTAAGGTGTCACGATGACCAGCCACAATGAATATTTCCTTCCATGCTTGCCAAACGGGTTGAACCCATCAGTGGATAAGCCTATGTATACATTCCGTCGTTCACCGGCAAAATCTGGATACACTGATTGAAAGTGTTATCCACGCTTCCGCGTCAGAAGGATGTGTGATATCTCCATCTTGACTATGCTCTGCATGCCATCTCATAGTCGTTGCTGTGCGGTTTGATTCGTACAGCCTCTTCAACCTCTCCGTTAAGGGTAAATACCACATCCGTTTGAATGAAATCTTCACCCTGCCACTTGTATCCTGAAACCGTGGTTTGCGGCAAAATTTACATTTATTTCGGTTCTCGTCTTCTCTCCAGTATATCATACAGTTGTCGATGCAGACATCTATAACCTGGTAGGGCAAACCAAGACCAGCAACAAGTTTTTGTATCTCGTAGTATGATCCGGGGGCCAGATTATCTTCTGGCAAAATATCTTTCACGAACTCGGCGACTGCATCGACACATTCTTCGGACAAATTGTAATCAGTCTTTATGTTCATCATCCTAGTAGCAGACGATAACGGTGAATGGCCATCCCTACAACCGCTGTATAGTGGTTGCTTTGATGCGTCTAACAAATCAAAAAACCTTCGAGATTCTAAATTAGGCTCTTCACCCCTATCACCCTCATACCCACCCGACTGCATATTAATATTATTCTCTCTATACGCATCATTAACCATCGCAACCGTACGTACCCCAACATCTACTTCCGCTGTAGGTTCCCCTACGCTATCAGGAAAATAAGGTTCATTGCTACTAGTACTACCATATTCATAATTCCTTTCTCCATGTAAATATCAAACCTTATATCCTGGTCTAAAACCATATCTATATAAGTGATTCCAAACATTATGGACAGCAACACTAATTCTATTACAGCAATTAGAACAAGGACATTTGATATCCTGACCTTTTTTTGCTGCTTCTACATTACTGGGTAAATTCATGAACTCCCATAATCCTTGAGCGTACTCGTCCCTTAATAAGTCCGACCCCTCATTCGTCATTGGCCCGTCCATCCATGCCCGAAAATATGAACTCATTTTTATAGTTTTTTTTTCTCGAAATTTTGTTTTGATGGAATGAACCATTCTGCAGACTTATGTAGAGTAGATTTCCCTCAATGTGCCGTCGGAATACCATCAATAGGTCCGACATATGACCCAACCCCATCCCATCGGCCACCGCAGACGATATATAAACCACTCAAACTTTGCCGACATCATAAACCGTCGGAAAACCGTCTGATTTCCGTCCTACATTCCGACAGATATTGGCCGTCGGAAATAATTCTGATCAATCAGACGTCGCCGACATCGGAAAGTTTGACTTCCGTCTCTAAGCCGTCGGTGGATCGTCGGCAGTTTCCGACAAAAACTGTTCCGTCTCAATTCCGTCGGAAAATGCCGACGGAATAGAGACGGAACATTTTTTGTCGGCAACCCGTCGGCACGCCGTCGGATTTGGCAGACGGAATGCCGACGGCCAAAACCTTGCCGTCGGAATTGACGGTGTTTTCTTGTAGTGAAAGCCCAAGAACTTTGAGTTCCTATAAAAACCCTATTTTTCCAGTTACTTTTTCCTCTCGCAGTAGAAGCTCGTGGCGAATTTTGTTGGCTAATGTCTATGATCAATGGAGAGCCATCGTCGAAGAAGCCGGCGAAAGAACCTACCTCGAATGTGCCCCTTCCTAATGATCTGGTACTAAGTTGCTTAGCCCGGGTCTCTAGATTGTACTACCCAACTCTCTCCTTAGTCTCAAAGAGCTTTCGATCTCTCCTTGCTTCACTGGAGCTTTACAAGACCCGGTCTCTCTTAAACTGCACCGAGAGTTGTCTCTATGTCTGCTTACGGTTTCCTCCAAACTCTAACCCTAGGCCTTGCTGGTTCACTCTATCCCGGAAACTTGATAAAACCCTATTAGCTCCACTTCCGATTCTCAACTCTCCTCCAAAAGAATGGTCAGGTCTCGTTGCAGTTGATCATTATCTCTATGCGATTTGCGGAGACTTCGAAGATGCTCCCTGCTCTAAAGTTCCCTTCCTTGATTGTCGAACTCACACTTGGCTCGAAGCTCCAAGCATGAGGCTTGCTCGTAAGAAGAGCAAAATTCATAGGAAGATGTATTTAGCAGGAAGCTACGAAAGTCAAGAATCTTTGAATTGTATTGATGTGTTCTACACAAAGACCCAAACTTGGAATCCTGTTCCGCCTGAAAAATGGAAATTCAAACTTCCAAAGAAGGAAGGGAAGATCTACAGAAGATTAATGAATAGAATGTCTTATAAGAAGGGTGTGGCTTTGAAGCAAAAGGAATGGACACGAGAAGAGGTATGGTTAAATAGAGATTTGGGTCGTCGTTCTACTTGTATCATAGACAACATAACCTATATGTATACGTCCATTAATGTGTTTGAATGGTTTGACAAAAAAGGAGGAATTGGGAGAAAATTAGAGGGTTTAGAAGGGCTACCTAAGTTTGCTGGTTATAGTAATGTTATTATTGTGGATTTTGGTGGAAAGATGATGGTTTTGTGGGATAGGTTTGTGCTTGATAGTATGTGTAAGGAGAAGAGGATTTGGTGTGCAGAGATTTCCCTTGAAAAACGCTGCAATGAAGAGATTTGGGGAAAGGTTGAGTGGTTCGATGTTGTGCTAACGGTTCCTAGCTACAATTCCGTGTATGCTATTGCTGCTACCCTTTGATTAAACGGAGGGTATATGGCTCTGTTTTTTTTTTCTTTAGAGCATGAGCAACGGTTAAATACTTTTTAGGTCTCTTAAATCTATTATTTTAATTGTTTTCTTTTTATTTAGTTAATAAATTAAATATTAAATTAGTAATGAAATGTTGAACCAATGAAATGTTAACATTTGGCTATTAAGTCTCTCACAAATCATAAAGACGTCTCTTGAACTAGATACGGAAGAGACGGTTTCATGCTTAATTTTCTCTTTTTTTTTTTATAGTATTTTTTTTCTTTTTTTGCTTAGAGACTGTGTAAAAGACTCCCATTGATTGAGCATAACAATGGAGACTTTGAAGTGTCTAAAGACACTATTTTTATAATATAAAATTATTAAAACACACATTCTCTTTTCCTTTTACTCAACTTTATATCTTCTCTTTCATCCTTTTACTCAACTTTTATTAATTTTATATTTAAACACTCTCTTTTCCTTTTCCTAATACTCTAAAAAATATCCAATATTAGACATTCTCTCTCTTCCTTTTCCTAAACACATTCACTATCTACTCTCTTTACTCAAATTTTATTAATTTTATATTTCAAAATACCCCACAAAAACACTCTATTTCTTCTTTTTACTCAAATTTTAATAATTTTATATTTTAAGAACACACCAAAATGTCTCCATTGTACATGCTCTTATGGTCTAAAGTTTTAACACTATTGAAAGATTATCTTCGACATCTACTAGTAGAGTTTTTATCAATCACGTTTTCTTTTCTTCTCAATAATAATCACAATTCAATTAACTCATCACTCAATTATAGTATTTTTTGTTTTTTCAATTCAAATCAAGTGAACGCAAATTTAAATCATAACTAAACAAACTCCATGTTTCAAATAAAGAGAGATTAATTATCAAAACTACGCTTTTAGACTTTTTCTTTAACCACATAACACAATACTACAAATAATATACTAAACATCCGAACATATATATACTGTGTTTGCTAATGTCATTGTTGTGTTATTATCGAAATACCTCCCCTTGACCAGCGCCAATTTATTCCAAAACCCTTCTCCAAACTCTTTCCCACCTACTGAAAAATTAAACAAACTCAACTTTTTTTTAATATAGATTAAGAGAATGTTTATAAACACTTACTAATAGGTAAGGTTTAGGGCCTTCCATGATCCCCTCTTCCTTTTGCGCCCGTTGAAATACTTCCTGTTACCATAATCTTACTCCCTTTGAACAACCTTTTATCCCAAATCCCTTCAATTTCTTTCCCTAATAATTAGAAAACACTCTAATAATGATTATGAAAACTAAAATTTATTTGGCTAGACAAAAGTTTATTTATGTATTATGTATAATTCTTCAGAATTAGAAACTTACGTGGTGTCTTTGGGGATTCATATCGTACTTGGAACAAGGTTGTGTTTGATGATACAGAAAATAAGAGAAATATCAAAGTTACCAACCAAATCGCAGCTATTTTATACATCTTTTATTTTTCTTTTTCTTCATCATTATGTTAGTTTGTGTATATATAGGAGGAAATAAACATGAAGTTAGCCTATGCATGTTGCTTCATTATCATTATTTTGGATTAGTTCGGAGAAATTAAATATTCAAATGTTTTTTTCCATAAGAATGATCTCATCAGATTTGTTTTACTCAATACTGGCATATATTTTACAGCAGTTAAACTAACTTTTCTTTTAGCAAAAATAAATAAATAAATAATAGTGGCATATATTATAATGTAAGAGTCAACATCTCTTTCTTAATAATTTTTCAAAACATTATTCTTTTTGACTCTTAACTTTCTTGTTTATCAAGTCTTTCTATGAATCAGTCCAACATTTTTATTTCATTTTAATGTGAAGTAAAACGTCACAATTATTTCAAGTGAAAAAAAAAAAATAAAAAAAAATTCAAGTGATCATTGGATTAGGCTAAAACAAAAACAAAAACTTACGTCACTGAATAAAACAAGCTACCTACATTTATATAACCTTAAACAACGGCCCACTAAGATACGGCCCAATATTACGCTAATTTTGTCACACGCGCAGATATAGCGCGTGAATCCCACGTACCCGAGAGCTTTGACTGAAGAGAAATTCGTTTGAGCTCGCTCATAACCACCGTCGAAGAAGAAGCCGGCGACAGAACCACCGACCTTGAATACGTTACTTCCTGATGAATTGGTGCTAAACTTCTTAGCCCGCGTCTCCAGATCCCACTATCCGTCTCTCTCACTAGTCTCAAAGAGCTTCGGATCTATCCTTGCTTCGCCGGAGCTTTACCGGAACAGGTCAGTCTTAAAATGCACCGAGACTTGTCTCTATGTGTGTTTACAGGTACTAGCGGCTTGGATGGTAGTATATATTTACCAGGAAGCTACGAAAATGCAGAGTCTTTGAACTTTATTCAAGTGTTCCAACACAAAGACTCAAACTTGGGAGCTCATGCAGCCCAAAAAAACGGAAATTTGATCCGAGAGCTATGGAAGGGAAGATTTACTTAGGAAGATTGGTTTCGGATTTGGATTTCGATCGGGTTTCTGTTTGTTCGATAGGGAACTTAAGTTATAGTTATTGTTCCAGTAAGCAATTTCAATGGTCTTACATTAGTAGACTACCAGTATGGAGAAAGTTAGAGGGTTTAGAAGGGCTACCTGATGATTTTGCGGGTTATCGTAGTGTTAAATTGGCTAATTATGGTGGTTTTGTGGGAAAAGTCCTTGCCTGCTAATGAGGATAAGGAGAAGATGATTTGGTGTGGAGTGATTTCGCTTGAAAAGCGTAGCAGCGAAAAGATTTGGGGTAAGGTCGAGTGGGTTTGACGCGGTTCTTACAGTCCCTGAATCTTTCAAGTTCGTCTATGCCGTTGCTGCTACTTTCTGATGATACGACTTAGGAGACGGGTTTGATTGTAATGGAATCAGGTTAGTATGTCACTTTTGAAGGAATGTCTTTTGTAGGTTTAGCGGAATGCAATTGAAATTGTTTATCGTTTAGAAACATATGCACTCACTTTAGTATATATGATTGAGCTTATTTTATAACTGTCTCTTTGATCCCAAGCCCTTGTGCTACTGTGTGATAAATGACTCATGTGATATCAGAAATGACTGGTAGTATCATTTGTTTGCCACTGTGATGAATGTTTGTCTTGTGTTTTAAGCAGATAATGATTCATTTCTTGGTTCACTTGTAAACGTTTTAGCCTTTGGCTTTGAATCCAAATGAATCGACATTGGGAGTGTCTTGTATCTAAGACAACATAACAAATCTTTATAAGTCCAGTGGGGAGTTTGCAGTAAATTAGAGGGCTTAGAAGGGCTATCTAAGTTCGGTGATTATATACTTATTACTTATGTTAAATTGGCGGATTATGGTGGTAATTGTGGTTTTTGGGGGACGAGTATGTTCAGAGATTTCGTATAATGAGAAGATGATTTGGTGTGCAGAGATTTGGGGTAAGGTCATATGGTCGAGTGGTTTGATGCTGCAGTTCTTAGAGTCCCTAAATTTTACAAACTTGTTTGTGCTGTTACTGCTACTGTGTTATTAATATGATAGGTAATGTATATCGCTTTTGAAGGAATCGCTTAGCGGAATCATAGGTTTTGCTTATTATCATTTGCACTCATTGAGTTGTAGATGATTAAGCTTATTTTGTGGCTGTCTCTTTGATGTCAAACCTTTGATGAATTATGAGACGAGCGGGTTATGTCGTTTCTCGTTCTGAATGTGTTGCGAAGTGTCTATTTTTTTTTGTTTGCGACTATGATGAATATTTGTCTCATGCTTTTAGCTGATACTGTTTGACTTCTAAACAGATTTGTTTAATTGTAGACCGGTTTAGCTTACTTTGTCTATGAATATGATAATGTTCTTTGTTTGTAATGAATGATCAAGTTGCCGACAAATATGGGGTTTTACTGGTTTAAGGTATACCTTGTGTTAATGTATTGTAGTGAATCAATTTGAGGATTCTCTGTTTCATTCCTAATCAGGAACTGGAATTTGAAATTATTCAATTAGGCTTTGACCAAGCCAGTTTTATTTTCTTCTTAATCCAATATAGAGTGGAATCAAATTGTTCAGGAGTGATCAAACTCAATCTTTCAATAAAGACCGGAGGCAGTGGTTGACGTTATATGTATTATTTTAGGACTTTTGACGTTTTCAACATATTTTTTTAGTTCGAAATTTATAGTACTAAGAAAGACACGTTTTAACTACTTGTATATAATGAATCTTGATAATCTTTTATATGTTTTAACTCTGATTGTGTATTTACTTACGAGAAATAAATGTTTGGTTACCACAAGGTAAATCGTAAAAAAGAAAAAGGAATGAATACATACTAAATAATGATGGTACTAGGTGACTCGCCCGCGCCTTGCGCGGAAAACATTTTACATTAGTGTATGTTTAATTTTCACATGTTCGAAAATTTGAAATATATGTGCATATGTTTTACAATTTATGATGCTCTGTTTGTGTATTTACTTATCTTTTACAATTTATGATGCTCTATTATCATTTTTTGTTTTTATTTAATATATATATTTAAGATAAGTTTGTAACTGAAGTTTTAATTATTTTATTAAATTAAAAGGAAAGAGAAACAAAATCAAAATACGCGGATTAACTTATCATCTAGATGACTCCCCGCGTAATACGCGGATTAAATATTTTTCTTTTTACTATAAACATAAGAGTTGTTTCTTTCAATCCCCTTATTCATCTAGATAAGAAAGTAGTAATACGCGGATTAACTTATCATTTTAAACAAAAATCCGCGTATTTTAATTTTCTTTTTACTATAAACGTAACAGTTGATTCAAATAGTAAAAAGAAACAACTCTTATGTTTAAAACATATAAAACAATTTTCTTTGTATTGCTCAACATATGAAAGTTTGCGATCATATAGATTCTATGGAAACATGTAAAAATCAACTTATCATCTATATGAAATATCTCGAAAGACCCGTAGGAAATATTTTATAAAGAATTTTTTTGACATCACACATAAATTCATAATTGGTAAATCTCATCGGGTTTTTTAATTTTCATAGATATTCATAGTCGCAAACTTTAAACATGTTTGAATCTTCCTAATACCGTCATAGGTCGAAGATTTTCATTTTCACTGTTTTATGAATACTCTTATAGATTTAAGTTGTTTGTTTTTTCTTCAACTTGGTTATCCATCTCTTAAAATTTTAGATTGAGATTTCAATATATTTTCTTTATCTTTTTTTTTGTTTTTTTCAATTTATACAACCACTTTTGTTTTATCATTCACTATTTCCATTTTCTTAATTGAAATTTATATTCTGTCTACTTTTTGTTTTGTATTGTTTATATTCACTTTATCTTTTAGAAGTTTTCTTATTTTTCTATTAGTTTTGGACTATTAGAATTTTCATGTTTTTTTATTTGGTTAGTTACATGATAATTATTTTGTTAGTTTACCATTTTTAATTTTACTTTGTTTTCCTTCACCTTCTTTATTAAATTTTATATTCTCTCTATTTTTTATATTTTATTTTTCTCTTGCAATTAATCGTTAACTTATCATCTATATGAAATATCAACGTATAACGCGGATTAACTTATTATTCGAAATTAGTGTGTCCATATAGCCAAATTTTCGGAAGATGGAATATTTCTTTTAGTTTTAAGTAGAAAATGTTTGTATTGGTAAGATCTAATATTTGAATTGATACGCCAAATCCTCTATGGACAATAAATCCCATATATTTTAGAGGCTTTGTTTTGTATAGACTTCCATATTTGAATTGATAATATAAATTTATAATGAGGATATTTTGACCGAGATTTACGTAATATATTTGAAATATACCCGATATAATATTTATTTGGAAATGAAAACAATTCTTTTACAAACAATGTTGTTAAAGCCTTATTAATGTAATTGGCTCATTAGAGAGGTGATTGGCCCATCATAGAGGTGATTGCCATGTCACATTTCCATGTCACCATTTTGGTGTCATGTCATAATTTTCTATGAAATCACCTCCCTAATAATATATAGGGGATTTTTGGAACAACTATACAATATTTATTGACAAGTAGCAGACCAATGGTCCTTAGATCTTGGCTCCTGGTGGATTTGGTGCATTAGCGTGACCTGCATGTCTTGAATTACTACCTCCTACACCAATCTTGATCTCTCTGATCATCTTTTGATCCCAAACTCTTTCTCCTTTTCCTTTGTATACAATTAATTCAAACAACCATCATCAGTATTTTTTTACCATTAATGTTTATATAACAACCATTATACGAGTCGGTTCAAAATAAAATATGTGAATTTGGATTAAAAGAAGCGTTCGGTTCAAAATAGATGAGAAAAATAAAAATCATATTCATATTAGAAAAATCTAAGAATATGGCGATCTAAATAATGTATTTATAAGGTCATGAAATCCATGAATCTCTACAAGTAATAAGTGAAAAAAAATAAAAATGAAATTTTGGTTTGAGATGAATAAAGTTGATCATAACTAGAAACTTACTTGTGAATGAGGATTGGTATTGTATCCGAGCGAAAGCTGTGTTTGACGATCCAACGAAAACTAGAATAATCAAAGTAACTGACCAAACCAATCGGTGAGTATACATTAAGTTTATATGAGTTTTACTACGAATAATCGTTTATTTGTATATGTACGCAAATTTGTGGTTGGGTAGTGAACTATGTATGTCTCTGATGAGAAAATGATATGCCTCTTTTATTTGGTGAAATCATTTATGTAAGAAATTTTCTTGACCTTTTCAATTTCTTTGACGAATATGATGATGATATGCATCTTTTTCTTGGTAACCACTTCGGGCTGAAATTTTTTGGTTGAATTATTGTATTTTCTGTTACTGAAGAATAAGTCCAAATTCTCGGCTAAGATGGCTACTTTTGAAGACTATCTTCGACCATCTCAAAAGACTTCTACTAGTAGATTTGTCAAACACTATTTCTTTTCTTCTCATTAGTAATCACAATTCAATTAACTCATCACTCAATTATAGTATTATTTTTTCAATTCAAATCAACTCCCAAAACTACGTTTTAAAACTTTTTTAAACCACACAACACAATACTAAACATTCGAACATCTATTGTTTGTGGTAATCTACTGTATCTATCTGCTAATATTGTCGTTGTTGTGTTATCATCCAAATTCAAATCTACATAAACGCGAACGCAAACGCCAATTTCCTCCCCTTGACCAGCGCCATTTATCCCCAAACCCCTTCTCCAAACTCTTTCTCACCTACTGGAAAAACAAACTAGATTTTTTAAAATATATATTAAGAGAATGTTTATATATAGTTATTAATAGGTAAGGTTTGGGTCTTGCCTTTCCATGATCTCCTTTTCCTTTTGCACCCGGTGAAGTACTTCCTGTTGCTGTAATCTTACTCCCTTTGAACAACCTTTTATCCCAAATCCCTTCTATTTGTTTCCCTAATCATCAGAAAACACTCTTTTAACTAAAAAAATGTTCAGTATGGATTATAAAAACTAAAATTTATTTGGCTCAATTAAAAGTTTATTTATGCATGATTTTTCAGAATTATAAACTTACTTGGTGCCTTTGGGGATTCAAATCGTACTTGGAACAAAGCTGTGTTTGATGATACAGAAAATAAGAGAAATATCAAAGTTACTAACCAAATCACAGCTATTTTATACATTTTTTCTTTCTCTTTTTCTTCTGTTGGACTAAAACTGAATATCATCATGTAAGTTCGTTTATATATAATGTAAACTCAATAATAATTGATCTCATCAGATTTGTTTAACTCAATAATATCCTATATTATAATGTAAGAGTCAACTTCTCTTCTTTAATAATTTTGCAAAAAAGATAATTTTCTTGTTTATCAAGTCTTTCTATGAACCAGTCCAACTTTTTTATTTTATTCTAATGTGGAGAAAAACGTCACAATTAGTTCTGAAGTGATCATGGATTAAGCTAAAACAAAAAAAACTTATGTCATTTGATTTTCTTCGTATCTTTATGAACTTAATTAGCTAACAAATCAGTAGGGGTGGGCAAAAATACCCGGAACCGAAAAACTGAACCGAACCAAACCGAAAATACCGGAACCGAATCCAAACCGATTTTTGAAAAATATCCAATAGATCTTATGTGCTTAGAACCGAAAAACCGAAACGAAAAATCTACGGGTAACTGAAATATCCAAAACATAAATTAAGAATTTATGTTTTATTTAAGATTTTGTGTTTTGGTCCTAAAATACTTTGTGATTCATTTTGTGTTCCATTCGTGTTTCATAAAGGACTTTAGACTCAAAACACTTTACATATAATGTTTTTGTGTTTTATTTTTAATTCGGCACTTGATTTGTATAGGTTTCAATTCGATTATTCAATTAATAACCGAAACCGAACCGAGACCGAATCAATTCGGTACTAATATGGACTTCTAAATGTGAAACCGAACCGAACCGAAATCGAAGTGAAACTGAACCGAACCGACCCATAACTCATTTAGTTCTATATGGACTCATTTTAGCTAGAACCAAAAACTCGAAAAACCGAACAATCGAACCGAAACCGAACCGAAGAAGCGAATGCCCACCCTGCTCTTAACTAAAGCGATTTGTTTTTTTTTTTTTTTAAACTCTAAGCTCTTAACTAAGGCCCACTAAAATTAGGCCCAATTTTTGTTGATTTCGTCTCGCCCAAAACCCTAAATTGTGGTCGGATTTGGTACTCAGCTATGGCTTCCGGCGACACGAACGGCGAAGAACCACCGTGGAAGAAGAAGATGAAGACAGAACCGAACTGGAATCCGAATCGTTCACTTCCTGATGATTTGGTCGTAAGCTACTTAGCCCGAGTCTCTAGATTATATTACCCAACTCTCTCACTCGTCTCCAAGCATTTCCGATCCATCGTTGCTTCGCCGGAGCTTTACAAGACCAGATCTCTCTTTAACCGTACCGAGACTTGTCTCTATGTCTGCTTACAGTTCCCTTCGGACCCTAATCTTCGCTGGTTCACTCTCTGCCGGAAACCTAACAAAACCCCTCTAATCATTAAGAAGAAGAAGAATGAGTCAAGTGGCTATGCTTTGGCTCCGATCTCAATTCGCAACTCACCTCCTGTGAAATGGTCAGACCTAATCTCTGTTGATCTTAACCTCTACGCCGTTTGCGAACCCATCAAAGCTGCTCCATGCTCCAATGTCTCATTTCTGGACTGTAGAACTCACACTTGGCTCCAAGCTCCAAGCTTGCGGCTTGCTCATACAGGTAACATCTTTGATGGGAATATGTATTTAGGAGGAAGCTGCGAAAATGCAGAATCTTTGAATTGTGTTGAAGTTTTCGATACAAAGACTCAAACTTGGAAGCCTGTTCCGCCCGAAAAACGGGAATTTAAACCTAAAGATATGGAAGGGAAGATCCATATGAACACTGATGCAGTGTCTGGTGGGAAGGGTTTGACTGTAAAGCCAAAGGATATGACAATGGAATTTGATCAAGGTTCTCTTTGTATGATAGAGAACGTGATCTATAGTTATTGTTCCAGTGGGCAGTTTCAATGGTCTCACAATCGTGTTCGCGGGGAAGTAGAGGGTTTAGAAGGGCTACCTAAGTTTGCCGGTTATAGTAGTGTTAAATTGGTTGATTAGATGATTTGGTGTGCTGTGATTTCGCTTGAAAAGCGCGGTAGTCAAGATTTTTGGGGAAATGTCGAGTGGTTTGACGCGGTTCTTAGAGTCCCCAAGTCTTACAAGTTCGTGTATGCTATTGCTGCTACTGTTTGATTAAACGACTCATGAGATGGGTTTGAACGTAATGGAATCAGGTTATATCGCTTTTGTTTTTAGTATGTTACTTTTGGAGGAAACATCTCTACTCCCTTTGCTTGTAATTGATTAAGCTTATTTTGTAATTGTCTCTTTCGATAAACTCTTTGATCACAATTCTCGAATGCCTCATGAGACATGCGGATAGTAGTATCTTTTTTGTTATGAATATATATGTTTCCTTTCATTTGTATGTGACTTTGGTGAATGCTTGTCTTCTAGACTCGTAAACGATTTAGCCTGTTGTGTGACTGTGAATGACCAAAATGTCTTCGAAAAAACTTTTGTTTGTGTTGGCCTTAGAAGCCAATGGTTCTCTTAAGAACCATGACAATGACTAAAACAAGATACAAAGTTAGTGTTTGTTCCTCATTTGTGTAATGATCAAGGTGTAGAAGAAAATGAGGTTTTGTTAAAGCTTATTATGTTCATGTATTGTTATTGTAGTGAACCAACAAAAAAAAATTGCTACTAAAACATTTTGAGGATGCTCTGTTTTCAGTAACAAACATTTAAAATTATATGAATGGACTTTGTCAAGCCACTTTTTCCATTTTTCTTCTTAATCGTACAAAGTATATGAACCAAATGCACCAAAAACGAGAATCATGATTTGAAGAACTCAATCTGCCATTGTAGAAAGATTAATTACCAAAACTAAGATTCCAGAGCCACAAGACTTGCATCTGGTGGTCCTCGTAGTCCTGTTGTGCATTGCGAAACATTGCGTTTGACTCTCGTTTACCTCGCTTTGATCAACATATTATCTGAAAGATCTTCTCCTAATTCTTAATTTCGCACCAACAACAACAAAAATTGAATGAAAAGATATTGACAAGTAGGGATATCAAGATGATCCGAGTTTGAGCTTATGAATAATAACTCATAGAATAAAATAAATGAGCTAATGAGCTGAGCGAAACTGAGCTATCAATGACTAGAGCTCATGATGAGTTGAGCATGTTTATTTTGACACCCCTACTATGTTTATATATTTATTCAATTTTATGCATTTATATTGAAAAGAGTAGGTTAACTTTTAAAAAATGTCTTTTGTGTGTTTTAGCTGAATGCAACTACAATGATTAAGTTTCCTTATAATAGTAACTAGGTGACTTGCCCGCACCATGTGCGGGTGTGAACTATATTTCGTAGCATGGTTAGTTTTAATATTGAAGGTATTATAAGCTAAAATATCGTAGCATGTAAAATTAGATTGAAAATATTACATATTACCCCCACTCAATGATATGATGAATAATGAGAGAAGACGAAAAACACAAGTATGGTTTAAGAAATTTAAACAAAACAAAAATCAAATATAAAAAATTAACAAAGGTTTTGAAACCATTTCTTGAAGACGATATTCATCTTTTTTTTTTGTCGGTGATTAAGATTTTCATTTTAGTTCCAAATTTTACTATTGATAGAGTAACATATAGTTGTCCACGGGAGAATACATGTCTTGGGCAACGTAAATGTAACGTTAAAATGGAAATAACCATATTTTGTTTTGACATGTATCAACTATATTAGAATGCGTAGCTAATTGCTTAAAACCTTACCACTCATTTTCAGATTCCTCTCGTACATCAATGAGTTTAAAACCGATCTCATGGTTGCTCTCGAGTTGGACCATGTAGCATCACCTCACCCATTTTCTCTTTCCTAAACGTCAAAAAATGCAATAATCAAGATAGTGATTAAAAAAAGATACAAAGTATGCATACATAAACAATCCAAAGAAGTAGAAATAAGATTTTAATTATCTCCAGATCTGAAACTATATAGTTTCAAATAAATATCACCTTTTTAAACAACAATTTATCACACTCATCATACTTTTTGTAGTAACCACAATTTAATCATTGAAAACCCAATTCAAATAGCCTATAGAATATATATATATATAGAGAAATCATTACCATGTTTTAATTTACCTAAAAGAAATTAAAAAAAAAACATTGTTAGGATGAAAAATATAGTCAAGAATTACTCATTCAAGAAAAATTTTGAATTTCTCCAAGAAAAATGATATAGATTTACAGAGAATAAACTCGAGAAGAATATTCAAAGTGTCATCTTCCCTCACTCACTCTGAATATATCTATGTCCAATAAAAGAATAAATGAGTTTGATAGCACAAGAAGGTGTTGAATCTATACTCATTAAAAAAAAAAAGAAGATAACAACCACACTTAAAGTAATATCTAGATGAAAGTGAATTTTTCGAAGCTTAATGTCATATCCTTATGAAGAGATCGTAACTTAAAGAAAAAAAAAATTATTTGAGAAGCTTGCTCAAGTTCTAGGGATTAGATTAGTTAGGGCAACGTAAATGTAACGTGATTTCGGCAACTAATTAAAAGATTTCATAGTTATAATATTAATCAATTTAAAAACAAAAAATCCGGTAATAATCTATTAAATCTTTTTATTTTTTACCAATTTTTAAGTTTTTAAGAACAAACGAATAAACTAATGAAATAGTACTAATGTTGAAAATTTAGTATGAAATCGAATATAATATATTTTTTTAGAAACTTTTTTTTTTTAACAATTTGGAGTATTGTGTGTATGTATACATTTATATGTTCTCGAGTCGCTATAAGAATTCTTTTCTTTCGAGTTTTTTTTTTCGAGTATATAATCATACAACAAATGCTAATACCCGAGATGATCCGTAAATCGAAGTTCATATTAATCTCATACCTGAGTAAGCTGTTATGGGAAATTAGCAATGGTTCCTTTAAAGAATCATCTTCTTCCTTCTTTTTGTTTGTTAAGTGAGTGAGACTTAAATCATATACAAAGAGCACCGACGTCTAGTGCACTTGCTTCGACTTCATTCGATGTTCCTCTCCTCAAATTCTTTCTCCCTTTCTTTGACTCTATTGTTTGGCTCACTAATAGTTTCACAGTGTGTAATATTAAGCGACTAAAAAATGTATTATAACATTTAACTATGTGTAATATTATTATTTTCATTTAAAATATAGTATAATATTATGTGAATATAAAATGTGTATAATATATTTTTATTTGATACAATCGTTGATGATATATTCAAATTCCTATTGGTTGTTGATGTTTTCTTTAAACCATATTAGTTATTAATTTTGAAAAAAATCCAAAATTTGATAATGGTTTAAAACATAATAATAGTTATAATAATTTGTTTTAATAATATTAATTAGAGATTTAAGTCATGTCATCATTTCTCCAAGACATGTCACTATTCCATGTCATAGTTTTTTTTGCTAATAAACCAATTAAATTAAAACACCTAAGCTATTTCAATAAAACTATTTTGCTTTTAATAGGAAGGGGATTTCCAATAATCTAAAAATATTTACGGTAACTTAAACATGTTAATTCATTAAAAATATTGCATCAAAACATGACAAACCATGTCATTAACTAGAGATTTTTTGTTACAAGAGAAAATATTTTTCTTTAGAATCTTTAAACCCTTTTCATATTGTTACTGGAGTGAATAATGCCTTGCCGAGGCCTTATTACATTCTCATTCAGACAATAAGCGAAGGCGTATCTCCATTAATTCTTGATCCTGCAGGCAGTGAAACACTCCGGTCTACACGACTCTTGCTCTCGGTGAGGAACTTTTGATCCCAAACCCCTTTTTCTATTTCTTTTTCCAACAAAACAAAACTTTGAAATGCGAATTTCTAAGAGACTAAAAACTAAATTGACAGACGAAAGATACGTTTGTCATGATTATGAGAAACTTACATTTTTTTGAAGAAGAAGAAGAATGAGAAACTTACTTGTATTGAGGGATTTGTAATCGTTTGGTAATCTAGCGAAAACTGTGTTTGATGATGTAAAGAACAAGATAATAAACAAAGTTATTAATCGAACGAGGTACATTTTTGAGATTTTTTTTTGTTGGTCTAAACTCTTGTTTGATAAATTGTAGTTTTTAAAGTCGTAATTTTATATGTAGAGAATGCGCACTAAAGGTTAGGTGGGTGTAAGTAGTTAATTTCAAATTTAGACTAAATTTTTTTTTGATTTAGATTCATTAGTCCTGCACGTTTATCAGTTTATATGCTTGTTTGTAGAAAATGTATCTTGATTCTTGAGTTTTATGTATGAATCTGAATTGGTCCAACTCTATTTTTCTCCTATCTATAATATAATACGTCGTGTTGAGAACAAGTTGACGTACAAAAAGACCAAGGCCAACAAAAATGTTATTCTATAACAAAAGTAATTCGTTCTCTTCATTAGGATGGATGCTGATATGTGATGGTCTAAAACTATTAGTTCAAAATGTTATTTCATGATTGTTTCATGTTTTAGCCGAACACAATTGGCTAAGTTTCACTTCTAAACATATGCGCTCACTTGTAGACCGATGTAGCTTATTTTGGTGAAGTTATAAGTGTGTGTTTGTCTAGTCTATGATATACAGATCTAGGTATATGGTCTCATTTATGTAATGAATGGTCAAGTTGCAAAAGAATATGGGTTTCAAATGTTTTTGTTCAAGTCTTATTTTCATAGGAATTTCGGTTCACATGTATTTATTCAAGTCTTACAATAAAAAAGAGTTTGGGTTCACATGTACTCATTCAAGTCGTAACCTATTTTATATTGAGAAGAGTAGCCTAAATTCATATGGGATTTTAGATACTTCTTCCATTGGTACTTCAAACCGATCTTATTTAACATTTTTGGAATTTTTATTAACAAAAGCTTTTGCTGTTTAAATTAAGCTCACTTGAACTTGGAACTTGGACTTTGTTCTCCACAATAGTTAAAAGTAAGTTGGACCAATTCAGAGACGACTTGATCATTCTTTAAAGGAAAATTAAAATCAACACCGTAACGTGAGTTCATTCCTTCTAATCTTCTATATATATTTGCACAAATTTCCGTTTGGAAATTCATAGTACGAACTTCTAACCAATGAACAATTAAATGTATAACGCTATGGTTTGCTTACTAACTTTGATTTTTCTCTTGCTCTCTACATTACCAATCACAACATTGGCCCGGGTACAATTTGGATCTCCAAACTCAAGTAAGATAATTTTATTCCCAACAATTATATAAACGAGCAATCCGGTTTGGTCATAGTTCAAGTTCCGGTTTATAAAACAGAAAACTTGATTAATATCGACTGCCATTGGGAACTAGTGTTTGATTTAAATAAAAGAATATTCAAAGAAAGTGATATTTAATTCGATTCTTTTATTTTGTTCACTGTTGTTTCCTGTTTGATACACATTTTCTACATTAAAGAACAATATTTCTAAACTACTTTATTTAATTTTCCTTTAGAGGTTTTTAACTAGTTTTTTATATGAATTTCGTTTGATTTGGATTGGCTCAGTTTACTGGATATATTGTTAGAATATCCCACACTGAAGATGATCAAATATAAACATATATACTTTTTGCCGATTGGTTATTGCAAGTCAATTATTTTAATATCATATACAAATTTAGTTAAAATATTCAAAATTGATGAGGTCATCATTGTTTTCATTTTTTTTGGGAATGAAAGGAGAATGGTTTTGGGATCAAAAGGTTAGCAACGAGATCAAGATTGGAGTGAAGGGAAGCTGTTCAACTCCCGGAGGAAGTTATGCACGAAAGTGTCCCCCTAAATACTAATCCTAAATTATATGGTTTTACACTAATGAGAAGACATAAGTATACTCTTCTTTTCAATTCATAAACCAATATTCAATTACGTAACTTTCAAGAAGAAATTTTTTCAATGAAACAGAGTTACACATATGAATTGATCATATATTTTTGTATATAGTTATCAGAAAAATGCCTCACTAATAACATCACATTCCCTTTGAGTCGAATAAGAATCTTCTAAACAACTCCATTAAATTCCTCTTTGACCCGCACGTGATGATTTACTGGGAGCTACTTTACCCCTGTTCTTGATGAGGATCTTTTGGTCCGAAACCCATTCTCCAAATTCTTATCCAACAAAACAAATCGTAATTTAATTATTAATTTCAAAGAGATAGGAAACCGAATCTAGAGAGGGAGATGAGAAATTTCTCATATCCAGAAACTTACTTGTATTGAGAGAATTGTAATCGTATACTGGTAATGGTAATCCAGCGAAGACTGTTTTCGATGATGCAAAGAACAAGAGAATAACCAAAATTATTAACAGAACCACATACATCTTTTAAGGATTTTTTTTTTCTTGGTCTAAACTCTTAAGTTTGATATTGCATTTTGTAAATTTATGTGTTTATATGTCGTTAGCATGCACTAAGGTTAGGTGGGTTACGTCTTTAATTTGGACTTTAGACTACGTAACATATTGATTGAGGTCCATTAACACGTTTATTAGTAGATTTTAATACTTGTTAGTAGAAGATGATATCTTGACTCTTGTGTTTTCTTGTATGAATCTAAATTGGTCAAATTTCATTTTTCTCCTCTATAATTTATAATACATCTTGTTGAGAATAAGTTGAATTAAAACAAAAGACCAAGACCAAGAAAACGATATAGTATGTTATAAAGAAAGAAAAAACAAACATTTTATGTCATCTCTTCCTTATGACGCCTTTGGGTTTTATTATATTTTAGTTCAATTTGCACTCAAATTTAATTTTTAGGTGAACTAGTGCAATTCATTTAAAATATTTATTCTGATAATTGTTTTCAGATTATTTTTAGCTTAAAATGTAAGTGATTGATCTACTAGTCATTTCTCTGGCAAGATTTATGTTCTTTCGTATCTCTATGAAAATAATTAGGTGATCTTCTGTCCTCTCGACTTAAAGTCAACGGCCTCCTCACTATAGCCGTTGTCTCTAATTTGAGATACCATGAGACTTTCCACTAATTTCTTGGGAATTAGATTTGAATTCTAGGGGTTTTGCCTTCGATTGATTGCAATTATCTTTTCGTATTGATCTTTAATTTTTTGTTTAATGTTGTTCTTAGGTCTGTATATATTTTTCATCATCATGTAAAAATTTCATATGCAATGTCAATAGCAAACCTTTTATCCAAAAACTTTTAAGCTAGTTTTCGGTAATTTCGAAAAATTTATGTTAATTTGAATATGTTGTCTTATGTGAAACATGTTGCCGGTAAATAACGTGATAAACAGTGTCTAACGAACCTAAACCCACTTATTCTTTGAAATAGTATCTAAAGTTTCACAACCACAAACGCAGACATTTTTCATTAGTCATTCATGCTTTATAATTAATGGTATTAAAAACGTAATTATTGCATAATATTTGGTTATGAAAATTTTTAGAAGATTGGAGATTAGTTTTTTTACAAAAATAAAATCAAAAGAAAAAGATAAAGAAAATGTTCAAAACTTTTGGAGATGAACTGATATATATCATTTTTTTTAATATATAATAAACCATGATTCGGGTATAACAGTTTTTGAAAAAATAATTTTTTTTTTGTCAAACAAATACTTCATATTTAATCATCAAAGATGTTCATAATACAAAGCCGCCTTTGCTAGTGCATCGGCATGGAGGACCAAAACGAAATTACAACAGATAAATTTACTTCTTTTGCACATAAAAGAAGCGTCATGGTGAACACCATGAGGTTTGTGAACCTTTGAGCTTAATGAAAGAGCTCCACCCATTTGTAAGGATTCGGATTCTACCGAGATTTTCCTTATAACTTCTAATGCCTCAAGTGACCTAATCACTTGGGATTTATGTCGAGTCACCATGGAAGCATCCTTCTTGGCTTTACACTCAATCCTTGCTGCCATTCACCGGACCTAGTTGGTGCTATTGATACCATCATAGCTACATTCATAGATCTTCCTATCCTATAGATAGATTCCAAGCCTACTAAAGAGCAAGCTAACACAACGGCAAACTCCCCTAGCCGTTCTTCATCTATGCTTATCATCACAAGATCAAAGGAGCGGGCACTTACTAGAGAGGTTCGAGAGGTGCTCGTCGAATTGCTCGGCAAGCTTCCTGGCCACCGTCACATAACCGTGAGTGGCGGATTTACACCGAGCTGAGAGTAGCCTCGCTGTGGATACACCAGCGGTGAGGCTCGTTTCGTTTGAGAAGCCCACGGAGGACCCACGAAGGCATCACGACCACCAGTTGACTTCCAATGCTGAGTTTTTAAAAGTGGGCCTTTTTTAAAGCCTAAAATGACACAAAATCCAGTGGGCCAGACCCAAGCCCAACACAAATTCAATCTGGTTTTTAGGGTTTCACCGCAGGAGGGAGACTTGCTCCGTGGCTTGCTAGCACGCAGTCGACGGCGATGAGTTCTACGGCGCAGAGGATGGGACGGTTGGAGAGAGTGGTGTGAGAGAAGGAGGAAAACACCACCAGAGATGAATTTAAAGGTTTGTACCCTGGATTCACCACCGGATACACCAGTGAGAAGCTCCGAGAGTCTTGACGGATACACGGCGTTAAACGGATCTGGGCAGATCGAGTAGTTTCCGATAAATCGGGTGGATCTGGCGGTTCAGGAGGGAGAATCGCCATGAAGTCACTAGGAGGAAGGACATGCGGCGGTGGTTTTGGGTTTGGAGGAGGAGACGTCGCGGAGGAGGAGCCGCTGCAGTGGAGCGTCGAGGCTTTGGAACGACATGAGGGCGGGGAGGAGCCTGCGGTGATGAAGGTTGAGCGGAGGTTCTCCATTGTCTTAATCTTCAGGTGAACGGCGGCTGCGGCGGAGGGGTGGTCTTCAAAACCCTAATCTCCCATGAGGAGAGAGAAGACTGGACTACCGTTGGTTTTTGTATGGCCTCTTGAAAAAATAGTTAAATACGTAAGGTATTTGAGAAAAAATTCAATGAATATATTTTAAAAAGTAGATTTATAAATTTGGTTTCAAATTTTTTTATCTCGGCGTATAACGTGGGAAATCACCTAGTATATCTGTAAAATTGATGGCAAAACTGTAGTTACGAAACAAATCGAGGGGCATACGAAATATAGAACAATCAGAGGTAAAACATGATTACAAATTTAAAACTTAGATGGTTTCTCACTAATAATTTTTTATTATATAAAAATTTGTATTTTACATGTATTCAATTATATAAACTAGTTACATATACATTTGTATAATCTAGAACAGTAACAATAATATATAATTCTAATTATTTATTTCTTTAGAATTTTTTTCTACTATATATTTAAGTTAATATAACAAGAAAGATTTAGGAAATTGTTACGCTTTAAGTTAATTTAACAAATAAGTTTTCCTTTGCTAGGTTTAAGGAAAATTACTCTCAACAATTATGTTAAATCTTTTTCGTATATAAGTAGGTACACTCATAGAGCAATTACTATTATCCGATCATTAAACAACTTTGAGATCAGTTCTAGTTTCAAGCTTTTTCTTCTGATTCTCAAAGCAAATTATAACTCTCTCTTTAACCTAAAACTGCCTCTCGAAAACATAGCAGTCGTTGTTTCTCCTCTCCACTTGGCCATGGAAGGATCCACCATGAAAGGGATGAAATTCCGGGGATCGAGTTCTGGTGTAGCCTTTGAAGAATCCGGTATCATTCCAGCAAAGGAAGACAAGATGGGTACTAGTGTATTACGCTCACCCAGAGCCGAAAGACACAGGATCACTGTTAGGGGATATGACGCTTCGCTTCCTAAGGACGTTATCAAGAGAGATATTATCAAACACTTTTCTCCGTGTGGACAGATTTGTGATGCTTATCTTCTCGCACACTGGTCCAGCCCTCATACCAAATTCCATGTCCCACGGATGAAAGGATTTCCAGCTGGTTTCTTTGACTTTGCTGTCGTTTACCTTGCTGGAGAAGGTGCAGCAGAGAAGGCGGTGAAGCTTAATGGTCGATGCCAATGCGATGTGAAAGGATGTACGATTGTAGTTAATAAGGTTATGCGGGCAGGCCTTTCCCCTGACAGAAAGTCCCTCTGCCGTGGCCCGCAATAAACTCCCAGCTCGTTTTCACTCCTCCCCTCCCAAGGCTGACACAACTAAGGAGTAGAAAGCCCGATGAAGCTCTGTCTCTCTCTCCCTCTCTTGTGCTTTTAACCTGCAACCTTTTTTATCACCTTGGTTGTTCTTGTGTTATTGTGTGGATGTTTAACTAAGTTCAATAATCGTTATCTGTCTTCCTTGCTACTCAAAATGCTATGTACTTGACCTAATTATGATGTATTTGTATGTTGGACCTGAATAAGCTCAATAATCGTTATTTGCATTGTTCATTATTACCAGCCTTGTACTGTTCGATTGATTAGCTAGCAAAAAAAAAGCATTATCATGTTTGTTCTAGTTTGTGCTTCAAATCCGGTCTCTTTGGTTGGGTAGAACTGAAATTTGGTAAAGAACACATATTCTCTTTCTCCACTGTTTGTTGGTCTGTTGCTTAAAGCCAAATCCCTAGATTTAGCCGATGAGAATATATAATAGCTTAATTAATTAGTCTATCCTAGGAGGACCGAAGTTAAAAGTCTCCTTTTTACGAGTATTTTTGGTAGCCAACAAATCCACCTTTGCTTTGGTCCGTTGAAGACAATCAGCTTAACAAATTTTTCTTACCTTTTAACGTTGTTGCAAATATTTGTTTATGGAATCTTCCTCCGATTAGTTTAACTTAAATATTGAGAAACATATGCCAACAAAAACATACCATTATGATTGAGATTAAAAATCCTTATTAGAGAAAACTACTAATAAATAAAATAGTGACAAAATATTTAAAAATATGAATCATACTCTCTCAACACATTACTAAACACATTACTAAACTTATGTTCAGGTTATATCTTCTTTTTTCCCTTTTATCTTGTGTAGTGTATGTCGATTGTTTGTTACCATCCTTCCTTAAGATACAAAGTATCAAATTGGCACCTATTTTGCTTAATTCATTTTACTCCAGTTTCGTTTCTTTAAAATGTTAATAAATTTGGACCTAATTGAGATATAGGTGTCAATTAATACTCAATTATTGAGATATCTCAATTAAGTCCAAGTTAGTCGAGTTTACGTAAATTTGAACCCAAATTCAGTGTGAGATATTCGGGTTCAATTAATACTCGAATTTACGTAAATTTGGACGTACTTGAGTATTAAATAGGCACCTTTTAGTCTCTTGCATTTCTCTGTACCAAGCAAACAGAGATTTTAAAAAGGAAGAAGATAATAGTTCTTTTGATTGATTAATGATTATCAAAAACTGGCTTCAGCCATACATATAGTTTAAGAAGAGATAATTACACCGGAATAACATGACCAAATTGATCAATAGTGAATCAAATGACTAAACCGATTGGGTAAAAGGAATTCCTATAACAAACTTGTCCTCAATAATGAAAAACTCAATACTTGGCGATAAGTCTTCGGAAATCTTTGTCCGGAGGATGCTCTTTCCATTGGACAAGAATTTTGATGACAAAAACGTTGTGATTTTTTGAATTTTTGTCCGGAGGTTGTGTTGTTGCTTTTTTTTTTTTTTTTTGTTCAAACCAAAAGCTTCATTATAAAGGAAAGGGGAACTACATCAAGGAGCCATAAGAAGAATCTTTGGCAAGTTTGTCCGCAATTACATTATCTTTCCGTTATGTTTCACGCAAAGATAATGTAATTGCGGACAAACTTGCCAAAGAAGCACTAGTTCTTCTTATGGCTCCTTGATGTAGTTCCCCTTTCCTTTATAATGAAGCTTTTGGTTTGAACAAAAAAAAAAAAAACAGTGTCTAAATGATATTTACGTTGAATTCTATATTTATTTATTTTTGTTTGTAGATGAGATCATCAAAATAGGCTATATCTATCCAAAAGAAGTTTCAAAACACCAAAGTCTGCACATGCAATCTCTATTAGCCGAATTAGACAACTCCAATGTCCGTGAAAATAAATCCTAATGGTCACGTACCGATCAATGTCCATCTCCATGACCCGCACGCGATGAAGAACTGCCTCCTACGCTGCTCTTGATCTCGTTGAGCGCCTTTTGATCCCACACCCCTTTTTCTATTTCTTTTACACGTAAAATAATTTCAAAATACGTTTAATTGAAAACCAAAGTTATTAACCGAACCACATACATTTTTCAGGATTTTTTTTCTTGGTCTAGTTAAACTCGTAAGTTTTTCATATTGTAATTTGTAAATTCATGTATTTATATGTCGAGAACATGCCCTAAAGTTAGACGAGTTGCGTCGCTAATTTGGAATTAAGACTAAGAAACCTATTGATTCGGTATACACGTTTATTAGTAGAAGATACTATCTTGACCCAAAAAACATATATTTTATAACGAAAGAAAAAACAAACATGTCATCCTCTTCCTTACGACGCTTTGGTTTTACTACATTTTAGTTCAATTTGCACTCAAATTTTATTTTTTAGGTGAACCGATGAAATTCGTATAAATATTTAGTCTGATATATGTTTTCAGATTAATTCTACCTATAATTTTAGTTAACTCATTTACTCGTTAATTATTTTTCTGTGAAGTTTCATGTTCTTCGTATCTCCATAAAAGTAATCACTAATACAAACCCATGAGTCGTTCAATGCTTTAAACAAATAATTGGAGATGGTAGCTATTACAGAATATTTCTAGCAGTTTTTTTTATATTTTTTTTGGGTCACATTTCTAGCAGTTTATTATTTTAAACTAAATGGCTATTATTCACATGCTAAGTTTTGGCCAATGGCCCAAGGTATTGGTTATTATAAACCCTAAAATGTTCCTTCTTTGGTTATCTTCTTGTTCAACCGAAGCTTGTTTCAGAAAATTCCAAGCCCTAATGTCGTCCAAAGCCAGATCTTCAACCGCCACGAACGGCGGAGACCCACCATGTAATAAAGTCAAGAAGAAGCCATCGTCGGCAACTGAACCCACCTCGATCTTGTCACTTCCTTACGATTTGCTGTTGATTTGCCTAGCTCGCGTCTCAAGAATGGACTATAAAACTCTATCCCTCGTCTCCAAAAACTTCCGAGCCATCATTGCTTCGTCGGAGATTTACGAGACACGATCACGCATAAACCCTATGGAGAAGTGTCTCTATCTTTGTTTACACTTCCCTTTAGACCCTAACACACATTGGTATACGCTCTGCCGTAAACCTAATCGAACCATAGCAAACAAGTCAAGTGACTATCTTATGGTCCAAATCCCATCTCCAAAGTATTTGCCTCCTACCAGATCGTTGAGTCTCGTAGCTGTTGGATCTAATATCTACCAAATCGGTGGCTGTGATGATGCTTTTGGATTCAATAAGAGATCTTATTCTTCTAGTGTCTTTATCCTATTGTAGCTCTCACACGTGGCACCAAGCTCCAAGCATGAGTATGAAGCGGAACTCTTCCTCTACGGCAAGTTTTGTTGATGGGAAGATTTATGTGGCAGGAGGCTGTAAAGACCTCAATTCCTCGAACTGGATTGAAGTCTTTGATCCAAAGACCGGAACTTGGAGAAATGTAACGAATCCTCGTAGTTTCAAAGTGCACGATGAGTTTAGTACTAGGTACTATTTTCCTAAAATCTTAGGACTTGAAGGAAAACTCTACATGTTTGGGGATCAGCTTATAGTTTACAATCCCAAGGAAGATAGATGGAACGCTATAGGAGTAGATAAGGAAATTTGTAGGGCAGGTGGAAAAAGGTATTGCGTCATAGATGATGTCTTGTTCTATGGCGATAAAGGCGTGTTCAGATGGTATGACTTTAAGGTACGTTTATGGAAGGAACTTAAAGGTGTTGAAGGATTGCCTGATTTACGCTACGGTTTGTATTTTAAAATGGTGGACCTTGGTGGAAAGATGGCAGTTTTGTGGGATGGGTATGAGTATAATCAGAATGGTGATGATATTGAAATTAATATTTGGTGTGCTGAGATTGCGCTAGAAAGGCGAGATGGAGATGAGATTTGGGGGAAGGTTGAGTGGGTTGATTGCGTGCTTATAGTCCCCGTGTCTTGTACCTGGTCCGTTGCTCCTTCTGCTTCTGTTTGATGAAATGATTATTCATGAGAACTTGCTTGAACGGTTATTGCGGTTAAACTTATTTTGTGACCAATATCTTTGAAACGTTCTATATTGTGTTGAATGAAAAAGAAAAATTCGCTTTTACATTCATGAGAAGACATACCTATAATTTTCTTGTCAATACAATAATATTCAGTACATAATCCAAGAAATTTAATCAGAAGTATTAAATAAATTTGCACATAGAATGGATCATATATTTTTATATAAAGTTATCGGAAAAATGCCTCAATAATAACTTCACATTCCCATTGAGTCGAATTATAATTTTAGAACAACTCCATTGACTTCCTCTTCTTTGACGGGAAAGCGGATCTTGTTGAGAACCTTTTGGTCCCAAACCCCTTCTCCTATTTCTTATCCACCAAAAGAAATCGAATTTAATTTCTAAGACATAGGAAATTGAATCGAGAGAGGAAAGAAGAAGTTTCTCATAACTAGAAGAAACTTACTTCTGTCGAGAGATTCATAACCGTATGGTAATCTGGCGAAGACTGTGTACGATGATGCCCAGCACAAGAGGATAAGCAAAGCTATTAACCGAACCATGTACATTATTTAAAGGATTTTTTGCGGTGTTGGGTTCTAATCAGTTTGATCAATTTGTACTTTGTAAAGGACATGCATGCACTTGTAAGTTTTTTTTTTTTTTTTGCTAACTTTACACTTGTTAGTTAGGTGGGTTTACGTCGTTAATTTCGAATAAGACTAAGAAAATATTAATTTAGTTTCATTAATGACGTTTATTCCTAGATTTAGACTCAGAATTTTTTTGACTCTTGAGTTTCTTGTATGAATCTGCATTGGTCCAACTTCATTTTCTCCTCAATATATTTTATCATGAAAGGAAAAAACAAGGGAAAACCCCAGAAAAATAGGGAAATTTGGAAAAATAGGCTACATTGAACTTGACTTTGTCCAAATATTCTTTTGTATATTTTTGCCAGTTTTTATCCAAAATACACATTGAAAAAATAAATAAAGAAAACATAAAGAATAGACTTATGTATATATCCAAAAAAATTTTAACTTGAAAACAATGGTGAAAAATAATTATATTGTTTTTTTCTATGTAGAATTGATATTCTACGTCTACGGATCGGTAGATGAGTAGTTATACTAGATGCTATATGTCCTAAAGTGCTAGAGAATATTTGTTCTGCTAATTGCACTTACTTACAATAAATTCAAAATATCCATTCTACCGCTCTTTAAATCTTCAACCCGTCTCAGAATACAAGTTCTACCATTGTGTCTATCATCTACTTGAATGTAAAACGTGTTTTCTAGAAAATTAGTTAAATATTCTCGCGGGTCTCATGGGTCGCTCGGGCAAAAAACAAAGAAACCTATGGCGGGATGGGTCAAATGAGTTGGATTGGCTCATTCTGATAGTTTTAGACAAAGTCATGTAATTAAAAGTGTATTGGGACAAAAAGAAGTTCAAAGTGTCCTAATTTTCTAAATTTCTCTGAAAAATATCCTAACTCAATCATATATGTCGTCTTCTTCATTATAACGTCTTCTATTTTATGAGATGATGTTAAATTTTAGTCCAATTTGTACTTAAATCTCCTTTTTAACTGAACAATCAAATTCGTAAAGATGATTTATTCTGAATTTTTGAATCGTTCAATGCATTAAACAAATTTCAGAAATTGGAGAATTTAAAATTGCTTGAAATAAGAGAATTTAAAATTGGAGTACGAATTACAGAAAATATTTTAGTAACTTATTATTCGAAACTAAAAATTAAGGATCATTATTCACAAGCTAACTTCTGGCCCATGGGCCAAGGTATCGGTTAATTTCCCCCACGATCTCCGTAATTTCGGAAACCCTAAAACGGTTTTTCTTTTCTTTCTTTCTATAAAATCCTAAAAAGTCCCTTCCTTGATTATCTTCTCCAAGTCCAATCGAAACTTGTTTCAGAAAAAAAAATCTCTCCTATGTCTTCAAAAGCCAGATCTTCAACCGCCACGTACGGCAAAGATCCACCGAAGAAGTCATCGCCGACGACAGAACCTATCTCGATCTTGTCACTTCCTCACCTTTTGCTTCTGGACTGCTTATCACGAGTCTCAAGATTGAACTATCCAACTCTCTCCCTCGTCTGCCAAAAATTCCGATCCGTCATTGCTTCAATGGAACTTTACGAGACACGATCACGCTTAAACCGTACTGAGAAGTGTCTCTATGTTTGCTTACACTTCTCTCTCAACCCTAAGACAATGTGGTTCACTCTCCATCGAAACCCTAAACGAACCGTAACCAACACGTCAAGTGATTATCTTCTGTTCCAAATCCCATCTCCCGATCATTTGCTTCCTCTGCAGTCGTCGAGTTTTGTAGCCGTTGGATCTAATATTTACAGAATCGGTGGCGCCGATAAATACAAACCATGGAAGCGGACCTATTCTTCTAGTGTATCTTTTCTTGATTGTCGATCTCACACGTGGCACCAGGCTCCAAGCATGAGTATGAAGCGGAACTCTTCCTCAACGGCAAGTTTTGTTGATGGGAAGATGTATGTGGCTGGAGAGTGCGAAGAAAAACTATTAAGTTATCCGAACTGGATCGAAGCGTTTGATCCAAAGACTCAAACTTGGGGGAATGTGACAAACCCTCGTATTCTTGAACTACATCATGAGCATAGGGATAAGCCTTTTGTTACCAAAAGCTTTGAACTTGAAGGAAAACTCTATGTAGTTGGGGATGATAGTGCGGTTTACAATTCCAAGGTAGGTACATGGAGCGCGATAGGAGAGAATAGGTCTATGTCTTGGGCTGTAAGACATCGTTATTGCGTTGTAGACGATGTCTTGTTTTATTGGGATGAACATGAAGGAGTGTTCAAATGGTATGACTTTAAGGTGAGTTTGTGGAAGGAATTGAAAGGTGTTGAAGGATTGCCTGAGTTTCCCGAGCGAAAGATTCGTAAACTGGTGGATCTTGGTGGCAAAATGGCGGTTTTGTGGGAAAAGTATGAGTATACTCTGTACTGTCAAGATGTTCGTATTTGGTGTGCCGAGATTGCGCTTGAAAGGCGCGATGGTGATGAGATTTGGGGAAAGGTTTAGTGGTCCGATGTTTTGCTTATGGTTCCCTTGCAGGAGAATTGTATGTATGCCTCGATCGATGCTCTTTCTACTTTTGTTTGATGAAAAGACTATTCATGAGGACATGCTTGAAGGTTTTCTTTTATTGCGGGTAATTTCATTTTGTTTTGAATATTTGCGTTTTCTTTGTTTTGGTTTTTAGCCGAATGGTTTCATTTATAAACATACGCATCCACTTGTAGACGATTTGGATTCTTTTGAACATGTTCTTGAAAACACTTTTTTTTGTAGTACAAACTTTACATTTCTCTTTGCACTCATAAGAATAACTAAAACAAGTACACAGTTAGTGTTTGTTTTGTCTGTTGTACCATTCTTTGATATCTCACTAAAGATTTAGAAAAAGAAGGTGTTCATATCTTGTACTGATTTGCTGGTTGTCCCCCTGCCGGATGATAATTGTATGTATGCCTCTTTCTGCTTGTGTTTGATGAAACGACTATTCATGAGAACTTGCTTAATGGTTATTGCGGATAATTTCTTTTGTTTTGAATATTTGCGGATTTTTCTTTGTTTTTCGCCTTTCTCTATTGGATATGACTATGTGATGATGGTTTTTTCATGTTATTAGTCGAATGTAATTGTCATTGTTTCACTTCTAGACATATATATGCATCTATTTGTAGACTACTAATTATAGCTTATTTTGACAAAATATCCTCGAAAACACTTTTATTTGTTGCACAAACTAGATAGTACAATACAAAAGATATATGAGAAGATATAATTGGAATAGGTTAGTCAATAAAAATTGTTCAACTACATAATTCAAGGAAAAAATTATTTAAAAGGTAGGTTAAGCAGATTTACACACCTGAATCAACATATATTTTTATTCATATGAATGAAAACTACCGGAACAATTAATGACTTCTCTGAGATGTTACATTTCTCATTCAGCCGAATCTGAATCTTTGGAACAACCTAAATTTCCGTGAAAATAATTCTCAATTGTCACTCACCAATTAGTTGTCGCTAAAATTTGGGACCTCCAAGTCGATAATTTCGTCCTTGCCCCGCAGGCGGGGATCTGCTGGGTTTTACAACACCCTTGATCTCGTTGAGGATCTTTTGATCCCAAACCTTATTTCCTAATTCTTTTCCAACAAAACAAAACTTTAGATACTATTTCAAAGAATTAGAAAACCGAATCTAAAATACGAAAATAAGAAGTTTCACATGATTAGAACTTACTTGTATTGAGAGATTTGTAATCGTATTGTACTCGAGCGAAGACTGTGATTGATGATGCAAACAACAGGAGAATAATCAAACTTATTAACCGAACCACATACATTTTTCTTGTAGGATTTTTTTGCTTGTTGGTCTATAACCTGTTTGATAAAATATCGTAATTTGTTAGCTCTGGTATTTATATGTAGAGAAGATGTACTAATTAACTTTAGGTCGTTAATTTGGAATCCATGCAAAGAAAAATCTTGATTTTGAATTGGTAAATTCCTAAAACACGTGGAAGAAGACATTTTGACTCTTTGAATATCTTGTTTCTGAATCTGAATTGGTCCAACTTCGCATTTTCCCTCCTATATACATTATGTGGAGAACAAGTCCAAGGAAAAAGAAATGAAAAAAGGAAAAAAAAATATACGTTTTTTTGTCGTCGTTTTCATTAGGACAGCTTTAATGTTTGATGTGGTTAAAGACATTTAATTCAATTTGCTCCCAATTTTCTTGTTACGTAAACTAAGAAAATTCTAAACAATAAAATAAGTCTTCAGGTAATTAAATGTTTTCAGATTGATTTTAGCTCAAATTTTAATGAAATTTCTCGTAAAATTATACTTTCTTCGTATGAAGATTATCAGTAATGTACCTATAAGCCGTTCAAAGCATCAAAGAGCTTTCTATTTGGACCTAAAAATAGTATTCTAAAGTTTCAAAAAAAAAAAAAAAAAATATATATATATATATATATTGTGAATAAAAACGACAAACTTTTCTATTGCTTTTGTTATTTATAAATTAAAAGCCCATCATTATTCGCATCCTAATTTTACTAGCTTCACGCGCAAGAAGAACGCGTCAATCTCACGTCCCCGTGAACTCTGAAACCTTAAAATTTTCCTCCTTTGATATTCTCCTCCGACCAAATGTCGTCGAAAGCGAGATCTTCCGCCGCCGCTCACGGCGGCCAACCACCGCGTAAGAGAAGAAAGAATAAAAACCGATCTCCAACAACAAAACCGATCTCGATCTCATCACTTCCTTACAATCTACTCCTGAATTGCTTATCTCGAGTCTCTAGATCGTATTACCCAACTCTCTCACTCGTCTCCAAACAATTCCGATCAATCGTATCTTCACCGGAGCTTTACGAATTCCGATCACTCATGAACCGAACCGAAAGCTGTCTCTATCTCTGTTTACGTTACCCTCGTCAACCTAACACGTACTGGTTCACTCTGGTCCGAAAACCTAATCAAACCCTAACCAAAACCAAATCAAGTTCCAATCTTTTTATCCAAATCCTATCTCCACATTTATCTCCGGTTCAATCAACGAGTCTTGTATCCGTTGGTTCTAACATCTACAAAATCGGTGGCTACATGCCCTCTTCGTCTAGAGTCTCTGTTCTTGATTGCAGGTTTAACACGTGGCGTAAAGCTCCGAGAATGCGAATGAAACGAAGCTCGCCGTCTTCGAGTGTACTCGACGGGAAGATTTATGTTGCAGGAGGATGTAGAGACGTGAGTTCGTCGAATTGGGTTGAGGTTTTTGATCCAAAGACTCAAACTTGGGGGAATTTGACGAATCCCGGTACCGAGAGACGCGATGAAAACGAAGTTAGTATCGTAGGAATCGGTGGGAAGTTGTATTTGTTTGGTGATGAGTATGTGGTTTATGATCCTGAGGAATGTAAGTGGAATTCGTTAGGAGTTGATGCGCCGTTAGTGGCGTGCGGAGTTCACGTTTGCCATGGTGTGGTTAATGATGTGTTGTTCTTTTGGTATGATGGTGTTTTTAATTGGTATGATTGTAAGGCTAGTTTATGGAAGATTTTGAATGGTTGTGAAGGTTTGCCTGATTTTCGTCGTCGTGAGTATTGTAAAATTGTGGATTTTGGTGGGAAAATGGCGGTTTTGTGGGATGGTTATGTTGGTACTGCTGGTTGTGATCAGGGGAAGGTGATTTGGTGTGCTGAGATTTCACAAAAGTTGAGTGGTTTGATGTTGTGCTTAAACTTCACTGGTCATGTCGCTTGTTCGATGCGGATGTTCTTTCTGCTACTGTTTGATGAAAGAATCATTTACTAGTGCGGGTAATTTCGTTTTGTTTTGAATATTTGCGTTCTTGAGGTGTTTCATTTCTCTTAGTATGTATGTGATCTATAATGAATAATTGCTTCATAGAGTACAATTGAAATTGTTTCACTTTTGAACATATGCACTCTCACTTATAGATTATTTAGTTTGTTTTGTGACGTCGATTAACCAAAATGTCTACTAGTGAAAATGTCCGAACCCGAACCGACTGTCTTGCAACAAGATCTTGAGCATCATATTTTATCTTTTCTCATGTAAGTCAAACAAAACGTCTAGAAAAAAGGGTAAGGTTTGTTGTACATTCACAAGATTAAGTAACACAGGTTACATAGTTAGTGTATTCTTTGTCTATTGTACCATCCTTTGAGTTTTTTCCCTTCGAACCACAAGAATAACAAAATACTTAGTAAAACCTTCGAATCTAGTTATATTTTTTTTCGCAGAGAAATAAATATTGAGAAAAAAGTTGCATGTTTTTTTCTTTTGCTAATGGGTATTCATGACATTTAAATGAAAGAAGGAAAAAAGTTTTACAAGAGGACCAAAATTTAAGGGATCTAGGAGGAGAGACAAAGCCGATCATATCTTAACCTCGATCGAGCTCAATCTAAACATATGGATTGCCAAGGCGAAATTAAATAATAATATTGTGATATACATAAAAACTAAATCAATAGTAATAATATACCTCCAGATAATATCATATGAAAAAAATACCATGTATGTCTTGATACCAAATCATCCACATCATGAACTCCGGATTGAACACAAAATAGAAAGAATAATCTACAAAAAAAAAACAGAAATCAATTAATAATTTATAAACAAATCCAATTAATTAAACGTGCTCAAAGAAAAAAAAATTAATATACAGGGAACATTACCTATAACAATAGGTAGACGACGATGACTTACTGTAAAATATTGAGAGCCATTGAACGAACCTATTAAATGAATATAGCATATGGAAAAAGATCGGACCAAAACATCACGTCAAAATATTAATAATAATTAAGAAAAACTTTAAAAACTATCCATGAATCATGATATAGTTAGTATATGAGTATTGGCTTTATGAATCATGATCGTGTATATATATATATATTAGGCTGCAAGGAATCGGGTAATTTGGTAGTGGCAGAAAAATAACGTTAAACAAAAAAAAAACGTCAAAAAACCCAAAACATCATGGTATTATCTTTTTCTCAAAAAAAAAAAAAATCATGGTATTAGGAAGTAGAAGAAAGTTACAGAAGATTTTACATAAACAAAACTCAAAAAAAATAACGGATTTAAAAGAAACAAACAAACGTTGAAGCAAATTTTACTGAAAACAGAAAAACCAATGATTTGTTTACTGAAATCAATAATATAATTGAAAGAGAATTACATCTCTAATAATCTCCTGCTGGATTTTCCTCACTTTTTTGGTACAATGTGCTTTTTCGATTACATCCCACCTCTCGACGCCTGAACATCTCATAATCAACGCTTCAGCTTTAGCGATCGTAACCTTCAGACGCTGTAGCACAGGCCTTTGTGATGATTCTTTCTTTATGATTATCGAACTCAGATAATCTATCGTACATGCGAGCTCTTTAAACACATGTTTGAACTCCGACGCATTTTTTGCCTCTGCAATCAATTTTTCCAGACCAATAGAGACTAAAGCTCCCACAATAGCACCTGTGAACAACGACGCTTCAGCCATCCTTGTGTTTCTCTTCTCTTTCAGATAAAAAGCTCACAAATTTAGCCAGAATAGAGAAAGCCCAGGTTCTTTAAAAATGAAAACGAACTCCCAGATTTACTCTCTAGATTCTCAATTTCGCTAACATGTTAAGTGGGAAGCAATAGTAAAGACCAGAGATGGAAGACGAATTCAAACACGTTTTCATTTATTGCAAACCAAGCTCTGTAATCATTGACTTCCTGCGAACTTAAAAACTCCAAATTGCGTTTTCATTTTGGCGTGTTCTTTTATTCTGACCAACGTTTAAAGTGGACCCACTCAAATGAACCTTCTCATTGGTGAGACTTTTAGAACATCTCCATCCCTAACCCCGGGTGGTGTTCTTATAATATAAAATTATTAAAACACACATTCTCTCTTCCTTTTACTTAACTTTATACATTGTCTTTTATATTTTTACTCAACTTTTATTAATTTTATATTTAAACACTCTCTCTTCTCCACAAAAACATTCTCCAAAAGATCTAATATTAGATCCCTCTCTCTCCAAAAGATCTAATTTTATACTTAACACACTCTTTTTCTTCCTTTTACTCAAATTTTATATTTCAATATACCCCACAAAAAACACTCTCTTTCTTCTTTTTACTCAAATTTAATTAATTTTTTATACTTTAGACCCCATATTTAGACACTATAGTGTGAGCAATGGAGATGCCCTTAGAACAAGTTCATTGCACACACAGAGGTCTAATTAGTGGGTCTTAACATTAAAATACTCCTTCTGTTTGTTTTTTAAGTAATATTTTAGGAGTTATTTTTTTTCCATTTGATGTTTTCACTTACGAATGCACGATTAATTGAATTTTTAATGTTTTTGACTCTTTAAATTCCGCAGATTGAACTATTAGTGGTTAAAATGTCTTGCATAAATAAAACATATTGTTTTATTTCAAAAAACAAGATAAATTTAATGATTTCTTAGTAAGAGTGTAGAAACCTTAAACATCATATAAAAACAAACGGAAGGAGTATAATTAATCAAAAGCATTGGAGATCCAAAACATAGTAAAAGTGTAATATTGGATCTTTTTTAGCACATAAGACCCGCCGACGTGGCATCGTCTCATTGGCTTATGAAAAAGGAAAAATTGCTAAATTAGACCATATTTAGTGGTAAAGTGTCCCAACAAAATTTATTTATTTTTATATAAAAAAGTCTCATTAGGATTTTAAATTTTCAAATCCCAAATATAATCTTAATTTAAAATTACTAATGATATTTTTTTAATTTTTATAAAAATTTAAAAAATCAGAAAATGAAATACAATAATTTTTTATTATAAATCAGGAAAGGAAAACAAATAATAATATTTATTTGAATAACGAAATTAAATTAAAAACAAAAAATTAAAATAATCAGAAAAATAACTCCAAGAAACTGTTGTATTATAAATTTGAAAAAAGAAAAATAATATAAAATAACATATATTTGAAAACGAAATTAAATTAAATAAATAAAAAATAAAAAAAATCAGAAAGTACAATAAACTGTTATATTATAAATCTGAAAATGAAAAAACAAATGCGTATTTATATATGAAAACCTAAATTTTAGGAATAACTTTATTTCGGAATTTATTTATTTTAGGATTTATTTCTGAACTTATTAAATTTACCATTTATTTCGGAATTTATTAATTTGAAAATAAAATTAAACAAACGTTAATGGGATCTTCTACAAACAAGCATATAAATCTACTAATAAACATTTTTTTTTTTTTTGGTCAAAAACTAATAAACATAACTGATGAATTTAAATCAATATTTTTCGTAGTCTAAATTCAAACTAACTACGTAAACCCACCTAACATTTAGAGAGTAGGCATTTGTAGGCATGTTAGGTGGGTTTACGTAGTTAGTTTGAATTTAGACTAGGAAAAATATTGATTTAAATTCATTAGTTATGTTTATAGTAGATTTATATGCTTGTTTGTAGAAGATCCTATTAACGTTTGTTTTGAATATTTGTGTTCTTGAGGTGTTTCATTTCTCTTAGTATGTATGTGACTATAATGAATAATTGCTTCATAGAATACAATTTAAATTCTTTCACTTTTGAACATATGCACTCTCACTTATAGATTACTTAGCTTGTTTTGTGACGTTGATTAACCAAAATGTCTACTAGTGAAAATGTCTGAAACCGACTCTCTTGCAAAAAGATCTTGAGCATCATATTTTATCTTTTCTCATGTAAGTCAAACAAAACGCTTAGAAAAAAAGGTAAGGTTTTGTTGTACATTCACAAGATTAAGTAACACAAGATACATAGTTAGTGTATTCTTTGTCTATTGTACCATCCTTTGAGTTTTTTTTTCGATGATGGAATAAATGGTCAAGTTGCAGAAAAAAAAGAGATTCTGTTTGAGGTAAAAAGCTGTACTCATGTCATGAGCGAACCAACAAATAAATTGTTTATCTAAGTCTTCCGTGACGGCTAACTATTTTCTTTTAATATATTTTCTTGTGTGGAAAAAGTCACAAATAAAAAGACTGAATATTATGACAAAAACTTGTTATTGGATGATCTAACTATACACAAAAACCGTGTTGATTTTTCTTCTCTAACTAAAAGAAACCATTTCGTCGCCATGAATGACGATGAAGCAGCGCTTGAGGAGAAGAAGACGGAACCATTAGCAATCTCGCCGACCACGAATCTGCCTCTTCCTGATGATGTACTTTTGAGCTCCCTAAGCCGCATTTCGAGGTTGTATTACCCAACTTTTTCCCTCGTCTCCAAGAGTTTCCGCTCTCTCGTTACTTCACCTGAGCTTTATCAGACGAACATCCTTGGCCTTGCCGAAAGTTATCTCTACGTGTGTTTACGATCACTTACCGACTCAAGCCTCCGATGCAGGGCCGGCCCAAGTACTTTTAATGCCTAAAGCCCAGTAAAATTGATGCCCATATGAAAAACAAAAAACAGGGCGAAATTACTTATCCTGAGCCTCGAACCGTAGACATTGATGTAAACTTAGTACGTCCGAACCACTATGCCACGACACATTTATACAAACTGGTGCCCTTAAATTATATATAATCATGTGCTGCCTAACGCACCATGCTTCATGGACGTTAGCCATGGGCCGGGCCTGCTCCGATGGTTCACCCTCTCCCGGGTACCGGATAAAAAACTAACTAATTTCTCAGGTGGACATTTATTGGTCCCAACCTTATCTAGACATGCTCCTCCTGCTCACTGGTCTAGTGTAGTCGCGGTTGATTCTAATATATACGCTATTGGAGGGCCCATCAACAATGGGCCTTCTTCTAGAGTATCGTTCTTGGATTGTCAGTGTGACACATGGCGCATAGCTCCACCTATGCGGGTGGCTCGGAACTATCCAACCGCGAGTGTTCTTGATGGGAAGATATACGTAGCAGGAGGCTGCGAAGACTGTGACTCATTTAATTGTATAGAGGTTTTTGACCCAAAGATCCAAACTTGGGAGTCTGTGGCAAGTCCTGGCACTGAGAGATGCGAGAGGCTTGTATACAAAAGCGTAGGGATCGAAGGGAAGTTTCACTTGTTTGGTGGTGCGGGTCATGTGGCTTACGACCCGAAAGACGGTAAATGGGACTCGGTTGGGATGGATATGGATATGGGTCAGGCATGGGTTTCTTATTGTGTCATAAAGAATATATTGTTTTATTATCATGATAAAGATAGAGAGTTTAAATGGTATGATTATAAAGCAAGATTGTGGAGAAAATTGATGGGTTTGGAACGACTAATTAAGTTTTTGTGCTATAGCCGTGTTAACTTGGCGGATTATGGTGGAAAGATGGCGGTTTTATGGGACACTTTTGTGCCTTCTAGTGGCTCTAAAAACAAGATGGTTTGGTGTGCAGAGATCACGCTTGAGAGAAATGACGACTCGTACGAGATTATTGGTAAGATTGAGTGGTTTGATGTTGTGCTTAGAGTTTCCAAATCATATGAATTAGTTCATGTTCTTGCTGTTACAGTCTGATCTAATGGATGAGTTTCTTGTTGTCTTTAGCTTAGTTTTTTCACTTGTAAACGTTTTTTGAAATCATGTTGAGATTTTTGTTGATTAAACGTATTTTGTGCCGGAAACTGCTACAATGCATTTGAAACACCCTTTTTGGTTAACTTACCTAATTATGTAACTACTACTTTATTGTGGAGTCATCCACATTGTGTGATAATTGTTTGGAGAGAGAGAGTGTGTGAGAGAGAGAAAGAGAAAGAGTATGAGAGAGAGAGTGTGTGTGTGTGAGAGAGAGAGAGATTCTTAAAGAGAAATTGAATCATTGTTTCTCTACAGTCGGAGAAGAAGTAGAAAATACAAAACATCTTGATAGATACTTATATTGGTATGTCTTCTCCGGAGAAAAAAATGAGGAAGAAGACAACGAAGGAGAAACCGTTGTTGGTGCTACCCCTTACAACCCAAAATCTGTCACTTCCGGATGATTACTCGTGAGTTGCTTTGCACGAGTCTCTAGATTGTACTATCCAACTCTCTCACTCGTCTCCAAGGGCTTTCGATCTCTCCTTGCTTCACCGGAGCTTTACAAGACTCGATCCTCTTTAGGCAACACCGAGAGCTGTCTCTACGTGTGCCTAAAGTTCCCTCATAAACCTAACCCTCGCTGGTTCACTCTCAACCAGAAACCAACCCTAACCAATGACATTAGGAAGAAAAATAAGTCGAGTGGGTATGTTTTGGCTTCAGTCTCGGTTCCACATTCTCCTCCTGTGCATTGTTCTGGTCTTGTAGTGGTTGGTTCTAACATCTACAACATTGGCGGACCTATCAACAAGGAGCCATCGTCTACCGTCTCGTTCCTAGACTGTCTGTCTCACACTTGGCTCAAAGCTCCAAGAATGCAAGTGGACCGGAGTTATCCATCTGCTAATGTTCTTGATGGAAAGATATATGTAGCAGGAGGATGCAAAGAGGGCAATGCCTTTAATTGGATGGAGGTTTTTGATCCAAAAACCCAAACTTGGGGGACCGTGTTGTGCCCTTTTGGAGATATATGCGAAAATCGGATCGGCAGGAGCGCGGTGATTGATGGAGAGATATATGTACTTGGGGCTAATAAGGGTGTCACTTACAAGCCAAAAGAAGAGAAATGGGAAGCAGTAAGAACAATGAATTATTTGGATTTAGGATGGTCATGTCTTTCGTATTGCGGGATAGATAACATACTATATTGTTATAGTAATCTAGATGGAATCAAATGGTACAACTCTAAGATAGGACGTTGGACACGTTTGATGGGTTTATCACGACTGCCTAAGTTTGCGGATTACAGTTGTGTTAAATTGGCGGATTATGGTGGAAAGTTGGCGGTTTTGTGGGACAAGTACTTACCTTCTAGTGGCAATGAAATTAAGATGATTTGGTGTGCGGTGATTACGCTTAAAAGACGCAACAATCAAAAGATGTGTGGAAAGATCGAGTGGTTTGATGCAGTTCTTAATGTCCCTAAGTCTTATGAATTAGTGTGTGCTCTTTCTCCTACTGTTTGATGAATTACATTATAGAATTCCATTCATTTTTTTTTGTTATCTGGAAAATTCCATTAGACATGGTGTACAATCATGCTGAAATACAAGGGTGGGATACATTGGTATGATACAAATGGAAACAGATCCTGAGACTAAGCTGGCGGATAAACGTGTAAAATCCCGGAGACAAACCCCTAACAAGGGAAACAAGTAGGAATCCTAGAAACATAAACTAAAACAAAAAGAAGCTATAAAGGGTCAAACAGTCAAAAACAACAACAAAAGTTTTGCATAGAAACTTGAAAATATCACTTAAATTGAAACAATGGAAACATCAAAATTAATGAAAGGAGTACTTTGTTCATATACAAGATCAAAGTTGTCATTTTCTTTGCTGACTCGATCTAAGAAGAAAAGCATGTGACTTTAGCTCTTGTTAATTAATGGACATGAAATTAGCCCATTAAGATTCAACTAAGAAGCTTTTAAGTACTATTTCCAAATTGAGCCCAAAATGATATTTTTCCTAAGCAAGTAACTTGGCAGTCAAGACAAGTAACAAAACCCCTAAAATTCCCTCACTGAATCTTTTGTGCTGCAGACGGAGAAAAAAACAGAAGATTTTGTTTCGTTCGCCAATGTCTTCACCAGAGAAGAAGAGGAAGGTGCACAAGAAGAAATCTTCGTTAGTACTTGCACAAAATCTGCAATTTTTGTCACTTCCTGATGAGTTGGTATTGAGCTGCTTAGCCTGCATATCGAAATCTCTCTCTCTAGTCTGCAAGAGCTTTCGATCTCTCCTTGCTTCACCAGAGCTTTACCAGACTCGATCACTCTTAAACCGCACCGAGAGTTTTCTCTATGTGTGCATACAATTCCATCCTGACCTTAACCCTAAGCTCCGCTGGTTCACCCTCTGTAGGAGACCTAATCGATCACTGAAAAATAACCCACGGAAAAAGAAGAAACCAATTCGAAATATATTGGTCCCAATCTCATCTCCCTGTCTTGCTGAAGCGTACTCATCGAGTCATGTCGTTGTTAGTTCTAACATCTACGAAATTGGTGGAACCATCAATGGCGTGCCTTCCTCTAGCGTCTCGGTTCTAGATTGCCGGTCTCACACAAGGTACGAGATCCCAAACATGTGGAAGAAGCGGAAATACCATCAAATTATGTCATTGATGGAAAGATATATGTAGTGGGTTTGATCCAAAAACCCAAACTTGGAAGCGTGTGTCAAGCCCTGGTACGGAGATATACATGGATGGGTATATTGAAACCTTAGTGATTGATGGAAAGCAATATATGTATGGTCGTACAAATGTGGTTTACGACCCAAAAGATGGTACATTTGAACCCATAATCAAAAATATGTTTAAGGGATTGGAAAATTCTCCCCACTGCGTGATAAATAACGTGTTGTTCATTTTTCTTTACAAAGGAGTCTTCAAATGGTATGACACTAAGGTAAGAAAGTGGAGAAATTTGAAGGGTTTGAAAGGACTGGCTAAATTTACTAGTTATAGCACTCTTGAATTGGCGGATTATGGTGGAAATATGGTGGTTTTTTGGGACGAGTGTGTGCCCCATATAAAGAGGAAGAGGATATGGTGTGCGGAGATTGCCCTTGAAAGGTGTAACAATGAAGATGAGATTTCATGGAAGGTTGTGTGGTTTGATGTTGTGCTTGAAGTCCCCATCCGTTGTGAAATCGTGAGTATTCTAGCTGCTACTTTTTGATATATGAACTTTTGCGGGTAGTATCGTTAGATTTTTAACTCTTGATGGACGATTTAACTCTTGATGGATGATTGTCTCGCGTTTTTTTAACTTATAAACTTCTACTCGCATTTAGAACCTTGTTGAGATTTTTTAATAGTTAAGCTTATTTTGCACCAGCGAGCGGTAAGATGCATTTGCAATTCTAGATTCTTTAGGAAATAAAAGTATAACAAGATACATACTTGAAGAATGTTTGGTATGTTTCTGTTTACATTCACAAGAATGAATAACGCGTAATTGGTGTTTGTTTCTCTACACCATCCTCTTGGCTTTCTCATTGACGTAATGAGTGTGCAAGTAGCTGAAAAATGGGGTTTTGTTGGTTAAGATATAGATTTTCTCAAGCCATTTTTTGTTTGTTTTGTCTTTTTTTTTTCTTTTTTCTCAACTGTATTAAGTTTTGGTGTTTTAACCCATAATTTTTCCGTTGCTCGACGATAATTTTTCTCTGGAAATTATTCTCCATCTAAGTTGACTCAAAGTAGGATTCTACTTTCATAAATCCAAAAATCACTTGGTGTTTTTCTGTTCTTAAAATCAAACATAGCATAATACAATTATGCATATATATGTTTGCAAACATGACTCAAGAAGAGAGAAAAATCCCCAAATTACGCTTTTCAACTCCTTCGAACCACAAGAATAACAAAATACATAGTAAAACCTTCGAATATAGTTATCTCTTTGTTTTACTTTTACACCTAGTTATCTCTTATATATATATATATTTTTTTTTGGCAGAGAAATAAATATTGAAAAAAAATTCACATGTTTTTTTTTCTTTTGGTATTCAGTGACATTTAATGCATGAAAGAAGGAAAAAAGTTTTAGAAGAGTACCAAAATTTAAGGGTTCTAGGAGGAGAGACAAAGCCGATCATCTCTTAATCTCGATCAACCTCGATCGAGCTCAATCCTTTTCTGGATTTTGGAAATTACTTGTGATCAGTCGAAGAGTATAAGCCGATCCGAAGAAGTTTTAGGATTGTTCCTCTTTATCCACATGGTATATATTTTTGCTTGCCACGCGAGAAGGACGATTCATCAACTTAAACGAGTGAAATGTTCCACTCCAAATACAAGCTATAGTTCAGATAGAAATATATATAGATCGATGAAACAGTTGAATTTTTTATTTTTATTTTTGCGAAATACCATTTTATTAATTGTCAACGTTTACAACATACAACCAAGGTCATACACTTTTACAAAATATGATAGAGTGGTTAAAAGCTTGATTTTCAGAAATGTAAAAGAGCCAAACGAATCTTCCGCTTCGTTTGATTTATATAGTCCAAGTATTAAACAGATTGTGGCTAGAACATGGGTGGTGGCTGTCTACTAGCTCCTCTTGCTCGCTTTGGAACACTGCCTCTGACTCGAATCTTTCTCGCTTTAACCAACTTTTGATCCCAAACATTTTCTCCTATTTCTTTCCCAACAGTAGAAACAACAAGAACAATGTATCAACTAATTAATCGTTGAATATTGAAAGCAGAAGAAAATTCATATAAATATAGTTTTCATAGATGAAAACTTACTTTTCTTTGAAGATATAAATATAGTTTTCATAGATGAAAACTTACTTAATTTTCTTTGAAGATTCGTATGGTATTTGGGCAAAAACTGTGTTCGAAGACATCAGAAACATCAAAGTTATTAACAAATTAACGACTTTATTCATTTTTTCTTCTTCTTAAACTATATTATGAGTTTCATAACGTAAATCCGCATATACATATAGGGAGGAAGGAGCTCAAGTTACAACGATTAAATCCTTACTTTTTCTTTACTTTAGAAGTTTAATAATTATTACTATTGTCAATGACATTTTCTTAAATATAAATTACAACTACGTCAAGAAAGAAGCTTTTTAAAATTTACCTTGCTAATGATATTTTCGCTTGACCCTTTTTTTGGCTTAATCAATTCTTCTATGAATTGGTCCAGCATTTTTATGTTATATTATAAATATTTTTGTCAATGCTAACATACAAATTCTTTGATTATAAAAAGTTTATGCATTTTGACCGGGTCACCACTTAACCTAATACACAACCCTTGATTGGACATAGTTCTAATTCTTAAATTTCTTGTTTATCGAGTCGTCTCTAACTACTCCGACATTCTTTTTATGTACTCATCAAGGTCCATTATATAGAACAACTATAAAAGTACAAATTGAACCAAACAAATATATTAAAATCGTTAATCATTCAACTAATCCCCTATATATTATTTAGGAGTCGATTTGTGAAAAAATGTTTATATGTCATCTCCACAATTATTCTCACTAATACAATTGTGACATTATTTAAAAAAAATGTGACAAGACAAATTTGAATCAAAACAAGATATTTAGAAAATCTTCTATACCTAATTTTTTTAATTCTTTCCATAAATAAATCAAAAGAAATTTTATGTCGATTGAAACAATTGTGGGGAGAGGTTGAGTGGCTTGATGCGGTGCTTACTGTCCCTAAGTCTTATGAATTCGTATGTGCTCTTTCTGCTACTATTTGATGAATTGTGTTGCTAAAAAACCGATGAAAATATGTTTTCATTGTAAGAAGAAGTAAAAGCATGTTACATCGATGAGTTTTTGGTCGTCTATTGTACATATTTATATTGGCTTTCTAATTCTTAATGACTCAGTAATGAATTTGCTGAAAATTGAGCTTCTCCTAAGTATAAAATGCAAATGGCTTATTTTCCTATTTGTTTTGGTCAAGAGGAAAAGAAGACAATGTGATCAAGCAGAGTAACTGTTAAAACCAGGCACTAATAAAGCTCTCATGACACCACAACGCGTAAATTCACGAGATGTTGCGGGAAAAAAAATCTCTGGCTAACCATACCGTCTTATTTGTCTAAAAAGCTTTGGACTTGCTCAAAATCAGTTTGAGCTTATCAAAACAAACAAACTAAAATCCAATGTTCACATTTGAATACCTCAATGGTGATTTCAGTACTTGAATACAGATAGTCGTAAAAATCAAACGACTTAAATTTGGGTTTCGAGGCCCATTTAAAATTAAGCCAATCCTTAATTGAATTATCCATCAGTTTGTGCCCTAAATTTTCTCTGTGGAGAAGAAGAAGAAAACTAAAGCCGTTGCCGGAAACGACCCCAATCCCAAATCCTCATGAAATGGTAGTTACTTGCTTAGCACGCATCTCGAGATTGCACTATCCAATTCTCTCACTCGTCTCCAAGAGATTTCTATCTCTTCTTGCTTCACCGGAGCTTTACAAGATCCCGTCACTCTTAAACCGCACCGAGAGTTGTCTCTATGTGTGCTTACAGTACCGTCGTGATCCTAACGCTCGCTGGTACACTCTCTGCATGAAACCAACCCTAACCAATGACACTAATAAGGAGTATGTTTTGGCGCCAATCCAAGTTCCACATTCTCCTCCTGCGTTTTGGTCTGGTCTAGTGTCAATTGGTTCAAACATCTACAACATTGGCGTACCAATCAACAAAGCTCCTTCCTCTAGCATCTCGGTCCTGGACTGCCGGTCTCACACATGGCTCGAAGCTCCAAGTATGCATGTGGTGCGGAAGAACCCATGCACTAGTGTCGTTGATGGAAAGATTTATGTAACAGGAGGCTGCGAAGAATTGAATTCCTCCAATTGGATGGAAGTTTTCGATCCAAAAACGCAATCTTGGGAGCTTGTGTCATGCCCCTTCCCAGAGATATGCAAAAATGCGACCGGCAAGAGCGCGGTTATTGAAGGAAAAATCTACCTTTTCGGCTATAATTTTAAGGGTTTGGCTTACACGCCAAAAGAAGAGAAATGGGAAACAATAAGAGGGCCGACTTTGCCAAGAAAAGATAAATGGGGAATAATAAGGCAGAGTTATATAGAATATGTATGGCCACTGCTTTCTGATTGCGTGATAGATAACAAAGTATATCGTAATGACAATGGAATCAAATGGTATGACTCTAAGATAGGACGTTGGTTAGATTGTCTAAGTTTTGGAATGGTTATCTTAGATTTGTGGATTATGGTGGAAAATTGGCGGTTTTGTGGGACGAGTATTTACCTTCTAGTACTGGCAATCGGAATATGATGATTTGGTGCGCGGTGATTGTGCTTGAAAGACGCAGCACTGAAGAGATGTGGGGAGAGGTGGAGTCGCTTGATGCGGTGCTTACTGTCCCTGCGTCTTATAAATTCTGGTCTGCTCTTTCTGCCACCGTTTGATGAATTGACTCGGGTTTATAGTGAATCTTGAGTAATGCAGGTAGAAGGATTGGTTTAGTTTGCGTCGGGCTGCGAACGTTTTAGCTTAAGCTTTATTTTTTGTTTTTGAAACTATAACCAAATTGTTGGTGTTTTGGTTGAATACAAGTGTTCTCTTCACGTTCACATTAACTTGATGCACTCCTTCTTGCTTTGCTTCTTAGTTCTTACAATTTTATTAGTTATCAGTTATAAGTTATAACTAGGGGTGGGCATTTTACCCAAAACCGAACCAATAAAACTAGGTTCGATTTGAATTCGGTTAGACCTCAAAAACTGAATGAGTTCTATTCTTAGTATCTTTCGGTTTCGAATTCGGTTTTGAATTTATCCGAATAAAAATCGGATAATCGAATAACCCGAGACCTATGTGTCGTATACAAAACATCTCGAGTTATTTAAGATTTTTTTTCTTCTTATTTTTGGTTTGTTTTATGTTTGTTCGGATATTCCGAATTGATTGTTTTTTTTTGGGGTTATTTTCAATTTTTTCAGTTAATTTAGGTAATTTTCGGTTTGTTCAGGTCCAAAAACCAAAATTAACTGAATCAAAATAAATTTCGGTTTTCAATCCCATAAGTGATAACCAGCCTTAAATTTATATAAAATCCCTAATAATTCATCATTTTGTGACTAAGCGAGTGGACTGTGAAGTGAAGTCAAAATCCCTAATTTTACAGAAATTGAAGAAATCAAAGAGGTTTGAATTTCGTCTCCGCTAATCTCTCCAATGTCATCGTCAGTGAAGAAGAGGAAGACGACGAAGAACCAGTCTCTTAAAGAGAAGAACAAGGAGCTATCTCCAAATCCATCACTTCCCGATGATTTGCTATTAACCATCTTCGCACGCGCCTCCAGGTTGTATTACCCGACTCTCTCTCTCGTCTCTAAGACCTTTCGATCTCTCCTTGCCTTACCGGAGCTTTACCAGACCCGATCCTCTTTAGGCCGCACCGAGAGCTGTCTCTATGTCTACTTACATTTCCATCCTGACCCTACCCCTTGCTGGTACACTCTCTGCCGGAAACCTAATCCAAACATAACCAACGACATCAGTACGAGAAAGAACAAGAAGAAACCGTGTGGTTATGTTTTGGCAGCAATCCCAATGCCACATTCTCCTCCTGCGCAATGGGCTGGTCTCCTATCGGTCGGTTCAAACATCTACAACATTGGCGGACCCATCGACGACAATAACGAGTCATCGTCTCGCGTCTCGATCCTAGACTGCCGGTCGCATACTTGGCTCGACGGTCCAAAGATGCAGGTGGAGCGGAATTATCCAGCGGCTAATGTCATTGATGGTAAGATATATGTAGCAGGAGGATGCAAAGACTGTACTTCTTCGAATTGGATGGAAGTTTTCGATCCGAAAACGCAAACTTGGGAGCTTGTGTCAAGCCCTGGCGCTGAGATATGTGGCTGTAGTGTACACAAAAGCGCAGGTATTGACGAAAAAGTTTACGTTTTTGGAAGTTGTAATGGTTTGGCTTATAAACCGAAGGACGGTACATGGGAAAGGGTGGGATGGGAGATGGATTATGGTTGGGCATGGTTCTCTTATAACGTGGTTGGGAATGTGCTTTACTATTACAATAATGGAGTGTTTAAATGGTATAACACTAAGGTAAGAGCGTGGAGAAATTTGATGGGTGTGAAAGGATTGCCTAAGTTACCTAAGTATGTTGCTAGATTGGCGGATTACGGTGGAAAGATGGCTGTTTTGTGGTACAGGAATGTGCCTTCGAGTGGTTTTAAGAAGAAGACGATTTGGTGCGGGGTGATTGCGCTTGAAAGACGTAACAATGATGAAGAGATTTGGGGGAAGGTTGAGTGGTATGATGCAGTGCTCTCAGTCCCCGAGTCATGTAGAATTGAGCACGCTATGTCTGCTAGCGTTTGATGGATAATGTGATGACTTTTAGTGGTCGTGGGTAAGGTATAGCTTTCTGTTTTCGGTTTTATTGGACAAGGATGCACGTCTGCTAGTTGCTGTAAGGGCAAAGACGATTTGGTGTTTAGAGATTTCGTTTGAAAGGTGTAATAGGGAAGATTTGCGGGAAGGTCGAGCCGTTTAAAATTCCCTAGTGTTATGAATTTGTGCTTGTTCATGCTTCACTGTTTAGTTAGACATGTTTTGAGTCAATTACTGCAATTTGAACCTTGTTGAGATTTTTTAGTGATTAAAAGTTGCAGAAATATTTGGTGTCTTTCACCGTCTTATTATGGAAAATCTCACTTTTAAGGCCCATTTTGTTATTGTTATATGAGGCATATTAAGGTCAAAAGAAAAACAGAGCGTACAAAACCCTAAATTTTACTTTGAATTCATCTTCAATGGAGAAGAAGACAAAGATGACGATGACGGAGATGCCTTGGCTGCAATCAACCCCAACTCCGTCGTTTCCCGATGAGTTGCTATTGAGCATTTTCGCACGCGTCTCCAGGTTGTATTACCCGACTCTCTCGCTTGTCTCTAAGAGCGTTCGATCTCTCCTTGCTTTACCGGAACAGGTCAGTCATAAACCGGACCGATATTTGTCTCTATGTGTGTTTAATGTTTCCTTATGACTCTAGTCATCGCTGGTTCACTCTCTGCCGGAAACCGAACAAAACCCTAATCCATGAAATTGGGAAAAGGAAGAAGATGAAGCAGAATTCAAGTGAGAGTGGCAATATATTGATCCCAATACAGAATTCTCAAGCTCATTGGAAATGTGTTGCTGCAGTTGGTTCTAGTATCTACGCCATTGGCGAGGAAGCAGCTTGTTGTAGTAGAAACTACAACATTGGCAAGGGCGAAGAAGCTTACTCGTCTAGCGTCTCGATCCTGGATTGTTGGACTCACACGTGGCGCGATGGTCCAAGTATGCGTGTGAAGCGGAAATTTCCATCCGCCAATGTCGTTGATGGAAAGATATATGTAGCAGGAGGATGCAAAGACTACAAATCGTCCGATTGGATGGAAGTTTTCGATCCGAAAACACAAGCTTGGGAGATTGTAACTAGCACTCTTGCACAAAGACGGATTACCAATGTGTACGAGAGCGGAGTGATTGATGGAGAGATCTACTTGTTTGAGAATCATCAGGGTGTGATTTACAAGCCAAAAGATAATAGTTGGGAAGCGACACATGGTTTTCTTTTGAGATCTTGTTGCATTATAGGTAATGTACTATACGGTTATTGTTTCTGGATTGGAATCCAGTGGTACGACTTTACGATAGGATCATGGAACAATTTGAAGGGTGATGTTTGTTTCCTTGGTCTGCCTAAGACTTCTGGTTCTCTTGTTAGATTGGTTGACTCTGGTGAAAAGATGGCGGTTTTATGGGACGAATATCCGCCCTTGGATTTTAGAACATCCGTCCAATATGAGGAGGAAATGACAAGGCAGAATAGGGTGCTTTGGTGTGGAGTGATTAAACTTAGAAAGGTTAACTGTGATGAGATTTGGGGGGAAGTTGAGTGGGTTGATCCTGTTCTTACCGTCCCTAAGTCGTATGTTATCGAGCATGCTCTTTCTGCTACCGTTTGATACGAGAGATCGAGTTGAATGTGGTGAATCTATATCATTTTCTTGGATGATCGAGTCTTTTGGTTTTAGCAAGATTTCATTCGTTAAACCTTTGATGGTTTAGCTTACTTTGTGCTACTAAACATATATATATATATATATATATAATTGGCTTACTATTTCTGAAATAATCACTAACGAAATGGCAGAAAATTGGGTTTCTTCTTACCAAATTGGAAGTTGAGTGGTTTGATGCTCTTCTTCTTACATTACACAAGCCATATCAATTTGGTTGTCTTGTCAAATCTTTAAGCTTTCTTGGTGTTTTTTTATTAATGTAATAGACATGATTTTACTTGATGGTTAACTTATAAGGTTAATTTGCTAAGTAACAAAAAAAAAAAATTTAATAGTTAGACAACTAACCAAAATTGACTAATGTGGCTAAATTATAACCATAGGATTTAGGGTATTTGATTACAATTTTAATTATAATTTTTTTTGGGGTTATATTTGCTAATTTTCCTTCTTTTTTTTTTGTCGTCAACTATATTTGCTAATTTTCCTAACTTATATATAATTCAATAATAGTCCAATTTGAGTTTCTAGGCCATTAAGGTAAAATGAAAATTAAAGACCATCGATAATCACGAAGCGAGTGACTCTTGACTCTGAAAGTGAAGTCAAAATCCCTAAATCCAAAATTTGTTCTATGTGGAGAAGACGAAGTAGTTAAAGAAATCAGGAGTTTGAAATGTTTCTTCAGAGAATAAGAGGAGAAAGACGAAGAAGAAATCGCCGGTGCTCTTACTACAATCATGTTGGAAGATCATATCTTCGAGAATAAAGGAGATACTTTGAGTATATTATTTACTTGATACGGTTGTTAGTTTGTAGATAATTAGAGATCTTTGGGTTTAGTTGTAGAGGATCTTTGTAAACTTCTATATATTGTAATCTCTGGAAACGTAATCAATAACACAAATTTTCAAGCAACTGAACCTTGTTTTACATAGTATCAGAGCCATTAACATCAAAACTCTAAAAATAATTTAACGATGTCGGCTGTTGTGAAATCTGACGTGAAAGAAGTGCCGGCGACTTACCAGCTCGCGGCGAATGAGAATCCAGGTGCGATAATCGCACAGGTTCAATTTAACGGTGACAACTTTGATGAATGGGCTCAGGCAGTGAGAACAGCGCTGCGAGTCAAGAAGAAATACGGGTTCGTTGACGGAAGTGTGACGGAGCCGGCGAAAGATGCAGCAGAGTATGAGGATTGGGTCTCTGCTAAATCGATGGTGACTTTATGGATCTTAAACACGGTGGAGCCAAAGGTGAGAAGAACCTTGGCAAGTAAAGAAGATCCTGTGGAGCTGTGGAAGGAGATCAAGGATCGATTCTCCGAAGGCAATGGACCGAGAATCCAAGAGATCAAAGCGGAGTTGGCGTTTTGTCGTCAAGGAAACATGAGTGTGATCGAGTACTTTGGAAAGCTGCAGGTTCTATGGGAGGACTTGCTTAATTATGAAACAATTTTGGAGTGCAAGTGTGGAGGTTGCACGTGCAATCTAAACATTGCTCTTGAGAAGAAACGTGAAGAAGATCGTATCCATCAATTCCTCCTTGGACTTGATGACGCAATCTATGGAGGAGTACGTACTTCGATTATTAGTACGGATCCACTTCCCAACCTCAACCAAGTGTACTCTAAGGTGAAATCTGTTGAAAGAATCAACACGGTTATGCGTGGAAGAGAGCAACACACATCGCAGGTGGCGTTTGTGGCTCAACGGAACAATGGTGTGTATGGAAGTGAGGATAAATCCAAGCTCACGTGCACGGCTTGTAAGAAGAAAGGACACACTGCAGAAACGTGCTATCAAATCATTGGGTATCCTGAATGGTGGTCGGATAAGTCACGAAGTATAGGACGTGGTAGTGGTCGTGGACTTGGCCGTGGACGTGGGGGAATACCTCGAGCTAATGTTGTGGTTGCCCAAACCGCAGGAGAAACCAGCGTTGAAGCAGAACGGAGTGGTTACACTGGTTTGAACAACGAACAATGGAACACGTTGATCAAAATCTTGGAAGCTAAACAAGGCGGGACACCACGTTTAAGCGGTAAGTCTTTCTCTCATGATTGGGTCCTTGATACAGGGGCAACAAATCACATGACTGGATATGGTGATTTGTTCTCTAGTCGGAATTATATGTTGCCATGTGCTATTGGTCTTCCAAATGGAAAACATAGTTTATCTCGAGAGAAAGGGGCAGTAGATTTTGATGATGGTTTTGCTCTTAAGAATGTGTTGTTTGTTCCTGATTTAAGATGCAATTTGATATCCGTCTCTCAGCTTGTGGCGGATCTAGATGTTGTGATGCAGATCTCTAATAAGGGTTGTGTGGTTCAGGACCGTATAACGAAGAATCTGATTGGAGCGGGGGAGCTTAGAGAAGGGTTGTACTTCTTTCGTCGCTTACCAAGTTTTAGAGCTTTGCATATGAATAAAGATGGTGCTGATGAGGTGTGGCATCAACGACTCGGACATCCGTCAAATGGTGTTTTTGACTTGCTTCCCATTATTGGTAGTAGAAGTAGGGATTTTTCAGTTTGTGATACTTGTTTGAAAGCTAAACATTGTCGAGAAATGTTTCATTCAAGTGATAATAAAAGCGACGAAATTTTTGATATGATTCATTGTGACTTATGGGGACCATATCGAAGTCCAACTCTTTGCAATTCATTCTATTTCCTAACAATAGTTGATGATCATTCAAGAGGAGTTTGGGTGTATCTTCTTCATGATAAAACACAAGTAAGACAAACGATGAGAAATTTTGTGGCAATGGTTCAAAGACAGTTTGAGAAAAACATCAAAGTTGTGAGAAGTGACAATGGAACATAATTCACATGTCTTACATCAGAATTCAAGGAGCAAGGAATACGACATCAAACGTCATGTGTCGGTACGCCCCAACAAAATGGAAGAGTTGAAAGAAAGCATATGCACATCTTAAATGTTGCTCGAGCTTTGTTATTTCAATCTTCCTTGCCAGTTAAATTCTGGGGAGAGAGTGTATTGACTGCCGCATACTTGATCAATAGGACTCCCACAAGATTGTTGAAAGGAAAGACTCCCTACGAGATGATATACGGAGCTCCTCCGAAGTATGATAATCTGAGAGTGTTTGGATGTCTAGCTTTTGCACACATTCAACGAAGGGGAGGAGATAAATTTAAATCCCGAAGCAGGAGATGCTTGTTTGTGGGTTATCCTTTTGACGAGAAAGGGTGGAGCTTGTTTGATTTGGAGACAAAAGAGATTTTTGTCTCTCGAGACGTTGTTTTTGTGGAGGATGTGTTTCCTCTCAAACATGAATTACTTGTAGGATCAAGTGATCTTAATTTGACCAGCTTCGATGATTTTGGTGTTGTCGATGATGAACCTGCAACTCAACCAAATGCAGCGCTAAGGGAAGAGTGTGTGACAGAGGCTGATGTGCCACAGAACGTACCACAGGATGTGATACCGAACGTGATACAAAATGTACCACAGAATGTGACTCAGGAAGTACCACAGGATGTGACACAGAATGGTGAGGAACTTACACATGATGTTGAGAGTGTAACAGAAGAGATTCTCGGTCGTGGAATGCGACACAAAAAGCTTCCATCAAAGTTGACTGATTATGTGTTAAACACCATTCACGAAACAGAAAGTGTGGATGGTGAAATTGAGATATCATTTGCAGAAAGCATGGATGAGAATAGTTTTTATCCTATTTCACACTACCTTGATAGCAAGCGTTTCTCGCCTGCTCATAGAGCGTTTTTGGCTGCGGTTACTGTAGGAACAGAGCCAACATTTTTTAGAGATGCAGTAGCTCACAAAATTTAGCGAGATGCTATACAGCTTGAAATTGGAGCTTTGGAGTTGAATGAAACTTGGGATGTTGTGGAGCTTCCTGAGGGAAAGACAGCCATTGGTTGCAAATGGCTCTACAAAATCAAGTATCGAGCAGATGGGACAGTAGAACGATATAAAGCTCGATTGGTTGTACTTGGGAATAAACAGATAGAAGGAGTTGATTATACTGAAACGTTTGCGCCTGTGATAAAAATGTCGACAATTCGACTTTTCTTAGAGGTCGCTGCAGCTAAGAAATGGGAGTTGCATCAGATGGATGTACACAACGCATTTCTCCATGGCGATCTCGAAGAAGAAGTTTATATGCAGTTGCCTCCTGGATTTCGTGCTGGAGATAAGAAGTTGGTTTGTCGTCTTAGGAAATCTTTGTACGGGTTAAAACAAGCTCCACGGTGTTGGTTTGCAAAACTACGCAATGCATTGGTTGAGTATGGTTTCAAGCAGTCATATTCAGATTATTCGTTATTTTGTCTACGGAAAGGGGGATCTGAAATTTACATGCTCGTATATGTTGATGATTTGATTATTGGAGGGAATGATTCTACAGCTATCTCGGCATTTAAAGAGTATTTGAGCAAGTGTTTTCATATGAAAGATCTTGGTTCATTAAAGTATTTTCTTGGAATCGAGGTTGCTAGAAATCCGGAAGGAATATTTCTTTCTCAGAGGAAATATATTCTTGACATTATTAGTGAAGCAGGTTGTCTTGGAGCGAAACCTGTTGCGTTTCCCATTGAACAACAACACACGCTTGCATTGTCAAAGGCACCATTTCTTGAAGAACCGGAGAGATATCGACGTCTTGTTGGACGATTGATATATCTTTTAGCAACGAGACCAGATTTGACTTATGTGGTACACATATTATCTCAATTTATGAAGCGTCTGAGGACTGATCATTGGGAGAGTGCTTTGCGAATTGTTCGGTATTTGAAAGGAACTCCAGGACAAAGAATTTTGCTGAAGTCTGATTGTGATCTCAAATTGCGGGGATGGTGTGACGCGGATTGGTCTGGTTGTTGATTAACTAGACGTTCCATTGGTTCTTGGTTTATTCAACTTGGTACCTCACCTATTTCGTGGAAGACTAAAAAGCAAGATAAGGTGTCACAATCCTCTGCAGAATCAGAGTATCGTAGTATGGCAAAAGCGGTTGGTGAATTAGAATGGTTGCGTGATGTGGTACACATATTATCTCAATTTATGCAGCGTCCGAGGACTGATCATTGGGAGAGTTGTAGAGGATCTTTGTAAACTTCTATATATTGTAATCTCTGGAAACGTAATCAATAACACAAATTTTCAAGCAATTGAACCTTGTTTTACAAGTCACTTCCCAACGAATTGCTTTTGAGCTGCATCGCACGCGCATCAAGATTGTACTATCCGACTCTCTCACTCGTCTCTAAGAGCTTTGGATCTCTCATTGCTTCACCTGAGCTTTACCAGACGCGATCTTCTTTAGGCAACACTGAGAGTTGTCTTTATGTGTGCTTAACCTTCCCTCCCGACTATACCCCTCGTTGGTACACTCTCTGCAAGAAACCTAATCCAACCGTAACCAACGACATTAGTACGAGGAAGAAGAAGAAGAAACCATGTGGTTATGTTTTGGCAGCAATTCAATTTCCACATTCTCCTCCAGCGAATTGGGCTGGTCTAGTGTCACTTGGTTCAAACATCTACAACATAGGCGGACCTATTGACGACAGCAACGAGGCATCGTCTAGCGTCTCGGTCTTGGATTGTCGGTCTCAAACGTGGCTCCAAGGTCCATGTATGCAGGTGGAGCGGAAATACCCCACTGCTAATGTCATTGATGGGAAGATATATGTTGCAGGAGGACGCGATGACTGCAATGCCTCTAATTGAATGGAAGTTTTCGATCCGAAAACGCAAACTTGGGAGCTTGTTACGTGCCCTGGCCAGGAGATATGTGGCTCTACTATAAACAAAAGCGCCGGGATTGATGGTAAGCTTTACGTTTTTGGAATGTGAAATGGTATGGCTTATAAACCCGAGGACGGTACATAGGAAAGTTTGGAATGGGAGATGGATGATGATTGGATATGGTTTTCTTATAACGTGATTGGGAATGTGCTTTACTTTTACGATGGGGGATTGTTCAAATGGTATAACACTAAGGTAAGAGCGTGGAGAAATTTGATGGGTGTGAAAGGATTACCTAAGCTTCCCAAGTATGTTGCTAGATTGGCGGATTACGGTGGAAAGATGGCTGTTTTGTGGTACAGAAAAGTGCGTGGATGTAAGGACAAGACAGTTTGGTGCGTGGTAATTGATCTTGAAAGACGCAACAACGATGAAGAGATTTGGGGGAAGGTTGAGTGGTATGATGTAGTGCTTACAGTCCCCAAGTCGTGTTTAATAGAGTATGCTTTTTCTGTTAGCGTTTGATGAACGACATATGAGACCCGTGTGAGGAATCTTTAGTTGTCGTGGGTAAGGTTTATCGTTTTGTTGGATAACAATCACTTAAATTTGCGGTTTAATGGGACAAAGATGAACCGCTTGCTAGTGGCAGGAAGGTCAGTCGTTTAATGATGTGCTTAAAATTCCCAAAGTGTTTATGATTTTGTGTTTGTTTTTGCTTCTACTGTTTAGTGAATGACAACTTAAGACATGTTTTCAAGTCAATCACTCGCATTTTGAACCTTTTTGAGAATTGTAGTGATTCAATGAATAAGTTGCACAAAATGGAGCTTAAATTCGCGTCTAACATATCTTTCTGGAATTAGAGGCCACCCGGTCTAGCCATACCGTCTTCTTTGTCAAATGCCTGATGATGAATGATTTTGTAGTTACGCTTATCAAACCAAACTAAATCCAATGTACACATGTGAATATGAACAGAGAGATTTTGAGACTTAGCTCAATGGCGATTTCAGCTGGTGTAATATCAGAACAATTGGAGTAAACTAATCACAAAATACTTTTATTCCTTTTATTTTGTTGAAACTGATTTAAATCATAGAAGATGAATCACAAAAATACTTTGAAGAATTGAATTCACTCAATGGCCAACAAAATACAGTACTCGAGTAGAGAAAACAGCTTATTGGCTTACTATTTCTGAATTGTCTTTTGTTTTTAGCTAAATGTAATCGACATGATTTCACTTGTAAACGTTTGATTTGATGGTTAGCTTATTTTGTGTTTCTAAAAGAAACGAAACTGTTTTTTTGGTTTAAAATTCCCAAAGTGTTACTATGAATTTGTGATTTTGAACCTTGTCAAGATCTTTCAATGAATGCATGAATATTTTGTTCTTCCTTCACAATTTTATACTCAAAATCTCACCTTAAGGCCCATCTAATCATTGTTTTTAGGCCCATTAAGGAAAAAGATTAATAATAATTGTAGGAGTCGTAACTCGCACAATTGAATTTGTAAGGGTTGTAGGAGAAGTGCAAGACTTCTGAGTGAATCACAATGCAGAAAAGTAGAGACTGTCACTATAGCTGTTAAGTGAGCTTTATTATTGATGTTGTGAAAAATTCTGAACCCCTTTCTGGGTGAATACAATGAGCTATTTATAGCTTTTTAGACTAGGGCTAATAATACATTTGGGCCAGACCCATTAAGCCATAAATAGCTTTTAGGCCCATAATATCATTAAACCCATTTTAAACATGGATTTAATTCTATTATGGGCCTAGTTACACATTGGGCCCTTTTAAGCCCGTTTAGGATTTCATCTGGACTTGGCAGAATTGTTCTTGTCGTTACATCAATCTCGTAGGGTGGAATCCGACCCCTACAGTTAGCCCCCCAGCTTGGCAGTATCGAGTTATGATGATGCCGAGATAAAAGCTGTCAAAGTTTGAGATTGATGTGATGGACCGTGAAGCAGCCAGGCGTTGACGTCTTGTCATCGAACTCGGGAAGTTTTAGATATTCCGTGTTGAGCCGATGCTACCGTGTTTTCCTGACTTACTTCTTTTGTTGAGAATGAGCCTAGTGGGCTGATAAGACTGATGGACTTTGCTTTGTTGAATTTTGAAGCCATTAGAAGAATATCTGGAATATTTCCTGAAAATCTTCTGGAATATTTCCTGAAAATCTTTCAGAATATTCTCTTAAAACCTAGGGATTTAAGAATCCCCAAGTATAAATAGGCCTCCTTGGTAGTGAAATTTTTTACCGTGCCTCTTTCCCTGAAGTAAAAGAAATCGATGTAAAATTTTTTTTTTTTTTTTTTTTTTTGTCTCGAAGTGATTTTTTTTTTGTCTCGTAGTGATTTTTTTTTTTGTCATCTTCTGCTTCTTCTTCTCCACCTCCGATCTGCGCCGCCGGAGCTCGCCGGAGCTTGCCGTGCCGTCGCAGCCGACTGGAACTTCGATCTGCATCTGTCATCGTCGATTTGTTTGGAGCTTCATTCGTGGCTGTCGTTTGAGGAGTTTTGCTTCGGATCCGCCGCCGCCGTCGCTGCAACATCGTCGAGATCGGCTCTGTCGTCGCTTAGGCCCGCCGTCGATCAAGCCAGAGTCACCGTCGCATGAATCGGAACCCATCGTCATCTTCGTCGCTGAGCTCGTTGTTGAGATCCGCCACCGTCGTCGATATCGTCGGTGGTTCTCGTGGCTGCTCGTGACGCCTGTGTCAACTGGAAGCTCCGGGGCTGTCCGTACGGTGGCTGCTCGTGCGGCGGGTAGAAGACTTCAACCCCTAGCTGCAGCGACGACCGAGATTTTTCACGGTCAACAGAACCGGTCAAAGGTCAACAGAACCGGTCAACGGTTTTGTCAACAAATTTTTTTTTTTTTTTTTTTTATCCCCTACGTTTCCGGTCTGCCGCCGCCGGAGAGGTCACCGGAGCTCGCCGATCTCGGCCCTGTCTTCACGCCACCGTCGTCGCCAATCGCCACTGTCGCAGATCTGTCGTGATCCGCTCACCTTACATCGTCGAATCTAACCCGCAGATTCGTCTTCGTTCGTCGTAATTCGCTGGAATCTGACCCGCAGATTCGTCTTCGTTCGTCGTGATTCGATGGAATCTGACCCACAGATTCGTCTTCGTTCGTCGTGATTAGCTGAAATCTGACTCGCAGATCCGTCGTGATCCGCTCACCGCAAGTCGTCGTGATCCGCTCACCGCAAGTCGTCGTGCGAGCTCGAACCGTCGCCGAAAGAGGAGCTTGGATCTGACGAGATTGATATCGTCGGAGCTGGCCACCACCGGAGGAGCTTCATGTCTTCACCGCAGCAGGAGCTTCAGCCGTCTCGAAAGTGCTTCATCGTCGTCTGCGGAATCTCGTCTTGACACCGGAGCTTCTGCGTGAGATTCGCGGTGTGATCGTCAAATGGATAAAAGCGGCTCGAGAATAGTTCCAGACTTAGATGATTCCGGAGAGATGTTTGTTGAGGCTTTGCTAAGCGCCAAGAGAAATGTTCCGGAGAGATGCACTTGTTCGTCGCTTTAAAGTGCATTTGTTGAATTCTTCACCAGAAATGTCGAGTAACGGGAGAAAAGTATATGCACGTAAGAGGAAAGCTGCCAATTAAGCATTGAGATCTAAGTCAACGCTGTTCGTAGCCGATCGAGCATGGAGATCATCGTCGTCAAACCAGATCGTCGCCATCAATCGTTACTGCCTTTGTCGCTGTGCGCAGCCGATTAAGCTTAGAGATCAAAGTTATCGATGTACGCACCCGATCGAGCATGGAGATCATCGTCGTCAATCCCTAGAGGCGGTACTACTGCTACTCTTCCGTCCAAGCCGCGTCGTTGGGAGTGTGAGCAAAAATTTGTTGCCGCCACCGATTGTTATCGAGGATCGTCTTCCCAGGAACTGAGTTCCCTCTTTGAAGAGAAACGACGAGGAAAGATGCTTATTCGAGCATGGCCTCCACTGCTGGATAATCCAAATTCTTTGACAAATTTTGCAGCATCTTTCATTTGTTTCGAGCTTGACGACTTGTTTTTTTTTTGTAGTTCTTTTCCTCGCTCAACAAGTTGGCCAATAATTACGAGGTGTCTTTCCATTTGCAGACTCGTCCACTTAGTAATTTTTGAAGAGTTTGTGCTGAGTTCCAGATGCTAAAGCATGCTGCGGTCGATCAAGTTGCTATCTTGAAGGATGTTGTAGAGGAAAATGAAGACAAGTGCCGCGGGAGAGATGTCACAACTAAGTCTGAGAGGAAACGCTTGAAGCAAGAAGTTCATGATTTACCCGTTTGTTTGGACATCGCGACCAAGCTTCGAGATACGGCTGCTCCTGCTCTGCGAGGAGATTGATTTGGATTCGAATTCTTCCAGTTCGTCCAATGACAGGGATTCTTCAAATTCTGTTACCGAGGTTGTAGCCAAACAAGTTGTGGAGGCTGTTTACGGCGCACCCTTTTCTTGCTTTGTTTTGCTTTGTCCTGACTCTTTGCTACACGCATTATGATATAATACGCAGTTTTTGTTATGTCGAACTTGTTTGTTCTAGAAATGAATTCTTTTATTTGCGACTACCTTGGTTTACAGAAATGTTATCACCAACAATTCTGCTCCAGCAGCAAGTATGTTTCTTTTGTTAAGACCAACGTTTCAGATAGTTGGATTTTGTAATATACACTGCGGTTTACAGCTATGTTACTTTCAACATATCTGCTCCTGAAGTGATTACTGTTCATAGAAGGTACCAACGCTTATGTTAGTTGGGTTTAGACATGAACATTTGGGTTTACAGATGTGTTTTCCTCTAACACACCTGCTCCTGTAATGAACATGTTATCGCGTTGCGACCAACGATTCAGTGAGTTGGGTTTAGAGTAAGCATTTGGGTTTACAGACATGTTCCCGAGAAAATGTCTACTCGTGTAATGATTACTTTTAGCGATGCAACCAACGTTTTGTCTGTTCGGTTTCGAAATGAACATTTGGGTTTACGCATACGTTTTCCTCTAACGCAGACACTCTTGTAATGAACATTATACATTTGTATAGCGCGCTGTTTAATCCTATGAAGGATGTAATAGTCAGATCTGAAGCTTGGAAAGTAGACCGTCGATGTGGCCAGCAGCGAGGTTGAATGTCTGTTTTTGTTAAGACTTAGATTTATCCACGAAGGATGTAGATGCAAATTGTTTTGATAGAGGTCTGCTTTTGTTATGACAGATTTATCCACGGAGGATGTAAATGCAAATTGTTTTGAAGGAAGTCTGCTTTTGTAAAGACTTTAAATATTACAAGCGAAACTGTTTCAGATAAGTTTGCTTTGTTTGATTTTGCGAGAAAGTCGAGTAAGAGAGATAGGAGTATACAAGTATACGTACCCCATCCCCCCCCTTTTTTAAGGAGGGGGGGCAGCTGAACTCATCCTAAGATGAGCTGCCTACGTACCCTTTGCAGGGATCAAGCCGCCTCGTAGTTCAAGTGACGCTACCTTAGTGATTGTTTGATAGCTTATCCTCGTGTTGCTGGTTCAGCTTAGACTTCTTTTTCGTCTTTTTGTTAAGCTCTTGAATGGGGTACCTAAGCTTGTGCGCAGCCAAGAAGCAAGTACGGGATTCCTTCTGGTCTCCCCGAATCATCTTTACACCACTTGGGGTGGGAAATTTGAGGCAGAGATGGTAGGTGGATGGCACAGCACGCATCGAATTTATCAATGGAGTCCCTAAGATGATGTTGTAGATAGCTGGATGATCTGCTACCGCGAATTTCACGATTTTGGTCACACCGCCGGCTTGGATGGGAAGCTGGATAGTTCCCATTGTTGTAGTCGTCCTAGAGAAACCGGTTACTGGAGTTGGCCGTCCTTCGAGGTTGCTGAGGTTGACTTTCATTTTCTCGAGCGTTTCGCAGAAGACGATATCTACAGAGATCCCTGTATCAATAAGGATTCGGGATACGTTGAAGTCATTGACGACGAGCCTGAGTACTAGAGGGTCATTATGGGGGCGGTCAATGCCAGCTGTCTCTTATTCTTCAAAGGAAATTATTCTATTCGGAAGCTTAGATGACTTTGCCAGATTTTTGCTAACTTCGGCTCTCCGCTGGTACGCTTTGATGGAAGCCACTGTATCTGAGCAGTAAGGAGATCCTCCCATTATCATAAGTATCTCGGGACGAGCGTCGTCTGCTGCTTGCTCGTCATTTCGCCTTCTAGGTGTAGGGAGTTCATCTTGCGCATGTTGTTGTTCATTTTCTTCCATTTCAAAGTCCTTGATTTCAATGTTTCCCTTAAGCTTTCCTGCAGCTAACGCAGCAGCAAGTTTCAAGCCAAGGGTACGACACTTTACTGTAGAGTGCCCAATGTATTTATGGTACTCGCAGTATGCTTCTTCGTCATAGCTGCTCTGTTCTCTTGTCCACGTATTTGACCAGCTACCGCGTCCTCGACCACGGCCTCGGCCTCGGCCTCGTCCCCCACTGTAACCTTGGGATTCTACTTGGTAATTGTGAGCGCCTTCAAACTCTTCGTGCGTGAATCCTTGTGATTTGTTACTCTTCTTAGTAATCCTTGTGATTTGTTACTCTTCTTAGTCTGTGGTTGATTCTTAGTAGGAGGATGGTGAGGTATGGATTTTGTCTTTCCTTGAGCTAGAGCAAAAATGTCTTTCTCGTCTTCGACTGTTGCGAAGTCAGTTGCTCGATGCAAAGCGTCTTGAATTGTTGAGGGTTTATTCAAGATCATCTCTCTCCAAAACTTAGAGTCGTGCCGTAATGACTTCTTGAGTGCCTCGAGCGCGTTTTTGTTACTTATGCCTTCCACTTTAGATAACACTGTCTTGAAACGCTCCATAAAACTCCTTAAATTTTTGTTCGGACCTTGCTGCAGATTCTAGAGATCCGCATCCGATGTCTCCGGCTCAATGAAGATGGAGTAGTGCTTTAGGAATGTAGAAGACAACTGCTTGAAGTTATCAATGGAGTTCCTTGTCCAACTTTGAAAACCATTGGAGCGCTGTTCCCTTAAGGTGCTCCACGAAGAGAAGGCGGCGCCCAGCATCTTATTCGTCTTCTCTGAAGTTAGCTCGCCCTAGCGCAATCGTGAATGCCGTCAACTGTTCCGATGGATCTGTTTTGCCTTCATAGAAAGACACTTTAAGTCGTCCTGGATCAGAGAATTTAATTTGCCTGATGCGATTTGTGAAAGGGGTGTTCTGGACCTCTGCGCGTACTTGTTCAAGTTCAGGTGCTTTGTTGACTGCTTTGTGTAACTCGGACCGAACGTCCCTCATTTCAGCGGCCGCTCGCTCTATGCTTCGTCGCATCTCATCCAACTCGGCCTTCTGAGCCTGGAAAACTGCATGTCGCTCCTCTTCGACCTCGGACTGCTCTAACCAGGTTACGTCGTCCTCTTCATCGTCAAAGCCTTGCTCCTGCTCTGCGTTGGCGTTGCTTCGTTCAGTGTTTACTATCGCTCTCCCAGTAGCGATGTTCCTTGTGCTGCGTTCAACTCTCAGATTTTCCGAATTATTTATCACAGTTGCTGTGACATTCGGCCGCTTAGTTTCAGTCTGGGCAGTTGCGCCTTGCTCGCCTTGTGGGGTTGGCGGAGGAAGAGGTTGACGTTGCCCTCTTGGTAGCCTGATTGGAGTTGTGAAATCCAGAGACGTCGGAATTATATGTGCTGCAGGCTGTCTGAACATGCCTGCTCTTCTGTTTCCGACCCGATTTGCTGTTGCGAGAACTCGTAGCTCTTGATTAGTCTTTTCTTGCTCCTCTATTTTCTTGAGTAGCGTTTCCAGCATCGTCTTCATACCAGTGAGGAACTCAGACGTCACTGCTGTGACAGCTGTTGCTTGAGTGTCAGGAACAATCAATGCGTTGTTTGTCGCTTCTCCAGTTCTAGTGTTGTTGTCTCTCGATCCGTCGCCGGTGTTGTTGCGATTCTGTTGATTGGTTATGCGTTGCACTTCAGCGATACGTTGTTGCTCTTCAGCGATACGTTGTTGCTCGGCAGTGAGTTGTTACTGTTATCTCCAGACATCTTTGCACTGTGATCTTCTTGTCTGAGAATGTCTTGCTGTCCTCTTAGTCGGCGTCAAATTGTAGGAGTCGTAACTCGCACAATTGAATTTGTAAGGGTTGTAGGAGAAGTGCAAGACTTTTGAGTGAATCACAATGCAGAAAAGTAGAGACTGTCGCTATAGCTGTTAAGTGAGCTTTATTATTGATGTTGTGAAAAATTCTGAACCCCTTTCTGGGTGAATACAATGAGCTATTTATAGCTTTTTAGACTAGGGCTAATAATACATTTGGGTCAGACCCATTAAGCCATAAATAGCTTTTAGGCCCATAATATCATTAAACTCATTTTAAACATGGATTTAATTCTATTATGAGCCTAGTTACACATTGGGCCCTTTTAAGCCCGTTTAAGATTTCATCTGGACTTGGCAGAATTGTTCTTGTCGTTACATCAATCTCGTAGGGTGGAATCCGACTCCTACAATAATAATAATAAAAAAGCCCATTTCACATTGAGAATTTCTTCCGATCGATCATGTCATCACCGGAGAAGAGAAAGATGATGACGACGGCGACGACGTCAGAGATACCATCGCTACAATCAGGGCCGGCCTTGAACAGTGGCGGGAGAAGCGGTGGTTTGGGCCTCCGTTTAATTTTGGTTTAAAATTCCCAAAGTGTTACTATGAATTCTCAAACTGTTTTTTTGTTTTTTTTTGTGGTAGTAACTTGGTCTCCATTTCCGGTTTTGCTTGGGGCGTTGCTCCAGGACTTGCCCTGGCTACAATCAACGCCGATCCCGACACTTCCCGATGATTTACTATTGAGTTGCTTCGCATGCGCGTCTAGATTGTACTATCCGACTCTCTCTCTCGACTCCAAAAGCTTTCGTTCTCTCCTTGCTCTCTCGGAGCTTACCGGTATAGGTCAGTCGTAAACCGGACCGAGAGTTGTCTCTACGTTTGCTTAAATCTCCCTTCTGATCCTAATCCTCGCTGGTTCACTCTCTCCTGTAAACCGAACAAAATCCTAATCAATCACATTATGAAGAAATCAAGTAAGAGTGGCAATATTTTAATCGATTAGGTTATTCGGTTCGATTTGAGCCCTTAAAGAGCGTTTTCACGTAAAACCGGTGTAGAAGAAGACTAAACATAATTAACCGCAAATAACAATTATCGCGAACTAAGATTCCCAAAACGCGCGTTTATAAGAACGGCGTTAACTAGGTGTTTTTCCTTTTCTTAACAAAATAAAATTCAATTGGTTTCCAATAGCTGTCAAATGGGCCGGTCAGACCATGGGTTAGCCCAGTCCAAATGTTATTGGGCGGTTATGGTCAGGCCCGTATATAAAACGGTCTGAATGGTCCACGACCAAACTTGTCCGTGTTCTAAATGGTTTAAAACCATATGGACATTGGTTGGCCCAATGGGCTTAAAAACTTAGGTTAAAATAGATTTGGGGGAAAATCAGTTTAATTTTTGTTCTTCTTCACGCGACAAAATAATTTCTCTGAATCTCATCTTCCTTCGTTATCTCTTTCTCGCTCCCTCGATCGCTCGTCGGAATAGGTGAATTTGTTCAGAATCAGATCGTCGGAATCACTGTGATCAATTTTCGAAACCTTAATCAAGAATAGGTGAAGTCTCTCTCTCTTTCTCTCTATCTCTCTCTCTCTCTCTGTCTCTCTCTTACTCTCGCTCTCTCTCGTCGTGTAATCAGCGATTTTGGTGTTTTTGGACGGATTTGGCCGGAATTTACAGGTTCTCTGGTTAGGTTATCGAGCTGTTGGTGAATTTTGGTGGGTCACTGGGAATTTTGTTGAGACTAACGAGACCAGTACTGTTTGATCGATTTAGGTTATGGATTTCTTAAAAAAATTGAATTCTCATGTGGTTTTAAGCTTAATCTGCTACTTATAAGCCTGCCTCTTTGTTGGGAATCTAGATTTTGATAACTTCCTGTGTGGTTTTATGATTCTATTTGCTTAGGTTTTGTGATTTGCTAATTTCGGTGGTGGAATTGATCATTTGACTTGAAAATTTACCCAAGTTTCTACATATTAGTATCGATTCATGGATGATTCAACTTGAATTTGGTTAAATGCTTGAATCTGCAGGAGTGATTTGATCTATACGATTTTTGGCTTGGTTTTTGATTTCTAGATCTAGTTTTGGCTTCTGGTTTGCTTAGTGTGGTTATATGCTGATTTTGACTTGATATTTTATATAAGTTTTTCTCTGGTTAGTTTTGGTTTTTGGTTATATAACTTCCTGTGTGGTTTAATTTTTCATGTTAGTAGATTTGCTTATGGATTTGCTCTTTTGAATATAAAGTTATAAACTTGTGGTGCGCCCTTGCTTGTGCCCTCCCTTCGCTACTAACATGAAAAATTAAGTGCCAAGTCCCGGGAAGAAAAAAGGTTTCTTAGATCGTCGAGGAACCCTTGCTTGTGCCCTCCCTTCGCCACTGTCCGTAATGGACTGACCAACTAGAGCCCACAAATCAAATGGTCTATTTGGGCAGGCCCAATTGGACAATGGACGGCCATTTGACAGCTATAGTTTCCATCATCGTTGTTGGGTAAACGATTATTAAAACAAACAAAAAACTCTGGTGTCTTCTTACCGGCCCTATCGTCATATCCCGGGAAGAAAAAAGGTTTCTTAGATCGTCGAGGAAATTCTTGGACCGGTCAATCTTCGATTTGTAGTGGTAACTGCATCTACTGTTTTCGAATTTGGAATTGGAATATTCAAATTGTGATTAGGGATTTGCTTGGTTTTGGATGATTTCGTTTTCATAAATCATATCCTCTGATTTAAATCGCAGTAGCTCAGTTTATGAAGATCTGCTTTATTTTGTTCTTATGATTGATAATTTTATAGTGTAAAGGAACTACTTGTGAATTCATATTGAAAGTTTTTTTTTTTCTCATTGTATTGAGTACCTAGATTTGAGATTTGAGCTTCTGCATTTAATATCTGGTGAACATTACTTGAGAGACCATTTGATTTCTAGCTGACTTATCCGTGAAAACTCTAACCAGGCATTGGTTCTTTTCAGGGATGGGAAGCCAGGAGAATGTTAAACACCTCGAGGAATGCACCGTTGATAAGGTCAAATTTCCCTTTGTCCTACTCTCTCAAATTAAGAGATTGATTGTAGTACTTAGGGTATCGAATCCACAGGGAATCAGATTGCACAATAGATTTAGATATTCGGAATAAGTTAAGCAATAGAATTGTAATTAAAAGCAGTTGCAGGAAAGTAAACAAGATGATTGTAAAGTTTTAAATCAATAAGAGAAAAACGCTAAGCCTTAGGGAATTCGCAGGAATAAATCCAAGTTGCAGAATAAGATTACTATTGGGATTGATGAAGTGCAAATTCTAGAACTCGAAACACTGTTGTAAAGTAAATCAACTGTCGTTGCAAATACTATCTATGTTTAAACCCTAGACAACCAACTGTCGTTGCAAAATCAGATTGATCTAAACAAGCATTTAAATTCAGGTTCGATTTGTTCACAAAGATCCAAAGCCAACTGTCGTTGCGAATCAGATCTTTGCTCACCTATGATTCAATTTAGGATATTCAATAATGATATCTCATCTATTAAACAACCTAGGATATCTAATTCAGGCCTAAATAAGAATTCAAAGCAATCAAGGTGAAGAATATAAAATATGAATGATGCAAATCCCATAAGTAATCAAACTCTACAACTCTTCATTAAACCATTGAAAAATCCCTAAAACCTAACAAGGGAATTACTCAGACATAGTAATGTAAGATAAAACCCTTTTTATTAAAATCTCTTCGAAAGTAAAAGCATCCCTAAACAATGGCTGAAACTAAGTATTTATAGAATAAGAAAACGTCATGGGCCCAATTGCAAACATCTTGGCTTTTTGGCGCGAAAAGGAAATCTTCTAAAACTTGGAATCTGGGCTGGTCCGATGGTCGTGTCGATCGACACGATAAGTGTGTCGCTCGACGCTTGACAAATGTTCGTGTCGATCGACATATGAAAACATGTCGATCGACAGGCTCTGCATTTCTTCAATCCGAACTCGCCACTTTGACTGCTCATTCCGTTAAGCTCCAAAATGCTCCAGTAAACACCAATTGAGTCCAATTCGTCCTTGTACCTAATATAAAACATAAAAGACTCCAAAACACAAAAAGACTCTATAAAACGGACATATATCATGGTATAAAATTGGGTAAAAACCATGATATATCAACTCCCCCAGACTTAGCCGTTTGCTTGTCCCTAAGCAAAACAGTGTACTCACCCCTTTAGGAACCACATACCTTTGCAAAGTCATCCGGTGATACTTCGATGTGTCCTTAAAAGCTTAGCAGTCCTCCAGATTGAACCCAAACCCCTTAGAGAATCTCAGACTTTCCGTCGCAGACCCTTTTAGTTCAATTAGGTGCGGTCTCATCGAGGGAATATCGATCGCTGGACCTTCTAGATTCTTTCACTTCCTTTAACACTTTCCTGCGTTTCACCCTCTCTCTTCTCTCTGAAACTATATCCAATTAAGGATTTTCATAGAGATGCAATGCCTTTTGCCATTGTGATGGCGGGTACCTCAGCAGAGGGTCCTTTACCATTTGTCGTTTCTCTGCGTTTTATTCTGGCACTTTTGAATTTGGGCTAGCACTTTTCTGCTTGAACTACACTTTTCTGTAGACTTTTTTACTTCTTTGGCATCTCTATGATCACTAGATCAGCTCTCATTACTGGTGTTCTTGTGGAGACAGGGTCATGAGGCTTTTTCTTTTTTTTTTCGATCTAGGACAGTTGTACTCGTCATTCAGGAAGAAGTTTCAAGAGCGGTCCGTCCTCGCTCTCAAGAGTTTGGAAGCTGAATCAAGTCTTGCGATTACCAACGCCCTTGACAAGAAATTAGAGATTCATTAGGGGCGGGGTCTTTGACATCCTTTCTGGCGTTCTCCAAAAATCTGAACTCGCTCCGTTAAACCGATCCACTTCCAGTTACCCACCTTGTAAAACCAAATAACTTGCATTGGAAATGGTCCATGAGTGCTGTTTAAAGGAAGTCTAAAGGAGGTTTTGACTCTAAATTTTTTTAAAATTGACTCAAAAACTCAAAAGAAAACACAATAGTTAGTAACTACCTCCCCCAGACTTAAACAACACTGTCCCCAGTGTTATCAAGCCCGAGATTGGTGAAACAAAATAAATAGGAAACGAAACGAATGAAAATCGAAGGAGAATGTGGTACCAGGAGGTCGTGTCGAGCGACACGACCGTAGTGTCGATCGACACTAATGGATATGGTCGCGTCGAGCGACTTTGTTTGCCTGTCGATCGACATATTTTGTTCCTTGGTGTCGAGCGACACTGATGTGTTCGTCGCTCGACATAGTGGTCTGTCACTCATTCTCCTTTGCATCCAAACGTTTATTTTCTGAAAACCAACACAAAAAGAACACCAAAACGTAAAACTGAAAAAGAAAATCAAAAACTAAGTAAAAAGTTAGTAAAACTCACAAGTGGGTTGCCTCCCACTAAGCGCTTGTTTTAAGTCCTTAGCTTGACGTGTTAGGACTTTCAGGCTCATGGTGGATCTTTGAGAAGCATTATACTCCCCTTATCCAAATGGATGGTTGCAGCAGTGCTCTTGGGCCGTACCTTCTTGACAGCTCCCCCAGACTTATCAGAAACTATTCCAGGGAAAAGGTTCACAGTATTCTGCATCATTTGCTGAAGGACTTCCTCTCCTTTCTCCTTTAACTCGGAAGGGATGATGATGCGGAATTTAGAGAAAGCCTTTGAAGCTCGCTGTTGTTCCCGGACTCCTTGCTCCACCTCCTTGGACTCCTCAGGTAGTCCTGCAGATTCATCAGAAAAACCAAGCATACTACGAGAAACTCGTTGCTTGCGTGAGCGCGTAACAGCTTTTGCAACTTCTAAATTCTGATGAAGAGGTTTGTAATTAAGAACAGGAGGAACGTACCTTTTCTCAATGGGAGGCTTGGGGGTTGGGAGACTTGCAGGATCTAGCTTTTCTCCCTTAATGACCGTCCACCAAGAGAAATTATCCATTAAGATTGATGGGTAGAAGACTTCCTTGTTGATTTCTGTGAAGGAAATTCTTTGATTCGGGAAGTCCAAAACAGCTCCAACAGTATTTAGGAAGGACGCGCCGAGAACCATTGGCTTTGTGGTCTCTATGATGTAGAAGTCAGCTGGCATAAGACAATCTCCGATTTGAATCTTCAGATTAGGAATGAAGCCTGCAGAAGCTACTGAAGTAGTATCAATGAGGCCAACTAGAGCATTTGAAGACTTGATATTCGAGATTCCCATCTTCTTCACAACATCATGTGAGATGACGTTCACATTAGCTCCAGTGTCCAAGAGAGTGCCTTCTAATTCCATGCCATTAATGGAGCAAGGAACTATGAACTGCCAAGGACTTTCCTTCTTGATCAATTCTCTAAGGACAGGCTTATCGATTACCCTCGGCTCTTTCTCACTGTCATGACCACTAGTTGATGCACAAGACTGCACATGTGCTCTTGGGAATGGAAGAGGAGGCTTGTAGACGCGTTCGACGGTGCAAACAAAGGCTTTCGCGGAATCTGGTCGAATCTGGGACTGGTGTCGAGCGACGCTAGAAGCGTGTCGCTCGACACTAGAAAGTTCCTCGCGTCGATCGACACGATAGTCTACGTCGATCGACATGCTTTGTTCCTTCGTGTCGATCAACACCAAAGGTGTGTCGATCGACACATATCCCTCGGTCCCGAAAATCTGAGCTTCTTCTTCTTCCGTAAAGTGATCGATTCGCCTCGGAGCTCGTTTCTTCTCTGTTCCAGACCTTAAACTGAGCATATTGGAGTGGAGCTTCGTCACTGTTGCACTGGTTTGCTGCACTTGAGTATCAAGCTTCTTTACATGGATGTTCAAAGACTCGATCTTTCCTTTCAAGTCCGTGTAGATGGAATCCAGCTTTCCATTCAAGTTGACAGTCAACGTCTGCTGTCCCTCCAGCATTCGCTCCATCATAAACTCCAGTTTACTCTCTGCAGATGGAGGAGGAGGTTTCATATAAGAAGACGAACCGTAGTCCCTCTGATAGTTGTTCTGGAACGGTTTCTGGAATGAAGAACCATATCCCTGCTGATTGTTGAACCTCTGATATCCAGATCCTGTGACGTAATTCACATCTTCAGGTTCAAATATCTCAACTTCCTTAGCGAACTGAACCGTCTTCTTTCCTGCAAGGAGGTCATGCATCGAATCCAGCTTCTTTGTGACCTCTGCAAATTGATTACCACTGACATTCTGACCCTGACTCCTCTCAAAATCGATGCTCTTTGTACTGTTGCTGCTTGCTAAGTTCTCAATCAATCGCATGGCTGTCTCTTGAGAATTCGTGTTGAAATTCCCGTTACTTGCAGCGTCCAACGTGGTAGCATATCCAGTGGCAATCCCTCTGTAGAAAATGCTCAGCAGCTGAATATCTGTGAAGCCGTGGTGAGGGCAGTCTCTCTGATATCCCTTGAATCTGTGCCACGCAGCCTTGAATGCCTCGAAATTGCCTTGTTTGAATGTAGCAATCTTCGCTCTGAGATCTTCAGATTTCGCATCATCGAAGAAATTGCTTAAGAAAGCACTCTTCGTGTCCTCCCAGTTAGTTAATGAGCCTGGAGGTAGCATCTTCAACCAATGCTTTGCTTCCCCATGTAGAGAGTATGGGAAAAGCTTGCAGAACAGATAATCTTCAGAGACTCCATTGGCCTTTATGCTAGACGCCAAGTCTTCAAACTTCTCAATGTGATCCATAGGATTCTCATGAGGAAGACCGCAGAAAGGGTCCTGAGCTACTAGACTGAAGTAAGCAGGCTTCAGCTCGAAGTCGTTCCTTTGGAAAGGAGGAGGACGAATGGCAGACCTATTAGCGTAGAATTGCTCAGGTATGTTGAAGTCAGCAAGCGTATGTCTTGGAGCAGCAATCGCGTCGTTTCCCAGCCCAGCTGGCTGGTTCTGTACAACATGTCGAGCGACATAATTATCGTGTCGATCGACACATTCATTCTGACCCTGTCGAGCGACAAGCTCTCTCTGTCGCTCGACACGACGCAATTCCACGCGTCGAGCGATTTCTTCTTCGTGTCGCTCGACACGTTCCTGTTCTTCGCGAGCCAATCGTTCTTCCTCTTTGCGACGAGCGATCTCCCGTTCTTGTGCTGCAGCAGGGTCCTCGATGACGTTTCCATTGTCGTCGATCCTCTCTCCATCCTCGTTATATCTCAATCCTGCCGGATCACGCATAATTCCATCTGGTCCCGGTCTCAGTACGATACGCCCTTGAGCAGCCATCTTTGCTACTTTTCTGTTCTCACGCTCTAAACGTGAAAGCTCCTGAAGACCGTGTTCAACTAGCTCCTTGTCCTTGCTGCTTCTGGTATTAGACATACACCTGAAACACAAAACAGAAAGAGACGAAAGAAACTAGTTAGTAAAATAAAAATAAAAACAAAAACTTAGACAAAATCCTAGTAATATAAATCTAATGGCGTGATTCCCCGGCAACGGCGCCAAAATTTGATAGGGTCAAATTTCCCTTTGTCCTACTCTCTCAAATTAAGAGATCGATTGTAGTACTTAGGGTATCGAATCCACAGGGAATCAGATTGCACAATAGATTTAGATATTCGGAATAAGCTAAGCAATAGAATTGTAATTAAAAGCAGTTGCAGGAAAGTAAACAAGATGATTGTAAAGTTTTAAATCAATAAGAGAAAAACGCTAAGCCTTAGGGAATTCGCAGGAATAAATCCAAGTTGCAGAATAAGATTACTATTGGGATTGATGAAGTGCAAATTCTAGAACTCGAAACACTGTTGTAAAGTAAATCAACTGTCGTTGCAAATACTATCTATGTTTAAACCCTAGACAACCAACTGTCGTTGCGAAATCAGATTGATCTAAACAAGCATTTAAATTCAGGTTCGATTTGTTCACAAAGATCCAAAGCCAACTGTCGTTGCGAATCAGATCTTTGCTCACCTATGATTCAATTTAGGATATTCAATAATGATATCTCATCTATTAAACAACCTAGGATATCTAATTCAGGCCTAAATCAGAATTCAAAGCAATCAAGGTGAAGAATATAAAATATGAATGATGCAAATCCCATAAGTAATCAAACTCTACAACTCTTCATTAAACCATTGAAAAATCCCTAAAACCTAACAAGGGAATTACTCAGACATAGTAATGTAAGATAAAACCCTTTTTATTAAAATCTCTTCGAAAGTAAAAGCATCCCTAAACAATGGCTGAAACTAAGTATTTATAGAATACAAAAACGTCATGGGCCCAATTGCAAACATCTGGCCTTTTTGGCGCGAAAATTAAATCTTCTAAAACTTGGAATCTGGGTTGGTCCGATGGTCGTGTCGATCGACACGATAAGTGTGTCGCTCGACGCTTTACAAATGTTCGTGTCGATCGACATATGAAAACATGTCGATCGACAGGCTCTGCATTTCTTCAATCCGAACTCGCCACTTTGACTGCTCATTCCGTTAAGCTCCAAAATGCTCCAGTAAACACCAATTGAGTCCAATTCGTCCTTGTACCTAATATAAAACATAAAAGACTCCAAAACACAAAAAGACTCTATAAAACGGGCATATATCATGGTATAAAACTGGGTAAAAACCATGATATATCAACCGTTTCCAAGTCAGTTTTCTTACTTTACGATTACATCAACAAAGTTTGATTGCTTGGTTATCATTAGAAAGGGAAAGGAACACTTGTTTCATAATTATGATATCGATTCTTGTGATCTGGATGACGACTTTATAGAGTTTCATTGTGCCATTTTCGCTTGTTCATACCGCCATGTAATAGAAAGTAATCGTTGGAGAGGATAATATCTAGAAATGTGTCTTCTCATAACTTTCTTGATTTCAATCTAAGCAATGTACCTGTGGTATAGACATGTATACAAAACAGGAAACTAAGTTAACAGAAATCGATTCTTATTGGGTTAGCAAAAAGAAACCAAACCAATGGTTAATACCACGCTTACCACGGTTATTGCTTTGATTTGCAACTAGAATTAACCTTGTCATCTACATTGGTACCAATTGTATCTTATTGTATATAGCAGTGTGGTTATTCTCCAAGTTAAAAAGTGTAAAAAGTTTCAATTTTTGTTGTTTGGTGCAGTGCATTAGGGACATGGGTATTTTCTGTTTTAGGTGCGTTGGTAGCAATCCCGGTGGGCATCAAACGAAAGTCTCTAGGTCCACTGGTGTTCTTTGGCACAACCGGAACAATGCTCGACATCATCATTGGTGTGAGTCAATGCGAAAGAGAACATGCAGAACACCAAATGAAGTTACTCCAGGACTCTCAAAACGCCGCAACAACCACAGAGACTCAGGAAGATTCTTCCATATCCTAAACTACTCTTCTCACATTTCTGCGATAAGACTTTGATGTATCTTTCTGTTAAAAACTTGTTGCAACAAGTGAGAAAACTAATAAGCGTTTCATGGATCAACAATCTAGAACGAAGTTGTTTGTAGAGAGAAACATCTGTCTACTTCTCCGGTCCGAAAGATCCAAACCACCGTGTAGTTTGCATGTGAAAATCGTGAATAACACTTACGAATATACGAGGGATTGAATGACGAAGCTCTTCTCGTCCCTCATGAACTTCACCCATGATGATCGAATCTCAGGGGACAAATAGAGTAGATATCATAATCGGGAAAAAGAGAGAGAATCAGTTGTGCGGGGTTTTTACAGTGAAGGGTTTTTAACGTTTTTGTTAGCTAATCATATAATCATGGTTAAACTTTAACCAAGGATGATGGTTCATAATTACCGTTTTTCTTAACGGCGTGCGATAGATGACAACCATGATAATCTATGGACCCATTGCGTCTCTATTTCTGAAATTGTTTTAAAATATGTGTTTCTTATATTATTTGGATTGAATAAAACAAATATGCATAGCCATTGCAAATGAGTTGTAGAAAAAATACAAATGATAAAACAAAAGAGGATATATAAACTGGAAAAAAAATAAGACGGATAAAAATCTAAATTTAAAAGTTTAGGATATGCATAACCATTACAAATATCGCATAAATTTATAAGCATACTTTTTAACATAATTATACAATCATAAAAAAACATAATTTTCGACAATATTTGTACCTTCAATATTTTAAAAAAGGAAATTGTATAAAATGAAAATTATATAAGTTAAAAAGATGGGATAAATACAATATACTATTAAAATAATTTTATAGGTATTATGAGATTATTTACATGAAATTTATTATGTCCTAATTTAACTCTATGTTATTTGAAGAATATATATTCATTACGGATAAGAATATAATAATTTTGATTTTTTGGTTATTAAGAATATGAATTGAATTACAATTATTTATTTTAGAATCTGTGTTAGATGAATTTGAGCATGAAAATGTTAATAAAAATTGATATCTAATAATTTAAGATCAGTGGCGAATCTAAAACCTATAAAAGAAGTGCATCTGCCCCCTATGGAATTTTTTTTTTAAAAACAGCATTTTGTTTACTAATTATCAAGTATGCCCCTCTTTAAGTCTCTAACAAACCCTTCAAAAATCTGTCTTGCACCCTATAATAAAACGTCCTAGATTCGCCACTGTTTAAGATGCGTATTTTATTGTATATTGATATATTTAGTAATTCAATGGGTTATAAACTAAAACTTAAATATTTATTTGAATAATTTATAATATGATTACCCGAATATCAAACGGGTCCTAACCTAGTTTCTAGTAAATGGTAGATTGAGTAATTTTTTCATAATATTAACTCATGGAGAACAAATAATATATCGTTAAACAAGTAAAACACAAACAAAATGACAAAGCAGCATCTCTATACACTAAGACATGGTGTTGAGTCGTCACTGAAGTATTTTGTTTCTCCACTTGGGTAATGCTTCACCAAATTGCACAAGGGGTAAGCAAAACCAAACCAAAGATATCTTTACATATATGTCTACTTGAAAGCATCTGAAGCAGAGTAAAGGAAGTCCAAGAACCCTCCCCTTTAATAGACCTTTACCTGTCAATAGCTCAAAATCTAGAAGGAGCAAGAACCCTATCACTGCCGCTTTCCCGTTAATAACTTCGTTCTTCTTCGAGAAACCGAATCCTTCAGAACCCTCGTCCACCACCATTCTCACCTGTTTCACAAATATATCATCACTCTTGTTTTTTTGTTTAAATCCAGATGAATCAGAGTTACATTTGATGACGCTCATCTAATATTTGTTTTACCTCGTCTACATTGACATTTGTTGCCGTGAATCCAGGCTGAGCTTTTCCACTAAAGACAATCTCAGCAGTTGCCTCGGCTTTCCCGTTGCCTCTAATGCTGATGTAGATGTTTTCTTCATCAAATTTGACAGGGTATACAAATAGTTTTCTCAGTGCAGGTGTCAAGACTCTGAGAACCGGGTTCTTTGGGTACCATTCCCGAATCTCTCCTGTTCTGAGATCGAATGTACTATCCGTTGATGGGCACACAATGCAACCATCATGTTGTAAATGTCAAAAATGGATCACTCATTGTTAGAGAAACCAAAATAACTATAGTATTAAACTAAGACCTCGACACATTATAGCAGTGGTTGAAACCTTATGAAAAATACGGCAAACATGAGATTTATAGAATGTGATGTGTAACCGACTGACTAATATTGTGGCAAATCAAGTGATTTCAACAAAGCAAAGAAGTTTACATATCCAAAACAATCATTTATCATTCCATATAGATAGCTACATTTCAAAGTGAAGTAATACATACATAGTGTTGTTAAGCAAAGAAGACATGAATCAAAGTTTATTTCATTATCTATTCGATTTGGAAGTATATCTCATAAACTATTGGAAATCAAGTCTCAGTTTTGCAACTGTGTAGAACTCAGGACAAACCCCCGAATGAAAAAGAAGGTTTGAGCTCAGGTGTAAGAAATGAACAAAACGACACAGTTGCGGGAAAAGGATTAAGTGAAGCTATGGGCCTAAACGAGATTGGGCCCATGAAGTCTCAAAAAGAGATAAGAAGAAAGGATGCAACGACTATACTATCTTCACCAAAGATAAACGACAAAGAAAGAGATGCAGAGAAGAAAAGGTCGAAGGTGAAGACAGCTCAAGGTACGGCGGGTCAAAATCTCTCCTCCAATAGGTTTGCTGTACTGGGTCTGTTAGATAAAATTGATTAAGAGTCTGACAAGTGTCAGTAGATTAGAGAAGGTTACTGTCTAAACCTAGAATTAGATTCGGGTATAGATGTAGCCTTAGAGGCATTCTTGTAGGTAACCTGAAATGATCTAATAAGAAAGTATTATTCAGATTCAAAGGCATTTGCAAAGTTCTTGTTTTTCTACATGGTATCAGAGCCATGGATAATCAATCCATGGAGCTATATGCATGTCCTAGCTTAAGTATCACAAACTGTGTTACGGTCAAGCTTACTGAGCAAAACTATTTACTGTGGCGTCGTCAATTTGATTCCTTTCTCACAGGACAAGGTCTTATAGGATTTGTGAATGGAGCTATTTCACCACCAAATCCCACAATCGCTGTTCCTGGTTTTGATGGTTCTTCAGGTCAAACTTCGAATCCCTTCTTCCAGTCTTGGCTTCGTTCTGATCAGGTGGTTCAGTCATGGTTGTTGGGATCTCTATCAGATGAGCTTTTGAGTGTCGTGGTGAGCACAACAACATCTAGAGAGGTATGGACTACTCTACAAAACTACTTTAATAGAGTTACTTCCTCTAGGTTATTTGAGCTACAGAGACGGTTACAGACTACTTCTAAGGGTAGTAAGACGATGATAGATTACCTCAAAGAAGTCAATTTAGTGTGTGATCAGTTAGCCTCTATAGGTAGCCCTGTTAATGAGAAAATGAAAGTCTTTGCTGCTCTCCATGGTTTAGGTCAGGAATATGAGCCTATTAAGACTAGTATTGAGGGTCAAATTGATAGCTATCAGTGTCCTAGATATGAAGAAATAGTGCCTAGATTGACTGCTTATGAAGATCTGCTTCAAAGCTATTCCCAAGGATCCTCTGTCTCTCCTCACATGGCCTTTGTGTCTGAGCATACTTACAATACCTATAAGGGAAAAGGTAGAGGTAAAGGAAGAGGTAGGGGCCAGTTTAACACCTATGGGAGAGGTTTTCCTCAACAGATTTCCCACGGATCTAGTGAGAGCTCTTATGGAGACACTGCTAGAGTCACATGTCAAATTTGTGGTAAACCAGGACATATGGCGATGAAGTGTTGGCATAGATACAAATACAGCTATCAAGATGATGAGATGCCAAAAGCTTTAGCAGCCATGAGAATTACTAATGTCTCTAGTAACACTGGGCATGAATGGTACCCAGACACTGGAGCCTCAGCCCATGTCACTAGCTCTCCGGGTACTCTGTGATGATTGGGGATGGTAATTTCTTGCCTATTACACACACTGGATCTGCCAACATTGTCTCTTCCTCAGGTAATCTCCCTCTTAAAGATGTTTTGGTGTGTCTTGACATAGCTACGTCCCTTCTCTCAGTCTCCAAACTTACACGAGACTATCCTTGCTTCTTTGAGTTTGATTGTGATGATGTTGTTGTGAAGGACAAGGCAACCAAGCAACCTCTTACAAAGGGAAAGAACATTGAAGGCTTGTACCGGCTGAAGAATACACCATTGAAGGCTTTCTATTCCACAAGGCAACATTGTGCATCAGATGTGGTGTGGCATAGAAGCCTGGGACATCCTAATCCAGTTATTCTTCAACAACTAGCCTCATTTAAAGCTATTACTAGAAATAAGCTCACCAAGAAGATGTGTGAAGCCTGTCAACTTGGCAAGAACAGTAGATTTTCCTTTAAGTTATCTTCTTTTGTTGCTTCAAGACCTCTAGAGAGAATACATTGTGATCTCTGGGGTCCTTCTCCAATAATGTCTGTCCAAGGCTTTCGCTTCTATGCTGTGTTCATAGATAATTACTCTAGATACTCTTGGTTGTATCCTCTGAAGTTTAAATCAGAATTTTATGAAGTATTTCTTAAGTTTAAAGCCTTGGTTGAGAATCTGTTACAAAGTAAGATTGGAACCTTCCAAAGTGATGGTGGTGGGGAATTTATAAGCCAGAAGTTATTGCATCATCTAGCTATCTCATGTATTCAACATTTTATCTCTTGTCCCTATACGCCACAACAAAATAGCTTGGCTGAAAGGAAGCATAGACATGTTACTGAGTTAGGGTTGTCAATGATGTTTCAAGCTAGATTACCTCAGAAATATTGGGTGGAAGCTTTCTATACGGCTAACTTTTTGAGTAATCTTCTACCCGCTTTAACACTGCCAAATCAGGTCAGCCATTTCCAAATGCTCAATGGGAAACCTCCTGAATATACTGCTCTTAGAGTCTTTGGTTGTGCATGCTTCCCATACCTAAGAGACTATGCTGGAAATAAGTTTGATCCCAAGGCCTTGCAGTGTGTTTTTCTAGGCTACAATGAACATTAAAAAGGTTATAGATGTCTATTTCCTGCAACGGGTCCAGTGTTCATCAGTAGGCATGTGATCTTTGATGAACATGCTTTCCTATTCAGCACAACCTATCAACATCTACAAGGTAAACCCACTACGCCTCTCTTATCAGCTTGGCAACAATGTCTCACTAAGTATGTCCCAGAGAGAACTTCCTCTCAGGTATCTTCTTCATCTCTAATTCCTATCATTAGTATACCTCCTTCATCTACATCTGGAGAGTCTAATGGGGTTAGTAGTGGCTCTGAGTCTTCTAGTCCTTCTATGGGTGCTAGCAGTTGTTCTGAATCTTCTTCTCAAGGATCTATGGCTGTTGGGGAGGTGGTATCTGGGTGTACGGCAGACTTTGATCCTGTTCCTATAGGCAACAGTACCATCTTGCCACATAGTCAGACCACTGAGATTGAATCCCAACCAGTTGCACCTCATCATTCAATGGTAATAAGAGCTAAAGCTGGGATAAGGAAACCTAATCCTAGGTACGCTTTACTCACTCAGAAAGTGTCTTATCCTCAACCCTCTACAGTTACTGCATCTTTGAAAGATAAACAATAGACAACGGCTATGACTTATGAGATGGACACATGCTCTGAAACAAGAACATGGTCTCTTGTTCCTAGGACTCCAGATATGCATGTTCTAGGAAACAAATGGGTTTTCACAACAAAGTTGAATCCTGATGGTTCCTTAGATAGAATTAGAGCACGAATTGTGGCTAAAGGATTTGTCCAGGAAGAAGGAATAGATTACTTTGAGACATACAGTCCAGTTGTCCGATCGGCTACAGTAAGAATTGTTCTTCATACAGTCACTGTTATGAACTGGGAGGTTAAACAAATGGACGTAAAGAATGCCTTCTTACATGGAGATTTAACTGAAACTGTCTACATGAAGCAACCAGCTGGTTTTATGAATAAGGCTCAACCTGATCATGTGTGTTTACTCCACAAAGCTTTATATGGATTAAAACAATCACCCAGAGCCTGGTATGATAAGTTCAGTTTATATCTTCTTGACTTTGGTTTTGTTTGCAGTAAGAAGAATCCGTCTCTCTTCATATACTCTAAAGGGAAGGATATAATCATGCTTCTCCTGCATGTGGACGATATGGCCATCACATGAAATAGTTCTCAAGTTCTGGAGAATCTTTTGGCTGATTTAAGTAAACATTTCAGGATGAAAGATCTGGGACATTTGCATTACTTCTTGGGAATTCAGGTTCAGTTCTACTTTGAGGGCCTGTTTTTGTCTCAATAAAAGTATGTTGAAGATATCTTGGCAGTAGCGGGTATGAATGATTGTGCTCCAGTATCTACACCTTTACCTACTCAACCTGATCATGTACAGGCTCAAGAAGAAGAGTTTGATAATCCTACTTACTTCAAAAGCTTAGCAGGGAAGTTGCAGTACCTGACTCTAACAAGACCAGACTTACAGTTCTCTGTGAATTATGTTTGCCAGAAAATGCACAAACCATCTGTTGCTGACTTTCATCTTCTCAAAAGCATCCTCAGGTATGTTAAAGGAATGGTGGCTAAGGGAATCACATTCCGGAGGAACTCAGATTTTGAGTTGAGAGCTTATAGTGACAGTGATTGGGTTGGTTGCAAGGAAACTAGGAGATCTACAGGTGGTTATTGCACTTTCCTTGGGAGTAATTTGATCTCTTGGTCTTCAAAGAAACAAGAAACTGTGTCTAGGAGCTCTACAGAAGCAGAATACAGAGTTCTTTCATAAACGGCTATGGAGATCACTTGGATATGCATTGTGTTAAAAGAATTGGGTATTCCTCTAGAATTGTTTGGGGATAACTTGTCATCGGTGTACCTCACAGCTAATCCAGCCAATCACAAGAGAACTAAGCATTTTGAGTTGGACTATCACTATGTGAGGGAAAGAGTAGCCTTAGGAGCTCTTCAAGTAAGTCATATCCCTGCTCACTAACAGCTTGCTGATATTTTCACTAAGCCTCTTCCAGCTGCCTCTTTTATATCACTTAGGTACAAACTTGGTGTCCAGGAACCTCCCACACCAAGTTTGGGGGGAGGGGGGGGGGGGGGGGGGGGGTATTGGAAATCAAGTCTCAGTTTTGCAACTGTGTAGAACTCAGGACAAACCTCCGAATGAAAAAGAAGGTTTGAGCTCAGGTGTAAGAAATGAACAAAACGACACAGTTGCGGGAAAAGGATTAAGTGAAGCTATGGGCCTAAACGAGACTAAACCCATGAAGTCTCAGAAAGAGATAAGAAGAAAGGATGCAACAGCTATCTTATCTTCACCAAAGATAAACGATAAAGAAAGAGATGCAGAGAAGAAAAGGTCGAAAGTGAAGACAGCTCAAGGTACGGCGGGTCAAAATCTCTCCTCCAATAGGTTTGTTGTACATGGTCTATTAGATAAGATTGATTAAGAGTCTAACAAGTGTCAGTAGATTAGAGAAGGTTACTGTCTAAACCTAGAATTAAATTCGGGTATAAATGTAGCCTTTGAGGCATTCTTGTAGGTAACATGCTCTGAAACAAGAACATGGTCTCTTGTTCCTAGGACTCCAGATATGCATGTTCTAGGAAACAAATGGGTTTTCACAACAAAGTTGAATCCTGATGGTTCCTTAGATAGACTTAGAGCACGAATTGTGGCTAAAGGATTTGTCCAGGAAGAAGGAATAGATTACTTTGAGACATACAGTCCAGTTGTCCGATCGGCTACAGTAAGAATTGTTCTTCATACAGCCACTGTTATGAACTGGGAGGTTAAACAAATGGACGTAAAGAATGCCTTCTTACATGGAGATTTAACTGAAACTGTCTACATGAAGCAGCCAGCTGGTTTTATGAATAAGGCTCAACCTGATCATGTGTGTTTACTCCACAAAGCTTTATATGGATTAAAACAATCACCCAGAGCCTGGTATGATAAGTTCAGTTTATATATTCTTGACTTTGGTTTTGTTTGCAGTAAGAAGAATCCGTCTCTCTTCATATACTCTAAAGGGAAGGATATAATCATGCTTCTCCTGCATGTGGACGATATGGCCATCACATGAAATAGTTCTCAAGTTCTGGAGAATCTTTTGGCTGATTTAAGGAAACATTTCAGGATGAAAGATCTGGGACATTTGCATTACTTCTTGGGAATTCAGGTTCAGTTCTACTCTGAGGGCCTGTTTTTGCCTCAATAAAAGTATGTTGAAGATATCTTGGCAGTAGCGGGTATGAGTTTTGCAACTGTGTAGAACTCAGGACAAACCTCCGAATGAAAAAGAAGGTTTGAGCTCAGGTGTAAGAAATGAACAAAACGACACAGTTGCGGGAAAAGGATTAAGTGAAGCTATGGGCCTAAACGAGACTAAACCCATGAAGTCTCAGAAAGAGATAAGAAGAAAGGATGCAACAGCTATCTTATCTTCACCAAAGATAAACGATAAAGAAAGAGATGCAGAGAAGAAAAGGTCGAAAGTGAAGACAGCTCAAGGTACGGCGGGTCAAAATCTCTCCTCCAATAGGTTTGTTGTACATGGTCTATTAGATAAGATTGATTAAGAGTCTAACAAGTGTCAGTAGATTAGAGAAGGTTACTGTCTAAACCTAGAATTAAATTCGGGTATAATGTAGCCTTTGAGGCATTCTTGTAGGTAACATGCTCTGAAACAAGAACATGGTCTCTTGTTCCTAGGACTCCAGATATGCATGTTCTAGGAAACAAATGGGTTTTCACAACAAAGTTGAATCCTGATGGTTCCTTAGATAGACTTAGAGCACGAATTGTGGCTAAAGGATTTGTCCAGGAAGAAGGAATAGATTACTTTGAGACATACAGTCCAGTTGTCCGATCGGCTACAGTAAGAATTGTTCTTCATACAGCCACTGTTATGAACTGGGAGGTTAAACAAATGGACGTAAAGAATGCCTTCTTACATGGAGATTTAACTGAAACTGTCTACATGAAGCAGCCAGCTGTTTTATGAATAAGGCTCAACCTGATCATGTGTGTTTACTCCACAAAGCTTTATATGGATTAAAACAATCACCCAGAGCCTGGTATGATAAGTTCAGTTTATATCTTCTTGACTTTGGTTTTGTTTGCAGTAAGAAGAATCCGTCTCTCTTCATATACTCTAAAGGGAAGGATATAATCATGCTTCTCCTGCATGTGGACGATATGGCCATCACATGAAATAGTTCTCAAGTTCTGGAGAATCTTTTGGCTGATTTAAGTAAACATTTCAGGATGAAAGATCTGGGACATTTGCATTACTTCTTGGGAATTCAGGTTCAGTTCTACTCTGAGGGCCTGTTTTTGTCTCAATAAAAGTATGTTGAAGATATCTTGGCAGTAGCGGGTATGAATGATTGTGCTCCAGTATCTACACCTTTACCTACTCAACCTGATCATGTACAGGCTCAAGAAGAAGAGTTTGATAATCCTACTTACTTCAAAAGCTTAGCAGGGAAGTTGCAGTACCTGACTCTAACAAGACCAGACTTACAGTTCTCGTGAATTATGTTTGCCTGAAAATGCACAAACCATCTGTTGCTGACTTTCATCTTCTCAAAAGCATCCTCAGGTATGTTAAAGGACATGGTGGCTAAGGAATCACATTCCGGAGGAACTCAGATTTTGAGTTGAGAGCTTATAGTGACAGTGATTGGGTTGGTTGCAAGGAAACTAGGAGATCTACAGGTGGTTATTGCACTTTCCTTGGGAGTAATTTGATCTCTTGGTCTTCAAGAAACAAGAAACTGTGTCTAGGAGCTCTACTGAAGCAGAATACAGAGTTCTTTCATAAACGGCTATGGAGATCACTTGGATATGCATTGTGTTAAAAGATTGGGTATTCCTCTAGAATTGTTTGGGATAACTTGTCATCGGTGTACCTCACAGCTAATCCAGCCAATCACAAGAGAACTAAGCATTTTGAGTTGGACTATCACTATGTGAGGGAAAGAGTAGCCTTAGGAGCTCTTCAAGTAAGTCATATCCCTGCTCACTAACAGCTTGCTGATATTTTCACTAAGCCTCTTCAGCTGCCTCTTTTATATCACTTAGGTACAAACTTGGTGTCCAGGAACCTCCCACACCAAGTTTGGGGGGAGGGGGGGGGGGGGGGGGGGGGGGGGGGGGGTATTGGAAATCAAGTCTCAGTTTTGCAACTGTGTAGAACTCAGGACAAACCTCCGAATGAAAAAGAAGGTTTGAGCTCAGGTGTAAGAAATGAACAAAACGACACAGTTGCGGGAAAAGGATTAAGTGAAGCTATGGGCCTAAACGAGACTAAACCCATGAAGTCTCAGAAAGAGATGAGAAGAAAGGATGCAACAGCTATCTTATCTTCACCAAAGATAAACGATAAAGAAAGAGATGCAGAGAAGAAAAGGTCGAAAGTGAAGACAGCTCAAGGTACGGCGGGTCAAAATCTCTCCTCCAATAGGTTTGTTGTACATGGTCTATTAGATAAGATTGATTAAGAGTCTAACAAGTGTCAGTAGATTAGAGAAGGTTTACTGTCTAAACCTAGAATTAAATTCGGGTATAAATGTAGCCTTTGAGGCATTCTTGTAGGTAACATGCTCTGAAACAAGAACATGGTCTCTTGTTCCTAGGACTCCAGATATGCATGTTCTAGGAAACAAATGGGTTTTCACAACAAAGTTGAATCCTGATGGTTCCTTAGATAGACTTAGAGCACGGAATTGTGGCTAAAGGATTTGTCCAGGAAGAAGGAATAGATTACTTTGAGACATACAGTCCAGTTGTCCGATCGGCTACAGTAAGAATTGTTCTTCATACAGCCACTGTTATGAACTGGGAGGTTAAACAAATGGACGTAAAGAATGCCTTCTGACATGGAGATTTAACTGAAACTGTCTACATGAAGCAGCCAGCTGGTTTTATGAATAAGGCTCACCTGATCATGTGTGTTTACTCCACAAGCTTTATATGGATTAAAACAATCACCCAGAGCCTGGTATGATAAGTTCAGTTTATATCTTCTTGAATTTGGTTTTGTTTGCAGTAAGAAGAATCCGTCTCTCTTCATATACTCTAAAGGGAAGGATATAATCATGCTTCTCTGCATGTGGACGATATGGCCATCACATGAAATAGTTCTCAAGTTCTGGAGAATCTTTTGGCTGATTTAAGTAAACATTTCAGGATGAAAGATCTGGGACATTTGCATTACTTCTTGGGAATTCAGGTTCAGTTCTACTCTGAGGGCCTGTTTTTGTCTCAATAAAGTATGTTGAAGATATCTTGGCAGTAGCGGGTATGAATGATTGTGCTCCAGTATCT